>JAAONU010000019.1:29750808-31215096 GCA_012932295.1 Cyclina sinensis | reverse complement strand
AAGAGGAAGTATTGAGCTTTCTGTGGTATATACAGGCCGTATTTCTTTTTGAAAATTTTACCACTGTATGCCGTTAATGTCATTAGATTTAGATCTTACCAAACGTATTTCGTATATTTTAACGAAACAATGTTAGATAGAAATGTTGGCAGCTTGCTCCATAGGTTTTAAACAGACATAAGCCTCCACTATCCCCAGCACAGTTGATGAATCGTAATAGGCGTATAGTCATCATAAGGCTCATCCTCAATGGTCTTAATTTTGACTGAATGTGTATACACAAGCTCGATTTGAAATGGACACTTCTTTTATCACTGCATACAAAATGCATGATTGTCATGTCCAACATGCAACATGTTACCTGCAACGCCCCCATACGTTGTTGGGTTACATACATTTTTCTAGCGTCGGAAACACTCTAACTTGTCAACCGACATGACATACATCTTGTTTCATAAAATATAACATGTACTTGTTTGTTAAATTTACACTTTTAGTTGAAGTAAAACTTTTATTGAAGTACGGGTCGCAGAAAATCTAGAGACGGTGAAGATGTTCCCATTATCAGCCGACAGTTTGTCGTCTGCATATTTAGATTGCGTCTGTCAAATAAAGTTATTGAAGTGACATTCTGCTTTTATGTGTCCATTTAAATTCATTTTAAGTTACACACAATTACATAATTCACCGGAGATTGGAGTTACGTGTTTTAAATCGAAACAACCTTTGAAATATGGCACTATCTTTAAATGCACTTCAAAAATTGTGTCTAGATCGTAAAATTTAGAGGCGGGGTTTCGTAAAATAAAAGTTTCCTGATAGCTGATAGACAGGTTTGTTACTCTCTGGGTACACATGCATTAGCAGACGACAATTTGAAGTGTACCAGCACCTCTTGAATTTCATTGCCTCCAACCAAACCGAAAATAGCTAAGAACCACAGACCTCATTTGCAGAATTGTAAGCGATGATTGGGGTAAATATATAAACAGTCGTTCATAAAATAAGCATGTCCGCACGCCCCCAACACCACCCCACCCCACTCCCTCGTGTTTAGCTTACCTATTCCTGATCACGTGACCAATGTGACATCTGTTAGAACATGCATGTAAAATTCCCAGCCATCAGATAATTTCAGTTCGAGAGACAAATAGACGGTCAATTGCGATACGATTGTTAGAAATTGAAAATGTGATCTACAGGTCAACACTATAGGTACGAATAATAAAAAAAGCAGGCAATGAAATCAAAATAGTCAAAAATTATATCTTATGTATGAAAAGCATGCACGGTTCTGAACAGGGCAAGGCCCTGGTTCTGAAGTATTAAGATCATTTTGATGTCTGTTTACACTATGCAAAAAAAAACCCACCATATACGTCATTCTTTGCTGAAAAAGGTTTTTTTTTGTGGAAAAAGGAACATTTTTACTAATTAGAATTTGAACTTGCATTTAAAAGATATACTTAGATTTATTTGAAATGTCCGGATAAAGTAAGCCTGTTTTACACAATTGAAAACGAGAAAAATATCGCTTTATGGATTTTAAAATTGTTTTGCAGGACAGCAGCATTTCTTAAAGATAAAATAAAATCCATACGTTAACATAAGTGAAAAAAATGAACCCACACACGATCATAAGTAAAAAGATGAACCCAAACAGGATTATAAGTTAAAAGATGAACCCACACAGGACCATAAGGTAAAAGATGAACCCACACAGGACCATAAGTAAAAAGATGAACCCACACAGGACCATAAGTAAAAAGATGAACCCAAACAGGACCATAAGTAAAAAGATTAACCCACACAGGACCATAAATAAAACGATGAACCCACACAGGACCATAAATAAAACGATGAACCCATAAAGAACTATAATAAGAAAAAACCCCAAACAGGATCATAAGTTAAAATATAAAACAAAACAGGACAATAAGTTAAAAGATAGGATCATAAGTTGGAAGATGAACCCAAACAGGATCATAAGTTAAAAGATGAACCCAAACAGGATCATAAGTTAAAAGATGAACCCAAACAGGATCATAAGTTAAAAGATGAACACAAACAGGATCATAAGTTAAAAGATGAACACAAACAGGATCATAAGTTAAAAGATGAACACAAACAGGATCATAAGTTAAAAGATGAACACAAACAGGATCATAAGTTAAAAGATGAACACAAACAGGATCATAAGTTAAAAGACAGGATTTTAAGTTAAAAGATGACCCAAACAGGATTATAAGTTAAATGGTGAACCCATACGGTATCATTTTAATCATAGATTAAAAGCTGAATTCATACGGTATCATAAGTTAAAAGGTACATCAATAAAAGGTGGATCCAAAGGGTCATAAAGTAAAAGGTGAATCCATACGGGAACATAACTATACGAGACCATAAGATAAAACGAAAACTCATACGGGATTATTAAATAAAAGGTGAACCCACACGGGACACAAGTTAAAACCTGAAAAATGAAATGTAAGTCTATGATATCTTTTGCCTGATCAACAACTGCGTGAGGGCAGAACTTGTCAACAAATCAACGTAAGCGGTGATAGGACATTTAATTCCCTGAAGACAAAGTCCGCTTCCATAATGCCTCAAGCTGCAGTTTCGGAGAAAAATCAAACGATTTTACTACTCGTAAAACAGGATTATGTTTTCACCTTTTTGACAAAGGATTCTTGTATGACGAGACGATTGTATGGTTAATTGGATAGATATAGTTCATAAAATGTCAAATTAATGTTTTATGATAAGATGTAAGTTATTGTTAACACAGGCAAAGGCATTTTTGATTTTTATCCCAAATTTAACATAAAAATGCTTTTTTTAAAAGGTAGTTTCTAATCTTGAAGTTTTTATTACAAAAATTGTCGCTGCGTCCGTATCTTCCTTTTTCAAAAAACGTTTTTGATTGACATTAATAAGGGGCGGCGAGGTTTTGATCTTAGTTTATTTCATAAAAATTCCGACCTTTTGATGCGCCAAACGACATGTTTTTCAATGTCCGTTTTTGACATATCTACAAGGCTTTAAAATATTTGAAAATGCCGCAGTTATAACGGGAGAGGTCTTATTTAGTTGGCTCGAACGGATGCTTTCAATTTGAATGAAATAAATCTGTGATGCAATAATTCGAAAAAGGAAGCGGTATATTGTCAACTTAACTATAAAGCAGAGGGTTATTTTGTATTTTCAGTGTTATAAGTAATTATTTTATTCTATATTACGCTAGAAGATTCCATTCTATGTGTGTCCGAGTTTGCACATATATGTTTGTGATTCGTTTGATTAGCGAATGGGAGAAAACACAAAGAAAAAAAAGAAAAAGAGAAAAAGAGAATTGCTGATATGTCTCTTTTCAAATCATATATTCATCTTTTGTTTTTGTTAAAGCTGGCTTGACAACATTCAATCTGACAATATAAACAATATTAACAAAGGTCCACACTACAGTATGTTCTGAATGAACTATGTTTTGGATTACGCTAGAAATATTCGACCAATAATCCTGGATTTAATGTTTCCTTCAGATTTCTACGCAGATAAAACGATATTGTCAGATTAGTCTCTATTGTCCACACTTTATCTGATTCAATTTGGTGCATGTTTTTGATTTCATTTATTCAGACGAAATTTCTTGATTCGGACTTCATCTATTATATCGTCTGCTAGATCTGACCAGGCCTTATCACACTAAAAGCGCTGAAAGGCAATTGAAAACGTCCAATCTAGCAGATTATTAGACATTTCACGCACGTTGGCCGTATTCGACCACAACTTTTATCAAAACAGTTTTCAGTCTTTGGCGCCATTTTACTTCTCCGTCTAGCCCGTGCTCAACGACCTTGCGGCCATTCGAAAAACTCGCTGTCAACACAAATAATCATTAGACGTGTCTTAAACAGGTAAAGAGCAATATTGGTGGGTCGATAACATGATCATTTTATCGCTTCAGATGTATTGTCCATTTATTTTGGAAGTAACAGACTGTCGGTACACGTTTACTATACTGGAAACAATGTGGGGTCTCCCATTTTCACCACAAGGTGTAAATCACTCTAGTAATTTTCTGCTTCTGTTGAAAGGAAATGTGTCAAAACTTAAATTTTTGCGAGTTTTGATCAAAGGAAAAGTGTCCAGATAAATCCAGGGTGCAAATACAACTTTCACAATCTCACAATAAAAGACATTTTAAAAAAAATCTCTATAGGGAAAGCAATTTCGAAATTTGATTTCTCTCTAATTTGTCTAACAATAGACTTATGATGGATACAGGGTGTTAAAAATCCTTTGAGAACTAATACGGACACTATTTATTTGTGTACTAAAATTTACCGATGATGCACAATTTCTATTAAAGATTTCTTTTCTTTATACGTGTAACCACGGCCTCAATTAAGGCTCTGGTGTAACAAGTTAAGATAAACATTTATTACTTAGAGTCCATCTTTAGAGAAAAAAGAAACTCTAGTGTCCACAACGAAAATATCTCTATGGATAATTTTCATTTGTTTCCTTATTTTGGGCTTCTTTCATGTAGTAGCACTGTTATAGCACAGTGGAGTTTTCTCATAAAAATAAAATGAAAAAAAATGTTTTATAAAGTTTACAAAAAAATCATTTTTAAAAAATTATTTTACTTTCTTGTGTTTAAAAAAGATACGTGATTTCTGATGACGATGATTATTATGAAAACACTAATAACAGTGGTGATGATTATGATGCTGAAGCAAAGCAACATATTCTATCATTTTATGTCCTTGATAAGTCAGAACTCTTTGTTTCTGGATCTTACACTTATGTAACCTTATATGATAATTCATTTAATATATTCAAATATATTTTTGTAAATAACTAGATATTGTTTTTTTTTCTCAGGCATAATTCACCTACTCAGCTTGCTGAATAACGATACTTATTTTTCGAAAACTTACGTAAATAGTCCGTTAAAAATGACCACTAGTTCTACACGGGTACAATTGCATTTTGTTATTTTTTCAACTTACTGACCAAGTACATTGTCAATTAATCTTTGACATCTAATTATCATAAAAACAATAATTATTTTATTGCTGTCCATAAGGTAAGTTATATTTAAATAAATAAGACGTTTATTTTGACTAGACATGGTGATTATCAATTAGTAATGAATTACACCATTAATAATCAATTTGTCTGAATGTTTCTTTGTTTGAAAGTCCCGAGATTTTACATATTTATTTATACACTTTATATGACAATATATTGTAGACAGTTTTAATGGCGTCCCTCGGACATCATTTTCAGCTCGCTTACACTTTTCTTGATCAAGATTTTATTTTTCATTATTTTAAATAGTTAAAAATGACGCATATATCAATTTAAGTAAAGTCGGATCATATTTAGAGAAGTTCTTGAAAAAAATAGTGTACAAACGTTAACATATGCAGATTCCTGAAATAACTACACAAACTTGATATGCATTTCGAAGAAATTTACACATAAATGCACACAGAAAACGACATATCTGTCCTCAAAGTTGACAAGGCTTTCATTATTTTAACTTTTTTCGTTGGTCAAATGGTAGAAAGAAACTCTTATCTAAAGATTACAGACATGATAAATAACTGTAGTACTGTCTTTAAACATGGTCGTCTTAATGTAACATTGGTTCACATGCAATGCAAATTGTTTTAGAAACCAGTAACTGAAACTTACATCTGGAGCGAAACAAACTGAATTTAACACCATGAACTAGACATGTCCTCTGCAGTGTAGTTTTACACAGGCGACACAAGACAGAATTCATCATATGCAAATTTAACTGACCGTTTGTAAGGAAAACATATTATGGATGCAAATAAACCAAACAGAACATGTATGATTCGGAATACAATATTTAACATAAGGTATCAGGAATTAAAACATACTATAGCTAACCTTAAAGGCAGCAACCTAATTTCTCAATAGTAACAACTTGAGCTTTACTGACACAGATACTCGCCATTTCACTGAAAATATTATGTAAACTGACATTTAATATAGTGATAGGACAACTTAGAACAAATGACAAACAAAATAAACAATAATAAAACTTGGAACACGACAATGTCAATTTTTTCTATCTGGCACGACATTGTTTTTCCCCACATCACACCCTACACGGTTACCATGGACACTTTTTACTATGCTTTGACAGACACACATAAACTTGTCCCCGCATTCTACCATAGCACTCATTAGAATATATTAAAAAGCATCAAAATTATCAAAACAATGATATTGATAGTGGTTTTATTCACAGATGACATGGCTTTGTTTTTATAATTATTGCTGATGTTTATTTTATGTTGATGTCCACAAGCATAGTTGATTGATTAATGACCGAGTCACCCGATATATGCTAGAAGGAAAATTATATTTGATGAGACTGATAAGTCTTATGAAAATCGTCTGGCCACTAATCGGTTAACACTGAATCAGGGTGTGATACAAATTGGAACAATTCACTTAGTTTTAATTGTAGCAAAATTGTCGCCCATCGACTTCACGTATTGCTTTGAAAGTACGCGCTTTTTGGGGTAGCAAAACTGCTTATTACAAATCAGAGCAAAAACGTTTATGAACCAAAATATGACACACTAAGAATCAACTATTCGAAAAAAAGTATTATTATTATTACGTGAATTATTACGCGTATTATTATTATTATTTGTATTATAATTACACCTCATCAAAATATAAAAGTTAATAGCCACAGCGGTTTACATTACACCACCGTTTCAAAACCTACAGAACATTTTTGAACCAATACAATGTCTGAATCTACTTCGTCATGTTTAGTACATGTAAATACTAGGACGTGCTCAAAAATCAAAATGTGCCGAACTAAAACGTCAAACTGATACTAAAATGACCAAACAATTACTTATGCTTAAGAATAAAATAAACAGACATTGTTATTCTATCTCCAAAACAAAAAATGCGTAGGAAATATATTACTCATAGTTTTGACTCGTACTTAAAGAATTACTACCTATATGTTTCTTTCAATTCTTTGAGTCTAAAACAAAACAAAACAAAAAACTGTAGAAAACTAGTGACATATGCATAAGACAAGTAAATAAAACGTGTGTTAGGATATTATAACTCGTTATTTCATCAAATATTGATTATGAAATGCGAAAGTTTTAATAAAATGTGTAACATTTTACGACATTTTATCATAAGAAACGGAAATAAAGTATCAATATTTGTTTTAAGTCGAGGGCAGTTTTGCAACATTTCAACTTTTAAATAAACAATATTCATCATGATGGACATTAAGAGAGGGAAATGTTTACATTCTATCATAATTTTGGAAGATCAACTGTCAACGAATTAGGCTTTTGCACAAACTACTACATGTATAAATAAAAACGGCTGGATAATGAAGCCTTGTTGTACGCCTGGTCTTATCTAAAATTTATGAAAACATACAGAACTGAAAGATTCACTAAAATGATTGTTTACTTGCCCCTAAATGAACTTAAATCGCTAAAAAAAGAAGTAGGAGTACAGACGAAACAGGTTGATTACATTAATGTTTGGTTTAACGGTATCTCTTAACAACTGGTTAAAAGTTAGTATCTAAGCTGTTCCATTAACCTTGCTTTATTGTGACGAATTTCAGTAGTTTTGTTCAACACTAAGACTAAGAGGGGAATACTTCCATGTTAATGCCAAAATTGGACGAACAGACTTCTAAGAATAAACTAGGAGAAATTTCACGAATAATCTCTGGTTAACTCTAAAGATTTGACAAAACAGTGTAGACTTGTCCACGAATTTGAAAATGAACGTGAATTACTTGTTTTTAAATCTGATTTCGCAACAATGCACCATCGGTGGATATTCGGCGCCTGCACATTGTCTTAATTTGTCATGACTTAAAGTACCTGTCAAATTTGTGCGACCAACATACTACCCCGACACCCTGGAAGAAACAGTGTCTCTAGTTGTCAGGTAGTTAGCCTGTAACCAAAATGGCTACAGAAAACAAGTCTGCCCGACTGTCATTTGTCAAATTTGCTACCACGTCATTAAACAAATCATAATGTTCAATAAACAAAACTTTATGAATTATATCATAACATATATAATGGACATTAGTTTACAACAACAATGATATCAGGTAGGAAAGAAGTTCAAGGTACGTATTAAGTAGGTTATGGTGCCCTTTCCCAGAACTCAACTGCAAAATAAAAGAAAGGAAGCCTAAATGAATAACTAAACATAACCTAAATGGAATCATTACTTCAGTCATGTTAAAAATAGGCCAATAACTTTGGGTTTTTTTTTAAATATCATCATGCATTCCGCATTGTGTAACGGTTTAATAAAGCGTTCTACAGATAGATAATCTTAATTATCCAATTAAATCAAAACATTAATATATTAGCTGTTGTTTGAACATCAGCAACAAGGATGTTAGCTAAATAGTTTTGCATCATCAATGTTAACATATATCTGTCGCGTAACCACTTAACTATGATCTATTGAGTCCGACAAGGAGATCCATCCGCGGCGCCTCTATTTAGGGAGTTCAGTTGAAAGCCCTGGTGTTTCGCCTTGTTTCGGTGTACAGTCTGTCAACTTTGGCGACAAAGGCAAGACTATTAGTCAGTTTTCTACAAATCATTGTCTATTTCTTTGTATTCTCAAGTAGGAGTGATCAATTTGTTTATATGTTTAATATGACACAAATGGTAAAGACTGATCCGCAGTTTCACAAGTAATGCTCAAATTGCCATACCTATTAACTGTTTTTACGCATTTGCATAATGGCTCCTATCAATATAATGTATTCAAAATGCATTTTATGTCATATGATATTTAAATTAGACTTTCTTAGTCAGGGTTACTTGGGTTCATTAGGATAGACGTAATACATCAACTTTAATTATGTACTGACTTTTGGAAATATGAATTTCAAGAAGGTTTAGGCAAAAATAACAAGAAAAGCTTGTTTCAGTTTCAACTTCAATGATTTAAAAATATGTAGATTCAAATTTGCGACAGTCTGTTTACAGTAGTAACTGTGTGTATTTGTAGGCATTTTGTTAAAAATACAACTCCTTCGACTGGAATAACTTGGTATTTCACGTGTTTTACAAGTTGTCATTTTAAAAGGCTGTAACACGAAATCACTTGTATTAATCTATTGATCAAAGTTTTGTAGTGTTCTGATATCTTATTTAGCCATGGAACTATCTTTTATTCAAAAATAAGTACCAGTGACATCTACAGCTTTAATATAATTTCGTTCAGGCTGATTCTTCTTATAGTGTCTTGTTGTTGTTGTTGGTTTTTTTCAATTGATAAGCAATGATGAAATTCACAAGACGGAACACCCTACAAGTGTTCTTAATTAATTATGTCGTTTAATAAACTTGACACACACCAAATGGCTCGAATCGCAAACTTTCAAATATTTGCAAATACAAAGAAATACATTACTCCGTCATCTTGATATTTTTTTTTTTATAATAGTATCGTCTGGACTGTGAGATGTGCTAAAGACATAGTTTTAGTCAGAGACATAGTGTCTCTGGTTTTAGTGCCTGCATTTAATACATTCAAATACAGCTTAGCCAAACGTCGATTTTTTCTTTATGAAACTGTTCGAACCAAAACAACCCGGATATGTCTACCATGTAACCTGACAGTACATTTATTTTGTTTACCTTAGGAGTGTTTCTGAGGACATAACAGCCCTAACAAAATATATCAATATCGGGAAGGACTGGAGTTTTGAAGGCATACTGGTGTAGTATCTGTTATTCTGAAGGTGCTAAAGATTTCGTCAACTTTACAGTAGTGTCATATTTTGGAGTTGTAAAAGTTAGGTAAATATATTTAAGACAAATGAATGTATTCATTGAAAATCTTATAACTGTTCGTGTGCCTTACTTATTTTGTATAAACTCTTCACTAATATACATGGCGACAAATCCATCAAATTGGTACAATTTATGTTGAATTCCATGTTGTTTCGATTATTATAATGGCCATAAGAATTACTGTAAACTAGACAAATATTTGTTGATACAGGCGAAACAAACATGTAGAATATCCGTATCTGACACAAAACAAATCTATGATGACACTTATCGGCGACCATTGGCGCCCTGTTTTGGCCCTTTTGGTCCATTCAGGTGACCAATTCATCAAAAGTACTGCTGGACCTCTTCAAAACTTGTCACGTGCCGGATAATTGGTCGTATTTCACAATAATTGATATATTTGCTAATAGCCTTTTTATAGAATGGGAAAACTTGTCAGATGGTTGATATATTTGACGGGTTGGTAAATGTAACATACATAGAGCGGCGCCATCGAGCAATTTGCTTTGAAGCGTAGAAAAGGTAAGTTAATTACAAACTTGTTACGTCAAACAAAGATCAACTGTTTTTCGGAGCTTGGACGGAAATAAAACAATACCAAAGCATATTTCAAATTCATTTTGGATATATGTATTAATTTCAGTAGGCATAAAATATACCTCTGCAGATGAAGTTCAAAATGGTGTATCCGAATTTCGGCATGTAAAATGTTAGATCAATGTCACGTGTTCGAATACATGTATAACACTGACCAGCACTGATAAGAAAAGAACTCTTTTTAACTTACTGTGTATTATTTAATTTTTATAATAAGAAACGCAACCAAAAAAAAGTCGACATGCAAATATTCATGTTTACGTGACGTGTTAACTGCAAGTAAAAAGGTTGGAAAATGAGAGAAAAAGAGTAACTTTAAAGTCACTAGAAACATTTGTGAAATCTTACACACAATTTATGTGGCGTTTATTTACGACATAAATTAGAATTTTGTATTTTGGTTTATAAATGATGCATTTTTTTTCTCCAGACAGTAATGTCGAGACTGTTATAATGAAAATAGCATCTGAAAAAAATGCATAATCAACTTCAGAAAACAAAAATGATAATTTTGAACATTTGAGTTTACCTAGAGCAGTGACTGAAAATTTAATGAAATACAATTGACTATGAAAGTACTCGAAAATACAGGTTATTTTGTTCATTTACTTGGTTCGAAACAGAACTTACAGTATCTCTGATCTTTCTGTTATAAACTTCTACACACGTTTATCGAATTGAAAAAAGAGCTTGCCGCAGTTGAGGCTATTTCATCGCAAAATAAGTATAGCAGTTTCGCACATTAAGGCCAGCTTCTGTAAACAGATTGATGTGAAGATGACAGTGCATTATTACTTAAACTTATATTAACAAAACAAAGCCGTGTCAGGCAAATGACTGGGCCATGAAACTGTCAATTACCATGCTAAGACATCTTCAATGAACTTAGACTATATTCGAAATAAGCGCGACGAAGGTAGTCCTTGAAGGGTCGTATGCAAGTTTTACTGCAGAAACCAAGCACCTTCAACGAAAGAGAATATGTACTTGGTATGTTAGAAATTCTACATTGCCATCAGACAGTCATGCATTTAATAAACTTACACTTATAATTGAATAAAACAATTCTGGTATTTATGAATTCCTGTAAAATCATTTACAACATCTATTATTTTTAGAGATGGTATACAAGTATAAGGGTAACATCAAATCTAATTAATTTGGGCGATTTTAAGACAGGCTTGTGAAACAAAAGACTTTGATTCAATGCTCTTAATGATCTTTTTGGCTGCTGTTTTTGCTGCCAGGGGTCTAAACAAATGGAATTCACAAGGACTGTATTCAATCGTGTAAACTGTATTTCATGAAGTTTTCTTTGAAATTTTCAGACATACTTCAAATTTCCTGTCGCATTTGTTTCATTTTTATGCAGCTGTTTAAATGATTAATTATTAATCACACTTGTTACATTTTCATCAAAACTTTAAGCGATCGAATCACTGCAAAGGTCGATTAGTTTTTTTGTTGTTGTTGTTTTTTGTTCATGTTTTTTTTAACTCTTTGCAGCAAAATATCAACTTGACATAAAATTACGCGTTTATATATGCATTTGATGTCATTTGCTACTTTTTTGATGATATAAAAACCCTTTATCTATCTGTGACATGTTGGTGGTCTGATCGCATATAAATATTTCTATTTTGTCCCTTTTTGAACTTATTAGAAAAAAGCGAAATAGATGCAAAAATAATTTTCTGCAGCCAAATACAAACAAAAATGCATAGCAAACATCTAAATGATGCACTTTGGTTAGTAGTGTAGATAAGTTGTTTGTATTTATCGCTTTTTTTTAAAAAAAACATAAGAGCATTATTTCTGGATTAAAAACATAAAGCTTAACGTGAACAGTTCCATGTTATGGCACGACATAAAACAGATGTATGACACAAAAACTGCTCACTTCAAAGTACTAGAATTTCAGTGTTCACGCGCTATAATGACCATATCTTCCCAAATATTGTGCCCACGAAACTGAAAAAAGTAAACTGAGAGAAAGGAAACTGAGAAGTATTTGTGTTAAATGAATTCTTTGCAGAAACCACATTCCAAAAAATATACAAAAATAAATTCTGGTTTCAACTAATCAAACTGCGGCATGGACAAGCTTTTTCGCAGACACTTAGCTGACAGTGACGCCTTAAGATTGATAAGTTGTACGTTTAAGTTTTTAACATGGGGATACATTTGCCTACATAAGTACATACAAACATTTCGGTAACAATCATGTTATTTACGAATGCTGAAAGTAACGTTTTTTTAAAACAGTGCACGTTAAGAGCAATGCATGCTCCATTTAAACGTCAGTGTCAATGGGTTCTGCGCGATTTTATGCCACTGTCAGACAGCCGGTACGGGTTTGAGCGGACTTATTGACAGGCATCATGTTCCCGTTTCTAGCTGAACGTGTTAAATCTTTTTGTCAATGTCAGTGCCATAAAAACAATAAAAGTGGACGTTGTCGAGCTTACATATCACTGTATACAGGTTTGGTATATAAAACAACAACAACAACAACAACAAAAAATAGAATACATTTTGCTATATTTATCAGTGTCTATCACTGTTTTGCATGCAGAAGTGGTTTGTGGTTTTCACACAGCAAACGACAATATCAGAACAAAAACAAATGTATACATTTTCTACTTTTAACAGAAATACGATTAGATTAACAATCAAGTTATCATCATTCGGGAAAATGTGGGTTCCAATTGGGGTGTCTAAAAAACTAAAAGTACCATCGCAGAAATAGCAAGAAGTTTCACTAAAAAATAACATCACAGACAAAGCTAGTCGCCTTACCAAAGAGTACAATCAAAGACAAAGCTAGTCGCCTTACCAAAGAGTACAATCACAGACAAAGCTAGTCGCCTTACCAAAAAGTACAATCACAGACAAAGCTAGTAGCCTTACCAAAGAGACAATCACAGACAAAGCTAGTCGCCTTACCAAAGAGTACAATCACAGACAAAGCTAGTCGCCTTACCAAAGAGTACAATCACAGACAAAGCTAGTCGCCTTACCAAAAAGTACAATCACAGACAAAGCTAGTAGCCTTACCAAAGAGTACAATCACAGACAGAGCTAGCAGCCTTACCAAAAGGTACAATCACAGACAAAGCTAGTAGCCTTACCAAAGAGTACAATCACAGACAAAGCTAGTAGCCTTATCAAAGAGTACAATCACAGACAAAGCTAGTAGCCTTACCAAAGAGTACAATTACAGACAAAACTAGTAGCTTTTACAGAGAAAACTAGTAGCCTTACCAAAGAGTACAATCACAGACAAAGCTAGTCGCCTTACCAAAGAGACAATCACAGACAAAGCTAGTCGCCTTACCAAAGAGTACAATCACAGACAAAGCTAGTCTCCTCACCAAAAAGTACAATCACAGACAAAGCTAGTAGCCTTACCAAAGAGTACAATCACAGACAGAGCTAGCAGCCTTACCAAAAAGTACAATCACAGACAAAGCTAGTAGCCTTACCAAAGAGTACAATCACAGACAAAGCTAGTAGCCTTATGAAAGAGTACAATCACAGACAAAGCTAGTAGCCTTACCAAAAAGTACAATCACAGACAAAGCTAGTAGCCTTACTAAAGAGTACAATCACAGACAAAGCTAGTAGCCTTACCAAAGAGTACAATTACAGACAAAACTAGTAGCTTTTACAGAGAAAACTAGTAGTCTTAGCAAAAAGTACAATCACAGACAAAGGTAGTAGCCTTACCAAAGAGTACAATCACAGACAAAACTAGTAGCCTTACCAAAGATTAAAATCACAGACAAAGCTAGTAGCCTTACCAAAGAGTACAATCACAAACAAAACTAGTAGCCTTACCAAAAAGTACAATCACAGACAAAGATAGTAACCTTACAAAAAGTACAATCACAGACAAAGCTAGTAACCTTACCAAAAAGTACAATCACAGACAAAAATAGTAACTAAAACAGAAAGTACAATCACAGACAAAGATAGTAACTAAAACAGAAAGTACTATCACAGAGAGAGATAGTAGCCTTACCAAAAAGGACAATCACAGACAAAGATGGTAACAAAAACAAAAAGTTCTATCACAGACAGAGCTAGTAGCCTTACCAAAAAGTACAATCACAGACAGAGCTAGTAGTCTAAACAAAAAAGTACTATCACAGACAGAACCAGTAGTCTAACCAAAGAGTACTATCCCAGACAGAGGTAGTAGCCTAACCAAAGAGTACAATCACAGACAGAGCTAGTAGTCTAAACAAAAAGTACTATCACAGATAGAGCTGGTAGCCTTACCAAAGAATGTACCAACACAGACAGAGGTGGTAGCCTTAACAAAGAGTATTATCACTAATAGAGTGAGTAGCGGAAACAACGAGTATCATCAAGGACAGACCTTGTTGCCTTAACAAAGAGTACCATCATCGACATAGCTAGTTGCCTAACCAAAAAGTACCATCACCGATAAATCTAGTAACCTAAACAACGGGTACCATCATCGGCAAAGCTAAAACCATTCATAAAGAGTATCATCACAGAGGGAGCTAGTAGGCGAAGAAAAGATTACTGTCACAGACAGAGCTAGCGGCCTTAACAAAATGTACCATGACAGATAGAGCTAGCGGCCTTAACAAAATGTACCATGACAGACAGAGCTAGCGGCCTTAACAAAATGTACCATGACAGATAGAGCTAGCGGCCTTAACAAAATGTACCATGACAGACAGAGCTAGCTGCCTTAACAAAATGTACCATGACAGACAGAGCTAGCGGCCTTAACAAAATGTACCATGACAGACAGAGCTAGCGGTCTTAACAAAATGTACCATGACAGACAGAGCTAGCGGCCTTAACAAAATGTACCATGACAGATAGAGCTAGTGTCCTTTTTTATATGTTTCAATTAATCTGACAGTTACGTGATAGAAATTAATCTCCATTATATTTTTTCATTACATTTGCTTAGAAAAAAAGAAGGGTTACTTCTAACACAAGTGAAATTTAAAACTCCATATCCTAAAACCTTTTACTGCAAGTAAAATGTCTCCAAGCGTTTCTCAATTCTATGGAAAAGTTCATTCAGTAAGTAGGCTCAGGTATGGAACAAAATTTGAACAAATTAATTGATTGTCTTTCTCAATTTATGTCCCTTTACAACAAAAAGAAATATTTTTCAATATAAAACCTTGTATCAGGTATACCTATGTACTACTTATAGAGAACTATAACAGAAATCTAGTAATTATTTCGGGAGTGCAGTACATATTTCTGAAAGTGCCCATAAAACATGTAGGGCTGTATATTTTGACAGGAAATGTGCTCGTTTGTCATGAAGAAGACACAAAGATTAGATTATAATGACAATTTTGACAGCTATGTGTCAAAGGTCAATTATTAAGAAAAATGGTTTTAGCAGACTACTAAACGTAAGTAACTAAGAATGTTCAGCGGCATTGCTGGTTCTAAGAGATCTTTACTGCGTTAGACCTTGTGATATCGCATTGATGGAGAACAAACAAAATGCGTTTTAGGAAGCAAAAAGGAAAGGGAAATACAATTAGACATTGTAAACTGAGGAAAGTCAGAGAATGAAGCGAAAAGACTGAAAAGATTTAGTTACGGAGCTATAATTGATATGTTCTATAGTTTCTCATTACACAAAAAACTAACAGAAATATCATAACTAACAGTATTAGACAGGTACATATAAAGCAAATCATATATTGAATTATTGTGGTATATTTCAGTATTTTGAAACAAAACTGTATTGATAAAGAAAACATCTATTTATACTATTTAGTATTTATATAACTTTCTTGACTATGTGTTAAGCGCGCCATTCATTACTTGAAACACACTGTGTCTTTCAACCTTCAACATGCGTTTCTTTATGTTCAGCTTTCTTAAAGATTATGTCCGTTTTATTTCTAACTGTCGTGACGTTGGCCAAGAGATGTTGACTGGTGTGTTGGCCAGAAAATGAGGACTAGTATGTTGGCCAAGAGATGATGACTGGTGTGTTGGACAAGAGATGATGACTGGTATGTTGGCCAAGAGATCATGACTGGTGTGTTGGCCAAGAGATGGAGACTGGTGTGTTGGTCAGGAGATGTGACTGGTGTGTTGGTCAGGAGATTTGACTGGTGTGTTGGCCAAGATATGAGACTGATGTGTTGGCCAAGAGATGGAGACTGGTGTGTTGGCCAAGATATGGGACTGATGTGTTGGCAAAAAGATGTTGTCTGGTGTGTTGGCCAAGAGATGAGAATGGTTTGTTAGCCAAGAGATGTGAGCGATGTATTAGCCAAGAGATGTGAGCAGTGTTTTGGCCAAGAGATGTGAGCAGTGTTTTGGCCAAGAGATGGGCCAGGATACTATGACTGTAATATTGGTCAAAAATGAAAGCAGATTAAATCATTAGATGGCGATGAATTTAGAAGTACTAGTATATATCGCATGTGCCGATGTAGCCAGTTTGTTTTAAATAAATATATAATATAAAGAAATATCACTTTGTCAGAATCGAGAAATCTTAAAACTGCGTAGTTCCGGGTTTAAGCAGAACTTCAATGCTACAAACAGAATATTTGTGGTTTTATGAATACCTTCTAAATAAGAGCAACTGTCACAAAGACCCCCGTGGTGGTTACAGGAGTATTGTAGAATTTGAAAAAAACATTCTGTTACACCTAGTCGTTTGACAGTTTCGTTACATACTAACATGTCCAGCCGCCCCTAGATGGCGCCACGCAGCATGCAGCGTCACGCACCGACATGCATTTTAGAGCAAATTTTAACACGTTCTCGCTTCATTATCTTGTAAACATCATTTAAAGTGACGGGGAGACCAAGGGCAAAAACGTCACGTGATTTCAAACAATATGTTATTTCATACTCTACTCAAAGTTAACTTTTAATGAAATGTTAAACTTTTAATCAAATGTTTGCATTATATAATGCACAATTACTTTCTTGTATTGCTAAGAAAAAACTTGTAGAAAAGATGGAACAGAAATATCAAGTTTTCAAATGTATCTTATGTCGCTGCTTGAAAAAAAAGAAAGAAAAGAAAGACTGGTCGATGGAAGACTTTTGCTAAACGCATTTTGCCAAACTATGATTTCTTTGCTAGCTACATGTTGTCAACATTTAAGGTAAAATGAATTTAGTTTACATATCAACTTTTGGCACTCGATTACCATATTTTTGTGATTTCAGTACGATACCTAAACAAGATTAGACAAAAATAAAAGTATCAGTTTAGAATAAAATTAATATATATTTTTAAATAACTTCAAATTTTCAAAAGCATAATTCCAAATATCGCTACTTGCTTCCTGAAACTGAATGGTTATTAGGCCAGAACTCGGGAAATTTTACCCTGTTTGTTAACTTGACAGACACGACTAGTGCATAGATTGAATCAATGCAATCAACACTAGTCAGCTACTGTATAATGTAAAGGGAACTAATTGTTGTTAAACGTTACTGAATTATTAATGAGGCGTCTGTACGTTTTCTTTCGCTACATTAGATTTAATTATCCTCAAACAGGTCAGTAAATTACCGAAATAGATCGGAACTACTTCTTAAAAAGAAAGGCGTTGCATTGTGGCTTTTATTTTAAAAAGTAAATATTTGCAAGCATATGGCAATAAATCATCTTCCAATTACCCAATAGTTGGCAAGTACGTGTCACTATACCCTAAAGTAGGAACTACTTTACGACATAATAAAGTTGCGCACTTCACAAACGCCGCTCCTCATAAAAATACTTATCGTGCACCTCGCTATGTCACGTGGTCACCTTTCGCAATGACCGAAAAGGACAGATATTACCCAAATGGCACGACAGTTGTGGATTAATATCACTAACCACGGGCAAGGTATTAAAATGCAATAAAATGTCATTAACAAGCGGTGTAACTTATTGTTACACAAATGCGATAAAAATCTATACCATGTTATTTTAGAAAGTCATGAATATTTCAAACTGTTCACATGTTCCGGGAGAAATTTAATATGACTACCGTGGACTCATACAGTATATATATCCAAGGGAATTATAAGCAAAGAAACAGTTACACATGTATTTTTGTGTATAAAATTGACAGAATCAACGACTCAAAAGACATGTATATTGTTTGGAATGTTTCAGCTGAACACAGCGGATCAAGTCTAGATTCTGATACAGACATTGTAAAGAACATTTAATATTGTCTCAAATATGAAAGATAAAATGTGTCCAGATAATTTACTAGAATCCGTATACAGACTTCAAATGTAAATAATGTTGATATACATGTACAGTGTTCATGATTCGCCATTTTGGTAAAAACAAACCCGTCCTCGGTGGTTCCGTGATTAGCGCGTCTGACTAAGCGTCAGGAAATCGCGGTTCGATCCCCGTGCCTGTCCCAATACAACCTTATATGTTGAAAGAAGCATTAAACCTGACTTCACTCATTCACTTAGGGGGGAAAAACAAATAAAAGCTACAGACAAAAGATATAGAACCCTGATGAAATTGATCGTCAAAATAAAAACAAATATCATTTATTTCCTTTTGCGGAGATCAAACGAAACCAGCTTTGTAATATAAACAATTTGTTAAGCGTAATATTTCACTTCTATTGCGGGAAGTAGTACTAACCATCGTTGTAAGAACGCTGAAAATATGCACTGCAAGATTTTCAAAGTTATATGTCGTGTTACAGAAATAATACAAATTAATTATTTCATTCATATATTTTCAAAATGAGCTCTTTGCTGTAAACAATTTACTCACATCATGCAAGTTTTCATTTAATTTTTTTTTAGTTTTTTCTATGTTAATTAAGTCAACATAATTTAATCATTATTATTTTTGTGGCACTTTGGAACGTTCTTACATTTATCCTACTGGTAAAAGTTGTTTTTGCCTTTGCCAGAACATACATGTACAAAATGGACATTCTATTTTTTTTTTTAAATTAACAGGCTAAGGGTGGGTAACTTTATAAACTACTGACTAAATTACTCCAAATGAAGTCTGTAAAAGATTGGTGTTAACTATTCTCCCATTTCTTCACAGTCTTTCTTCCATTTCAAGTAAAATATCAATTTGTTCAGATATAATCCTACCAACGTCTCCTTACCAATGTTGACCTAATATAGAGTACTAGCATTATATATATATAATTACAAAACATTTAAATTTTAAACACTCGATCAGACAATTCAGATTATTCTTTTGAAAAAATGAGTTATTTCTATACTTCATTTTAAAAGTTGTTTGATTTATTGCTTTTTGGATTTTGTCGTACTACTAACGAAATTAAGTGGTTAAATTCTAAGCACTATATTTTAACACGATTAAAAAGTGTAGTTGACATTTTAAGTGGAAATCTCTCTTTTTTTGCCAGTCAAAAAGACCCAGAATCCTCTTTAATTCTTTGTACCCCTTCGGACACTCAGTGGTCCCTTATTTCTCAGTACAGTGCGATATAAATGTAAAACAAAATAATAATAATAATAATGTTTGATAGTATAAACCGCTTTATTTCTGGTTTCTACTAATACCTATTATTATTTGGTTTCACAATGTCATCTCAAATGATTAAAGAAGTCTGAAAAGCAACAATAACAACTTGTCAGGAGCTCTTTTCAATGCCAAAATGTTCCCCTTCCCTCACCTCCGATACTCAAATCATGTTCCAAATATTAAGTGCTAATGACAAACTTTTAAACATAACGTTGAATACATATCATGTGTTAAATGAACACAACACGTAGCCCAGAAATGGACACTGAATACGGGTTCAAATCAACTGGAGTGTTAATCACGGGCACGGAACAAACACGCGATATTAAAACTCATGTGAAACAATATCCTGTGTGAATATCATATTTCACTTTCTTTAGGATTCTTTATGCACGGCTGTATTTATTATAGCGTTCCTATCCGATCCACGACATGTTAAAGTACGCAAATATGCTAAAAATCACGGCTATTATATTTGCTGAAACGTGGAAGGTCGCCCAGGGACCATATACTCTCTGAAAATTCTAATGTTGTCGAAAAGTAATTGTAACCTCGCATGCAGTTTCACATTCACAAGAGTGAAAGCTTCTTACAAATCATAAAGCAAGAATATTTAGACTCTCGTTACGTCCATCATATGTTTAGGTGCAAATAGCTTTTGGCGCTCTGGTCTCCGCTGGGACCCAAAGGCCAGCATTAAGGAGTTATTTTCAACGTTTAATGTTAGCTTTTCGCACAAAATAAAGAAAATCGACCCAGACAAACATTGCGAGATAGTATTTTGTTTTAACTTTATGATGTGGGGAGAAGATATTGAACCGTTTCCTTGGTTTTTCTGACACCCCGGGGAATGGTTGGAGATCTTTTACGTGGCAGACGTTTTAAAGCGCTGCTTGAATAATATTGCAAGTTTACACCCCTCCCCTTTCCGTTCACATACATACACACTTTGGAAGAAATCTTTAGTTCACGCTCCCACAAAATTAATTTTTCTTCTAAGATACTAAAATGGCATACATGTACTAGATTTGTATTTCTTGACTTTTACTCTATTTTTGTGATACTGGGTAATTTCAACTTCAGAAAAGGCGGTACTCTATGCTTCGTCACTAAAACTGATTTGATTGAATTGTTGATAGCAATAAAAAAAAAATGAATCAGCGTGTATTAAATTCTGAAGTCGTTTTGTGTTAACACAAATAATTGTTTTTATATGTTGTATGATTTTACCGATATTTTTTTCATTCAGGTACTAAATTCCTTGCATTCTCAGAATAGTTCACGAACAAAATGAATTTTACTGATATTTTCTTTTTGGCTTTACTCAGGAATAGTTGCCAACAGATTTATGTCAAGGGAAAGCATTGACTTCCATGTACACAGAGTAGTACTTTTAGTCTGTTTCATTATAAATATGCATGAAATCATGAATATGAAATTAATGTAATATTGAATGGTATAACAAGGGGTCTTAAAACCCTACTTGAAACCACAAAATGCTTATTAGCATTATCACTGGAATTCACACTTATAAACAGCAATGAAACATGTTCGAAACTAGTTTTAAAATACCTGTTACCATTGTTACGGAACAATGTTTACATTGAACTAACTTTAAACTAAAACAAACGAACATAGAAGAAACACGTTAAATATTAATTTCATCAGAATGCAAATATTTTTACTGAAATTTACATTGAAATTTCACGATGGAAAAAAACCCATAAAAACACGTTCTAAAATCATATAACAATAATTTTTTGTCCTGGAATGTACATGTACATCAATATCCACACGCCTAAAAAAACATTGATACGCGTTCAATACTTCGTAAAAATATGAAAAATAAAATCAGATTGATAATTACAATAAACAACAGATTTAACAAGTTCTAAATTTCTTATGAATAATCTTTGGCATTCTCAGAGAAGATAACTGGAAACTCTTGTAATAAATCCACTGTTGTCTGTAATTTACGTGTGACACGTGATTTTTAAGCCATTTATACAAATTTATTACACATATTTCATATTATTACACGGTGGTATTGTCTAGCAATTATGGATAACTAAACAGGGAAAATACAAGATATTAGTTGCAATAACTTATCATTTACCGGCGTTTGAAATCATAGAATTTCCACGAAAATTGAAAAGATAATGTAATAAATTTAGAAAAAATAGGAAGCAACAAATTACAATCCTGTTATAGATGCTTTTATGTTCAATAAATATCATCTCAGAAGATGATCACTCCTTATTTTAGATATACTGAGGAAAAAAGAGAACTCAAATAAAAATATGAAATACAATGTTGCTTTGTTTTGTTTAATGCTCCTAATTTGTATAAATAAAAATTCTTTCAAAATACTTCCTGAATATTTTACTTAACAATCTATATTTAAGATTAAATCTTGACACGTGACACTTTCACATTTTCATTGCTTTTGATAACGTTTGAAGAAAATTTCCAAAAAAGCCACAAAGGGTTTCTTAACTGACCATTATATAATATATATATATATATATTAGATGTTAGATCTCTTTTTGTGAAGACATTGGTGCGTTATTTTCTTCCTTTTCATCAAATTGTACAAATAATCCTGTAAATTAGCATTCAGATATTTTGTCGGGTGATACTCGGCTCAGTGTAGTATAATGCCATACTCGTATTCCAAAAATTATTAATTGACTTATGAGAATAAAGTGTCAACTTTTTTTATTCGCAGTGTAGTGTAAGTATTTCTCAATATATGGGGTTGAAGGCATTTCCCTCCGGAATTATTCGTAGCTTGTTTCTTCACCGTGAACAGCTTATATTGAGATAGTGTTTATTCTTTCTTTTTTAATGAATCCGAAAACACTATACCAAAGAAATAACCTAGTTGAAAAGAACAAAATTTCTGCGCAAGGGAAAATAACAATACCTTTCAAAGTTACTAAGTCAAAGTTACTGACCAAATAGGCACTAAATAAGCATGAGGTTTTAAAGAAGGCTCAACTATTCCATTTAGTGGCCAAGTTGACTGCCGAAGCAATATTGTTAAATTCAGGAATTCAAAGTAGAAGAATGATATTAAATTCAGGAATTCAAAGTAGAAGAATGATATTAAAGTTCTTGTTCTACCTTCCACATGTCAAACATTTCATGGGGAAATGACTTAATAAACAAAATAGAAAAGAAAAACCTACCTTAACCATGGAAAAGCCCTCAAATGAGACAGAAAATCGTGAGACCAGTCCATACTGCGTGAACAATTTCCTATAAGTTTTTCATTTCAATGTCATACATGTAAATTGTGAGCAAAACTTGAATTTATGCAATTTGATAATGCAACATATCAATTTAGATAAAACGGACGGTCAAAAATCTAAGGGAAACAACTGTGTTTTGAGAGAGAAAATGAAAGTATCGTTAAATTCCAATTCTCTATTCTATTATTTTATTTGAAATAAAAAATCTTTTTGAAAGAAACTAATCACACATCATTTTGGAACTATAGTTTTCCTAGAAAAAAAAGTGAAATAGTTAAGTATTTATAAGTATTGAATGTTATCGACTTTAGACTTCCGATCGCTTAATACAATCGGGCACTGGGAAAGATTCAATACAAGCTTTATTTATTTATTTATTTATTTATTTATTTACTGTTCTGAAATGTCGGTACGTTCTCTGCACGTGGAATACAAGCGTTTTGACAATATTTCAGTTCTAAAGGCACTCTGTTGTGGAAAGTAAGTCAGGAACACCATAGTTTCGAATATTACTTGGGGAGATAGAACATCCATTTGATGGCTTATATATTAATTGCTTGAACCAGGCTTTGTTAATATATCTCTTTCCTCGGTTTTAAACACGAAGATGGGACAATCTGTACAATGGACCGACAATTCAAGTCTATGCCGTGTTCCCATTACAATCTGTCTTCAAGTACAGGCTGTTCATGGATGTAAGATTTCACTATTGCTCGTTTTCAGAGATGTTTTTCCTGTTCTTTTTCTTTTCTTTCTTTTACTTTTTTTATCTTTTTTGCACGTGAAAACAAAATGCTGTTTATTCTCTTACATTAAAAATAAAAAAACACAACATCAAAAATGATGGAAAATTTCACTTATCCGGACAACTTTTAGTTTTGTTTACGCAAGATACTCCTAAAAATATGATTGCTAAAAAAGTATCGTGGCACATAAAAAATACACACCAAATATCAAAAACTAATGGTCTAAGGCAATGACTACCTCGTTGTAAGCTAATTTGTTCATCCTCAATATCATTATTTATATTATTTTCTTTGTGTTTTCTTTGTATTTCTTTGTATTTTGCGTTGTCACGTTGACTATGTTGTTCTTTGTATATACATGTATTTATGTTACCAAGACAATGTACTTCGTACACGTGTAATAAACGTTCTGTTCTGTTCTGTATCGTAACTCGTTTCTTCTGGTGAGTTTGCGCAAAGAGAACAAACTTAATGAACTGTAATTATATGAAAGAGACTACAAGACAAATCAGCGAAAGCTCGACAAATCTGAGCAGAAGATAGTTTTAAATGTAGTAAATCAGCCATTCACGCGCCTGTTGTCTTCTATTGATGAAATCTCGTAAATTCTCGTCCGTATATTCGGTACACTGAAGTAATTTTTTGTTAATTTATCACTATGGACGCAGTGACATATGATCAACTTGTTACTATGAAAAGATTTCTGTCTTTATAGAGACCGCCAAAATAATAATAACATATGTACAGGGAATGTCGCATTTTCATGTACCAGTAAGGCGTTTCTCTTTTGTTTTGAAGGCCTGTTCGCATTCTCAGAGAATTAATTTCTAAAAAAATCATTGCAAGATATATCTAAACGATTTAAAAACTAATTAAATATAGCGATTTATAATAATGCTTATATTCTATATTGTGTTACTTAAAAATGATAAAGATACATCTTAAGCACATAGTTTTCCCCAAGTCCCTCCGGCAACCACCGAACAGGTATAAATTGCAGAAAGTTAAAATCAGATGCCTTAAAAATAACGAAGAGATATAGAACTTCAATGTTTAGCTTTGATCATCGGCCTTGTAAAACTTAGCCTTCTAAACTTTTATCTTAAAATTCATGTCTTAAGCTGAATTGAATAATTTTCGTTTACGGTAAGCCCATTTTTGTTGTAAGCCCAATGTCGCAATGAGTATTATTAAGAGAAAAACTTGAAGAACGGCTAGGAATATAAAGTCAGAAAAAACGACGAGGCATTTGTATCTTTCATTCTTTAATATATATATAAAAAACTTTTTAAATAAATAAATAAATAAATAAAAGGTACTATGTTTTTTGCTTTCCAGCTTAATTTTCATTTAAAATTGCAAAAAGAAAAATTAACTTTTGAATGATGGAAATAAAATTACTAGTCACAGAAAGGCAAACTAAATGTACTAGTTCATAAGTGGAAAGAATGTAAGACCCACTTAGAATCCTTCCTTCCTCGAAGGCTTTTTTTTTCATTTTAAAATGTTGAAAATGCAAGTTGCATTTTTCACCCATAGACTCAACTTCTCATTGGTTAAAATCTTTTGCTATGATTAATTTTTGTCAGGCCCCGGATGTAGAAAATATTACTCCGCGATGTCAACAGTTCAAGTAGTTCAATTTAGTGTCAAACCGTACGGCTACAACGTTTTGATAAGAAACTAATTCAAATTGTCGATTGTAATTTATTCATCGTTTTATTAAAGTATTATTGTCTTAAATAAACAAAAAATCTATTAAGTGCCAAAATTATAAGTTTAATTTATAATAAGAGAAATAAATGTATGAAAAAATAAGAAATTTCCGCAATTACACATATAAGTACAGTAACGTTAAGTTTCATGCAAACAAACTTCAATACAAAAGTATTCATTTAAAAAGATTAAAATTGAGAGATAAATTTAAGTAAATAATTTGATTCTTGTTGAATTGCTCAATATATTATTTCACGATTTCTTGACTTAGTTGATGATTGCACAATCAATTATTTTACCGGAGGGGTATCAGGGCAAATGAGGTTTATATTGCCTGGTGAAATTATCTTAATAAACCTGGGCCGAAGTTTGTACATTGGTGCTTAACTGTAATTATATAAATCAATGGCGGCGATTTTTTCCTCTTCTAAAGAAAAAAAGATTGCCAGAAGGGGGACCTGTATTTATAAAAAGCAAATACTTCTGTCATTTTGCATTACACAGTGTGCCCTTAACCTGGCTGACACTTATATAAGTACAGTTCACAGTAACTTTTTCCCTTAAAATGGGAGGCATGTTCGAACAAGTGTGACATTAAGATTAGAAACAAATCTTAAGAAAACATAAGTACAAGTAATGAAGGTCGTCGGCAATCTCTTTATATTTAGAATTACAAATCTGCAATAGTGTACATCTTTTGGGACTTGGTAAGTATATATATCTTGAATGAAAAAAAATCTGTATTTCAAGAGAGAGAAATAATTTGCATGAACAAAGTTTAAAGACATAGCTGATTTTGTTGAATGTTGTATCAACCTTTATTTCCTGTTTGTAAATATGTATATTAAAGTATGATATATGTTGGAACATTTAACTCCACAACAAAAAAGGTAGAATAGAATTCCTGCATTTATCATCGTTTGATGAACATAGTTTCGCGACGCGGTTGTCGTCTTTATCAGACGAGATTTGGTTATATTTTCTCCTGATTGACCGTTAATCCTTAGATAACATTACCCGGCGCCTTTAAATCATATCAAACATTTCTGTAGTAAAATATAATCTCAAATTATTTGACCTCCGACCCAACGCTCTCAAGGGAGGATTTATTCTCCGCAAAGATGGCTTTAGGAATAGCAAATTCACTGCACTATTTTCTTGTCGAAAGGCAACAACTAAGTCCATGGATTTTGTTTACCGCCGGAAAGACTGAATTTCTTGTCAATTTCACACTATTCCAGCCATAGGCTTTCAAAATGGCGACTCACTATTGAAGAGTTACAGTTGAATTTTTGAGAAACTTGGGTTGTTTGTGCTAGCTGATATGTCACTGGTCGATAAAGAAAAACATAAAAGGCCATCGTTCAGACACCGCTCTTGTGACAAAAAAGATAAAGGTTTTGTAACAGGAGAAATCACTGCAACTGCAGACGGGTTCAACGCCTTTGTTGAGAAGAATTATTGCAGCCGCGGTACAGACATACAGTTTTTTTTGCAAGTTTTGAACAAAGAGCGACGGAATGCATAGCAAAAATTTATAAAGCAGTTGCAGAATAAATTCAGACTATAACGATACATTTTTATTCATGGGAGGCCCAATGGACAAATATCTGCTGGAAAAAGATGTACAAATCCTGAAATTACTGAATAAAAAGGTACACGCTAAACTGTCTTAAAATCTAGACATAAGCTCACTTCCAGTTCTGTATTATGCGCCAAACTGCACTCTTACTTTGATACACATGGCAAAAATATTTTATTTTTTACACAGAGCGCCCTTTCACTTTAATGACACGTTATAATTCTTCATAAAATATCTGTTCTATAAATATGTTGCACTAAACAGATATTCTACACTCACACTGGTGCCACTGGACTTGCTTGATATGTCGTAATTCAGTTCTTATTATTTATACTTATAGTACTCTTTTATTACTTTTTTTCATAAGTAAGCCATATTGCACCGTGATAATGTATCATGTGTTTTGCAATGAAGAAAACTGGAGCAAAACTAGTAATTGGTCATAAATTGATTTTCTGTAAGAAAAGACAGTATCAGCTTTTAACGTTACGACCAGCAATCATATTCCGTATGCTTTTTTTATGAGTGAATGTGACAAGCCAAACATCTGTGGTCGTCTGCTTCTGAATTCTCTGATCTAGAGTATCATATAAAGTTTCCTATAACCCGGGCAAATCGCCACACAACTGAAAGCAAGACCATAAATGTTTTGGGTTTTTTTTTTTTTGTTAAACATTTGTGTCTTCAAAAAAAAACTTTGATCTGAGGTTCTGTATCCAAGTGATCTCTTAGACGCTCTAGACACGTGATCATTTAGACGCTCTAGACACACCGTCACAATTCTGTTTTACATACTTTATTATACTTGAGTGGATGACAAACAATTATAAACAAAAGAAATAGTAAACTGCAAATACGATGGTCGAGTGAATAAAACAATACGTATTGGTATTTTTAAATTGTCTTGCCAGGCCCATGTCTTCAACTATATAAGTACGTCTATCCACGCAACTTCTTTTTTATGACAGTTGAGGGTCAAAGTGGGCTCATTTAGATAGTTCCTGAGTAAACATCCTAAAACGCATGTTCCTTCCTCTAGCCGTCATCTATAAGGCTTAAGTTTGAAGCGTTTGTTAGGATCAAACAAGCCACTTAATGTCACTGGCGACTTTTGGATACTACAAATCACTTTTGATATATCATTTTCGAGTAGCGAACCGCAGATACTTTTTAAAACCTTCTTGATTCCGTGCACATGCTTTTATACTCGTCCTGAAAGATAAAAGACGCGCGATTAATCACTACTGATACGCGAAACATATTATGGCATGTCCGTAATACCTTGATTTATATCGATAAATATATGAATTACAAATTTGTGCAAATTTGACGCCGCGGAACAATTGTTATACGGATGATAATCCCGCCAAAATTCCATCGTCTGCGTTCTGGGATACGGAATTTAGGTATAATTATTTAACAGCGCGCCCACGGGGTAGGATAAAACATGGATAAATGATTCCTGTAACAGTTTGAGAGATGTTTTATTTTATTGTTTTGAAGAAACAAGACGAACATTTCGAGATGCTTTTGTCTTACATACTTCAAATTTACAAAACCTGCTTCGCCCTCATATAATAAGGACTGTTCAGATTACTGACATGTGGCATAACACTATGCATGTCTGTCGTCTGCTTCTATTTTCTGGTTCCCATGCTTCTTAATAAGGTCGGGACCAAGTCTACTTAACAAGTTTTAATCGTTCATCGTCTATCATTAATGGTCATCGAAATGTGAAAACTTTAAAACCTTTTAATGTCCATGGCTAAAGTCTGACATCGAAAACATGTCTTGGAAAAAAAAGGTTTTGAGGAAATATTGCAAAAAATCCTACAAATTAGACTATCAAATTACTCAAAAAAAAAGCAGTGTAGTATGAACTTGGCAGAAACTTTTCATGATATATGATTACACACAATTAATTTTTAAAAAAAGGCAGTTAGAAAGCTCTTCACTGGAGCTCTGTAGTGCCACACAGAGTTCATGACGCATGAAGCTCCTTGGGAGCTTGGAAGCTTCATTCGTCAAATATATACAAATCACCTTTATCAAAGATCTTGACACATCTAGCTCACCACTTCCAGGAATGATATTCATTTTAGCTGCCACACTGACCAGTACGAACCTGTGAACCGCCCTCATCATGTACGGTGTCTAGATATTATAGAGAAAGTAAATAGTCATCCTCAAAAGCAGTAAAAGCAGTAGAAACAGTAGCTAAACTAACCTTTTTGTAACATTTACAGCACAAAGGATTTTATCTTCCATTATTGATATCGCCATGTAGATACCATTTTGACAAACATATAATTACACCATATCAAAAATATCAGTTGTTGTTTCGATGAAAGAAAACATGTAAGTTGTACTGTTTGTTAGTTTCAAGAATTGGTACATCAAGACAGAGAAACTGTGTGCGGATCGGTACATCAAGACAGAGAAACTGTCTGCGAATCGGTACATCAAGACAGAGAAACTGTCTGCGAATCGGTACATCAAGAAAGAGAAACTGTGTGCGAATCGGTACATCAAGACAGAGAAACTGTGTGCGAATCGGTACATCAAGATGTGTGCGGCATGATTTCCGATAATGACGCATACAGATATCCTGGAGGTGTTTGGTTCGGGAACTCTATGCAGTTCTAATCTCGAAAACACTTTTCAAAGCAGACTACCAAGTCTGACATATTTCAAGACAAATATTTGGTCCCAATTTAGGATGAGTTTATTGATAAAAGCAAGGTCCTAAACACAAAGTAATAATCTGTCCCAGAGGGGTAAAAATTAAAATACGGGTTCATTAGCTACAGGCTTCATCCGTCATAATCGTAAATCATAACCGTCAATAGTAATGCTTGATTTGCATAATTACTTTTAAAGATTATTTATTATTTTTATTATTATTATATTATATTTTCTTGTTGTTATTGTTGTTGTTTTGTATATAGTTTGAGGAACCACTTTGGAATTTAAAACGTTTAAATCACAAGAGAGACATGTTACAAGCAATTGTCTGAAATCCAAAACATACATGCATTCAGTAACAGCATCGTTCGTGCATTTAATATCTCAAATACTTCAAGAGAATAAAGCCGTGTCATTGTTATATTTTTAGTGTGCGATATTCCATCAAATAAAACCTAAACATGTCTGTCCAGTGAGACATTTATAATAACGAGTAATTCATCAAGGCTTCCTAAGATCTTCATCCAGATGACAAACTTCAGTATTAATGTCTCAACGTACTACGTGGCAAAAAAGCAAATAATGATACAGAATTATGAATGTTTTCCTAAGATTTATTAGTTTAAACAGAAACAGTGTTATTTCAAAGAGACGAGAGACCAGATCGGTTATTAATCATGGGAGGAAACATATGGAATATGCGAGATTAAGAATTGACTCCAACTCTCAATGTATTTTGTAACAAAAAATTTATAACAGTGAATGATTAAACTGCGAAAAAATGCCATGTCAGTATCAAAGATGTTAAATCTATATGAGAGGTTCGCAATCTTATCCAAAATATATCACTTAAAGCTTCTGATGGGTTTTCTTAATATATCAGCTAAACATTATTTTGTATCCATGGCAACAAAAATATTTGTAAAATTTTATTTTGCATTTTTTTAGGAATTGGTGCTTTCTCTTATTTTTGCTCCGTTTTCTCAAACGCTTAAAAGCATCATAAAAATACAATACAACGTACTTTCCTTTAAAATCAAATGAAAATCACAATTTCTTTGGCTTCTTTGGTTATGAAACTTGACTTTGTGTGGTTAGATATTTTAAGAAAATTCTAGTAATTAGTGGTATAACTCACGATCTTCTAGAACTTTGTTATGTATATTTATTTTTACAATGATCAGCCATATTTATAGTTTACAGTTTTTGTATGTGAACACATAATCGTAAATATTCTATACAATCTGCCTCCTGTGCACGACAACTTCCTCCCAGCTGATACTTAAATCACGTTGTAAAATTTGCATGCATTATGCAACAGTTGCATAATCACATATATACACAAGCATCATAGCAATTTACTACACGGTGGTCATTTAAGATATCTGTATACCAAAGGCATTTATTTAAATGAACTCTCTACTTCTTTTCTAGATTTTTGTCATCCGCAAGATTCTGTTGCACAAAGCGACACCTGTAGGATAATTCTTACAGGTGTAGTGTGAGAGCGACTTACACAATGTATACTTATCACGCGCTATAGAAAAATAATACCCGACATTAAAAATTCTTCTCACAACATCCATGCGTGAAAATTTGTTTCGTTTTCAGAGTTGCTTTCCAAGGGAAATTCCTTCATTATAAAATTTAAAGAAATATTTTATTTTCTCTCTTTCTTTTACCAGTATATTGTAATTTTCATTGCTGGCAGTTTTACTGTATGTCTTATTTTTGTATTATCACGGTCGCTCGTTTTATGAGTGTATTTATTGCGAGTTAATTCCCTATAAATTATTACTCGAGATGGAAGAGATACCAGAATTAAATCAGTTGGAAGTCCTTTGCTGTGAACGATGAGTACACTCTTTAGAAATAGGTTTTGAGGTTTCATGCCTCTCGTGTAAACATGATGTACTGTATTATTAGAAATTAGCTCAAAGTTTCCAGGATGATTGTGTTTCAACTTAATAAAGATATTTTCCATTTGTAGTAGTTTTTTCTTTTAGAAAAAGATGCGTTCTTTGTAGAAGCAGGTGTACTGACTGGTTCCAGTACTTAAGTGTGAGAAAGTTTAAGTTTTGCTGTTGCCTTTTCCGCCATAATTATAATGCTATAATGGCAATCAGGTTATAAAACAATAAACGCGTTAGATCGTTTCCTATGAAATATGAATTTTTATTAGCCATATTGTCCAAAACTTGTGAATGTCGATATTTTGCCACTTTTCGCTCGTTTATGCGGGTATAATGAATGCTTTAATTTTACGCCGGGGACCAGAAAATAGTGTCACGTGATATCAAACCTGGCAACGCACACCAGCAGATTTCAATGGCGTCATAGGCTCTGATGTTAATTGCTTAACATATGGTTACATCCTTAAAAGCTTCACGCAAGTCTAAATGATAATGTCCAACATAAACTACCATGGACTAAGTGTCTCTCTTGAGGTTATTTACCGTCGATACTGCTTGCCTGTTTGACCGATGCCTTCTGAAGGTTGATACAGGTTGTTGGTGGACAGTGCAAGATGCAAAAAGCGTCAAATCCCAGAGACACTCCTGTATTTATTATATGTAACTTGTATAGAACCGGTACAGAGCCTGGGATACACGTCTTATCCAAAAGACTGTCGCCGTAAACCCATCGTTATTCATAACCGTGACTATCTGGCGATGCTGAAGGGCATGTTGATGTAGGAGCGATTCATCGAACTCGTGTCTTCAACGTACCACTGTTCCGACCTATGTTTTTTTTCACAGCAGACATGAGAGTTACAGTCATAACAAGCGTATTATTGTTAAAAAAAATCTGTATTGACGTTTAGTTTGTTTTCTTTCATTTTGCTCGTGTTCATCAGTAACCAGTGGGTAACTCAATTCAGTGAAAAGCACATGCCGGTTATCCGAGCACCCGTTTATTATCGACAAAACATACCCTGGTACCTGTGCCCCCTTGAATAGGAGAGAAATTTTGCACCAACCCGAAAGAGTTGCCGCCTTGTAACAACACAATATACACACAAAAGAGCCCATTTTCTTACAAGACACGCGGTGCTTTGAGGGTAACGTTTATTACTAATAAACGCCCGACAGAGGATTTTAACCGGGTATTAAGATATCACTTAAAGTATTACTATGTATTCATTAACTTGTTAATACGCTAGTTTTGTTCTAATTGAGGCCCATTAAATATGCTTGTAGACTGAAGGTTTAACTGGCTTTCTTGTCACAGAAAAACATTTTTATTGGCATTTTATGATCGATTTTGGTCCAGCGCTGAAAAGAAACCATATTTAAGCGTAGACGGAATTTCTGTGTGAAATAGGAGAAACGATTGAGAAAATTGGTAATAAAACTGAACTCGAGTTTTACGGCGCTATCATTGTTAGTTAGAATTGTGAGGACTCTTTTATTGTCGGATCAATGGTGACTGAAATGTATAATTTTTGTCAGATTTCTGTGTTAAAATTTTAGTTTTGTTGACAGAACAAGCTGAACATAACGTATGAAAGCACTTTTCATACTGGCTATATAATTTTCTAACAATATGTGTAAAATTAAACAGGATTTTGCAAACTCCACAGCACATGTGTGTGAAGGAATAGAGTTTCATTTACCAAATAGACAGCCATCCTCCGTAGTTCAGCCTTATAAACAGTAAGTTATGTGAATGGTGGACTTACGCAATTGCTTATACTTATGTTTTATGAGTTACAGTCGAAAGACGACAATGCTAATACTAGCTATCTTATGACAAAACTATACTCTTATGAAGGCTCTATTAAACTACTCGATTTGTAAAATACGGACTACACAACAAGTAACCTGTAAAGCCATATGAGTGTGGATAATTGTAACGTAAAGAATTAATAAAACATCCGCAAAAACATCAGGCTACAATTTATTTTGTATTACTTTTTTTGTATACAACAGGACTGCAAAACAGAACTCGCAAAATTCCAAAACATAACGCGCGTAGGAATAACACCAGATAAATTAGTACCCGTTTCACTACTGTTACACCAAATATGAATGCACCAGTTGAAGTTAGACTTAAATTAAAACGTAAGGCATACCGTTGAAGTAGCATCTGATAATGGGTTTGTAATTTAAGGTGGCTCACCCTATGCTCTGACCCATGACCTTCACCCCTAATATGTTCATGGGTCAGTTACAATAGGGATAAAGATAGGGTATTAAACTAACACTAGTAAACTGATACACACCGTTGTTAAAACTCTCAAATTTGCACATTCTCTTTTAGCAAACCTCTTGAAGCTTAAAAATGGAAGATATTTTCAAATGTAGACGCCAAAAACAAACAAACAAACATGTCCCTAAATCATTATTCATTTGTTTATGTACCCATTACCATTTTTAGAAATCGCAACTAAAATGAAACAGTTTTGTTATTTAGTTTTATGTAAATGATTCCATTTTAAGTATTTTTTTGCACCGTGTTTTCTTTTTCTTCCTATCTTTATATCTATTTCTTTTCGTATTCTTAATGTTAACAGACAATTATCGTTAATTATTATTAACATCACCACCAACAACAACAACGTCCTTGCTACAGTTCTTTTTTTACTGAATACATTTGTACGTTTAGATGATTTGAGTAGAGTTAAAAAGTAACGGTGTACGCGGCCAGAAGGTCACGGTCATTGCAGGCTGCAGGATTTGTTGGCGAACCGCCATACGAAAGACAAACAGGCTATCTATAGAAATGAGTTTCGATTTTACTTTGCGCATGTTTATTATCTTCTGTGTATTAATGGATATTGACAGTTACAGAGCAGATGTTTGCAACTGGTTAATTAAAAATTGCTTGACTGACCCTGATACAGGTGTACCTGCAGCAGACTACATATGGCCGTAATTGCCTACCGCATGAATTTTCACATCATTGCCTTTTAAGCGTGCCTGATCAAGTGCGAGTAACTGCCTCATCCTGTCTACCTCAGATTGTCTTTCTTGGAGCATGTCGACATCTTTGCAGGGATAGCAGTAGCAGCAGAAGAAAGGTAGTGCAAGTAGTATTACTAGTAGAAGTAGCAACAACAGCAGTAACAACAACAGCACCCCACTGGATACACCCGTAGGTAGTGGGTAAATGTCTTGTAAAAATATACTCATATATTCAATTATCATTTGCATTGAAGCCCAAACCATAAAAAACTTTAAGATCTTTTTGGAAGTTTACCATATTATAATATCGTTGACCCTGGGTACATTTTAATCGCCGAACAATATGGCCATCATAATGAGCTGACTGACATATCATGGTAAAAATCTATAAAACATATCCAGAATGACATATAATGCACTGTTACCCGCACATTCTGTCTTTTTACGAAATTGTTTCTTTTCTAACCTTACCTTACAAATCTTACGGGGCAGGTGTTTCTATTGGCGCTCGCATGCCACGGCGGTCATTCCAGGATTTAATTATTGGGTATATATCTGTTTTATTCTCCGGAACAATTCGTTCATATTGATTTGAGAATCATTAATGATAGTTTGAAACACGATCCCGGTGCGTAGAAGCTTTATTTCCACTAAGGTCATCCGGGGCATTCAGAAGACTGACGACGAAAGACGCACGTGACTTATCCAAGTCTCGCGACCTGACGGAAGAATGAATCGAAATCTGAGACCCAACCGCTTTTCGTCTTGTTTTCGATGTGAAAACTAATCACAGAAACAAAAAAACACTGAATTTCACATATTACACTTAGGCAGAGATAAAATGTATCATTTTCATTAGCAATTTACATTAAAGCAATAAAACGTAAAAAAAAAACAACAAAAAAACGTGTATATTTTTTCAGTAAAAGAGAAATATTTAGACGGATAAACATATTTGTCGAATCATAATAAAGTATTTCTTTTACTTAATAAATTCTGTGGGCGCCAATAATGACACTTTTTATTTCATTATATTTGTTTTTCTACAGTATAGACACATATAAAATTGAGAAAGGCGAATGTTATTACTTTGGATTACATTCATTTATGAGCCATTTTCTCGAAAGAAACACTTTTCTACATATTTTCTCTGGTAACGCTAATTCTGCGACACGTAAGAGCGAGTGAAAATAGGGAGTACAGGCATTATAGCTGGAATACTTCTCCACGTGATCAGTTTATGTCCAATAAACAATGCATTTTGTCTAATTTGTTAATTGTAGCAAATGCACGCATCATGGCGCGAAAGAGGCAGACGGTAATACCTTTCTTAGATTAAAATGGAGACAAAGTTCCTAGGAATTTTTAGAAATGGTGTCTCGGCGAATAATTCGTGATTTTCTATCTATAACAGCCCACTAGTTACATTTTCTAAAGTTCTGCCAGCATAGGTGACATTTTTACACATTAGTGAACATGTTCCACTCCTCTTTATTACACCAAACAAGCATTCCGAGCACTTGTCTTAATCAAGCACACCAGGGACCAGATTGCTGGGAGGTTACAGGAACATTATGTGAGTCGAGCAACACAATAGGGAGTAGAACTCATATATATCATTGAAAACATATGTTAAAGTGAAAAGAAATACATGGAAGAAGAATAAATTTCACGGAAAAACAAGTCAGACTTACAATAGAAATTATAAGAATTTTTTCTGCGATGAAACAGCTTTTAAACCCTACCAATAAATAATTTTATAACAGGTCTCTACTTGACACAGGGACAAAAATTTGCTACAATCAGCTTTTCATGTAAGTGTAAAATATTATACATCTAAATAGGCATTTTTGATGGTAATAACAACATCTGTAAAACAGTTAAATACAGATGTTTGTAAGAATTTCTTGAGGTAAGAGAAAGTTTCAGAGTTAAAAATATTGCCTTATTCAATGTTTGAACATAATCTGTAGTGCATTGACCGGAACGGACATATTACTTTTCAATATTTTTATTTCTGAAACACTAAGAGGTACATTTTCGAGTATTTAAGAAATTTAATGGGAACTTAACAAGCAATATCTTTTAATAAGAAGTTCGGCGATGATGGGAATTGCGCTGTGGACTAGATCGACGAATGAACGTGTAATACTAATTTCTATTTGCAAAGGAAACTTCATCTGTCAGATAATTGATCATACTGCTTTTGGTAAATTATTATGAGACATTGTATTCTTTAGACATCCTTTATTTATAATCAAAGTTTTGCAATTCAAATAACACTGTTGTTGTTGTTGTTTTTTGTTTTTTGTTTCATTGCTTTTTCACATGAATCAAAAGTCATAAATCAAGAACGCCTCAGTAGGGTTACGAAACTTTTTTTGTTTTTGCATTTTAAGATTTTTGACCAATAAAACTCATTCGGCCTTATTGCCTTGCCATGAATTTTACTGGTCAAATTAAGTAAACAACTACGCGGACAAAGGAAAGTTTTACCCGTGAAAGAAAGATTGTTGTTCTTCGCGTATAAAGTTGAAGTCAAGTGACTTTATGTCATGACAAATTGCGGAAAAAAGAAAGACAAAAGATAGTGCAGGACAAACAGTAGCGTAGTCAACGATTTGAAGAACTATTTAATTTGCAACAAAATATGATCCAGTTTGAATAGCAATGACAAAACTGAAATCAAGTCGCCAGTTCCTTACCTGAAATTTCTCGAAAATTAAAAAGTTGGCTGTCTTAGGAACAAGTCACAGACACAAAAAGTAGTTGCTTTGACACATATTGACTGATCCCTTGTTTGGTCTGCATATAATATCATTCGAGCATGGTCCAAGAGAAAGCTTTCTGACAGTTACTTTTATAGGAATAATGCATCAATTTAGCAAAAAAAAAACACCCAGTACAATTAAAACAGTAACAGATCTACCAGAAATATTCGACAAGTTTTTTTTATGCTCTTAAACAAGTATTAAGGTCATGTAAAATCACTAAACTATTAGCAATCCTTCAAAAAGGAAATGAAAACGAACAATTATAAAGACATAAAGTCAAATGCACATTTTGACAAATGTATTTACAGTTGGGAGTTCTTTGTTTTCTATTATAACCTAACTGTTTATCTATTGCATTCGGTCATATAAAACACATTTATCACACACTTCGAACAAAACGTAGGGAGCGGTTCAGTTGAAGGTAAAGCGTCAGATAATCTTCAAAATATCACCCATGGTGTAGAAATTCATTGAATAGTCCTAATACAGGCATTTAGGGGTAATTATTTCAATCATCAATATCTGTTATATTAGTTTACAACGACCACAAAAGTACGCATTCCTCCTATCCATCTGTTATAAAAGGTTGTTCATCTAACACATATAGACAATGGGGTCTTATAGAACGGTCAGATAGTGACATATAAGATTACAGAAAGACTAAAGGTGACTCCGGTGCAAGTATTGAATGGCGGAATTCAAGCCTCACTGTGGAAACGGAGATTCACGTATTGTGCAAAGCCACACTGTCAGAAATTTCAATCAAATGGAAGAACAATAGCATTATACAAGCTTAGATTGATTTGAAGTCAATTAGCGTGGCTATATGAAAAAATCTTTTGAAATTTGTTTACTTGATACCTATTAAAACTGACATAAATCACGGCGAATTAGACAGTTGATAAAAAAGATGGCACCTAAAAAGTGACAAAGGTCAGCTCTGATTGGTTGATACGTAACCTTGAAGACCTGTGTTGTTTATAAATCGGACTGACTGAATGGTTCAATTTCAGGCTTCTGTGTTTTTGCGGCCACCCACTACGGCTTTCGCCGTTGGTTTTGACGTTATCTAGGATCACAAGTGTTCCAATGAAGGCTACCTGTGAAAGGTCCCATTCTCGCTGAAAATTAATTAAGATTTACGAAAAATCATATTAAACCATTCATAGTACCTAAAGATTAGCTTGCTTTTGTGTTTTACAACGGACCTTTGACGTTTTTGTCGCTTAATTAAGCTAACTTATTGCCAAAAGTGTGTTAAGTTTCGTACGCTTTCTGTTTGTAATAGATAAAAAATAGACCCAGCCCTGTATTAAATCTCTTTGAAACTTCGAGGAAAGCACCCCAGCAAACCTGACCTGTAGGAGCGACCATGTGAAATTTTGTGTTAGCGATACTTGCTTTTGCTATATTTGGAAGTATTATTTCATTGATAATACAACCAATCTTGAAAGGAGTTGACAACCAACGCCCTATCCTGCGAGTACCCACACAACGTTCTAGGAGATAAGATAAAATAGTTATGCAATGCAGACCCAAGCAATGCGAAAATACCTAGTGCTTCTTTAGGTGGAACTAAAAACCTTTTTAGTTTGAACATATTTTTATAACCCACACCACACCCTTTGTTGGTCTGTTTATGAAAAAAAATCTTAAAACTTTAACTTGATGAAGAGAATCGAAACTCTGAAATTTTAAGATAAAATTGAAAAATCGCCACAAAAAGACAAAATCTGTTTCACACAAATTTTTTAAGAGACTGAAAGAATCAAAATGTTAAACTAACACTAGATTTTACAACATTCACGTTGTTCAAAACAATCTAGGAATATGGGTAAGTTTGGTATGTTTGCAATTGTATGTTCGTGCCTTGGATTCATTTGAACTAGCCTACGGCAGAGTATGATTTGTTAAAATATATGCACAAGACACCATATATTCATGTGTTGCAGATAGCTCCTTTTGCACATAAATCTCTGTTACACTCTGTATATATCTCTTTTATATTTCATTTAGGTTCGCAAAGTATAAAAGTTGAGGAGTACTAAAAAGAAATGAATCATGAAAACCTTTCAGTCAGAGAAAACCTGTGGATTTCTACATAATCGCGGGCTATTAATGAGCTTTAGCGGGTATTTTGGCTCAACATGAACGAAAGCCAAGTGGAGCAGGTCATTACCTTGTTCAGTTTTATTCAAAACGACATCAAGTGATAAAAACCCGGAATCTGATGTTTTGCAGAAGTTTCCAAATCTCAGAACTTGTTAAAATTTCTGCTTGGCGCCACGAAAAACTTGCAAAAGCGCCACTGGTCGTCTGCTGTTCTTGCACGCGTCTTATCAAAGCTCTTCAAATCGGAGGTAAATTGAGACATTTATTGCCGTCGGACTACTTTTTTGAAGTGTATGATAATTACGAAAATTGATAGCAAGATAAGTAGGAATGAAAAAACCTATCTGCAGAAAGTCTGATACTAACAAAGCGCCTCGAATAAGGGAAGCAATTATTGTACCGGAAAAGAGAAGTTTTTTTAATCAGTGGCAACTGTCAGAAACGCTAGAAGTAAATAGTTTAACAAAATAAGTTTGGACCACTTAGAGAAAGATGCACCTTGTCCTAAAAAAACATAAGCTCATCTTATCCTATTTAGTTACAAAAATAACACATCACTTCTTCTATGATTCTTCTTTTTCTCCATTTCAAACTTTGATTCATATTTTACCGATACTTTAGATAATACTGTTTATCTGATATTATTTTTCTAGGATTTGTTTGTTGATTTTGTGACGATGGACATCACCGGCTGAGGGAACCAAAAAGACAACCCTAATATCACGATTTAAAGACGTCACTATTTTCACTAATAGAGTAATTTTAGAAATGGTAAGTCTGGAAAACACGCTGCTTGTTTCTTTCTGAGTTATAACCAGCTGGCACACACTATCTGCATTGAGGCTGCCTGAGCCAATAAAATATATCGTAACAAAATCAACAAACATATCCCAGAATACAATTAAAGAATATAAATCTAAAACGTATACAATACATACGACTGAACAGTAATGGATCAAATATACAAATGGATTTTGTACAATGTAAATGAAAAAGATAAAATACTAATTGGAATATTACAATACAAATATGAGCATACAAGTTAACGGTACTGAATAGAAATGAAAATTATAACACACAAATGAAAAGTTATTGAATACAAATGAAGACATTATTAAAAACTAATGAAAATATTTTTACAATAGAAACGGAACAGTATAGAATACAAATGTAAACATTGAATATTGCAACATTTCACATATACATAATTATCTTCAAAATATGTTATGAATTCATTCGTACAAAATATGTAAAGAGAGATTTTAAAGGGAAAAGAAGAAATTCCAGTGATTTAATTTGCTGATTAGTAGAGCTTTCATGGACATTTAAGTAAAGACATATTTTAAAGTTTTGATCACGGTTATACAAAAGAGATTCTGTATGTTTTTATTTTGGTAAAAATATTCTACATGACATTGCAGGGTATAATTTATAGACCATGTAAGTGTTTTTTTTTCTTCTAGTTTGATTGTCTGTCTCCAGAATAAAGCTCTAATTTCTTGCATTAGTTCTGAATTTGAATTACTTCGCTCACTACTTATTTTCTCAGTATATTGTCAGTGTTCTTGTCCTATTTTAGTGGCACAGAATAAACCATTATTCATTAGTCTAAGGGAGGTAAATGTGATTAAGCCTGCTAACCCATAGCGCACACGAGCGACGTCACTTACAGAAAATCCAATAATGTTTCCGGAAAGATGGCGAAGGGAATATCCCTGGCTAATTGAACGCGTAGCTGAGCTATTGTTGCGGAGAGATCTTCGTTTCAGACTATTAACACAAGTTTTGTGATTATAGACCCAGAAGCTTTAAACAGTCTAAGCTTTCTAGCGAAAGTAATGAGGTTTTAACGGCGGACGTATGGTATTTCGCGGCGTGGTCTCCAACCAATTATCGAAACATAACATCAATAGAGTCGGCTTAAGTTTTTTCCTGTAGGCAGATATGGGATTGCAAAATGATCTAGACAATACTTGCATGAAAGTACCAAAGGATGAGAACTTTACGCGAGGAAGTATTTACAGACTGAGAAAGCAAACTGCAAAAAATAGATTTGGAAATACATGTCAGAGTATGAAATACATGTATTCCGTTAAAAGAAATGAATTAAAGAACGTAATAATTATTTATAATAACAATGTATAAATACAGTGAACTCTGAAAGTCATATCTCTAGTACTAAAAGGGTGAACGGTTTTGTTGAACAAACCGCGCTAGTTTCGGCTATTCTGTTCTATTTCGCTGAAGCACTCATAGTTTACATTTCTTTTTGGCAATGTGAGTGCATATAAACAACATTAGAAACACATGGGTCTAAAAATAGATCTAATGAATTTAACTTTAAGCTCGATTCTCGAAATAAATATTCTATTAGTAAATACAAGTTTAATCGAGCGATCAAACAACTGGCCAACATTGAGGCTCTGTAGGAGTCCCGGTACCTGCCCCACTCCCACACAACCTATCGGATACCCTAAAATGTGCTAAATGAAAATGAAAATGGCTCATGCTACAATGCTATATTCCGAGCAGGTATTCGCAAAGACTTTGTTTTCTTCGGAACATCTTTATCTATCTCTTTATTCGTTTGCTCAGAAAGAGGTCAAATACACAGAACATTACTCTGTTATTATTATACTTCTTGTGCGAGTCCCAATCTAGTGTTCATTTAACTATCAGCAAATATAGTCAAAACATCAAAGTACACAATGTATCAGCAATTAAGTTCAAAGAGAGAGATTCTTTTGAACAAAGGAATTATGTACTATGACAACAAGAAGTTGTATTTGCCGAGGATGCCCAACGTTCTATCAGCCAAGCAACATTTTGCATGTTTGTCAGTCGTAAACAGGTTAAGGCAAGAGTCACATGTTCGATTCACGAACACAGTCATCCAGTGTGGAATAGTATACACGTGAACTGATGGGCCAAGGGTAACAGGATCGTTTCACGAATACAGTCATCCAGTGCGGTATTGCATAAACGTGAACCGATAAGCCCAGGGTTACAGGTACCATTCACGACTACAGTCATCCAGTGTGGTATAATATGTGAACCGATCAGCCAAGGGTACCAGGTTAGATTTGTGAAGTTAGCGGCCTAGCGGCCTGGCGGCGTGAAGTTAGCGGCCTGGCGGCGTGAAGTTAGCGGCCTGGTGGCCTAGCGGCCTGGCGGCGTGAAGTTAGCGGCCTGGCGGCCTAGCGGCCTGGCGGGGTGAAGTTAGCGGCTGGCGGCCTAGCGGCGTGAAGATGGCTGCCTTTATCACAATTTAGGTTGATCTTAAGAACGGAATCGAAATCTGTTTTTACAGCATATAATGTAAATTGCAGGGGTGTATAAGAAAGTTATCGACATGATTTAGCTTTTATTTCTTAAAATAAATTATTTAACAAAGTTCTAGCTTATCTGCAAAGACGACTCGGAATCTCTTTGTACATTTACTCCCATGTACTCTTTGTAAATTACATTTCAGTTGATGATTAAGTAAAATATCAACAAGAACTAGCTTTGATTTTCTTAACTTTTCAAAGCCTGGCGGTCTAAACTTAAAATTTACCATAATTTATGTTTATCTTAAAAACGTCTTGAAATCGATTTTTTCAGCATGTAATGTACATTTCAGGGGTGAATTAGCAAAATATTGATATTTTTGATGATATTTTACTTAATCATCCCTGAAATGTACATTACATGCTGAAAAAATCGAATTCAAGCCGTTTTTAAGATAAACATAAATTATGATAAATATTAAGTTTAGGCCGCTAGGCCGCCAGGCCGCCAGACTTCGAAAACTTAAAAAAAAATCAAAGCTAGTTCTTGTTGATATTTTGCTTATTCACCCCTGAAATGTACATTACATGCTGAAAAAATCGACTTCAAAACGTTTTTAAGATAAACATAAATTATGGTAAATTTTAAGTTTAGGCCGCCAGGCCGCTAGGCCGCCAGGCTTTGAAAAGTTAAAAAAAACAAAGCTAGTTCTTGTTGATATTTTACTTAATCATCAACTGAAATGTAATTTACATAGAGTACATGGGAGTAAATGTACAAAGAGATTCCGAGTCGTCTTTGCAGATAAGCTAGAACTTTTTTAAATAATTTATTTTAAAAAATAAAAGCTAAATCATGTCGATAACTTTCTTATACACCCCTGCAATTTACATTATATGCTGTAAAAATAGATTTCAATCCGTTTTTAAGATCAACCTAAATTATGATAAAGGCAGCCATCTTCACGCCGCTAGGCCGCTAACTTCACGCCGCCAGGCCGCTAACTTCACGCCGCCAGGCCGCTAGGCCGCTAACTTCACGCCGCCAGGCCGCTAGGCCGCCAGGCCGCTAACTTCACGCCGCCAGGCCTCTAGGCCGCTAGGCCGCTAACTTCACAAATCTTACCAGGTTTGATTCATGAATACAGTCATCTAGTGTGGTATTGAATAAATGTGAACTGATAAGCCGAGGATTACAGGTTCGATTCACGTCTATAGTCATCAAGTAAGGTGTTGTTTAAACGTGAACTTGATAAGCCAAGGGTTACAGGTTTGATTCACGACTACAGTCATCCAGTGCGGAATAGTATTCAAGTGAACTGATAAGCCAAGGGTAACAGGTTCGATTCACGAATACAGTCATCTAGTGTGGTATTGTATAAACGTGAACTGATAATCCAAGGGTTGCAGGTTCGATTCACGAATACAGTCATCTAGTGCAGTATTGTAAAAACGTGAACTGATAAGCCAAGGGTTGCAGGCTCGATTCACGACTACAGTCATCCAGTGTAATGTTGTATAAACGTGAACTGATAAGTCAAGGGTAACAGGTTCGATTCATAAATACAGTCATCCAGTGTGGTGTTGTATAAACGTGAACTGATAAGCCAATTAAGGGTAACAGGTTTGATTCACGAAACAGTCATCCAGTACGGTATTGTATAAACGTGAACTGATAAGCCAAGGGTTACAGGTTCGATTCACGACTACAGTCATCTAGTGTGGTATTGTATAAACGTGAACTGATAAGCCAAGGGTAACAGCTTCGATTCACGAATACAGTCATCCAGTACGGTATTGTATAAACGTAAACTGATAAGCCAAGGGTTACAGGTTCGATTCACGACTACAGTCATCCAGTTTGATGTTGTATAATCGTGTTCTGATAAGCCAAGGGTAACAGGTTCGATTCACGAATACAGTCATTCAGTGTGGCATGTATAAACGTGAATTAGTAAACCAAAGGAAACAGGCTCGTTTTGTGACTACATTATTATATTTCTCATGGACTTTTGGGTCAGATTGTAAACTGTAGTAGAACCATGTGTATCCCTGGCACTAAGATCCCTTCTACATCTTGCATTATCGCTCAAAATTAAAACTGATTTTTTTCAGGACAGTATAATAGTGTAATAATACTGTAATATTTTAGAAGCAGTGGTCGATGGGTTAGAGCGCCGGACTTCCGATCCGGAGGTCGCTAGTTAAAATTCCAAGAAGTGAGAGACTTCAGAGACTTTCCGCATTCCTCACTTACGGCGCAAGTACTGGTTTGAACCCAGAAAGCAATAATTCAGAGGGATTAATTAAAGTTGCAAGAATTTGCTTCCCAACCGATGTAAAATAAATAAGTATGAAACTAATACAGTAATGTCAGGTATTATATATAGAGTTGTTGTTATACGGTTTTAGACAGCAAGAACAATTTATTAGTGTTTGAATCAATGGTAGGATACTACGTCATCACGCACCTGTTTTATGCTCTCTCGCGGACCATTTTTTGTCAACAATCGGTCGTTTCAAAGATAAAATGGTCTTTTCAATAAGAAATCTGTAGAGTTGCAAAAAAATCATGTTGTGCACCGAAGATTGGCTGGTGTACTTTGTATTTTCGTAATGAATTTTCATAATGTAAAATTCTAGTTTAGACCTGAAAACGGGTGTAAGTTTTTTTCAGCACGCATTCATAAATCAGGTGCACGACGACGTAGTATCCTACTATTTTAAATGCAATCAGGAAAAATTGAGGTACGTTTTACTTCAATTTATCTTTTTTTTTATATTTCAAAGAGAATAAGGCAATAAAATACAGATGAAGTATAGCATCGGTTAAATGTAGGTTAAGTCCGTATAAATAAACAGACTTATTTAGTTAATTTGTTCTCGGACAACACGAGAGTGAGTTTATGAGGGAAATGAAGCAAGCCTTATTGTTTATTTGTCCTCGGACAACACGAGATTGTGTTTATGAAGAAAATGAAGCAAGCCTTATCGTTCATTTTTCTCGGACAACACCAGAGTGTGTTTATGAGGGAAATGAAGCATAACTTATTGTTAGTTTTGTTCTCAGACAACACCAGAGTGTGTTTATGAGGGAAATGAAGCAAGCCTTATTGTTTATTTGTCCTCGGACAACACGGGATTGTGTTTACGAAGAAAATGAAGCAAGCCTTATTGTTTATTTTTCTCGGTCAACACGAGAGTGTGTTTATGAGGGAAGTGAAGCAAGCCTTTCTGTTCAATTTTTCTCGGACAACAAGAGAGTGTGTTTATGAGGGAAATGAAGCAAGCCTTATTGTTTATTTTCTCGGACAACACCAGAGTGAGTTTATGAGGCGGAAATGAAGCATGTTTGATAACGACCTTGTTTAACAAATTACAACAAAGATACAATATAGATGCATAAACGGTAATAAAAGAAGAGCGACACAAAAACAGACGTCTGCGTTGCATAACGTAGAAAGGTTGAAGGTATCAGATGCTGACACATTAGGAACAATAAAAACCTAAGCCATTAAGACTAAATCACTTAAATGTCAAATAGAAAATGCTATTGCTTAAAGGTCCTGTTATGCAGAGTTGAAATCATATCGCCTTGCAGTATCATATCTCCAAAGGAAATTTATATATACAGCGAGCCCTCAGTTTGAAATTGGAACAAAAGCGTGTTAGAAATATAGAAACTATGAAAGCGACATCTGATGCCGAGTTTTTTGCTAATAATTCTTCCAGAACTTGTTTTGTTGTTTCTTTAAGTTTATAAAAATGTACATTGATATATTTCCCAGTCTTTCTTTAAGAATTATGGAAGTGAATGAAGTTTGATCCCTGTAGCTAAAATCTACTTTTCAAAAGAATGTCCTCAAATATATATATATACTCAGTGTCATTATACGAACTATAACGATTGTTTGCAATATCAGATGTTAACCTGATCAGTGCTAGTTTTCATATACTGCCAATATCGTTAACTGATAATTGATTGCTTATTAATATCAACTGTAATATTAACTGCTTAAATGATAAACAGTGACGCGACCATTTTAGAAATACAGCAGACGAAAGTTTGTATGACAAGAAACCAGTCAAACATGTACAGACTAAGAACGAACAAAAAGTGTCACTATATATGAATCAAGATGTGCGCATTAAAACAGACATTTCAAAAGTTTTAAAGGCAACTCTCAGGCTGACATTTCAATAGTTATCTAAAAAGAATACTGGAATTAACTTACTGTTAGTCATAGGTCGTGATCAAATGTATATACTCCTCGAGTATACATGTATAGGAAGTGAGCGACTGCTGTTACTGCTACTGCCAACTTCACGTGTGATTTAATTTCTACTGCCAACTGCTACTGCATACTGCTACTGCCAACTTCCTATTAGTCGAGTATACAACGAGATTGCGTTCGATAATCTTGTGTCAGGGAATAAAATTTATAATGAGGCTAATTAATTTAAGTCAAAGGTAAGATTTTACCAATCAATACCAGCCATCGAATAACGCACACGACTCGTTTTTTGAGCGATGACAGTCTCAAGTTCCACAGAAACAGGTTTCCCTTTATTTTGTGTTGGTGACCTTATGTTTGAATTATATTACCCAGTTACGAACTTAACCGTGAGACCATTAGGACAAGCCTTCTGAGCCAGTTTCCTCGATGCGTTGTATTGGGTAATCCCATCTTAAAATGTTGAACGGATGACAGACGACAATAAAGCCGTTCACGATACTTATCCCGAGCACCCTGTGCTTAGGCGAGCTTACAAAAGAAACATTATGCAGAATGTAGCTATAAAAGTAGTTGCATATTCTACGTTTTGGTACTTAAAGCAAGTCAAAGAAGCTTTGAATATACCCTATAAATATATGTATATAGGCTGTTGTAAAAGAAAAGTAGTTCTATATTCATTTAGCTAATCAAAGCAGCTTCGAATCTAAATTTGTTTTCGACTTTGAAAAGTCAATCAAAGAATCTTAAGAAATGAAATGACCTTAGGTAGAAATTTACATACTTTACGGTATGGGCTTTGCCGGCGTCACCATAAGCTATAGTACGTAAATTGATTCCCCTCTTTGACTGTAATTCATCTAGAAAATAACCATGACAACGTTTCTCATAATTTCCGCCCGACAGACCAAAAATCGTCTGCTAATTAGAAAATGAAACAATATGCTTAAAGGAAATGTCAGCTTCTCCGAGAGATATCTGACAAAACTCGCTGATTAATGGTGATGTAGTGTTGCCTTCAAAACGTTTGTTCTTCGAATTTATTAATAGCTGTAATTAAAAAGCCCTTGCTTGATTGATCGTCTGATTATACAGAAGATGATGAACTCCATTTCAGTCTAGTGTTCAGTTTATGATGTCTTGAAACGAAAGCAGAATTTGAAACGTGCAGTCACTGGTGCAAAAGTAAACCATATCTTATTCTTCTAGAATAAATTTTCTTAGTAAAAAGCAAGTAATCGAAGAAGCCATTTAAACCAATGGAAAACGTATCATTTATAAACTTTCTTTCTATTTACATCTTATATAATATAGAATGTACTCAGTTTAGATCTTTGAACTAGTGTCACTTATCCACGAGACACTATTAATAGCCCTGTAAGTCAATTCAATTTTACTGGCAGTTTTCTATACGGAGGAACGATGGTGAGGTAATAAACCACTCGATATGACTTTGACTGCCCACGGGCGTAACCATCCTTCTATCTATTTGAGTTTATTTAGCGTCGGTACCGGTTGCCCATATGACCGACGCCTCCAGCAGTTTTTAGTTATTTTTTGTTGTGGGGGATAGTGCAAGAAACTGAAGGCATCCCATTCCAGAGACACCCCTGGTTCTTTTGCATGCTCAGTGTACAACACTGATACATCAGTACTCGGTTTAACCTCTCATCCGAGAGACAATTACTAATGCTAGTGGAGGAGCGGGGGATCGAGCTCGGGACCCCTGGGTTACCAGTCCAGCGCGTTACCACTGGACCACTGATACGCTAGGTGATCATCCATGTTACCTGAAATACATAAATACTTGCACGTTTATGCAAGGACATGTTTAAGTTTCATGTAACCCGAATATATACGAATATAAATGTCCCATGCAGGTTCGGGTGATCTGAATTATAGTATACAGTTGAGAGGGTTATTATTATTGTTATATATTTTGAATACAGTATTTTCGGGTTTATCCACAAAGTTAAAATAATAATTGACGAAACTGTCATTTTCAGTGATTGTTAAACACCGGTTGTCGAGTTTTTTTAAAAAGCATTTTCAGTGCTTCATGTACATGTAAATTCTACATGTACATGTAATTTTAATTTACACCTTCAGTGAAACTCCGGTCATCGGCCCTAAAACATGCCATTGTCTCCATCTTAAATGCATCATGAAAAAATTGACGGATCAAGGCTGTCGTGAAAGGGAAAAAAACCTGAAGATTTTTGGTTCTGTTATATCTATAAAGGAGTACAAGTGTTCTTGTAGTTATGACTGTAGTAAAGAGTTTTGGTTCTGTTATATCTATAAAGGAGTAAAAGTGTTCTTGTAGCGTTAACTGTAGTGAAGATTTTTGGTTCTGTTATATCTATAAAGGAGTAAAAGTGTTCTTGTAGCTATGACTGTAGAGAAGATTTTTGGTTCTGTTATATCTATAAAGGAGTAAAAGTGTTCTTGTAGCTATGACTGTAGAGAAGATTTTTGGTTCTGTTATATCTATAAAGGAGTAAAAGTGTTCTTGTAGCGTTAACTGTAGTGAAGATTTTTGGTTCTGTTATATCTATAAAGGAGTAAAAGTGTTCTTGTAGCTATGACTGTAGAGAAGATTTTTGGTTCTGTTATATCTATAAAGGAGTAAAAGTGTTCTTGTAGCTATGACTGTAGAGAAGATTTTTGGTTCTGTTATATCTATAAAGGAGTAAAAGTGTTCTTGTAGCGTTAACTGTAGTGAAGATTTTTGGTTCTGTTATATCTATAAAGGAGTAAAAGTGTTCTTGTAGCGTTAACTGTAGTGAAGATTTTTGGGTCTGTTATATCTATAAAGGAGTAAAAGTGTTCTTGTAGCGTTAACTGTAGTGAAGATTTTTGGGTCTGTTATATCTATAAAGGAGTAAAAGTGTTCTTGTAGCTATGACTGTAGAGAAGATTTTTGGTTCTGTTATATCTATAAAGGAGTAAAAGTGTTCTTGTAGCGTTAACTGTAGTGAAGATTTTTGGTTCTGTTATATCTATAAAGGAGTAAAAGTGTTCTTGTAGCTATGACTGTAGTGAAGATTTTTGGGTCTGTTATATCTATAAAGGAGTAAAAGTGTTCTTGTAACTATGACTGTAGTGAAGATTTTTGGTTCTGTTATATCTATAAAGGAGTAAAAGTCTTCTTGTAGCGTTAACTGTAGTGAAGATTTTTGGTTCTGTTATATCTATAAAGGAGAAAAAGTGTTCTTGTAACTATGACTGTAGAGAAGATTTTTGGTTCTGTTATATCTATAAAGGAGTAAAAGTGTTCTTGTAACTATGACTGTAGAGAAGATTTTTGGTTCTGTTATATCTATAAAGGAGTAAAAGTGTTCTTGTAGCGTTAACTGTAGTGAAGATTTTTGGTTCTGTTATATCTATAAAGGAGTAAAAGTGTTCTTGTAGCTATGACTGTAGAGAAGATTTTTGGTTCTGTTATATCTATAAAGGAGTAAAAGTGTTCTTGTAGCGTTAACTGTAGTGAAGATTTTTGGTTCTGTTATATCTATAAAGGAGTAAAAGTGTTCTTGTAGCTATGACTGTAGTGAAGATTTTTGGGTCTGTTATATCTATAAAGGAGTAAAAGTGTTCTTGTAACTATGACTGTAGTGAAGATTTTTGGTTCTGTTATATCTATAAAGGAGTAAAAGTGTTCTTGTAGCTATGATTGTAGAGAAGATTTTTGGTTCTGTTATATCTATAAAGGAGTAAAAGTGTTCTTGTAACTATGACTGTAGAGAAGATTTTTGGTATGGTTATATCTATAAAGGAGTAAAAGTTTTCTTGTAGCTATGACTGTAGAGAAGATTTTTGGTTCGGTTATATCTATAAAGGAGTAAAAGTGTTCTTGTAGCTATTACTGTAGCAAGGATTTTTGGTCTGTTATATCTTTAAAGGAGTAAAAGTGTTCTTGTAGCTATGACTGTAGAGAAGATTTTTGGTTCTGTTATATCTATAAAGGAGTAAAAGTGTTCTTGTAGCTATGACTGTAGAGAAGATTTTTGGTTCTGATATATCTATAAAGGAGTAAAAGTGTTCTTGTAGCTATGACTGTAGAGAAGATTTTTGGTTCTGTTATATCTATAAAGGAGTAAAAGTGTTCTTGTAGCTATGACTGTAGAGAAGATTTTTGGTTCTGTTATATCTATAAAGGAGTAAAAGTGTTCTTGTAGCGTTAACTGTAGTGAAGATTTTTGGTTCTGTTATATCTATAAAGGAGTAAAAGTGTTCTTGTAGCGTTAACTGTAGAGAAGATTTTTGGTTCTGTTATATCTATAAAGGAGTAAAAGTGTTCTTGTAGCGTTAACTGTAGAGAAGATTTTTGGTTCTGTTATATCTATAAAGGAGTAAAAGTGTTCTTGTAGCTATGACTGTAGAGAAGAGTTTTGGTTCTGTTATATCTATAAAGGAGTAAGTGTTCTTGTAGCTATGACTGTAGAGAAGATTTTTGGTTCTGTTATATCTATAAAGGAGTAAAAGTGTTCTTGTAACTAGGACTGTAGTGAAGATGTTTGGTTCTGTTATATCTATAAAGGAGTAAAAGTGTTCTTGTAGCTATGACTGTAGAGAAGATTTTTGGTTCTGTTATTTATATCTAAAAAGGAGAAAAAGTGTTCTTGTAGCTATGACTGTAGAGAATATTTTTGGTTCTGTTATATCTATAAAGGAGTAAAAGTGTTCATGTAACTATGACTGTAGTGAAGATTTTTGGTTCTGTTATATCTATAAAGGAGTAAAAGTGTTCTTGTAGCTATGACTGTAGAGAAGATTTTTGGTTCTGTTATATCTATAAAGGAGAAAAAGTGTTCTTGTAGCTATTACTGTAGCAAGGATTTTTGGTCTGTTATACCTATAAAGTGTTCTTGTAACTATGACTGTAGAGAAGATTTTTGGTTCTGTTATATCTATAAAGGAGTAAAAGTGTTCTTGTAGCTATTACTGTGGCAGGGATTTTTTGTCTGTTATATCTTTAAAGGAGTAAAAGTGTTCTTGTAGCTATTACTGTAGCAAGGAGTTTTGGTCTGTTATATCTTTAAAGTGTTCTTGTTACTATGACTGTAGTGAACTACGGCGTTCATTTCATAAACCAAGCTATGTACTCTGAAAGTATAACGAATTTAACAGAAACGGCAAGATAATACGTTGCAGTTACTCCATAAAGCAACTGTTACTATTTACGTATCTATATTTAGTCTTTGTTCCCATCTTTACCTACTTCAAAATGGCTGCATTTAAAATGTTTTCTCGCGCGCTATTTTTTCGCTGATAGGCAAATGTATGTTTCGAGCTTTCTTGCTTTCGGTGACGACTTAATTCCAATTTGCAAGTCCAAGTTCGGAAATTTAATTTATTTCTAAAAATACACTGACAAACGATGCATAATTTCATATTAATGATCTTTAATAAAGCAAAAATACAGTTTAAACATCTGAGGTGTAGCACACAAAACAATTTGACCCGAGGTTATTATCAACATAATACAACCATGAGAATAACAAAATTCATAGACAATCTCAACAATTAATCACAGTAGTCCTACAAAAACTTTAAACTTGGTCGATCTTTTTTTCTAAAGTAACTCTTTACTCTGGTATAAGATACAATTATGTGTATATCTTTTACAGAAAACTGCTGAAATACTTAGGGTTTATTTTTTAAACACAAACACTCACTTAATTGACAATGTTTCCACAAAAACATTACTATGATAATGATTTCAAAATACTTCATTTAAGTCCAAAGTATTCTGATTTCACGGACAAATGTTTCTTAACTTAGACATAGTTCGAAATAGAATAAATATTTCTTAACGAAAATACTTAATGCCCATTCTACAGTTGTCAAATATGTAAACTCAGCCTGGAAAGCAAAAAGCTCTTCGTCATGTGAATTGACTTCTAACGCTGGAAACTTTCAATATTTCATTTGTATATAGCATTACTGATATTTCTTGGGGACTGATTAAATATGAAACTTAAAACATACAGATTCTTAAAGAAATTTCAACAGTATATTGACAAGCAAAGACATCTTATTTTTCAAGGGAGGCTATAGCAAGAGACTTTTGCGAGACTTAAACGCTGCTATTGCTGAAAATTAAAAAAAAGCAGCAAATAAAACAAGAACAAAAAAAGCAAACAAAGAAATACAATAAAAAATATAAAATTGTGGTGACTGTGAAGTTCATATGCATGTCTAAAAGCAAAACTTTTACATGAAATACATTGATACTGTAGTACTTATAAAACTAACTTTTACCAAGGAAATAAAAAAGACTAAGTTTTCAAAAGCAACCAAGATTCATGTATAAATTGGTTTACAACTATCGTCTTTTAATAAGAAAAACTTTACCTATTGAATTTCTCATATGTATGATCCATCACTCAATTTAAGAAGACCCATTTATCATTTTTAGGCGTCGAAACTGTAAACCGACTAACAGAACAGGGAACAATGCTGGGGTATAGCTAGTGTCTGCCAGAAGATCAGGCTGCATGGACAAGTCTTAGGCGTACAACCAATGTCTACCAGATGTGTAGACTGTATGGCCAAGTCGCAAGAGTATTACAAATGTCTGCCAGATGACCATCTGGCAGGTACTGGTTGTACTCTTGCGACTTGTCCATGATGTCTTAACATCTGGCAGGTATTGGCTGTACTCTTGCAACTTGTCCATGCAGTCTGATCATCTGGCAAGCATTGGTTGTTTTCTTGCGACTTGTCTATGCTGTCTTATCATGTACACTTGCCACTTGTCATTACAGTCTGATCATCTGGCAGACATTGGCTGTACACTTGCGACTTGTCTATGCTGTCTTATCATGTACTCTTGCCACTTGTCCTTACAGTCTGATCATCTGGCAGACATCGGCTGTACTCTTGCGACTTGTCTATGCTGTCTTATCATGTACTCTTGCCACTTGTCCTTACAGTCTGATCATCTGGCAGACATTGGCTGTACTCTTCCAACTTGTCCATACAGTCTGATCATCTGGCAAGCATTGGTTGTTTTCTTGCGACTTGTCTATGCTGTCTTATCATGTACTCTTGCCACTTGTCCATGATATGTTATCATCTGGCAGTCATTGGCTGTACTCTTGCGACATGTCCATGATGTCTGATCATCTGGTAGACATTGGCTGTACTCTTTCGACTTGTCCATGATGTGTTATCATCTGGCAGGCATGGCTGTACTCTTGCGACATGCCCATACAGTCTGATCATCTGGCAGACATTGGCTGTACTCTTGCGACTTGGCCATGCTGTCTTATCACCTAGCAGGCACTGGCGGTACTCTTGCAAAATGTCCATACAGTCTGATCATCTTGCAGACATTGTCTGTACTCTTGCAACTTGTACATGCAGTCTGATCAGACAAGTCGCAAGAGTACAGCCAATGCCTGACAGATGATCAGACTGAAAGAGTACAACTCGAAAGAGTAGAGTCAATATCTGTCAGATGATCTGACTGCATAGACAAGTCGCAAGAGTACAGTCAATATCTGTTAGATGATCTGACTGCATAGACAAGTCGCAAGAGTACAGCTATTACCTGTCAGATGATCAGACTGCATGGACAAGTCAAAAGAGTTCAGTCAATAGCTGTCAGATGATCAGACCGCATGGACAAGTCGCAAGAGTACAGCCAATGCCTACCAGATGATCAGACTGCATGGACAAGTCGAAAGAATATAGCCAATACCTGCCAGAAAATCACACTGCATGGACAAGTCGCAAGAGTACAGCCAATACCTGCCAGATGATCAGACTGCATGGACAAGTCGCAAGATTACAGCCAATACCTGCCAGCTGATCAGACTGCTTGGACAAGTCAAAAGAGTACAGCTATTACCTGTCAGATGATCAGACTGCTTGGACAAGTCAAAAGAGTACAGCTATCACCTGTCAGATGATCAGACTGATTGGACAAGTCAAAAGAGTACAGCTATTACCTGTCAGATGATCAGACTGCTTGAACAAGCGGAAAGAGTACAAACAATGTCTGCCAGCAGGGTAAAGATTGGGTACCAACTTCAAAGATGTTGAAAGTCGAGACATTTCATCCATGTGAAAAACAGAGGTAAAGACAAACGGTCATAACTACCTAAACATACAGAGAGTATCACTGTGAAAATCAACCGCTTAAAATACAAGTAAACAAAAAGACAAAATAAAAGACTTTTTTTTTCTAAACTGAACACAACTGTAACGAGATCATAAATCATTTCACCAAAACTATTCTAAAGGGAATGATTCACTCTGAAAAGTGCCTGTGAATAAATCTATTTTTCACCATTACGTGAAATGCATTTAACATTGCGTTTGACAATGCAACCATATATATCAAAGAAAAGATAAAACATCACTAGAGCAAAAGACAATGCCACTGTTATCAAAGGTAAATGAAAATATAGAGAAAATATCTGATACTATAAATTCTTTCTTCACATATTACAATTTAAACTGAAAATTGTACTTTCAACCTTCAGAATCGTCCAACAACAATTTGTACAACAATGATCTGGCCATATCTTCTTTTTCGTCCCAGCCAGAAGCAATTTTAATTAGCGTTAGTCTGCGAGTGCCATAATTATATATATAAAAAAACTTTCACTGATTTCTTATACACAGTTACAAGAGTCCAATAGTAATTTCAGCGTTTTTGTTTCGTTTTTGTATACGTTTCGTAAGAATTTCCACTGTGACCACTATACACAGAACAATTTCCTGTCCCTAGTTTGGAATACTTGCAACTGTTCACTGATAATTTCAGGATTTTTACTGGTGTTTGTCCTGACCAAATCCGCTTCCTTTTCAGCTAGAGTCTGCAGATTCTCCGGCCATTGAGAACACGTTATCTGCCAGTAGCTGTTCTGCGTTCTTGTTGAATATCAAGCCACCGCTGGATCCCGAGCTCGTACTGAGGTTCTCATTGCTACTGCCGAGTATATCTGAAATACACAAACAGTATTATGTAAAAGCCGAGTATTTCCGAAAACTTTCACACTATCATGAAACACATACACACGCACGCATGCACACACAGTAATAAATACTCGAGATAGAATACTTGAAATTCTTTAGTTCCGACTTTTACTCCTTTAAACTTTTACCGTTCAGTGTAAATTACTGAGATACTTGGGCGTGACATAGTCAATACATGTATTTCACAGTTAAATACTAAAACACTGTTTGGAAGGTAAGACAAAAGACAGTGATAGACAACATGAGTATAAACATATAAATAGACAGACATTAGGATCCTTATGAAAGCTATTACGTAGTCTAATCAATCAGACAAACTGGTCGCGTCTGAGGAAATAACAAGGACTTCTTGTGTAACAAACAAGCTAGATTGACAACAAACGACCATAAAACAAAGACTGCTACGACTTCTGTTTTTTCCGTTCAGAAAATTCGAAGGAATTCCAATAATAAGAGGCGAAATCTGAGAGGGAGCGTAATTTCTTGCTTAATGTATCATTATTTCTGCCTATTCCGTGACAGCTAACATCATCCTTGAAATCAAATTTTATATAAACAGAGAAAACAAGACGTCTTCTGACAGAGCGTTTCCCCTTAACGTTGCCGATCCTATCGCTCAACGAGCAATAAATCCCTTTAAAATCATACATCAAGACATCGAGAGCAAATCATAGTTGTCATTTATATCATCTTGTAGACTTATTAAGGATTCATATATCTTAATTACCAAACCATGTTAAGGAGATACCGTCCAATTCTGTATCTTCTGCCGTATTAACTGATTAGGCCTATCTAATGCTTACAAATATGACTTGTCATAAAACACGATATGCTTCCTAACATCAACAAATCTTTGAATTAATAACGTTTTCATATGAAACCATTCTTTGACAAATGAAACCTTAATTACTACTTCTTTATAATTGCCTTCTTGTTCTTAAAAGACAACAGCGAGACAGTTCAGAAAATAACAGCTGACTTTCGGCCAGGACAGCAATTGCATAGCCGTAGAAAACCGAATCTCAGTCAAAACTGTAAACAGAACCCATCAAAACAGATAAAACTTAAATAATAATGTTCTCAAAAAGGAGAAACCGGATTTTCTCCGAAACTTTTATTTTCGACATATTTCTAGACAATAGTTTTTATTTTTGCGTCGTTTAAATTACTTCAATCTAATCCGCGAAAAATAATGTCATGATATGCGGCGCCGCTTGCACAATGAACACCGACGCAGACGACTTGGGAATGGCAAACAAAAATATCAACCTTCTAGCGAAGAAATGACATCACATATTAATAGTGTGAAACAAATTAAAAAAAAAAACGACTCGACTTTTCATATTTTTTCAGGGGTTCTGAACGTCCGTACATTTATACATAATGCGGTTATATTTTAAACTGCTGCACTGTCAGTAGCGCAAAAGTTTATAAAAATTGAAATCGTATCGTTTCTCATTAATTCACAAAATCTGGCCAAGGTAAAAGTGCAAAAATATATGAAAAAGACAGAAAAATAAATGCCATGTTTTACAAAGAGGATGTGTTTTTACCACAAGAGTTCTAGTTTATAATTTACTAGTGGTCTTTAGCATAACAGGTGTTTAAAATGACTCAGACAAGCAGGCATCGAAACAAACAGCAGACAGTTCATTTTCATGCCTTAACTGCGGATTAATAGAAGAAAGTGGCACGTTCGATCAAGCGGAAGACGCATTTTTCGGGATGTGATCAACTATTATCTTCTAGATCACAAACCTTTCTTCAAACCCTTCACTGACAAATCAAACATGACAATAACATCATTGAATATTGTCCATCATTAAACTACAGACAACCGAATAATACTGCTCCCATTTATGCCAATATCGCGTGCGCGTTATCAATATATCACAGACTCTTATCTTTCATTGCGGGTAGTTAAGATTACTTGTCGGTCATTTTGGATCATTCCGGTGAATTTTGATGTGATATACGCACTGACGTGATAATCGCACATTACAAGCCGTGACCGACATGTTAAATTCCGCACGCAAATATCTGCATATTTATGTAAAAGATGGACAAAATATATCCCGATATATGTTTTAACTAAGCTGTTGCAATCTACTCTATGACAAGCAAGACTTTATGTCGAGGAACGAATTATGACAAAGGCATATCCGTGATCTATATCCATTTGAAACGTTTAATAATTTTACATAGGACATTAATTTACCGTTTCATTTACAACGAAAAGAAATATGTTTTTACAGAAGACCATCGTTGCAGACGTCTATTTAGATATACAAATAAGCGCATTGTAGCTTTCCAATGAGATGGGAAAACGTGATTATAAATGCGCCTTTTGGGCAATATTTAATGAAGAATAATTTTTTACTGGATAACTAAACTTTTGAGTAACAAAATACAGTACCAAAAAAAGTTTCAAAGTTCAAGACTTCAAAATGACCGCACTTAACTCTTCTAATTTAAAAGAAATAAAAAAACATTTCCGCAATAGCGTTTTAGGCCTAATTCGTTTCTGTGTGTTGTCATCAAACCACCAAAGATGACAGTTGTGTTAAAGCAAAAATATCACAGTAAACGACCCTATAAACTAATTTCAAAATGTCTGCACAATTTCATCAAACGACCATAATATTCAAGGCAAAAATCTTTATCATCAGTTCTTCCAACAACATTCAACCAAATTTAATATAAGATCGAAATAAAGGAGCATACTTTTAACTGACAAATATCTAAGATGCATTTTTATGATTCTTTCTGCCATTTTCCTGGTCATTATCGTCTGTTTTCTTGAGTTTTGTGCGACCATTAAAGCGCACTCTGGTAACAGGCGTCCCTATATTAAATTTAGCTTAGTAAAGGACAATTTTATGCCCCTGTAGCAAAATGACAGTAAATCGAAGGTCCATTATCAAGAAATGTTTAAAAAATGTGATTTCACATACAGTCCTCTTTGTATGACGTAAAGAAATAAAACACTACAGAAAAAAGGTTGGAAAACAGGAGAGAAAGTAGAACTCAATATGGCAACAGATGTAATCATGTTAAAGGTCATTTTTTATTGTTGCAAATTACATAGAATGGTAATTTCCCCTATCTTTTGTATGGAATGAATGAACCTTCTAGAACATCAGTAAAAACTGCCTCTAGACTACAACTCTACTAACATGAAATCTGTATATATATTCCTGTATATCTGTATGTTACTGTATGTATACCCTCAGGTCTCTTTGTTAATTCTACAAAGTGATTTATTAATCAAGTAAATTACACCTTGGAGGAATCGTTTTTTGGAACAAAACAAAACTTGACAACGTTAATATTATAACATGTGAAGAGCTATTTCATCAAAATCACTGTTTTTTATTCAAATTATAATAATTTAACTAGAACATTCTATCAAGATCCCATATAATGGATTAGTCACAGTATGAAAATAGCCGTAAGTTTTGATGCCTAGTTTCAGCTGAGTGACTGGGGCACAGTTTAATATTAAGTGTTCAAGATCTGGATCTACTGTACTAGATATTTTAACATATTTTTAATGAATAAGCCAAGTCATGTGGAAAACCGTTCAGTATAAGTGGATATAATGAGAATCTCATTCAAGAAAACAGAAATAATAACTGACCATTGTTTATGAATCTTTATATAACCATAGCACAACATAAAACAGATCAGGGCAAAGCCTAGAAATAGAAACATTGAACAAAGAATATTTGTTCAAGTTTATTTCAACTATAATTGCTGTAAAAACCAATAAAATAAAGGTATAGTAACTGCAAAGCATTCAGATTGTTGTTTTAACTATAAAATGTCACCTTACTTTATTATGTAAAAACTAAACTAAAAACAATATGGCAACATAGACTTGTATCTAAAATATAAAGCTTCTATATAGCTCAAAATCAAAGCATTCACAGATATTCAACCTAGAAAGGTACAGGTTGAAGAATACCGGTAAGCCATCTAGACAATCTTACAAGGATTTCATTCAGTTTCACATGGTATACTTTCTACAGTGTTTGTGTTGTTGTAGTGATATGAACACGGTTTCAGAGCACCTTGTAATAGCTTTTGTCACAACAATCCATCTTCAAAGGAAGACTTCAACAGACGGAATACACTTCTACACATCTAATACTAGATATATACAGGCAGTTATTATGCAATATGGAATTCTTCTAGAAACTCTTCAACTCACACTGTTGATTTTCTACTGTATATCAAGAACTTACTCTATTCAGTGTCTTATCTTCACAGTTTAACTTAATAACTTCAAGGTATAAATTATATTCTTTCTTTTCTAGACAAAAACACAAGGAAGATTTCAAGTGAAAACACCATACTAAAAGTGGCCAAAATAATTTATCTGTCTTTTATTTATACCAGTGATCTACTGGTTCAAAAATATAACTGACTCTTACTACAATGGCTGGCCATTAACTGAAAGGTCTTATTTGCTGATCTTACTCTGTCACTTCATAAACAAAAATGTTTTCAAGGCATTCTGAATTTTGAATATTTCCTGTCAAAATTGCTGAGATCTGCCTAGAGAATTTTACTTACTCTTTACAAAGAAATAAGTCAGGTCTTACAAAATTGTATGTTAAGGATATCTGTAATGCTATTTTGATTTTTTTCAGAATTTGTTTCAGCATTTTTCTTGAAGGGTAACTTTATCTTCATTATATAAACTATGTTTTATATCCCAAATATCTATTACACTATATGTAAGTAACATTATACACAGACAGTAACTCATATATTCTATATACGTTTAATTCTAAAATTTAAATGCTTCGACTTGGTGTCTAGAAAATACAACACAATACGCCATGTTAAATACAAAAGTGGCATGTAAAATAAAAGCCAGGTAATAAAAATGCCTCATCTTTGGATTATAAAAGGCACCAACTTGTGTAAACTTAGGTAAAATATCACCCTGTGCATTGTGTAAATAAATAATTCGGATCTATATTAAATAATAAATCTCAAAATGGCAAGTAAATATAAATCCCGAAGGAATCTCCCAACAAACACTTGCATAGTGTTAACCCCCTTACGCACACTGAACAGAAAGACATGATTAAAGCTACATACAGACATACAACTACTTCTTAGAGAAGATTCCTTGTAAAATGATAAAAATTCTTGCTTGTTTCAGGAATTGTCTGGATAACATTTATTTAATCTTAAATAACTACCTTGAATTTTATGTTGTAATATGGATAACAGAGAAAAAAATCTAATTCCTATCTAACACAATAACTAAAAAGCAGTAAAGCATTTAATGACAGTATTTTTTTTCCCTTGTTTTAATTTTTTTAATTATTTATTTATTTTTTTATTTTTTATTTTGTTACTCCAAATCGACTGAACAAGGGGCTGATCTAATTTGTTAACAAGAATAAACCTGCACCACATCTAACTACCTCTTGTCAGCAAATACAAACAATCAAACAATACATGTAATCACATTTAACAAGGAACTAATAAATAAGAATAGTATACATACAAAGTTATAAAACTAGCAGGACTGAATAATATCACTTCAAATAGGTACGATGAGAAAAAAATAACAAACAAATTAACATTTTAAAAACTAATTAAGTTTTCTTGTCCTATTCTTTGAATTTCATTTCTTTTTTTTTCTCTCTATAAATATACAAAATCATTCCTCATATCTTTAAAGATGGATTTTTCCACACTGACAGTCAAATGAATATACCACAAATCTCAATTTAATAACAATTTCCAACTTTTTCTTTCCTTTTCTTGCAAATAAATTAACCACAACTCTCAATAACTATTACAATTTTTTCTGTTTGTTTCTTTTTTCTTGCTAATAGATTCACCCTACATTTTAACTTTAACACCTATTTCCTATTCTTTCGTTTCTTTTTCTTGCTCTTTTGATCTTGTTTCTCCATGCAGGTTTTCCCTGTGGCAAATCCTTCACGTTCCTCGGAGCTTCGACTAGAACTACCAGCTGAGTCTTCATAGATGCTCATAACCACAGCAGATGGAACAGTATCTGTTTTATTTTCTGACAATATTTCTGTCTCTCCTTTCTTCAAAGCATCTTCAACAATGCTAGATTTTTCCCCTGCCAATTCTTTTTCAGAGTCTGCTGCTGTAAATTCTATTCTAGTTTTGATTTCTGTGTCCTGTTTACAGTTATTCTCTTCAGACTCAGCTCTCCTTTCTTTATCTGCTGAACTATCTGGGTCTTCTTCCAAACATTTCTCACCTCTTTTTCCAAAAGACAGGCTACTGCTTGACTCTATAGCCGTTTCCTGTTCAGAATCATTTCCTTCCATACATTCTTCAAATTCAGATCTTTCCCATGCAGAAGGGTCATCCTCAGCAGACTCTGCTGTTTCATACTTTGAGCCAGATTCAACTGAATCTTCCATTCTTTTATCTTCTGAAATACCTTCATCACCTGCATCTTCAACTATCATGTCTGTTGCTAGAACAATGATTGGAGCTGTATTTTCTTCTGTTGTCTCAAAAGTCCTTTCCATATCTACAACTTCGTTTTTCTTCTGAGTTTCACATTCTTGTAGCTTTTCTGTGAGTTTCTGTTCAATGTCCAGTTGGGGTATTTCTCTTGAAGACCTACCAATTGCTTGATCTACTTCATGATCCAAATTTTCTGTTGTACTCCTCTGATCAACAAGTGAATGTTTGAAATCACTTTTTGCACTGAGCAAAGCAGGAATCTTTGGCATGTCAGTTTCAGATGGAGATTTAGTTGACTCTTGTTTCATTTCTTCATTCTTCTTTTTTCTTCTGTTCTTCTTCTTTGGGACAACAAAGACTTCCTCTTGATTCAAATCACTGGATTCTTGCTCCAGTGCTGGTTTCATTTTAACTTCAATATTGACTACCATATCTTTTTCTAGCTTTTCTTTATCTGTTTCCTCTTCATCAATAAAGTAAGTGCATTTTACTGAATGATGACTGGCAATATTCTCTTGTGACATTCTTTCTCCTGTCTCTTTTGATGTGTCTTCTGAAATAAGTTTTACATTTTCATTGATTACTACAGTACCTGAGTCACCAATCTGCACATTTTCAAGGTTTGCTTCAGAAGAATCAGTATCTTTTTCCAATATTCCCGCCTTGTTGGTAAGCATGCAGGAACTAGATGTCATCTCAGGAACATCTCTGTCTTTAAGTTCTCCTTTAAATTCACTGTTTCCTTCTTTATCTGTCAAATCTTCTGCTTTCATGTGAGAAATCAGCTGTTTGTCACTTTCAACTGTGGATCCTGGATGTTTTGGACTGTTATTTTTCTTTTTTGATTTTTTCTTAGTTTTCACTTCAAAGAATTCTTCATTTCTTCCATTATCTTCTGTAGACTTTGTTAATGTATTATCACTCTCTATTGACTTAGATTCTGTCTTCTGTGTGGCATCTCTAGTGGTATTTTCATCTGTTTTAGTTATTTCAGTAACCTGTTGGGCAGGTGTAATCTCCTCTGCAAGGTTTCCATTCTGAATTTCTGTTACATTTGTTTCATTTTTTCTGAAATTCTTTATATCAGTCTTTTTGAGCTCAGTATTTCTATTTTCAAAGGAAGTTTCCTTTGTGTCAACTATTTCTCTTCCTTCTTTACTATTATCTTGTTTTGATATAGATGGAGAAGCACTATCAAAACTGGCTAATTCTATACTACCTTCATCAGCCTTACCAGATTTCTTCTTAAATTGTACTTCATGGGTCTCTGTTATCTCAATATCTTTATTTTCAGTTTTTTCAACACTTTCCTCGACGGTGAAGTTGTTTTCATCTACAATTCTCTCTTCAACATTCTCTATCTTATTTTGTACTTCTACTGTAGGTTTTTCATTCTGGGAACTTTCAATTTTATCTATTTTCTGCAATTCTGCAACATTACTAGCTTGGCCTTCTATAGAATAATCACCATCTGAAGCAGTTATATCTTTGATAATCACTGTCTTTCCACTTTTACTGTCTTCAACAGGTTGTTCTCTTTTCACTTCCTTTTGGACATCTGTCACATATTCGCAAATGGATTCCTTCATCATATTTTTTGTTGATTTCTTATTTTTCTTTTTGGATTTTCCTTTAGTAACAACCTCTTTCTCATCTGTCTTGATTTTACTGGTACAGCTTGACTCAGTTGATTGTGTCTCTTTATTTAACTCTTTGTCACTTCTTTTATTGTTGAGTTCCGCACCAGCTCCAGCAGAACTAGTCTCATCAGGACTAATACTTACTGCTTTTATTGCATTCCCAAATTCCTTATCTTTCTTTTCAGTCACTAAACATTTTGCAACTTCTTCAGATTTCTCTTTGTCGGAAGCCACAAGTTCATCATTTGTGGTAGTGATTTTCAAAAAAGTATCATTCTCACTAATGCTCTTGCCTAACTCTGAAATCTGTTTGATTTCTGTAGTTGTATCATTGTTTTCTCCTATATTGGCAGTGGTTTCTTTGGCAGTGGCACTGGTTTCTTTGGCAGTGGCAGTGGTTTCTTTGGCAGTGGCTGAGGTTTCTTTGGCAGTGGCAGTTTTATGAAGTTCTTCTACAGACTTTCTGTCTTGGGAAATATTATCATTTTTCTTTACTGGTTTAACATTCTCTGTTTTAGCAACATTTTGCTCATTCTTGCTGACATTTTGTGTAGTAGTTTTAGTATCAGAAGATTTTCTTTGTTTACTTTTTGTTTTAACAGTCTTGTTTCCATCTGTTAGACCTTTCTCATTTTTCAGCATTGCATTAATCTCTGCACTTCTTTCAACTGTCACACTTCCTGTCAACGCCTTTTCATTTTCATTAAAATCCTGTTTTTCTGAATTCTTTTTCCTGCTTTTTGTCTTTTCCTGATGATTATCTTGCTTCTCACTGACACCTTTTTTAGCTGCAGATTCACTTTTGTTAACTCTCCTCACCGTGGGATCAGCCTCCACTCTTTCAACTTTTTCCATGGCAACCTTCTGTTCACTCTGACCTCTGGTATGTTCTGCTTTAACACTTGCTCTTGGAATGTCTATTGTTAAACAAAGGTTTTATTGAAGTCACTTATATATAACAGTAGTTCTAAATGTTTAGAATTAAGTGGGAACACTAATGGATGCACATAACAATTCAGGCTTAGAAAGATTGAAGCTGTAGAAAAGATAAGCAGTATGTCTGCTGGCTAATCTAAAACTAAGGTTTATACACATAACTGTATTACATTGTATATAGGAATGAAAGTAAAAGCTTGATTACAACTTAAGTAGCTACAAGACAAATACTCCTATAAATCTAAAAAACAACAACTGTCACCTAACTACCCTGGTCAAGACAAAAGCAAAAAAGATTCATGAGGTACCAAAACAATTAAGGCTAATTAGGGTATATATAATATATACGTAATTCATGCAAAACAAAAATTACCTTGATGTCTCAATGAGAGTTTCTCCAGGTCCTTACATGGGGATTCCACCATTGCATCTGCAAGAGTCTCTTTGAGTCGATCTTCTTCAAGGTCATCTGAACCTCTTGGCTGCTTGGAGACAGTTGATTCTGTCCAATTGCTATAGACATCTAGTAGGTGTGGGGACTGGTCAAAGCTTCCTGCAACCAAAGACATATATTTAAGTTACTACAAAGGTAAATATACAAATCACTGAAGCTTCTAATAACAATGATGTTTAAAATTAGAGGACAATGATGACTCGACACCACATACCTGAGTACCATTTCTCTTAACAGCATGGTCAATGAATGACATTTAACAATTATGTTCACTTAATGGCAAGTTTCTTCAGCTGAATCGTCAAAATGTGCCAGCAAATTATACAAGTAGTTCTTATTTCAATGCTGATGCTTACTAAACAAGGAAGAAGTGAAGTACCTCCTATATGATATATATATATGTCCAAATCTAAAAACGTCTATGTTTGATGAGAACTCTGGAATAATTTGACAGATACACATGAAAAGTTTGTCTTACACATCTACCCTTCATTATGAAAACATGTACCAAGTTCTACTTCTTTCTATTGAAAACTAAAAGACTAGTAACTGACATAAACTTTGCATGTCAAACATGACAGATTTACTGACCTCTTTGAAAAAGTCAAACTTCAATGGGAAATAACTAAGGAATGCAATGAGAGATGCATGTGAAAAGTACATCTTGCAAATCTACACTTCTTTGGGATAATATGATCCTAGTTTTATTCTAGTGCAAGAGTAATTTATGATACAATGCACATATATATGAAGGCAAATCTCCATTGAAAAAGAAACTCTCAGTTCAATAAGGGATAACTCTGGAATAAGCTGACAGACACACAATAAAAGTATGTCTTGCCCATCTGCTTTTCATTACTTTTCATTATGAAAACATGTAACAAGTTGAATTCTCTCAACTGTAAACTGAAAGACAAAAAAGTCTAAGTTCATTAGGAGATAACTCTGGAACGAACTGACAGATACACATGAAAAATACGTCATATACATCTAGCCTTCATTATGTAAACATGTATAAAACAAAAACTGAAAGACTAGTTTGTAACACAAACTTTGTAAACATGACAGAATGAATGAACAGGTGACCAACCAACTGACCTACATGGTGATTGCAGTAAACTCCCCTCAAATTCATTTGCCAAGGTATAGTTAGTGTGACCCCAGGGCAGTTACTTATGACCCTTGGGTCAGAATTTATACAACTTGGTAAAGAACCACAAAACAATGCCACACACTAAATATAAAACACAAAGATAAAATATTCATACAGTCATTCCTAGATGGTTCAAAGTTGTTAAGATTGCAATAAATACTTTGAATCTTCGAAAAATTCAAGCCATAAAATGAGAAGTTTTTTTAGATAATGCTGGCTTGTTATCATGAACTTTATTGCTTCAAAAGTTTTTCATGAGTCTAATTTTCTTTACAAATGATCCATGTATATAAAAGTATTTTCTTTATTGCCAAACAGAAAATGACACTTGGCAAAATGACTCTACAAACATATTTTAAATGACAAGCTATGAAATAAATATACACCACAGAACAATACATCCCCCCAAAAAACTGTTTCATTGTGATACACACATTTCTTCGATTTCTGCCTGATGAACATTTAGTGAGTAGTATTTCTGCATTGTGTCAAACAATTTCTTGTATGTGACAGTATACTATAGTGGAATGACTGCGCTAAAATACTGAAATTTACATACATGTGTGTCCTACAACTATTCTACTAAGTGGATCTAGATTTATAACAGACATTCCACAATCATTTTGTTTGTGATTAATTCATATCTGCCTAGACTCCCATGTGACTGTAGCTAATTTGCATTTAGATAATGTTTTGTTAAGTTAGTGAAACAGTTAATGTTTCCAGCAGATTTTGTAAACATGGGGTTGTTTTTGGCTGTTTGAAGAATGGCTATGTCTGTAAGAATTAGAGTTGTTACACATACTGTTCTTTTTTATATATATCATCTCTGTAAGTTAAACTGGGCCTTTCAAGGAAGAGATCTAAGTCACAGATATTTATGACATCTACACCTAATACTGGGAGGAAAGGGAAACAACTCTTTTACCTGCTTCAATCAACAGTGGTACATTTTGGGCACCTATTCCTTGTACTGTTGAAGGGCTGTCACTTCCAGAAAGACGTCTGTATGCTGGCCGTGCATTTGGCATACTCACAGGATTAGACCTGGTTGGCTGTAGCCTGCATCAAACAAACCATTTCATGACATGACACAGCAAACACATGCCAATGATTAGTGGTGTGTCATAGAACACTAAAATCCCTCAAGTCAGTATATTTTTCAATACTGATACAAATATACAACACCAATTTACAATGACACAAAGTGAGCTATAATGATTTTTTTCTAAAAAAATTTATGTAAGTTTCTCAAAAGCAAATGGTCAACTAAATCATCAATCATTTATCATTCAAAAGGAGCAATAAAATGTGACCTCTATCTCAAAATCTGTCACTAAAAAACATCAACTCAGAGAAACAAAGCAGTTAAAGTAAACACTTTATCTCTAAAACTGACCCACCTATCTTTTGATCTGAACAGCAGTCTTTACAGATACAATAAACTTTCATCAAAAAATGTACTGATTAGACTGTGAAAGCAAATATCTTGAACAGACTTTAGGCCTTAACCAGCTAATCATCATAAATACTGGTTACAAATGCAGTTAGTGGGGGTAAAACTTGAAATCTGTCAAACTTACTTGAGACTTTCAAGGTCCCCTTCATCCCCCATCATATCCATGGCAGCCATATTGGATTCAGGACTCTGGGATAGCAGGGAAGATGAATTGGATGACAGAACTGTGGTATTCTCTTGATAAGTTTTAAATGAAAACTGAGGTCCCATCCACAACCTCCTGTGTGGCCCAGCATGAGTGATGATTTCAACCTGAACATGTAATCATATAGCTTATCAAAATTATGTCTGGTCCTTTACAACTCTACAGAACTCTGAGAATGGTTTTCAATAAATATTTTTTGCTGTTTTATGCCAAATCATTAACAAATTTTTCCTTGGGTTTGAATATTAATTAACTTATACTAACATCAGAAGTTGAATACTGAATAATACACTGTTTATCTAAAAGCATTTAGTACAGAGAAATATATATACACGTATGACCTATTTAAACACATGATGGGAAGTATCATACATGTATCTACTTGCCTGTGAGAGCCACTGTTCATCACTGTCATCCTTGCTACTGTGGTCAGAGGACAAACTGTCCTTAGAGTCCTGTCTCGTCAACCCTGGTAAGTCGTACAGATCTGTAACATATAAACAAGTTTAGGAGTTTGGTTTCTCAATTTTGAAGATTTCATATACCTAGAAGGTATGCAAGCTTGCAGTGTACTGATCAGTATGAAATCAGACAAGAAATTTAGATCTTTTAAGATAAATCAATGATTCTCAATCATTTAAAACAAAAATAATCACTTTTTCAAAATCAAGTTATTGAACATTGTCGGATACCCATGGTCAGTCCATTTCATAACACTTCATTCATCAATGGTATATGATAAAGTGTCAATGGAATATATACTGTTGATATCAGACGATGGTTTTCGAAGTGAATATGTGAGTGACATGAGCCACAAAGCAAAAAAATTAGTCAATATGCTACCATCACAAGATTTCAGATCAAAGTCAATGAAGAGATGTTTCCATATGTAACACAGAAAGTACCTTATATATTGATATTCATTATACACATCGACTGAAAAACACAGCCTTACTTCTTTTGGTTTCAACCTGCATGGATCATTTCTGACTGAACTACTCAGACAGATGAGAAAAGTAGCATTTCAGTCATGTCTGCAATTTGCAATCTGATCATAGTCATACTGCCCCATAAATTTTTTGTATTCTCAATGTTTAATACTGCATTTGCATATATATATCTGGAGCTCAAAAGGTCATCAAAATACCTTTCATCTCCCCACCCCTGTAGTAAATTGCAGAATGAAGCATTTCGTTTTGTTCATTTATGAAAATGAAGAGTTGGCCCAGGCCTACCTAACCTCTTTGTACTGAAGCCAGCTATTTAGTTTCTTGTTGTTTTTAAAATTGTATCCAATCATTTGCTTACCCGGTGCAGTAGGAACCTGGGAAGTTACAGCTTCATTAGCCAGAATCAGTGGACTATTCATAGGTAATGGTGGTCTTAGTTCTTGTGAGTTCTTTAGCCTGAAAATGCAAAAAGAAAATACTATTTAAAGCTAAAAAATACAATATGTCATGTTAGTTCAAATACATCGTCAATCTGATATGTAATAGTATTTTATCCACATAATACGTATTTCATCTTAAAACACAATATGAAAGAGATGTTCCATTTTTACAAGCTTACCAAATTTCCTCTTGAAAAGCACACTTCAGATCAAAATATGTTTGTACTTAATATTGTTCATTCATCTTTGAAACAATTCATCATTCATAAGATATTTAGTTGCTTAATATATACTCTACCATTAGGTGTAAAACAGTGTAAGACAGATCTAAACACCTTAAGCATATGACCGGTATTTCTGTTTGTTATTTGCACTGATTGGTTAATTATACTTAAAGTGACTTGATGGGGCTAAAAAGCAAATAATTAATAAAAGAGTAATACGTTGTAAAATTTTTTTTTTCAGAATTCAGTGATCAAACTGCAAAAATCAATCAAGTTATTATTGTATGAAGTTTAACATGGATCAGTCCTTACCCTACTGGAGGCAAATGACTCTGTCTTTGCGACCAGTGTAGACCAAGATCAGCCTGCACATCAGTCAGAAAGTAAATTTTCAATAAGTACCCCAATACACAATTAATGGATCTGTCCAAACTGAAAGACAGATGAGTCCATTTTAGATACTTAGGTCTCAAACTAAAAGGAGAACGAGTATACCTTTGTAAATTCCACTGCATTCTCCCAACAACATTCAGCTCCAGTAAACAGTCATCAGTCACTTTATCACTGACTGATTTAGCTCTTGGTTCTAACACATATTCCACCAAAGTTCCTGACTGAGCCATTACAAACAAGGAATCCACTGGTCTCTTTCCACCATCTGAAAATATATACATGTACCAGTTCATTTCAACTCTTTATAATACAGCTTTACACGGTATTCTCTTTTTCTATCAACAGTTGTAAGTGTAAGACACTTTTTGTTTATAACCAATTTAAAATCAAGATTCACAATAATTTTATCAGTAAAACTTGCATTCTGGTGTGTACTTGAAACAGAACACTAATCAATAAAAGTTCAAATGATACCATAATTTTGTGTTTTATCTCAAAATAAAACACCAAATGCAGTAAATTCTCTGTTTGAAATAACTGATATCAAATTGCATATGATGCACACACATTTCCAGTCATGTAACTTCATCACTTCAAACATTATTGTTTAGAACATGATGAACAAAAATTAAACTTGGATCATAATCTTTATCTTGTATTTATATATTCTAGTATTGCTCCATCCCCCTCCTCCAAATAAAGTAAACACAAACAGCCTTTGAAGTGCCTTGGCTTACTGACCTCTCCGTTCCATGTCCAGTTTTGGTGAGCCAATCACACACAGCCTTGGTGTGCAAAACTTTGCACAAACACAGTACACATTGTCAAATCCTGTGGGACTGTGACTGGGGCTCTGATTTTTGTTCCCTGGGTTGAGGGCAACATTCAGAGGCTGTTTAATCTGGAATACTGGGTATATGGTGATAGGATGTGGGTATGGGGGAAGACGAGGGTTCCCCATGTTATTGTTAAGCGTGTTCTGTTGAATCAGGGTTGGATATCTGTCATACTGACCTGAAAGCAAGTAATCTTCAAGTTAGCTAAGTATATGAACATCACAGAAATACTTTACACATACAGACTGCTTACATGATTATGAATGTATGCTTTCCTTTCACACTTTTGAAAAGATAGACCAATGCTGCAAATATCAAGCATTGAAATAGTAATCAGTTAGATGTAACAATTATTAAAATATTAATGTTAAGTGAATTGTTTTACTACTACAAATTTATCTGAACTTATGACTATACTGTTCGACCTTACTGTATACTTGTTGAAACAAAGAATGTGTATCTTCAGCAACTCCAGTTAACAACTTAAATATGCATTAAGGTCACACTAACTACATGTATATCTAAATATGGAAACAGAATTATACTGTAAACAGAAGGCGGTATTTAGTGTGTCAGCAAGTTTTACCAGAAGAACTAGGACTGGTAGAGAGAACTAGAGTTTTACCAGAAGAACTAGGACTGGTAGAGAGAACTAGAGTTTTACCATATGAACTAGGACTGGTAGAGAGAACTAGAGTTTTACCATATGAACTAGGACTGGTAGAGAGAACTAGAGTTTTACCATATGAACTAGGACTGGTAGAGAGAACTAGAGTTTTACCAGAAGAACTAGGCTTGGTAGAGAGAACTAGAGTTTTACCAGAAGAACTAGGCTTGGTAGAGAGAACTAGAGTTTTACCATATGAACTAGGACTGGTAGAGAGAACTAGAGTTTTACCAGAAGAACTAGGCTTGGTAGAGAGAACTAGAGTTTTACCAGAAGAACTAGGCTTGGTAGAGAGAACTAGAGTTTTACCAGAAGAACTAGGCTTGGTAGAGAGAACTAGAGTTTTACCAGAAGAACTAGGCTTGGTAGAGAGAACTAGAGTTTTACCATATGAACTAGGACTGGTAGAGAGAACTAGAGTTTTACCATATGAACTAGGACTGGTAGAGAGAACTAGAGTTTTACCAGAAGAACTAGGCTTGGTAGAGAGAACTAGAGTTTTACCATATGAACAAGGGCTGGTAGAGAGAACTAGAGTTTTACCAGAAGAACTAGGACTGGTAGAGAGAACTAGAGTTTTACCAGAAGAACTAGGCTTGGTAGAGAGAACTAGAGTTTTACCATATGAACTAGGACTGGTAGAGAGAACTAGAGTTTTACCATATGAACTAGGACTGGTAGAGAGAACTAGAGTTTTACCAGAAGAACTAGGACTGGTAGAGAGAACTAGAGTTTTACCAGAAGAACTAGGACTGGTAGAGAGAACTAGAGTTTTACCAGAAGAACTAGGACTGGTAGAGAGAACTAGAGTTTTACCATATGAACTAGGACTGGTAGAGAGAACTAGAGTTTTACCATATGAACTAGGACTGGTAGAGAGAACTAGAGTTTTACCATATGAACTAGGACTGGTAGAGAGAACTAGAGTTTTACCAGAAGAACTAGGACTGGTAGAGAGAACTAGAGTTTTACCAGAAGAACTAGGACTGGTAGAGAGAACTAGAGTTTTACCATATGAACTAGGACTGGTAGAGAGAACTAGAGTTTTACCATATGAACTAGGACTGGTAGAGAGAACTAGAGTTTTACCAGAAGAACTAGGACTGGTAGAGAGAACTAGAGTTTTACCAGAAGAACAAGATATGTTTGTAAAACATGTATGCCCCCTATCGGCAGCCAATTAGTCATGTGGCCAGATTATTGTGACTGACTTTTGACCAAGTGACCAAATATACATGTTATCTAAAATGTAAGTCTCACAGTCCACAAAACCCGATGCCATTTGGTGGCCAAGTTATTGGTCTGAATTGTTTTGACATACATGTGACCTTGACCTTTGACCCAAAAATCAATAGGGGTCATCTACTGGCCAAGACAAATGCAGATATAAAGTTTGAGGGTCAACGGCGCATGGGTTGTCAAGTTATTGATTGGAAACCGTTTTTTACCTACAAGGTCAATGTGACCTTGACCTTTGACCCCTTGACCCCAAAATCAATACGGGTCATCTGCTGGTGATGGACAATCATCCTACAAAGTTTGAAGTTTCTAGGCCTAAGCGTTCTCTAGTTATTGATCAGAAACCGTTTTTAAGATGAAAGTCTCTGTGATCTAGACCTTTGACCTAATGACCTCAAAGTCAATAGGGGTCATCTACTGGTGATGACCAACTAGTATACCAAGTTTGGTGAACCTAGGTCAAAGTGTTCTCTAGTTATTGATCAGAAACCGTTTTTAGGATGGAAGTCCCTGTGAGCTTGACCTTTGACCTAATGACCTCAAAATCAATAGGGGTCATCTACTGGTGATGATCAACCAGCATACCAAGTTTGGTGAACCTAGGTCAAAGCGTTCTCTAGTAATTGATCGGAAACCGTTTTAAGGATGAAAGTCTCTGTGATCTTGACCTTTGACCTAATGACCTCAAAGTCAATAGGGATCATCTACTGGTGATGACCAACCAGCATACCAAGTTTGGTGAACCTAGGTCAAAGCGTTCTCTAGTTATTGATCGGAAACCGTTTTTAGGATGAAAGTCCCTGTGAGCTTGACCTTTGACCCCTTGACCCCAAAATCAATAGGGGTCATCTACTAGTGATGGACAATCATCCTACCAAGTTTGAAGTTTCTAGGCCTAAGCGTTCTTTAGTTATTGGTCGGAAACGGTTTCTACCTACAAGGTCAATGTGACCTTGACCTTTGACCCCTTGACCCCAAAATCAATAGGGGTCATCTACTGGTGATGGACAATCATCCTACCAAGTTTGAAGTTCCTAGGCCTAAGCATTCTTTAGTTATTGGTCAGAAACCATTTGGTCTACGGACCGACGGACCGACCGACAGACAGACAATTGCAAAGCAATATACCCCCTCTTCTTTGAAGTGGGGGCATAACTAGGACTGGTAGAGAGAACTAGAGTTTTACCAGAAGAACTAGGACTGGTAGAGAGAACTAGAGTTTTACCATATGAACTAGGACTGGTAGAGAGAACTAGAGTTTTACCAGAAGAACTAGGACTGGTAGAGAGAACCGGACTTCTTCTGCCAACAGCGTGATCAAACTCATCTAGGCCTGCACTACGGTGAAACCGACTTGCTCTGTTCACAACATGTGGCTTACTGTGAGTCCGAATGTTCACTGGTCCTTTATAAGAAAATAGACAGGGTTTTTCATTCTACTGATTATGGTGTAAAAACTGATGATATTTATTTTCTATGACAGAGATTGCCACTGAGTTCTCCTACTTCCTTCTATTTCATTCAAGATACTAGTATTATGACTGAAACTGTTTATTCACAAATTTCTTCTTTTTAAGATTATTGTCTAAATCAACCTCAATAGCATACACTGTCTTGTGGTAGCTGGGCTCAAAGTCGTATCTGGTAATCAGACTTTGAAATAACAGTGAACCATTTATTAATGCACCTGATATGATTTGTCCTATACAATAAAATACAACAGAACAAAATGCACATATGAAGTACATGTAACTGGTATAGAAAAAATTGAAGAGTAAGAGAAGTATTTACCTCCATAAGGTGTTATAGGAAAGAGATGTGTGGTCCCTCTATGAGAACTGACAGTGATCCATCTACTGTCATGGTTAAAACTGATATCTATAACCTGTAATAATACATTACAAATGTGAGCTAGGTTAGAGTATTAGACATACATACATGTAACAAAAAAAGCATCAAATATTCCACATGAAAAAAAATTTAAACGCCATGTTAGCATTTTTTAAAAGATATTTTGGATCAGTTTAGTCTGTAAAAAATGATGCAAAAACCCCCCCCCAAAATAGGTATCAGAAAATCTCTATGTGCCATTCTTAGAAAGTCATTTTTAAATGATAATTTATACAAAACGATAAAAGGAGTTCACAAATCGTGGAAAACAATTTTAAGCATATCTATCATCTAATATTTCTATGAACTGAAAGGAACCAAAATTATGAGAAAAGCTATATAGGTTCAAATAGCTATCACATGTTCATGCTGATGAATTTTCATTTTTTAGTAAAACAGTATAAAAATTTAAATGTTTCGATATCTGTGACCTTGACCTTGATCTCAAAGTAATGAGTCCACTTGAACAAAATTTCAAACTGTACTTTATTACTGCAAAAAGGGAGTGTAAATAATGTGAGGATTAAGAAACTGTGAATTCCATTAAGATTTCTATCATTATGACCTTAAATGAACAAATGTTAAAGTAGTTATCATAAATACAGGCTTAGTGCATGGGATTTCCTCTCTTTTTGTATACATTTCAATCTATATGACCTTGACTTTGATTGGAAGGTCACAACTTGTGCATATACATAATTTTACATGTTACTATCTGTATATGACTGCAGTTTCAAGAATAAATAATTTTACAATTTTCAAGGTTATACAGAGACAGTAAGACATATAGTACATTGTGAGTTTTCAAATCACCAACTTCATGACTTATTATTAAGATGATTAAAATCAAAGATTCACTTATTTGAAAAAAACTGTCGGCGTCCTATACTGTATAGTTACACGCAAGCTGAAACTTAGTCCATTACCTTAGCAGTTGTCTCCCCTCTATGTAGTGTGTACAGATGATGTACTGCTCCCAGGGATGAACTCACTGGATGAGCCATGAGCCTGAACACATGGAAGTTGTGTCCTAGCTTACAGGCAGTGACAAGCAGGGTACCAGTGGGATCAAAAGCCATGTTGGCTACCGGCTCATTGGCATGTGCATGGAAATGCGCAATCAGACCATCCCCTTCATTATCCTCATTCACATTGAACTGTTAACAAAAACAGGCTATATAGATTACCAAGTCACACCATACAAATACAATGTCTTCAACAGAAGAGAGTTAATCTATTGTATGAAAGTTATGATTTCCACTACAATATGTGAAATGCATCTCTTACAATTACTTTAAGCCAATATTTTACCTAGTTTTATAGTTTATTATCTTCTAAGATCAACCAGCACCAAGCCTTAAAATAATATGTAATTTCAATACAATCTGTAATTTTATATGTAATAAACCATTCTTTCGATTTTGCATTTAATTCCTTTCTCTTTAGATTCCAGTGCCTCTCAAAGTCCCCTCATAAGAACTTTTAATACAAAATATTTGTTTAATTATTTGCTGACTCAGTATACTCAAAACTCAGCAATATATAAACTTATGCCAATGTTAAAATATGACCTATAACTTTAATAAAACTTTTCCAGAAGTTCAGAACAATATGAGCATGTGATTCAGCTAAATGCTGTACCACAAAATGTTGCTACAATTACTTACATGGTCATTGTGTATATTCTGAATATCAACAACTGTGACTATACCAGGCCGGTTCCCATTATCAAGCTGAACACAGTCCCGCTTTATAGCTGGAGGTTTACAGCCTGTCACTGAATTAACCATTGCTTCACCAAACATTGATAAACCTTTAAATGCTCCCTGCATGTGTAAAAATAATAATTATCAGATTCTGTTGAAAATATTTTGAACAATGTGCTCATCAAAAGAACTCCTGATACTCAAACTTTCATTCCTGATAAAATAATCAAGCTGCTTCACTTAAATAATTAGTAACTTGTACGTTCTCTACACACTGGAACTTCTCAAAATCAAACCTCGTAATATCATCATTCCCAACCTTCCCAACCCTGTAAAGAACTGATCTCACCTAACAGACTCTAGACAACAAATATGAACTGGTATTTCTGATGGTTGTCGCTAAACAGAGGTCACAGTGTATATTTACTAATGACACAATGTGACCTCTGTGTAGATTCTTTATGCAATGCCATTCTTGATCATTAACACATTCCTGAAGTACACAAAGTACATATATGATAAAACATAGGACTTGTTAATTTTCTGATAAGCTTGAAGGAGTATAAAATCAGAGTTATTTACCTTGGCTGCGCTTATAACTGTAGCAGCATAGGATTGTGAACCATCCCCTGACATACCCCCACATGACTGGTGCATTGCTACTAACTGTCAATTGTTCAATTAAAACATAAATTATACATCTGATGACTTGAAATATATATACTTTTGTTCCAATGCTATAAGAAACATGGTACAGATGGTATGAATATATATAAATATATCAACTAAACGTAATAGGTATTTACCATTAATTTCAAAAACTGTAATGTGACCAAAGTAAGATGTACCAAAATGCATCTTTCTTTACAAAAAATAATAAACAAGTAATAATTAATAACTACCTAAATGAAATTGCAAACTTTGTGCAGAAACTGTTGGTTATTGCCAGGGAAAAAAATGCATAATAAAGTTACAAATATAATTGTGCCTAACAATCTTATTCATACAGTGTACATAAAAAACATCTCTGTAACTGTTGTTGCTTCAGCTAATTTTCATTATTATTATCTTTCTACAGAAACAGGCATCTGAATAGGTTCTAAGCAGTAAATTTATTGATAAAAGCCTTCTTAAGTATTGTCTTGGGTTTCGTACCAGTACTTTTCATTTCTGTTGTAGCAGATTTGATTAATTTTCCTTGCTACTTGTATAACAGGTCTGCCTAAAAAATCCTTCGACCTGCACTGTATTTCATACTTGTGTATGAATGTTTTGCTACCCGTTGACCTGCACTGTATTTCATACTAATCTTGTGTATGAATGTTTGGCTACACGTTAACCTGCACTGTATTTTATACTTGTGTATGAATGTTTGGCTACCCGTTAACCTGCACCGTATTTCATACTTGTGTATGAATGTTTGGCTACCCGTTGACCTGCACTGTATTTCATACTTGTGTATGAATGTTTTGTTACACGTTGACCTGCACTGTATTTCATACTTGTGTATGAATGTTTGGCTACCCGTTGACCTGCACTGTATTTCATACTTGTGTATGAATGTTTGGCTACCCGTTGACCTGCACTGTATTTCATACTTGTGTATGAATGTTTGGCTACACATTGACCTGCACTGTATTTCATACTTGTGTATGAATGTTTGGCTACCCGTTGACCTGCACTGTATTTTATACTTGTGTATGAATGTTTGGCTACCCACTGACCTGCACTGTATTTCATTCTTGTGTATGAATGTTTTGTTACACATTGACCTACACTGTATTTCATACTTGTGTATGAATGTTTGGCTATCCACTGACCTGCACTGTATTTCATACTTGTGTATGAATGTTTTGTTACAAGTTGACCTGCACTGTATTTTATACTTGTGTATGAATGTTTGGCTACCCACTGACCTGCACTGTATTTCATTCTTGTGTATGAATGTTTGGCTACCCGTTGACCTGCACTGTATTTCATACTTGTGTATGAATGTTTGGCTACCCATTGACCTGCACTGTATTTCATACTTGTGTATGAATGTTTGGCTACCCACTGACCTGCACTGTATTTCATACTTGTGTATGAATGTTTGGCTACCCGTTGACCTGCACTGTATTTCATACTTGTGTATGAATGTTTTGTTACACGTTGACCTGCACTGTATTTCATACTTGTGTATGAATGTTTGGCTACCCGTTGACCTGCACTGTATTTCATACTTGTGTATGAATGTTTGGCTACACATTGACCTGCACTGTATTTCATACTTGTGTATGAATGTTTGGCTACCCACTGACCTGCACTGTATTTTATACTTGTGTATGAATGTTTGGCTACACATTGACCTGCACTGTATTTCATACTTGTGTATGAATGTTTGGCTACCCACTGACCTGCACTGTATTTTATACTTGTGTATGAATGTTTTGTTACACGTTGACCTGCACTGTATTTCATACTTGTGTATGAATGTTTGGCTACACACTGACCTGCACTGTATTTTATACTTGTGTATGAATGTTTGGCTACCCACTGACCTGCACTGTATTTTATACTTGTGTATGAATGTTTGGCTACCCGTTGACCTGCACTGTATTTCATACTTGTGTATGAATGTTTGGCTACCCATTGACCTGCACTGTATTTCATACTTGTGTATGAATGTTTTGTTACACATTGACCTGCACTGTATTTCATACTTGTGTATGAATGTTTGGCTACCCACTGACCTGCACTGTATTTTATACTTGTGTATGAATGTTTGGCTACCCACTGACCTGCACTGTATTTCATTCTTGTGTATGAATGTTTTGTTACACATTGACCTGCACTGTATTTCATACTTGTGTATGAATGTTTGGCTACCCACTGACCTGCACTGTATTTCATACTTGTGTATGAATGTTTTCTTACACGTTGACCTGCACTGTATTTTATACTTGTGTATGAATGTTTGGCTACCCACTGACCTGCACTGTATTTCATTCTTGTGTATGAATGTTTTGTTACACGTTGACCTGCACTGTATTTTATACTTGTGTATGAATGTTTTGTTACACATTGACCTGCACTGTATTTCATACTTGTGTATAAATGTTTGGCTACCTGTTGACCTGCACTGTATTTCATACTTGTGTATGAATGTTTGGCTACCCACTGACCTGCACTGTATTTCATTCTTGTGTATGAATGTTTGGCTACCTGTTGACCTGCACTGTATTTTATACTTGTGTATGAATGTTTGGCTACCTGTTGACCTGCACTGTATTTTATACTTGTGTATGAATGTTTTGTTACACATTGACCTGCACTGTATTTCATACTTGTGTATGAATGTTTGGCTACCTGTTGACCTGCACTGTATTTCATACTTGTGTATGAATGTTTTGTTACACGTTGACCTGCACTGTATTTCATACTTGTGTATGAATGTTTGGCTACCATTTAACCCACACTGTATTTCATACTAGTGTATGAATGTTTGGCTACCATTTAACCTGCACTGTATTTCATACTTGTGTATGAATGTTTGGCTACCATTTAACCTGCACTGTATTTCATACTTGTGTATGAATGTTTGGCTACCCGCTGAACTGCACTGTATTTTATACTTGTGTATGAATGTTTGGCTACCCATTAACCTGCACTGTATTTCATACTTGTGTATGAATGTTTGGCTACCCACTGACCTGCACTGTATTTCATACTTGTGTATGGATGTTTCGCTACCCACTGACCTGCACTGTATTTCATACTTGTGTATGAATGTTTGGCTACCTGTTGACCTGCACTGTATTTCATACTTGTGTATGAATGTTTGGATACCCATTGACCTGCACTGTATTTCATACTTGTGTATGAATGTTTAGCTGCTTACCCTTTTATCTGCATATGCTAGCCAACGTGTAGAAAGAGCAATGGGGTTCACAGTGGGGCCAGGGCAGGGAAAACAACCTGAAACAACCAAAAGCACCAGTGAGAATAAACTGCTATGATCATTCTAAAAAATAAAATAAGTAGCCAGAGACATGCAGTTCAATCTGAATATCTACCAAACTCTCTGCAATTACTAATGAGAACAAAGTCCATGTAAAGATTAGAGAATTTACAAAAAAGTACAACAAAATTAACAGATATCCTGCTGACCTATAATGGTTCAATTTTCAGTACATCAACTCAATGAAATCTTAAAAGCAATATTTTCTTCCAACATCATTCTTGAACTGATAAAGTAAATAACAAGAGGGCCATAATGGCCCTGTATCGCTCACCTGAGCACGACTGCTTTTAACAAAGTTGCTATGGACCTTTTTAATTGACCCCAGATGACCCATATTCGAACTTGACCTAGAAATTATTGAAACAATCTTTGACAAATTACCAGGATATTTGGACTGAAAAAGTAGCATCTAGAGTGTTAACAAGGTTTCTCAATATTTAGGCTCTGTGACCTAGTTTTTGACCCCAGATAACCCATATCCAAACTCGAGCTACAAATCATCAAAACAACCTATCTGACAGATTTCCTGGACATTTGGACTTAAAATGTAGCCTCTAGAGTGTTTACAAAGTTTTTCCATATTTGGGCTCTGTGACCTAGTTTTTGACCCAAGATGACCCATACTCCAAACTGAGCTAGAAATCATCAAAAAAACCTGTCTGACAAATTTCTAGGATATTTGGACTGAAAATGTAACCTCTGAAGTGTTAAAAAGTTATTTACATATTTATACCATGTGACCTAGTTTTTGATCCCAGATGACCCATATCCAAATTTGAGCTAGAAATCATTGAAACAACCTTTCTGACAAATTTCAAGGACATTTGGACTAAAAATGTAACCTCTAGAGCTTTTACAAGGTTTTTCTACTTTCGGGCTCTGTGACCTAGTTTTTGACCCCAGAGAACCTATATTCAAAACTGAGCTAGAAATCATCCATAGAATCTTTCTGACAAATTTCCAGGTTATTTGGACTGAAAATGCTACCTTTAGAATATTAACAAGGTTTTTCCATATTTGGACTCTGTGACCTAGTTTTTGACCCCAGATGACCCATACTCGAACTTGATCTAGAAATCCTTAAGGCAATTTTTCTGACAAATTTCCAGATTATTTGGGCTGAAAATGTAACCTCTAGAGTGTTAACAAGATTTTTCTATTTTTGGGCTCTGTGACCTAGTTTTTGAACCCAGATGACCCATATTTGAACTTGTGCTAGAAATCTTTGAAGCAACCTTTCTGACAAATTTCCAGATTATTTAGGCTGAAAATGTAATCTCTAGAGTGTTAACAAGATGTTTCTATTTTTGGGTTCTGTGACCTAGTTTTTGAACCAAGATGACCCATATTTCAATTTGAGCTAGAAATCATAGAAGCAACTTTCCTGACAGATTTCCAGATTATTTGGTCTGAAAATGTTACCTCTAGAGTGTGAACAAGGTTATTCAATGTTTGGGCTCTGTGACCTAGTTTTTGACCCCAGATGACCCATGTTTGAACTTGATCTAGAAATCATCAAAGCAACCTTTCTGACAAATTTCAAGATTATTTGGGCTGAAAATGTAACCTCTAGAGTGTTAACAAGATTTTTCTATTTTTGGGCTCCGCGACCTAGTTTTTGAACCCAGATGACCCATATTTGAACTTGAGCTAGAAATCATCATTAGAACATTTCTGACAAATTTCCAGGATATTTGGACTGAAAAAGTAGCCTCTAGAGTGTTAACAAGGTTTTTCTATATTTGGGCTCTGTGACCTAGTTTTCCAACCCTGATAACCCGTGTTCGAACTCGTCTGAGATATTATTGAGACAAACATTCTGACCAAGTTTCATGACAATTGAGGCAAAAATGTGACCACTAGAGTGTTAACAAACCAATTGTTAACAGACGGACGGACGAACGGACGGACGACGGACAAAAGGTGATCAGAAAAGCTCACTCTGTCACTACGTGACAGGTGAGCTAAAAAGAATCGAAGCCATTAAAATTTAAGTTCCAGTTAAAAACTCCCATCCAAACCCTAGCAAGAAGTTTAGGAAGAAACTGTTATCAAATCTATGATATTTATACTAATATGTATAACCTAAATCTGAATTCAAATATCATAAAGATGCTGTCAGTAATAAAACATGTGTCTTACTGGTGATCCAGAACAGTTGTTGGAACTGGCATGCTTCATGTACACATACCTTCTCCAGGAACACAATCACCAGAAACCTGCAACATGAGAAACAAATGGCTAACTCAAATATACAATCATGATATGGTCATGGTCACAAACATAATAAGATGAAGAGAAGAAAACCAGTTTTTACAAAGAACACTCTAAGGTGATATTCAAGTTAAAAACAGTTTCTGTCATCTCCAGCTCACATTTCCATTAAAACCAAAAGTACTTCAACTTGTAAGCAGCCTTAATATAAATCTTTAAGCAAGCATCTCCATGGTGTTGTATGATATCTATCTACCTTTTATTACAGTCTATATTCTGCACAGGTAATGTTTTGAAGCAAGAGGGTATATCTTTTATTACAGTCGATATTCTGCACAGGTTATGTTTTGAAGCAAGAGGGTATATCTTTTATTACAGTCTATATTCTACACAGGTAATGTTTTGAAGCAAGAGGGTATACCTTTTATTACACTCTATATTCTACACAGGTAATGTTTTGAAGCAAGAGGGTATACCTTTTATTACAGGCTATATTCTGCACAGGTCATGTTTTGAAGCAAGAGGGTATACCTTTTATTACACTCTATATTCTGCACAGGTAATGTTTTGAAGCAAGAGGGTATACCTTTTATTACAGTCTATATTCTGCACAGGTAATGTTTTGAAGCAAGAGGGTATACCTTTTATTACAGTCTATATTCTGCACAGGTAATGTTTTGAAGCAAGAGGGTATACCTTTTATTACAGTCTATATTCTGCACAGGTCATGTTTTGAAGCAAGAGGGCATACCTTTTATTACACTCTATATTCTGCTTAGGTAATGTTTTGAAGCAAGAAGGTATATCTTTTGTAATGTTTTGAAGCAAGAGGGTGTATCTTTTGTAATGTTTTGAAGCAAGAGGGTATATCTTTTATTAAACTCTGTATTCTGCACAAGTAATGTTTTGAAGCAAGAGGTATTCCTTTTATTACAGTCTATATTCTGCACAGGTTACGTTTTGAAGCAAGAGGGTATACCTTTTATTACAGTCTATATTCGCACAGGTAATGTTTTGAAGCAAGAGGGTATATCTTTTATAACACTCTATAATTCTGTACAAGTAATGTTTTGAAGTATGGGAGTATACCTTTTATTACAGGCTATATTCTGCACAGGTCATGTTTTGAAGCAAGAGGGTATACCTTTTATTACAGTCTATATTCTGCACAGGTAATGTTTTGAAGCAAGAGGGCATACCTTTTATTACACTCTATATTCTGCACAGGTAATGTTTTGAAGCAAGAGGGCACACCTTTTATTACACTCTATATTCTGCACAGGTAATGTTTTGAACAAGAGGGCATACCTTTTATGACACTCTATATTCTGCATAGGTAATGTTTTGAAGCAAGAAGGTATATCTTTTGTAATGTTTTGAAGCAAGAGGGTATATCTATTGTAATGTTTTGAAGCAAGAGGGTATATCTTTTATTACACTCTGTATTCTGCACAGGTAATGTTTTGAAGCAAGAGGTATTCCTTTTATTACACTATATTCTGCACAGGTTACGTTTTGAAGCAAGAGGGTATACCTTTTATTACAGTCTATATTCGCACAGGTAATGTTTTGAAGCAAGAGGGTATCTCTTTTATTACACTCTATATTCTGCACAGGTAATGTTTTGAAGCAAGAGGGTATATCTTTTATAACACTCTATAATTCTGTACAAGTAATGTTTTGAAGTATGGGAGTATACCTTTTATTACACTCTATATTCTGCACAGGTAATGTTTTGAAGCAAGAGGGTATACCTTTTATTACACTCTATTTTCTGCACAGGTAATGTTTTGAAGCAAGAGGGTATACCTTTTATTACACTCTATAATTCTGTACAAGTAATGTTTTGCAGTATGGGAGTATACCTTTTATTACACTCTATATTCTGCACAGGTAATGTTTTGAAGCTAATACTGTGCACCTCATCTCCTGTCTTCAAGGACACAAACTTTACCCCACAGTATGGCTGACCAGCACTGAAAATATAAATTTACTGTTTCTTAACATAAGGGGCAGGTATAGGAGACTTTTAATATACTTAATATACATATATAAATTCATATATTCTCAACTGTCATGAAAGCTATGTAACCTTATTTATATCACTGTTGTAACACATCCCCTGATAAACAAATCATTTGAGAGAAGATTTTTGTGTGCCAAGCTGTGGGGATTGTGGTCTAATAGTCTAAACCTGAGATATACAAGCAGGACTAGTCCAGCCAATATAGTCTTGCTAGACTCTGCTATATGTGCATTATGAGTAAATGTTAAATGGAACAGAATTAATGTAAATTCTTTGCTGAAATCATTTATTCCCAATTTAAACAAATCACTGGTGTTACTTACAATGTAAGTTCCCTATCATTTCTGCCTTGAAAATACAAAGGCACAACACCATCAAAGTGAATACCATTTTACCTATAATTTGGAATTTTGTCTTCCAAGCTGTTTTCTTAAGGTGAATGTTCCATCATAATGGTAAGTGTTACTGTAGAAACCAGCAGAATTTTTACCAGAGTAAGAAAAACAAAGTAAGGCTTATAATCTCCATATTGCCATCTATTCACATACTAGTTTTCATTAACCTAGCCAGTCTACTTTTTGAGTTATCAAAGGATCCATAGGTTAAAGCCACATTTTGACTAAGTCCATTACAACAGCAACCAGAATTTTGATCTGAGGGGGAAAAAACCAAAGTGATGTGCATAGTCTATATATTGCCATCTATTCATACACCAAGTTTCATCAACTTAACTTATATGGTTTTTATGTTATCACAGGGACCAGATTTCTGGACAGCTTGATGAACTGGCGGTGAACCTACAGTCCCCTCTGGTGTAAATACCAGTAGGGAACTAAAAAAATGTGGAAAAGGCATTACAATGTATCATCTACATATTGAACTTCTTGATGTATTGAAGTTTTTCTGAAGTCCTGATTTTTTCCCTAATAAAATCTTGATAAAGATCTTTTTAAGAATCAAAGTTTTTAAATATAAAATTTTTCAATGTATTGAAGAAAATTTTGAGTTCCTACATTCATAAAGCAGTGAAATTTACCACACATGAAAAAATGTCAAATATTTACCTTGAAGAATCACACATCACTGCCAGAGGTCTTTTGTTACTATAACCATCACTGTTTCCAAGAACTGAAAAAAGTTATATAAAGACTGAGTATAAATGATAAAATCTTTAAATCTCGACATACAACAACTCTTAGCAACACAGTATCTATTTAGGAAATAGATTTTAAGTTTGAGTGTTCTACCGTCAAATATAGCACGGTGTCGAGTTCAGATGCGTATTAATTTAATCACGAAGGCCGTAGGCCTGAGTGATTAAATATTTACGCATCTGAATGAGATACCGTACTATATTCGGCAGTAGAACACAAAAACTTTAAAATCTATTTCCATTCTAACACATATGTACAGTTATAAGGGACACAATTATGTGCACTACTTATCATGCCATTTTTACGGTTATTGACCCTGACAGGCTATTCTGTTTACCCCGCTATTCATTTCCCACGTGAAAATGAAAACAACAAGGTTATTTTAGCTTATCAGTCAATAATTTACGTTTTAACAAATATCTTTAATTTTATCATAGATGAACATCAAAGAAGATAAGTTAGTCCATAACAATATTTCACTATAAAAATATTTTTAAACTATTTTCGGTTTACAATGACAAATAAGAACAGCCGAAAGTAGTTTGCAGTGACGTCTGCGGGCGCGCGCTTTTATTCATCGTGCTCTAATATATATGATATATCACGCTCAATTCCTTCTTTGTATATAGGCTATTTTTAGATCGTGTTAGAATCATTTGCATATTTTCACAGGCTGACTTCAATCTAAAAGGCAGACATTGCACACTGCCGATCTTTAAAAAAACCTTTTGAAGAGAAAAACACTTTGAGAAATACAATAATACGGTTACAAGTGCTAATTTCTACAACTGTTAATATAATTTCATTATAACTCTTGAGGCTTTTTTTCCAATTTTGATTGTATCTCAAGGGTTGCTTGCCAGGAACCTACCTGGATCAGGGGTTGGTAAAATCCTACATATCCTAACTGGTCCCTGTCTGATGGACAAAATCTCCTGAGCTTCTCCATTTGGCTTGAAAAGAAACAAAATTACTATAATAAAACCTCTTAAATATTCATTAATTTCAAGAGACCAAGTGGCTTGCAAGACATAAATAGCCCCCAGGCCTTCTAAACGGGAGCAAAAGTAGTTAATACACAGGTAACAAAGGTAAAAACAATTGCAAACAACAATAAAAAGGTTAAAACTTCTTCTGAATCTAAATCATTAAAAACTACTTTGAGGCCTTCTTTTTCACTTGATCAGAACCGAACAGAACAGAACAGATGTTTTATTTACACCCAGGTATACAAAGTATACAATAAGGACAATATATCATAATAAAAGAAACATAATAATATAATTTCCGAAACAAGTACAAATAAACAATCAGATAACAAACAGATCAATGTCAAATGCTGACATTAATTTTGATAATTAAAATCAAATCATCAGTAGGACATGAATCATGAAGAATGATATTTGTTTGTGGTACTTACAGTTATATACCATATTTGCACACCATTACTGTAGCCAAGAATTAAAAGCAGTGGTAAACCCTTTGTGTCAGATCTGAACAGATCTGGGTTCTTTGAAACATCTGTAAAGTTAGCAAATGCTTGTTTTACTAGTGATTTGCATTCAAAAGCCACTTTCATGTACAGCCTAAGTTTGCAATACTGATATATACTCTCTGAGAGTATTCCTACATAATAATATTATAACTCTTTGATTAAATAAAAAATATTGCAGTTTTTAATCAAAAATTTATTAAGTTAGCTTGAAATGTACAAAATCTTTCTGTCTAGCTGGTATAACATACAATGTTAATGTTACAAGTAACCTGCTACACTTTTGTTTTAAACAAAGACTCTGTGACTTAGATGTAAGATAATGCCTTAAAGTAATTGAAAACAAGTTAGACAAACACACAGATAAGAGTTACTGCTGTGCTAAGAGAACTATAGACTTGTGATGTCATCCAACGTACCAATTTTTAATGTGATCTGTTCTTTATATTATCTTGCTTCAATAACTGTGGTTAAACTGACACACATTCAGTATCACTTCCAGTGAAAACTTAGACTGGTATAAGTGTCAAACTAAAAGCTTTGTTACATATCTATATTAAGAGATTAAGAGGTACATCCTATTTACATATGAAGTTTAGTACATACCATTACAGTCACAGTTTTCAAATCTAACCCACTGGATTTTTTCCTTGTCTTCACTCTTCTGTGTGCCTGTGTAAGCCTGAAATGTAACTGATTTGGTTATAGTAATGCATGTCAAAATACATTGCAAGTGTCATCAGTAAATGACCTGCCTGTGTAAGCCTGAAATGTAATTGATTCGGTTATAGTAATGCATGTCAAAATACATTGCAAGAGTCATCAGTAAATGACCTGCCTGTGTAAGCCTGAAATGTAATTGATTTGGTTATAGTAATGCATGTCAAAATACACTGCAAGAGTCATCAGTAGATGACCTGTCTGTGTAAGCCTGAAATTTAATTGATTCGGTTATAGTAATGCATATCAAAATACACTGCAAGAGTCATCAGTAGATGACCTGTCTGTGTAAGCCTGAAATTTAATTGATTCTGTTATAGTAATGCATGTCAAAATACACTGCAAGAGTCATCAGTAGATGACCAAGTTCTCTCTCATAGATTCATAGTTTATATCTGGTTAACCACTTGCATATTTTTAAACTATGGATTCAAATAAATGAGATATCATTGGATCTGTGATTTAGACACCATGAATAAGTGAACAAAGTTTCATATTCAACTTAAGAAGCTGTCACTTTGCAACCCTGTATTACCTGGCTTCAGTTTCAGAGTATATCTTAATTTATTTTGTATACATTGCTTTGAAAAACACACACATACCTGAGGGACTACATCAGAGAAGAAGTCTACCACACTTTCCATCAAGGACTTTTCACTGAAAATTGATAAAAAGCATTATCACCACTAAGGAAAATTGTCCATTTTACATGTACACCACATTCAGGTATAACTTGCCTAATTCTATATTTTCACATTTTCTTTAAATTAAAAATACTCTTGAATTTTTTTTTTCATTAACAGATTATCTTCATAAGAGACGTGATTGGCAAAGCTAGTGTTTATAAGTTCTCTGGCAGCAAAAAGCAGACAACTGTAAAATTAATAAGAATGTTGCTGTTGGTGCATGGTAAGAATGAATACAAGTCTGGATGGTCCAGTCCATGACAGCCCAAGTATACAAAGGAAACAATGCTGAAAGAGACGTGTGAAAGATGAAAGAAGATCCATTTTGCAATTAAAATAGGTATAAAATAAATGAAACAATACGCAGCATCAAACAAAATAATGCCTTTATAAGAGCTTAAAATAAGCAATCAAACTGCATTGTTTAAAACCTGATGGGAAAGGGAAGTTTGTTGACAAGAATAAAAGGAGTTTGTATCTTTAATAAAGAAAGATGTGAAATCAAACATAAAATAAAACTCTTTAACTTGAAACAACTTCCTTAAATATTAATAATACTTTTGAATCTGTCTCAGTTGCATTTGCCCACAAAGAAAAAAATATCTGATTATTTGAATGTCAGTTTCATATTGTTGTAACTATAACAATGGACTTGTGTTGTATGCAGTAAGACCATAGACAGGAGCCAGGAGCCAGCAGGTCATTGCATGTGATGTTTGCCAACAACGGGCACATCGAACCTGCAATACTAGTACGTGACCTTTGCAATTTGTTAAATAAATATCTAATTTGATTCAATTTCATTTGCGTTTCAGGAATAAAAACTATAACATTATACATTGTTCATCTATTCTCAAAAAAACATACGATAGATGATAAAATATGAAAAGTGGTCCATCATGGACCATCAATGCTTTTGACCATCCTTGTCTTAGGCTGCCCTGGAATTGATCCATCTTGACCCGATACCGGTAAAAATCTGGGATTCTAATTTACTCTTTATATTCAAGGAAGAAAAATGTATACCTTCATAAAATTATATCATGTAGGGAATTCTACAACACATTTCAACTGATTCTTAAAGGGATATACAGGCAGAAGTTTTATGCTATCTTTCTCATTCATCATACATGAATGGCATGTAAAGGGAAATCAAACATCTGATAAGCTTTAATTTTCTCCAAAAAAAAAAAGAAACTGTTGAAAGTTTTTGAAGTTAACGTCTTTAGACACAAAACAAAAATTTGTCTGCAATTTCTGAATTTGAAGTTGTGGACAAGTTTTGCATAATTAAACAAAGCAACAAAAGTTAGTTTGGAACACTGAGGCTTCAAAGGTTGGATACAAGGAGACTATAATATAATATTCCAAGAAAACATCAAATTAGAAAAAAGACAAGCTTAAGGTTACTACAGCAAAACAGAACTCCGATCTCATGAGGCACCCAGTGGGATTATTCTTCTGAAAAAGACAAATATAAGGCACAAAGAAAAAATTGTTTTTCCTTGCCAACAAAAACACCATATCTCTGCATTATTTTTGTACTTGGTTATGAACTTCAAAAATGATATCTGAGATTTTTTTAAATAATGGTATGTTCACGCTTGACCCTGCACCCAGGGGCGCCCCTTTGAATGTCAAAAACTGTAAACAAAGAAAAATAGACTTAAATACAATTGTTTTCTACAAATGTACCTATAAATTTGCGGTCGAATCATGTTGCATGTATATTTATACGCCTTTCTTGCTGGATCCCCTGACATAATTGTAGTTAACGTTATGCAGGAACAGTAAAATCGATGCAACTGCGAGTTTAATATTTATTACATAGTAGTCGCAATATATGACGTCATTGGTCCTAGGACATACCATTCCAAATCTATTTATCAATGCGGAAAACGCATAAACCAGTCAACAATTTTTGGGCTGTAATACACTATTTTACAGCTTGAATTAGTTATGTACAACCTCGATGAATTATTTCAACCAATAAGAATAGCCGTTACATACGTCTAGAGACATATAAACAAATGGAGGGGGAAGCCGATTTACGTGCATGTTCTTGTTTCTGTAAAATCTGAGATGCTTTTTAAACATGAAATCGAATTTTCTCCTGAAACTCGGCTTTGTACTTGCATTTAGTACTCACGCTTCATCTCAAAGTAAGTTTCTTTGTCAAATTTCCTGCCCATAATACTCGTGAGGTGTGAGGCAGTCATCGTAGATTGCGATATCTAGTCCAACTTATTACTGTCAGAGGTCAATACTGACTATACTAAGCAGGCGCGTGTCAAGAACATTAAAATTATAAAAGATAATAACAAAGAAAACAAGATTTTATTAATGATCTTACTTAATAATTTATTTTGAATGTTTAAAATCTATGCTTCAACTTCAACTTATTACTGCCAAAAGTCGATACTGACTATATTAGGCAGGCGCGTGTCAGGAACATTAAAATTATAAAAGATAATAACAAAGAAAACAAGATTTAACTGAAGATCTTACTTAAACATTTATTTTAAGTACTTAAAATCTATAAAACTTGTTTAGTCCACTCAGTTGGGCCTTTCCCTAACCAACACCCTAGATTGGTCCAAACATATAGACAGTGTGGCCGGCAAGGCCACTCGAACACTTGGTTTCCTACATCGTAACCTTTCCTTTGCACCAGAGGCCACAAGACTCATGGCATACAAAACTTTAGTCAGACCCCAGGTTGAGTATGCGTCCCCTATATGGAACCCACATACCCAACAGAACATACAAAAGATTGAAAAAGTACAGCGCACTGCGGCAAGATGGGCATGTAGAAGGTGGCGTAGGTCAAGTTGTGTGGGTGACATGTTAACAGACTTAGATTTAGACAGCCTTGAACATAGAAGAGAAGTTTCAGGTCTTACCTTCTTCTACAAAATACATTATAACCTTGTGTTTATTGATAAGGACATGTATCTAACACCAGTTACAAGTAGGTCACTTCAAACCAGACATAGTCACCCCTTTCAGTATTCAAGACCCTCTCCACTTACAGACTGTTTTAAGTACTCTTTCTTTCCTAGGTTAATATCAGCCTGGAACTGCCTGCCAGAGTCAACTGTTTCCATTTGCACAGTGGACTCCTTTAAACAGGCAATTAGTTCAATGTAATGTGGTACAACCCTGTACATAGTTTTAACAGGCTAGGCTTGCTACTTCCGCATGTAATTATAATCTCAGAGCAGTTTGGCCTCAAATTTTCTTTTAATGGTGTATTATACATGAATATTTTTTTTTTTTTTTTTTTTAACCCATCTGGCTGCTAATTTGCCACCCACATGACGTAATGATCAGTCTTGATCGAAGTCATTATCGGAAGAAAGAAAGGAAGAAAGTTGGGGTAGCCTTAATCTCGGTTGGTAATTCGTTCCAGAGTCGTATAGGCCTTGGGAAAAATGAGTTCATGTGATGTTGGGTTTTTGATTGTGGGATGAGGAATTTGCTGTTTCTTGTGTTTGTAAGGTGATTGTGATCAACTTTGACCTGATTGTTTTTTATTTTGTGTAGCATGACCAGGCTGGCATGGTTTCGCCTTTGTTCTAAAGTTGACCATTTTAGTTCCTTGATCATGTTTGTTACACTGCTTGTATAGTGGTAATCATTATGAACGTACCTTGCAGCTGACCTCTGGACCGTTTCTATTCTGTGTGTGAGATATTTTTGCCATGGATGCCATATGGTTGAGCAGTATTTGACCTGTGGTCTCATTTGTTTTGTATGCTGCTTCTTTGAGTTGCTTGTTTTGTGTTTTGACATTTCGTCTGATGAACCTTAAGCTGTTTTTTGGTTTGTTTGTGATGTTGTTTATGTGGGATGACCAGTTCAGGTTACTACTTATAGTAACTCCTAAGTATTTTGCATTTTCTGTGGTTTTCAGTATATCGTGTTATGTAGGATGTAGGGAAGGATGACCGGTTTCTTTTTTCTGTGTAATCTGAGTTCTTTACATTTGTCAGGGTTAAATTCCATTGACTAGTTCTGGTCAGTTTAAGAAATAATTAATAAATGTCAAAAAATATGTAACTATACTGTGCTATACACATGCCATTAGCATATCCATGTTATGAAAAACTATCATGATTTTAATAAACAGCCATCAAAATTCTCTAGAATTGCACAAGAGGATTCCTTGATTTGTAAATGCAACCTTTCTACTAACAAGTAGGCATCACCTGTTTCCTGAGCTATTTGTAGACCAGCAAGATTCTTTTCCACCCAGTTCAAGAAAATGTTTATTTCTCATATTCAAATAGAAAAGTGACCCTTGATATGAATTATTGAAGTAAAACACATTTATTTGTGCTATAACATACGTAATATTTACTTAACTGACCTCACTGCCATTTTAAATTCAGTGCTTTTTCTTACATGTGTATCAAGAGTAAATGAATGTTAAGTCACCCACATTATTCTTGAAGCAATCTGGATATCATGATAACAGGCTAATAAACTGGTACATGTTTCTCCATCAAAATATTTGTAAATTGCACTTTCAGTGCTAGAAAAGGAGTGATAGTGTACAGGGCTTTTGTTTGGCAAAATTTGGGGCCGAATATTGCCCAGTTCCCCTTAAATTAATATGTTTTCCCTCTTATTCAAAAAAAAATTCCTCATAAAAAATGATGAGCAGACATAGATGAAAAATATAATAAGAGTCATGAAAAACTACTTCTTGCATAGATCCTGGCCCCAGTCTGAAAATGCTTATGAGAGACCTGATGTAGCCCTGCTTTACTATGAGAAAGTTGATGCTTAAAATCAAAAGAAATAAGACAAAAACAGGATATGGTGGCATTCACACATTAAAACTAATGTAAACACAGAAATAACCCTGGTAACATAAATTCATACATATGATAAACTCGGTGTCCCAAAAACTGGATTTTCAGCTGAATTTTTTACTTCAGAACTGGACAGTTTTCATCAACTCATCAGTTGCAGCATTGCTTTTTCTTTTTGATGAAAGATAAAATTGATAATTTTAATTCCAAGTAATGCACTTTTAAAACAAATGACACAACAGCATTACAGGATGTCGTAATAATGTTTTGACATCTTTCAAAAACACGTCATTTACTATAGGAACTGTTTCTGCTTAGGGCAGATCAATTTTTATGGGCATTGTTTCATTATAGATAAACTGAATTGTCTATCAAATTCAAGGTTAATGATCTATGTAAAACAGTGGATAATACTAAGTAGCTCCATTCTAGTGATTTGCATTATTGGGCAGAGAATATCAGTTCAACAAATGTGCTTGTTTATACTAGTTTGCAAAGTTTTCAGAAGAACTCTGAAAAGTAAAGGCTTAGAACTTAGACATTTGGTATATAACATTGTCTGGTGGTTCTGTACCAAAGTTACTCGAGCCATGGCCGCAGATCAGAAGTGACCTCACCCGGGCTGGGGGGTGGGGGGGTCATTAATTTAACCAGTATATGGGAATTTTTGTTTTCGCTAGAACCATTACGCCCAGATCCTAGATATTTGGTGTGGTGCTTTTTCTAGTGGTTCTGAACCAAAATTGTTCAAATTGTGATCCCAGGATAAAATATGACCATACCCAGGGTGTATCATTAGATTTATGTGTCTTACATGGAAAATCATAAAATCTGTATGATTTTAAATGAACCTTCATGTTCACATACTTTGTCCTTGACCTTCTTGTGACATTTTTCTTGACCTACTGACCTACTTCTTTGTCTGTGTAGTTACAGCATTGAAATTTTAAAGTAATTCTGCATGTTGAAGTCAATATTTGACTCTGCCTTCTTTGACCTACTTTCTGTTTTTGGAGATATATGTATAAAATTAAGACAATATATACAGTTTTGCACCCAGATTTCAACTTCAACTTTACCTTGACCAACTTTATAGTTTTATAAGCTTCAGCATCAAAATTTGAATATATAGTGCATAATTTTGTTTGCATATTTTAGCTTTTCCAGTTAGGAATTTACTGTTAAGTGAACATAAATTTACATGTCTGAGTATGGTGTTCTGAATTTGAATGACTTCCATTTAAGAGCATTGGAACACCAGCTAGCTTAGGGTCACCTTCGCCTCTCATTTTTACTTTAATTAAGATTATATTCATAGTTATTTATGCCTTTAAACCTACTTAAAATATCATACAAGCATTTTCAGTCAGTCTTGTCTGATACTTCAGGGGCATTTGTCACGTCTTTTTTTTGTTTTTGTTTTCATTTTTTTTTAATTTAGGAAATATTTGCATTGTTGTCAGAAAAAAACACAAACATGTTGGGTTTCATTATATCTCAGTGCCATTCTGAAAGTAAGTCATGTGTCTTTAAAAAATTATATAAACAGGTACAGCTGAGACTGTGATAACTAATGCAGCATTCGAAGACGTTGCGCCTTGTCCCTGTGATTTAACAGAACGATCATGTGACATTGGTTGTTGTTGTGATGAGGTAAGATTTTCATTTTTGTTCAGATATAAATAGTGAAGATAGAATACTACGTATCTTATTTGAATCAGCATGATTTTTCAAATATATGAGATTTACACTGCTTCACAGGGGCCATAGGATCTAGTGTGCAATATTAACTTGGTTGAATATACCTATACACTGCTTCACAAGGGCCATAGGCTATAGTGTGCAATATTAACTTGGTTGAATATACTGCTTCACAAGGGCCATAGGCTATAGTGTGCAATATTAACTTGGTTGAATATACCTATACACTGCTTCACAAGGGCCTTAGGCTATAGTGTGCAATATTAACTTGGTTGAATATACTGCTTCACAAGGGCCATAGGCTATAGTGTGCAATATTAACTTGGTTGAATATACTGCTTCACAAGGGCCATAGGCTATAGTGTGCAATATTAACTTGGTTGAATATACTGCTTCACAAGGGCCTTAGGCTATAGTGTGCAATATTAACTTGGTTGAATATACTGCTTCACAAGGGCCATAGGCTATAGTGTGCAATATTAACTTGGTTGAATATACCTATACACTGCTTCACAAGGGCCATAGGCTATAGTGTGCAATATTAACTTGGTTGAATATACCTATACACTTAATCTAAAATACAGACTGTCGACAAAGAGTGATCAGTATGGTTTAAAATGAATTAAATATCTCAACTCCAATTTTTTCAGTTATAGTCAGAATAATAACTGAAAAGTTTTTATGAAAATATGGAACTACTTGTCAGTTTGAAACATCATAATATAAAGGAAAATCATAAATGTTTCAAGGGTAATAGTTTGTAATATCATTTTGTTAAATGATTTTGAAGGGAGAAATTTATCTAATTTATTTCTTAGGAATGTAGTGCTGATGAGAAGCAGACTTTTGATGGTTGTATCCCATTCTTACCGGGAGGACAGGATGCCAAAACACAGCAGTATAAATGTACATCAGATCATCATAATAAGGCTGACTGGTTCCCTGTTCTGTGTGTGATATTTGAGTATAATGCATTTCTCGGTTACTTCTACGAGTGGCAGTACAAGCTGGCAGAAAATATACAGGCCATTCTCAGCCGACTGTACACCAGAACTTTCTTTTGGTACAGGTGTGTGAACTCTTATTACTAAGTTAGAAAAAGTCTGTCTTGATCAAGTTTTCCAGACCCATCAAAACAAGTTCAGCTGTGTAGTTTTGCAACATTCCTGGTTATTACTTATTTTTATCTTTTGTAATTGCTGTTAACAGTTTCATGTGACAATTCAGTGTGATAGTGACTTAAGCATTTAAGTCATTTTTCAAAACCTGTTAAGGTCAAGGCACAGTGAATTCTTAATACATGTACAAATGGTATATTATTATACAAATTCGCTTCATAGGATTAGGTAAACATTTCTTTTGGAGCTGATGTTTATTATACTCATTTTGTTCTAACTTGAGTCTAGAGCTTTGAAGGATATCTCATTTAATTCATTTGTATGATAAAAGGTACATTATTTTTTATTCTTTCAGGGAACTAGAGCAGCGTACATTATCAGACTCTGTAAATAATACATATAAGTATGGTGTCAGTGTGAAGACGAGTAAGGGTATACTTACACTTCCACAGCCCACGCTGAGCGGCCAGTGCATGTATACTGCTCCGGTCCGCTATCTGAAGGAGCTTGATTATTCTTGTACTTATACTCTGTCTGAGAGTTTATGCAGTAGCTTGTCAGTTCTTAGTGCTCTCTCATATATACAATCCTCAAATAATGATAGCATATTGGAGGAAGAGTCCAGTGTCGCAATTGCTTCCACAAATGTGGTATACAAGTGTGCTGACCAGTTGTATCTGAACAGTTATTTGAAATCTAGGCAAGTGCTAAGTGATATTGTCGATAATACCCAAGTCTATAAATTTGACTATAATTTACCAACAAATGCAGACTGCATTGATGTCTGTGGAATTGATACATGTGTTGACTTGAACAACTTGACAAATCCAGATCCGGTTGCTCCAGCAACAGGACCGAATGACTGTCCAGACCAGAGCACACCCACACCTTCCTATAACAATAACAATGGGATATGTTCCAATGCTGTGATAGATGTTAATTATAACATTCGGTGGATCGGAAACAAGATAGCAAGACTAGATGCTGTGGTTGTTTTAGCAAATATAAATGTACAGAATGTTTTGTCACAGAAATATAAAACCACATTTGTTCACAATGTGACTACAGTTGGCAGTGGTTCAACTGACAATTTCAATAACATCACTGATGCACCATATGACAGATCTGGAAGAGTTGGTTACAACATCGGCAAGCCAATATTTACTGGTTCTGAGGTTTTGAATATGACGTTGTTGCCTGCTGAATTCATGTATGTAAATACAAACTCTACAAGGCAGATGGCAGTGTTTGATACAAGTAAGAAACATTACATGAAATTGACATGGCAGTAGTTTTAACAGTTATACATGTTACTTTTAGATTTATATTACATTTTACATGACATTAAAGAAGTGGATTTGCATGTCTGCCTCTACTAGTTTGGATCATTTCTGAGCCATTACATTCTTACAGTTAATCTTGGGTAAAAGAAGGGCATAGGTTAAGCTTCCAGAAAAGATATTTTATATTAACTGTTAAGTAAAATATTGGAAATATTGAAGACTGTTTATGTTTTCAGCTGCCAGTGGTTTGTGTCGTGATGCTGGAAGAAGAGGTATAATGTTTGGTGAAGATATTAATACACAGTGTAAACTACTGTTGAACCTTGCTGAATTCTCAGACTGTTCTGGTTTAAGGTTTGTTATTAGTAAAATGTATTACCTAATTTACTGTAGAGATAAAGGTTTGGAGTCAGTTTTTGTGGGAGATTACCTAAGGCATGTAGGGCTTGGTTTTTGATTTTACGGTGAAGACTTCCTGTCAGTGGATACTACCAGTAAATAATGGCAAAGTTTGCAATTTGAAAATGTTTGCAGATTTTACAACTTGAGAAAAAATTTCTCTCTCTTCTAGCATTAATATTATCTAACATGTGACATTGAATCATGACTCTAGCTTGTGATAGTTTGAAAGAATTTATCCTTACACTGGTGATCGATTCATGTGAATAAGACATGTAAATTATAAGCACTAAGTTGTTAGTAGTGAAATGTATTTGTTATTTAAACAAAACCATCATGTATTTATGTCTCTCTATTTAACCTGCCTTCTTACATAACTTTGCAGACAGCTTTTCTCTAACATTTATTCTGACATAAAAGGTCTGGGCTTTCAAGTTACACACAGTATTCACATATACAGCAATAACTTGGTGATTAAATTTTGTGTGGTTTTAAACTGGCACATTTTTGTTATTAATAAACCTGCAAATTAGACCACGATGAAAAACAATAAGTTTACAGTTATCAAAAGATAGTAAGTGTACATCACTAGTTCCAGAGTATGGCCACTGACCCCTTGGTTCCAGATGTACCCACTGACATGTACTATTGAAGTTCTTACAGGCAATGCTAAAAGTCACTGTTGTTAGAGTCCATTACATTTATTAGTTATGTGCAGTCAAAAGTGTGATTTCTGTGTATATCATCTTGTAGCCCTGATATTTGGATGTGAGTTGAAGAGAAGTTAATCTCCACGACAGAAAGTACAGTGACTAGTCTAGAATACGAAGACATTAACCCTAAACCTGCTGAATTTTTGTAATGGATTTGCCCAGCTTTGAATTTTGAACAGTCCATTCAAAGTTGAAGGGATTTCAATAAAAATACAAAAATTGAGCTACCAGCAGTATAGAGCCTGGTCAGACTGCACGGAACTCTTTGGGTTCCAGCAGGTTAAGGGTTAAGATCTGTTTAAAAGTACCATGGGACATCTGAAAATAATACATGGCACTGTTCAAATCGGGATAAGAGTTGATTGTTAATTTAACATTCAGTAACTTTTATATTTTACAGAAAATTGATAATTAATCACCTTAATAGACTTATGCCATCAGATTTGATTGGAAGAAGAGGATTTAATGACCAGACTAACAGAGGTTACTGGCTTCAAGTACTCAGGTATAAATAAATCAGTTGAAGATGGCATATTGCTAGAATATTTAATGGGGGACATCAGTGGATTATCTACACTGAATACTCTCTGATATTACATTGGTCCTTCCATTTGGATTCCTCTGCTTTCATCACTGTTTTCTTTTGGTATGGTGATGATTAAGCCTAATTATTTGCAACAATGGTAGTCAGATTACACATTAAGTTTAGCAACATGTTCTGTTCACGCAATTATGTTTGTTTTTTAATAATCCCAATTTATATTTATTATATAAGTGACAATTTTCACAATTAAAAGTCAAGACTATCACAAAGAGAAACAAGGATAAAGTTAGAGGATTCCAAATGAAAGGACCAATGTGCAATTTGGTCAACCTTTGATGTTTTCTGAGTAAGGGAGATAATTTGTTATCAGGAATGTCCCTCTTTCAGCGTGAAAATTTAAACATTCTTTCACATTTCAAACTCATCATGAAACTTGATCAGAACATTTGTCTTGCTGATCTCCAGGATGTCTTTAAAACTGGGTCAAGTGAGAATAAAATCTAGGTTACTGGTAGATTTCAGTAAACACTACTGAGGCCACATATTGACCTAGTCTGTGAAATATGATGAGAATGATTATTTTGATGATCTTTCCGATGACATCTCAAGTGGGTAACTTAAGGTCAAAAACAAGGCCACAAACTTGTATCAATGATCCAGTCATCATGACACTTAGTTAGAATGATTGTTTTGATGATCTCTTCTCAAGGTCAAAGTTTCATAGATTCAACAACTTTTGATAATAGATTTGACCATATACTGTCATCATGGCCCTTGTAGGAATTATGAATATCGGATTCAATAAAAGATGCTTTGATTTTGGGATTCTTCATATTAGGAAAGAAGTCTTGACAACTTTTATACTTAACATTTATTATTTTCTCACCAGAGAAGACCTATCCAGCAATTGTATTCAGAGTGAGTATTTCCCCTTGGGATTGAGCCCTACAGATAACCGAACCGGGGTATGCTACAATATCACCAATGGTATACACCTGGATATTTTCTATGGAGTAACAGGAAAATCAAACAGCTTCCCAATCTATGAAATTCTTGGAAGTAAAGTCAGGTAATGTATTTTGTTTATTACTGGTTAAAGTTTCTCTTCATGTCCATAGACATTCCAGATTTATACTTGCACTTGGTATCGTATTACAATTTTTATTTCTTGTATACATATTTAGTATGTTTTTTGGCATGAACTCAACCACTCCCATTTGCTTTCAAGACAGGTGCTTCTGAGATGACAGTATATTCAAAATGTTCTGTCAGAGTATTCATCCTGTGACACCTATATTATCTTATATTTCTAAGATATTTAAATATTTCTTTTTATTTAGTTACTCCAACACCACGTGGCAGGTTACATGTAGTGGACCGGCAGGTGGAGTGTGCCTGGGAACAAACTCACAACCATTCTACTTGACCAGTTCTGTACGCTTCACTGAAATACTGCCACAAACCCCTGCACCAGTTTCTAAGTATGATATGTTTGTTTTGTGCTATTTTTAGATGTCTTAGTTGAAGTAGAAAAGAAGTTTTTAGTGAAACACAAATGTTCGATTATTACTATTGTCACAGGGTTTTTTTTTCTCTTTTTCTTTCTGTATGTTTTGTCTTTGTACTTTTTATTGGTTGGTTTGATGTTTCTTCTTATTGGTTTCTAAAGGTTGTTTTTATTATACTGAAAAGCCAAGAGATGTCCAGTTGTTGATTTCATTTATTTACAAGCAGTATGATCATGATTGTACAATGATAATAACAATATTATAATTATACAATAAAATACAATTTCTTTTATCAATTAATATCAAACTTGGGGAACACTCGCTTAAAGTGTAAGTGAGAGTACCGTATGAGGAAAACAAATATTATTTTACTCTAAATTATTAAAATATAAAACTGTATAAATTTACTAACATCTAAACTAATTTCTATAAAACATAATATGTAATAAGTTAAATGATCAAATAAATACAAAATGCATATTTACATTAAATGCATTACAGAATATTTCTGTGAAACATATAAATATTTTGATAGAAATAACTTAAGTAAACTTTACAATAATTTAACTGTTCAGAACAATGTATTTAAAGAATTCAGTCTAAGAAAAATGTACTTTAGGAAACAATTCAGAAAATGTAAATAAGTCAAATAATTACACTTAATAAATGAGTAACAGAAATGATTCTTACCTGAAAAGCCAAGAGATGTCCAGTTGTTGATTTCATTTATTTACAAGCAGTATGATAAGGGTGCTAGAATTTGTTCTCTTATATACTGCTTAGTTGCCATAAAACACTGTTGTCCATGGCAGCCAACAACTGATACATCTCTATGGTGCATGTTTTATTTTCCATATACAACCAAATTAATACTATTAACTGACTTAAAAATTAAGATGCATTGTATCTACTAAACAAGATGTGCTTGATGTTTTCATATGCTATATTAAAGTAGCTTAAAAGAGATTTATTTCACAGGAAAATCCTAAAATAAAGGTAACAGAAACATACAAACAATCAAGTTATTAACAACAGTATTGGAAATATTGAAAATATATTCTTTTTTGAAACAACTATGTCAATAGTAAGAAGATAAGTATCATTTATAATCAAAGACTAACAAATATACAAAAGAAGTTTTATAAAAAGAAATTTAGTGACAAAAACTTTGTCACAACTTCCCCTGCCTCATAAAATCAATGCTCCTGCATGGAACTGAGGAGGTAAACAACATGAGTTAATCATGAAAATCTCTGAAAAAATAAGAATATTTTGTTATGCAGAATATATTAAAACACATTTACATAACGCATGTAAAACTGACAAATATTTATATACAATATATATTTTTACTGAGTAGGCCCCTTTTGTTGAACCTGTAAGGAATGTCGACCTTGACTACCTTAAAAGTGAAAATAAATCTTATTATGTAACTCAGACAGATACTAAAATTTATGGCATATCTGTACAAGAGGCTGCAATTGGTTTAAGTAATACATGGTTTGCAATGAATACTAAGAAGTGAACTTTTTACAAATTTACATATTTGGTCATTAAGTATTCTAAATAAGTCGCGACTAGCTATTCAACCTTCTACTGAACCTAGATTAGACTCTTAATTTGTAGTTTTAAAAATTAACATGAATGCATGTTTGTCATTTCTCAACTTACTGTTTTCAACAAAATTCTTCCATAGTCTAGCTTTGGCTGAAGCATTTTACTATTACCTACAAGCAAACAAATCATCAGCAGAGAAAGCAGCAAGATTACTGCAAGTAGAAGAAGAGTGAGACCTAGTAAAGATACCTAACCTTAGAGATGCCAGTAACAGGTGTACACATTTTTATTGAAAGCACTGAATTTCATGAGCCTGCTCACTACTAAGAATTAACAACAGTTGGCATTCTATGGAAAAGGATCTAATTCCAAGAAACAGTTCATCAACTACCCCAATGCTTATTGATTATGATGCACATCAGTAAGATTCAGTCAACAGTAGAAATGCTAAAAAGGATCAAAGTGATCTGAATGTAAGCTTACAAAACTACAAGTGTTACATGATCCCAGTTATTTACATTTAAATTACTTCTCAGAGTTACAAATGTAGTAACAAGAATTACATTATGGCTTTTTAAAAACAGTCAACTTCTTTGAACGACGTCTACGATTTGTGCTGGTGAACTTAGAATGATATTCATCTCTCATTTTCTTTGGAACAGTATCCTCAAGTTCCCAGGTATTGTGACTGGCATCTAAGCCTAACCACTTGATTCTGTAGTAATTAATGCGATTTTGTCTCTTGTACTTAATAATCCTTTCAGGAGTCTTAGTATTTTGGTTTACATCAGTCCTAGGATCAACATCATCACTTGCATCAGAATCATCATCTTGAAAAGATTCATTACCATTAACAGCGTTGTTACCATTAGCATGAACAATGCCATTCTGATCATTATCATGAACAATGCCATCCTGATCATTATCGTTGACAATGCCATCTTGATACCCATGAACAACAGAGCTGTGGTACAGCTTCAACCTGTTTGCATTGATCAAAGACTTCATTAACTTCCCATTGTCAACTGACCTAAGCTTATATGTAAAGTTTGGTCCTAACTCTACTATCTCATAAGGACCTAGATACTTCTTAGTAAGTTTCCTTGAAAGACCTGGAGTGATACTTTCCTTACTGAGTAGAACCTTCTGGCCTACATGGAAAGAAGGTTTCTTGTCAGTTCTATCATAAAGAATCTTTTGCCTTACTTGTTGACCTATACGATTAGCCTTAACTAGGAGCTCGGTCACTTTTATCTGCTGATTCAAGTGTTCGACATGTTGTTTAACATTTACAGGGAGATTCTCTCTAGGAACTAAAGACGTGTCAATGGGCAATCGCATTTGCCTGCCAAACAACACTTGATACGGTGTAAAGCCTGTGGTAGCTGAAACTGAGTTTCTGAAAGCCATCATGATTGCTGGAATTAAATCTGCCCAATTATCTTGATTTTCATGACACAGAGTCCTCATCGCCTGACCCAAATCAGAATTTACCCTTTCAACTACACTGTTACTTTGTGGATGGAAAGAAGAAGTATGATGCCGAGTTACCTGAAACCGCTCACAAACAGCTGTGACAAGTTTAGACAGAAAGTTTGAACCCCTATCGGTTACGATTACATCTGGAGCACCATATCTACAGAAAATTTCCTCAAAAAGAATTTTTGCTATTTCGCTAGCTTCTTGTGTTCTTAAAGGAAAAGACTCACACCAATGTGAAAATGAATCAACTACCACTAGAATATACTTGAACTTATCTTTAGTCAGAGGCAGTGGTCCAAGAATATCTAAATGAATCCTAGAGAAGCTATGGGATGCTACTGGAATTGGACACAAAGGAGCTTTACATTTGCCATATTGACGTTTAGACAATTGACAATCTTTACATTCCTTAAGATGTTTTTCTATATCAGCATACATCCTACGCCAGTGAAACTTAGATCTTATGGCAAAGTATGTTTTATCAAATCCTAGGTGAGCATGTCCTTCATGATAAGCCTTCATAACATCCTGACGCAAGCTGCATGGTACAGCAACCTGTGTGAATGGTTCGACTTGCCTATTGTTCTTTTTGCGTCTAGGTTCACAAATGTGATATAAGACGTTATCACGAACTAAATACTGATCTGTAAGATAGGACATTTCTTTTTTCAGCTTATGGTCTTCAGGTTCATTTACAAGAAAAGACAGTATAGGACCTAATTCAGGACAATTCCATTGTTCTTTACTTAAACTACTCTTATTATCCATGCTTGACACTTTTATTGAATCAGTGTCATCGTCATCATCATCATCAGCTATATCCATAGCAGCTAAAAGTGGTACTTCATCTGAAACCTTATCTGTAACATCATAGTTAATGTCAACTTGTAAATATTCTGTTTGAACATTTTCAACACAAGCAACATTAACACCATTACTGTTCTTATTTTCAGACTCATAAGTTCTCCTACTTAAAGCATCTGCATTGCCATTTTTTAAGCCTGGCTTATGAATGATCTCAAAATCATAACCTTGAAGCTTCATTGCCCAACGTCCTTTCCTACCATTTAGATCTTTTAGACTTTGAATATATTTCATTCCAAGGTTATCTGTGAAAACAGTGAACTTAGAGTTTGCAAGGTATGGATGAAATTGCTTAATTGCCTCTATCAATGCCAAACATTCCTTTTCATGGATACTCCACTTTGTCTCATTACCTCTAAGAGACCTACCACCATAAGCAATGACTCTTTCGCGCTTTTCATCATCAACTTGGCCTAACACAAACCCTACTGCACTATCAGAAGCATCTGTTGACAAGATGAAGGGTTTAGACATATCAGGGAATACCAGGATAGGAGTGGAAGTTAACCTGTCCTTAAGTTGTCTGAAAGATTTCTCACATGCTTCACTCCATTCAAAATCCTTATCTTTCTTAAGCAAATCATTGAGTGGACCTGCTAACTCTGAAAACCCTGCGATAAACTTTCTGTAATAGTTGCACAGTCCTAAAAATGCTCGAACATTTTTTTGAGTTTTTGGTTTAGGAAATGACTTTACAGCTTCAATTTTATCAGGATTAACTTCAATACCTGTGTTTGAGAAATAATGCCCTAAGTACTCAACACAGTCAGCAGCAAATTTACACTTTTTTGGTTGTAGCTTCAAGTCTGCTTCCCTGAGTCTATCAAAAACTATTTGCAAATGCTGTAAATGTTGATCAAAGTTAGATGAATGAATCATAATGTCATCGACATAGACAAGTGCAAACTTAAAGTTGATACCTCTCAAAACATGAGCCATTACTGTCTGAAAAGCAATTGGAGCATTACGAAGTCCATAGGGCAAGCGTTTGAAATTGAAACTGCCTTCATGAGTCACAAAAGTTGTCTTGTGTTTAGTCTCAGGGTCCAGTGGTATCTGATGGAAACCACTACGCAAATCTAAAACACTGAATATCTTGGAGTTATTCTCAGCAACTGAATCTACAACATCCTCAAATCTTGGGAGAGGGAAATTAATGGGCTTTGTTACAGCATTAAGACGACGGTAATCGATTGCCATTCTAAAAGTACCATCTTTTTTCTTACACATAATCACAGGCGATGACCACATAGAATCAGATGGTTCTATAATATCATTATTCAATAGATCTTTTGTATGATTTTCAATCTCTCTTTTTACTTGAGGCGAAGTTCTATATGGGTTTTGCCTTTGTGGTGGCGCATTCCCAGTTTCAATGTTATGTGAATGAAAACTGGTACAGCCTAGTTGAGAGGTGTCTGTTGCAAACATGTCCTCATTCTTAACAATAAATTCTTTTAACTTAAGTTTTTGGGAAGTTGTCAATACACTGCTGTCAGCAGAAATACCAAGCCGATTAAGAACCTCATCACAATAAACTTCAGAGAGAGAATTTACACAAACATCAGAACCATCCTCCTTTCCATTCATTTCACCCATATCATCTTCACACAGTGCAAATTTCTTAATTGAAGATTCATCAACTGGAAGCAATTTCCAAACAACCATTCCAGACTTGAGTGTTACTTCAAAAGGCAATGGATTCAATAATTTGCAGGATGCTCTGCCATTATCAGATCTTACAACTGCTCTAGCCAAAGCAATATTTTTCTCAAAAAGAGACTGTATTGGTTCAACAATTCCTACCCCATCATGACCTATCCTAGATAACCTAACAGGCACCAAAGTTTCAGACAAGGGCTGTAACGTAACTGAACCTGTTAGTCTAGCCAACCCAACTTTAAATGTTGAGAGTGACTTAAGGCTGGGTACACCAGTCTCAAATTGAAGAGTGTCATAATTCAATTTGCATTTGTTAGTTTTTAAGAAATCATGACCAATAATCAGTGAATGGTGAATATTGTCAAAAACATGAAATTTCTGAGAAAAAGATGAATCTCCTACCATAATTATCAAATTAACAGTACCTTTAACCTGAATTGTTTTTCCACTTATTCCTCTTACTTGCTTGAATACAGAATTATCAATGGTCATGATACCAAACTTTTTCAAGAGGGATTTATTAATGCAACATAGATCAGATCCAGAATCAACAAGAGCCTTAACATCTAAATCATTTATTTTTACATTTATATAATTCTTTTCTAAAACTGTTGCTGAAGCTATTGATGGTATATTGAATTTTTCTGATTTTGAATTAGAAGAAAATCTTTTCTTTGATGACATTTTTAATTTTCTGAAAGGCTTATCCTGTTTCACCTGTTTCCAAATTTTGTTATTATTTTGCCTATCCGATTGGCTCCCTCTTTTGCCAATGGCAGGCGAAGATCCCTATTGTCTACCGGTAATATTCTTATTACATGCAAGCTGAATGTGGCCAGTTTTGTTACAATGATAACAAGTCTTAGATTTTGCCCAACAATTCCTAATGTCATGACTTTCCCTTGGTTTAGCACAAGCACCACAAAGATGATAATTATCAGCATTGTTAAATCTTCTAGCAGCCTTAGCAGTTTGATATCTTCCCTTATTTGAATATTCCCTGAATTTGTTTTGAGGCCTATAAGTGTTTGAATCTCTGGTGGTGAAAGAATTAACAGATTTTTGATTTGCAGCCAAAGATTCTACCTGTTGTTTTAATTCAACCATATTTACACCTCCTATAGCATTTTTGATAATTTCTGTAAATGTTGCCTCAGAAAAATTAAGTTGTGGAGGATGTTCTGCATATGCACTTTTAAGACTGTTCTGCAGTTTCAATTAACTCATCTAAGGTTTTTGGAGGATTACGTCTTAAATCTGCCCTTATATGAGATAATAATCCACTATTGATAGCACTTAAAACATTATCTTGATGAATATCAGCTTGTCGCGCCTTAGTTTGTACAGAATATACAAAGTCCCTTACTGATTGATTTGTTTTCTGTTTCATTTGAAAAAGCTCAGAAGTAATTTGAATAGGGTCAATTCTCTTTGAAAATCTTTGAAGGAATTTTGCTTTAAGAAGTTCAAAATTCTGCTTAATTTCCGGATTTAAACAAGTAAACCAGTCAAATGCAGCACCCATTGATAAAAACATGCCAAAAAATTTAGCAAGAAGTTCAGCACTTGTTGCAGAGACTGAGCCAAAATATTCATATCTTGACAACCAACTACGGGCATCATCTTTACAAGGGTCGAATTTCCCTACTTGATCAATCTTAAAAAGAGGCCTACCTTGTGTTTCCGGAGCTTCTGCCATGGTCTGTTGATGGATTTTCGTCTGTGTTGACTGCTCTGTTGGTAAATGACTAGTAGCTAGCTGTTCAGCTGGTAATGACACTTGGTTGCCTGGGATTGTAGATCTGTTTGCGCCACGTAGTTCCTGCTCAGATGACAATGTTTGGTTAGCAGGAATTTGTTCGATAGCTGTCAGTAGCTGTTCAGTTGTAAATGATTGTTGCGTTGATGACTGCTCAGCTGATTGATTGCAAGCTGATGATCTGTATGTTGATACCAATAGTTTGGCAATTAATGTTTCTGGTTGTTGTACTGGCACTGGGCCTTTAGAGTGGTTGTTTTGTTGTTGTTTTCCTCATGAACCTACCCGGATTCTCCACCACGTTGTCACAGGGTTTTTTTTTCTCTTTTTCTTTCTGTATGTTTTGTCTTTGTACTTTTTATTGGTTGGTTTGATGTTTCTTCTTATTGGTTTCTAAAGGTTGTTTTTATTATACTGAAAAGCCAAGAGATGTCCAGTTGTTGATTTCATTTATTTACAAGCAGTATGATCATGATTGTACAATGATAATAACAATATTATAATTATACAATAAAATACAATTTCTTTTATCAATTAATATCAAACTTGGGGAACACTCGCTTAAAGTGTAAGTGAGAGTACCGTATGAGGAAAACAAATATTATTTTACTCTAAATTATTAAAATATAAAACTGTATAAATTTACTAGCATCTAAACTAATTTCTATAAAACATAATATGTAACAATGTAATAAGTTAAATGATCAAATAAATACAAAATGCATATTTACATTAAATGCATTACAGAATATTTCTGTGAAACATATAAATATTTTGATAGAAATAACTTAAGTAAACTTTACAATAATTTAACTGTTCAGAACAATGTATTTAAAGAATTCAGTCTAAGAAAAATGTACTTTAGGAAACAATTCAGAAAATGTAAATAAGTCAAATAATTACACTTAATAAATGAGTAACAGAAATGATTCTTACCTGAAAAGCCAAGAGATGTCCAGTTGTTGATTTCATTTATTTACAAGCAGTATGATAAGGGTGCTAGAATTTGTTCTCTTATATACTGCTTAGTTGCCATAAAACACTGTTGTCCATGGCAGCCAACAACTGATACATCTCTATGGTGCATGTTTTATTTTCCATATACAACCAAATTAATACTATTAACTGACTTAAAAATTAAGATGCATTGTATCTACTAAACAAGATGTGCTTGATGTTTTCATATGCTATATTAAAGTAGCTTAAAAGAGATTTATTTCACAGGAAAATCCTAAAATAAAGGTAACAGAAACATACAAACAATCAAGTTATTAACAACAGTATTGGAAATATTGAAAATATATTCTTTTTTGAAACAACTATGTCAATAGTAAGAAGATAAGTATCATTTATAATCAAAGACTAACAAATATACAAAAGAAGTTTTATAAAAAGAAATTTAGTGACAAAAACTTTGTCACACTATGAATCTACAACTTTAAAAGTTTTCTCTGCTTCTTAGTATTTGAGTTGGTGTATTATAAAGAGTTATCTGTCCTTTATCTAAGAAGAAGTATGTCATTCATTGTGGAGATTTTATTTGGTAAATGTATGCCATGTTGTAAGTTACCACTTGCTTGTAAAAGAGAATGCTCTTATAATGGCAAAGTAGTAAATAGTTTTACTTTGAATGTCCTGTATTACATTCAATATGTAACGTTTGTATCAGGAAATTAGCTAAAATCATTACTATTCATCAGCATGACACTGGGGGAGCGGATGTGGTCCAGTGGTAACGCGCTGGACTGGTATACCAGGGGTCCCGAGTTCGATCCCCCGCTCCTCCACTAACATTACTAATAGTCTTTCGGATGAGACATTAAACCGAGGTCTCATGTATCAGTGAGCATGTAAAAGAACCAGGGGTGTCTCTGAAATGGGATGCTCTATGTATCTTGCACTACCCCCATAACATAAAATAACAAGTCTCTTCAGGGGGCGTCGGTCATATGGGCAACCGATACCAACAGTAAATAAGCTAAAAAAAAAAAAAATAGATAGCATGACACTGGACACAAAAATGATCAGTATTAATGTAGTTTTGCCAGTCAGTACATTTGATTGTACATGTTTTCATATATCATTTCCAGATACTACGAGGTACCTCGAGAAGAGGACAAAGAGCTATGTCCTGGCGACCGATGTTGGGATAATTTGTTCTATCCATTTACGGGTCGTTACAATTCAGAGAGTCGGGAATATGTGTTTGGAATGATATCATTGGCCATTATATTCTTTGTGGGCTATCTTCTTGTCTCGCGCCCATTCTGGTGAACATGTATTTTAAATACATACTGTTGAATTACATTTGAGCACATGTATAAGTTTATTATGTATTTATGTAATCTCAAAAGAAACTAAAAAGAAACAAAAAATAAGCGATTGACCCATTTTATAAGATTTATGTGGAAAACATTTACACTGCTATGTTTACATAAATGATCACTGAATATTTGTAAGAATTACTAAGGAATACCAAAGTATTTAAAAGAGCAGTTGTGAGATATATTTTTAGTTTGCCATAATTTGTTTTTATATTTGTCAGCCATAATGTGTATTTGTCAGTTTTAAGATAAGGTATTCAGCTAATTTCTCAGAACATGTATATCACTGAATTATTGGCTGAGAAACATCTGATCAAGTGCTGATATATCTGTTATAAGTAGATAAATTAATCGTTCAGAGAATTATAGTCACTCTTGTAGAAACATTGAGGATGAAACTAAGTTTTGGTTGTGTTAACATGTTTTATACAAGTTAAGATTTATAAAGTTGCTGAATGTTTAGTTAACATGTAAATTACAGGTATTTGCAAAATAGATCTGACGTATCATTTAATTCATTAGGAGAACTGATTGTTAGAAATGCTTAGGACCGATTCCTAATGACGTACAAATATTTCTGTCTCTACATTGTGTGTTGTGAGATATATTTCCTATTGTGAGATATACTCTCTGTTGTGAGATATACTCTCTGTTGTGAGATATTCTCTCTGTTGTGAGATATACTCTCTGTTGTGAGATGTGTATTCTCCGTAGTGAGATTTTATTAGTTGTGACCTTAGCACATAGAATTCAAATTAAGCTGTATGTTTGTGTGTGTTTTTTAACTGGATATTTTGATAGTAGCTATTTATATTTAGTGTGCAGAAGCTTAAGGCAAATTTGAGTATGCTCAAACAGTCTAGAATAAAAATTTTTTTGTATTTTTTTTAATAATAAATAAGTATTCTGTATTTTCAGATTTCTAATAAAATTAAACTACAAAAGAATGTTATTTTTATTTTTGGTATCATTTAAGCTGACCTGAGAAGATCCAATATCTGTCATCCAGCATCAACATGTTGCTTGTTACAATTATACTAGAAGTCACATTTTTAACCCAATCCTTTTGCTTTTTGTACATGTGTGATTTGATTATACCTGTTATAATATCATATATTAATACTGGTCACGCTGGGTCCAAAACTAGTGCATCAGCACAGTTCAAAGGAACAGCCGTGTTACTGCTCTAGAGGTCACATTTTGACCTAAACAATGTTTGTCTTGATATGTCTTCTTTGAGTTCGATACTGGTCTTGCATCGTTAAAAGTTAGGTAACCAAAGGAAAGATCAAAGGAAAACCTTGTTACTAATAAAGTGGTCACATTTATCCATTCCTGAAATTTGTTTAAAGTTCATCCTAATGCTATCTAAGAATACATAGGTCAAACAGTGTCAGAACTATGTACTTGGCACAAGTCAAAAGAAAAACCTTACAAACTACACTAAAGGTCATCTTTTATCAAAGTCTTTATGAAACTGTCAAGATGTTTGTCTTGATGATCATAAGGGCTATGAATCTGAGGGTTCCAAGTTCAAATCCCACATGGTTGGATAAATTTCTCAATGGTAATTGATCTCGAGTAAGGCGTCTAAAGGTCATTTGTCCCTCATTTCTGATTCAAGTGAAGCAGTCATCCGCTTGCAAAGTGATTGGTTGGTAAATTGGTTTGGTACCCAGCAACATCTGATAGGTAGACTGACCACCAGGAGAGAACAAGAGCCACTGCAAGAGGGGGCTACGCTCGACTTTTTCTTATTTCCAAAGGCAAACACATCCGAGAAAGAATATTGTGGTGCACGGTTTTCAAAGGCAACATCATTTAGAATTATTATTATCAAATTCATTCATTAATAACAAAGCAATGGCCAATTTTAGCAATATTCAATAATTTGAAGGTCAAGGTCAAGTTCAGTTTGACCTTTTAGAAGCTATTGTCCAGAGTAGTTATGTCCAAGTATGAAGACAATACATCCATTAATAGCAAAGATATGGCCAATTTAAGCACCGTCAAGGTCATTTAATTAAAGGTCAGTCACAACTGAATTATTCAACATGTTGGTTTTGTTCCAAGTGTTGTTTTGCCCAGTATGGTATGAATCAAATCCGTCTACTAATAAAGTTAACGCAATTTAAGCAAAATCCAATAAATTGCCTTTGACTGCCAAGGTAAAATAAAGGCCAAGGTCTTACTTGAATAATTCAACGTCAATAATTTAAATGTCGGTTTTGTTATAAGTGTTGTGGTCAGTTTCAGCAATATTTAGTTTGACCTTAAATGTCAAGGTTGAAGAGTCAAGGTCAAGTTCAGTTTAACCTCCTAGAGGTTATTGTTTAAAGGGTATTTATGTCTAAGTATGAAGACAAAACACTCCTAGATGCCTGGTGCTGTCAGGCAGGCATTGATACTCTCAGTCTTGTGATGCAACTTGGGTTGTATGATAACATTTTGAAGAAGCAGAAGTCAAATTTTGGTATTTATCAGTAAAGCATTAAATGAAAATGTTTTTGGCAATGTAGCCCAAGACAAATAGAGATTGATTTATTAGAATGACCTCTTCTTAGCGCAAAATATGTGGTATCATTAGCACTGCACAAAAATCTAACATAACATAAACTAGAGCTATCACTAAATGTGATTAATACCCCCCCCACCCCACCAAGGAACTGAGGATGTTATTAGTAACAGAAAACTTTGTAGAAGAATTGAAATAGAGTTACGGTTGTGGGCAATTAAAGATAGTTGTGGTTCTTGTACACTGCACTTCCTCTCAATGTGCTTGACCATTGTATGGAGTTGCATTGAATTCCAACCATTAGTTTTCAAGTTATGCTCCAGACAAGGAAATTGCAACAGACTGCCCAACCACTGGGTGACTCGTGTATACCCCACCCCCAAACTTCGTTTCGGGGGGGGTATAAAAATCATTAAAGAGCCATAACTCTGTCAAAAATCATTGACCTGGAAAATGCCGACGATATGCACAACTACACTTGGTACTGATCATTCCTGTAATATTTGGATGAAATTGCACCAGTAGTTTTTGAGGAGTAGTCCGGACAAGTAATGTGACAGACAGACAGACGATGGAGAAGTGATCCCTATATGTCACGGCTACTTTGGAGCAGAGGACACAAAAATGTTCTGAAAATATTAAGTTGAACCAACAAAACTGGACATAAATCACCTAGCCATTGAGTGAACTGACCTACAGAGAAAAAACAAAATGCACAACTGATTGTTAATCTTTTTACTGCGTTACTTTTGAAGCATCAGCATATGACATTGACAAACCAGATGCAAAATGTTATCAAATAACATATAAAAATGTACAACACTCACAAAATGAATGTTTTAATACATACAGTAAAATTTCTTAAAAAATAGCAAAAAACAACAGTTTTACTAGGTTTAGAAAATTTTGAAATCAAGAATCTTAATACCATTGGTGATCACTAACAATACCCCACCAATACAACAATATTTTAATAGTTGAAATATTAGATGACAATCTACAGGGTGTTACAAAAGTTCCTGCATATTTTTATAATCTACAGGTTGTTACAAAAGTTCCTGCATATTTTTATAATCTACAGGGTGTTACAAAAGTTCCTGTATATTTTTACAATCTACAGGTTGTTACGAAAGTTCCTGATTATTTTATTTTCAGTATTACCCAGTTGAATTGCAGCTACCAGATTTTAAGTTTCTAAATTTTCTTGGATACTTTGTGTATCAGTTGATGTTTTCATTCAAACAAGTAAACTGAGACAAAGTTAATTTCTTTACTCTACATTTATTTTGTTCACATTTTTGAAATAAATGTTAGTGAACATTACAATATTACCTTTAAACAGTTTAAGATTTTAACAAGCTCTGGAATTACCATTATTAACATGTATTTTTCTATACACTGCTTATTTTTACTATTTTTTTTACAAATCTGATGCATACATAAACATTTTCCTCATACTCGTTCGAAGTGCAAGCACGTGTCCTCTTTACTTTTGATTATGGCAACATAACTCGATCTATAGGACAGAATGAGAACTGCTTAAAGCGCCTGACTAAAAGAATTAAGCTTGAAAATGTTTTTCTCTAAAATTGTGGAGCAGTTAATATACTATAAAAAAAACCATAATTTTATGCTTCTATACATTATGAAAACTGAAGCAAAAAGAATTTGATTTCAACAGGATTTGACCCCAAGCCCTTCAGAACAGTAAAATTGGAAGCAGCCACCTAGATCACTGAGCAACGGTTTTGTTTTAACAAAAAAAACAAAAACCGTAACTTAGTTTAGATATGTTCTTCACAACTACAACCAGAATTTTTATATGTATTAACATGTTCTTTTTTATGTGTTGTCGACCCATCTGTGAGTCAACTGCTTTGATAATACTGTGAAATATAACTGAACAGTTAAATGTTTATTGTCATCTCCACAAATAAAGTAAAGTAGTAAAACCAGTTATTTACCAGTCTGAGATGTACTTGATGTTGTCTGGTAGTGGAAAAAACAATAATGTGAAAGGTACCATAAGCCAAATGAAACCATAAAATGAAGAAATGACGGTAACCTTTGGAAATAAAAAGTCAAATATTAGTCATTTGGCACTTAAAGTTATGGATACAAAAAAATACCAAAGTAAGTTCTACTGGCATCGAAGTAGTGCTCGTACAAAAGTAATATCCATATTTCTGGTATAAACACTTGTTTTTTGCCTAAATTAGTTCCCATACGCATCAGTCTTTCAAACTGATGCTCATCTCAGGGATTTTGAACATAAGGATAAAAAGTAAATGTAAAATCAAAAATCCTTTAACACTAAATTTTATGAAAAAAAAAAGAGCACCAAACATTTCTTAACAGCAGTCATCTACAAAAGAAGCGTCTCTACGTATATAAATTTTGAAATTGATCTTGTATCGTAAGTATTGATATTGTTTTCATTGAAATGCGGCAAAAAAATTTACGTGTTTTCTCAGTGATCATGGATAAAATGGATGTCTGTATCTGTAAAAAGGTATTTCCATTATGTGATTAAGATTTATACAGGAACTGGTGCTCTTGCTGATACTTGTTTAAATTCAGTACCCTGTTCTGGGACCCACAGCAGCTCTGTACTTATTTTAGAACTTCTTGAAACCCATCAAATATATAAGACAAGTTGAAGTTTAACACTGAGTCTATACAATATTAGACAAATTCCTTGTTGCAAAAGTATTTAGAAAAAAAAAATTGCAAGGGTACTACGATGTCGGTGGAGTTTTGTAATTTTGTTTTTGGTTTAAACAGTTAACCAGTTTGAATTAGCATTTTGAAAAGAATCTTCTTTGACAACCCTGTGTACCACGTACTTTAAAGTAAGACAATTCAATTTAAATTGAAAGATTTAAGTTGATATCATTCTGAAATTGTGTTTCTATCATTCATATGTAAATCAGTTTTCATATCTATAACACAAGATTTCTGTCAACCATGTATTACTAAGCCGTTCAGTAAATTCAAATATCAAACATGCAAACAGTGAAGGATTATTGTATGTTGTTAATAAAAACCCCCTATTCATGCAAACATTGCAAATTTTTTCAAACTTACTGTCCTTTTTAACTATTATCTATATGTTTATATAAACTGTACTTTTCAGCAACGTTTGGTGCAGCTATTTGACTATTCAACCCTAATTCTGCTGGTGGCAATTGTGATGTTTGCATTTGTGAACAGTGCAGACTAAGATCAGCCTGCACGACCATGCAGTCTCATCATGGTCTACACTGGAACCCATTCAGTCAGTAAATTTTCAATAAGCACCCCTGTAAACAATTAATGGATTCGTCCAAATTGAAAGATGGACAAGTCCATTTGAGATATTTAGCAGGCTAAGGGTTCAAGACTAATATTAATATATTATTTTCAAGTAATCGAATTACTAACTTCTGTTACTTATACTCATTGCATCAAACAAGTAAGTTACTCATTCACATCGTTACTTTGATGTTTAAGAAACTGCCATGTACACAGATTGTGGTTTTGTAAAACGCTTTGTACGATAATTTGTTCAAGTGACATACCCTAGTATAGAACATTTCTCTCCTTTGAATTCATTTAAATTCACTTGTATCAATGATACTGAATGAAACATTACTGGGTGTCAAAAGGTTTGACTACTAACTCTCTTAACACCCTGTACTCTCAATTTAATGTTTCTCTATTATCTTAAGGAGGTGCTTTATCTCTACTTTTTTTATAAGGACAAGTACTAGACACCAAATCTTCAATAAGACACTCCCTACTTCCTTGTTTAGTCAGAACTGAAGACAGAATCTAATGGAATTCATTCAGTGGGAGTAAGTTTTTACAAATTAGCAACCTTACAAGATTTTATTGTATCTTTCCCCATCACTCTCTGAAGTTCAAAGTCCTTTAAAGCTTTGTGTATAGACCGTTCCAGAAATTAGTACCTCCCTGATTACCTCCCTTGTGTCTGCTATTAAGGGACTGCAGATTAAAGCAGTTTTATAATGCAGAGTGTAGAAAAAAGTCCCATTTTTATAGCTGTAATGTGATTGTGACGTTGTATGTTACAGAAACAGATTCATATAAACCACATGAAGCATTTATTATCAGCAAAGATCTATTCCATGGTCTTCTAATTGAAAAAAACTATATATGTAAACGATTTTTTGCTGACATCTCAATCTGTTGAACTGTGAAATAAAGATCTTGTGATATTCTCCAGTAGATTGCTTTTTATTTTATCAAAATTTCATGAAAAAAATTGCTTTTAAAAAGTACAAGTATCCATCTTTACAAAGTACAGTTGTATAGGTGTCATAATAATTTTGTTTTCCGTATTTCAAGATATATCAACAACAATAATGTTTTAAATAAGAAGGAAAGCAAACGTATTATTGTAAGATCAATATCTTACAAATGTGTGCCTTGCAGCTATTATTTTCTTTCTGCATACACAAACTCACATGTTGTACATATCAATACTTTGCAAGAACGGAATTCCGAATAGCAAGAAATAAAGAGTAGAAAAAAGATCCATACAGCAATAGATTCTAAATTTCAGATCTTGAATATCTGGCATGTAAGGAAGAAAATATATTCTTAAATTTGCAATCAGGAACAAATAAGTACCATGTTTTATTGCCTTCAGGCATTTTCTCATGAGCAAATTGCAATATTAAAGTGTTTTACTGTGACTGATCAAGCAAGACCTAAAAAGCTGAATTAACGGTGACTTATCAAAACAAAGACAGTATGTCACCCCCATATAAAGTAATCACATTCCTTACACCACAGGATACCTCGAAAGACAAAAGACAGTGTGATTATCAAAGAATTGCTTAACAAATCACCTTCATTGTCGAGTATTCTTTGAAACTGTATCAAAGAATAAAACAAGTTTTAGTTAAAATAGAGTGAACACGAGGTTGATAAGCGACATGTTTAATTTTGTCATTTTGTCCATTTTGTAAACTTTCCACACTGTTCAAATAATTGAAATCATAGTTTCAACTTTTGAAAAGGAGAACAGTGCTTTCAGTATTATTTGTGTTTTACATATATTAAATGGTTCACACAACTCAAGCTTCCATTCGGAACAGTCCATGTTCTTTCTTCACAGTCTTTCATGTGTTAAATAATTCAAGTTAATGATATGTTCAAGTCAGGAATAAAACATACAAAATAGTAATAATAATAATAATATAAAATGATGTTTATTCTGCAACAAAATTCATGCGATATAAGGCAGTATGTCAGCTTGAAATGTGCTAAAGTTATGCAAAGTTATACAGAACTTAAGCATTAGAGCGAGGTTTAGCAGTCCTTTAAAGGCAGATGGTCACATGACCTTCGTAACAGCCATGGTCAATTTATCAAATGTGTATAGTGAAGATATGAGATTCTTAAATATGATCTTAAAATATTGTATTTCTGAGACAGGCTTCAGTACAAACATGTTTTCAATACATCTACATGGTTCTGAAATAACATGCAATAACAAAGGGACTATGACGGCCCTCAATCGCTCTCATCAGTATAACTGCTCTAATTAAAAGTGTAATGAAAAAAAAAACTCTGATCTCAAACAAGACGATGTAAGCCATCTGTAAAACATGTAACCCCTTGAGCCAATAATGCCCCCTAGGGCAAATTTTGAACATTATAAGAAGAATGCAACTAGATAATGATTCATGCAAAATTTCACAAGTCTCAGGTTTGATGCTATGGCAAGTTTTTTTTCTAAAAATTCTTTTGCAACAAATGAGACCCCTTCAGTTGGAACCATCGAAGACTCTAGATGCAAACATTAAAAAGGCCAAGCTAGAGTTCCCTAGATGATGCACATTTTCAGAACTCTGGGCCTTGTGGTATCAGACAAGAAGAATTTTAAAGATTTGCCTATATATATGTATTTCTAGGTAAAACATGGCCTATTGCAATTCCAAAGCTATGTGCAGTATGGTTTCAGACAAGAAGAATTTTAAAGATTTGCCTATATATATGTATTTTTAGGTAAAACGTGGCCTATTGGAATTCCAAATCTTTGTGCAGTATGGTTTCAGACAAGGAGATATTTTTTCCTTCTTGTTGCAATAGCAACCAAAGTTCTGCATTGAATTGAATTCTTCAAATAACATTTGTAAAGTTTTGTGCAATGAATATCCCTGCCTAGACAGTTGTGTCATGAAAGTTTTCATTTACGGTCAGTTGTTGACACACAACCAAGTCCTATCACAAAGAGTGCTTAGAGTGAGCACATGATTCTCAGATAATGTTAAAAGCAAAGATATTCTGCCTGCATCTACCAAATAAGTTTACATAAACAGTGGAGCAAAACTGTAGTAAAAAGCATAATTCTCATTTTGATAGCCAACTAACAGATCTATTATCCTAGTACTTAGTAAACAGTAGATATCATACAATATAAATGGTTCTTGATTAACATTTGACACTGTTTCTAAACTGGCATCCAACACCAATATTTCCATAACGCTTAAAGACTTTACAGACAAAACAGACCATAAAATGTTTCTTGTTTAAAGGTTAAAAGCAGAATTTTGTTTGCCCAAGAAGACAGACTTAATAAAAGCAGAAAATATCCAAACACTATAATAAGCTATAGACAGCAATTTAAAATCTGTGTAAAATATGTACATTTCATAATAGTATGAATATTAACATGACTTTCTAACAATATGTAATACATGACAGTAAAATAGTGGTTCAACTGAGACTCAAACCCAGGTAAATGTTCCATCAGGTACACTACCAACCAAGCTACCAAGACCAGGTAAATGTTCCATCAGATGCACTACCAACCAAGCTATCAAGCCCAGGTAAATGTTCCATCAGATGCACTACCAACCAAGCTTCCAAGCCCAGGTAAATGTTCCTTCAGGTACACTACCAACCAAGCTACCAAGACCAGGTAAATGTTCCATTAGATGCACTACCAACCAAGCCCAGGTAAATGTTCCATCAGATACACTTCCAACCACGCTACCAAGCCCAGGTAAATGTTCCATCAGGTACACTACCAACCAAGCTACCAAGCCCAGGTAAATGTTCCATCAGGTACACTACCAACCAAGCTACCAAGCCCAGGTAAATGTTCCATCAGGTACACTTCCAAGCAAGCTCAGGTAAATGTTCCATCAGGTACATCACCAACCAAGCTACCAAGCCCAGGTAAATGTTCCATCAGGTACATCACCAACCAAACTACCAAGCACAGGTAAATGTTTCATGAGTTACCAAGCCAAGTGTTCCACTTTTATGTTGAAGATGATTTTAAGGCCACAACAAGAAGCATTATTCTGCTGCATACATACAGAAAGTAATGATTCACCAACAATGAAAGATTAACTAAAACTGTGGCCATATGACAATGATGCTCCTACTTAGTACCTTCATCAAAAACATACCATTACATTCTTTATAGACTATTTTAGCTAACTCAAGGCCCAAACCTCTGAACTAGCATGGCACAACCACACATAAACCTTCTGGTTCAAAAATACAAATTCTGCTCCACATACATGTATATCTTCAATACTATGGCTCAAAGACTTTAAAAGACATATGCTACACAGTAGCATAGCCTGAAGGTGGGTGGAAGAGAAAAAACGCACACAAATTATCAGAATGATGATTAAATAGCAACACTGCAGTCCAGTAACAAAGTTTTTGCCATTTTTCATCAACAAAGGCACAGCATTATTGAAATCTGGTATTCTGTGTTAACTGTATTTTTGACTAATTTGAAAGTTTTTGAACAGGGTTGACATACAGTACCTGTCAGAGAACTCTATCACCCTCAGTTGGTCTTTCAATTAAGAGTTAACCAGAGCTTTCATGACACTGATGCCACCCCCATCAAACCCCCATGGAAATGCAATCTAACTAGACCATTTGCAGGTATCAACTGTGGTAAAATTCAAACTAGATTGGAATTTCCACACATCTTTCATGTTCTGACATAGAAAAAAAACTGAACAACTGGAAAGGACTTTCAGTATGTAGCCTTACCTTTTCCTAGTAATAAAGCAAAATTCCTGACTACTTAGAAAGCTCTGTGACCTTTTCACACTTGACCGTTCAAATCAAAGTTGACCTATTTTTTTCCTTTATGAGACCTTAGTGGTTATCGTTTTTCCTATACTTAAGCATTCTTTGCTTTGTTCACCTCAAAAGATTTAAACTTTAAAGAACTTGTGACCCTTTATATTCTTACTATTCATTTTAACAACTAAGTCACCCTTCCAACGGCATTTTAACAACTAGGTCACCCTTCCAACGACTTTTGACCTTAGCTATTTGCTATACAAATGGACAGAGAACCTTATATTCGGGTAATTACATGTTAATAAACCCTACTAAAAAGGAAATATGGTATACACTGACCCTAGAATAAAAAGCATTATCTTTACAGGATAAGCTTGTGAAGCCTTGTTCTTACAAAAACCCAGTCAATGATGGAAAAAAGTCAGACTTATCTTTTCCATCTACACATCTGCTGAGTGAAACATTGAAGCTTTTCACATATAAGCAGTATTTCAATTCCACAACATGAATTTCATGCTAATTACTATGCCGAAAACATTTTGACGGCAAAGTTTCATTCAAGTAGTCTCTAACAAATGAACACACAAGGTCTGTGGTAATATTCTTCTCTTCACTGATGTAGACTTTCTGCTCTGGGAAATCAAGAATGGTCAGCAGTGGAGTCTGGTCAGGCAGGTTGGCAAAGGCACGTACTGAGTCACATATATCATCCTGAAAATGAATTTGGGAATTTTATTACCTAAAATTTAAGCATTACATAATTATGTACTTAATAAAATGAATGTATCTGTATGTGGTGTATAAAATATATCTTGCATCAGTGTCTACATGAACTTGGTTTCTGTTGCCTAAAGTGCAACTTTGTCAACGCTGTAAAGGCTTTGTTTATTATACTGTCACCCCTATTGAAATGGCCAGCCAAGTTGGCATGTGAGAAACGTATCTTTTTTGTTCACAGTTCCTCCTGAATCCCTTCTCTTTTGCCGGGTGCCTGGCTGAAATGCGCCTACAGTTACCATTATTTTAATAATTGGCCTCTCACCAACTGACCTCTCCTCAGTTCTAACCTAGCCTCAACTGGGATTCAAACCTTTGATATTCTGCCTGTTTGTATGTGTAATGTTAATAAAGATTTAAATAATTGTTTATGTTCTTACTTTTGACATCTCAGTCTGACTAAAACCTTTGAGTTTCAGATCTCATTCTTCCTAGTAACACTTCATCATCTAAGGTCAATGTTTGTTAAGGGTATTTCAAAATCCCAAGCTTTTTTTTACTTATTTTTAGCATTTGACCTCAAACTATGACCTTCACCTTTCAACATGAAGCACACTGTTACTATAATCACTTACGTCGGCACCAATGAAGAAGAACAGATCACGATGCTCTCCCTTGTTGCGCTCTTCAGTAGCAGGCTGAAGGAGAATCTCCCGTGCTTTATCTACCTCCTCATCCTCTGGCTCTGTGAAAATAGAAATGGATAAAATACAGTGTTAATCAAATTTTACTTCAACAAAAATGTAATTATTTAAATCTAACTGCATCAACATCTTAACATTACAGTAAAAGCCAAGTTAAGTTTTTAGCCACTAGATTATCAGAGTGAAGAATAAACCTTCGCTTATACCTACATGTATACTGAATATTAATCAGAATGACCTCAAATTTCATGGAAATAATCAAGTGGTCACAAAGTGTATCAGATCAATCATATAAAGTTGTCTTGTTCAGTATTTCAACAATACGTAAGGTTTATCAACAAAGAGAAAATATGACAAGACATGTAAAGCTATGTAATATAACTCCATAAGAACTGTTCCTTGTTTTCACCTTCGGGACACCTCTATTTTGTACTTACCAACAAAGAGTACCAGGCAAGCTGATTCATTCAGCTGTATTGCACCACCTTCCGTCAACTCATTGATGGGTTTGGGGTACCATGGAAACTCCTGTAAGTACACAATTAACACTAATTACCAATATGCCTATTTTTTATTACAAATAACCTTAAGTGGTCTGCTGGGCAAAGACAGTTTTATAAAATATGATAGTTAACCTGTGCTCTGAATATTATACCACAATTCTTTCATAACATCATATACACAGAACTCGACTCTTCTGTCTGAGGAATAAGGCAGTTACTTAGGCAAAATAGAACTATTTCTTCCAAACAAGATGACAGTGGCAAAATTCCTTATTACTGGTCTGAAAGTCTACTAAAGAACACTAAACATAGTAAAACTACAAAACTAATCAAATTCATCTGTTGTTGTTGTTGTTGGTGGTGGTGGTGGTTTCTGCTTTTACACAGTTTTATAGACAGTAAGTTTACCTTCCTATCTTTCTTTGGATAATTACACAAGTATTACACTGTTATATTCAACCTAAGTTTGATTCTTAAAAAGATTCCTGAATAAAATGCAAAATCAATGTATCAACCTTGAAAACTACTGCCAAGTCTGACTGAAAATTGATTGAAAATCTCTAACTGTTTATGAAAATAGAAATACATATACACACAGACACTGATCTATTGATTAATTCATCAGTTTAGACAGAAAAGTCAAAAATCTCTTTAAGACAAGAAGAAAGCGAACAATCAATACAGAAAAAAATTTTGACGTAACTTTTCACAGCTAGCCTTGTTAAATAACAGTATCGGCTCATAGAACAAACAGTTCTCCTGTGAGATAAGGATCTGAGAAGATGTAGGAAACCAGACATACTTGGTTCATGTATTTGTTTCCTGAACATGAAAGTAATTCCCAATAAATGTTTGAAGAAAAAGAAACCTTGTTTTAACAATGTATGCCCTGTTATATCTGAGTATAGATCAAAGATGCCGAATTTTCTAATTGAATTCCAAAGAGTTTACTAGAGCAAAGGTCCAGAATTTACTTCACTGAACATACTGAAAATAAGGATTTTTACATCATTCTGTAAAAGTCTGTTTATCTATTCTTTAAAGACACATTATTTCAGTATTCACTTTTTAATCATGTTTGGTTTATTGGTTTATTGGGGTTTAATGCCAGTTTAACAGCTGTGGTCATATCCCAGCAGTCAGTCCTACTAACAAGTGTTCCTGCGTATCAAACCAGTTTACTAACCAATTTCTCCTCAAGTGACTGACTACTTCCTCACTTGCTTCAGAGGTGAGGGACAAATGACCTATAGATGCATTGTCTGAAATCAATTATCACAGAGAAATTTTGCCGGCCCTGATGGGGATTCACAATCCTATGCTCTAGCGTTTGAGTTAACCAGGCCGGCCTTTTAATGATGTCTCTGTCACACTGCATTTCAATATTTTCCAAAATTAATGTGGAACAATACTTAACATAAATGAATGTTTGACTTCCCAAACTCTAGGTCTGTGAACTGTGTGTTGCTTCTATAAGCTATGTGGTCTGTTTGCTATTACAAAACTTATCATTTAGGTCGAACAACTTTAACATTTCCTTAAACAATGTTCCAACTTATCAATATTGATCAAAGTATAGAGTTCTATTCCAGACATTAACCATGACAGCAATTCCTTAGAGGTAATGCCTGACACCTGTACCTAGTACATTTATCAAGCATGAAAAGTTTTATTTCAAAACTGGTCATGGCATTTTGACTTTAATGCTGACAAGGACAATGAAGTGAACTAGTGAAATACACCAACTATATGCAGTCTCAGGTAAGCTGAAAGCTGACAGAACATGGAAAGTATTAGCAAACAAAGTAATATTTTCTATTTCATAATCATAACTACTACTCTTGTGAATTTAGCAGTTTATTATAGAAAAAAAGAGCACAGATCACTGCCTTGTTTTCTGTAATCAGCAGCTATAGAATGCACCTGTCATGTTTTCAAAGACTAAATAGCCTGTTCATCTTTATCATCTGCCAAGCGTTTGAAAAATAATTCCCAAGATATTTACTGATTCTACATTTTAATGTACAAAATAAAGTTCTTTTACAGGACAGTACTGAACAACTGGCATGAAGGTAAGTCTATGTAGAGAGAACCTTTCTGTTCATCCATCACAGAGGGAAGTTCTTCAGAGAGGGAATTGGATGTTAAGAGAACCTTTCTGTACATTCATCACAAACAGAAGTTCATCATAGAGGGAAGTGTATGATGAGAGAACCTTTCTGTACATTCATCACATAGAGTTCTTTAGAGGTAACTGTACGTTGAGAGAACCTTTCTGTACATTCATCTCAGAGGGAAGTTTTTCACAGAGAGAAATGTACGTTGAGAGAACCTTTAAGTACATTCATCACAGAGGGGAAGTTTTTCAAAGAGGGAAGTTTATGCTGAGAGAGCCTTTGTGTATTCATCACAGAGGGAAGTTCATCACAGAAAGAAGTGAATGTTGCCAGAACCTTTCAGTACATTCATCACAGAGGGAAGTTCACCACTGATAATATTGATTATCATTGATCACAGTGGAAAGTATCATACATCAATGACGTATACTGCGTGATGACTAAGGGAAAAGAGAAGTGTACTCTCATCAGGACAATTGATTATCATTGATCACAGTGGAAAGTATACATCAATGGTGTATACTAAGTGATGACTAAAGGAAAAGAGAAGTGTACTCTCATCAGAACAATTGATTATCATTGATCACAGTGGAAAGTATACATCAATGGTGTATACTAAGTGATGACTAAGGGAAAAGAGAAGTGTACTCTCATCAGAACAATTGATTATCATTGATCACAGTGGAAAGTATACATCAATGGTGTATACTAAGTGATGACTAAGGGAAAAGAGAAGTGTACTCTCATCAGAACAATTGATTATCATTGATCACAGTGGAAAGTATACATCAATGGTGTATACTAAGTGATGACTAAAGGAAAAGAGAAGTGTACTCTCATCAGAACAATTGATTATCATTGATCACAGTGGAAAGTATACATCAATGGTGTATACTAAGTGATGACTAAAGGAAAAGAGAAGTGTACTCTCATCAGAACAATTGATTATCATTGATCACAGTAGAAAGTATACATCAATGGTGTATACTAAGTGATGACTAAAGGAAAAGAGAAGTGTACTCTCATCAGAACAATTGATTATCATTGATCACAGTGGAAAGTATACATCAATGGTGTATACTAAGTGATGACTAAGGGAAAAGAGAAGTGTACTCTCATCAGAACAATTGATTATCATTGATCACAGTAGAAAGTATACATCAATGGTGTATACTAAGTGATGACTAAAGGAAAAGAGAAGTGTACTCTCATCAGAACAATTGATTATCATTGATCACAGTGGAAAGTATCATACATCAATGATGTATACTAAGTGATGACTAAAGGAAAAGAGAAGTGTACTCTCATCAGAACAATTGATTATCATTGATCACAGTGGAAAGTATACATCAATGGTGTATACTAAGTGATGACTAAAGGAAAAGAGAAGTGTACTCTCATCAGAACAATTGATTATCATTGATCACAGTGGAAAGTATACATCAATGGTGTATACTAAGTGATGACTAAAGGAAAAGAGAAGTGTACTCTCATCAGAACAATTGATTATCATTGATCACAGTGGAAAGTATACATCAATGGTGTATACTAAGTGATGACTAAGGGAAAAGAGAAGTGTACTCTCATCAGAACAATTGATTATCATTGATCACAGTAGAAAGTATACATCAATGGTGTATACTAAGTGATGACTAAAGGAAAAGAGAAGTGTACTCTCATCAGAACAATTGATTATCATTGATCACAGTGGAAAGTATACATCAATGGTGTATACTAAGTGATGACTAAGGGAAAAGAGAAGTGTACTCTCATCAGAACAATTGATTATCATTGATCACAGTAGAAAGTATACATCAATGGTGTATACTAAGTGATGACTAAAGGAAAAGAGAAGTGTACTCTCATCAGAACAATTGATTATCATTGATCACAGTGGAAAGTATCATACATCAATGATGTATACTAAGTGATGACTAAAGGAAAAGAGAAGTGTACTCTCATCAGAACAATTGATTATCATTGATCACAGTGGAAAGTATACATCAATGGTGTATACTAAGTGATGACTAAAGGAAAAGAGAAGTGTACTCTCATCAGAACAATTGATTATCATTGATCACAGTGGAAAGTATACATCAATGGTGTATACTAAGTGATGACTAAAGGAAAAGAGAAGTGTACTCTCATCAGAACAATTGATTATCATTGATCACAGTGGAAAGTATACATCAATGGTGTATACTAAGTGATGACTAAAGGAAAAGAGAAGTGTACTCTCATCAGAACAATTGATTATCATTGATCACAGTGGAAAGTATACATCAATGGTGTATACTAAGTGATGACTAAGGGAAAAGAGAAGTGTACTCTCATCAGAACAATTGATTATCATTGATCACAGTAGAAAGTATACATCAATGGTGTATACTAAGTGATGACTAAAGGAAAAGAAAAGTGTACTCTCATCAGAACAATTGATTATCATTGATCACAGTGGAAAGTATACATCAATGATGTATACTAAGTGATGACTAAAGGAAAAGAGAAGTGTACTCTCATCAGAACAATTGATTATCATTGATCACAGTGGAAAGTATACATCAATGATGTATACTAAGTGATGACTAAGGGAAAAGAGAAGTGTACTCTCATCAGAACAATTGATTATCATTGATCACAGTGGAAAGTATCATACATCAATGATGTATACTAAGTGATGACTAAGGGAAAAGAGAAGTGTACTCTCATCAGAACAATTGATTATCATTGATCACAGTGGAAAGTATACATCAATGATGTATACTAAGTGATGACTAAGGGAAAAGAGAAGTTTACTCTCATCAGAACAATACTGTTCAATGATTACAACAGGAGTTGTACATTTGATGGAACAAAGTTGAACATCAAACACAAAGACCAAGTGTATTCATACGAAAAGAGAAGCAACATAGTCTATTTCTAACATTTCAATCTATATTATACTTTTTCAGCAGTTAACAGTTAAATGCATATAATAATTGAAAGTTCATCCCAACAAGCTCTGACTTGGCCAAGAAAAGAGGTTATCCCTAACATAAATATGGTTGTGTTGCAACTAGTAGTAAACCATCTATGCATCAAAGTTTTACAGTCAAGAATTTAAAAGAATCACACTGGTGGTGTCTTCATGAAGAAAGTATTTTCTCATATTATACAAACATTTCCATTTTTAGAACATACTCTGTGTCATTAATAGATATCTTGATTTTATACTAAAACACTGTTACCATTTAAATGCAAAGCTCCCATGGATTTCAGCCAAAATTCAAATTGTTCAGCATTCTTCTGTCTACCACTTAAAATTCATTGCACTTTTTTAATTATAGTCTGCAGTGTACTTTTTTTTTAAATGGGGTTGTACAACACACAGACACATGCACACACATGCACGCACACACAAATGAAAGGCTTGTTTATAAAATGTACACAACTGCTGAGAAACCAGTTTGTGAACAGAAGATCTTCTCATGTAAAACCATGCATTCTTAATCATTCCAAGTAAACAACCTTGACCTTGGATCTAATGACCTAAAAATTCTAGGAAGCATTTAATCATGACCAGAAAAAAACAACTTTGCCTAGTGTCCTCTGACATTTAGCAGACTTTCATGAAAACCAGCTTGGACTAGAGTTCCATTACAAGCAAGAATGCATATCTAGTACTCTTTGACACTATATGACAACATCTGCAATTCTCTACCAAAATCACTTCTGAAGTAATGCAGACACATCTTAAAACTGCTCTCAATCTATTCTACAGTGTGGAATTTTTTTTTCTGTTAGACAGGCTTGGGCAGAGGGCTGTACATTGTATTCTATAGCCATGTTACCTATGAGGTTACTCTCATGGAATATACAAGACCAAGGTTTGCACATTGATTCTGTGTGTGATGGACAATCAAAGATTTATCACTAGGTCACAAACTATTATTACAGTGGAACCTTCTGCCAGTACCTGGCAATGACACAGTTTATAAATAGAGGCTTATAATGCAAAAGTAACTGACTTCACAACAAACAGCAATAACTGTATTTCATGAGCTGGTGCATATTTGTGTAAGTAGGAGAATGCAGTTATTGTATAAGTCTACAAGATAAAGATTCCCAGAACAGCTGTAAACCTCGTTACAATTTGAAATAAACATTTTAATGAGATCTACTCTAGGCAGTTCACAGCTGTTTGTTTTGTACATCTGAAACATAATAAATAATTTCACAGAAAAGATTTCTGAACATATATAATCATGGTCAAAATTTGCTTACTCTTTAGCAAGGACTTTGGGGGAAAATGGTTATGTGCCCTTTACATTGACTGAATGAACTTGTCTCACAAATAGAAGTTGTCTCCCTTGCATAAATTATGTATTTGAAAGAAGTATGCTTGGACTTATATCTTGTTTATGCTCTGTATCAAACATTAACAATCCTACTACTTTTATCTTGTTTCTTTAACTTAACATAAAAATTTACATATTCATCGAAATGGTTATTTCATCATAATTATGACATATTTCTAGTTGGTACTTATGACTTTTTAGATTTAATCTAAATGTGCTTGTCATATTGCCCGAATTTTAAACTCTTTATGTCATATAAAGGTGGAATCATAAGATTCAGAAATTCTGAACTTTAGTAAACAGTGATACTATTCTTTTGAACAACAAATGCATAGGTTACTTTAACGTTTGATTCATCATTTCACCAATTCATCAAAATTTCACAAGGTCTTACTTCCGAGACAAAACAACAAGAGGGCCATGATGGCCCTTTTATCACTCACCTGAGAAGAACTGCAACTACTTTCATTCAAACAGCAGATACCAAAACTCTAGGTATTGTGATTTCTGACAAGAAGATTTTTAAAGTTGTTACCTATGTCAGTCTATATAAAACTATGTGACCCCTGGGGTTTGGCCAATTTCAATTTTTTTAGCCTTTTTGACCCCAGTGACCTAAATTCTAACCCAAGGGCAGACGTCCATAATACATACACACCAAATATTTAAGAAATTGGTCAATAAATGAAGACTCAGGCAAGTGGATTGTAAGAATAACAAAGCTGTGAAACCATGCAGACATGGCAAAATAAGCCAATTCTGGCCCACATACCTCTAGAACCCATGATGAAATATGGATAGTTCAGAAAAAGAGAGGAGATCTATTGTTAATAAATGTTTTGTGAAAATTTGTTTGAAATTATCTCTTAACCTCTGTGACCTTTACTTTGACCACAGTAACCTCAAACTCCACCCAGTGGTTGAGGTCCATGCATGATACTATATATCAAAGATATTGGTCAACTACTTAAGGTTGTATAACTAAAAAGTACAAAAGTCTATTTTCACCCTTGGTGACCTTGACCTAGAGTCTGGTGAATGGTAGAGATTCATGGAAGAAGACTATTACACAAATGACTACCTAAACTATTTGCCAATTAATAAAGGCCTTCAGACAGAAAGAAGAAAACTCTATAATAAGTCTTGTTGACCTTGACCTATTTGTCCCCAACCCCATCCAAGGGTAGATGTCAAAGTGATACACCTACATACCAAATATCTAAGTAATTAGACAATAAAGGAAGGCATGAGGTAAAGAAGAAAAATCTATTTTTAGCCTGGGTGACCTTCACCCAGTTAATGGTAGAGGTTTGTGCTAGATGTCTTTATAACAAATATGTAAAATATCAGTCAATAAATATAGGCCATATGACAAGTAGAAGATTCTGTTTTTAGACTAGGTGACAGCCTAGACCAAACTGACCTCAAACCCAACCCAGGGGTAGATGTCTTTGCAGGTTACCTATATACCAAAAATCTATGTACCGTATATACTCAGCCTTAAGTCGACTCGACCATAAGTCGAGAAGGTGGTTTTGGGTTTAAAATTGATGATTTTTACCTAGACCCTTTCATACGTCGAGTTGGATTTTTTAGATTTTCTGTACTCGTACAAATGGCGTATCTACAGCAAAGGGAAGCAACTACGTTGATACAGTGGTGTACGGTATTACGTTATTCAGTAGACGTACGGGCAGGATGGTTAAGATATCTTTAAGGGATAATTAGAAAGTGACACAGTAGTTTGCTGTCAATATTATTTGAGAAAGACAAATACTACTACAGTTTTTAATGTATTTATTTTGCACGAAAAATACTTTATTAATAAAGCTATTTTAGCATGTGAAAAAGTAACTAACAACAATCAATGATATTAATAAGCACTTCATTTCTTTTCTAATCCGAATAAAGTAACATGTACACTACTATGTAAAATAATGAATTTTCACACAACACTAAATCACAATAGCTCACTTTTTTTAAAAATTATGATTGATCTAATACAGCACATAATTTCTTGTTTTCACACATAGCACTGCACTTAAGAATTGACAAAATAAAATCCAGATTGAATTTAAAATCCACTAAAGCTACTGTCACTGTCAAACAGCTGTCCTTCTTGCTGCTCCGTAAGTTCATCACCGTAGACGTAGGAGTCATCTGAACTCCTGTCGCTGTCGTCCTGAACTGCCTCCGCATTTGAAGCTCCAGACAGGAACTCATCGAAGAGAGCGTCATCCTGCATTCCATCTTGAGTGTTTGAAATGGCATATTTTATATAATAATCCAATCACACACTGTTGGCAGACTGGGTCGTTTCAAGCTGCCCGCTTTCTTCATTTCCCTGGGACCATTGACCATCCATTCGTTCCAGTACTGTCTGACCTTAACCTTGAAAGGTTTATTCAGGCAAACGTCGAGTGGCTGAAGAAGCGATGTACATCCTCCGGGGATTACTGCCTGTCTGGTGTTGTGCGACTTAAGCATGTTCTTAATTTTATCCATGAGATGAACTCTAAACATGTCCCACACAAGTAGAGAACGTTTCTTCATCAGCCCACCGGGTCGCGCAAAACACACTGTTTCTAACCAATTCTGCAACACAGTATCATCCACCCAACCCTTAGGCTGCACGTAAATAGCAATTCCTTGGGGAAACTTCTCCTTTGGCATTGTTTTTTGTTTAAAAACCACTGCTGGCTTCAGTTTTGTACCATCTGCTAAACAGCAAAGTATCACGGTGAAGTGTGACTTTTCAGAACCCATTGTTCTGATAGACACAGTTCTGTCACCGACGGGATTCACTGTTGTGTTGCCTGGCATATTGAAAAACATGGAAGTCTCATCCATGTTACCGATCTTAGATAGTTCAAAGTCCATTTCCTTTCGTTCTTGTAGCACAAACTGGTGGAAAGATGAAACTTTTTCATCTACATCAGCTGGCAGTTTCTGAGCGATATGTGTACGCTGCCGAAGTGTTAGTCCATACCGACGCATGAAATGACTACAACAGCCTGCTGAAGCCTTGAAGACGCAGCTGTCAATCTTGTATTTATCATCCTTTGCCAGTAGCATAGCTTTAGTGTTACGGCAAGTCCAGTCTGGCGCTGCTCAAGGAGCCAAGCATTCAAGTCTTCTTCAAGAGCGTCATACGAACTCAGCCTTACAACTCGATGTTTCAAGGTGCCCGGTCCACTCAGGATAGAATTTTTCGCCTTACGCCAGTCACGTACAAGTTACTCGCTAACGCCAAATTCTTCTTACTGTTGTTACCAGCGTTTTCTGCAAATTCAATCACCCGCAGTTTGAATGCGTTATTGTATGCTTGCCGTTGTCTCTTTCTCTTCGGCATTTTGGTTGCTTAGATTAATGTGCAAAAATTGATCAAGCAACGTAAACAAACATGTATAATTTATAAGTATGCACACCAGTGATACAGACAAGGATGAAAGGTTACTCCAGCTTAGACCAATAGAAAAACGTTCCAGAAGATGACGGCATTTTCTGATTGGTCGGAGGCGTGGTTTTGTTTTATAATCTCTTTGCTCATTGGAGCAGAGGCAGAACATGTTTTGACTGTAATTAACAATAATAACTGCAGGTGTTTAAGTGTGGACATTCTTTTGTACTTGCTGTTGATGTTTGGATTGCAATTAGCGACTGCCGGAGACAGTAAGGCAAGTAAATGTTATTCTTGTGCGCTGCTTTGTGCTAGTGTGTTTTAACAAAGGAGATGAAACGAGTCTTTGAAAAATGCTGCTTGCTAATTTGTTTTTGTTTTTGTTTGAATGCAAAAACACCCGATGCTGAAAACAAATTTAAGATCGTATTAATTACCGGTACAAAATTACTTTTCATTAAGAGTCTGATTTCTGTTACATGCCTACGTTATCATGTCTACACATGTGTTCTATGCTGGCACGCAAACTGTCCGGCAGGGAATGGAAAATCAGCATACTGTAAATATGATGCAACATATCCAAAATGGCGACAAAATATGTCTGTAGCACCTGAGAATTTACCTGACCCGCCCATACATTGAGTAATGACTTTAAGGCCATTTTCAGGGGATTAAAAACTCGACTTATGGCCGAGTATATACGGTAATTGGTTGATAAATTAAGACTCTATAGAGTAATGAAAATTTTTGAGGTTTTCCCCACATAAGCCTATGTAAAATCATGTGGCCACTGGGGAACACTCAATTTTTTACCCCGGTGCCATGATTTATCCAAACTTGGAAAAGGTCCACTTGACAAAAATACATATCAAATATCTTAGCCCTAGGCCTTCTGGATTCAGAAAAGAAGATTTTCAAAGTTTTCCTTATATAAGCCAATGTAAAATAAACCGACACCTGGGGCAGGGCCATTTTTGACCCTGGAGCCATGATTTGAACAAACTCGATATGGATCCAATAGACAATACTCCCACCAAATATCTTAGCCCTTGTGGTTTTCAGAGAAGAAGATTTCCAAAGTTTTCCCTATATAAGCCTATGCAAAATAAATTGACCCCCCTGGCCAGACCATACGCATTTGAACATGATTTGAACAATCTTGGTTGAGTACCTCTAGGTGAACTAGTTTACAAAATACTTAGCTCTAGGTTTTGTGGTTTCAGACAAGAATAATTTCCAAGTTTTTCCTTTCTGTTGACATAGCAACCAGAGTTCTTGATGGAACTGACATTGGTAAAGCTTCATGCAAGGAACTTCCCTGGTAACTTTCATCAACTCTGACCTGTTGCTTAAGGAGGAGATGCTGTTTAAAGAAAAAGTTTGATGCCACTTCACGATGCATGATGAACGACGCACGATATACACAGGGCAGTCAAAAAGCTCACCATGAGCACATTGTACTCAGGTGAGCTAAAAACATCAGAAGCAATAAAAAAAAAAATAAATAGAGGTAAAAAATGTTTCATGTGTACCTCTGAGGTAAAGGATTGAGAGCACAGTTGTTGCTTCTGCAAACATGAAACAACTGAAAAAATATGGGGGGAAAAGCACATTTTCCTTGAGATAGTGTCAATTTCCACTCCACTCAAGAAATCAACATGTCTTATTTTTATCTATGATTTCCCTGTTGGCATTACCAGTTGCCAAAATAGCCATATTTTTTTTTTAGATATGAAAACTATTTTAAACAAGAGGGCCATGATGGCCCTGGATCGCTCACCTGAGTACTTTGGCTGTAGGTTTGCTGTTAAGCAGTATTTCATTTTTTAATTGAAAATATCTAAGTGCCTTCAAACCAAATATGTAAAATATCAGTCAATAAATAAAGGCTCTATGACAGAAAGTAGAAATATCTATTATAAGCTATGGTGACCTTGACCTCGACCCAGTGACCTCAAACCCTACACATGGGTAGAGGTCCATGCAAGGAACCTATATACTGAATATCAAAGATATTGGTCTATAAATGGAGGCTTTATGAGGTACAGTAGATAAATCTATTTTTAGCCTCCGTGACCTTTAACCTAATCTAATAATGTGAACAACCAAACAAGCTTTCTGACAAACTGCCAGGATATTTGGACTGAAACAGTAGCCTCTAGAGCCTTAACAAGATATTTCTATTTTTGGGCTCTGTGACCTAGTTTTTTACCCCAGGTGACCCATAATCGAACCTGACCTAGAAACCATCAAAATAACCTTTCTGACATATTTCCAGAATATTTGGGCTGAAAATGTTACCTGTAGAGTGTAAACAAGGTTTTTCCAAATTTAAGCTCTGTGACCTAGTTTTTGACCCCAGATGACCCATATTCGAAATTGGGCTAGAAATCATTGATACAACCTTTCTGACATATTACCAGGATATTTGGGCTGAAAATGTTACCTCTAGAGTGTTAACAAGATTTTTCCATATTCAGGCTGTGTGACCTAGTTTTTGACCCCAGATGACCCATATTCGAACTTGACCTAGAAATCATCGAAACAACCTATCTGACATATTTCCAGGATATTTGGGCTGAAAATGTTACCTCTAGAGTGTTAACAAGGTTTTTCCATATACAGGCTGTGTGACCTAGTTTTGGAGCCCACATGACCCATATTCCAACTTGAGCTAGAAATCATCTTAACAAGCTTTCTAACAGTTTTTCAGGAAATTTGGGCTAAAAATGTTACCTCTAGAGTGTTAACAAGGTTTTACCATATTTGGGCTGTGTGACCTAGTTTTTGAACCCACATGACCCATATTCAAAACTGAGCTAGAAATCATCAAAACAACCTTCCTGACATATTTCCAGGATATTTGGGCTGAAACAGTAGCCTCTAGAGCCTTAACAAGATATTTCTATTTTTGGGCTCTGTGACCTAGTTTTTTACCCCAGATGACCCATATTTGAACTTGACCTAGAAACCATCGAAATAACCTTTCTGACATATTTCCAGAATATTTGGGCTGAAAATGTTACCTGTAGAGTGTAAACAAGGTTTTTCCAAATTTAAGCTCTGTGACCTAGTTTTTGACCCCAGATGACCCATATTCGAAATTGGGCTAGAAATCATTGATACAACCTTTCTGACATATTTCCAGGATATTTGGGCTGAAAATGTTACCTCTAGAGTGTTAACAAGATTTTTCCATATTCAGGCTGTGTGACCTAGTTTTTGACCCCAGATGACCCATATTCGAACTTGAGCTAGAAATCATGGAAACAATCTTTCTGACATATTTCCAGGATATTTGGGCTGAAAATGTTACCTCTAGAGTGTTAACAAGGTTTTTCCATATACAGGCTGTGTGACCTAGTTTTGGAGCCCACATGACCCATATTCCAACTTGAGCTAGAAATCATCTTAACAAGCTTTCTAACAGTTTTTCAGGAAATTTGGGCTAAAAATGTTACCTCTAGAGTGTTAACAAGGTTTTACCATATTTGGGCTGTGTGACCTAGTTTTTGAACCCACATGACCCATATTCAAAACTGAGCTAGAAATCATCAAAACAACCTTCCTGACATATTTCCAGGATATTTGGGCTGAAACAGTAGCCTCTAGAGCCTTAACAAGATATTTCTATTTTTGGGCTCTGTGACCTAGTTTTTTACCCCAGATGACCCATATTTGAACTTGACCTAGAAACCATCGAAATAACCTTTCTGACATATTTCCAGAATATTTGGGCTGAAAATGTTATCTGTAGAGTGTAAACAAGGTTTTTCCAAATTCAAGCTCTGTGACCTAGTTTTTGACCCCAGATGACCCATATTCACACTTGGGCTAGAAATCATCAATACAACCTTTCTGACATAATTCCAGGATATTTGGGCTGAAAATGTTACCTCTAGAGTGTTAACAAGGTTTATTCCATATTCAGGCTGTGTGACCTAGTTTTTGACCCCAGATGACCCATATTCGAACTTGAGCTAGAAATCATGGAAACAATCTTTCTGACATATTTCCAGGATATTTGGGCTGAAAATGTTACCTCTAGAGTGTTAACAAGGTTTTTCCATATACAGGCTGTGTGACCTAGTTTTGGAGCCCACATGACCCATATTCCAACTTGAGCTAGAAATCATCTTAACAAGCTTTCTGACAGTTTTTCAGGAAATTTGGGCAAAAAATGTAGCCTCTAGAGTGTTAACAAGGTTTTACCATATTTGGGCTGTGTGACCTAGTTTTTGACCCCACATGACCCATATTCAAACTTGAGCTAGAAATCATCAAAACAACCTTTCTGACATATTTCCAGGATATTTTGGCTGAAAATGTTACCTCTAGAGTGATAAAAAGGTTTTTCCATATTTCGTCTCAGTGACCTAGTTTTTGACCCCAGATGACCCATATTCGAACCTGGGCTAGAAATAATCCAAATAACCTTTCTGACATATTACAAGGATATATGGGCTGAAAATGTTACCTCTTCAGTGTTAACAAGGTTTTTTCCATATTTGGGCTCTGTGACCTAGTTTTTGACCCCAGATGACCCATATTCGAACTTGAGCTAGAAATCATGGAAACAATCTTTCTGACAAATTTCCAGATTATTTGGGCTGAAAATGTAGCCTCTAGAGTGTTAACAAGAATGTTCTATTTTTGGGCTCTGTGACCTAGTTTTTGACCCCAGATGACCCATATTTGAACTTGAGCTAGAAATCATAGAAGCAACCTTTATGACAAATTTCCAGATTATTTGGGCTAAAAACATTACCTCTAGAGTGTTAACAAGATTTTTCTATTTTTGGGCTCCTTGACCTAGTTTTTGATCCCATATGACCCATATTCGAACTCGTCCGAGTAATTACTGGGAAAAACATCCTGACCAAGTTTCGTGACAATTGGAGCAAAAATGTGACCAGTAGAGTGTTAACGAACTAAATGTGAACGGACGACGGACGACGGACATTCATCGATCCTAATAGCTCACCCTGAGCCAGCTCAGGTGAGCTAAAAATTCTGGCAATTTATTTTAAAATGACAATGTTTTTGATAAAAAGTTAGCTTTGTCAATAAAATGACAAATCAGGGTCTACAATGCAGTTAAAAAAAAAATTCTTCAAGTCAACCAGAATCCTCTTCATTTCATCAAAGAATCACATTTTTCTTTATATCACATCTTTTGTTTGATGCAAAAAGGAACTGAAGGGACCAAGGAATGTTGTTGTAGTACACTGGAATTTTCTTCTCTTGTTTTTGTCTGACTGCACTCTGACTGGTTGTCACAATATAATTTCTGCAATGTTTATCATGTTCTCAGTGTTACTTATGAAAGAAGCAAACAGAACATTTTTCACTGCTTGACTTGCAAACAACGTTACCATATTTTTATACTCCTCAAATTATGATGAATTTCTTTCAGCTGCAATCAAATTCTCCCTTGCTGTCAGCTCAGTTCACTAGAAAGATGGTGAAAGACTTTCTGAGTAAAATTAAACACTTAACAAATGCCAGCTATAGTTGAAGAAAAGCTAAAGAAAACATTGGAAAAAAAACCCTGCTATAACCTCCAGCCCCAACGTAGGTATGTAAGAGATAAGAGATATGTTCATCACATTACAAGTTTGATAGCTGAGAGTGATACCAGATCTATATACACTTGGAAAACATATGCAACTCCAACAGTCTCATAAACATCTCAAACATTACAGCATTTGTCAGAAAAAAACTTTTAACATTCCTAGCAGTTTGTGCTTTTCTATCAGAAAAATTTGAAACAACTCTTGAATTCATGTCATTGTGTTTTTTAAATAATTCAACAAAAATTGAAACAGCTTGAATTTATTTGAGTGTGTTGGGTTTGTTTTCTTTCCAGCCTATGAAACTTTGAAATAACAACTTGAATTCTTGAGAGTGTGTTTTTTTTACTATCAGAGAAGAAAAAAACTTTGTACCAACACCATGAAATAAGAAATGTGTACATTAAACACAGATGCCCTACACTTATCACTGTCGTTATGACAGACGTGTGTTTGAAACTAAACCAAGTGTTTCTACTCTGGCTGGCTCCATGAATGAGGAAAAATCTGTGGGTGCAACTAAACCATACATATAATACAAGATGCACCTTTATTTGCACACTGACTGAAGGGCAGTGTTTCAGGCAATCTGGCTGGTCATTAAATTCTACTTTGATGAAATTAATGCATTTAGAGAAAACTGATTAGCAGGGAAGTTTTTAAGAAAGATGTGGGGACCTTTTTTTGATAAAACAGTGTTTTGAGCTGCTGAACCTGTCCTGTGCGTTCGTGACTTCTGGTGATCAGCTGAAAATTCTCATGCCTGAATGAAGCATTAGTGAAATTGTCAAGTGTATCATTAAAATGCTGGCAATTCTGAGTAAGTCCTAAAAGAATAGTAATTAATTCTAGATTTTGTGTTCAGTTTCATAAAATTTTCTAATTTATTGTTTTGTTCAATACTTTTATTGCAGAGGCATCAAGTTCAATTTCAATTTTGTAACATAGTTTTTGTGCTTCCAAGAAGAGAAGAATTTATATATGAATATAAATTGTTATGAATTATTCTAGGACAAAGAAACTGAATGTTCGGTCTCATGTCATAAAAAGTTACAGCTATCTTCAATTTTAATATCACTATTTTTCGGAACTTTTTTGTGATTCATGTTCAGTAACCATTTTTGTACATTCCCTTGTACAAGTTTGATTGTACTACATATGATAATGTGTAGAATACGTTTCTAATCGCAGATAACATTTGTGTATGAAAATGGTGGATATTTTTTATGCCCCCGGAGGGAGCAAATTGTTTTTGGTCTGTCTGTTTGTCCCAAAACTTTAACCTTGACCAACACAAGGAAGTTCTTCCACCTACAGCTTCCAAACTTCACAGGTGTATGCTCCTTGATGAGCTCTACCCACCACACCCACTTAAGAGGTCAAAGGGTCAAAGGTCAAGGCTCCCCAGGGGCATGGCATTCATTGAAACATAGCCCTTGTTGTTACCATACATGCCGTTCTCCCGTTACTCGCCGGGTTCTCCCGATATTTAGACCCTTACCCCGGCGCCCCGGCGAAGCACCCAAATCTCCCGATAAATCAACATTTTGCCTTGTAAGAAAAAAAAATCCATAAAATTCGTTGAATCCAGACAGTATAAAAATCTGCCAAAAACGAATCCACAACATAAGTCCCGGACCGTCTGTGTATATCACACCTCGCTAATCCGTTGCAATTACACCCTAATAAAACTTGTCAAAGACGAAATGACCGTGAAAAACAAATTCGATAATTGATAGCTTCTGTCGGTGCCTTCGAATTAATAAATGAAATCCTTTAGCCTAATGTTTGCTTAGCCTAAATTCATGTTCGTAGAAGTCGGCTCCTTTGAAGTCAGTTGAAAGATGAACGACCTTTACACAGTTACTTTTGAGCTGAATTAGCGGTGCATTTTTTATGCTCCATACTGTTTTATTTTTGGAAATTGAGTAACAAAGCGAGTTATTTTCGAAAAACACCATTTAAAAGTGTATTTTTTTATGCAGTTGCACACTGCATCAATGTGTAAATAAAACAGAAGGCGGTAGGTAATTATTTTGTATTCGCAAGTCTTTTATACGTATCAATCCAGGAAACAAATTTTTCATTCAGTGACGACGACGAGTGACCAGGATTTCTACTCGTCCTGCATCACCATCACCAGTCCTGGAGACCTAGGAGAAAAAAGATCAATGGTACTGTGCGGTTAAAAAGGCGCAGTGCTCCCCCTTACTCACGCTTCCGGTTTCGTTTTCACAGCGTATTACATCTACATCTACATGGAGAATTACTGAATTACTGTCGGTAAACTGTGACGTTATGATATACACTTCCATCGGTATATTTCTTGCGGTGTTTGCACTCGTTCTGCAGGACAAGCGATCAGATAAACTCGTCCTCATACGAGCGAACGTTTTTTTTTTTTTTTTTTTTTTTTTTTTTTCGTTTTTACCCCGTTGTGACGTCCAAAAACCCGGCGATTTTCGACAAATCTCCCGTTAATGATTCAACCCTAAACGGCATGTATGGTTGTTACATATGAAATCAATACACTAACATATAGACACAGAACAGATATAACCTTGTCTAAAATAGCCTCAGTTACAATGCAGCTGATAATGTCTAATAGCCTCAATTCAGCTGATAATGTCTAAATATTTGGATTATGATAGAAACAAAATTCCAGTCTGTCTAGAATAATAAGACTGTGAAGATATTGCTGGAACAAGATCATTTTTGTGCCCACACACACGTTTTGACTAATTTCATCAAAATACAATGGTTTGAATTTTCCCAGTTTGAATTTTTTCCAATTACATTTCAGACAACGATGTACTGCTTGTTATACCAGTAGGCAAACCAGTATAAAATAATAATTATTGGCTACTATACAGAACCCTAAAAGAATTGAGCAAAGCAACCAACTGGGTGTTCTAAATTTGTTTTAGTTTCTAACATGTCCAGTGTTTCTCTACACTGCACATTACTCTGTGTTCTTCATTTTGTCATATCATACATGTTTATGGGATACAAAATAGTAAAAAAAAAAAATCTGAGCTGAGGATGAGAAAGTAGGGCTTAAGCTTAATTTTGTCCAAGTTTGAACTAGAGTTATTGGTGAATGTGATTAATACCCCCACTGATGTCCTTGGTGGAAATTGGAATTTCCTTAGTGGCAAAATTGGTGGTGGGGGGAGTACTTACTCATCCCATGTAAGCTTGTAGTTTATTTCTAGGCTTAAGCAGTAAGAAAAAAACATATATATAAGCATAAGCAAAATCAAGTGATCCCTGCGGTGGGGCTTATTTTGATTCCAGGGACATGGGTACCAACAATCTTTGTTTGGGGTCTTGCTGGTGATCAAGTATTCTAAGCTTTAATGGAATATCTTAGACACTTTTTGAGAAATGGACATTAACATAAAGGTTAACCAAGAAATTTTAAGTTGAAAAAGGGACATAACTTTGCAAAATTAATTTTAGGGTTATCTGCCCTTGAGAAATGGTCTCGCATTTTGATAGTGAACATTTATTACCATCCAATCACTCCTTAAAGAGTTATCATCTGGAAACCATTTTTTGTGTGCAAAACTGAAGATGAAAAGTTCAGTAGGCTAGAGCTTTGATCTCAACCCAGAGATTCCAGATTCCTCCTCAGAGATTCTGACTATCATTTCAACGACCTCTCCTCTCTGCAAGATGGTAAGGACTCAGGGCAACTAGCTATGAAATAATATACTAGTTATAAATAATGTCTTACTAAATCAAACATAAGTTTAAAATAAAATCTTTACTCACCTGCCCGTCTAAGTCTTCATTGAGGGCTAGCCGTCCATCTAAAGTTATCACTCCTCCTTGTTCATCTATCATCACCAACATTGGTATACCTGTGTAAATACAGATTAACAGATCAATATAAATCTTCTCACTTTTTCTAAAGGAAACATATTTTCTATGCTAGTTCTCTCCCTATTTCTCAAATGTCAGTGTGGTCAATCTAAGTGTTCCCTCAATAACAGAACTAAAACCTGTGATTAACCCTGAACATGTTGAAATTTTGTAATGGATTCGCCCAGCTTTGAATTTGGAATAGTCCATTCAAAGTTAAAGGGATTTCAATATCAAAATACAAAAATGGAACTACCATCAGTATAGAGCTTGGTCAAACTGCACGGATGTGCAGGCTGGCCTGGCTCTATACTGGTGGCAAAGGCTAATCACTTTCGGTTCCAGCAGGTTAAGGGTTAAAGAAAGAGAACTTTGTACATGTTTATAAAGTTCACAAAATCTGATGGATTGATTGTTTTTGAATCAGACAATCCACATTTTCTAAGCTTCTTGTGACGCACACGATTTTCACACTGTGTAATCTCATTTTTGCGAACTCGGCTACATTATGTAAGTCTGCTCTAGATATTAAAAGTCTACACTGGTAGATAAAAAACACTATGTTAGTACTGAAAGTACAAGCAGATAAATGATTAATTAGGGCAATACTGTCATTGCTCTCTACATCCAAAATATTAAACTATAATGCTTACTGCTTTCCAATCAAACTGAATCGTTGCCTAATTAGACCAGGTCATGACCGGAACACACTAGGTTAGCAGATAATGAATAACGTATATTCTAAAATTAACAATGACTTTGTATCACTGCACTTCACAGAACATTAGACTGGAAATTGTAAAAAAACTAGATGGGTGTTCAGTGGAACACCTGTGTCGCCCTTGGGTACTCTGTTAGAATAACTAAAAAGGTAAACAAGAGTCTGCTGGGGTTGAGGGTGGATGGGGAGTCAAGCACCTATGTATTAAAATTTTAAAAAAAAAAAAAAAAAAAATTGGGCCCGGGGGGGAGGGGGGGTGACTGGTTGGGGGAGGGGGGGTTGAGGTAGGATGGGAAGTAAAGTACCTATGTTTTAAAATTTAAAAAAAAAAAAAAAATTGGGCCCAGGGGGGGGGGGGGGGGGGGGGGGGGGGGGGGGGGGGGGGGGGGGGGGGGGGAATTCCCCATGCAGAGGGGACAGTGGGGGGGGGGAGGGGGGGAGTACTTACCCATCTCATGTCAGTTAATATTTTATTTCTAGGCTTAAGAAGTTTTTTTTCCTATATATAAGTTAAAGCAAAATCAAGTGACCCCGGGGGTGGGGCTAACTGTGACCCTAGGGACATGGGTACCATCAATCTTTGCAGGGGTCTTGCTGGTGATCAAGTATTCCAAGTTTGAATGGAATATCCTTGACACTTTTTGAGACATGGACATAAAGAAAAAGGTTAACCAAGAAATTTTAACTTGAAAAAGGGGCATAACATTGCAAAAAAAATTTGAGGGTTATCTGCCCTTGAGAAATGGTGTTGTCTTAAGTGATACAATTGTAAGCATTACAACTGGAAAGTTTGATGAAGAAACATGAAGAAATGGCATAGTTATAGCCAATGTTAAGTTTTCATGACAAAATCCAAGTACAAAAAGGGGCATAACTCTGTCAATTGTGACCTTGACCTAAACATTTTGGCATCATTACGACCCTGTTGTCATAAGCAATATAATTTGGAAGTTTGATGTTGAAATGTTAAAAAATGGCAAAGTTATTCCCAACGTTAAGTTTTCATGACAAAATCCATGTATAAAAAGGGGCATAACTCTGTCAAATGTGACCTTGACCTAGAAATTTTGGCATCAACCTGACCCTGTTGTCATAAGCAATACAATTTGAAAGTTTGATAAGATAATGTTTAGAAATGGCAAAGTTATAGCCAACGTTAAGTTTTCGTGACGGACCGACAGACCGCCAGACCGACGGACAAAGCGATCCCTATGTATCACCTTTTCTTCGAAAGGGCGACACAAAAATGAAAATCAAAAACAACATTCTCTCAAACCATTGTTGTTAGAAAGATAAAGGTAATTTCTATATTGCTAAATGATCACCAAACTTCTGAGTAGGTGAACGTCATTTTAAATGTTTTAATCGAAAGAACTTTTTGTTTTGTTGGTAGGTAAAAAATTCTGGTCATTGATTTTTTATGGTTTTATTGAGGTTTAATGCCAGTTTTAACAGCTAAGGTCATATCCTGGTGGTTAACCGTGTAACTGGGTATCCAATCAGTTTACTAACCAATTTCTCCGCAAGTCACTGACTACTTCCTCACTTGCTTCAGAGGTGAGGGACAAATGACCTACAGACGCATTGTCTGAGATCAATTATCACAGAGAAATTTTGCTGGCCTTTATGGGGATCGAACTGAGATCATCAAGATTGACAATCCAATACTCTACCAAATGAGCTATCCGGGCTGGCTCTGGTCGTTGCTAGCTGAGCTGATATAAGCTGGTGCCCTAGGTAACACTGGATCGATTGTGTGACAACTGATCCAAAAAGGTAAACACTGTTTCCTTTACTAGTCTATAGAATTATAGTGTAGATAGAGGTGGGATTAATCTCATTATATAGGATATGACATTGACTTCTCACATTTCTTTGGCCCCAAGTTTAAAATTCACTTGAATCTCCTAGAAGCAGCCATCAAAAGTAGCAAGCTGCATGGTTTTGTCTCCATGTTATATATGTAAGTTTAAAATAAGATCTAGCATAACTTATATTAATGAAGTCTAAAGTGATTTATCCTTACCCTCCACCTCATACAGATTTTTCAGCATCTGTGACCTAGAGTCACCAAATGGCAGAGCGAGCCAAGGCATGGAATTTGCAAAGCTTGTGAACGAGTCTTCAGACCGGTCAGATGAAACAAAGATCACTTCAAACTTTTTCCCATCAGCTTTCAATTTCTCATATGTACGAACCAAGGCTGGTGTAAACACTCTGCATGGTGGACACTGGTAAAAAAAAAGAAGTCATTACATAAGAATGTCAAGACCCTTCTACTCCCCAGGAAAATTTCCCTCCTAAGCAATTAGAAATTTGAGCATTCTAGGAACTATTATTTATCCTGTCACTAATAAAAACTTCAAACTAATAACAAGGTGAAATATATTTTTTTTTATCTATGGCAGTTGGTCACGGGACCTTGATATGATTACCTGGTCATGTGATCAGCCGGACTATTTTTAATCTAACTTTTATTGATGTAGCGCTTGCATTTTTGTTTTTTTAATCGAAAAAAAAAAACAATCTGACAGGATACTAGTAAATAGAATAATAGTTTGGTGTCATGGACTGAAAAAGATTATCTTGCTTGGCTCCAAAATTATCGGGTCTGCCTTCTGCTAATCAGATAAATTCCTATGCCAGATAAACTTTCTCCATCCACAACACCAACCTATTCTCTGTTTAAGTGAAAGAGAAGGATCTGAAAACCTGATAGTTGTTTTGTCATGTTAAATATACAAAAAAAACAACAACAACAAAGTACTCTTACCAGAATAGTTTGGTAAATGTCTACATATACCAGCATTATCAGTATCTCAATTTCATTTTCAATTTAATTAGCACTGTGTTTCATTTACAATGCTAAAAGCCCTTAACATAATTCACTTGTTAAATTAGGATAAATGTGTATGTGTCACTCACATAACACAACAATGACATCTTTTGTACTAGGAACCAAGCAAGAAACCAAACACTAGCAACATACTAATTCATGCAATGCCATTAAAACTTTTAAGACAGAAATTCTTGAATTTGAGACTTAACAAAATTTCAGTGCACGGAACCGGCACAGCTTCAATTAATTCAAGGTGCTTTGATTCACAAATATCATTACGAGTGTTAAAGGTACATGTAAAAAATGCAACCCACCCAATGAGCTGCAAAATATAGACCAACAATTTTCCCTCGCAGTTCTTCCATGGCATCTACTTCTGTACCTTCTTTCACCAGTTTCCCCTTGATGATGTCACCAAATTTCTTTCGCCTCCATGGAAACTCCTGACCATTTTCATCCTCCATCAAGTGAGAGTATCCATCACGAGTTATGGTTTGTCCAGTCTCTCCATCAATCAGAACTAACTTTGGAATCCCTTGCACTCTGAATTTCTTGCACAGTTTGCCCTGAAATGATGAATAAGTAAGTATTAACATGGTGTTTGCACTGTGAACAGGCAGTAATCTCTTACATGATGTTCACAGCAAGAGAATGTTAACATCTTAGACAAGTGGTGAAATTTAAGAGACACACAGTGTTCACATCTTCATGATAATGTACATGTACATAAATGATGTTCACAGCAAGATCTTATTCACTTTTTAGATAAATGGTCAAAAGTTTTATTATATTCACATCCACATGGTGTTAATATCATATACTGGTATGGTAGTGAACTCTCATACAGTGAATTGCTAAACAATCTTTACATCTTAGACACATACTGCACACACAATTTTGAATAATGCATTCACAGTTAACAGATCCATAATCTTGATACAAGTAAAGAAAGATTCCAGATACCATGTATGTCTTTTACTACAAACCGTGCTTTATTCAAGTCATGTTCTTACTCAATAAACTTAGCTTTTTAATAAGACTTATAATTTTTTTTCTTCCAACACATGTTAAAGAAAACTTTTACTAAATGTTTTCATGCTTAACATGCTGATTATGTTGTGTATACATGTACATTATTTCTCCAGTTAGAGAACCATGTATGTCAACAGTGTTTGCACCTGTGAAACAATATTTTGTCAAGTTTGTAAACATTCTGTCAATGGTATTAATAACAAGACTGTTCTATGCCACCTTGTTTTTATTTCACAATACATGCAGTGTAGATGTGGAGGTAACACAGATAAGGTGACAAGATGAGAAGCTGAACTAGGTGAGAAGAAAGTGAACTATGCAAGGAGGTGAACTATGCAAGGAGGAAATGTAGGTGACCAGAACAGATGAGAAGGAGATGAAAAGGTGAACTAAGTGAGGAAATGAACAAGATGAGGTGAATTAGGTGAGAAGATGATAAAGATGAGAAGGTTATCCAGGTGACCACGTGAACAAGATGAGAAGGTGAACTAGGTGAGGTGGTGAACAAGATAAGAAGGTGAACTAGGTTGAGGTGGTGAACAAGATGAGAAGGTGAACTAACTGAGGAAGAGATGAGAAGGTGAACTAGGTGAGGTGGTGAACAAGATGAGAAGGTGAACTAGGTGAGGTGGTGAACAAGATGAGAAGGTGAACTAACTGAGGAGGAGATGAGAAGCTGAACAAGGTGAGGTGGTGAACAAGATGAGAAGGTGAACTAGGTGAGGTGGTGAACAAGATGAGAAGGTGAACAAGGTGAGAAGGTAAACAATATGAGGTGGTAAACTAGGTGAGGTGGTGAACATGATGAGAAGGTGAACTAGGTAAGGTGGTGAACAAGATGAGAAGGTGAACTAACTGAGGAGGAGATGAGAAGCTGAACTAGGTGAGGTGGTGAACAAGATGAGAAGGTGAACTAGGTGAGGTGGTGAACAAGATGAGAAGGTGAACAAGGTGAGAAGGTGAACAAAATGAGGTGGTAAACTAGGTGAGGTGGTGAACATGATGAGATGGTGAACTAGTTGAGGTGTGAACAAGATGAGAAGGTGAACTAGTTGAGGTGGTGAACAAGATGAGGTGAACAAGATGAGAAGGTGAACTAGGTGGGGTAGTTAACAAGATGAGGTGAACAAGATGAGAAGGTGAACTAGGTGAGGTGGTGAACAAGATGAGAAGGTGAACTAGTTGAGGTGGTGAACAAGATGAGAAGGTGATCTAGGCAAGGAGGTGAACAAGATGAGAAGGTGAAATAGGTGAGGTGGTGAACAAGAATAGAAGGTGAACTAGGTAAGGTGGTAAACAAGATCAGAGGGTGAACTAGGTGAGAAGAAAGTGAACTATGCAAGGAGGTGAATAATATAAGGAGGTAATCTATGTGACCAGCAGAACAATATCAGAAGGTGAACTAAGTGAGGAAATTAACATGAGGTGAACAAGATGAGAAGGTGAACTAGATGAGGAGGTAAACCAGGTGACCAGGTGAACAAAATGAGAAGGTAAACTAAGTGACAAGGTGAACAAGATGAGAAGGTGAACTACATGTAGATGAGATGAAGTGAGGTGGTAAACAAGATGAGAAGGTAAACCAGGTGAGGTGGTGAACAAGATAAAAAGGTGAACTAAGTGAGTGGGAGATGAGAAGGTGAACTAAGTGAGGAGGTGAACAAGATGAGGTGATCTAAGTGAGGTGGTGAACAAGATGAGAAGGTGAACTAGGTGAGGTGGTGAACAAGATGAGAAGGTGAACAAGGTGAGAAGGTAAACAATATGAGGTGGTAAACTAGGTGAGGTGGTGAACATGATGAGAAGGTGAACTAGGTGAGGTGGTGAACATGATGAGAAGGTGAACTAGGTAAGGTGGTGAACAAGATGAGAAGGTGAACTAACTGAGGAGGAGATGAGAAGCTGAACTAGGTGAGGTGGTGAACAAGATGAGAAGGTGAACTAGGTGAGGTGGTGAACAAGATGAGAAGGTGAACAAGGTGAGAAGGTGAACAAAATGAGGTGGTAAACTAGGTGAGGTGGTGAATATGATGAGATGGTGAACTAGTTGAGGTGTGAACAAGATGAGAAGGTGAACTAGTTGAGGTGGTGAACAAGATGAGGTGAACAAGATGAGAAGGTGAACTAGGTGGGGTAGTTAACAAGATGAGGTGAACAAGATGAGAAGGTGAACTAGGTGAGGGGGTGAACAAGATGAGAAGGTGAACTAGTTGAGGTGGTGAACAAGATGAGAAGGTGATCTAGGCAAGGAGGTGAACAAGATGAGAAGGTGAAAAAGGTGAGGTGGTGAACAAGAATAGAAGGTGAACTAGGTAAGGTGGTAAACAAGATCAGAGGGTGAACTAGGTGAGAAGAAAGTGAACTATGCAAGGAGCTGAATAATATAAGGAGGTAATCTATGTGACCAGCAGAACAATATCAGAAGGTGAACTAAGTGAGGAAATTAACATGAGGTGAACAAGATGAGAAGGTGAACTAGATGAGGAGGTAAACCAGGTGACCAGGTGAACAAAATAAGAAGGTAAACTAAGTGACAAGGTGAACAAGATGAGAAGGTGAACTACATGTTGATGAGATGAAGTGAGCTGGTAAACAAGATGAGAAGGTAAACCAGTTGAGGTGGTGAACAAGATAAAAAGGTGAACTAAGTGAGTGGGAGATGAGAAGGTGAACTAAGTGAGGAGGTGAACAAGATGAGGTGATCTAGGTGAGGTGGACAACAAGATGAGAAGGTGAACTAGGTGAGGTGGTGAACAAGATGAGAAGGTGAACGAGGCAAGGTGGTTAACAAGATGAGATGAACAAGATGAGAAGGTGAACAAGATGAGAAGGTGAACTAGGTGAGGTGGTGAACAAGATGAGAAGGTGATCTAGGTAAGTGAACAAGATACGAAGGTGAAATAGGTGAGGTTGTGAACAAGAATAGAAGGTGAACTAGGTAAGGTGGTGAACAAGATCAGAGGGTGAACTAGGTGAGAAGAAAGTGAACTATTCAAGGAGGTGAATTATGCAAGGAGGTAATTTAGGTGACCAGTAGAACAAGATGAGAAGGTGAACTAAGTGAGGAAATTAACAAGATTAGGTGAACAAGGTAAGAAGGTGAACTGGATGAAGAGGTAAACCAGGTGACCAAGATGAGAAGGTTAACTAAGTGACCAGGTGAACAAGATGAGAAGGTGAACTACATGTAGATGAGATGAAGTGAGATGGTAAACAAGATGAGAAGGTAAACCAGGTGAGGTGGTGGACAATATGAGAAGGTGAACTAAGTGAGGAGATGAGAAGGTGAACCAGGTGAGGGGGTGAACAAGATAAGAAGGTGAACTAGGTGAGGTGGTGAACAATATGAGATGAACAAAGTGAGGAGGAGATGAGAAGGTGAAGTAAGTGAGAAGGTGAACAAGATGAGGTGGTGGACAATATGAGAAGGTGAACTAAGTGAGGAGATGAGAAGGTGAACCAGGTGAGATGGTAAACAAGATAAGAAGGTGAACTAGGTGAGGTGGTGGACAATATGAGAAGGTGAACTAAGTGAGGAGATGAGAAGGTGAAGTAAGTGAGAAGGTGAACAAGATGAGGTGATCTAGGTGAGGTGGTGAACAAGATGAAAAGGTGAACTAGGTGAGGTGCTGAACAAGATTAGAAGGTGAACTAGGTGAGGTGGTGATGAGAAGGTGAACTAGGTGAGGTGGTGAACAAGATGAGAAGGTGAAATAGGCAAGGATGTGAACAAGATGAGAAGGTGAACTAGGTGAGGTGGTGAACAAGGTGAGAAGGTGATCTAGGTGAGGGGGTGAACAAGATGAGGTGAACTAGGTGAGGTGGTGAACAAGATGAGGTGAACTAAGTGAGGTGGTGAACAAGGTGAGAAGGTGAACTAGGTGAGGTGGTGAACAATATTAGAAGGTGAACTAGGTGAGGTGGTGAACAAGATGAGGTGAACTATGTGAGGTGGTGAACAAAATGAGAAGGTGAACTAGGTGAGGTGGTGAACAAGATGAGAAGGTGAACTTAGTGAGGAAGTGAACAATATGAGAAGGTGAACTAAGTCAGGACGTGAACAAGATAAGAAGGTGAACCAGGTGAGAAGGTTAAATGTAGATAACAGGATGGAAGACAAAAACATGACATTTTTATTTTTCACATCTACAAAAATGATTCACCAGTGGTACAGAAACTATGAAAATGGAGATACCCTGAAATTTCCTATGAAGATTTATGGATAACTCCTGTGAAGTACAATTTAGCTATTGAAGAGCCTAGAGTCTAATGATTTCCCATACAGAATATGCTTGCTGTCAAAGCACAGAGAGTTCTTTTTTACTTTCATTTATCAAAAACTGTCTATTGGCAGTTACACAGATATGTGCATTAGAGAAGACCCTGCATAGTTCAAAGTAGGATAAATACTCCAAAACTTCAAAATACAAGTGCTCTTTATGAAAAAGAAGCAATTTTCCGGAAGCTTAACATGGCATATTGGTTCTGTACAGGTATGATAAATTGTACACCGAAACTGATAATATTACCAAGGAAGATCTATTTCTTGAAACCACTTTGTTCTCAACTCAATTTTGAAAAGAAAATATTCTGCATGGACTACTCCAATATCATTGTTTGTCAGTAAGTTGTTTGCAGTGTTGATGATTTCTGAGTAAGTGAATTTAGTTTCCACAGTCTAAAAATGAGTGGAGCACAAAGTAACTAAAACTTCCATTTATCTTTGTGCCTGGCCTACAGTTTGCTTACATTAAGAAGTGAGAGACATTAATTTTGTGTTAAGATTCTTTAAACAAGCCACTAGATTCCTGAATTAATGACAAATCACCAATGTTTTAATTAAAACAGCAGACATAACGTTATCTTTAATAAGAGACATTGGGAATACTGAGCTAGCTGAATAGATATATCATATTCTGCAGTTTACACAGTCTCAAGTGTTTTGGTGCAATTCAGTGAAATTAGAAACCTTGAACAATTTAATGCTGAAAATCCACTTCAGAAACTGAAAACTCATTATCAGATTAGATTCAAGGTTTTTCATGTCTGAAACTAAAAATTGTTCATACAATTGCTATTTCAGATAATTCATTACTTCTATTCAGCTTCTGAATTTTGTATCATTTACAAACAGATACATCGCCAGATACTGAAGATGTCTTTTTTATACTGTATAGGAAAATGTTACTTTATAAAAACACAAGTATGAATATTGTACAGAGTGTAACAATCTGTGGGAATTTAATTTCAAAAGAATTCTAACTGAAAGATAAAATTTATTTACTGACGTAACAATCTTAACTTTCAAATTTATATAAATGGCTACAGGCAAGATAAATTCTTGAACACTTTTTACAATGTCTGTAATTTCTTCAATAGATTTCCTTCAGGTATATTTAAGTTACAGTACAACACAGGTTACTTCAGAATAATTCAGAAACACAAATTACAAATAAAACTACTTTCTACTTGATAGGGCACAGAACAGAAAATATTTTCACTTTCATTTCCAGTGAGTAGTTTTATTATCTAAACACAAATTTTGCCAATTTTGATTAATGAAGGGCCAGAACTCTTTAAGTACCAGAAGGGATTTGAATACTGTGGTGGTGGAATCAGCAGGCAAAAAAAATTTATCGAAGGGATTTGACTGGTTATCAAACCGGGTCGAGATATTATGTCAACTAACATAATCAGCAAGTTTGGTGAAGACTAGATAAAAGTAAAACTCTGATTAGGAGAGTGAACAAGGCTAATTTTGGCAAATCTCACTGATTCATGGGCCATAATTCTAGACTGCCTGATGGGCTTCGGCTGGTTATTGAACTTAAGTGAGAAAACATTATCACAAATTGAAGCGAAGTTCCAATGAAAACTCTGACTTAACCTGTGGATGCTACCCAGTCAACCTATCAACCTACAGCCTACCCTACAGCCTATCCCCCAATGGTATTCCCATCATACATCCTGTCTTTTGCATATAAAATTCATCATTGAAAATCTCTGATAATTTCTGATAAAAGCAAACTTTCTGACTAAAATATACAATGACATTTGAACTACCTCACAAATTCTGACAAATGACAAACATTCTTTCTGACAAATTGTTATATGACAATAGAAGCATTACGACAAAATTTTTCATGAACAAAATAACTTTTCTGACTAATTCTGACAATGACCACAAAACCTCCAAACGACAGAAACAAAGGAAACTTCTTTATAAATACTGTCAATGACAAAATTCGAAAATGACAAAATAACCTTCCAATAGACATACTTACTACTTTCTCACAAAACTTACAATGTATTCAACCTTTCTGACAAACTCTAGAGATGAAAGGTAAACAGACAAATTTAGACAAAGCTCTTACGCTATTTGTTTTGCTTTAAAAACAAAAGTTTGGCAGTCTGCTTTAAGGATTTCTCTGATTTTCTTTGAGAGAAGACTCAACAACAATATAACACTTCTGGTTTCAATGTTGTCCTGTTTTTTTGCCATTTCCTTGCCAGCTGCTACTGTTTATATAAGTTTCTGCTAGAAGCAATGTAGGCATTATCATTTCACTTTTGCAGCATTATAAAATTTAATAGTATTGCATCATCATTATGCAGAAGCAATGCCTAAGGCCAGTTATTGTAAAAAGGTTTTCTGAATTTACAAACATATTTACAGACTGTTCAAGATTCTTCTTCAAAAACTCCACATCTTTAACACATAAATGTTCTGCTAAGAGACTGTTTTGTTTTGTTTTTCTTCTACAATTTTTTAACCACCACATAATATTATATGTGTGTGATTGCTTATGAGCTGAACAACCTTTTTAAATGAATAAGAAGTGTTAAGGTTACTTAGAATTAAAGTCAGCATTATAATTTGAAGACAACTTAGCAAGCCTTTGTAACAATACATGGGACATTTATATTTAAAAATTTTTAGTAACCAAATATTTGGGCTAAGAGCGATACTTAAAAGTAAAACAGTAGGTCTACTTAAGCATTCAACCAATCTAGATTCAATCTGAAAGCTCTTTAATGTGTGACAGGAGTCCAGTGATCTTGCTGTAGTTTGACCTCCAAACATTATTTTTTTGAATCATTTAGCATAAAAAATGTGAAATCAACTCTTCAAAGAAAGCTTTAAGATTTAAGAATAAAATGAATGTTTATATGACTTAATGAAGTATCTGTTTTTAAATGCTCCAACATAGTCCTAAAATTGCTAAGAAATAGTAGTTGTAGCCAAGACAATCAGATGCTAGTGTGATCTTTGAGGGTTATGACTTGCTTAACCACGGTTAACACAAAATCATAAATATCAGATTTTGAGTTATGGAAGTCCAGAGCCAAGTGTCAATAAGTTTTGAGATTCAAACATAGGTACTGAGTGCCCTAATGTCTTATTATCTTAGCAGCTTTTTCTTCTATTTATCACTTTTCATAATGTTATAATGAATATAGCTCTTCAATTACCAGTATTGAGTCAATTCAATGGTTTTTGTAACTTCCTTTGCTAGACCTAACAGTATCATAAATATGGAACAAATTTATCCAAAATCAGGGAACTTAACTTTTGCATGACAACAATCTCACTCCCAATTTTCCATTTAAATCCAATCACCATAACATCTTTAGAATACTGAGTATTGTTGAGAATGGTATCACTTGAGATAGAGAAAAAAGGCAGTTTTCCACCTGACAAATCTTCAAAATTATATCCCGATAGATGCATTACCATGGAAACAACTTATATCTGAGTGGATAATTTGTGAATGAATTGTAGGACATATTGAATATCTATCAACGCTGCTACATATACACACCAGGTAATGAAAAAATCTACTGTATTAATCCACTGATAAGCAAGCCTCACTTGATTTATAATTACTGGAGGTATTAATGAGAAACAGGAAAACTGCAGAGCAATTAACTGAGAATTAAAAGACAGCTGTTTTTAAACCATGCAAGTTTACTTTAGTTCTAGAGTTATATACACATGAAATACCTTATTACAGTTCCTCTCAATCACTTACATAAGTAAATTTTGTCACTGGTACCAACTCACAGCTGGTTGAACAGTACAGTATCATGTGTGGTTGACAATTGTTTTGCAAAAGACATGCTTTATCTGTGATTAACCCTGAACATGCTGAAATTTTGTAATGGATTTGCCCAGCTTTGAATTTGGAACAGTCCATTCAAAGTTTAAGGGATTTCAATATCAAAATACAAAAATGGAGCTACCAACAGCATAGAGCCTTGTTAGACTGCACGGATGTACAGGCTGACCTGGCTCTATACTGGTGGCAAAGGCCAATCACTTTTGGTTCCAGCACGTTAATGGTTAAAACCACAGACCTTTCAAGCCAGAGATGAACCCCTTAAATACTGAGCTATCAAGATCCCTTTTAAGACAAGGAAGCAAGAAAAGGTTTTGAAGGTGTTTACAACAGAATCAATGTAAAAAATTGACTTAACTGACAACTTTAAGCAAATATATCAGTATAAACAAATTATGTAGAGTAAGGATAACTTCACATTAACTTATATAACTTCTAGATTAGCAGACTTTGCTGATTAATTGTACTGAAGCTAAAATCAGCACTGTGCTGACACTGCCATTTATAAACCATCACAAAAACTCTCAGTTCCTGTATTAAAGTAGAAAAACTTGTAATCTGATTAGACAGACTGAAAATAAATGTCAAACATGTTCTTCTTATTGCTAATTGCATCGGTATTATCTTAAAATACTATTATTTTCAAAATAAATTGTCAAATCACTAGGATAATTATGTTGATATACTTGGCCAATATTATGGAAGTACTAGCAATTTGGTGAGTTACCTTTAGTTTATCCATCACAGAAGTTTTCTGTTCTTACGAATCATAGTGAATTGATGTGATAGACAACATACATGAAGGTAGTGCTAAGTGATGGTTTTACAAGCATACTCAGAATTTATTTTGATCTTAACAATCTCAATGGATTACCTACATACTGCAATAACTCTGCCAAAAATATCTGAATCACAAAAGCCTTAGAATATGCACTTGAAAATGATCATTGTGCGAAAGTTTGGTGAAAATTAAATGAGAAATGTAGGAGTTGGACACAGAATATGGGACAGACAGATGCATAGACAGACAGATGGAATAACTGATGGACAGTGTCACTGTGTGACTACTATAAAAAATAAAGCCACCTTTCAGGTGCATAATTAAAAATTTGGCCACTCTGTTTTATTTCTAAGCAGTAACATAGATACTGATAGAAGGATTTAAACTTGACAGGTAATAAAATTACCTTGTTTACCAAATGTTCTATACATGTAAAACAGTATTATGAATCAGGTGCTATAGAGTTTTTTGTGTATGACCACTAAATTTCAAGCAGTTGTATATCAAGTGCCAATGGTCCTTTACATTCACGTGCTAGATTTCGCATTATGCTGAAATAACTGAAATGATCATATCAAATAATAAACAAGAGCCACGTGCTCAGGTGAGCTAAAAATCCTTCCATGCATGTAGAAGATATGCTCCAGACAAAACTGGAAGCCGCCTGCCAGCCCGCCTGCCATGGACGTTCCCATAATACAACCTGGTTTTTTTAAATAGGCATATAAAAAGAGATTAGACTAGGGTTCCAGTTTGACAATGATAATTCTTTGGCTGATTTCTCAATAAGTCAATGTCAATGTAGTCAAAACTCTTATTCTTTTCTTCTTACTTTGTCATGAGCATTTTGTGTATCCAGGGCTTTAATTGAGAGGGAATGGACACTCCTTATCTATCGAAAGAATAACCAAATTATGCTGTCGCGCGTTCACCTGTTTATCTTATAACGGATTACCTATCGTTGGTTAGCGGTAAGTTGGAATGCAATGGTCGCACCTACTTTACAAAAACATCGGTCTTTCTGTCCATAATGGGCTGATTTTCAAGATCTAAAAAAGAAGAAACATTAACCTTTTCGATATCTATATTTTTACTTGAACAATGGAAGTTTTTCTTACAAGCCGACGAGTAAAAGACGACAACTCAATCGCTTTCTTTTTTTTGTAATTATCTACCGTTGTTTAGCAGAAAGATGGCATGCAATGGTCGCACCTTGTTTACAAAAACATCAGTCTTTTTGTCAGTTATGCGCCGATTTTCAAAAATTAAAATTAGTAAGAAAGAAAAAACATGCACCTTTTAAAATATATTTAATTTTTACTTCAACGATAGAAGTTTCATTTGCAAGCAGACGAGTAAAAGACAACTCGATATGTTCTTCTCTCTCTCTTTTGGTAAAAAATCTGTCTCGATTTGATGAATGCACAATATTCAACCGTCCATTATGAAGTTAATATGAAAAGAAGCTTGGAAACCTTATTTCCAAATCTCAATATCGTCCAAGGAGAGTGCGATGCAATTCATGTTTAGTGTTTTTATCAAGTCTGTTTGCACTGATACCCCCCGAAATTCGGTACATTGATGATCACTGAATGACTGTATTTTCGACAAAACTGCTATATGTTTACGGGGCTTTATTTCGTAAACAAACACCGATATAGCAATAAAATATATTGTAAAGCTCAGTTCTATGTCCTTTTATCAACTTCCATCAAATACCAACTTATTTCGTAACTCCATTTTCGTCTGATACCCCCCCGAAAGTTGACCAGAAAACAAGAATTTGTACATACTTTCCGCCATTTTGGAAAACAGCGATTCCATTTTAGTATCGATTTTCATTGTTTTTGAAGCAGAAGCTGCATTGAAAAATAACAATCTAGATAATCAAAACAATATGGGAAATATTTATTTTACTAATTCGGCTAAAATTCGTACTGTAATTTCTTACTGTAAGTTGTTTTTTAAGCATTTGATTATACTATCAAGAACATATACCATCCGCCATTAAGGTATTTATAAAGAACCGACTGCGCATGCGCGCGACACCATATTTTCACAATTTTCGAGTGTCCATTCCCTCTCAATTAAGGCCCTGGTGTATCTCACTCTTTTGTTTTTTCATGAAAATTCTTTCATTTTATATTACAGCGTTACCTTAGAGAAATAACAGAAGAATAATGAATCTCTGATGAAATTTTATTCCCATTACTCTGTTGTACAGATTTATTCACAATTAAGTATTATAGCCTTGGTACATTTCTGACTGAAGCCTGATGCAACAAAATAGTCCAATTAATTTTTTGTTGTAGACAGACTGACAGTTGCATGTACAATAAAGTCATCCTGTGAAGCCAGATTTAAGATTTAACTGGCACTTTACTAGCATGTTATAATCAAATTTTAGACAACAGTTTTTTCATGAATACAACATTTGGTGCCAAATGGACCCGAGAAAACTCCAGTTTGTTTAAGAGCATTCAACATGCAATGAGTGTATCAAAAGAAAGCTAGCTACATGTATAAACAGGTCAAGAAATACTGTTTTCTAGCAATGCAACTTTTTATACACTATTAAAGGTCAAGTGAGAAATATTGCTATCTATGAACTACTAGTATGTGCTTTTTGTTGTTGTTGCTTTTTTTATGCAGTTTTTTATCCTCAAACAATCAATTTTTTTCTTCTAAGTCCTTAAATTATCAAAGGAAACCCTTCATCTCAAATGTTCTTTCATCTTCCTCCTGTCACTATTTTATCCTGCCAAAATCAAAAACTAAACCAAGATGGCCATGATGGCCCTAAAGTGCTAACATCAATACACATATGTGTACAGTATGCTCCAGGAGGAACTCTCGTTTTCCTTGAGGTCATCGTGGACTACCCATTCCTTAAAACGCAACCAAATCCGCCGCATTTTGAGGATCCATGCCGCAAACATGGTCACCAAATATGGCGGCGCACGTCCACTAAATGGTTCTGCGAACATTTTCACAGGTATATGATATCGAGGCTCTCACAGTTCTCAATTACATGCATTTTGGCGAATTTTAACGCTTTAAAAATAGCAAATAAATGTATAAAACTCCCATTCTCATGCATCTGTTTACAAATGATCCTATTTGTTAACGCAAAGAATGACAATTCAAAGCAATTGCTTCTTGAAACAGCTGACTGACGTATTTCAGAAAATAAACTGACTGGTTTCCCATTGCGACCTGTTAAAACTGTTTTCCTATTTAAAGAAAACAAACAACATGTAAACCCTACTGCGACATCTGTATCGTCTAGATGCTTGGCAAAAATTATTGATCAATTTTGCTATGTAATAACAAGCGTTCACAAAATTTCAACGACGGAAGAACACAATAAACCTACACAGCAAATGTATTTGAAGTTTGGTTTTAATTTTACCAAATGTCACATAACTGGTAGACGTAAAATGCACAGTTTCATAACGGTCGTTTCATTAAATGTTCAGGTAATCAAGGTGAGTTATGACCCTAATTAATTTCGCGATGGTCGTCAAATATCTTCGAGATATTTCATGATGTCAAGACATCGAGGACGTCCGTCTTTTTCCTCATTGTTGCAGCAGATATTTCTTTTTCCACGTCCGCCCAAAAAAACGAAAAATGTGAGTTCCTCGTGGCGTGTACTGTAATGGCAAGTGCAATGTAGGATCAGTTATCCAAATAAAAGAAAGAACTAGAAAATAATGCATGACAATATTCAAGCTTTTTGCTATTTTGTTTCTGAAAAAAAAGACTTTAAAAGATTTCCACGTGTCTTTGTTATTTTGTTTATAATATCTGTAAGATACACATGTGACCCCTAGCATAATCTGAACAATCCTGGTAGAGTTACACAAGACAATACTGCTACCAATTTTAGAGGTCTAAGTTTTATGGTTTCTGACAATAACTTTTTTCAGCTTTTTGTCTCTATGACTATGTAAAACATCTAACCCTGTGTATGGAGCCAAAAAATACCCCAGTGGCAAAGTAAGAACAGTTCTGGTAGGCTAAGCTCCATGCAAAATTTTAGAACTCTAGGCCTTGTGGCTTCAATCAAGAAGAGCTTTAAAGATATTCCTGGGAAGGAATAAATAATGATAGTGGCATAGATTGAACAATATCTGAAGAGGTCAATTAGACAATGTTTCATTTGAACCAAATTTCAGAGCTCTCTGCTTTATTGTTCTGATAAAAAGCCTGTTGTGCTCAGGTGAGCTAACAGGCAAAAACAAGTATGGCAGCTTTTTTCATGTTATGTTTTTGTAATGTCAAATTGAAATTTGTTTCTTACCATTAAAACATTATTTTCAAATCAAACAGGAATAATTCAATACAACAGATAACTAAAAATTGTTTATTAAAATGCCAACTCTCTGCTTTTGACCAGCATTCAAGGGAGCAGTAGTGACAGCTGAAACTAACTGAAAGAGCAACGACTATCACTGAATGACAAACAGGTACTCCAGTAGTTAAACGTTAATTAGCAAATATTGAGCAAATTTTGTGCTTGCAATATCTTCACTTGTGTAAAACACTCTAAAGACCAACCACATTTGTACAATAACATTCACAAGTAATGAATAAAACTATAAAAACATATATGGATCAAAAGAGATATTATTTTTCAACATATGTAAAAGTCTTAAAGAAGTATTGAAACTTTCTTGACTTCTGGTGATTTTATCACAGGCAGGTAGTATAACTCACACAGCTGATATATTCCAACGCACACAGATTTTGGATTATAACTACTGGTTCTGCAATGGTTCAGGCTAAATCTGTTACCATTAAAATTGCTAGGACCAAAAACAGTGGTGGAAATTAGGAGTGTCATGTAATACTGGTAAACAGTGATAAACGGCAGAAAAATATTGCACCATGGTACAATGGATTGTACTGTTTCTTTTAATGGTTTATCTTACTTACCTGCCATGTTTCATGATCATTTGAAAAAAAAAAGTTCATCTTTTTTGTCATTCAATCATTTGGAAACAAGTATTTCTCAATCTGGTCTTTCCAAGTCAATTACAGCAAGCACCCATCTGGTAGGTGCTTGCTTTATTAATGTTTGCAATGTACATTGTATCTTAGAGTAAAAAAAAAACAAACAAAACAACATGGCCGATGACAGTGTTCAGTAGATGACAAAACTCTGCTAAACAAGAAGGCTAAAAATGTTATTTGGGAGCACTTAGAGTTAAAATATGAAAACAAAACAATTAACTGAATCCTGTATGGAATGTAAACACCATCAAGCACAGGTAAAGAATACTGGCAGTGGAACCAGTAACCTAGAGACCCAATAGTTGGTTTATTAGGGGTTATTGGGGTTTACTACAGACTTTTTGACTATTTTTACTGACAACTGGTAAAAATTAGTACATAGTTTAATCTAGTCAAAATGATTCAAATGACATCTTGAGCATATTCTGAGATATTTTTGTTCTGGGTCAGAATCTCATGGAGGCGAGATATTGACCCATACAAAAAATTACACAATACAGTACTGGACACGCGAAACCCGCACAATTCGCGTATTCGCGGCGAACTCTCATGCTTTATAACGCGAGCGAATTCGCGGCAACTTGAGACAATTGCCGCGAATTCAACTCGCGGCAATTTTGCCGTGAACATTTGCCGTGATTCGCCGGGAATAATACATGTTCATTTGTATAATAAATGTAGATCTATCTTGTACTCTGTGAACTTGAAACCATTCGTATTTAAATGATATACATGTACAAGTACGAAAATTAATTAGTAGATCTACATGAAGTTGTATCAAGAAAATCTTGTAATTTTCTAAAATGCCTCTTCTCTATTTATCTTTGATGCCAACAGCAAATATAAATAATCACAGCGAAATCAAATAACACCGTTAAAAACTTTCCTTGAATGGTGGAATCATGACCTCAAAGTATAAATGCGACGCAGTACAAGTATGCGGCTCCATCGGTAGGTAAATAGTGTACATGTACACGTGTAAGAATATTTTTTTAGGGGGGATACATATTGAGTTTAAAGAAGAGATATAAATATAATATATATGTGGAAAAAGATATTTAGTTACATAAAAAGATACATAATTGATACGACATTAACTTGTTCATTTCTAAATGTATCCCCATATTGGAAACGTTACATAAGACTTCCGTAACACCAATGACTGCTGTAAAGTAGAACTGTTTCTCACATTCTGTTTCGTTTGTTTATTTATTTTGACTTTAAATTTTGAAATTTGTAATCGTTCTTCTTTTTCAGACTGACAATGGACAGAGACCGTTTACCCTTCCATAACTGGTTTGCTGCTTGTGAATTTTATTTTCATGTAGGCGAGGACAAGCAATTCAAAACACAAAGAAATAATGATGTACTATGTTATTTTGCTTGGAGTATTGTAAGTATTATTTGCTATGTTAATCTGTCATTTCAACCTTCATATATCGTTCTGAAAAAACAACAGTACTTTTGAATGAATGCAGTCGTTTTTTTTTCTTTATGGACATGGATTATGTCACGTATTTCACGCGATACTTAATCCTTGTCAATATCTCCTTACAAAACTAGGTGTTACTATTTAAAGATTTTCCGAAAATGAGAATTGAAAGTAGAGAGCAAGCATCCAAAAGCATGCAGCATTAGATCATGTGATGTGGAAAAAGCGGTAAAATACTGGGATTTTTTATGGAAAATTACTCAGGCTTGCTGTCAAAGTATAGCTCTTGAATTACAACCAATAAAAATACGGTGTTGTATCACGTGTAACGATCATAGGTCACGGGAATTGTGATTGACAGGTTGTTTCTTTGAGGCTACATATAGGTTTCACAACAATATTACGATATCAAAGATTGTGAAATTCATCCCCAAATGATAGAAATATAAAAGGGAAGTGTTGAGCCACTGAAATTTACAAGTGTTTGTTATGCATCGAAAAAATCTATTTATACAAGATCTGTAGATTTCACTTTCAAACCAGAGCTCAGATTGGTGATACACAATTACACTATAGCAATGTTCTTAAACAAATGCACTATTTATGAGAAGTAAGTCCAGCACATATATCATAAACTATAAAGAATTTAAGATGCAGCTAATCCAAGACAAATGAAAACACGAGTATGATTGATAAATTTAAAATTGTGATGTTATGGAATTGAATTAGCGGAGTTTTGTAAGTAAATTATTTTATTGTCGACCAATCAACTTGCATCTTGCTACTCATCACCTACTCATCTCATGCACCTGGCATTTTTTACTCGTGAAATTGAAAGTAAAGAAAGTCTCAATTTAAGTGATAAAACTTTTACAATTTTCAACAATCATAATTAGCGTATTAGACGTAATAATTAGTTACACCTGTGAATCGGTGCTAAATGTCGCTCTGTATTGTTCTAAAAATAGAATATGTGCGAAAGTAAACAATGGATTTTAATTACATTTGTATTATTATCAAAATAACAATTGGACAATTTGTTACCGTGCGTTCTTTGATGTAGTTCCAATTACCTTTTGTAATTTTAATCTCGTTTTGTTGTTAACTAATTTTCACCAGCACCTGATTGCTTTGTTTTCGAATACAAAATGTATACGCTGTACACTGTACATGTTCAATGGCTAAATATTAATAAATATACATGACATTTACAAGATTTTTCAAAGTTTTCAAAATTAAAGACCCCTGGGAATGAGTACTTTCTAATACAAATATTGCTATAGATTCGCCGTAAATTACGGCGATACATCGTGGCGATTTTTCGTGAACCGCCATGAAATGCGGTGAACTTGCACGCGGCGATGTTTTACCGCGTAGTGTCCCGTCGCGTCATAGACTACACTCGCGGCATAACGCAACTTTTGCGGGTTTCGCGTGTCCAGTACTGTATCTCCAACTGTGTACAAGCCAGCAAGTCAAATCAGCCCGAAGTACATGTAGAATTGGCCTCAAAATAAGTCAAATCGGCCTCCAAAAAAGTCAGATCGGCCCAATTGCATTTTTCATAAGTCAAATTGGGCCCAAAATAAGTCAGAGACCCCAATTTTTTAAAAAGAAGATTAATAAGATATAATTGTGTTTAAATAATTAAATAAAAATCAGCTTTAATGTTAGTGAAAATTGTTATTAACATGATTTTACACGCGCGCAATAATTTTTCTTTGATTATTAACGTGACAATCAAAAACAAATTACTGTTAAATCAAATTAGCTTTAATGATAGTCATAATTGTTATTAACTTAATTTTTAGTGTGTAATCCGCGTGACTTGACAACATCACAAAAACCTCAAGTTAAAAGAATGTTTCATAGAGGCTTTTAAATGTGCTATAATTAATCAAAGGTATTTAAATGAATAAATGCACAATTTCAAAGTCAAAATAGGTGATTTTACTAATGATTATGATACTGTTTTGATTTGACATGATTAGTAGAGTTAATTAAATAATCTTGTCATTTATATACATGTGTAGGTGTTGATTTGTATTGTATTTTACTGTACTTTATCTTTATTACTTGTGAAATGTCACAATAGAATTGCACGCTAGGGTGCTTAATCCACAACATAAGAACTTAGAGTGCAGAAATATAATCATGTCATTTATATAGGTGTTGATTGGGTATTGTTTATAACTGTGTCATGACAAAGTACCAGTGCCTGCAAGGTGATTTAATCCACAACATAAGATCAAAGCGATTAATTGTGTATTATTGATAATGATTTATCATTGACTTATAATGAAACAAATTTGCAAATATCCTGTGATAGGGCAAAGATTAATTTAAGCTTCGCCGCAGGTCGGTCCCACGTTTTACCGGAATTTCTCTTGTAAAATTTTTCCACTCTAAGATATTTCAAATTTCTTGGGTGAAATTATTATTTCTGTGGTATATTAATGATTTACATCATTTTTTAATGACTCATATCCAATTTATGTGTGATTCCGGCGTAAATCCGTATGCACAAATTTTCCGCAACTCGCTGATTTTCTTTCTCTTGCAACATCTTTCCACTTGAAGATACTTTAAATTCCTTCGGTACATATGTTCCTGATGTAAAGTAATGAAAAATAACATTTGTATGACTCAAATTCAATTTATTTATGAAATACAGGCCGATTTCGGCGTATATCCGTATACGCAAATTTTCCGCAACTTGCCGATTTTCTTTCTCATGTTAAATCTTTCCACTTGAAGATACTTCAAATTCCTTTTGTTATTACGTTAGTATATAATATATTAATAAACAATGTTGTATGTCTTGAAAAAAATAGGCTTATAGATGAAATATAGGTTGATTCCGGTAATGCAGTCGATTCCGGTAGATTCCGGTAAAAATGGCCAGTTCCGGTAAACCGTGGTACCCGCGCAGGCATACAAAATTATACCATTAAAATATGTTTCATTAATAAAATGATATATAGATAAATGTAAATGATCTTCTGTTTCATTTGAATGCTTTGTAGGGTGAATTCACTGAAAAAATGTTATACTAAAACCAGAGACATAGATAACAGAGATAAGCAGCTCCTATTTACTCCATTGAAATAGCGCACATGCCTCTCAAAAAGTGAAAAAATTAGGCATTTTGTAGCAATTAAAACTCAATGGCTATTTGTTCGACCCTTTTAAGGTATACATCATTTGAAAGCTTAAACAGTCGTCTATAGCTGCAAGTTAAAATATTGGCAACTTTCTAGCCTTTTAATGTAATTTAACTTGGCAGAATATACCCACTATCCCAGTTTTTCACCATCTTTATAGTTTTTTTAAAAATGATTAAGTTGCAGTTCTCTTTAACACATGATGCATCATTTATTTTTACCAGGACTAAAATTATTTTACCTGCAGCAATAGACAAATGACTAGGCTTTCAGAAAATGTATAATTTGATTCAATTTGGCAACTAGTTAACAAGTTATACTTGCTACAAGACACTGTCTTAGCAGGCACACGTGAGACCTTAACTAGCTAGGAAGTTGCCTATCTCTGTTATCTATGTCTCTGCTAAAACATAACTTTTTACATAAAAACTAAGGCCCATTTTACTCGAGGCCGATTTGATCTGGGGCTGATTTAACTTTTTTGTGGCTGATTTAACTTGTGGCCGATTTGACTGTAATTTGCATACAATTAGTTGGACTAAGTTTAATCATTATTTGATAGAGAATGTACCCAAAATTTTTCCATGAAATTTCCATTGTCACATTTGATAGAATAACCAGCAATCATGATAAGATACCATTTTCTATCCAGTAATGTGAAGGAAACCAGTGTAATGGGAGTGTTTGAATTTTAGTCAGAGTTATTTTACACAATCAGAACAAAATATTTACCTACCTATCAAACATTCAAAAGGCCAAAATAACGGTTGACTTATGCAACAGGACTTTTGTCACTAAATTGACATGATTACAAAAAGTTATAATACATGTACATATACTAACATCATGACTTTCCTTATATGAAAATGATCATTCATTCCGCTGGAAACTCCCTAGTATTTCATTTATTGGTAAAAAGTGGCATGCACAGTAAAACAGTTATGTCCCCAGTCCCCATGTGACAAGAAATGTTTAACCAGTCATGGTGAAAACATATGTGTTATAAATTGTGCTTTTTGTTTTAAAGAGATGTTTTCAGCACAGTCATAGAAATAGAGAAAGTCTGCCTGCTGCAGTTGCAAACACTTCAATTCCAGATCAAAAGAAATCAATTATTTCAAGTTTATTTGTGAAGTGTATGGTCGATTGTCTGGTTAATTGATGAGATGCCAGTATGGAATAAACATTACCATCGTTATTTCGTTATAGCAATTTTCAATAGTAATTGATTTTGCTTGAATCAACACTATCCAAGTGTACCTGTCTACAATGGAATATTTCAAATAAGTAGTCCAGATTCTTGAACTATCCACACACTCTTCATGTTTCTTTTCTACTTTTTTTTTAATTTACCTTTTTCTCTACTCCGAAAGGCAGTGCTAGCCATGGCATTGTCTTGAAATATTCGTTAAATGTGTTTTCATCCTTGTCCCAGCTCACAAAAACGATTTGAAATTTGCATCCCTCTTCATTATCCTTTATTTTTTTGTAAAAATCAACTAACTTCGGTGTAAATCCTTTGCATGGTGGACACCACTCTGCAGAAAAATATATCCCGAGCACACGATCTTTACCACATAAAGAACTTACTGAAACTTTGTCATTATTTGTTCGTATCACATGATCCCCGAGCAAATTTTCCAACGTTCTCGCCATGTTCAGCCAGCAAGAACATCAACTCAAAACACTCATCACCGGCATTGCAAACACGGAATAATAATGAGGAAGGCGGAGCGTGCAACACGCAACATAACGGTATGTTGAATAGAAGAAACGAAATGGAAAGTAAATGTACGAAACGGATAGTGCTGTCAGTTTTGATTTTGGACATAGACACTAGTGAGATGACATAACGTTATAACTCAAATTCAGAAGTATTTTTGTCTGAATGATCAATGCTTGAATTTAAAGAAGTATTTGTATACTTTTTCATATTTTATAATGATAATAAGTATTCGTGTAGTTCATTTAGATCTCGAGATCATCCAGCCCATTTGTTTAGGTCTGGTAAACCAAAGGACTAGAATTTAACCGACTCCAGCTTCTCCTTTAGGATGCTGAGGCTGGGATCGGCTTGCTTTGACATAACATGGCAGACTATTCCATAGCCTGACAGTCCTTGGAAAGAAAGAGTTTGAATGATTTGCCTTCAATTATTGTCAGTAATGGATTTCCTTCATACGTGAACACAACATCCCTCTGGACAAGACCTTCCGACAGACGTATATTTGTATGACATTGACCCCTGAAAGACCTTGACATCGAAGGTCTCATTGTCAAAAATACTTAATAGTGGCCGAAACTCCCTTAATACTAAACACATTTATTTCATGTTTGCACACAAGAACCCTTTGAGAGGAATCATCCAAATGCGTATATCTTTTTTTTTTACCTTTTTTTTTGACCCCTAAATGACATTGACCTTGGGGGGGGGGGGGGTGAAAAATAAAAAAAAACTTCTTTTGAATCAACAGATTTAGTTTTTGTTTGTTAACATGTTATTTTGCATTATATTTGTTACGGTACTGAGACGCTAGAGCTAATCAGGTTATTTTGAACCTGATTCAAGATATAAGACACAAGGAAATTTATTTACCGTCGCATATTTAAACAATCATCATTAGCTATATAGATAATTTAAGCAGACAATGGTAGTCGATACAATAAAAATATCTATTAAGAAATGCTACCGATCAAAAGCATAGGAAGAGTCCACGCTCACCAAAAGAAATTAAAACATATGATATATGCAACACAAGAGGGAAAGGCAAACAAACAGGACATAAAATGGAATAGACACAGAGTAAACAAAACATGACAGAAAAATCATTGAAACAAAGCAAATTTACATGCTAGGCCAGTCCAGGTGCTGATCAACCTGAAAAAAATATGTGTACTTATCACTGTGCGCATATGATTTGGCAGGATGTTTCACACCCTGGCAGCTTCAAACCTGAGCGAATTCTTGCCATAGTTGTTCTTACTTGTGGGGTCTCTAAGGTGTCCTCATACTTGATTCAAGATGATATCTGTTTTTAGCAACATTTTAAACCATGCACACTTGTTCCACATAACTGATCAATGTCTTACTTTTCTATTTAAAGTTCTTTTTAGACTACTGTCAAGATAAGCGCTAGCACCCAGGCATTTAGTTTACATTTTATATGTAGTGAAGTTGAAGTAATATTTCACGCAAGTTTATACATTAATGAATGCTTCCATGTTATTTTGAACATACTGTTATTCATGTGTTTATGTATGTCATATATTATGTAGTCGGTCAATAGCTATACATACCAAATGTAATTTTCTGTTGCAAATGTGACTTCTGTTGTACTTATCCGACTCTTTGAAATAAAATTTGTATTTTAATATTTTAACACACACACACACACGCGTGCGCACGCACGCACGCACGAACGCACGCAATCACAATGAGTTTGTATATATGTGTTGCTTTTCATAAAATATCATCATATAACTAACTAATTTTTAACTGTCTGAGTCAGTCACTGTTCCAGATTATACGTCTGCATCTCAATATATCTTTTATTTTTCACGAAGCGGTTTTAGAATTTGATGATTATTTTTCGTAATTATTTAAGTCTATATACGACAATAATCCATTTACCATTTTCAGATATCAAATTTAAGGAATATGATATGAAATTACCGTAGTTGGTATGATGTCTAATTATTCAAGCACTTAAATTACTTCACGCTTGTTTTACATTTCAGAGGGCACATAATTTATACATTGTTGTGGGGACATCTATATTATCCGTGACATTGTCGCTAGTTAGTCTACAGTTGTATCATCCTTCATATATCTGGTCTTAAGGTTGTTTTATCTCTATATTTCGAGTCATCCATCAGTAAAATCAAAACAGCTTTCCCCATTACCTACCTAAATTCTTATTCAAAATATAAATTAGAAAGCGTTATTTTGTTTATAGTAACAGCAACATTTATGTGAGATGGGGAAAACCTCTTTGAAAACCAAACTACTTTCCTGATAACAATTTGATGGTTCTCTTTAAAAGGTGCATCTAACTTGTAATTGTTAATAAGAAAGTGCTATGTCGTTGTTAAAAAAACAACAAATAAATGAAAATCAACTATCATTGCATCTACTGAGGTATGATACTACTCGATTATTAGAACAATTTAAACAACTGCATTTATGTTTTAAGAGCATAATACTGAAATCTGTTTTGTGAAATTTTTTAAAATACAACCGTTTTTAATAAGAAACTTGTAACAAAATGCTTATTAAGGAACGTGTGATGGCGTAATTTTCTATGTACTTGATTGCAGTTTGTTTGCAATGGGCATAAAATATTACTTCTGACTAGTGTCAGACGTTTAGACCCCTTGTCACCTAGACCCCTTTAAATTTTCAATTGAAGGTGACACTTAGACCCCTTGAAGACACTAAGACCCCTATTTTTTGAGACACTTAGACCCCTTATTTTGGATTTTGATAATATAAAGTATGTCTGATGATTTTTTGTTCTCATATTTGTTTAAAATAATTTTTTTTGTTGAGAATGTATATTTTCATCAGTTTGATCACTGAAGCAATTAAAGAAGCAATATAACTTTAATAAAGTAATCCAAAATTTTAAAGTAATCCAAAAATTCAATTTCACAGTACCAAATATTTCTAGCATAGAGACAAGGAATGGATGAAAGAAATATTTTTATAATAAACATGAGTTGCCAATTTTTAATGCAAGACCATTCAAAAGTCATTGCAACTGAGTTCTTTAATGAGATACTATCTTTCACCAATGAAATACAATTTAACATATGAGTAATTAAATGAGTAAAACATGTTGGAAAAGTGCTATAATAACTAATTATTTCTGAATTTGCCCTTTATGTTTATAATCTTTAACACCTTTTCAGATATATAACACCTCTCATGATAGATTTTTCCCCATGAAATTACGTTTCTTTTTTTCTTGATCCTTTTCAATCAAATTTTACCAAAAATCATTACTTTATTGATATAATATCAAAAAATAAAATAAAAAATAATAGTAATAAAATCAGTCTCATGACTAAATCAATATAATTGAACATTCCTTAAATAAGGGGTCTAAGTGTCTTTTAAAAAAATCAAATCAGGGGTCAAGGTGTCTTAGGGGTCTAAGTGTCATCTAAAACTGAAATTGTCAAGGGGTCTAACTGTCATGCTCCCCTTCTGACAATCCATTTTAAAAAAGAAATCATTCATGAATAAATGTTTTTTTATATAAATCACTTGGACACTTTTAAAAAAATCTAGCTTAAACTACTTTAAAATCACAACAATCAAATACAAATGTAGAATCGATGAAAAAAAGGAGAGCATTTCTGTTCATACTTTGCATACTTTCGGTTACATTCTTCCTTTCTACTAAATATTTCTACTTGGGTTACTATAGATTACATACCAAAATGGCGGCGTCTGTAGCAACGAGCATATAAGTCAGTAAAGATATATAGTGCCTTTGTTAAACTACATCAGAATATTTGACCATAAATTTAACATATTTCAAACAACCAAATTCAGTACTTGATTTTTCTTTGCAAAGGTTTTTGTAAAAAAGCTATTTTCAGTGATAGATGGCGAATAATTTTATGAGTCATTCGATCTGCTAGGCAGAAGAAACACCTTTATTTCAAGGGGTATTTTGCATGTTTTCTTTATTTTGAGTCATTATTTCGATATATATTTGTATATCTTAAGCTTTGTTTGTGTTTATATTTAAAACTTTCTTTGATAAGACCAATATTGGTGACATATATATTCTGAAATCAGCCTTTGTAGCGCAGTTGGATGGAATGACAGACTATTCTCCCCCTTACCAGTTCCTCCCCTGACAGTTCTCCCCATTTTTTTTTATAAGTTATTATTTTAGTTTTGACAAGATCTAAATGATCACATATTTCTTAATGAAGATTATTTTAGTGAATGTGATTGATATTAAGTGCAAATTGGTATGTTTATCTGAAAAGTTTTTATACAATTTAACACCTTTTTCGGTATTTTAATGTTGTCAACACCTTCATTGTGAGAGATGAAGATTATGGGGTGGTGATTGATAAACACCTGTAATTATCATTAAGGTCTAGTGATATTCATTTATTTGTTAAATAGCCATTACGGTAAAAGGTATATATTCTGAAAAATAAAAAGCCACAACTGGTGAAAAAAAACAATACTTATATGTAATGATTGTAATGATTATCCTTATCAAGTAAATTAATTAATAATTATTTTCTATGACAAAACACATAAAAAAATGTTTACTTGTTAATGTACAATACGGTTTATGTAAAACATGATGAAATATAACATTAATTAATTTTTTTTTTCAGAATAATTAACTCATATTGTGTAGTAATCTGTTAAAAATATTTTTTTTTCTAATTGATATCAGTTAATAATAAGCTTACCCATTTATTAAACATCTAGAAACATCATTAATAATGTATTAATAAAAATAAAAATATTAATAAAAATAAAAATGGGGAGGAACTGTCTGCACATATTGCACATATGCAGACAGTTTTCCTCCAAAATAGGGGGAGAACAGTCAAGGAGGAAATGTCAGGGGAGGATCTGGTAACGGGGAGAATAGTCTGACTACTCTTAACCAGTTGGATGAGCATCTGAATTGCGCAAATGCCAAATGTAGGGTTTGTGTGTTCAAGTCTCATCCTGGTGTATATGACTTTTCCAGACCGTGTAACAAATGTTTAGTATGGTCTGTGACTGTACATTGCTAAGCTTGTGCTTCATTAAGTTATTTCTCTTGTAAGAGAATTTGAGGACAAATTTTTATTGAGCAGATTAAATTTTAAGTATGTCATAGAACAGTATTGTTAATGAGGATACTTACATATTGTCACTAGCCTTGGTAGCTTGATTGAGTGCCTGACATGCAAGGGTGTGATTTTATATAGTTGACAAGATCAAGGTATCTTCAGTATTTCAGAGATTCCATTCCGTTCAGTTATCACTTCCCATTTTTATTGAACTTAACTCCACTACCTACCCTAACCTTAGCTATATAGTAAACAATAGTTTAGGTTAACTTCATACATGCAGTATAATTATTATATTCACATTTTAAAGATATTTCTGTAAGGATAAGAAAAATTACACTACCCACCATTTGCAGTTAATTTTTATTTATTGGTAGAGGATTTCACTTGTAAATCACACATATCAATGATAGCATGGTAAAACAGTGCCAACTCTAACACATTGCCTGCTTTTCATATTTCTTTCTTATTAATAACTTATTTAATTATCAACCATAGTCTTCATTTAAACTCAGTTTACAATTTAAGGTAATGGTAAAAATAGAAAGTGGCTGGTAAAGTCAGGAGTATCTGACTGTACTCAAGGTGTTTCTTGAGTAATCAAACTGGTATTACTAGATTGAAATAGTTAAAACCATATTTATGGTAAAGGTCCAGTTTTACTTTTAGAGGTAAAATTTACTAAAACGATAATATTTAAATAGTTTTAACACATGTATATCCTGTTAGTTTAGTTTATTTTACCTCTGTAAGATGTGAGTGAAAAATTCTTATGCATATTGATTACTCAATGATTAGCTATTAGTCTATTTTTGTAAAATATGATGTTAGATGATCATTCTTAAAATTCTCTCTCAATTTTTTGCAAGACAATGGCAGTGGTAAATTATACCAAAATAGCCATTCCATTCCTGTTTTTCAGAGTTCAGTGGTGTTAACTAACAAAGAGTGAGCATCATGACTGGTTAAGAGAAGAATGTTAAAACAAGGTGTGGTACAAGAGAAAATTTCTGATCTCACCTCAATGAACCAACTGCCACCTCTCGGGTAAAATAGTTTTATTATTTACTAACTGTTCTAGTAAATATTGTTAGCTGTACAAGTTCCAGATTGAATACTAGTAGATGGAATGACTTGCATATATTTATGGTAAATTTTCACAAGTCAGTAATACAGTCATGTCTCAAAACTTTTAGAAGAGGTTGACTCTTTACCCATACTGAAACAGTTATTGACATGTTTGTTTTCAGCCTTATTTATTTATTCATTAGTTCTTTTATGGAAAAAGTCTTATTTCAAAGAAAAAATTATTTCAGGACTCTTCCTCAATGGTCACGTGTAAACACGTTAAACAGAGGAGGTTACCCTAAACCATTTACAAAGGACAAACTGCTGGTATGTATACATGAATAATAACTTAGAAAGAAGAGGAAATATATATGTTCTTTTTGTCACAGTGTTATTTTAATAGATGTATAGGAATATTTGTCACAGCCCTTGCATTACTATTATTCAAGAAATATTTGTGCATGTGAAGTTGGTGATTTTTGCAAATGGTGTTTTTCCATTGAATTAAGTAGCCACTAAAAAGCCTTTTTCTTACAAACACAAACATTTCTAGCTACTGATGAAGAAAAACATTTTGGTTCAATTATTGACATATGGAATGATAAACTTCATAGTTTTCACAGTTTCTTAACTATATCATTGCAACTGATGTATATTCTGATTTCAATCAAAAGAACACTGGTCATTACTGTTCAAGTTTTAGAGAGAAGAAAAAAACATTAAAAATATTCACCTTAAACCTATGAATGAAATGTAAAGAGAGATTATCTTATATCTTCAACAAAACAAAATAACACAATCTAAGAAAATACAAACATGTACATATAGCAATGTAAAACAATTGACTACATTTTTTGTGGACCTGGATTAAAAGACTGCCTGTCATTAAGTGACCTTTTTTGGGATGTTCCCATGAAAAGTCACGTATGACAAGTTTGACAGATCATTAAAATGCTTTGCTTGTACTGTTTTATAGCATAGGTTTACGATGTCTTTGTGAATTTGACTTATTTGTAAAAGCAATGGAATTCATGATACAGAGCTATTAATAATGATCCTTTATAGGGATTTTTTGTCGCTTTCTTAATAAGGATGAAAAGAAGCTTGTTTCCAGATAGCTAGAGAAACTGAAACAAGGTTATATCTTATATATTTGTCACATTGATGGAGATTCAAATATCAGTCATGTGTAGGATATATTTAGTAACAGTTGTTTAAAATGAGAAAGTGCAGTGTAAGACTGTAATCCTCTGTAGAAATCTTAGTAAAGAAATGTCATGTAATCATGGTATAGTTTTAAGTATACGGACTGTACTTTATAACATTTAAAAACACCTCCCCCCATAAGAACATTATTGTCAACAGGTCAAATGCGTCTCTAAAATACTTCTTTACAGAACAGCAACTTGCTAGATTAATTAATCGGCTAACAACAAACGCAAAGTTTTATTCACACTGAAACCATTGAGTCCTAGTTCCAGAGACACTCCTTGGTTAGTTTCAAGGTCACACATAAAACCTTGTATTACATTGATGTTCAGACATCAGAACTGTAACATATGGATTAGCAGTCTGGTATGATACCACTAGACTAACAAATGCACTCCTGAATAGTTAGTTTCAGTTAATTCTGCACAAGAACAGAGTGATGTTTTTCCTTCTTTTTTCAGCCTGCACCTGAGAAGATAGGCGATGAGGAGGAAGGGGTGGTGGATTTGGCAGAACTAAATCCTGCCCAGAGAATTCACCATCTGGAGCGCAGTATCATGTTTCTGAAGCAGCAACATGCAGAGGTGCTAAAATCGTTACACGAGGAAATTGATAACCTCAAAAAAGAAAATAAGGGTAAAAGAGCATTGACCTGCTTCCTTTTAGGTCTCATTTTATTTTCATATAAGGATCCAATAAATACTGTTTTATATGACATTCTTTTTTTGTATCAGTTACTCACTACAGTAAAATACTATTATGTAAAAAATCATATTTTTAGAAGGCAGTGTTACCTGGTACATTTCTAGCAAATCACAGAATGGTATTGGCTCTTGATACAAAGTAAAAACTACCAGTAAACATTTTTCAGAGTGACTTCTTGATAGATGCTGCAAAATTCCGAGAAGTTCATTGTATTTTATTTTGAAAATTATTCAGTTCTTCAAATTAAAAACTCACATATGTAGAATCATAAAGAAACTATGCCAAAGGGTTCATAAGAATTTACAACAATATTATGTATACTAAGAAAAATGTAGACATATATCAATAGAACCTCAGACTCTAAAAAAATTTAGAAGTGCAGTACTTAACACATCCATCGAAAGACAGCCAGATTATGGGAAACCCCATGGCGGGCACGCGGGCATGTGGTAAGAACCGTAACTATTCCTGGTCTCTTTTTAATTGTCTCACCTCAAAATCTTTTTGTCAGGAGCATAACTTAAAAATGATTAAGTGAAATGATGTGAAACTTAGAATCTAGATAGATGATGACAAGAAGAAGTGCATTGCCCAAGAAGCATAGTTCTACTTTTTCCTGTTTTTGAGTTATTTCCCCTTTTCTAATTTTATAATGAATTTTTGTCTGGATCATGACTTGAAGACTATGAAAGGGATTGACTTGAAACTTAAACCAAAGATAGATGATAAGAAGTAGAATTGCATTGCATAAGAACCATAACTCTACCTGGTCCCATTTTTGAATTATCTACCCTTTAAAAAAAGATTTGACTGGAGCATGACTTTATAAATAAAAGTGAATTGATTTGAAACTAAATTACAGATAGTTGGTGACAAGCAAAAGTGCAGTGCCCAAGAGTCATAACTCTTCCTTTTACAGTTTTAAAAATATTCCCTACTTTAATTTCAATAATGAATTTTGGACTGGAGCATTAAAGAATTGCCTTGAAACTTGAGTTAAAGAGAGATGGTTAGAGGTAGAAGTGCATTGCATAAGAAATATAACTCCACCTTGTCCCATTTTAAGTTATCTCCCTTCTTAATAAATTTTTGTCCAGAGCATATCTTTAAAACTATGATGTGAGTTGATGGGAAACTTGAAATATAGATAGTTGGTAACAAAGAGAAGTGCATTGCCCAAGATGCATATCTCTACCTTATCCAGTTTTAAGTTGTCCAGAGCATAATTTGATCATTATGAAAGGGATTGACTTCAAATTTAAAGTAAGGATATGTGATAAGAAGTAGATATGCAGTGTCCAAGAAACACATCTCTATCAGGTCTCATTTTCAAATTATCTTCCCATTTAAAACATTTTTGGTATATTGATATTTTATGGTATATTGATATGAGTCTTTTAGTGTCATTTCAACACAGAGTTGTAAAAATATTCTTGCTGAATTTGATGATTTCCAGATATTTGTGCAGTGCCAGGTGAAATGTCTGGCATCATCAGGTCGCAGCCTAGGCTGATGGGCATATATTGCTTCTTTTCTGTGATGCCCTTGTTAGAATTTAGCAGAATATGATTCCAGAGTATTACAAAATGTCAGAAAAATGCTTGTGTTAATGAATTTTTAATGTACTATCTTGATATAATTAAATTTCTTCCCCTGAATGACAGTATATTTAGAAAAGATTTTTTTTTTTCAGATTTACAGTTCAAGATTGTAATGAGTCAGAAGCAGCAACAACAACAACATCATCAGCAGCAGCAGCAAGCAGTAGGCAGTGCTAGTAGCAGACGGAGTCGTACCGGAAAGGAGACCAGACTAATGGAAAAAGGTATTACCTGTTTACACTAGGGATCGGTCGTCCTGAATACAAAAGACATTCACAATTTAAGATTGAAGTTAAAGCATTTTACATGTAAACAAACCAGGACAAAATTTGATTGAGGAATTGATTTTTAAGTTATTGGTAAATCCACATTTTACAATATGAATTTACAAAATATTTCAATGATGATCACTTTCAGAGTCCTCCTCAATGTCATTACCCTCTGGAACACACTACAACTTTTCAAAGACTCTTGGGAGTTCTTCTCGAGGTTTGTGAATCACTATATGCTGGTGTACAGGGTTACAGATCACTTCTGGCAGTGGATTATAGCATATATCACAATCCTATATATATAAATAGAAATGATGACTTGCACTGTATAAATATCTAGAGCACTAACATCACATTGTATTCAACTCTTGGTGTGGCTAGAAACCATAGTAATAGTAAAAGATAGTTACTTCACAGCTTAACCAAGCACAAAATATTCCTCGTAAAATTCATAGTGTCTGATTTTTTTCTGATTATTAGATATTGTTGTATTATTGTTCTCTAGTTATTGATCGGAAACCATTTTTAGAATGAAGGTCCCTGTGAGCTTGACCTTTGACCTAATGACCTCAAAATCAATAGATGTCATCTACTGGTGATGACCAACCAGCATACCAAGTTTGGTGAACCTAGGTCAAAGCGTTCTCTAGTTATTGATCGGAAACCGTTTTTAGGATGAAGGTCCCTGTGAGCTTGACCTTTGACCTAATGACCTCATTCTCATTGGAGACAAATCTGTCTAAAACCATTCATGGATTGTTCCTGATTTAGTTACTTTTCATAAGCCAGGCTTATGCATATGTCATCCTGAATAGAAATCATAGAAAGTCAGTCTTATTCAATTTCCATTGTTAAGTCAAAGTTACCCTGTGCTTCTGCTTGATGCATTTTACAATGTCTTATTCAAGGTTATTACTGTTTGACTATAGCATTAACCAGTCAGGTACCAGCTTGCAGCATTGAGAAGTCTACATACTTACAGTAAAATGGTACAAAATGGCCAAAATATAGCCAGTCCCCCTGTTATTATTGAATGATAGAAATGTAAACAAATGTCTGTGAACATTTGTCTTCATTAGTTATTCAGGTGACTGATTTTTAGCTTGACTGTACAAAGTACGGGGAACTGTTCTAATCGCCCAAGCGTTGGTGATGTCACAACTTGGTTAAAGTTTTCCATGCAATTTACTATCATGCAGATACCTTAGTAAGCAGCAGTGCTTATTATTTTAAAACTTCACTTATTGGGCATTAAACAAAAAAGTAAGATAACTCTTTACCATATTTAAGGCAAAGTATGGCCATCTTTTTTTACCTAAAAATCTTGGTTTAAGTTTTGCATGCAACATACTATCATGTTTAATTCTTAGCAATCATTAATAGGATTGACTTGAAACTTCAAGAAAGTGTTAAAGGATATCAGACCATCAAGGAAGGTAACTTTTGGCAGAATTTATTGTAAAATATTGCCCCTTTTAAATTGAGATATTTTGGTTAAGGTTTTAAATATCAAAAAAACTGATTCCAGTTTTGCATGTAATTTATTATGATACATGTATTTTTATAAGCAGATATGATTATTGTTTTAATACTTCACTAAGGTCTTCAGGGGCATTAAACAAACAAGCTAGATAACTCATGACCAAATTTGATGCAAACTGTTGGCTTTTTTTGACCTTGGAAATTTTTATTAAAGTCAATCTGTACGTAGACACAATCGTTTCTAGACCATAAATTGCTCTTCTTATCATCTGCATTCATGAAAACTCAAACCTGTACTGCCACCCAGTAAAGGATAATCCCTATTGATTTTAGGGTCAAACTATCAAAGGTCAAGGTCACAATGCCCTGTAATAAGGAAACAGTTTCAGGTTAAGGAGACCATAACTTGCTTTCCTTATCTTCTAGAACTTCATGAAAACTCTCGTCATGGTGCTCCTCCACATCAAGGATGTTCTCTTTCCCGTTGAGTTTGGGGTCAAACTGTGAAAGGTCAACAGTGGATCAACATTAGAGATCATAACTTGCTTTCCTTTTCATCTACTTGTATGGACTTGCCCCACATCAAAAATGATTCCTTTGGCTTTTGGGTAAAAAAGTCAAAAGTCAAAGTCACAGTGCTAAGACATATAAAAGGGGTTTCTAGAGCATAACTTTATTCCTTTTCAGTTAGCTGCATTAAAATTTACACAATTGGACTTTCATCAAATCAGGGATGATCCCCTTTGATTTTGAGGTTAAAGGTCTAGGCGATAAGAAAACAAATGGTTTTCTAGGCAATGATTTGCTTTATATTCAAGTTTCTGAAAATATCTACTTTGACTCTCTCTCTATCAAGTATGACCCCTATTGATTTTGGTGTCAGGTCAAAGGTCAGGGGCACAGTGCTTGGAAATAATAAAAAAACCCAACAGTTTCTTGGAAATAACTGGCGTCCTTACCATCTTCTTGCATGAAAACTTACACATGAACTCTAAGCAACTTTAAAAAATAAGCTGTGAATAGTTGAATTTTGTTTTACTGACAGCTCTTGTCATTATTATTATAATACCTTATTTGAAATAGCCCTTGAGAACTTTAGACCAGTCCACTCTGCCAGATTTTAGATTACCAATGCTAAAATAATCTGTCATTGTTGTAACCAGGTACATGTAGTTTGAAAATTAAGTCCTGAACCCTACAATCTGATTAAAATCAGCTCCTTAAAATGCTCTGCTACTAGGATCTGAACATCACCAATAGGAGGTCACCTTCTCATGACATTTCAGTTAGCCAGTCAGTGCCCAGCTTTCACGTTTTTGAAGATAAACCAGTTTCTATTATTAACCATTTGAATGCATGTGAAAACTCTAACTGGGATCCCAAATAACTCAGTTGTTTTCTTTCATACATGTCACAGTTGGAGCAACTGACTCGATGCATAAAAACAGAAAAAGTTTATATATGTAACAGTTCTGGGTATAGTTGTGAAGAACATACCTAATCTAAGTTACTGTCTCAGTTTTCAGATACAGAAACACATCATAATATAAAGTTTCGCTTATTTTTGTCTTAAAAATATTTACCTAGTTAGTCACGGCATAGTTACTTGGTTTGTATCGTTAATTTTTATCTATAAGAACATTCCATTGTGGCACAGTGGTCTAGATCATTGTTCGTAGTTTTATTGACCTGAAGGGCGTGGGTTTGAATTTGGGTGAACTCAAATTCTTTTTCTTCAGTTTTCATAACATAAAGAAGCATACTGTTTTTCATAGTATATTAACTTTTCTTTGATGTTAAAGCAAAAATATTTGAGCTTAATTTTGTAAATCAGTCACTTAAATTGTGGAAATCTTGTAAAATGTTGAGGTAATTGTATGTGTGGGAAAATTTCCAGTAGCTTTTGACATTTGACAGATACTACATAACAGGCCTGTTTACTTGAATACTTTCATCACATGCTAAATTCTGTAATTAATATTCATTTGGAAAATACATCTATAGATGATTAAACAGTGATACTTAAGTTAACATGCTCAACATTAACACGCCGTGTGTACATGTAAACCATAAATACACGTCATAAAATGCAGTCTCATTGGCTGGGATATAAATATCAATACTGGAAATCCAGATTATTGAGAAAATAGAATTGAATGGGTCGCCTTCAGATCGTAGTTAGATCGTGTACTTCAGTCAGATTGTGAACCCTATCAATGCTTAGATAGTTATTAAATAATGTTTGACAACACAAGTTCATCATTATCATCATCACCACCATCATTATCTTCAGATAAGTTGTATATTTATTGGCCCCAATGTGAAGCCATTTGTGTGGGTCAGACATGTAAGAATTTTAGCATTGCATAAACATGTTTTTTTTTTCTGTGCTATATATTTACTGAAGTAAAAAAAATCATGTTCTAGAGAAAAAAAAATTGTTCTTAAAAATATACACAGTAGCAAAAGGCTTAGATGTTTCCAGAATAGATCATGCAGTCAACATGTGTCAAAAATATTAGTAATGACCAGAACAAAAACAGAAGACATAATATAGTTGACAAATGAATAAGCAAAACTCTGAAACATTTCTAGCAGACAGGACCAACAGAAAGTTTATGATTCCTTTTTTACCAATACATATGACTACAGCTTTATATGTTTGTTTCAGAGGACAAACTAGATGAATTGAAAATAATCTTTCTTGAAGAAGAAATAAAGGAATTGAAGCATGCCCTGAGAGAGGCTCGCAATCGTAACTCTTATCTCACCCAGGTCATAGAACAAAATGAAGATATCAAAAAGAAACAGTAAGTACATTGGTAATGCTTCTGTGATAGCTTCACAGTAATAACATTTACAAAGCTTAGTGTGGTAGGATATATATTTAGAGCTCAATTATTTTGAGTGCAAGTGATTTATACCCTTTTAGTTTGGCCGTAAGTTGAGAGAGCATAATTATTACACATATTTTGGAAGATTTACCTAGCATATTTTAATCCATATTTTAGACTTATGATGTTGAATCTGACATAAATAGCTGAGCGTAATATGTGATTATTGCAGAGCTGTTAAACAAACTATGGTTCTTTCCTACAGACCAGTATCTGTTTGCAAAAATAGAGTTGAGAGCAATTTCTAACAGCTTGTTATTGTGTATGTGTTCTTTTTTCACTTGTATGTTTTGAGGGTATAGGGAATTATATTTAAGATAAATAGTTGCAATGTTTATACATGTTTGTGTATTTATACAGCCAGTGTTATTTCAGACAGCACACTATAGATACAATGAAGTATCAGTTGTCTCAGGGCAATGCGGCAAATCTTGCAGAGGAATTAACCTCTGGACAAAGTCTGTTCAACCTACCTGGTGGTCGACAACCAACACTTGCCGAGTGTGAAGCAATTATACGTAGACTCCAACAAGTTAATGAACAGCAGCAACATGAGGTATAACAACCATGAATATATTGGACATTAATTTAGTAATGATCTGGCAACAGTAGGGCAGGGAGTTGGGGATGCATGTTTGAAACAGTTCAGAGGTCAGCCACAAAATGGCCTGTCAGATTTAAGAAAGAAATTAAGAGTTTATAATTTTATACTGTTGAAAAACAAACCATACCTGTTCAATTAAAAGGGCTATATTTGATAGTGTTATCTGTGATCCATCAGTTGTTTCTTGTAATAGAAAATAATATCAGTTATGACAAAAGTCTTATATGCCATTTATGTACAGTTTTACCAACAGGTAAATCATATTTCTAATGTATAATTTTTATTAGTGCTTGATACAGTGTTCAGTTACTTGTAACACAGGGCAAGCTGTTTCTGAAACAAGAATGGCTTTGAATGCATATCTATAGGTCGTATTATAAAGCATAAACAAGTCAGATATCAATCATAAAGCATAAACTGAGTCATATAGGTCATATGATAAAGCATAAACTCAGTCATATAGGTCATATCATAAAGCATAAACTGAGTCATGTAGCAGAAACTGAGTCATATAGGTCATATCAAAAAGCAGAAACTGAGTCATATAGATCATATCATAAAGCATAAACTGATTTATAGGTCATATCATAAAGCATAAACTAAGTCATATAGGTCATATAAGAATGCAAGAACTGAGTCATATAGGTCATATTGTAAAGCATAAACTGAGTCATATTGGTCATATCATAAAGCATAAACTGAGTCATATAGGTCATATCATAAAGCATAAACTGAGTCATATAGGTCATATCATATAGCATAATCTGAGTCATATAGGTCATATCATAAAGCAAGAACTGAGTCATGTAGGTCATATCCGAATGCAAGAACTGAGTCATATAGGTCATATCAGAAAGCAAGAACTGAGTCATATAGGTCATATTGTAAAGAATAAACTGAGTCATATAGGTCATATCATAAAGCATAAACTGAGTCATATAGGTCATATCATAAAGCATAAACTGAGTCATATAGGTCATATCAGAATGCAAGAACTGAGTCATATAGGTCATATCAGAATGCAAGAACTGAGTCATATAGGTCATATTGTAAAGCATCTACTGAGTCATATAGGACATATCATAAAGCATAAACTGAGGTCATATCATAAAGCAGAAACTGAGTCATATAGGTCATATCATAAAGCATAAACTAAGTTGTACGCATAGGTCATATCATAAAGCAGAAACTGAGGTCATATCATAAAGCATAAATGGAGTTGATATGAACAGCAGTCTGACGGTGTGTATTGTTTGTATACGGTAATGTTACAAGTAATAATTCTGTATTACAGCTGGATAATTTGAAATCTGATCTCCGTGATGTATTGTATTCACACAAATGGACACCAGATGCCTATTTACTTGCCAAGGCTTATGTTGCTGAGGAAGAACACAAAGATATTGAGAAGGATAAATCTCTTCCAAAACTTCACATGAAAAACCAATCAAGAAAACTGTATGTACTAGAACCATACCAGTAATTGTAATTTTGTTAACATTTCAGAATACAGCAATATAATTTATTTAGCATACACATCCTGCCTTGCTTTTCATTCTGAAATAATACTGTACAGAGATTTATTACTCATTGTTATTAGTTAATTTATTATTTTATGTTTTTACATTGATTGGGAGACAAGCTCTTGTAACTAAAATCCACCTTGATGACTGCCTCCTGGATTCAAACCAGTACTTCCATTAGAAGTATGGGATGTGAACAGTCATTGGAGACAGTGTATAAAGTAATAATGATGGAAAGGATTATCAAGATGTTGCTACACTTAACATAAGCTGAAAAATGAGATGGTTCACATTTATACATTTAACCCTGAACAAGCTGAAATTTTGTAATGGATTTGCCCAGCTTTGAATTTTGAACAGTCCATTCAAGTTTAAGGGATTTCAGTATCAAAATACAAATTTGGAGCTACCAACAGTATAGAGCCTGGTCAGACTGCACGGATGTGCAGGCTGGCCTGGCTCTATACTGGTGGCAAAGGCTAATCACTTTCGGTTCCAGCAGGTTAAGGGTTAAAATAAAGCAATGGCTACCAAGTATGCAAGAAGTCCAAATTGTCCTAATGTGTTCACAATGTTTAGTTGACATGAGCATTTAGACTGGACTTTCTTCTCTTTTTTTTTCAAAGCTCACAAATTTACAGAAAATCTCAGTTTTGCCACTGAATAAGTTTTTTTTTTTTTAAACAGTCATAATAGACAAAAAGCAAGTGTTTAGAAATTCCAAATATTCTCTGTGCAAAGCTTGTTTCATGTGAATTACCATTGGAAACTTGCAATAATACCTTGTTTGAAGTTAAACCTTTCCATGTTGTGATATACATGTTTGTGTTTGATTATTGTATGAATGATTTCTTTGTTCCAGACCAGAGATAGCTTACATTCAAAGAGACATGGTGAACTTACCTGCTCTAAAACAGACAGTCAGTAACAAGGCAATAGAGAGAAAGAAAAGAACACAGATCCTGCAGAAAGCAAGATTGAAAAAAGAAGTTATGCCTTAATGAACTAATTACCTTACCACAAGTTTAAGTTCATTTGATTTGTATTTAAAATGACCTTGGTCAGTAAAATGCCTTTAACAGTGATAAGGAGCAATTCAGTTGTGTTGGCTATTGATGTATGTTTTATCTGATGAGCAGACAAAGCTGTTTGCTTTGGTAGAATAAGATTTAATGAATGTGTATTATATTTGCTTTACTGGCTAAAGTGAAAGCTAGCGAAGGAACTTTTTATAAATTCGTTTTTTAACAGTTTCTAGATGGTTCAGTCACTAAGGAAGTTGCATTTATATGCAGCTTTCAGACAGGATTTGTCATTTCACATAAGCACAATATGTCTGCTGTTTTTATATGTGACTTCTAGTTGATATTTTTCGTTCACAATTTTAATAGTTATACAATTTTAAATGTTAATGAATATTTCAATTACAAACATTTTTAATAAGAGCATGAATTTCTACCTTTCTGAAGATAACATTTGAAATGCTATTCCCCCAGCATTTTGATCTACAAAAATATTTTGACTGAAGAAATATTGGTAATCAGACCTTATTTCCTATCATATAAGGTTTTTTTTGTAAAACTACAAAATTATTGTTTAAAGTATGTCAGCGGTCAAGTTTGTGAAAAAAAACAATCCACTTTGTTACAGTATGTGCAAATGAAATACTTTATTTTTCTTTACAGCTTGAATTGACATAATTAATGTGTTCTGGAGGCAGTAAGATATATTTGCTGCCTTTTACCTTTCTTAATTATGAATAATTGCAATTAGGTGTCCTAACAACTTGTCCTTCTTTAAAAGAGTTTTTCCCAAGCCGTACTTGTCTTATTTCTGTCTGTAACGTTGGATACCCACAACAACATGTTGATTACCCTACTCTACATCACCAGATATTCAGCAGTGTCCATAATCAAGCAGATAGTACTTATATACCCATAGTAGTTGTGAAGCACATTTGTATTTGAAAGAAAAAAATAATTTGTTGCCTGATTTAACATATATATGTATTAACACTATTTCACTTAATTGAAAGAATGTATTATAACAGAAATAAAAATGAGAAGCAGTCAAACAATTATATAGTAATTCTGAACCATATTGACTGTGTTACAATTTCTTACCTGAATTACTTAACATCTTTATTGCCCATGTTTATGAAACAGGAATGTACGTTAATGAATTTTATTGTAAACAGACACCTTTCTAAATAAATTTAAAAAAGAACAGTTACAAGTATTGTTTTGGTCATGTTTCCAAATATCTACTATTAAACACTTTACCTGAATGGCTGTTATCTAATTTATATGAAGTATTCATGGTTATTGGTGAATATGGCTTAACATAACTTATCAAGACATCCATGACTAGTCTATATCACATCTGCCTGATGTCAGCTGCTCTAGTTCAAGATGTGAAATAAATAGGCAAGTATATATTACGTGTATTATGATCCTTATTCCTGTCATCTTAATTTGTACAATTCCATCATGCATGAAAGAATCTTAAAATAATTGTCCACAAATATGTAACAATATCATTGATTACCATTTTAAATGTTTCTTATATCTTTTCGAAGTGTCTGTAGTGCCTCTTTGTAGTAGCCTTTTTGTGTGAGCATCTTTTCGTATTGTCTCGTTCCTGTGGTTACAAATAAAAATGGATGAAATTATGACAAGTTCATAACCTGTCATAGACATTATTCATGATTATGTGTTTTATGCTTGTGCCACAATAACATGACAACACAAAAGGACGCCGGCATGAAAAGGTGCCATCGATCAACATTATTTGGTCTTTTCGCTAGCGCAAAAGTGAAATTTTGCTGATCAGCACATTGTTGTCTCGGCATTATTTTTTTAGCTCACCTGTCATGTAGTGACAGAGTGAGCTTTTCTGATCACCTTTTGTCCGTCGTCCGTCCGTCCACAATTAGTTTGTTAACACTCTAGTGGTCACATTTTTGCCTCAATTGTCATATAACTAGGTCAGGATGTTTGTCTCATTAATATCTCGGACGAGTTCGAACATGGGTTATCAGGGTTGGAAAACTAGGTCACAGAGCCCAAATATGGAAAAACCTTGTTAACACTCTAGAGGTTACATTTTCAGTCCAAATAATCTGGAAATTTGTCAGAAAGGTTGCTTTGACGATTTCTAGGTCAAGTTCGAATATGAGTCATCTGGGGTCAAAAACTAGGTCACAGAGCCCAAAAATAGAAAAATCTTGTTAACACTCTAGAGGTTACATTTTCAGTCCAAATAATCGGGAAATTTGTCAAAAAGGTTGCTTTGACAATTTCTAGGTCAAGTTCGAATATGGGTCATCTGGGGGTCAAAAACTAGGTCACAGAGCCCAAATATTGAAAATCCTTGTTAACACTCTAGAGGTAACATTTTTAGTCCAAATAATCTGGAAATTTGTCAGAAACGTTGCTTCTATGATTTGTAGCTCAAGTTCGAATATGAGTCATCTGGGTTCAAAAACTAGGTCGCGGAGCCCAAAAAAAGAAATATCTTGTTAACACTCTGGAGGTTACATTTTCAGTCCAAATAATCTGGAAATTTGTCAGAAAGGTTGCTTTGACGATTTCTAAGTCAAATTCGAATATGGGTCATCTGGGGTCAAAAACTAGGTCACAGAGCCCAAATATTGAAAATCCTTGTTAACACTCTAGAGATAACATTTTTAGCCCAAATAATCAGGAAAATTGTCAGAAAGGTTGCTTCTATGATTTCTAGCTCAAGTTCGAATATGGGTCATCTGGGTTCAGAAACTAGGTCGCGGAGTCCAAAAATAGAAAAATCTTGTTAACACTCTAGAGGTTACATTTTCAGTCCAAATAATCGGGAAATTTGTCAGAAAGGTTGCTTTGACAATTTCTAGGTCAAGTTCGAATATGGGTCATCTGGGGGTCAAAAACTAGGTCACAGAGCCCAAATATTGAAAATCCTTGTTAACACTCTAGAGGTAACATTTTTAGTCCAAATAATCTGGAAATTTGTCAGAAACGTTGCTTCTATGATTTGTAGCTCAAGTTCGAATATGGGTCATCTGGGTTCAAAAACTAGGTCGCGGAGCCCAAAAAAAGAAATATCTTGTTAACACTCTGGAGGTTACATTTTCAGTCCAAATAATCCGGAAATTTGTCAGAAAGGTTGCTTTGACGATTTCTAAGTCAAATTCGAATATGGGTCATCTGGGGTCAAAAACTAGGTCACAGAGCCCAAATATTGAAAATCCTTGTTAACACTCTAGAGATAACATTTTTAGCCCAAATAATCAGGAAAATTGTCAGAAAGGTTGCTTCTATGATTTCTAGCTCAAGTTCGAATATGGGTCATCTGGGTTCAGAAACTAGGTCGCGGAGTCCAAAAATAGAAAAATCTTGTTAACACTCTAGAGGTTACATTTTCAGTCCAAATAATCTAGAAATTTGTCAGAAAGGTTGCTTTGACGATTTCTACATCAGGTTCGAATATGGGTCATCTGGGGTCAAAAACTAGGTCACAGAGCCCAAATATTGAAAATCCTTGTTAACACTCTAGAGGTAACATTTTTAGCCCAAATAATCTGGAAATTTGTCAGAAAGGTTTTTTTGATGATTTCTAGCTCAAGTTCGAATATGGGTCAATTGGGTTTGAAAACTAGGTCGCAGAGCCCAAAAATAGAAAAATCTTGTTAACACTCTAGAGGTTACATTTTCAGTCCAAATAATCTGGAAATTTGTCAGAAAGGTTGCTTTGATAATTTCTACGTGAAGTTCGAATATGGGTCATCTGGGGTCAAAAACTAGGTCACAGAGCCCAAATATTGAAAATCCTTGTTAACACTCTAGAGGTAACATTTTTAGCCCAAATGTCCTGGAAATTTGTCAGAAAGGTTTTTTTGATGATTTCTAGCTCAAGTTCGAATATGGGTCATCTGGGTTCAAAAACTAGGTTGCGGAGCCCAAAAATAGAAAAATCTTGTTAACACTCTAGAGGTTACATTTTCAACTCAAATAATCTGGAAATTTGTCAGAAAGGTTGCCTTGAGGATTTCTAGGTCAAGTTCAAATATGGGTCCTCTGGGGTAAAAAAACTAGGTCACACAGCCCAAATATGGAAAAACCTTGTTAACATTTTAGAGGCTATATTTTCAGTCCAAATGTCCTGGAAATTTGTCAGAAAGGTTTTTTTGATGATTTGTAGCTCAGGTTTGGGTATGGGTTATCTGGGTTCAAAAACTAGGTTGCGGAGCCCAAAATAGAAAAATCTTGTTAACACTCTAGAGGCTACTTTTTCAGTCCAAATATCTGGAAATTTGTCTGAGAGATTGTTTCAGTAATTACTAGCTTAAGTTCAAATATGGGACATCTAGGTTAAAAAACTAGGTCATAGAGCCCAAATATGAAAAAACCTTGTTAATACTCTAGAAGTAACATTTTGGGTACAAATAACCTTGAAATTTGTCAGAGAGATTGTTTCAGTAATTTCTAGGTCAGATTCGAATATGGGTCATCTGGGGTCAAAAACAAGGTCCATAGCAACTTTGTTAAAAGCAGTCATACTCAGGTGAGCGATACAGGGCCATCATGGCCCTCTTGTCTTTTTGTTAAGGTCGAAGAGCCGAGATGAAGACATAACACATATACCATGCCATCAATAACACTTCTTTTCCCCTCATGATTTTGCATTGGCAGCTTTCCATATTTCCTGTTGTCACTTCAGCAAAGATTACAAAACTGCTGACTTACTGCATCAGCACTAGTGACAACACACTGATATGCTAGGGTGCAGAAATCAGCCACCATATGATACAGTACTTCATACTCTAAAATACCTGTTTTGGCTTTATTCTAATGTAATATGGTGCATTTTTATAACCCCCCTAAACAAAGTTTGGGGGGTATATAGGAGCCCCCTGGTGGTCGGTCGGTCGGGCCGTCTGTTGCGATTTCATTGTAGGAGTATAACTTGAAAACTACTGGTTGGAATTCAATGCAACTTCATACAATGGTCAAGCACTATGAGAGGAAGTGCAGTGTACAAGAATCATAACTCCATAGCTTGTCAGTTTTCGCAGGAAAAGTGGAGCTATTATGGTCATTGAGTCATCATTGTCGTGGGCGTCATACTGAAACTTTAATGTAGCTGATTATTCATAAACCATAAGACTTTATGTTTTGATATTTGGTGTGTAGCATTGTCAAGTGGACCTCTGTCATGTTGGTTCAAATCATAACCCTAGGGTCAATATTGGCCCTACTATGGGGTTTGTCTTTTTCTCTTAAACCACTTGACACAGAGCTTTGTAATTTGATGTGAGGCATCCTCTACTAAACCTTAACTAAGAGTGTTCATATTATGTCCCTGTGGTGACAATTAGCCCACCCCAGGGGTCACTTGGTTTTTTGCAAAGACTTACATAGCAAACAAGGGTGGCATTGTCACAAAATACCCCCGTCACAAGAGCTTTTGGTGAAGATATGGGCATAATGGATAAAAAGAGGTGTTAGTAGGGAAGCAAGTTTGACTATTCCTAGTGCTGGATAGTGAAACTTTTATTTTAAATGAACCAGAAGATAAATTGGTACATATATGAATCCAAGAAATGGAAACATTGCAATGAAAACTGGCATTTGCATGAATTTATACTAGGTCTGAAGTACATGAAATTATACAGGGGCTTGAATTTTGCACATGGCACTCTGTCTCATAATAATAAATATTTGTGCAAGTCTAAATTACTATTCTTCAAAGCATGTGGACATTCATTCTTGTTTCAGACTGGTCTATATTAAGCTTCAGTGAACTGTGCAACCAAAGAATGTAACGCTTTATTTAAAACCAGAAGGTTGTTATTTACGAATAAGTACCATATATTTTCTGAAGTAATTATTTCATGCACTTTTGATAAATGTGTGAAATGTATGATTAAACGAATATATATACACAAACAGTATAATGACTGTACATAAACAGTATAATGACATTTTAGTAAATTTGTGTTATTTGGACATATATTGTGCATGTTACACTCATTCTCATGATGGTAAACGTTTGTGATAGAATCACTTGATTCATAATGACTAAATGGTACTCACATTTTCATACTTTTATTTGACCTTTGACCACTATGTGTGACCTTGACCTTGGCCACAGGGACCTGAATTTTTCACATGATGCTCTGCCTCTCAATGGTGAAAATTTGAGCAAAGCATAATAAAATGCCTTGATGCATGTTGAAGTTTTGCTTCAGACAAGCGTTTTTATCAGACCTCTAAGTGTGACCTTGACCTTTGACCTAGAGGTTCATGTGCATGACACTACGTCTGATGATGGTGAACATTTGTTTCAAGCAATACTAAAATCCCTCCATGGATGTAGAAGATATGCTCTGGACAAAATCTGGACATTTCATCATCTCTAATGACCTTGACCTTGCATATATGGAACTTGATCTCACTTGTAATGCTCAGTCCCATGATGGTGAACATAAAAGAAAGAATCACTTAATTCATGATGACCATATGATCCATACACACATTTTCATACTTTTATCTGACTTTTTTCCTCTATGTGCGACCTTGACCTTGGCAACAGTGACCTGAATGTTGCGTGCAACACTCTGCCTCACAAACATTTGTGAGTAAATGGTAAACATTTGTGCAAAGTTTTATCAAAATCCCTCTATACATATAGAAAGTTTGCTTCGGGCAAGAATTTTCACCTGACCTCTAAGTTTGACCTTGACCTTTGACTTACAGACCTGGTTTATGCACACAACACTACATCTCATGATGGTCAAAATAAGTGTCAAGTAGTACTGAAATCCCTCCATGAATGTAGAAGATATGCTCTGGACAAAACTGGACACCGCCCGCCCACAAGCAAGCCAGCCATGGGCGTTCCTATACTACAACCCGTTTTTTTTTTAATGTTTGTAGGTAGTAGTATGCTGTAATTGATTCCTGCTCATCAACTGGATAAACAGCCTGTCAGTCAAGTTGCTGGCGTAAGGTCAATTGTCTTGTGGACCTCCATCTTTTGAGTTTATTTATCGTCGGTACCAGTTCAGCCCATATGACCACAATGAAGAGGTTAGTTATTTAGGTTGTAGGATAGTGCAAGATACAGCAAGCATCCCATTCTAGAAACACCTCTGGTTCTTTTCAAGCTAAGTTAATAGCACTATTGGACCTCCGTTTAAAGTCTCATCTGAAAGACAATTAGTAATGTAAGTGGAGGAGCAGGGGATCAAACTTGCACCCCTGTATTACCAGTACAGCATGTTACCACAGGACCACTCATCCACTTACACATCTATTTATTTGAGTTTATTTATTGTCAGTACTGCTTGCCCATATGACCGACGTCCCTTGCAGAGATTAGTTATTTGACTTATTTCATGTTGTGGTGGATAGTGTAAGAAACAGAATGCATGCCATTCCAGAGTGATCCCTGGTTCTTTTGCATGCTCATATTACAGCAGTGATACACAGGGCCTCAGTTTAACATGTCACCGAAAGACAATTGGTAATGTTAGTGGAGGAGCGGGTGATTGATCTCGCGAATCCTGGGTTAAATTACTAGTCCAGCGCATTACCACTAGCATGGTGCCACATCTATCTATTTGAGTTTATTTATCATCAGTACCATTTGCCCATATGATCGACGCCCCCTGCAGAGATTAGTTATTTTATGTTGTTGGGGATAGTGCAAGATACAGAAAAAATCCCATTCCAGAGATATCCCCGGTTCTTATGCATGCTCAGTGTACAGCTCTGATATATGGGACCTCAGTTTAACATCTCACCCAAAAGACAATTAATAATGTTAGTGGAGGAGCTGGGAATCGTGACCCCAGGGTTACCTGTCCAGCATGTTAGGATTGGATCCACTCCCCGCTGCCACATGGTAAACTGTCTTTTTATATAGTGGAGTATAATACCCCAGTCTAGCATTATGACTGACTTATTACTTGTGAAAACATCTTTGATTTTTTCAATCACTGCCAATTCAATTGTTGATTAGTTGTATAAACATAATCAACACCAGTCCTGTATTTCCAGAGCAGATTAAAGTTGTTTCGCCAGTAATTATTCCAATCAGATGTGTTTGAAATTGGTTTAATTTCTTGCATTGCAAAAGTTTATTGGATACTGAATCTAAAAAGGATTTGTATATGCTTTAACGAGTACGTTTTTGTTTTCAGTGTATCTTGTATGTTTGATATCTTAAGGTTGATATAGGTGTAGGACAGGGTGAAAATTTGTCATCAATACTTTTTTCTTTGTATCTCAATGATCTCAAAACATTTATCACTGAAATGAATGCAAACGGTATTGAAATAAATTCAGTTAGTGATTCTGCAGAATAAAACCTAAAACTTTTTATTTGAAGACTCAAAAAATAACCAAAACTGTGTGAAAATTATTGCAATGCATGGAAATTACTTTGGATACAGATAAAACAAAGACATGTATATTTTTATGTCGTACAAGAAATTTGATATTTATCAGTCAACTCTTAGAAATTTCAAATGAATATAAATATCTGGGTCTTATTCTTTCTAAATAAGGTAGTTATCTTACAGCTAAAAAAATGCACAGCAAGCAAATAAAGCTTAATGTTTTCACTTTTGAAAAAAAAGAAAAAGAGAAATCAATTTAACATATGACCTGCAGCTCGAACTATTTAAAAAAAACAATAAGACTATTCTTTTTTACTGTGGTGAACTTTGGGGAAATAGCAATGTATATATTTTAGAGAAAATAAAAATTAGAGTTCTTAAACACTTATTCCACCTGAAAAAAAAAAAATCAACACAATCAGTAATGATAAATGGTGAAACTGGTTTAATGCCCCATGAAGAAGAAGCTAAATCAACAACGATCTCATTTTGGACTTGTCTTATAAGCCCAACTTTCAATAACTGTCAAGTATCATTTATAAGGCTTTTTTAACTCTCTTATCAAGGAGTGTACCAGTCTAAATGGCTGACACACGCTGAAAATATATTTCAGATTCATGGTTTTCAAGATGTGCGGCTTAAAATCAGTTTGAAGTTAATATGAAATGGTTTATCCTAGCCTTTAAACAAAGAGTTCAAGGCCAATACCTTCGAAATGGAAAGAAAAACATGAAAATTCTGAAACATTACCTAAAAAATAATTAAAGATGAGTTCAAAGCAAATTGTACCAAATTTTTATCCCCCCTCCAAAGGCGAAGGGGATATTAGAAATGCCCTTCGTACGTCCATGCGTCCGAAACAATTTTGTCCGGAGCATAACTCCAAAACTACTTGAGGGATTTTATTCAAACTTCATACACTGACAGAGCACATTGATAGGTAGTGCAGTGTGCAAGTCCAGTAACTCTACCTTGCCTATTTTTAGAGTTATTCCCCTTTAACAGAATTACTTGATAAATTTTCTCCGGAGCATAACTCCAAAACTACTTGTGGGATTTTATTCAAATTTCATACACTGACAGAGCACATTGGTAGGTAAGGCAGTATGCAAGTCCAATAACTCTACCTTGCCTATTTTTAGAGTTATTCCCCTTTATCAGAATTACTTGATAAATTTTGTCCGAAGCATAACTCCAAAACTCTTGAGGGATTTTATTCAAACTTCATACACTGACAGAGCACATTGGTAGGTAGTGCAGTGTGCAAGTCCAATAACTCTACCTTGCCTATTTTTAGAGTTATTCCCCTTTATCAGAATTACTTGATAAATTTTGTCCGGAGCATAACTCCAAAACTACTTGAGGGATTTTATTCAAATTTCATACACTGACAGCACATTGGTAGGTAGTGCGTGTGGAAGTCCAATAACTCTACCTTGCCTATTTTTTAGAGTTATTCCCCTTTATCAGATTTATTTGTTTACATTTTAAATATCCCAGCATATACATGTATATCTAATTCTTGAATTCTTGAACTTATTATACCCCCGCCAAAGGCGGAGGGGATATTAGAAATGGTCTCTGTCCGTCTGTGTGTGCATCCATTCCAGTTTTGTCCGGAACATAACTCCAAAAGTACTTGAGTGATTTTCTTCAAACTTCATATACTGAAAGAACACATTTGGAGGAGGTGCAGTGTGTAAGAATAATAACTCTACCTTGCCTACTTTTAGAATTATTCCCCTTTATCAGATTTAATTGAAAAACTTTGTCCGAAGCATAACTCCAAAAGTGCTTGAGCGATTTTCTTCAAACTTAATACACTGACATAGCACATTGGTAGGAAGTGCAGTTTGCAAGAACAATAAGTCTACCTTGCCTATTTTTTGTGGGATTTTCTTGAAACATTATTACATTGAGTGTTTGAAAGTACAACCTTCAGGTAGCTTCTTCCCGGCAGGGGGATTAACCATGTGTAACACGGCTCTTGTATAAGTAAATATCGAGTGTGTAATTTATACTTCAACATTGTGTTAACATTGAATATAGGCCTACATACAAACATAAGGAAGTAGTTTTTTTTGTTCCTTTTGGATTGTGTCTGTGCAGGATGCAAAGATGGACAAAGTTCTTTGATTTAAGGTTTTCCTTTTTACTTTTTCAACAACACAGGTAATCCTGATCTTGAACAACAACAGATATGGAAATCAAAATGATACAAACAGTTTCTAACACAATGTAGCAGTAGGAATTCCTATAATTAAACTTGTAATGTCTTAAAGATGTTAACACTCTGGATGTCCAGTCATATATCTATATCTATATCTATATTTTTTAAACATAAAATCTAAATACTTATAAAAGAATCTCTTAATTCTCAAGTAAACACTCAAATGGCTTTCTTTGATTGGTCTGCATAAGACAGCTTGGCTTCAGATTGATTCTCACTTAGATAAGTAAAGGGTTACATTTTAACATATTGGATAAGTAATCAACTTTTAAAATACAACAAGGCTTAAGAAGACAAACAACCCTTAATTGAGCAGAAGTGCTAAATTAAATGTAAATCCATATGGCTAAAACAACATGTGGGTAAAATCCGTCTGGATTGTATACCAGAGAAATAATTAAGTAAAATAATCATAATTTTAATCATAATTTTATGAGTTATTGTTGCAAAATTCTTATTTGAAAAATAAGAATGTAAAATTCATAACCCTGATTAAAACACAAATCTTTTAATACCAAATTTGGCTATAATGGAAATAATAAACAGTTTCCTTTTTAAAGTGTTCTATTTATGATTAAAATTATAGAAATTTATTAATTTGCATAATTATGTATTATGTAATATTTTTGAAAAAAATATGCATCATAATACATATACAATTGACCATAGTAACAATGTGCTAGTTCGTTCCTTAATTTTCATGGTTTTGATATTTTTCATCTACAATTTTCACCAGCAATCTTGGTTGGTCCTCCCTAGAAAGCTGCAGACTCCATTCCTGACTTATATTTCTCTATAAAATTCAGCATAATCTTGTACACGTTGATCACAACCATCTCATCCCAACTAGAAACTTGAACTTCCTGATCCCCCAGTCCCATACCCAGTACCACCTTAACTTATACTTCCCTAGAACATTAATTAAGGTATTGGAATAGTCTCCCATACCAGATCAAATCCTCTGCCAGCCTAAATATATTCAAGGATAGGCTGGTGACAGCGCCCTTTCAGCACCATCCCACACCTCCCAGTATGCTTTAACCTGGTGACAGCTTCCTTTTTGTCCACGCTCCCACCCCTCTCCCAGCATGCTTTAACCATGCACTCTTTTATCTCCAAACTTTTATCTTTTAACCAAGCACTTGACACTTTTAACACAGTTTTCCTGACAAGCGCCTCCCAGTTATAGTCAGTACTGACTGATCAGGAGTAACCTGTAGATGTAGATCAAATCAGTTCTAAATCTGTTTATGTCATCAGGGCCTTAATTGAGGCCCCGATGTCATTAAAGTGATTATTGTAACAAAAAAAATAATGTTCCCTCTTTGCCATTTCTTATTTTTGTTGTGTTGGATGAATAAAAGATAAAAAAAATATTTAAATACAATAAAATTATATATATGAATATGTACACACATGTATATGGCTTTTCTGAACTATTTTTGCAATTGTACATTATTGGAAAATCTAGTTGTGTAAATAAATGTACATTCACTCCAACGTTTAGACACCACTGGCAGATACAGATCTGTATCTCTTTGATGTCCAGCAGATAATTAGAATGGCCATAAGCAATCATCAGGCACAGGGTGGTAATGGTTTTATTACCTCATTGATGGCCAGGCTTTCTGACATGACTGATAACAACATGTATTGAGATACATTTTATTCAGTCATTCATTCACACACAGAAAATTGTCAGTTTAACTCTTAGTTCAAAAGCAGGAAGTTGCATTTAGCTGTGGTTTCTTTTACAAAATTATTCATGTTTCTACAAAAACAACAACAACAAAGGCTCATAGTATTGGAGGAGATGGGAGATGCTATTTAGTTTCTCAAATTGATCAAAACTGTTAAGGGTGCTTAAGAGCTAAGAAAAAAAGTGATACCAATTGTTATAAGTAAGTACTTGAAATCTCTGTATAAATAAAAATAAATTACATCAGAAAACAACAAAATAAGGCAAATGAAAATAAATTGTTTCTTTTTCTGTTGGCAGTGAAGAAATTCAGCAGCTTTTATTTTTATCAAACTTTAATAGTCACATGTGCATAGTTAAGTATTAGTTTTTGTCAAATTGTAAACAGTTGAAATATGATTATCCATTCAACGCAAATAAATCAAATGTTTTGTTATGTTTTTAAGAGTTTCTATGAGTATCACAAATATGATATTGCCACTTCTTTTTTAAACTTATGTGAAATCATACATAAAATAGACTTTTGGTGAAAATGATTGGTCTGTAAGACAGTGTGCTGTATGTATTATGAAAGTAAGTAATGATTCTATTGAATAAACATTATTGTATTTACAGTTTGATGAGTTTAACAGCATCCATGATTGAACACACTTAATTTTTAGAAAAATAAATTAAATCCTCAAAGTATAATTTTCCATGAGATCCAGGTTTTTCAGAACAAGAATACTAAAAACAAGAGGGCCATGATGGCCCTGTATCGCTCACCTGAGTATGACTGCCTTTAACAAAGTTGCTATGGACCTGGTTAATTGACCCCAGATGACCCATATTCAAACTTGACCTAGAAATTATTGAAACAATCTCTTTGACAAATTTCAAGGTTATTTGTACTGAAAATGTTATCTCTAGAGTGTTAACAAGGTTTTTCCATATTTGGGCTCTGTGACCCAGTTTTTGACCCAAGATGACCCATACTCCAATTTGAGCTAGAAATCATCAAAAAACCTGTCTGACAAATTTCCAGGATATTTGGACTGAAAATGTAACCTCTGGAAGGTTAAAAAGTCTTTTACATATTTGGACCATGTGACCTAGTTTTTGATTCCAGATGACCCATATGCAAATCTGAGCTAGAATTCCTTGAAACAACCTTTCTGACAAATTTCAAGGACATTTAAACTAAAAATGTAACCTCTAGAGCATTAACAAGGTTTTTCTACTTTCGGGCTCTGTGACCTAGTTTTTGACCCAAGAAAACCTATATTCAAAACTGAGCTAGAAATCATCGATAGAACCTTTCTGACAAATTTCAAGGTTATTTGGACTGAAAATGCTACCTTTAGAATGATAACAAGGTTTTTCCATATTTTGACTCTGTGACCTAGTTTGTGACCCCAGATGACCCATATTCAAACTTGATCTAGAAATCTTCAAGGCAACATTTCTGACAAATTTCCAGATTATTTGGGCTGAAAATGTAACCTCTAGAGTGTTAAAAGATTTTTCTATTTTTGGGTACTGTGACCTAGTTTTTGACCCCAGAAAACCCATATCCAAACTTGAGCTAGAAATCTTTGAAACAACCTTTCTGACAAATTTCCAGATTATTTGGGCTGAAAATGTAACCTCTAGAGTGATAACAAGCTGTTTCTATTTTTGAGCTCTGTGACCTAGTTTTTGAACCCAGACGACCCATATTCAAACCTGAGCTAGAAATCATAGAAGCAACCTTACTGACAAATTCCCAGATTATTTGGTGTAAAAAAGTAGCCTCTAGAGTGTTAACAAGGTTTTTCAATATTTGGGCTCTGTGACCTAGTTTTTGACCCGCGATGACCCATATTTAAACTTGATCTAGAAATCTTCAAGGCAACATTTCTGACAAATTTCCAGATTATTTGGGCAGAAAATGTAACCTCTAGAGTGTTAACAAGATTTTTCTATTTTTGGGCTCTGTGACCTAGTTTTTGAACCTAGGTGACCCATATTTAAACTTGAGCTAGAAACCATCGATAGAACCTTTCTGACAAATTTCCAGGATATTTGGACTGAAAAAGTAGCCTCTAGAGTGTTAACAAGGTTTTTCTATATTTGGGCTCTGTGACCTAGTTTTCCAACCCTGATAACCCGTGTTCGAACTCGTCCGAGATATTAATGAGACAAACATCCTGATCAAGTTTCATGACAGAGGCAAAAATGTGACCACTAGAGTGTTAACAAACTAATTGTGGACGGACGGACGGACGGACGACGGACAAAAGGTGATCAGAAAAGCTAACTCTGTCACTACGTGACAGGTGAGCTAAAAATACACGTAAGGTATAACACATCCTATAATAAAATGTTAAGAGCCAAAGATCTCATGTTTTCAAATTTATAAAAACTACAAATGCATTGGAAATGCTATGATATAATTTAATTTTGCTGGTACTAATTTTTGGGCACTGGTTACATGATTGTTTCGCGTAAAGTATTTACTGCGAACATTTTCAAAATGTTCCGATATCGTAACATGCAGGATATTAAGTATGGCAATAAGAAAATGCACAAAAAAAGTAAACTTGATAAAAAAATAGGTTCAAAGAACTAAATATTTACACATGCATTGCTGCAAATTACTACACACACAAGATATTCAACTTCTCAAGTTGTTTTTTTTTTTCGACTTGGGTGTTGAAGTAATTGGACGTTTTCTCCGAAATCCCTTTTGATGTCTTGGAGTTATAGGCAGAAGGACGTTCATCCCAAGAACTGCCGAAGCGGCTCTCCGAACCAAAGTCCTACTCAACGAATTTTGAACGAGGACTGGCAAACTAAGAAAATAGGGACTTCCTGCATCATGATTCCCAAACGTCTCAAGATAAGCTAATTGTAGTCCAACTAATTCACACAGTCTTCTTATGCCTGATTCTTGGGGTAACCATTTTCTTGGATCATTTGTTTGGTAACAACCTTTGGCTGTGTTGTCTTGTTTTTTGCTATTGTTATTGCCGTCACCTCATCAAAAGAAAACTCAGTGTTTACGTATTTTTTGGCCAATTAAAATTTTGTAGAATTCAACCAAAACATCATGATTTAAGAAAGTACCTTCTCTTTTTGAATTCAGTAAAGATTGTCTCACTATTGGATTAAAGATAAGTGATTGCGTAACAGTTTCATTCATGATTTGAAACAGTTTGGAAATAAAACCATTCCTCCCAATGCAGAGTGCAAGAGATATTACTTTGCCAATCTTTGCTTCACATTTTTTTTTCAAATAATATTCCTTTTCATCTTGCAAAACTGAAAACTTTACTGTAACAGAACTCCTTTTATATAATACTTTCTCTGAACCCTGAGGATTCCCGCAGAAATTACCAGTTGACCAAATGCCATTATCAGAGGAATTAACACCTGATGGTTAGTGATTAACGATGGCAATTTGATTTGTTAAATGACCTGTTACACTTTAATAGCTTCCAGGACTTGATGTGGTGTCTAAACGTTGGAGTGCATTGCTATATCTTACTTACTTTTTTATACTTTTGAAGAGTTATCTGATAGGAAAAGTAAAGTGTAACTTTATATTTTCAAATTTAAATTTGTTTTAAAGAGAATAAATATAAGATGACTATGGGTAAATTGCGCTATATCTCTTAAAATACTAAGAAGGCAGCTTTGGCGTCCCATAACATTAACGAAAGTGTTTATCACGTGACCTCTGTGAGAAAAAGCGTCCGGAAGTGTCGTAATTTGAAATTTTGTTTCTTTCAATCAAGTTATAAATAATTTTGTGGTGGTACTGGTTTTGTCAATATCGGAACAAATATAGAGGGATACCGCCTTCCAAACAGGGTCAGGGTATGAATAATACACTAAACTTTCGTTTTAACTAAAAAACAAATGAATAAGAATAGGCCGTAAGAATATCGTTGAACCCGGAAACAGATTTACCGAAAACACATTTTAAAATCAAAGCACAGAGAGTATACTGTAAGAAGCTAAAGTCACTGCAGTGTCCCCATGTGATTCGTCCAACTAATTGTGCGCAAGTCAAGATATTGTGTAATTTTTTGTATGGGTCAATATCTCGCCTCCGTTATAGCGAGATTCTGACCCAACAAAAAAATCTCAGAATTTGCTCAAGACGTCACATGAATTATTTTGACTACGTGATAAGAATCATATTAATTCCTTTAATTGCTTTTTAGATATGCTGAGTGCTCTAGTCAGTCTAGAAAAGCATAATTTCAACAGAAAAGTAATGAAGATAATTCAAAAATGAACCAAGGCAGAGTCGCTTTTCGGACTTCTTTGTCACTAAAGTGTGACCATTTTATAAGTATAAACTCAATCCCTCAAGTAATTGAGTAGGAGCAAATGTGGTCCAGTGGTAACGCACTGGATTGGTAAACCAGGGGTCCCGAGTTCTATCCCCCGCTCCTCCACTAACATTACTAATAGTCTTTCGGATGAGACGTTAAACCGAGGTCCCATGTGTCAGTGCTATACACTGAGCATGCAAAAGAACCAGGGCTGTCTCTGGAATGGGATGCTTTCTGTATCTTGCACTTCCCCCACAACATCAAATAACTAATCTCTTCAGGGGGCTTAGGTCATTTGGGCAACCGGTACCAACGATAAATAAGCACAAATAGAAATAGATTTTCTGAGTTGTGATGTACAGATGGGACAAGAGACACTATGGTCATTTGAGACTCTGTTAAGGGCAATGAATTGATTAAATTAATTTCAAGAGTGTTATGGTGCGATTTAATAATTGCTGCTATACACTTCACTTAAAATGAATAAGTTTTTGATTGTCAAGTTATTAGTATTTATACAAAACTTTTATTGTAAAAAAGGAGCATTACTCTAGAAGCACTGATCACTTAGTAATGTCTCTTGTGGTACAGATGTGCATTGTCCCCAGTAGCACGTATGCCAAGAATGAGTACAACGTTTTTGATAGTTTTCAAAATTTTCTATATCAGTAACCAATTTCAACAAAAATTTCACGTTGAAATGGGACAGAACTCTAAACACAGCTTTCAGAGTAATGCCCCTTGTCTTACAACTGTGCCCTGTCATAATAAGCAACTATTCCAAGTTTCATATTGATACCTTTGATAGATTTGAAATCATTCCACTTAACCAATTTTGACAAAACTTCTAAGTTAAAAAGGGGTTAAACTCCAAAAATGTTTTTCAGAATAATGCCCATTGTCTTACAACTTCACCTTTTCATTATAAGCAAGTATTCCAAGTTTTTTGGTGATACCTATATAAGTGTTTCAGTTCCAAAGTCGTAGAAGAATGAGTTTATGTGATTTTGTGGTTTTGATTGCGGGATGAGGAATTTGTCGTTTCTTGTGTTTGTAAGGTGATTGTGATCGACATTGACCTGACTTGTTTGTTTTTAAGCACAGAGGTCATATACATGATTATATACATTATATACAAGTAAAAGGTTATCAAAAAGTAGGGATTGGAATGGATACTGAAATCAATATTAGAATATTTGGTTTGCCATATTGGAAAATATTCAAGTTTTCGATTTTCAGACGTTCCATCAGTTATCCGAATTTCAGCATGGGTACTGTTTTACTGTTTTCATTCATACTAACATGGTTTGGGAAACTGCTGTGTATAATCAAGGAATGGCTTGTTTAATGGAAATCGCAAATACTTTTTTTAATGAGCATAAACATAATATAATTATATTTGGTTCTTTAACACATTAATTATCGCCATAAATACAGACAGTTTATTATACACATACCTGCCATACGTCCTGGATCGTCTGGGATTGTCCCAGAAATCTAGGGCCCATCCCGGAAAGACACCCAATGTCCTGGAAAACATGAAAAATGCGCATACCTTTGATCAGGCCAGTCAAATTTTTGACATGCCGCTAATTCTTTAATTATTCGTTATGATAATACAGTAAAACCTCAATAATAAGACCACCTCTGGGACCAGCAATAAGTGGTCTTAATATTGAGTTGGTTTTAAAATTGAGTTCAGATGATGACATGAAGGTGTATGGTAGATTTATCGACCCAGTGTATGTTTTGCGTCAATTGTAGTGTCACTGAGCATAACTTATTTGTTTTATTTGTCCTTACTTTGATAACTAATGATTTAATTTGCTCAGAATAATGGTCAGTATATGGTTAAATCTATATAAATTGCAAAAAATATTGTTTGGGTATACTTCTCTTTCAGTCTGTTAAGTAACTTTTGCACGGCTATCATGTTTGTATTTCTTAACTAAAGAGATCATATTCAATAAAACATAGATTAATAAAAGAACAAAACATGCTCATAACATAATAAATTTAAATGCTCTGTCCGCTTTTTGCTCATTTTAGTCAAATTTCAGGAGGAATATTTTGTGTAATCAACATGAACAATGTGTATCAATCAAAATAAAAATGTAAAGTGATACGTAAATCTCACAAAATTTTGGATTTTAATGTTGCATTAATTCGTTTGCTCATCAATTAGTGACTATAACAATAGAAAAATTATCGTGCAGTAAGCCGCAGTCTACTCTAATAAGGGTGTCATAAACAATTAAACCGGTAACTACCAACCTTTAAGTAAATTATCCACACCTGGATCCTTTAGACCTGTCAAATTATCAATTAACACCGATTAACACGAGGTGCCCATTATGTACATGTTTGTGTAAACAAGTTTGTACCGTTCTGGTCGCGGTCGTAATTTCGAGTTCAAAAAAGGTTTGTATTTTCATTGGGGACCGGAAATTGTGGTCGCAATACGCAATATTGAGTTGGTCTTATTACTGAGTTTAACTAACAATAGAATATATAGTAAAAAAATCGGGACCAGAAGAAAATGTTCGTAATATTGAGTTGGTCTGTATATTGAGTTGGTCGCATCGTGAGTTTTTACTGTATGTTCCGATTCGGCAAATACACCGCGTGTCATTGATAACCAATTAACAAATGTCCGCAATCGGCTATCGATTTATTGACTTGCGGTGCATTAATTAATTTGTAAGATATCTGCCCCTTTCAAAGACTGTCGCTGCAGTAATTGGTGTTAATAGAGATGCTACTTAAAATTAAATTTAATGCTTCGACCTTGCTGACAAAGACTATGATTTTTAAATCATTAACTTGTTTGTGGTTTGTTTGCTGCCGTCGGAATGAGGTATCAATAGAGATGCTGCTTAAAATTAAACTGAGTTTTTAACATATCGGTCCGACAAAGAGAAGGTAATTAAAGTTAGGTATCGCGCTGATACTTGTAATATGAAGCATAGACAACGCTGTCATAAACGCCCGTGATTCAACTTGAATTCGAGTTTATGATGTTAATTAATCAATGGTACACAGTTATTATTTTATGATTACTGCTACACAATTACTATGCTCTTGCAACTAAAATAAAAGGTATGAAACTGATGGTACTGATGTGTATTTGAAACACGTACACAATACTTTTATGGCTGCCTCCAGAGATAAGGCGCTGGGGGCATATATGTTTTACAAACATCTCTGTTTATAGAAGTTTGACACAAGCTTCTGTAAATAAATTGGTATCAAAATAATACAGTACAGTGAAAATAAGGGATTTTTTTGTTTTGAATTCTTTTATTGATTGAAGAAATGGAGAATGCACATACTTATGTTCGGGATCTAGACCACTCATTGGATTAATTAGAGAACATTAACATTTCCAAAAATAGTTTGATATTGTTTATTTTAGGAGATGGATGACATTACACTCCAGAGTGGAGATGAGAACAGGGGAATTCAGAAAGTATGATCTTTGATATTATTGTATATGTATTGGATATGTTTATGACATAGTTTGTCACTCACTGTTTCCTGAAAAACAGGTCCATTAAGTGAAATTCAATGAAATGTGTAAATAGTTTTCTGAAAACTTTCCTGGAAGAAAAATGTGAAATCTGTGCCAACTTACATGCAGTCATTATTTTTGTAGAACTAGGTTATCTGTTACATCATGAATCTAGTGTTTAAAATTGCATAAGTCGTACAAATTTCTCCATAGCATCTATAGTTAATTAGATTTAGAGTTACATGCTTGTAAAAGATCTGCAAATGTTTTTGAAAACTGTCAAAATAATCATTTTCTGAAAATTGTTACAGTTCGTTTTTCTGAGAATTACACGTGACCCAAGAATGAATTTAAACTCTGACAACTGAATTACTGAGTGTTGAAACATGTGTGTTTGTTAAATATCAGATTTCCAGTTCTACTTGTCAATTTCCTGTACTAATTTAAGCTAAAAATACCAGTAATTTGAGAGGCGGAAAAGATGTATCACAAGTTTGAACAGCACATCACAGCGTGATGGACTTATTTTTCAAAATTACATCAGTTTCATTGATTGGGCTATTTTCAGAAAAGCGGGAAGGGCAGTGCTGGTAGAAGCGCACTTACAGATTTAAAACAGAATCCACAAGCAAGGGAAAAGGTTGAGGTTCGTTTTGAGGGGTTGACCGTGAATGAGGTAATTCTCTTTTCATTTAATTTGAGTTGAAGGTTGATAATTGGTACAACACAAAAGTTGAAAAAATTCCATTAATATGTAAAAAACACCTTCAATATTTTTGGAAAAACAACAGATGGGATAATTTTAGGAGTACAGGTACATGTTTTAATTTGAATTTCTGAAATAGTTCAGTAATCTGAATGGTGAACACATAAAAGGAATTATTCTATTACATCAGTGAAGTAGCTTTTGTTTAAAAAATATTTAAGGAACAAAATAACTAGGTTCTGGTTTTAAAGAAAGTTTTAGGGACATAATTTTAGTTTCCTTTTGATTTATTGAGTTACCAGTTGCTTTTGTATTTTTAAATCCTTAATATAAAAGGAATTGATAATAATAATGATAATTATAATATGTTTATTTTTCAAAGGTTACATGTTAAGACATTCAGTGAAATTAAAAATCTTACCGTATTTACAACATGGCCTTCTGAAATATAAACAAAATAATATCACAATCAAAAGAATACTACAAGACTAAACTTGTAAAATTATGTGTAATTGAGAATGAAGAAAGAAAGCAAGCTTATGAAAAACACATTTATCCACTGTTTTTAACATCTATCATACCATTTTAGCTCTATAAACATTACGTCGAATACATTTACTCCCGACAGACACTCAAAATAGATCTATATCAGTTTAAAAAAAAAGACAATAGCGTGAACTACTTTAACTTCCTTAAGCTGATAAAATTGTAAGAAAAAAAATTTAAAAGGGGAAAAATACTTAAAAGAGAGAAAGAAATAATGAGAAGAGAAACATTCTTTTAAAGAATTTGTATTTGTAAGTTAATTTATCGTTGGTTGCCATTTCCCACATGACCAACATCCCATGATGATATTAGTTATTTTTAGGTTGTGTGGGATACTGCAAGATACATGAGACATCTAATTATAGAGACACTCCTTGTTCTTTTCCATGCTCAGGTTACAGCACTGATAATGGGGCCTCGGCTTTAGGTCTCATTCTCGAGACAAATAATAATGTTAGTGGAGGAGTCAGGGATCAGACTTGCAACCCTTGGATTACAAGTCCATTGTGTTAACCACTGGACAACTGAATTTATTTTCAATCTGGTACTAGTGCTTGTTTTTCTTCTAGAGGTCTTCTACTAAGATTGTTCCAATGTTCCAACTGGGATCATTGTTGGCTCTGACCCAGGGATAATACATGTATCCTTAGATAGATTTATTGCAGTAAAGGTAGCATATACATAGTTAACATATTACATAACATAGAATTGAATAATGAGTATTATTAAATGCTATATCTTGCAAGAAAACTATGACACACTCACCAATACCAAGAATAACACAAAAAAAGAGCAACACTAAAAGTGAACGCCCTTATATCCATTGTGGTCCTTAGTATTGGTGGCATGTCATAAAGAGAGGCAAACCTTAATCATGGTAAAAATAATTATTTAAAATAGATGATATATCACAGTCTTAGCATATTATTTATCACAAAATAACCACATTAGAATCATACATGAATCAGAGTAACTTGTCATTAGAGAAACAATGATTTATCATTTATAAAACAATTAGGGTGACTAGATACTGAGCTGATAATGCACCTGTCATTATTTTGCCCGCCCGGGGGGGCGGCGGGCTGACCCAGGGGAATTTGACATCTTAAAATGTTTGGAGTCTAAATCCCCACCCTAGAGACAACCATTTTTGTCTAAATCCCCACCCTTGAGCCTGCTTGGTGCATCAAATGCCCCGGGGTAGGGGAAAGGGTAAATATCTAAGAGATCAATCAATAAATAAAACTGTTATCAGAAAAAACAATAAAAAATATAAGTATAAAGGCTTATCATAAGGAAAATAATGAATCTAGATTAATGGGCCTCTGAAGTAAGGTAGGTAAAGTCCCAATGAGTATATATGTATCAATTTCAGTTTAATAACTTTGATAGTATTCAAATGATTGGACTTAGAAGAAACTTAGGTGCATAATTCTGAAAATAATGCATCCAGGGTTATAGGCCTTCTTGGTATGGTAGTGGTAGTCCCACTAAATACCCGTACCTAGTTTCAGTTGAATATCTTTCATATTATAGAATGTTTGACTTTTAAAAAACTTAAACCAAAGCGGACACGGACACACAATCGATCGTATAAGCTCTTTAACCCTTTATCCCATGAATACGTGTTTTAACGCATATGCGACCAGTGCAGCGGAGTACCTAATACGTAAAGTATACTTTTTGGCGTAAAGAGGCGTAAAGTATTATAAAGGCGGCGTAAAGTATTATGAACCCAGCGTTTACAAAGTATTAAATAGAATGGAGAAATACAGATTAAAGTTTCATTTCATTAGTAATATGCATTTCAATTTAAAAATATATTTACAAATGGATTTTAAAATGTAAACAAGCTCCAGAATTTCAAATATTTTTCGTAAATAAGTCTTAAAAACGCGGCGTAAAGTATTATGAACTCGGCGTAAAGTATTAAATAGAATGAAGAAATACAGATAAAAGTTTCATTTCATTAGTTATATGCATTTCTACTTAAAAATATATTTACCAGTGGAATTTAAAATGTAAACAAGGTCCAGAATTTCAAATATTTTCATAAATAAGTCTTATAAATGCGACGTAAAGTATTATGATCCCGGCGTAAAGTAGTATGAACCCGGCGTAAAGTATTATGAACTCGGCGTAAAGTATTAAATGAAATGACTAAATACAGATTAAAGTTTCATTATATAAATATAATTAAAAGTGAATTTTAAAATGTAAACAAGGCCCAGATTTTCAAATATTTTTCAAAAATAAGTCTTATAAACGCGGCGTAAAGTATCATTAACCTGGCGTATAGATATATATAGACGGACGAAATACAGATTAAAGTTTCATTTCATTAGTTACATGCATTTTTACTTAAAAATATATTTACCAGTGGATTTTAAAATGTAAACAAGTTCCAGAATTTCAAAAAATTTTCATAAATAAGTCTTATAAACGCAGCGTAAAGTATCATGATCCCGGTGTAAAGTAGTATGAACCCGGCGTAAAGTAGTATGAACTCGGCATAAAGTATTAAATAGAATGACGAAATACAGATTGAAGTTTCATTTCATTAGTTATATGCATTTTTACTTAAAAAATATAATTACAAGTGAATTTTAAAATGTAAACAAGATCCATATTTTTCAAGTATGTTTCATAAATAAGTCTTAAAAACGCGGCGTAAAGTATCATGAACCCGGCGTAAAGTACTTTATAGACGGACGAAATACAGATTAAAGTTTCATTTCATTAGTTACATGCATTTTTACTTTAAAAATATAATTACAAGTGAATATTGAAATGTATAAATCATTTAATTGGATCTCCATAAGACAAAAATAATATAAACTGTTGCACGATTACTCATGAATTTGGTTTTGTAGGTTATTTTAAATCAATTAAATAGACTTTATTATTACTGACCATCAAAAGTATCATTAATTTTATGTAATTTTCTTTTTATGCTTCTAAGAATTGTGATTTCCATTTCTACGATAAACAAGAAATATTATTAGATTAATTAGTAATTTAATATTTATGTTGGGTTTTTTTTTTCTGTGAGTTAATACAATTTATTGTACATAAGATAAAGTGTCTCATCTTTTGTTTTGTATTTCTCACCTCTATTCGCGCTCAGCTGCTAATCCTCTTATTTTCAATATCTAGTTATATTGGCGCTGATGGTTTGCCGATATATTGCTAAAGGACAAATGGATAATCAAATCAGAGAGAAACCTTAGAATTTGCAAAAAATGTAATATGAATGTCATTGAAAATGAATACCACTTTCTTTTAGTTTTAGTTTGCCCATTTTACAGACATCTTAGAAACACATTTTTACCTAAATATTATTGTCACTGGCCTAATTTGAACAAGTTCAAAACCTTGCTAAACAGTACACAAAGTATTATTATTAATAAATTAGCTAAATTTGTACACCAAGCATTTTCATTAAGAGGTTAAGTATACATGAGATTTTGTACATGGTATTGAATTGTAATTGTAAAAGTTATGTCTATTTATAGAACCAACTTCCTGTATATTTGCAAAGGTTTGTCATAAAAAGTACATTTTATGTATGTCTTATATTTAATATATACAGTTGTAATTAGAATAATACACACTGCACTGAATATATATTAAATAATGTAATAGTGCAGGTGCTCTTTATTTCGTTTCGGTAAGAGCAACCTGTACTTTTCTCTAACGTCGTTCCGCATTCCTCTAAAGTATGCTATCATAACAATAGCATATTTTTCGTAAGGGTTGCGTTCATTGTAACTTAGTTGTTAACATTGAGTATAAAGCCATTGGTTACAAATAATATATAAATATATCATCTATATGGGCTTATCATTCGGTATATAATAGCCACTGAGCAAGCCTACATAAAACAGCTTAAATTAAAACAATAAATTAGTAGTATTTCATACAAATATTTTGAGGTATTAGCTATATTCGTGCAGTGTTGCTTTTGTTCAAATGTACGATGATATAATGAATAATTATAAGGAATGTTTAATGTCAGTATTTGTTGTAATTTGCATTTTATCAAATTTACCCTAAAAAAAATTCATATATCCAAATGGACATGCCTTTAACATATGTCACCTTGTATCATACTTTTCTCATAAAATTGTTAATTTCAAACCGCCGTCATAGTAATTGGCGATGGACATTGTAAAATGTTTGTGCCAATAAACTTTGTATTGTATTGTATTGTATAATTACATTTGTGAGACTGTTAATTCTGTAATTGTCACACTTTTAATTTTTATTTGATGTTTTATGATTGAAGTAGGCGTTTTTTGTCCTTGTCAACTAAGGAATCAATCAACAGCAAACAATGATGTATTCTGTTAATAACAGTTAATCAGGACTTACTTATCAGGTAGTTACTGATGGTATGAAACCGACAATATCATTGGTAACATTTGCAATTTATGAATGACCAATCCGTGTTAATTCATGTTCAACCCTCTTCTTTAAATAGCTTTAATGCAAAGTTATATATCGGACTTCATTGAGTTATTAGATGTGTAATGTTGTGGATTATTGAGTGTATTATATAATAATTGAGTGTAATTTTACCTCTTCACTACAGTAATATCGGAGTGTTTTCAGGGTTAAAATATTTTTGAATTCATCAGTTAAAACCTAGTGTTTCAGCGTTGTGTAATGTGTGTATTGTGCATTTAAATAATGGCGCAAGGAAAGTCACGTAAGAAGAATTTCCATGTGGTGCCTGCAGGAAAGATTGCACCAAATTATGTCTGCAATTCTGGACCTTGTTTATATTTTAAAATCCATTTGTATTTACCTTTTATTGCAGTTAAAATGCATATTACCAATGAAATGAAACTTTAATCTGTATTTCTTCATTCTATTTAATACTTTACGCCCGATTCAATATACTTTACGCCGAGTTCATAATACTTTACGCCATGAAAAATATTTGCAATTCTGGGCCTTGTTTATATTTCAAAATCCATTTGTAGTTACCTTTTATTGCAGTAAAAATGCATATTACTAATGAAATGAAACATTAATCTGTATTTCTTCATTCTATTCAATACTTTACGCCGGGTTCAATATACTTTACTTTATGAAAAGTTTTCCATCGTGCTGCGTTCCGACATGAAAACACGAATAAAAATATCGCCGTCGTCTTTAGACCTTTCGCGGTTACTCCCCTTTTTTATTTTGTGGCGTCGAAATTCCCGAGTCCCGGGATGTAAAAACCGGCCAAAGTCTATTTCCCGGGACCCGGATTCCATAAGTTTATCAAATGCCCGCCTGTCAGGAATGGTCTTCTGTCTAAAGCCCCGTGTATGCCCGCCGCCCCCCCGGGCGGGCAAAATATTGACAGGTGCATAAGCTCTTGGTATTAATTAATTTAAAGCTCATGACATATTTAAATACGAATCTTTAAAAAAAGATAAAAACCTAAGCCAAAAAAAAAAAACATTCTGGTAAAACACTTAAAACAGTTGAATACTTAAACAGTTGAATACTGTTCATTAAATGACTCTTAATGGCTATCATAAAACCTTGCAGTCTAGAGATCTCTGATATTTACAACGGTAAACTGGTCCATAATTTGCAACCTGTAAACGAAAAGGCTTTGGAACCATGACCTTTAACCTTTGGGAGGCTATAACCACCCTTTGTACTCAATCTGGTTCTAAAACTATGTACAGAGTCCTGGGAAACAAAATATTCACTCATGTATTCTTGGTCAAGACCATGTTTAACCTTGAAAACATGACACAACATGATTTGCTCAACTCTCTTGTGAACTGGTATACATATTGAGGATTTACTTAAAGATCCAGTTCAACTTGCAAAGAAAACTGGATTAAAATAACAGGATATACAGGTTGTGTTTCATCTATTCTTCCTATGAGCATCTAAAATTTATTACAGCCTTTGGGCATTTAGAACTGTCATGGTCTCATGTCTACACACAGGACTGTAGCTGACTTGCATTTAGTTGATATACAATGAATGTATCATCAAGACGGTGAAAATTGATTAAGTATGAATTAAAATCATAATTCTTTTTCTTGCAGGATCAACAGCAACCAAAGATGTCTATATTGTATGAAAGGCAGAAAAGCAAAAAAGGTATATTGCCTCCTGTTTTTACCTCACCTGAGCACAAAGTGCTTTTGGTGAGGTAATGTGACTACACTTTGTCCATCATCTGTTCATTGGATGTCAACTTTTCAGTTAAAGAACATCTCCTCCTTAACCACTGGATGGAAGCTGATGTGTGGATGTTCCTGCAGAGGTGTTCTACCAAAGTTATACAAAGAATTTAATTTCATGCAGAGTTCTGTTTGCTATGGCAACTAAAGTAAAAAAAAAAATCTTCTTGTCCAGAACAGCAAGACACAGACCTGAGATATTTAATATATAGCATGGTCTAGTAAACCTTTACCAAAAGTGTTCAAAGTATGGCCCCCTCGGTGTAAATTAGCCCCACGTAAGGGATTACACGTTTAACATAGACTTTTATAGGAAAAACTTCGAAAATCTTCTTTTAAATAACTTTAAGTCACAGAGCTAAAATTTGGTATGTAGCATTGTCTAGTAGACCTCTACAAAAGTTGTTGAAATATTGGCCCCTAGACCCACCCTAGGGGGCACATTTTCATAATGAAAATCTTTGAAACTATTTTTTTGAAGAACCACTAGTCATATTTAGCTTAGACATTAGATATGTAACATTGTCTATTAAAAGTAGACTTTCACCAGAGTTAATCAAATAATGCTCCCCGGTTCAAAATTGGCTCTACCACCGAGATAGTACGTTTTACAAAGACTTGTATATATAAAAAAACCTTATAAAATCTTGTCAAGAACCACAAATCATAGAGCTTAGATATATTGTATGTAGCATTGTCTAGTAGACCTCAACAAAATTTGTTCAGATATTGGCCCCTGAGTCAAAATAGGCCCATCCCTAGGGGTCTCATCTTTCATAAAGAAAAAGTGACCGAGCTAAAATATTTTATATGTAGCATTGTTTAATAGACCTCTACAAGGTGAAAAAATATTGGCCTCAGGGGGTCACATGTTTGAAATTGAGTTTTGTAGGAAAAACTTTGAAAATCTTTTTGTCTGAATCTGTATGCCTTAGAGCTTAGATACTTTATTTTGTATGGTGCATTGCCTAGTGGATCTTTACCATGTTGTTCAAATTATGTGCCAGTGGTGGGTGGGAGTGGGTCACAGGTTATAGGATTTTATAAACAGATTCTGTTATGTTTGATAATATGTGGTAAATCCTCTTATTTGTTCTTCAATGCTTCTTCACTTTAAACCTTTGAGGCAGTACATGTCTAGCTGTGAGTGGGTAAAAAAAGTATCTGGTTTCCCTGTCTCTTGCAAGTAACTGGTTCTATCATGAGTGCTGCCTCGCGTGAGTCCTGGTTAGATTAAAAATACTCAATTCCTGTGAAGACCAGGAAAGTTTGGAGATACATGTAAATACTCTTTGTCATATGTAATACAGTTCACACATATATTTCATATGGCAGTGTTTATGAAAATTAAAGACGTTTTGACTTTCACTGTATTTTGCAATCTATAATAATTTAAGAGAACACATCATGTTATTTGTAATTTCTGGTTGATCATAAATCAGATTGGTTTTATTAAGTGTAACTAGTATCAAGTTCATTGATACCTTTCAGATAATTGCTTTTATGGAGATTTCTTTACTCACTCAGTCTGTTTTTAATTAAATGAAGAGTTTAAATAAAATTCCAGGAAAGTGGTCATCTGGAAACACAGAAGAGTTTCTGTCCTTTGAGCCAACAGAGCGGCCAAAATGGAGAGAAGACACTATTGCTGGAGATATTGCTTCTATACCTTCAGTGTCACAGATGGTCAGGGATATTGTAGAATATAGGAGACGCTTTTGGGAACTGAAGAAATCTGTTTCAAAAACAGACAAGAAAAGGGTGCTGAGATATCTTCTTGCCAAATTCTTGTGCAATGTACAGAAAGAAGAAGACATTGGAGTGAAAGAAGAAAGTAAGACTGAGGAAATAATGAAAGATTTAGAGAAAGAAGAAGGTATCACTGAGGAAATAATAAAAGGTTTAGAGTCCGAGAATGAGGCCTTTGGATCAAAAAGAAAATTGTCAGAAAGTACAGATTTGAATCCACTCAAGAGACATCATTCAAATGAATCCCCTGAATCAAATGAATCCCCTGAAATGGAGTTTTACCCAAGTCTTGAATCCGAAATTGGAGACATTCACAAGGGAATGGCAAATTCTGAGCATAGCTTGAGGCCATCAAAAAGTGAAACAGAAACAAAAAATTTATATAAGGCATATAGAAAGATTGTAGAGGAACTGAACAAATCATCTTCAGACACAAGTGTTGCCAGTAATGATGATTGTAAAGGTCTTATAGATATAGATGCCTTGGTAATTGATATACACAGAATCCTTATGGAGGATGTTATGAAAGAGGGGCAGGTGCCTGGAAGGTTCAGTATATTAGAAAGGATGGCAAGCTTCAAAGGTGAGATATACAGGTATCCTTATTTCCAAGATGAATCTGTAGCAGACATGGCAGTTCAGACTTTAGTTGACAAAGTTAATGATATAATTGATGACATCAAAACCAAAGATATATCAGAGGAAGAACGGTTTAAACTGTTCTTCAAATGTTCAAGTCTCTTCCTGTTTGGCTTCCTTACTCTGCACCCGTTTCCTGATGGAAATGGCAGGCTAGCCCGTCTGCTTGCTAGTTATTGTCTTCTCACATTCTCACCATTTATGACCCCTATCTACAATGTGTTCAGCTCCTCTAGAGAGTGTGATTATGTGCAGGCATTAGTAGATGCAAGAAGCAATCTTAAGATCCCTGATAAAATTAGTGTCCAGGAAGAAGCTGTGACATTAACAATCGCTATTATACATGAGAAACCAAGAGATCTTTGTGCCATGTTGATAGAATCTAATTGGACAATGTGGCGGCAGTTGTTGTTTGAGCTTGGTGACAAGAATATCAAGCTGTTTGAATGGGAACGTCAGAATCAACAGTCGTTAAAACAGACTTTTGAGGTTACAGGCTCTGAGTAAGAACTGTGCACTTGCACAACTTGCAGCACACATTAACCCTGAACATGCTGAAATTTTGTAATGGATTTGGCCAGCTTGAATTAGGAACAGTCCATTCAAAGTTTAAGGGATTTCAATATCAAAATACAAAAATGGAGCTACCAACAGTATAGAGCCTGGTCAGACTGCACGGATGTGCAGGCTGGCCTGGCTCTATACTGGTGGCAAAGGCTAATCACTTTCGGTTCCAGCAGGTAAAGGGTTAAGAATGACTTTGCAGTAAGTTCTTATGTCTTGTATTATAAACTATTGATGAACTTCCGTGACAGAAAAGTAAAATTTGAAACTTGATTAGAATAACAGAGTGATATTATCATCATAGCTGAGCCAAATACTCTTAGGGATTTAACAAGACAAGATTTTCATTGTCATACACTACTACATTGATACAAGATTGATTTATTGATAAATTCAAAGTACATAAAGAAGAACAAATTTCAGATACTGAGAGTGTCCCTGAAAGTATTGTGATCTCAAAATAGTTTTTTTATTATCTCTGAAGCAGTATTTAAGGCCAAGCGCCTTTGAAATGTATACTGTTGATGTTGTCATTGAGAGTCATTTATGTGCCATGGAATCCATTTTTACCAGAATGTTTTAATATATGATTTTTTTTATCCCTTTACATAAACTTTTAATTGTTGTATGTAGTGTTACCTTAAGAGTTTGTTAATGTTGCAGCTGATAGACAGGATTCTTACAGTGGATGAAAATGTCTTAAATTTCAAAGTATCCTCAAAGAGGCATACCCCAAAATCTCAAGTATTTCATTTTTTCAAATTGTGTGAATTTCAGTAATTAAAATGAATAGTTACCTGATGTCAAAGTGTCAGTCAAACTTAGCATACTACTGGTCAGCTGAAAACATTTATATATTTAGTGTTGATGTTTTACAATTTTGGGGTGGGTAGTCATTTATTCCAGATGAACACTTTCTGTCATAAAACCAAAGAATATTTTTGAACAATGCTCTTTGATTTGTCAGTAATTTTTTATTATATAGTGAACATTGCAATAAAAGTAATCAAGTATATCATTTGTTAATTGTAGGATATCATGAAAATTTAATGTTATTTAATAAAACTATATGACTTCAGAAAGAACATCTTGTGTAGAAATCAGCATGGATGTTGATTTTGTAACTGATACTGTTTTTAAAGATACTTGTAAGAATAAGATTCAAGAAAAAGAATTGTTTTCCTACAGGTGCAGATAAGCAGTGACATTGATGTAAATGAGGCCCTGTTTAAAGTTATTCTTTTGATTACTTTGCATATGATAGCTACTTGGGAGAACTTATTATTGAAGAGTATTTAAATTTTGACTCAAGACTTAAGTATAAGCTACAGCAGTGTTGTTATATCTCTGAAGTCTGTACTTAGGTATTGCTTGCTTCAAGTTGTCATTTTATTTTGCTTGTCAGTTAAATTTCAAAAATCATACATTGTGATGTTTGTACATATTGAAATTGCTGTGGTTTAATTTCTAGTCCCGATTTAGTGAGCTGCTTGCCAGGCTGAGTTGTTTGATTGGTTAAAAAGAAAGCACTTATGATTGGCAGATTTCCTGTGTTAATTTACCGGCAAATCCTATTTCAGATTGCCTTTTTTGCCTATATATTCATGCCTCTTTGTTTTGTTTTTACATATATAAGGAAACTTAAAATGTAGTGGTGCAAAGTTTACATTTTGATTGTATTTTTACAGGATTTTATATTTTCCTTGCAAACTGTATACATTCAGTCTTAAGACAATAAAGAATAAGACAGAAAAAAAAAAAGAATTTCACTGTTTAATAAATACACTTGGTGAGATTTGTTTGATTGGTAAGTCAGTGAACTGGTATTAAGGAAACACCTGTTCTACTGGATCAGACTATACATCCCGAGTTCATCTTTATTAAGGAACATATATTCTGGTGTATTTCAAATTCAGGAGTTAGCTGTGGGAGACGTATTGTTTTTGCCCTGTCCATCTATCATTCTGTCAAACTTCGTTTCCGTTCAATAACTAGAGTACTTTTAGTGTCTTCAAACTTTATAGTGTGATTGCCCTTATAGAGTTACATTAAGCCTATTATTTTTGGGGTATGTAGGTCAAAGGTCAAGGTCACATTGAGCTTAAATGTGAAAATGGTTTCCCCTCAATAACTAGAGTTCTGTTTGACTTAGTGTCTTCAAACTTCATAGGATAACTGTCCTTATTGAGTTGCAGAAGCCTATTGATTTTGGGGTCAGCCGGTCAAAGGTAAAAATTTATTTCCACTCAATAAGTGGAGCGCCATTTGGCACAGAGTCTTGAAACTTCATATAATAATTATCCTTAATGAGTAGAAGCCTATTGATTTTGAGGTCAGCCAGTCCAAGGTCAAGGTCACAGTGATCTTTAACTTAAAAATGGTTTCAGCTCAAAAACTTGAGTTCTATTTCACCCAGAGTCTTCAAACTTCATAGCATGATTGTCCTTGTTGAGCAGATGAAGCCTATTGGTTTTAGAGTCAGCCGGTCCAAGGTCAAGGTCACAGTTATCTTTAACATTAAATGGTTTCCACTCAATAACTAGAGTTCTATTTGACCTAGTATCTTCAAACTTGATAGGATGATTTTCCTTATTGAGTTACAGAATCCTATTGATCTTTTGGTCAGCCGGTTAAAGGTCAAGGTCACAGTGACCTTATATGTAAAAATTGGTTTACACTCAGTAAGTGGAGTGCCATTTGGCAGAGTGTCTTCAAACTTCATATAATGATTGTCCTTATTGAAGAAGAAGCCTCATTGATTTTGGGGTCAGCCAGTCAAAGGTTAGGGTCACGGTGATCTTTAATTTGAAATGGTTTCCGCATAATAACTTGAGTTCTACTTGACACAGAATCATCAAACTTCATAGGATGATTTTACTTGTTGAGTACAAGAAGCCTATTGTGTTTGGGGTCAGTTAATCAAAAGTCAAGGTCACAGTGATCTTAAATATGAAAATGGTTTCCGCTCAATTACTAGAGGTCTCTTTGACCCAGTGTCTTCAGACTAAATAGTATGATTGTCCTTGTTGAGTAGAAGCCTTTTGATTTTGGGGTCAGGTTATCAAAGGTCAAGGTTATAGTGACCTTTTATGTAAAATTGGTTTATGCTCAATAATGAAAGCTCTATTTGACCCAATGTCTTCAAATTTCATAAGATGATTTTCCTTGAGCCTATTGTTTTGGGGGTCTGTAGGTCAAAGGCCAAGGTCACATTGACTTAAATGTAAAAAAAAAATCTCTGATCAATATCTCAAGTGCCATTTCAGCCAGTATGTTGAACTCTTTGTTTTTCTAGTGTCAGTTGTTCATCTGTCACACTTTGTTTCCATTTGATAAGTATAGTTCCTTTTAACCTGAAACTTTCAAACTTCATATACATGTAGTTTATTATTTTTTCTCTATTGAGGTCACTACAACAAAGCTCAATGTCACTCACACTTAAATTTGAAATTCCTTTCAGTCAGTAGTGTGCATACTTTTTGGAGTGACCTTGACTTGTAAAAATATGTTTCGTTCTTAGAAAGTAGAGCACGTTTTGGCCTATAGGCTTTAAAACAGATAGGATGATCACCAATATTACAAGATTTGGCCTTGTTCCTGCCATGTTATCGCTGTATTTTCCTGCAACGAGAAGTGTTTTTGGAAATAATTCTGTGCACAGTTTTGAGCTTTTCTGATCACCTTTTGTACGTTGTCCGTACACCGTCCGTCCATCCGTCCACAATTAGTTTGTTAACACTCTAGTAGTCACATTTTTGCCTCAATTGTCATGAAACTTAGTCAAGATGTTTGTCTCATTAATATCTCGGACGAGTTCGAAGATGGGTTATCAGGGTTGGAAAACTAGGTCACAGAGCCCAAATATAGAAAAACCTTGTTAACACTCTAGAGGCTACTTTTTCAGTCCAAATATCCTGGAAATTTGTCAGAAAGGTTCTATCAATGATTTCTAGCTCAAGTTCAAATATGGGTCATCTGGGTTCAAAAACTAGGTCATGGAGCCCAAAAATAGAAAAATCTTGTTAACACTCTAGAGGTTACATTTTCAGCCCAAATAATCTGGAAATTTGTCAGAAAGGTTGCTTTGACGATTTCTAGGTCAAGTTCAAATATAGGTCATCTGTGTTCAAAAACTAGGTCACAGAGCCCAAATATTGAAAAACCTTGTTAACACTCTAGAGGTACATGTGTAACATTTTTAGACCAAATAATGTTGAAATTTGTCAGGAAGGTTGCATGTATGATTTCTAGCTCAAGTTCGAATATGGGTCATCTTGGGTCAAAAACTAGGTCACAGAGCCCAAAAATAGAAAAATCTTGTTAACACTCTAGAGGTTACATTTTCAGCCCAAATAATCTGGAAATTTGTCAGAAAGGTTACTTCAAAAATTTCTAGCACAAGTTCAAATATGGGTCATCTGGGTTCAAAAACTAGGTCACAGAGCCCAAAAATAGAAAAATCTTGTTAACACTCTAGAGGTTACATTTTCAGCCCAATTAATCTGGAAATTTGTCAGAAAGGTTGCCTTGAGGATTTCTAGATCAGGTTCGAATATGTGTCATCTGGGGTCACAAACTAGGTCACAGAGTCCAAATATGGAAAAACCTTGTTAACGTTCTAAAGGTAGCATTTTTAGTCCAAATAACCTGGAAATTTTTCAGAAAAATTCAACCGATGATTTCTAGCTCAGTTTTGAATATAGGTTTTCTGGGGTCAAAAACTAGGTCACACAGCCCGAAAGTAGAAAAACCTTGTTAATGCTCTAGAGGTTACATTTTTAGTCCAAATGTCCTTGAAATTTGTCAGAAAGATTGTTTCAATGATTTCTAGCTCAGATTTTGATATGGCTCATCTGGGATCAAAAACTAGGTCACATGGTCCAAATATGTAAAAAAACTTTTTAACACTCTAGAGGTTACATTTTCAGTCCAAATATCCTGGAAATTTGTCAAACATGATTTCTAGCTCAAGTTGGAGTATGGGTCATCTTGGGTCAAAAACTAGGTCACAGAGCCCAAATATGGAAAACCTTGATCACACTTATAGAGGTATTATTTTAATTCCAAATAACCTGGAACTTTGTCAGAAAGCTTAATTCTATGGTTTCTAACTCAAATTTGAATATGGGTCATCTGAAGTCGAAACATCTTGGTCACAGAGCCCAAATATCGAAAAACTTTGTAAACACTCTAGAGGCTACATTTTCAGTCCAAATGTCCTGGAAATTTGTCAGAAAGGTTGTTTTGATGATTTGTAGCTCAAGTTTGGATATGGGTTATCTGGGTTAAAAAACTAGGTCACAGAGCCTAAATATCAAAAAACCTTGTTAACACTCTAGAGGCTACTTTTTCAGTCCAAATATCCTAGAAATTTGTCAAAGAGATTGTTTCAATAATTTCTAGGTCAAGTTCGAATATGGGTCATCTGGGGTCAATTAACCAGGTCTATAGCAACTTTGTTAAAAGCAGTCATACTCAGGTGAGCGATACAGGGCCATCATGGCCCTCTTGTCTTTAATTTAAGCTTTTCTATAGAGGTTTAGTTGTATCTTTCTTCTGCAACAATAGTACTCCTTGTTTTACCATGGCCTTTTTCAAACACTCATTCCTATTCTCTTGTTAACAATTCTCTTCCTCCCACTAGCCAACCTCTGTCATCTCTTCTGTGCCCCTATTTCAATGATGCACTGCGGGAGACATGCTTTTTAGCTCACCTGAGCCGTAGGCTCATGGTGAGCTATTAGGATCAATCAATGTCAGTCGTCTGTCATTCATCAGACATCCACACTTAATTTTCAACACTCTAGTTGTCACATTTTTGCCTCAGTTGTCATGAAACTTAGTCAGGATATTTGTCCCAGTCATTACTCAGACGAGTTCGAAACACAGGTTATCTTGGATGAAAAACTAGGTCGCAAGGCCCAAAAATAGAAAAACCTTGTTAACACTCTAGAGGCTACATTTTCAGTCTAAATATCCTTGAAATTTGTCAGAAAGTTTATTTTAATGATTTGTAGGTCAAGTTCGAATATGGGTCAACTGAGGTCAGACTAGGTCACAGAGCCCAAATTTGGTAAAACTGTGTTATCACTCTAGAGGTTACATTTTCAGTCCAAATATCCTGGAAATTTGTCAGAAAGGTTGTTTCTTTGATTCTAGCTCAGGGTTGAATATGGGTCATCTAACACTCCAGAGGTTCATTATCAGTCCAGATGACCTTGAAATTTGCCAGAAAGGTTGCTTCGATGATTTTTTGATCAAAAACTAGGTCACATTGCCCAAATATAGAAAAACCATTGTTAACACTCTAGAGGTAACATGTTCAGTCCAAATAACCTTGAAATCTGTCAGAAAGGTTGTTTTGATGATTTCTAACTCAAGTTTAAATTTGGGTCATCTTGGATTAAAAACTAGGTCACAGACCCCAAATATGGAAAAACCTTGTTAACACTTTACAGGTAACATCATTTTCAGTCCAAGTATCCTGAAAATTTGTCAGAAAGCTTGCTTCTATGATTTCTAGCTCAAGTTAATGAATATGGGTCATCTGGATTCAAAAACAAGGTCACATAGCCCAAATATCAAAAAACTTTGTAAACACTCTGGAGGCTAAATTTTCAGTCCAAATGTCCTGGAAATTTGTCAGAAAGGTTATTTTGATGACTTGTAGCTTAAATTTGGATATGGGTCATCTGGAGTCAAAAACTAGGTCACAAGAACTAAATATTGAAAAACCTTGTTAACGCTCTTGAGGCTACTTTTTCACTTTTCACTCCAAATATCCTGGAAATTTGTCAGAGAGGTTGTTTTGATAATTTCTAGCTCTAGTTCGAATATGGGTCATCTATGTTCAAAAACTAGGTCACAGAGCCCAAATATGGAAAAACCTTGTAAACATTCTAGAGGTTACATTTTCAATCCAAATATCCTGGAAATATGTCAGAGAGATTGTTTCGATAATTTCTAGCTCAAGTCCAAATATGGGACATCTAGGTTCAAGAACTAAGTCATAGAGCCCAAATATGGAAAAACCTTGTTTACACTCCAGAGGTAATATTTTCAGACCAAATCACCTGAAAATTTGTCAGAAAGATTGTTTCAGTAATTTCTAGGTCAATGTCACATATGGGTCATCTGGGGTCAATTAACCAGCAACTTTGTTTAAAGCAGAAATACTCGGGTGAGCGATACAGGGCTATCACGGACCTCTTGTTTAGCTCACCTGAGCCATAGGCTCATGTTTAGCTATATTGTTGATCAAGGTCTATCGTCCGTCGGACGTACACACTTTGTTAACACTCTAGTGGTCACATTTTTGCCTCAGTTGTCATGAAACTTAGTCAGTAATGGGAGACATCAGTGGATTATCTACCCTGAATACTCTCTAATATTAACTTGGTCCTTCCATTTGGATTCCTCTGCTTTCATCGCTGTTTTCCTTTATGGTATGGTGATAATTACACCTTATTATTTGCCACAATAGTAGTCAGATTAAATATTTAGTTTAAAAATATGTTTTGTTAGCACATAAAGTTTGTTTTTTTAAATTCCTAACTTTTTATTTAATATGTAAGTGACAATTTTTACAACTGAAAGTCAAGACTATCACAAAGAGAAACAAGAATAAAGTCAGAGGATTCCAACTGAAAGGACCAAAGTGCAATTTGGATTATCTCTGATGTTATCTGGGTAAGGGAGATAATTTGTTATCAGCAATGTCTCTCATTACTCGGACGAGTTCGAACTTGGATTATCTGGGATAAAAAAACAAGGTCACATGGCTCAAAAATAAAGAAAAACATTGTTAACACTCTAGAGGCTACTTTTCAGTCCAAATATCCTGGAAATTTGTCAAAATAGTTGTTTCGATAATTTCTAGCTAAGTTTCGAATATGGGTCATCGGGGGTCAAAAACTAGGTCACAGAGCCCAAATATGGAAAAACCTTGTTAACACTCTAGAGGTAACATTTTTAGCCCAAATATCCTAAAAATTTGTCCAAAGGTTGCTTCGATAATTTCTAACTCAAGTTCAAATATGGGTCATCTGAGTTCAAAATCTAGGTCACAGCGCCCAGATATGGAAAAACCTTCTTAACACTTTACAGGTAACATTTTCAGTCTAAATATCCTGAAAATTTGTCAGAAAAGTTGCTCCGATATTTCCTTGCTCAAGTTCGAATATGGGCCGTCTGAGGTCAAAAACTAGGTCACAGGGCCAAAATATGGAAAAACATTCTTAACACTCTATAGGTATCATTTTAAGTCCAAATATCCTGGACAGAAAGGTTGCTGTGATGATTTATAGATCATGTTCGAATATGGGTCATCTGGGTTAAAAAAACAAGGTCACAGAGCCCGAATATGGAAAAACCTTGTTAACACTATAGGTAACATCTTCAGCCAAAATATCCTGGAATTTTGTCAGAAGGTTGTTCTGATAATTTCTAGCTCAAGTTCGAATATGGGTCATCTGGGGGTAAACAACTAGGTCACAGTGTCCAAATATGGAAACACATTCTTAACACTTTTGAGGTAAATTAAAAGGTGGTGAAAATTCGTGGCTCGACCGACACTCGAACCCTGGGCCTTCTTCTTACAGGGCGAACATTCTACCAACTGAGCTACCAAGCCACACGGTTCTGCCTTATCGATTTATCACCTATAAACCTGTACCCGGCTCCGAATTCTCAGAGTCACAGAGAATATTGTGAAAATTCCCGAGGTGCCAAAGCAGTAGCCATATTGTAACGTAGGTTATTTACATTGGGCGCCAAATTCAATCCAAATATCCTAAATATTTGTCAGAAAGGTTGCTTTGATGATTTATACTTCATGTTCGAATATGTGTCATCTCGGTTCAAAAACTAGGTCACAGGGCCCTAATATGGAAAAACCTTGGTAACACTCTATAGGTAACATTTTCAGTCCAAATATCCTGGACATTTGTCAGAAAGGTTTTTTCAATTATTTCTAGCTCGAGTTCGAATATTGGTCATCTGGGGTCAAAAAGTAGGACAGATAGCCTAAATATGGAAAAACCTTGTTAACACTCTAGAGGTTACATTTTCAGTCCCAATATCATGGAAATTTGTCAGAAAGGTTGTTTCAATAATTCCCAGGTCAAGTTCGAATATGGGTCATCTTGGGTCAATTAACCAGGTCCATAACAACTTTGTTAAAAGCAGTATAGGTGAGCACTATAGGGTCATCATGGCCCTCTTGTTTAGAATTAAGGTCTGCACACTGTGCTTCGAATATTTTTAAGTATAGTTATAATTTAGATAATGATGCCTATGATGATGATGATGTTGACGACGATGATGTTGATGATTATCAATATAGATTTACAGGATTTAGGTAAGTTACAAGAACTTGTGTTTCAGACTTTGCTAAACATCATATATCACTTACTGGGTATTGTTATGAATGGTAACTCTTTGTTAGGGTGTTCAATTTTAGACGCAGTGATTTCCCTTCAAAACTTCGCCTATCCAACAGATAAAGGTTGTCGTATAACAGCCCTTGTCGACCGTGATCACTACTGGTGTAACGGTACTTTTACCGTCTATAGTTATTACACGTCCACTGTGTATAACCGTATAGAATCGGGCGCGTGTGCGTTCGGTAACCAGGCTTAACTTTTATCGCTGAAACTTAAATATTTACCATAATTTCTTGTTTATTTCTTTTTACATACTAAAAAATGAGTGTACATTCTATCACGAATCATAAAATAAAAAAGAAGAGGTTCCGGGATGACTACGTTTTTTTCCCCCGTCAGAAGCGAGATTCTCTCGCGATCTTCAAATTCTTCCAAGCTGCGCGAATACTGGTATGGAGACCAGGAAGCAGTCATCGAGCGTGATGAATCTAAGCTGTAAGAACTTCTATCGCAATTGATGTTAAATAAATGAGTCTAATAAAAAATAACTAAAGTTTTAAAAAAAGTTCAAACTTTGTCAATAAAATCATTCAGTGACATGAAACATTTCTGTCTTTCAATGTTTTCTAAATACTCTCCTTTTGTCTAACTTTGGACCGTTTTTTATCCCTTCATTATTATCGCCGACTTTACTTTTCACTTTTTTAGAAGTTGTAATTTCCAGAATGTTTATGAAACCGTCCAGTTACTGAGAATTGGAGTTTCTCTGGTTTCAGTAACTCAATAAAGACTCTGAAATCATCTTAAAAATACAGCTCTTTCCTTAAACGGATCTGTTTTCCACTTCCTATTATAGTTGAATCGCACGAAAAATTAAAATTATATTCTTTTCTCCTTCAACAAAATTTCCTCTGATGTTTTTGTATCATCAACCTTATTACAGTTTATCAAAACAATTTCCTAACATAATTAAGCTGAATTTACGTAGCCTGATTGGTGATGTTTGCGTTTTTTTGCGCAGTACAGCTCACGCGGCAATATAAGATTACATGTAAATACAAAATGCAGATATTTTGTAGCAGAAATCTTTTGTGGTAAAAGTATGTACAGTCATTTTTTATGACTGACTCTTAAAAAATACATTATATATATTTTTAATAGTAAGATTTAGTGACATTCTCGATCGAAATAGGGAAAGACATTAAAAAAAAAACAAACATCAGATACGAACTCTAATGCACAAATTTTGGAGTTTTGGACTACGTTTCATACTTTAAGCTTGAATTCTCTGTCGAAGAGACACTTTATATGACATAACTTGTCTGTAAATCCATCGGGTAAATCAATCGTTCACTTTGTTGAAATGCTTTGTTTGTTTAAGGTTTAAATTAATGTGATTACGTGACTGCGGCGGCGGAGCGATCAGGTCTTTAGTGAATGGTTAATTAGGTTTTACGCACAAGTGTTTGAGTTGTGCTCAAGTGGTGGCGAAGCGATCAGGTCTTTGGCGAATGGTTAATTAGGTCTTCTGTACAAGTGTTTGAGTTGTGCTCAAGTGGTGGCGAAGCGATCAGGTCTTTGGCGAATGGTCAATTAGGTCTTATGTACAAGTGTAAGAGTTGTGCTTTTGACGGATTGAAAGCATGGGACACAACGCATATACTGGCGAACCATCGGCAAGGACGAGTCAAGCGGAAATGTACCTCAATTCTAGAGATGAAAATACAAAAAAAAAAGAGTAGATATTTTCTGACTATTGTAAACCGGACTCAGTTATAAAGATCCTTTTGTTCACATTTGCATTTGGTATGGGAAAAATAATAGATGACAGATATAATAATTCCCTGGGACTGTTCTACAAGCCTCTTATCATATTGGCAAGAATATGGCAGGTGTGGCCGTGATTGACAGCCAGCTTATGCAGTTATTTATCCTTACCGTCATTCATTGTTGACAACTTTAATTAACCGTTAAAGAAATTGTAAGGTGAAATAAATCTGAAAAGTATTGGTTGAGACGCACTTTTCTTGGAAAATACAGAAAAAGGTATGAAAAAAAGGTTGCTAGAAAGTTTTGTTTGTGTCTCAAAAGACTGTAAAGTGTGTAGCTGTTCTGCTTGCAAGTGCATAATGTTCTGTTAAAATTTATCCATGGCGGGAAAGATATGAATTTTCAAAAATATAATCGATGCTCACTTTATATTATTAGAAACTAGCTTTGTTTCGCTTAATTTGTTTATTTTTATGTTGTTGTTTTATTTTTTCTTCTAAAACGTTAAGCTGCGCTATGCTGTGCTCGTTGCTTTGTAGGATAAAAAGAAAATCTACACAAATACAACACAATCGCTGCAGGTTGCACGCAATGTAACGCGGAAAATTCAATATCACGTCACACACATCCCATGAATCTTTAATTGTAACTATAAATGGCTGATGAAACAGTAGAAAGCGAGGGTTTCAGTGTCTCTCTACTTTGTCTGTGGTCCTTCTTTGATGAATAGGATTCATATGGATTGTAGCATCATTTTTTTTTTTTGTCTTTATTAAATATTCTTAAAATGTTGCTTGTAAACCCTGTAGAACAATTATGCCGCCTACGATTTGACGAATCCGCTTGATCAGCTGCCGATCAAAGTGACACGTAGAAGGTGAACAGACATAAAATATCAGCCCGTAAAATCGGTTCAACCTCGGAGACTAGGGTTACCTTTGCGCTTTTTAGAAAAAAAAATGGCTCGCTGTAAAGCTTGGTCAAATTGTGAAGAAAGTTATCACAACCGTTTCATTAACATATAGAGTTAAAAGTTCCTCAACACTGTAAAACTTCTTACCTAGACAGAAGTCAAATTTGATCTCGATGGGTAAAACGTAACTTCCAGATTCTCGCGAGGTTTTCAGAAAATGTAAGCATGTTGTGATTGAACGCTCTCATTCATTTCCAAATGAAGTTATAAAAAAAATACGCGAAAAAGCAAGTTTTTTTTTCTGTCAGTTATACAACTATTTTAACACTTCTATCGATATATGAAGAAAAGTCTAGTTCTTGTGTAAAAAATCAATAATTATCTAATGTTAGCTTAATTAAAGAATTAAATTGTTCGTTTGATGTGGAAGACAAAAGTTTTGATCGGATTAACCATAGCAACAAATATACTTATTATAAAGGAGAACTATCAGTACAGATAAAAACGGATGATAAATTGAGGATACTTTCAAATTAGTAGTATTGTAAGAAAAATGTTTATTCAGGATCTTTGAAATGCACCACAGATCTAGAATCACTTCAAGCGTAAGAAAGGTCACACACACTGTAGTGAAGGGATAATGGTCTTAATAATACTATCTGTGAAAATCTCAAATTTTGAACATATGTCTAGTCGTAATTTTCCCACAGAACACGTGGGCCTAGAAGGGTTGTCCCATATATACACGCCTGTGGTAATGTAGAAATAAGCCTAGAAAGCTTAGTTATTAAGAATGTTAAAGGTCTCTTTACTAGGTCGCGAGTACGAATTCTTGCCAGAGCGTGAGGTGCTGTCTTGGGCACTTCACCAGAAATCACTCTCTGTCCACCGTGCTCTTACTGGCCGTCTAGGGACGTGTCTTGAGACCACAGTATCTAATCTGGAGCGATGGAGAAAACAAATCAAATATTAATTCAGTATTGGAATGAGACAAACCTAGGCTACCGCGGAAAGGTGTTCTGAGTCATGTTTAGTCAGTACTTTATACTAAGATGTAAGATCACATAATTAGTATTTAATATGTAAGATCACATAATTAGTACTTAATATGTAAGATCACATAATTAGTACTTAATATGTAAGATCACATAATTAGTAGAATTTACTTTTCGTCCAGTTACAAGTAAAAACTGAACGCAGAAGGGAAACGGGAAATTTTAGGCGCTTTAAAAATGTTTTCTCTGCGTCGAGTCCAACTAAACTCGAGAAATATACAGCCAGTTATACCGTTTTATTATTAAAAATCGCGGAAAATAGAGTAAATGAAATACCATTCTCGTACAGTATTATTTCCTACCTTTATTTGTGCCAGTATCCAAGTTAAACAAAACAGTAATTTTCGATAAACTTCCTGACGCAAATCGTCACTTGAAGTGGTCATAATTTTCTTAAAGCTTATAAAAGATGGTCCGCAAAAAAAAGGCCCACGGCATGGAGAAAAAAAATGGGTCATTCCTACAGATTTATTTTACTGTGTATACATTTATTTCTTACTGATGCCACAATCTGTAAAATGATTTTTAAACAGTCCTTGTATAGAACTGTGTCGGAACTTTGAACTGATAATAGTATTAAAGCTATGTATAAGTAGTTTGAACACCACAGTCGTATGACACAATTATGACTTTGATATATCTTGTTCCTGTTGTGGCGTTTTTATTCTACAGAACAACCCAAAATTGGAAAGCTTCTCTGATATGCCTTTTATATCTTGTAAGTACAAACAATATTGTAAACTTGTGTGAGCTTATGTATTGACAAAATTGATGATTTGAATATGTCAGTTTGTTGCGTGAAGTTTCTAGGATGACAATTCGAAGTCTACGTCAAAGACTCATATTCAGAACAGTGCAAAATACATTTTACTATTTTAGCCTTTACCAGTGGACTTACTTATATTTCAGTCATGAAAGTATTATTAATAATTAGGAGTGATTTTCATTCGATCTTTATAAACCAAATAATGAAAAGATATTACCTTAACACTATGTGTTTCATAATTAAGCAACATAAGCCTAGAACTCAGGACAATGGATACTACCCAATTCAGAAAATATCTCTTTTGGAGATATGTGCAAAGCAACACGGACTTTAAATAATATGAGTCTGAATTCTCTTTTCTTCACATTTCATTAAAGCAGTAAAATAAAGCCATTGTATACGAGTATAATTCAACAATGAGTATCTTGGTCAGCTTTAATCGGGTTCAATCCATTTTTAAAGGTGTTTTCAATAAACATCCTCTATCAAATAGGTACACGATATTCTCATGCTTATTTGTAACATGGTTTCTACGGAAGACCTATAGTGACAGAATTTACTGAATGACTCTCGTACCTTTGCGAAAATCTAAAACGATAAAGATGAATTTACACAATATTTCTGTATACGAATTCGGCAACTCAAAGGCAAATAAACATGATTTCTAGTTTGAACCAGTCATAATTCAGAACTTATATTTCAGATTTTGCAAATAAATGGTTCAGCGAACATACCGACATGATCGTTCATAACACGAAAAATACCTTTCAGTGATCATTACGTCATTCGAATATCTATTTTTAGGGCCTGCTCACGTGGTTGGAATGGTTCCCTACTCTTCTAACAGTTTCCTTTACAGTCGTCATACTGTTCATGTTGTTCCAGTACATGCACACAGAAATACCCGAGGGTGTGAAAGAGGTCTGGGGAGCCCGTATCCTTGACACTGCTCTCCGTACGAATGGGAAATTTGTAAGTGTATTAAACATGTTAAACTACAGATTTAAATGTGTTGATGTGTGTATATAGAGGTGACATGATTTGAACAGCATATTTGTGAATAAGTCAAATACATATTTATCTGATCAGACTTTTGAAAATATTCTGAGCGTTTCAGCTATTTATCATTATAAAGACTTTTTTTGTAAATGACGGAGACCGCATGTACATAACGTGACCGATACGGCTTTACGGAATTTCTATATGCTTCCAGATATTGTACCTACATAATTTTGGTATCACGGGCGGGTGCTGCTGGGCAACAAGGAAACTCGTAAATGTCGTGCTTACTACATTGATAACTGGAAGCCCGTTCACCAAAGGAACCGATCCAGAACTAGAAGTATTTTGTCCTTTCATCATTTACACAAATGACTCCTAAAATTCTAATTCATTTGTAAAAGGATTTACTGAACTTAAGTTCCTGAAGTTAAGGGTTTTTTTTTCATTTAACTTACGTAGCAGAACAAAATACTCACCTAAAAACGGATGGAACTATTTCTAAGACCACGAAAGTTGTCTTTACCAACCAGAAGGTCAGACAAGGACGATGGTACTCACAATATTACCTTTTTATGTTCCCGAAGGTGGCATATAGTAGTATTACTGTCCGTCGGTTATTTCATCCGCCGGTTTGTCTGTCCGTCCCATTTTCTTTGCGCAACGCCTACATTTATAATTTGATTTTCACCAGACTTTCACAAAATGATCACTATCAAGTGCCGCAGTGCATGTACTCCATCTTTGCGATTCGAGTATTTTTTGGCATAGTTATTGCCCTTTGTTAAATTTTACTTAATATTGCTTCTACATTTTTTCTCATGAAATTTTCACCAAACTTTCAGAGAATGATCAATATCAAGTGCCGCATGGCATATGCTCAGGCTTTTGCGATTCCATCATTTTAGAGGGATATTGCTCTTTGTTTAATTTTACTTTTGTGCGCAACTCCTACAGTTTTATAAATGAACTATATTTTCGCTTATTGTGTCCGACTGGAGCATAAAATAGCAAAAAACTAAAAGGTGAGAAACTATTTTGAAACACCTTTCTGTAAAAGACGTGGTGACCTATGGGTACAGAACTCTAGATCAGTATCTTTTGAAACACACCAGTTTTAGAAATTTATTAATTTTACCAGCCATGCAAATAGGGAAAGGACATGTTCCGTTCACTGACTGCAAAAATATTTGGCACAAATTATCAAGGTAACATCAAGTTATAAGCTACCATGACTGTGACCATTGCTATGTTTCGGAGGCATTCGTGCCTGTGACACATATCTTGTTTTGTCAAGAACTGGAAAGACATTTTGGAAAGTCATAATCGTCCGGGAATCAAACCAGGATCTCTGGTTTCTAGGTTCAAACTTGCTTTTTTATTTACTCCTCTTATCCTCCGTATTAACTTTGTTTCAAACAAAATCACTCGGTGCCAATATGAAAACATTAGTTTTATTGTTAGATAGTTCAATTTCAGTTCTAGAATTCTAGATTTTTATAGAACAGTGTTGTTTGGGCAACTCATCTTCCAACAATATGAGCTTATTTTGTGTTGAAAATCAAAAATGTACACTCAGTAGAGAAAATATTCCGTTCGTACAAACCTATCAACATTCATACTTGTTAAAATAGATAAAAAACAACATAGAGATAAATATTTCTGTATGTGTTGTAGATCTACGACACCGAACTCGACGGTGTGAGTGTTCGAGTGTATGACCCTGTAAACACGAAAGGATCAAAGCGCCCAGCCCTTGTTTATTTTCATGGCGGCGGTTGGTCCTGGCTTAATGTTGGTAAGAAATACTCAAGCCGTGATTTGAAGATATTGTATTCGTATTTACGCTCACAAAATAGAAATATATCTGGTTAAATGTTATAATACAATAATAAAGTTTAACTTATATTTAAAACATTTTTTTTTACTTGAAACGGAACAAATTAATACAGAACACGTTCTAAATAATTTTGAAATATGCTGTAAAGTACTGATAATTCGGGGTAGCAGTTGAAAACTACCATATATAACACTAATAAAACAAAATATAATGTATACTTAAGATGAAATGTAGGTTCTTCTCACATTACGGCTCATACCAAGCTTTAACGTTGTATGTCTTAACTAAAGCAGCAATTTCTTTTCAGATGTGTACGATCCAGCTACACGGGAGCTTGCAAAGCGTGTCGGGATGGTTGTTGTGTCTGTAAAGTAAGTTATTCTGAATATCTCCGAAATGTATAAACTGTAGTAGAATTAACAAACATATTTTCATGACACGCTGAAATGACAACCCAGCTTATAACATTTGGGTGAAAAGGCATATACATGTACATGATTTTAAGGACCACATCAATATTAAGTTAAAACTTGGCAGACATTTTTGTACCTGAAAGATTTGACGCTTAATATTAATACTTTTTGATAGTAGATGAACATGCTTAAAATGTTGCCATATATATTCCAGTTACCGCCAATCTCCAGAGCATCCACACCCAATACCTTTCCACGACTGTCTAAAGGCTACAGAATGGGTGCTTAAGAACCCAACAAAACTAAAAATAGATGCGTCACGTGTTGCAATATCCGGTGACAGTGCAGGCGGCCATTTAACAGCAGCGGTATCCCTGCGATTAAAGAAAAAGATCAAAATCCAAATTCCTATCTATCCTTGTTTACAACTGTTTGACCTACAGACACCTTCTTATATAGAGAACAAAGACTACATCCCTGGGATGTTGTGTGACGTGTCTATGCTTTCCTACTGGCTGAATTACGGCAACATAAGCTACGATTATTTGGACTTGATTCTAGACAATCAGCACACTTCACCGGCCTTGAAGAAATCCAAGTATGCCGATTACGTGTCACCTCGCTGGTATATGAAGGAATATATCCGGACAGGAAGGTTACGGGATATGGAGAAACCTACTGACTCCGGCAACGAGACTTTATCCAATACTCTTGAAAAGACCATACTGGACCCATACTTTGCCCCTCTTATGGCAGACGACGAGGAATTCAAAGACTTACCACAAACTTACGTACTGACAGCAGGATACGATGTTCTCCGAGATGATGGTTTGATATACTACCAGCGCTGTAAGGCAGCCGGTGTTCGCGTACAACTTGCTCACTATGAAGAAGGATTCCATGGAATGATATTTTTCTTTGCGGGACCAATGCCTTTTCAGGTTGGCATTCGTGCAATGAACGATCTAGTGAAGTTTCTGAAAGACCACCTTTAGTATAGATAGCTTTATTAAGCTGTAAGTCTTAAATGCACCTGTTTCGGCTTCGAACATAGGATTGTATGGAACGGGAAAGGTGTAATATGCAGTTCATTCATACTTTTACAAGGTCGCATTATCATTATTATTAGTGTTATTATTATCATTATTATTATTTTGGTATTGTCGAAATAGAAAATAAAGTAATATATATTTTACATTTTTAGTTTGCGACCTGTAACAAGCATTTCCTTCTTAAACTGAGGTGTAAAGGTAAACAGTTTAGAAAAAATAACTCTTTTTCTATGCTTATATGTATTCACAACAATTGTTAAAATGTATCTAGATTTAACTTAAAATTGTTCAAATTAGAAAATGTCAGTCCTAGAATAATTTAAACGGATTATTTATGTTTCATTTGCCTGATATTCTCTGAATGTGTCAGAATGTTGTTACCTTGTCTTTGGTAAGCCTAATGTGTCAGAATATTCTTTCCTTACCTTTGGTAAGCCTAAGATGTTCCCCGAATGTGTCAGAATGTTGTTTCCAATGTGTCAGAATGTTGTTTCCTTACCTTTGGTAAGCCTAAGATGTTCCCCTGAATGTGTCAGAATGTTGTTTCCCTACCTTTGGTAAGCCTAAGATGTTCCCCGAATGTGTCAGAATGTTGTTTCCAATGTGTCAGGATGTTGTTTCCTTACCTTTGGTAAGCCTAAGATGTTCCCCTGAATGTGTCAGAATGTTGTTTCCTTACCTTTTGTTAGCCTAAAATGTTCTCCGAATGTGTCAGAATGTTGTTTCCAATGTGTCAGAATGTTGTTACCTTACCTTTGGTAAGCCTAAGATGTTCCCCTGAATGTGTCAGAATGTTGTTTTCTTACCTTTGGTAAGCCTAAGATGTTCCTCTGAATGTGTCAGAATGTTGTTTCCAATGTGTCAGAATGTTGTTTCCTTACCTTTGGTAAGCCTAAGATGTTCCTCTGAATGTGTCAGAATATTGTTTCCAATGTGTCAGAATGTTGTTTCCAATGTGTCAGAATGTTGTTTCCTTACCTTTGGTAAGCCTAAGATGTTCTCCGAATGTGTCAGAATGTTGTTTCCCTGTCTTTGGCAAGCCTAAGATGTTCTCTGAATGTGTCAGAATGTTGTTTCCTTACCTTTGGTAAGCCTTATAGTCTGTCTATTATACAAGCAGGTTAAGCCTTTCTTTATGGCGTATGAATGTTCTGTGCATAATAACTGAACGAAAGTGATGAAATAGTCTTTCATTAGAAACCATTTCGCTTACAAAAAATCGTTTCTGTTATTCAAACTAATTATAGTGCCCTTACCACAACTGCAAAATATTTGGTTTATGTTGGAAGAATATCTCGTTGAAAAGGACGAGGGGCAAGAATGACTTTTGTTGTTCTTCATCGTAATAAGCTAAGAGACGTAAATAATTTCTGTAATTTCAACTTATTACTCAAAAAATATATTTATTCGTAGGAAAACATTCAATCGATCCCTTTTGTCTTAGCCACTGTAAGATAAAATAAGCTTTCAAGAAATAAGAAAAAACAAAGCTTTTTATCAATACATAAAGTAAGCAAAATTCCCAAATATCTGTTTTAAGCCTTTTGATATTTTGCTTAGGCAAATAATTTTTATTTTTCATGAAATATAAACACACACAGAGGAAATTTATTCTTTAAAACAGGCTATGAAGTCAAAATTAAAAATCACAACTGATACAGCTTTAGTGGCAGTCATATTTACAAAGAATAGACATAAAAGGTAATATTACTTAAGTTTAATGTGGAAAATGGAGTCTTTTTTTCATGATATATCTTAGCCAATAAATAAATAAATGCACGAAAAGGTGTCAACAGCAACTTGAAAGTTATATTTTGAGTATTGTGAATATAAATTGTCGATGGTGTTAAATCGTGCGGCGACTGAGAAGCAGTTAGCAGATTTCCAGCTTTTCGCAATAGTCGGGGACGACCAAGGTCACATGTCCGAAAACCGATCTTAGCAAAAGGTCAATTAAGCAACCTTCAAAACTTCACAGAAATTTTACTGAATGATCAGAAGCCTCCAGACTATAAAGCAAGAAGGGCATAATGTTTTTGCTGTTAGAGCTTGTTTCCTCTGTAAAACATCGTTACTCGGTAAAAACAAAAGCAAAATATAACCTGTTTCTGTAATAAAGCACTCGTAAGTCATATATAGAATTAGAACGTTACATTTTGAAGTTTATCTCAATCCACCAAAGACCAATTCTTTGCTTACAGATTAGGCCACATAACTTCCGCATTGTCTAAAATGTAAAAATTTGGCGGTTCGAAAGTAGGATACAAAGCTGTTGATTGTCTTCTTTGCACAAATATCCTTTCTAAATATATAGAAAGACGAGGTAATGGGATAAATGAAATATTACAGATGTAATCATATCAAGAAAATAGTATCGTATACCATAGGACTTGGGTATCATGTCGTAGCATATCAATAGTTATTGTGCAAATATCAAAAGTTATTGTGCAAATAGGCCTCCGGGCAATACATAGGGAATGATTCAGTTGATAAAAAAAGTGGAATTCAGTTCTTCTCCTTTACTGGATATTGGCTAGATAACTATCTCCTGATAATACCTAATCATTTGGGACCCGTACCTAAACATGCATAAAGTACAGAAACAAAATTATAAATATCACTCTGCTGACACATTTAATTTCGTCGCAACTTTGTAAGAAAAGTAATTGGGTTTTGATAAAGAGGGAATGTTAAGGTTTGAAATAAATTAGCGCAGCCATATCATTTTAAAGCAAGGGCAACGATTTCACGTCTTTTAACTTAAGTAAACATTTTAATGAAGTTTTGGGCAGTATGTTAAATAGTTAAGGGTAAGGTTTTAAATAGTTTAAATACTTATATGTTATTTTTGGGTAAAATTCTTCATGGTTAAATATAAATTGTCATCTTAAGCACGACAACAGCCTTGTCAACTTAGTAATGTCTAGTAGAACTGCCGCTACAGCCATTGTGAATTGAACTGAATTCATAACGAAAAGAAGATGAATTGTTTTGATAACGGCGCGCTGAAGCTCCAGCCTTTAAATACGGAAGAACGAAAATAATCATCAAGTTATAAGCTTACTGAAACAAAACTAAATAGATAAACAGGTGGGGTGACAACATGACGGAATGATAAATGAGCTCGCCTCTTTGACAAATGCTACATTTGTCGCTCTGTCGTGGTGTCACACCGCCAACAGGACAGAACAAATTGCAGCCAAATCTTCCACCGTACATAGAAAAATACTTATATAATAAGTATAAAAATTCGGTTTTAATCAATGGTTACATATTCTAGTTAGATCGTTAGAAACAAAAGTGATCGAACTGTGTTAAGAAGTTCGACTTTCTTCTGTTAAAACAACGAGCAGAAATCAACGATGACGGAGCCATCTTCATATGGGGACCATCAGCTGAGAGGTGGTTATTGAATCATAAATAATAGCAACTCACAGTATGATACGAGCAAGTGGTCAAATTGAACATTTTATGAAGATGAAATGTCATTTCTCTTTATATGTTCGTCAACATTTATTTTGTGTATTTTGTATAGAAGCAAGAGTCACATACCTACTTAGAAAAGTTATGCAGCTTGTAAAGTTGTGCAGCTAGACTTTTTCATATGCATGTACCTTTTGGATGCTGAGTTATGGCCCTTTATACATTTTTGTCGCGCATTTCTCTTAGTATGTAAAAGTCAGAGCCATAAAACTCAACAGAAATACTGAACAGTATATCAAATTTTGCACATGGGGTTTTTCGCATGGATGCATCCACTAAATGTATGTTGTGGTCATTGACTATCGTATCTCACAATGTGTAACAGCAAGAGTCAGCAAGCTTAGGATGTTTTATATGAATGTACCCAGAAAAGGCAGTTCAGGCTTTTGAATCTGAAAAGAATTTAGAATATTGCGATTTGTTTTGTGTCATAAAATTCACAAAAATTTATTATTTAGATGCGTTTGTTATGGAATGAAATTAAAGCGAACCCACAATTTTTAAACCGTTATTGCCTGTCTCCTCAAAAGAGGTAGCATGTGCAATTCAAAAAGAAGAACCTACTATCGAAGCTTCTTCTTTCTGAATTTCACATGCTACCTCTTTTGAGGAGACAGCCAGATCTATATATATATAAACCTTCATCTACTGGACTTAAGTATACAGCAATACAGACTTCACTTTCGCATTAAGGTTTAATGGATAAACATATCATCACATTCTATGTAATTCTGACCATTTTGACTGGTGCCATTATAGAATATCGCCAGTAACACAATGTTTCCGGTTGAATGTATAACGTATAATTTAACTGTGTTTATAAGAAAAATGAATAAATTTTCCTTTTTACCGTTCTGAATACACCGTTTGGCACCTTCGTCGAATTCAGTCTGGACAAACATTTTTTTTTCAGATTAACTTTCAGGAAGTTTCTGTTTTTCTTTCATAAAAAAGTTTTTAACCAATACTGAGCTTCTGCGTTCTAATATGTTTGTATAACAATAACAGTGTCAGATAAAAAATTAACAATGAATTCAGATAATATTTTATTAAGAAATTTCTGATCCAAGAAAAGATGAATGTTTTACGTCTATGAATCTCTATTTGAACTACAGTGTTATGTCAATGGCATTGCTGGGTAGGCTCTATCTGCCGTACTTCATTCCAAAACCTCCTGGAATAGAAACGTAAAAAACACAATAAACTAATTAATCTAAATTAGTTTTAAAGAAGAAAAAAACATACATTTTCCCGTAACACTACAAAAACACGTAATTTTAAATGTTTATAAAAACACGTCAGTGTCATTTAAGTGTGGATGAGTATTTGTAACTTTCGATGGTGATTTAGTATCCTGATTAGTTCATACGTCACCATACATTTTTCAACATTCCATCCATTCATACATTATTCATTCATTTATACGAATATTCACACAGCAGTTTAAATGGTCTGAGTGTAATACCAAATAAGTTTCGGTGTTTCAAACAAAATACAAATTACATTGAATTCTTTATTGAAATGTCATTATATTTCCTTAATGTCATATTTATGTATGTGTTTGACTTGACTGCTCTTCACCAATGCTTTCCTTAGTTTTTCGGTCATATATTCAATATGATTTATCTCCAGTACAAGAAGCTTATGTGAACACGAAAACTAAGATTCTATATTAAGATCCTGAGGGAAATTAATTCTTTATTCTTGAATTTTTGTGACAGGAATATAGGAAAATAAAACCGAAAAAAGGAAAACATTGGTATGGCGTAAGAGTGTTTGTTTCAAAATGGTATTGTAACTAAAGAAAACAAAGACAATCGACATTTCTACGTGGTATTTGGCCAACTGAAATAATTAATATAAATTACGTGGTATTTGGCCAACTGAAATAATTAATATGGATTACGTGGTATTTGGCCAACTGAAATAATTAATATGGATTACGTGGTATTTGGCCAACTGAAATAATTAATATGGATTACGTTGTTCGTGACCAGTAAAATACCAGTTTCATGTCCATGTAATTTTGGAGCCGTTTTGATTAGTAAATTGATTAAATATATTGAGTAAATCATTACTAAGATATAGTCACACGTAGAAAATACAAAATATATTGAAGTGAATTACACAGTGCATATGTTTATCAAATCAGTTCATTAGAAGTTCATCAACTTATTTCAAATCAATTGTTTCAAAATTTTCAATGAATAACAAAACAGTACGGTATGGTATCATCTAATATGAAACAGAAGCTGCAACACAAACGCCAAACTACTCAAGCTTCCGAAATCCAAGATCCCTTCACCCCCGACTGTGCTCATATGGAAACCATAACAGGAACAATGCATAGAAATATTGCATTTACTTGACTTTCATACGAGTAAAAATATTTGAGTAATAGCTTCTGTTGTAAAATACCGTGGTGATTAATATCGTTAATAAGAATTTTACTAAAGTTTAGTCCCAAGTACAATAAAGCTATTGCTTTATTGTGTATTTTGACAGTGGCGGGAAAGTATGCTCGGAATGGTAGTTTGTCTAGGAGATGTTAGAAATTAACAACGAAAATTCAACAAATCACGAAAAAAATATGATCACTTGGTGTCTTGATATTGTTCACATTATATTAACTTCTAACTTATCTTCATTAGCCAAATTACCCTGTCCATGATTATATCATTATTTCAGGATAAGAACAAGTAATACAGATGCACGTACAAAAGAAGAGTTGTTTAGAACTATCTTCTGTCGTTTGAGAACGTTACATGGATCAACATTTTTGTCTTAAGATGTCAGATTTTTGTCCCATCAGCTGCCAAGTGGTTTATGATGCATCCAAATGAAAATCTAGTGTAATGTGAACAGTGAATTCTTTTAAGGAGTTTTCTTTTTCAGAATACACACATTTAACAAACATCATTTCAAATCTGTGAGAACTTGCAAAAGAAGATTTCAAATTAAAAATATATACATAAATGAAAAGGATATATATTTAAACGATCTCCTTTTCATTTCAGTATCGAAAGTAAGTGTGCAAAGTGGTTATCATGATGAGATGAAAGATGAACTACATATAAGTGTGTGGTAACTGACGTTTGCACACCGCCAGTTAAATCGAAAGTCACGTATTTGCTAAGACTTTATACCATAAATACCAAACTATGTCAAAAACTTTTGCATAGAATGGAAGATGTTGCGACATTACAGTTAACTATGATATAAAAATATTAATCTTAAACTTAACACATAATTATATAATACGCTATTTTCCAACCGACAAGACATTGCGGAAATGATTGTTTGCTACATCCTACAACGACAGACAGAATATCAAGTACAATAAAACAACACCATGAAAATACAGAATCTATCTACTAGTATTTAATAACAGACATCTTTTATTTTAAAAGAAGTTAGAAACTGTGGTAAAACCTAAAACGACTGTTCTCGGGGAAACGTAAATTAAATGAACGTATTTTATGAAAACTGATTGTGTTCTTCCCACCACTGCAAAATTCACGAACATTCATTGTTCCTGTTTGGTTTCTATAATACAATGGGTCTAGGTGAGAGGGGCTGGGGCTTCGGGGCTGGAGTGTTTCATTTCAGTTCGTATGTGTTGCTCCTCTTCACACATCAGAGATGTTAGCATGAATATTTAAGCCCTTTCTTCCCGATAAAAGATATGTATCAACTGTCAACCCAGAGAGGCAATAGCTTCCATTTGTGTTCACTTTTTTCATCTTTTCTGGTGAAATGAATTTGGAGTGAATACTCTGAATAATGTGAAAACGTATCAACACGTAAAGTAAGAAATTGTTAAAAGAAATAGATTTGTTAATATTTGAATCTAAAAATATCAAATGTCAACCAAATGTCTTTTTGAGTAAATTTTAACACATGATTAACAAGACTGTTAGCTAAAAAATGAGTACCACTGGTCTGAAAAAAAAAACACCAAAAAAAAAAAACCCCACAAAAACACACACTTAAATGGCTTATCACAGATACTGCATGTACGCGGCTGGTTTTCAGCTTTGAAGATCTAAGTTAAGTACGAAGACTGCATACTGCATGAGCACTGTGTATGCGTTAATTTGTATTGTCTTAAAGTAATGTGAGTACAAGCAGAAAGCGTGAAGCATCGCACTTTACTTAAGTTAATTTGCGTGGTATCAGCTACTTTCACTCTAGTGAACCTTTTGATGAGGGGATTAACTGATCAGCTGAAGGTAAAATCTTTAAATAATTCAAATCACTGTAAGTTGTTTTCCATAGAAATCATGACAGCAACACAAGCAGAAACTTCAGGAATGACCAACACCTTTTCATCTTAAATATCAATAACAAAAACTTGGCACAAAAGATCATGACCATGACAAGTATAGTTACACTTTTTGGAGTATCGCTAAGATGTCTGCGGAGGCAATACATAGTTATTTATACTCTTATAAAAACCAACAATTTTAACTTGCACCATAAAATTCATTGTTAAATCATTTTCATTCTGTACAAGAATATCGAAACATTCACTGCCTCCCTTAATTAGATACATAAAGAAACAAAACATAATAAAATATATGTTCCATTAAAATCCAGTAGACACTGTTATATCTACCCTCTAGTTTAACTTATCTGTGACATGTTTCAAGTATATTTCTTGACAAGCATGCAAGTTTGTTTAATAGAACTTCAATATAACAAAATGTCATCGAAAGAAGCACTATTTTGTGGCATTTTTGGCCAGACACGTTTGCACAAATACATATTTTTTATTCCATTAAACATGTTTTCTTGCAAAATTAAATATTAGTATTTCATATAATTGTTCTATTGTCAAAAAAAATAAATAAATAAAAACGACAACCTAACATAATTATTCACTTAATAAGCGGTCTTATACATAACAAAAAATTATGCCTGGATTTACCGGGTTGTCACCAATCTACATAAATTAGTAAATGAGCGAGACAGTCAATTACTATCTTAGAAAATGATACGTTGCATCTCAAACGTATATTCCAACAGCAGATCACAAAGAAAATTCATTTTAGGTCATGAAAGTGATAGAAGATTCTCTAAGAAACGTTATCGTATCGACTTCTCAATTATTTAATCAGTGTTTTGTGTTTACAATACAAATAGTTTTAACACTATTTCCAATCAAGCTGCATGTTTCTGAAATCAATTATCTTTCAAGAATTTACTGGTTGTTCAATTCTTGTCTCACACTGAAATACAGTGTACTTTCACAGTCTGTATAGCTTTTTCCGATTATCTGTTTTGCCATTCCAACTAGAAGTCCACCCGTCTGCAGTTAGGATTTGAAACTGATGATCTTAATGATCGCAAATTTTGGAACGGGTAAATCAGACTCAGTATGCGTATCCTCGTTTTTTAAGATTAGGTTCACTGTCTTTGGTTTTAATAACAGTCAAAAGTTTTTCCCATGCTTCAAATATATCAACATTCAATTCGAACATCAAACTACCAGCCCTGCAGGCCCAACCTTCTCACATCCATGTCCCTGAGTTAGCGAACTTTTAAAAGATGTAAAATATTTCAGAAAATAATTTTACTATTAAAATGCTATCAAAATAGCATTGGAAGAAATTTTAGAATATGATATCTTCTCGTTAAATCGCTAAAGACGAAAAGGGTCTAAACTGAGGCATCAGTGGCCATCGATATTATTAACAAGAGAGTTATTAAATATGATTCTGTTTAGGATGTGTTTGCTGATCTAACGTCGAATCTATTTAGCCAAAGCTTTCCATATTTCTGAATATATTGTGTAAGTTAATACCATATTTGAGCAGGATATTTTTTATATCTATACGTCGGTTTTATGTGTGACTCCAATGTGATCACCACCAGCAATAATAACCCGACCTTCAGTCGGATCGTCTGCTGATGCCACAATAAGCATTACGTCTTCAGTTGGTGACGTCATCACTCCTTGCGGTAGGATATTAACAGGGTGTGGATCAACAGTCATATAATACCCTTTAGCACGGGCGGCTCTGGCATCATCATAAATACCCTCCGACATGGCACGGTCGTCTGGTCAAATTGGATATGTCATGAATAACTTAGAATTATTCTCTCCCTTTATATATATAACATCAACCTTGCTCGAATAAGCCTTATGCAGTACAGAATGTTATATATAATACTGTTGTTTTGGCTTTACGTGACGTAGGTTTAGTCGTGAAATAGTATTTCATACACCTTTCCTAATTATTTCTAGACTTCTTCGCATTTTGCGGAAAAAGCCAAATAAGTTACTAGCCCATTTGCCTTACAGCTTGATGAATCAAAACATTTTTAGAATTGGGGTAATATTATTAACTTAATATCAGTGTAAGTTTTTCAAAATTGCCTCTTTGGTAATTTCGACATAGTTTGTCATCAAAATTCAAAGGAGGAAAAGGAAATTTTATGAAGAAAAAAATGATCTTTTTTTATTATTGTAAATCACACTCGCACCAAGTATTGTATTCGAAACATGACAGATATAATGAGAGCCAGGAAATCAAACGAAACCTCGTAAACTACATTGTAAAACTATCAGAAGAAATCCATTTATACAACTTACAGAACGGGATATGTTGGTAAGTCATATTACTTGAGTAATTTGAATTACGTTTGACAGGTCGTATGATTTGAATACAAAATTGAACAATATCCTTTACCTTACTGGACAAAACAACTTGTTAAAACTTACCTCTTCCTCCATTGATGTTTCGCATGTTTGTGTTCAGTATATTCATACCCATTCGGTTCATATTGTTCCAACCGTTGCCATTCCAGCCATTCATGTTGCCGTTCCAGTTGTTCATATTTGAGTTCCAATTGTTCATATTGGAGTTCCAATTATTCATGTTGTTCATATTCGAATTCCAGTTATTGCCGTTGAAACCTTAAACGATGAATAACCCTTTCACATGTTATAACAAAATACCTAGTCAACCATTAAAACTAACCTTTCTCCCAGTGCAGAGCGAGAAATTTTAATACATCATATATTGTCTAAAAGTAGCGAATTACCATCACAATTTACAGTCTTGCTTTTGTTTGTTGATTTCATTTAGGGGAACTTTAAGGAGGTCAATAAAATTATGGCATGTCGATGTGTTGCGGCTGTTTAATAAGAAATCGAGGGTATGAAATGAATTTTCTTCGTTCTCTCTTGTCTACATAACCACTTTTTCTGACATTATCTAATTATTGTTATAAATCTTTCTGTTACCGCATTCTCAAAAGGATGGAGGCTGCAATGATGTTTCCCTTTAACTAATGGAGTCAATCTAACAAAACCAACTAACAAATCCCAGAATGCAATACATGTAATAGTGTAAAAAATATGTCATACATTCTAAACACATGAAATCTGGAATCAATTATAAGATAAACTGTTTCTCCAACATAAATGACATAAAATGTAATACCAATAAGAATTATATATTACAACTGGATCACTATAGAATAGAAGAGCCCGAGAAGAGCCCGCCCGCTTAGCTCAATAGGTAGAGCACTGGATTAGTAATCCATAAGTCCCTGGTTCGACCCCTGGGTAGGGCAAAATTTCTCCGTTACAATTGATCCCAGGCATTGTGTCTAATGTTCATTTGTCGCTCCCCGCTGATTCAGAGTAGATCAAGTGGGAACAGTCGTCAGTCACTTGCAGAGAAATTGCTAATTACTGGTTAGTTATCCAGGAAAACCGGTCAGGTGGACTTACTGCCGAGATATAACCTAGATGTTGAAATCGGCGTTAAACCTGCCCCCCTCCCCCCCCCCCCCCCAAAAAAAAAAAAAAAAACACACACAGAATAGAAAATTACAAATGATTCTCACACTATAAAGTCGTGGTATTGAATTATATGAAAATTACTGAATACAAAGAAAAATATCATTTATAATAATGAACAAATTGTTATGAAAATATACCATACAAATGAAGAAGTATACAATTAAAATGAAAACACTGAATACTGCAACGTTTCAGACGCCTTTATTTTGACATAAAATGTTATTCTTTTCTACATCAAGTCATTCTTCATGGTCTCTTTGACACTGACATAATCAAAGACTTTCTCATTCACCGGCAGAATGTCAATCAATTACGTCAATACGTAGTCATATCAGGCAAAACCATTTATCAAGAATATCAAGTTTACATATCAGAGAAAACGACAGGTTTTATATTTATCTATATGTCGTGTCCAAAAAAGAGTAAATAAATAAAGAAAGATAGAAAGAATGAAAGAAAATAAATAAATGAATGAATAAATTAATAAATAACGTTTGTTTTCAAAAGATACAAAAAGTTTAATTTTGTAGCTATTCCAGTTTGTTCTCCGAGTTTTCGGACCTGATTTTTCCTGGATCTGACTCGTATCCAAATCTTTTCAAGGTTACAGAGTACGGGCAAAAGAAATCAGAGAAGCTTTCCTTACCCATACCGTTCATGTTGAATCCCATGTTGTTGTTGTTGTTGTTAAGGGCTAGGGTCACAGACACGGCTACACTCACAAAGATGCAAACTGCTGTTGCCTTCATTTTGACCTGACGAAAATAATGTTGATCATAAATGGTGAAACGGAATATGTAAGAAATATTTGTATTTCTATTATCTTAGAAATGGTCAGAGTACCTCGTTGATGTAACTTTATTTCTTAAAAAGATCTTAAATATATCTGTGGTGTTTTAGGTTTTGCATTTCTCTGGTGTGTCTGGAATGGCATGCTTTCTGTATCTTGCACTATCCCCTACAACATAAAATACTGATCTGTGCAGGGGGCGTTGGTCATATAGGCAACCGGTCCGACGATAAATAAACTTAGATCTTGAATTTCTTTTACGGCGATGTAATTATGATTAATAATAATGTTTTTCACAAAAGTAAAAAAAATATATATGAGATTTTTCAGTAACTTTTTAAGTATTCATCAAATATTTAAGCAAATACATGCGTTTTAACTGATCGTTTTAATGAAAATAATTATGCACTGATTAAAGTTACTTCCTTTTTTATCTTTACTAAAATTGAAAAACATTTTTCAAAATTTCATTCTTCTGATATCAGACGGAATATTTCGACATTTGCATAAACAGTCAGAAGCATATTACAAAGGGCATGTCCATATAAAACGGTTTAAATCCCCCCCCCCCCCCCCAAAAAAAAAAAAAACAACACTTTTATATTACTCTTGATATATTCCAATGTTGTCTGTTTTATTTCATTTATTTAATATGAAATGTTTATATTTTAATCCAAAAGGTTTCGTGCATGTGCTGTTTAGAAGCTACACGGATAATATAAAGAAGGTTGTTTGCTGTTGGACAAGTTGAAATTACGCAAGAAATTCAAATAAATGTAAGACACTGTATTTTAATAAGCAGAAAGTCTAAGATGTGCTTTTTCCTAAGTTATACATTTACAATCAGATGAGTGTACAGTAAACTATATAAATTAGAACATAAATGTATTAGTGTACCGTTGTATCATTCTGAGCAAACTGGCCAAACGTAAAATATATTATGTTCAAAGTAAGCAGTAAAAAACTAATTTGTTATGCTCATTTTTTTCAAGAAGAAAAAAAACAGTCTATGTGGAGAAAAACGTACACACACGGAAAATACATGCAGTATTAAAGTTTACTTCACAGAATATATATTTATACTGAGTTTTATAAAGAGATTTTTGCAACAAAAATGCGATTAATGAGTCTGAGACTCTGTCCAAGCATATACATTTATATCAGTAGACTTTCAAATATAGGAATTTAAATTATCAACGGCGTGTGCATACAATTTTGCATTCAAAATTTTAATTTTACAAATTCAAGTTCTCCATGACAATCCATAATAACACAATATTAGCATAAACCGTAAGCAAGAACAACAAAAAAACTTACCGATTGTCTTGAGATTTGTCGGAGGAAGCGTGAGGTAAACGATATCTGTAAACATGGCAGGCTCAAGCTCTATTTTATATAGATTCCTGTGGGTAGCGCTCAGTGGAGACGTATATAAAAATCCAGTTTACACTTGTAAAATATAATTTTACAACAAAGATAAGAAATTAACTGACAATAAACAAAGAGAAAGGTAAATATAAAAACAAACTAGAACACATATTTTTTACTTAAAGTGACATAAAATCTAATAAGGACACCACATGTAGCAACACAACAAGGAAGTGACATTTCACGTGAACTTTACGCCTATCATATTTGTAAATGCTTTTCCGCTTAACTAAGGTGTACGACAAGGCGTCAGTTTTACACTTACATTGTTTTATGGCAGTAACTGATAGTTTATTACAAGCAATCATTGCATGGGGCTAGTGAAAGGAAATGTAGAACATCAGGTAAAATAGGACATTTGAAGTTGAACTCCGTCACCTTTTTACCACATGAAGCAAAATAAAGTCACGCCTTAACTAGACTACAATAGAAATTGACATAAATCTCACGATGATGCTGGGTAATTCTATATTAAAAAATCAACATAAGAAGTTTTACAATTGTAAAACAGATTTCTTACAAAACAAATCAGTCTTACTATTTTCTGTTACTTGCAAAAATGGAAAAAAGGCTCTATGTATTTCACCAATCGCCTGAAACAATGCGAATTTCGCCCACCAGTCCGACCAAACATTTTAACAGTTCACCGACAGTACACGAAATGTAAAGGAAAGACAATCGTGAATTCCACCGTACGTACTCGATAACCAACCTCTCCTCACGCCCCCGACTTTATTTCCACATTCCGTAGCACTACTTACGGATCTATAAATATTCTTCTTCCTTTTAGAATATGTTAGTATTTATACTTAATCATGATCAAAAGGTCATAATACCCTTTTCAGTAGGCAATTTTAGTTTAAATACTTCTTTTTGTCCAGTTAATTACTAACAATCTTACTTTCTATTTTTTATGTTTAATAACAATTTAAGAGTCAGTTTTATATTCCTTAATCATACACTAGTAAAACATATATAGTCCTTTTTTGCGAACAAGAAGAATTACAGGTGTTGTTGTTATATATATTATTTATTTATAATATGTTATATATTTTGGTAATATTTATTATTTATTATATTGTGTCGTGGTAATAGTAACTTATTTAGGACAATAAAGCTCATCTGAGAGGCAGGATAATGAAATAACAAATTCAAATAAATCACTGATTTTGATTATCAATAAGTTATATGAAAGAAAGTGCTTATACCGATATACAATCTTAGTATTGTGGCATTGCTGTTTACATGCTTGTTCTTAAAGTATGACGGTCCCCACGCAATGAAATGTACTTATAAAGCATAGTTTACAGACATTGCTACATGATTGTTCTTAAAGTATGACGGTCCCCACACAATTAAATATACTTATTAAGCACAGTTTACAGACATTGCTACATGATTGTTCTTAAAGTATGACGGTCCCCACACAATTAAATATACTTATTAAGCACAGTTTACAGACATTGCTACATGATTGTTCTTAAAGTATGACGGTCCCCACACAATTAAATATACTTATTAAGCATTGTTTACAGACATTGCTACATGATTGTTCTAAAAGTATGACGGTCCCCACACAATTAAATGTACTTATTAAGCACAGTTTACAGACATTGCTACATGATTGTTCTTAAAGTATGACGCTCCCCACACAATTAAATGTACTTATTAAGCATAGTTTACAGACATTGCTACATGATTGTTCTAAAAATATGACGCTCCCCACACAATTAAATATACTTATTAAGCATAGTTTACAAACATTGCTACATGATTGTTCTAAAAATATGACGCTCCCCACACAATTAAATACACCTATGAAGCATAGTTTACAGACATTGCTACATGATTGTTCTAAAAATATGACGCTCCCCACACAATTAAATATACTTATTAAGCATAGTTTACAGACATTGCTACATGATTGTTCTTAAAGTATGACGCTCCCCACACAATTAAAGATACTTATTAAGCATAGTTTTCAGACATTGCTACATGCAATTTTCTAAAATTATGGCGGTCCCCACACAATTAAATGTACGTATAAAGCACAGTTTACAGATGTTCTAAAATATTACGGTCCCCACACAATAAAATATACGTATAAGACACAGTTTACAGACATTGCTACGTGCTTGTTCTAAAAGTATGACTGTCCCAACACAATTAAATACACCTATGAAGCATAGTTTACAGACATTGCTACATGATTGACGTATTTTGATTGAGATTAAGCAGAGAGAAATGATACAGCAAATCTGTATAGCACTTCATATGAAAGTGAATGAAATACTGTCATATTTGTAAACGTCAGAGCTACGCTTTCTGGGATTAATATCTTTAAAGATAAAAAATGTTTAATACTATATGTTAAAATTGTATGCGTTTTCTTTTGTATGCTCATGTGCAATAAGACTTTTTAAATATGCATTTGACTTGATAAAAGGCCACGCTTAGAACTGAAAAATTGTGTGTGTCCCCTGTGTCCTTAAAATGAAATCAGATGTGAATAAAAGTATTATATAAGGACGTGTAAATGTTGCTTTAATGTTTACTTTTCTGTTTCAATTTGTATTTTTTGAGAAACAGTTTAGGTCTTTTAATGCCATTTTAACAACACCTCCCTGTCTGTTTCGAATCCTGCTCCGATACTCGTGTCGAAAGACTGACAGCGCAGAAAGGATTGTAACACACAACTATAGACTGACGACACGGGAAAAAAAGTATTCGGACATAATTTTAAGAAATTTACCGTTTTACTAATTTAAAAAAAAAAATATGTCAGGATAAATATCTGGAAGTTTCAGCTCCCTGCAAAGACAGTAAATTAAATATGGTAGATTTTGTATATTCAAATTTCAGGATTTTCATTGCAAAATTCTAAACCTTTTCAACGTATCACACCTTTTTACAAAACTATAAATGCCATCATTCAAAATTGCGTTTTATTCAGGTAACATCATTTTTACGTAAGAAAGAACTGACTCCAAAAACTGTTGCCATGGTAATGGTCATCAAAAAATTAAAAACATAACAGGCATTTTTATGAAGAGAATTATTCGGCTAATCATTTTTTAAAATTTAACTTTGTTTTAAAAGAAGATGAGAAATTTTGTCGTTTTTTGCTGATTTCCAAATCACTTTATTAAAGTTGTCAAAAAATCTGAGTACCCTTTTTCCCGTGTCGTCGGTCAATTTCTATCTGTTGTTAAATGCTTTTTCCTGATTAAAGCTAGAATAAATAATAATACCCAAGATCCTGCAATTTTTCATACCTGGCCTTCTTGTTTAAAATTTCATACATACAAATAAAGGATTAATAATTGATTGGATTGGGCGGTTGAAGTGAAAATGAAATCTTAAATGTCAGAAGTATTTATCCAGGCTATGACGTCATCTGTCAAATCAAAATAGTGCATTCCGATATCGCCCTGTACTCTCTGATGGGCCGTGATAGTACAGTAGAATATAATGTCTAATTAAAACCTTCCCATCCCAATCCAGCCTTGCTCAATGCTGTATCTAAACAACGGTTTAATCTGAAAACTATACAGCCAAGCGCTTGACTAGTGCTTGCATGATAGTAAAGAGGCGACTCTATGCTAAATTTGGCATCACCAAGTGGTACTTACGATTTGAATGAAATATTTGTTTGTTACAAACACTTACTTGACTGACGTTCAGCTAAATGATAACACATACTGAGTTAATATTTGAAAAGTTCACATTGACAGTAGGAAATAATTATTCATAAAGGATGCGGGAAAAGCCGGTAATTTTTTTTCATTTGCCAATCTCGAAGAAGTAAAATTCCATGACATGAAATTGTTACTGATTTTGTAGAGAAGGGCTTAAACAAATATTAATCAATAAATAACTTGGGACTTTTATTTCTAAAACCAGAAAAGCAATGTTTCCGTGTATGAATGAAATATAAAGGCCGATAGAATCTCATTATGCACCGGCTAGTGACAAGTACTGAAGATTTGCCTATCGTCCAAGAAATATGACAACCACGCCGCTATTGTTAAAGGTGAGTAGATAACAGCTCTTTTCTTTCAAACTCATGACAAAATAAAAACACGTGTGAAGGTTGGGATATTTATAAATCTCTGAGCAAATAAAATGAGATTTAAAATTAAAGATATCTGCTTTTAAATTGCATCTGAATTAACTGCAAACAGTTAAAAAAATTTTGAAAGAAACTGCCAGAATGCTGAAAACGAGCGATTTGATTAACACAGGTTATACAAAAAGTAGAAAAGGTGCCAAATAAACTGGACACGATATTTTCATATCATGGTTATTATGTGCGCTCATGAACAAACTCTTATAAAATTTAAGTGGCTCATCAGCACATGCATCCCTGTACTAATATTTTAAATATTCAAAGCTAAAAGAAAAGTTTAGACTCAGTTTTAACATTTTTCTTTACAATGTATATTTGAAAAGTTATGTTTTCTCTTTCTTATTTTTTTATTCTTGTTTTTTCCATACCATTGGTCTAATTCACTTTACCTTGATTAGTCATTGAACTAACAGAATTAATTTAATCTATTAATTTGTTACGTTTTTGAAGTTCCAAATATCATGTTTAATTTGTTGATATTAATAGTCCTAATAAAAAAATGTCATATTGACTTTTTGGGCGATGTCATCCCTTTAATGAAAGAACACCTACTCCTAACTGATTACGCCTTTGTACATTGTAAGTGATAATCACTGTGTAAAATGGCAACATACTAGTTCAACGCGCTCAGTTTAAAGTTTAAATTTAGCATGAGATTCTCTGGGAAATGTAACTCTGTAAATCTATATCATATATACATCCTAGATTATTGGTCTGTACCTCACCCATGCTTTACTTCTCGCACAATTCATTCGCGGAATAACTGCATGTTTCTTGTATAAGTATTTCTGTGTGTAATATTTTTGTTAATTTTTTATACATGCCTGTGTATAAGAAGAAAGTAAAAAATATAATCGTATTGGCTGAAACTGACTGATAACGCTCGCAATCTGCAGTTATCCTCTACCAGGTGTGACAAAATTCACAAAGCGGTTCCCTTCTCCTGTATATAAAATCTACGTTATTGTTAAAAAATCATGCTGCAATGCACGAAATAACATTTAGTCTCTTAATTAGTTCTTCAAGAGCCACTTTTACGTATTACGTCAACACATGGAAGTTATCAAATATTTTAGACAAGGTATTAGTTAAACATTAAAATATCTTAAAGTCAACTTTTGTTAGACATAAATACCTATATACTGTCATGTTTGCCCATAAAACTATTAAGTAGATTACTGTGGAAGTACGGACCTCTTCGTGATCTATAGACTCTTCTGACGTATCTATATTAAATGTATACAATGCACTCAAAGCGTATACATTACTTCTTTAAACTTCACACGACACATTCTATTGCTAGTATCTCATTTCATTTGATTAGAATATTGATGATAAAATCTATATATCTTTTCAGATTTTTCTGTTAGCAGTCACATCGAGAAAGTCCACGTCGTTTGTGTCCAGCGAGAGAAGTGGGCTCCCCTGGGGTACGCTATGGAAGAGGATGAATGTTTTGGACAACAACGTAAATTACAAGTCAAGTTGCCCTTGGCAATACGTTAGAAATTCTGTAACAGGAGACTGGCAACCACAACTATTGCAGATACGTGAAAAATGGTGTACAATGTGCTGTATAGATTTAAATCAGAGTAACGCCTCACATCTTGTCATCAATCCTAGAGGGCAATGCAGTGAGGTGAGGGCTAATATGCAATGTAACAACACAGTGAAAAGAATCGTTGTAGGATACACGTGTATATATGCCCTTAGTTTACCTACTGATAAACGCAACGATGGCAAAGGACCTATTGTGAACCATAGATTGACTTTTGAACCAACAAGTTCGACGATTCAAACTCAGTTTTCCGCAACTACTGATGATAAAAAATATGAAACGAACAGTAAAAAAGGAGATGAGATGAAAGAAGGTTTCGATAAGGAACAAAATGAACAATACGCCACCTCGCTTAATCAACATGTTGTTCCTACTTTTCTTGGCAATGCTCAGTTAAAACAACCAACTTTTTTAGAAAACAATAATAATCAATTCCGTCCGGTATTTCTGAATGCAATGAATCCACAGATTGGGCAACCACCAGTACTTCCTATGTTTCCGCTGAATGAACACGTGGAAAATGTGCACAGAAGTTTAACACATGACAGCAATAACAAGAAAGAAGACGAAACAAGCGTTCATACAAACGAATCAGAGGGATATATGAACGACCCAGACAAAAGCGATATAGAAGAGACAAATGATGAGATTCCATTTTCAGAAAACTTAAAAGAACCACTACGGTGATGATGGCATCTAACAATGAATATTGTTAACAGGTTCACTAACTCAGTACAGTTATAAAACTTGATCTTATTTAAATATAAACTTTCTGAGATGGAACAGAAGGAACAGTGCATGGAGATTGTTTTGACAAAGGTCCTTTGGTAAAAAGCTTAATTATGCAAGGCAAATGAGTAAATTTCGTACAGAGATGTTTGTTAAGACAGAAACTTGAGGGTATTAGTACGTTTGATGAACTGCGTGTACTTTTTTGCTTTTAAATAACTGTACTTTTGGTGACAGGCCCCTTTACAGTCAGTCATTGCAAGTTCTTTACTTCTTTCAATAATGAGCGATGCTCTCTTTAACAAAGCTGGTAGAATGGATGCAATTTATTTTGATAAGAAGCATTTATTTGATTCTGTTTTCCTTTTTTTCTTTCTTTCTTGGTTCTTTTTCCAAGAAGTTGTCAGTCTGATTGTACGTCGTTCCTCTCTCGTCTACAGTTGCTTTAAATTGCATCTCTTCTGAAACTATTGCACCAAATTTGGCTAAAACTTCAAAAAATTTCTGATAGCAGTCTTTCTCAGGTTCGCTAATATGATTTCGGACCGTTGCAAATTTTGGGGCTTTAAAATAAAATATAGCTGACAAAAAATCCACTAATATACCAACCTAATAATTTCGTTGGAAACCACAAGGCCTAGTAATACCCTTACCAAGATTATTCTCGTTATGCCCGTGTGTCATTATTAGCCCCGATTTGGAATTCACATCACCTCTATACAGATTTACAAGAAAGTTTTGTTGTTTACTTTACTTTTGAACTTCATTTATATGGTATTGCATTTATACACAAATACTACTCTTGTCCATTATTGCCCTATTCTTGTCTTGCATCGTTAAAAACCTTTGCAATAATATTAAATCGAAAAACCTTTACTTCTATCAATACCATACTTTTACTTTTAATGTCTTCTGATAGATTATTGATTTGTAGACTTAATAGTTGATTTATGCTACATAATTATATAGTTGATATACATGTAGACTGCTTATAGTTGACTGAATGATCATTAGATAGATAAGTATTGCATCTTTACTAGGGATGTAAGTGAACGTTCGAACGTTCGAACGTTCGGACCCGATGCCAAACGTTCGAATGTATTTTTGACATTCGAATGCTCGGAAAAAAATCTAATTCATTTTGTTTTCATCACAAAATTAAATCATAAAGTGTTGAAGAAGTAAGAAAGGCGTTGTAAGTAGGTGAATTCACATCTATTGTTGATTTAACACCCCTGTTAACACCTTTGGTCAGACGTCCGTAATTATGCGTCGTCTAATCTTAATGGCCTGTGCTTTAAGCAAGTGTCACCTGCAGTGGGTAAGACAAAAGATATTGGTATATCCGTGTCAGTGTCGAGTTAAGGGTCAAACTTGAAGACAGATTGATTGTTACACAGGAAAAAGCGAAATACACGAACGTGTCAGTTATTGCCGCTAATCCCGATTTTACTTTATTATACTGGCCCGATTTTTGGTTGTTTTATTCTCTTGCAAACAGTTCACGCCGTATCGTTACAATTCAGCCAAAATGTAAATGATAGTGTCCATTCCTCGCGCTTGGTCTCATTTTCGTTTCGACCTTCTAAATATAAATTAAAATCAAATGGGGATTTACCAAATAAGCATACCGGATACCGAGAAATACACTGTGTCAATGAATTGGAAACACTCGGATCTTATCCAGTTAACCACGTCGAGAAGCAATCTCCTGGCAGTGACCTCCCCTTCATTCTTGTTTTAGCTGGATTCAGATTTTTGTCTCTATTTTGTTTAGTTATAATTGGAATTGCATCGATTTAACATGCCTGGATGTAACGAAGTTAAAAAAAGTAACTTGAAAAAAATGTTTTTATTTACTTTCGACCATTATCAACGACATGCCTGTCGGCAGTGATTATTGTACTTAAAGGGAAGTAACTGCTGCGTGAAGTTTGGTCGAGAAATTCAGTGAAAATTGAGTATGATTTATTCGAACGTTCGAACGTTCGAATGCAAAATGATCCGAACATTCGAATGCTAAAATGAACAAATTTTGCCATCCCTAATCTTTACATAGGAGATAACATTAAACTTGTATATTTTGTCATGCAGGATATAATTCCAGAGCCAGACCTCACAGCGCCAAACGGCAAAAACAAAGCCTAAGAATGCCTGTGAGAATGCATGTGTTAAAACTTTCATTTCCTGTCTTTTGTTTTCACTTTAAACTGATTCACCTGTTATGATGGTATATGAATGACGACTGAGTTTACAAATAAATTGTATTTGTTTTTAATGAGCTTTAACTGAGATGTTTCAATTATCTTAAAGTAATAAATCTTACAAGACGTGACATTGTCATCATCTGGTTACCAAGAGGTCGTGTGTTCGAACATCCGAATCTCAGCTGACACTACTTATTGTCTTTCGGATGAGATATTTAACCAAGGTCCCTTGTATCGGTGATATACTCTGAGTAAATAAAGGAATCAAGAGTATCTCTAGATTGAGATGATTTCTGAATCTTTCACTATCCTTCACCACCTAGAATAACTAATTTCAGCAGGCGTCGGTGTTACGGGAAACCGGTACCGACGAAAAATTAACTCAAATATATAGATAGACACATATTTATTGAAAACCACTCCTGGAATAAACCATATGCATAAACTACGTCGCCTTTTAAACATTCCTTTCTGTACTTGAATTTTAGAAAATAGATGCATTGGAGATTAGAATTCCTGAGCAATACACTGTCTTTCCCTACTTTTTATCCTTTATCATTTTTTTTCTGCATCTTAACTAAATATCTAGATGTAAATAATTTCAAACTGTAGGTAATTTTGAATATTGAAGGATAGTGCAAGAACTGAACTCTAACTTTCAAATTTATTCTGATGTTCCAGAGCATCATTCGAAATGTATTCTAGAGCATTTATTCAAGTTATGTTAAAAAAAACATAACATTGAGAGGGACATCAAAATATTGAGAAAAAACTATTTTTCTTGCATTAGTTCTCAAAAGTTAAGTATTCCAAAAAATTGTAAGAACACAATACAAATTTCAAAATGATTAGAAAGAGAAATTTGAGAATTACACAGAATTCTGAGTATGTTATTCCTTTCATTATTTCCCAATGTCTCTTTTAAATGTCCGGCAACAGCGTAGAAAACAACACTGAACTTCAAAAAAGATAGACATTATTAAAATGAGAATCATAACTATAGCTTGTCTCATTTTGAAATACCGACCCTTATCTTCTTTCCTCATTTACTAGAGGATGAATATTAAATATTTAGTATATAAAAACTTCAAACTTGAAATTCTTATACCAAATACTTTTGAGAGACTACTTTTAAAACTCGAACATATCTCATTTTCAGTTTACTTTCCTTCGCCTTTTTTTCCGGAGCGTAACTTTAACAAGAACTGTCACTGAAAGATGACAGTGCCCCCGGACTGATGCTTTGAGCTTTGAGCTGAGAACCAAAGAAAATAAATTGTAGATCCTTCAAAAATTGTTCATTGTCAAGGTCATTGACATTTAGGGGTCAAGGTAAAAATTATGTCATTTGGCAGATCTCTCCCAAAAGATTGTTGTATGCAACTAAATCTGTTGATTCAAACAAGTATCTTTTTCTAATTTGACCTCAATATCAAGTTCATTTAGTTGTTAGGGTAAAAAAATAAGACATTGGGGAGATCTCTCCCAAAGGGTAAATTGTTGTGTGCAAACATGAACTAAATCTTTTGAGTAATAAGGGAGTTATAGCCAATATTAAGTATTTTTGACAATTGCACCTTCGAAGTGAATGTCATTCAGGGGTTAAGGTCATATAAATATATAAAAAGGTCTTGTCCAAAGGGTGTTGTGTTCAAGAATGAAGTTAATCCATTTACTAATAAGGAAGTTATGGGCAATGATAAAGTTCTTGGCCGTGACAGAATGAAGGTCTGACGGAATGACGGACGGAAGGACGGACAAATAAACAGGTGAAAAACGATATGCCCTCCTTCGGGGGCATAAAAAGAAATAGCAAAGCAGATTTCTGTTATAGTCAAACAACAATTCAGGCTATCGTGTAGGAATACATAATGTAAGAACTATAATTCTAGCTTGTATCATATTTTAATTTTATTTTCTTGAATGTTTTAATTAACTAGTAAAGCAAAAAACACAATGAACCTTTACTGCTATTATGATTAGAAATTGCAGAGAAAAGTTTATTATTCAACAATGATAACTGTTGCTGACCTTCTTGAATGATGTTTTTCTTCTTTATCAGCATCACCATTCAAGATAATGAGTGGTTTTAGATGATAGTCTACTTGAGTGCATTTATCATTGGTACCGGTTGCACAAATGGCCGACGCCTCTGAAGACTTAACGCTATTTGAAGCTTTTTGGGGAATAGTACCGCATACGGGAAACAGACGCTCCTATATATAATACTTATACATGCGGCCCAGGTACAATATGTGTTCCCTCGTCAATACCACAGAAGCAAAATATTTTTGTAATTTTAGATGATTTAATCACAAATTCTGTCAAACATTGTTGGTGGTATTTCTATAAGCACTATCTCTAACAATTATTTCTTTCTTGAATAAATACGGTCGACATTATGTTAAAAACACATTCTTTTCGACCGCATATATTTAGTGACAAATAAAATTTGACAGACACATGTTTAAACAAAATATTTTTAGATGTGATCTCCCGAAAATGAATATGGGTTCATTTACACTTTCACTGGCTGGAGCTTTAACATATAATTGTTACCGTGTATTCTATACATCGTCCCCTGTAACAGTTCTTTGAAAAGCGTATTGAAACAATGGTCATTCGGGTTATTTGGATAACCTCTACTGTTTTAAAAATATGCGGAGACGAAATGCATAATTCATATATAACTACTTATATAAAAGTATAAAATATATGTATAAAAGATCCATTCGTCTGCATTACCGATTGTATTTTCTATATTGTGTAGACTTGGGGGACAGGTTATACTTAATACAATAGCAAAATTGCGCAGGAAAGGTTTTCAAGTTCTTTTCTCAAATTGTGTATAGATGCGTAAGTCAAATTCGACCTGAAAACATATTCTTTAATCGACTTGTCTTGCTTAAAGGCATGACTTTATCTACAAACCAGTATAAATTCAGCTTTCCAAATACAGATACAAACTCTAATTACTGTTGGTGTGGTATATCATAAAAAGACTCATTTGAAAAGAACAGAGAGCCTACTAACCAGAAAAGACACGACGTCAAAAGTTAAAGGAATTAACTTTGTAGGCAGCGTGCGTCACCACTGCGTCTTGTCTAGTTTGGACAACATACGCTCTATTGAGGGTTACCGGAGGTTTCGGTAAATGACAAGTTCGATACATTGATTTTAAATGGCAAATTGCCTGGAGGTTTCGGTAAAAAGGATATAATGTGTGTTATTCACACATTACTGGCAGTTATCAGGTGTTTAAGGGGACAAGTACAACAATGATTCATCGAGAAGTGCACTTCTAAAATTACCGTTTTCATTCTACTTGTAATTTAAATATTGTGTTTGCTATAGTCTAATGACCAGCAGCACTCTGAATTCCATTATCATTTTTAACATCGAAATTTTAATTTTGTTTGTAGATTTTTACATTAAATTACTGGAAAATATGTACCTTTTAACCATCTTAGATCTATAATAAACGATTATTCAGAAGAGTAAAAACCTTTTCCGAAAAAAAATATCACGAATAAATGGTGAATTTTCGTCGTTTATATTAACATTTTCAATAAGTTTATTAAACGATATTTGTATTCAATTACCTAGTTAATTGCAATAATCATCCAGTTATCGTTTATCTCTATTAAAATTTTTTTAAAAAGATAACAGAATAATATTATCAATGTCTTTTGACCACAGATATTGCTATCACATTGTGTGGATTTTTCCCCCCCACAAAATATTTCTTGATTCATTTGTAAAATACTTAGTAACTCATAAAGCATTAGAGTCCAAAATCTAGGGTCCGATTACCGGTTTCCGGGTTTTATTCACAATCTTACAGAAATTCACAAGCGTGTTATCCATACGATAGCACTTCCCGTTTTGCTTTTGTTTTATTTGGGTTTCTTACAAAAAGTAGCGAAACGTCTACTTCATTAGATAGTGCACGAAAAAACCTTTGTTATAGGACTGTTAAACTATTACGAAACTTTTATGATAATATGCATTGAAGTCTTTCAGGGGCAATGTCTTTTTTCCTAAGACGTTCTGGTGAGATTTTCAAAATTTGGTGGGCGTATCTGAAATCTTTCTTTAAATGCTTAATTGTTTACAGCAGAACTTGAAACAATTCATCATTGATTAAGCAAGATAGTAGTACTAAACCATTGCTTAGCGTATATATATATATACTTTATATATTTCATATGATCTGGAAAACTCAAATCTACATTGATTATACTTAATAGAACAGTGTCTTATCAGCATATTTTTATCAGTCATTCAGTGACATAGAAACACGGTGTATGTCTTTGCACTTATCTCTTCTGCTGTCAGAAGATAGTAGACAGATATTGAAATTTGTGATAATTTTTGTTGTTGTATGATCAGTTGATGTCAGTTTTGGTTTGTTGACATCATTACTTGTGGGTTTATTATACTTGACATGGCTGATGATCCTTTTGTCAACCAACCGTTTCGTAGAACTGATTATGTATAGTAAATGAAAAGTTGTTTCGTCACCCTGAATATTCAATAGGCGGAAAGTGTGAAATGCTTCATTCACACCTAATTACCCGCGCATTATTAATGATACATTTAGTTGTTAAATGCAGGTGTTTTTGGCATTTAATTAACCAGCAGATAACTTATCCGATATTGAGCACATATAATTAAATGAATTATCTCTAATTATAGTTGTTAAATGCAGGTTAATAAGTGTTTGTTTGTTTATTCCTCCTAAACTAGTGTGCGAGTAATTACATGTATGTATGAATGATCCTCCATTCAGAAAGCAGTATATATATACATTAAACAACTATCTTTGTCAGCATCATCATCATTGTGTACAACATAGGCAGAATAAAGAGGGATAAAAAAGTGTTTGTTTATTCATCCTAAACTAGTAATTATGTATGAATGTTCCTCACTTTGGAAAACAATGTACACATACAACAGAAGAGAAACAGCTATCATCAGGGTCTCAATTAAGGCCCTGCTATCATTAATCAATATTATGTCTAATTAGGTTAAACAGTTACATATGCATGAGAAATTAGGTGTGAATGACCGTACAAAAATATTTCATACTTTCCGCCAATTGAATATTCAGGGTAACGAGGCAACTTTTCATTCACTATATATAATCAGTTTGCTGATGAAATGACTGTAAAACCTTGACATTACTGTTTTTGAGCTACAATGTATCTTTAATGTTGTGGTATATCCATACCTTGGTGCAGGACTCTTCAGGCAAATTCTATTGCCATTATTGGGTCATATTCCCAGTGGCAAAAAGTTTGTTTTTTTCCCAAATCAGAAAGGAAAAAATCCTGAAAGCAAAAGCAAATTACAAAATGAAAGCTAGCCATAAAAAAACTTGTAAAAAGTTTTTAATAAATTGTCGAGAAAATTTATAGCATTTGAGATTTTTGTGTGCCAACAAAGTATTGTAAGGCATAACAGAAGAAAATGAGCAGTATAGGTGAAATTCTTTGTTTCAGAGATTCTCAGACCAGTTGAAAAAAATCCCATATTATAAAGGGCATGGGTCATATTCCAAAAATGATGAAAAAAAAGCCCTGTGGTGTACCAAATTTTAAAGATGATCAAAGTGAACATAATAAAGTTGTAAATATGATAGTACCTATTGGCTGAGTATATTAGGTGTTCTTTATAAATGAGAAAGCTAAAATTAGTTTTAGCAACTGAAAGCTAAAATTAGTTTTAGCAACTGAAGCTTTCTCATTTTCATAGAACAACCAATATGCACTGTCATAGTACTCTGCCCATTTTACCTAGCATGTACATTACCAATGCTGACAGGTAACACACTACGTCATGCCTCCATTTCTTCCAAATTTGGTCAGAGTTTGTTGCCACCTTATTGTCTCTGAGCATGAGCAGTGTGTACTTGTATGCTCTTTGAAGCTTGGAAGTCAGTAAATCCGTTTATTGTTCCTTACCAAATATTAAATAAAAGTCTTTGTGACTGATTGGACAAGAAAGTGGGGAAAGGGCTTACTTTTTGCTTGAAAGCAGTTTAAGAATTCATTTTTCTTTCCAAATGAGATATTTCTGTTTATTCACATTTCAGTTTGTTTATAGTTTAATAGTATCTTGAATGAAATGCTTTTGTTGTTGACCAAAAAGCTAAAAACATGGTATGGTATTGCACTGAAAGGAAGTGAGAAACCAGAATTATAAGTGGCTTAAAATTGGGGGTCTGATACCGAAAGGCCAATCTTATACCAGTAAAATTTGCAAACTTTAAGATTAATGTTGTCATCATTGTATGGCAGTTCTCTAGATGGTTATTTTTTTCCATGAAATGTTTACATCGAGAGATAAGTTTAACATTATATTTATATTGCTTTTTTTGATCACATTCTAAAATAAGCACAATACCTTTAGATTTAGTTAGTTGTAAACAATGCATTTTTTAATTTTTTCTTAGTACCACAACGATACAGATACAGGGTATAGTTGTTGAAATATTTCAGTACACACAGAAAATAAAATACTACTTCAAGATTTAAGTATCAATGATTTATTAAATGTACTATAATATCTACCTTGAATACATGTAGGTAAAAGGGAGAAGACAGGCTCAATCAAGAAAAGTCCAGTTCTGAAGACACCTGTAGAATCCACCATCTTAGAACATGGAAGTCATAATGGACATCCAGGTAAGAAGTTTGATAACTGTCATGTCATTTTGGCATTGGTTGCTTCCTGCTTTCCAGAAAAGTTTTCTTGGCTTATATCTACTCAGATTTTTACTTCCTTTGGACTGATTTGTTCCAGTGCAAAGCTATTGGAAATGAATCTGCAGATTAATAAGTATTTGAAATATCCAAGGGTGTACATGTATTAATAAGAAATTATCTGCTAATGCTGTGACCTCTTGTTCAACTTATGTTTATAGCATCTGGCTCGGCAAGGAAACCAAGGACAGATGGATTACTCCAGGTAGAGGATGATTATTTTCCTGGTGATCTAGGTAGGTTTACTTTTGCTTTTATTATACAGTCATTTTAGAGTTTCACTGAGAAATAGTCACTGTATCATTTTAAGGAAGCAAACATGAAAAGAACTTTTTAATACAGAATGATCAAAAAAAAAAGATAACTGTTATTGATTTGACTCAAACTGAATTAAAGGGGGATAAAGTGCCTTTGTAATTTAATTATTTAAATTCTAGGTATGAGTCTCCAGCCTGAAGATGAGTATCCACAGAAATCTAGGTTATCTAAAAGCTTGCATGAGGTTTTGAAAGATCATGAGGCTGTCACCTATCTGATCCAGTATATGGAATCCTGTAAAGCCACTGCTCTTATCAGGTTTTGGTTGGATGCTGAGAGTTTCCAAGCTTCCACATGGACCCGGATCAGGACACATTCACTACAGTCAGTCAGTAAAAGCTCCTTGGTGACAAAGAGTGATTCATCGGCAGACTCATTAACAAAGTCTATAAATAAAGATATAACCAGTCCAGTATCTGGAGCTAGTATAGACATGTTAGACAAGGAGCAGGAAAATCATTCAAGTGTTACAGATTCTGATCCAATTCAAAACAAGTTAGATGATAATGGATGTAAAGATAAAGCAGAAACGGAAAAGGGAAAGACAAATGAAAATCAGAAGAATAGCTCAGACTTAAGTGATAAAGAAAATACTATTTCACACAACCATATTAAAAATGCTGACCACAATTTATCAGATTGTGATTCAAGAGTAAGGGAGAAATGTAAATATGAAGAAAAAAGCAGCATGGTTCTTCCAATAGTAAACTGTGATAGTTCAGCTGATGATAAAACTGAAGCCAGTGCAATATCGTACAGGGACATAACATTACAGAGCCCTAGTGAAGAAATGCAAAATGTAGAGTTAACAGGTGCTGGAGGAAATTTATCTGCTAGTCGTAATTTGGCTGAGAAGTTGAAAAAAAGTATGCTGCTTTTGTTGTTTTGTTTTTTTAAATTTAAATTAGCTTAGAGTAAACGAAAGTGTTATATAAATAAACCATGGCAGTCAGTATGATTTAAATTATTATCAGTCTAAGTAAAATATGCCTCAAGCTTTAGTTGTTGTAATATTCTTTGAAGAGTTGAATATGTTTTTAAACTCCTCAATGTCATGGTGTACGATTGTATTTATTTTCTAATACCAAACAGCTTAAAATTTTAGATAATATAAATTTTGCTGTAAAAATGTGAAAATACACTTGAAGTTCTTGGCTTTTGATACACATTGTTGCATCTACAAGAGGATGGTACATGTATGTGTCCGTGTATTACAGGTGTTGAGCAAGATGCAGTCAGGATATTTACCCGATACCTAGCTCAGGAAGCCACACATCCAGTCGGTATAACAGATGATCTCAGGAACAATACTATAAGTGAGAAATACCACTATTTCGTTTTCTGAAAAAAATATTTTTTGCTCACCTGAGCATATGCTCAAGGTGAGCTTTTGTGATTGTCCTGTGTCCGTTGTGCATGGTGTGGTGTGAGTCATCTAGTTTTACCTTTTAATAACACATATTGCTAAACCACCTGCTTAAAGCTGATAAAACTTGGCAGGTATGTTTCTTGCATGAACCTCTAACAAAGTTGTTCATATTATAATTCCATCAAGAACTGTGATTGCTATGCAACAGAAAGGAAAAACTTTTAAAATCTTCTTGTCTGAAACCACAAGACCTAGAGCTTAGATATTTTGCATGGAGCATCATCTAGATATTTTCTTCCAGGATTGCTCAAATCATCCCCCTGGGGTCATTAACAGCCCTGTCCCAAAGGTCACTTGATTTTAAAGAGGCTTATTTAAGGAAGACTTTTTTTGTCTGAAATGGAGTGCCTTACAGCTTAGATATTTCGTATGTTATATTGCCTAGCAGACCACTTCTAAATTTGATTAGATTATGTCCCTGGGGTGAAAATTGGGAATTTGTAGATATTTAATTTAAAAAAAAAAGAACTTTTTGTCAGGAACTGTAAGCTGTATACCTCAGATATTTGGTATGTTATAATGTAGCATTTATTGGTTGACCTCTACAAAGATTGTATTCAGATTATCTCCCTAGGGTCCAAATTGACATCGCCTGGGAGTCACTTGTTTTAGATTGAGTTTTTGTAGGGAAACTTTGAAAATCTTCATGTCTGAACAGTATGCCCAAGTGCTTAGATATTTCAAATGTGGCATTGTCTTTTTATCAAGTTTGTTCAGTTTATGTCTGGTTCTGCACTGGAGATCCTATTTATATAAGATTATCTTTGAAAATCTTCAATTCAGAAACCATAATTTTGCTTCTGATGTTTGGTTAACAGCAGACCCACAGCCAAGCCGAAGTATTCAGGTGAGGGATCCAAGGTCCTCTTGTTTTTATGATTGTTATTATGATTACTATTACCATTTCATGTATTATTACTGTTACCTTTATCATTTCAGGAAAAATTTGCCGGGAAGATGGTCAAGTGGATCCTGAGTGTTTTGTTGAATGTCAAGCCTTTGTTGTGAATAAAATACAGGAAAAGTAAGTGTTGTTATTCTGTATAAATGTATTACAGGAGGGATTAGTTAGGTTCCGTTTCAGCAAAACAAGAAATTGCTTGGCCAACTACAGTAGGTGCTGGATTTGAATACCAGCCAGGGCAGCAAGTGTTCTTTGGCAAAGACTTACAATCTGCACATGCCACCAAGCTGTAAGTGGGTACTGGTATTAAATGGAAGTTACTCAATTTTCTCTGTTCTAGCTCAAACAAATTTTTTGCAACTTAATTTTAAAAATAATTTGTCTCATATTTGGCATTGTCGTATTAAAGTTAAGCTCATTTTTTTCCATGAATACATGATGATGACCCATCATGCATATTAAACTGTTTTGAAATGTACTGATTAACTGTTCATGAACAAGTCAAAAATACATAAATGGATAAATTATTTCAGATACTTTGAGGGTTTCAAAGCCAGTGTGTACCATTGTAAATATCAGATTGAAATTCTTACAAGTGGAAAGCTTCACTTGACAGATATACTTTACGATGATACTGCAATGTTCTACTTCATGGAGGTATGTGGTATTGTGTTACTGTTATAATGTAATAATTTTGTAAATCGTGCTTCAAATTAAGTATAAAGTAACTTACAAAATTAGGTAGAGCACAAAATAGCAAGATTTTCTGATCATCCTGTGTGCCTTCCTGTCATCAACATTTTGCTTTAAACAACAATTTTTTTTTCCTCATCGTCTTTGTCAAAATGATAAAACTTGGCAGGAATGCTCATTGCATGTTGACCTACTAAAGCTGAACTGCAGAACTCTGGTTGTTATGGCAACAAGAATAAAACACTTCAAAGCCCTTCTTGTCTTAAACCACCAGGCACTGACTGCTGAAATTTGTGTGTAGCTTTGTCTAGAGATCTTTTCCAAGTTACTTCAAGGGTTATGAAATTTAAATGCAGTATTGCCTAGTCCTTTGTTATACTTTAAAATAATTCTAATGTGTTGCAGCAATTATACTCAGGTGAGTGATGTAAGCCCATCATGACCCTTTTGTTGTTTTGTTTCTAGTATAGTGGATATTTAATTTTCTGTAACAGGTTGTTAGCTCACCTGTCACATAGTGACAAGGTGAGCTTTTGTGATTGCAATTTGTCCGGCCTCCGTCCGTAAACTTTTCATTCAAATGACATCACCTCTGAAACCAAAGGGCCAAATTAAATGAAACCTGCCTGGGATGTTCCTTGCATGAAGCTCTACCAAAGTTGTTCAAAGAATTCAATTCCATCAAGAACTCTGGTTGCTATTGCAACTTAAAGGAAAAACTTTGAAAATCTTCTTGTCTGAAACCACAAGGCCTAGAGCTTAGATATTTGGCATTTAGCACCCTCTAATGGAACTCTACAAACATTGTTCAAATTATTTCCCTGGGGTCAAAATTGACCCCGTCCCAGGGGTCACTTCGTTTTACATAGAATTATATAGGAAGTCTTTAAAAATCTTCTTCTCAGAAACCACAGTGCCTACAGCTTTAATATTTGGTATGTAGCATTGTCTAGTGGATGTCTACCAAGTTTATTCAAATTATGTCCCCTGGGTCAAAATTGGCTACGCCCCAGGGTTCTCTTGGTTTACATATAGTTATATAGGAAAAACATGAAAAATCATTTTTCTCCAAAACTAATAAGACTAGACCTTAGATATTTGGTGTGGAGTATTGTGTAGATAACCTTTATCAGTATTGTTTATATGTTGGCCCTGGGGTCAAAATTGGCCCTGCCCAGGGGGCCCTTAATATGTAAAAAAGAAAATCTTGAAAAATCTTCTTACTGGAAACCTCAGTGCCTACAGCTTTGATATTTGGTATGTAGCAATGTCTAGTGATTGTCTACCAAGTTTTTTCAAATTATGTTCCCTGGGTCAAAATTGGCCACGCCCCAGGGTTCTCTTGGTTTATATATAGTTATATAGGCAAAACATTAAAAGTCATTTTTCTCTGAAATTAATAGGACTAGACCTTAGATATTTTGTGTGGAGTATTGTGTAGATAACCTTTACCAGTATTGTTTATTTGTTGGCCCTGGGGTCAAAATTGGCCCCGCCCCGGGGGCCCTTAATATGTAAAAAAGGCAATCTTTAAAAATCTTCTTACTGGAAATCTCAATGCCTACAGCTTAGATATTTGTTATGTAGCATTGTCTAGTGGATGTTAAAATTGGGTTAAAATTGGCCACGCCCCAGGGTTCTCTTGTTTTACATTGATTTATATAGGAAAAACATGAAAAATAATTTTTCTCCAAAACAAATAGGTGTAGACCTTAGATATTTGGTGTTGAGTATTGTGTAAAGAACCTTTACCAATATTGTTTAAATGTTGGCCCTGGGGTCAAAATTTGCCCCGCCCCAGGGGCCCTTAATATGTTAAAAAGGAAATCTTTAAAAATCTTCTTGTCTGAAACCACAAGGCGTTGAATTTTAAAATTTGGCATGAAGCAAGCTTTATCAAGCTTTTTCAAATTATTGGATTAGGTTAAAGGTCACGGATGCTAAAAATAGATTTATCTACTGTACCTCATAAAGCCTTCGGTTATAGACCAATATCTTTGATATTCAGTATATAGGTTCCTTGCATGGACCTCTACCCATGGGTAGGGTTTGAGGTCACTGGGTCAAGGTCAAGGTCACCATAGCTTATAATAGATATTTCTAGTTTCTGTCATAGAGCCTTTATTTATTGACTGATATTTTACATATTTGGTTTGTAGGCACTTATATATTTTCAATTAAAAAATGAAATACTGCTTAACAGCAAACCTACAGCCAAAGTACTCAGGTGAGCGATCCAGGGCCATCATGGCCCTCTTGTTAAAAGGTTGGGGGGGTTTAATAAACATAGACAAAATTTATTGATTCATGCTGTTAAAAATATGATCAAATCTTCTGTTACATTAGACACTCTTGTCAAGAGTTGTTCCCCTAGTTTTAAAACATTTCTAGTTCTGGATCATTACTTCAAAAGTCTAAGTTTTCATTAGGACAGAAGCAGGTAAATTTCAACAAATCATTGGTATGGTAAAGCTTAATTCTGGATTAGATCTAATAGGCAAATGTTGTAAAATGTTGCTGCTTTGTGTTCCTGTTGAACCAAGCCAGTGGTCTGAGTTCAAAGTTTGCAAGATAGTATCAAGAGGTCAAATGTCAAGGTTAACATGACTATCAAGAGGTCAAAGGACAAAGTTAATGTGACTATTCCAATAAAAAGTCCCTTTTCCTAAAATAATATTTAGTACATATGGTCATTAAAGTTGTCTGGCTTACTTTTTCAACAAGCAAGTTTTATCTTATACATTCGGTGTGGATTTGTTGTAGTGTATAGCTTTAGTACAGGATAACCTGTTTAGTCTGATGTTTTCAGTACATGGAGCAGGAAGGGTTAAGTCATATGCTACAGTTTATGATTGCTGCTGACAATTTTCAATGTTTACTGTCTGCTCAAGAGATGTATGATGGCCTACAAGCTCAAGAAGATGCCATGGTGCTATATGATAAGTAAGTTATTCTCCACTTGGTATTGCGAAAACCATTTGAAAAGCTTGAATTACTTTTCCATTATACAAGTAGATTCCAAAATTTTTATGGTACTAGGGCCAAGTTTCTGTTAGGGTATTGTTTGTTATTTAGTACAGCTGCTTTGCAGCTGGATACATATGGTATCTTTTACGGTCTTTTATCACTTGGGGAATCCATAAAAATGGCTGTTGCATGGTCAGCATACTTACATATGCCTTGAGGAACTTTGCCTTTTTCAGTCATGCTCATTTTTTGTGACTTTCACATGCATTTGGGAAAGTGAAGAGTGGAGGTTGTTTACATGAAATGACTTGCCAGTAGTACATATGGATTGATACTTGGGCTTGGAAATGTATAAAAAAATAGTATAAACATGTATTCATTAGATGATTTATCTTATATTTAATTCTAGTACGAAACAGAAATCCAATGTAACACAGACCTTGTCTGTTATGACTGGCAGGGCATTTACATTTATGTTTGATATTACTGTACAATATTCATCAAACACTGTTTTCAGATATTTTTCACTCCAAGCAAAATCACCTCTGGGATTTACTGATGATATAAGATTTGAAATTGAAGGCAACATTTGTAGAGAAGAGGGGCCATTGCCAGATTGTTTTGCAAAACCTAGAAAAATTGTTCTACACACTATAGAAAGGGTAAACCCTGAATGTTTTACTGTACTTTCTTGCACTACTTTGCATTTGTAAAGCTCTCTATATTAAATTTGTACTTAATTTTGAAGAAATTTGTAATTACACTATACGTAGTGAAATCTTCATGATGCTAAGCAGCACAGATATACAAATTCAGCATGATAATGAAAAAAGAGTTTGACAGTTTTGTCAGCTCACCTGAGCATGAAATGCTCAGTGAGCTGTTGTGATCACTGAATACCCATCTTGTGTCTGACATCTGTCTGTCTGTCCACACTTAGCTTCTTAACAATCTAGAGGACACTTTTTACATCCAGTCAATGGGAAAGTTGGTAAGAATGATCATCTTTATGATTTCTAGGTCATTTTTAAATATGGGTCACATAGGGGCAAAATCTAGGTCACCAGCTTAAATCAAAGGAAAACCTTTTTAATTTGAAATTGGTCATGATGATTTTTGGTCAGAATGTTTGTGTTGATATTTTCTACGTCCTGTTTGAATATGGGTCACCTGGGATCAAAACTAGATAACTAGTTAAAATCAAAGAAAACCTTGTTAATATTTTGAACTCATTCATCATGATTTTTGGTAGGAATGATTGTCTGGACAATTTCTAAGTCTAAAGTGGGTCATGTTGGTTCAGAAAAGTAAGAAATAATAATCCTACAGGGCATATTTTTAGCCCAACTGTCAAAAATCATGAAGGATAAAAACCTGGCTAGTGGCCATATTTTCACCCAGAGCTTCAATAATACTTGTTCACATGTTTGTCTTGATGATATCTTGGTCATGTTTGAAAGTCAGTCATTTGGTGTCATAAGTAGTTTACCTGGCTTGAGGCCAAAGTTTCAATGAGATTATCTGATAACAGCTTAAGGTGAAAGAGTACTCAGGTGAGTAGTATAGACTTATCATGGCCCTCTTTTTTTGTGTTTTCAGCGTCACCTGCAACACTATCTCACAAGTGATGTTTATTACAAGTACCTGTCTGAGCTGGTCTCGATGGTACAGACAATGCAAGACTTCCCTCTTGGCCATAGAAAACGCAGAGGTATGTTATTGTTATTATAAGCTTTTTTTAATTTTTCACAGAAATTTTAGTTGTTATTGTCATTTATATAAATTTAGTTTTGCTATGTCAAGAAGAAGAAGTGGTAAGATAGGAAAATAGTGAGAAGAAACTTTATTCATCGCCACCACTGATATTAAATCAAAACTGAAATTTGCAAACAAATTTTAATTTGGCTTTATACTAGCTCAAACACTGTTCCTATTTCAACTTTTGATAAATTCAGTTTGAACTAAAGCATTTAAAGTCAGGTGGTAGGTTTTGTTTGAACTGTTTATGTTGCATACAGTCAAGCATCGCCACAGGGTTTGGAAAAATTTGAAACTATTTGAATTATCCATCAGGTAGTGAAACTTCCTCAGAGCATAGTGTTGGTAACCAGAGTGTCGGTGCCCAGAGTGTTGGAGGTGAAAGTATCAGTTCAAGAAATACACTGCTAGCCACGGGAACCAGTGTTCAGCTGAATCAGCTTGATGAAAACATGAGGATGCTGTCCATGGATCCAGGACTGCTAAATCCTGATAAACTCTGGGAAAGGCCTGGATCAGGGTATGTTTTGTGTTCTGTTTATTGAAGGAGAGAGTTAACTTGGTTGTGATTTCTTGTATAAATGTGTGTAAGCATGACAACAGTCACTGCTTTATGTTAAAACCTCAAACTATTGTTTTGGGACATACAGTGTTTGGGGGCTATATTGGACTCAACTTGACACCTTTGCCTGAGTACATCCTGTTCCTTGTTTGGACAATTTTTTTCTACATAAACGGAAGGTTTTAAAATACCTTAGCATATTTGTTTATGTAGTTGAGACAGTGTGTTGGGTTCAAGACCTATGTCCCTTGCTCAAAGGTCAAGGTCACAGTGACTGGTCAGAGGTAAAAAATGTTGATGCTACCCCTAGACCTTGCATATTTGTTCATCTAGATGAGATAGTGTGTATTCTATTTATTCTCATTTCAGCTGTACATGTTCTCACTATATTGCCATGCAAAAATTTTACAAAGCCTTACATCCTGTGACCTAGCAGAGTGTGGTGGTATTTGTCATTTCTGTTGCAGGTTCTAGTTATGAATTAAATGAAAAAGGCAATACAGTAATTCTGTGCTTATCAGTTATCACTATATACTGAACATTGGACTAGCAAATGTTTTTTGTGCAACTGATATGATTTTACTATTTTTAGGAAATTTGTTAGTCAGCTCTAGTATGTGCAGAGTTGTGGGCCTTGATTTTCAATAGATTGAAGTAATACATTGGCACTTGTCTTCTTTTCAAAAAAATTATCAGGTGTCACTGCAAAGAATCTCATTCTGCTGTATACTTTCTTTTGAAGCGAAGTGCAAAGTCTGCATGTGTAAAAGTGTTTCTTTACTTTCCTCCAGGAGACTATCACTAGGTCAGATAGATGGACTCGGTCAGTTTGTGTCCACGTTTGACCCAGATCCAGAAGTTAATTCTTCCTCTCAGAAGAAGGCTGCAGCTGGATCAAAGTTCTTCAAAAGCAAAAAAGAGAAACAACGGGTAAATTGATTAATTACTTCAAGTTCCATGTAAAATTATAATCAAATGAAAACATGAGGCTTGAAAAAATATCTTGATTTGCACACTGCTTAGAAGTTTCCTATAGATTTATAAGTGTAATATTAAAGTTTGTAGATTGTGCTTATTATAATTTGATTTTAAAAAGACTACTATAGAATTTATTAAAATAAAGACACCAGGTGTGATTGTAAAATAATATGCCTGGTATTGATACTTGTATTCTAAAATTATTTTTGATCAATTGTTTTTGGGTTTCCTTGGCTGAAACACTCACTTTAAGCAATGTTATCCAGTTTTTGAAACATTTTGCATATTCTTGAGACACTAGTAGACGGGAGATTCTAGGGCATTCTTTTAGATGTATCTCTAGATAAGTGTGTTTTCAATCTTTGGAAGAGAAAATAGTCATAGGGAGTCAGGTCTGGTGAGTAAGGGGGTGATGTTGAAGAACATAGCCTTCTGACTCTAAGAAGTCTAAAACAGTATGGGCATTATGGCCCAGTGCATTGTCATGCATAAGATGAACATACTTCAGATCTTTCAGGGTCAGGGTTTCAGGTCGACACTGAAGTAAATCTTTACTTTGTTTAATACAGTTTTTATGTAAAACCATCCAATGAAGTTTTGCCTTTTGGTATCGCTAATTGAATGATTGGACTGTTGCTATTGAAAAATATTGTATACAAATTCCTCTGTTCTTAACAGTTGGCATTCATTTGGCTTCAGTTGGTTGTTCTGCTTTTTTTTTTTGTTATGCACACTTGATTGCTTGCCTTTATGGCTCATAAAAATAGATCCATTTACCATCCTCTGTAAAGGACAGATCATAACCTTTGACACAAGTTATCATAATGACTTTACGAAGTGTGTTTCCTGTATGTTTAGGAACAGGAAGAGATGGCTCGGAAGGTGGCAGAGAAGATACTAAATGATGTCACATCTGTTACGCAAGCTGTTGGTGCAATAAAGAATACTGGAGATTCTTGATTGAAGGCCTTAGGCAAAGCCAGTATCTAGTCTGTGATAGGTTAGTGTGTAATGAATTAAGTCTACCAGATGTAATATGAACTATGTCATTTTCTCTGCATGGATTTGTAATGTGTTAAGGGGGTTAAAAGCTTCAGATTAGGTTACTGTTATTTGGTTTTATGATTTAAAATATTTTGATGGAATGTGAATCTGCTTGTGTGCTCTAAGGATTGTAAGGTAAAAGATAAGTTCATGTTTAAAAAAAAAGGTCTTATTTCAGGGCTTATTTCTGTCTTTATACCCCCACAAACAAAGTTTGCAGGAGGGTATACTGGAATCACCCTGTTGGTCAGTCTGTCACGTTTGACACCTTAACATTGCATCACGAACTCCTTCTGTTTTCAACTGATTGAAATGAAACTTGACAGGAATGGTCAATGTGCAATGTAGATGTGCAAGACATCTTATGCATAACCATGCAGGTATTGCAGAGTTATTGCCCCTTGAACTTATACTCTTCCCCTTTTTTGACTAATATATACTTTGCGGCACAAACTTCTCCTTCATTTTTCAACCGATGGAAATGACACTTGGCAGAGATTGTAATTAGGCAATGAAGATGTGAAAGACATATGATGCATACCTAGCCAGGCACAATTATTGCCCTTGAACTTAGACTTTTTGTCACATTTGACATAACCTGTGGCACAAACTCCTCTATCAGTTTTCAACAGATTAATTAATTACATGTGTTATCATTAAAGCTCCTACTATAGTAACTCCAGATTTGCTTCTGCTGTTGAGTCAATGCACAGTTGGGGGGTATTTGTCATCTTTGATGACTGTTCTAGTTTGTAATAAATTGAATACATTGAAGGTTGAGTCTATAACTATTCTGTCACCTTCTTTGGTTTATTAGCTTAGCTTAACTTTTATTAGTGAGTTTTTGTGATCACCCTGTGTGTGTTGTGAATCGTGCGTCATGCGCCATCAACTTTTTACTTTAAACAACAAATTACTAATTACTAAGTGGAAGTTGATAAAACTTTGCAGAAATGTTCCTTGCATGAACCCTTACCGAAGTTGTTCAAAGAATTAGATTCTATGAAAAAGTCTGGTTGCTATGACAACAAGAATGAAAAACTTTAAACTTGCTAAGCCAAGAAGTCTGAAATTTGATGCATAGCATTGTCTAGTGAACCTCTATTAAGTTTGTTGAAATAGTGTTCCTTGGGTCATTATTGGCCCCACCCGAGGGGTCACATGTTTTACATAGAAATATAGAGGAAAATCTTCTTGTCTGAAACCACAAGGCAGTGTCACAAGTTATGAAATTTGTCTAGTGGGCCTCTACCAAGTTTATACAAATTATGTCCCTTGGGGGTCACTTTTAGCCCTGCCAAAGGGGTCACATATATACTGTATAGTGTATACATATATGGAAATATAGAGGGAAATCTTTAAAAATCTTCTTGTAATAAACCACAAGGCCTAGAGTTCTTAAATTTGGCACAAGGCATTGTCTAGTTCACCACTACCAAAACTGTAAAGCTGTTCTGGGTGGCAGATGTTTTATATTGACTTATATAGGGAAACTCTTGAAAAATCTTCTTGCCAGAAACTGTAAGGGTAAGACTTTTTAAATTTGATTTGTAGCATTATCTAACAGACCTCTACTAAGTTAGTTCAGACTTAGTTAGCTCCACCTGAGGGGTCACAATTAGTTTTATATAGAAATATAGAGGGATAATCTTTAAAATTCTTCCTGTTTGAAACCACAAGGCCTAGAGTTTTGAAATTTGACGTGAAGCTTTATCAAGTACACCCCCATAAAAACTGTAAAAATTTTGTCCCTGAGGTCAATTTTGGTTCTGTTTGGTTCTGTTTTTTATTGACTTACCTAGGGAAACAGTGAACTCTTTAAAAATCTTCTTGTCAGAAAGCATATGGATGAGACTTTTTTAAATTTAATGTGTAGTATTATCTGGCAGACCTCTACTAAGTTTGTCGAGATTTTGTCCCTGGGGTTACAGTTAGCCCCTCCCAACGGGTCACATGTATTTCATAGAAATATACAAGGATATTCATTAAAATTCTTCTTGAATGAAACCACAAGGGCAGGAGTTCTGAAGTTTGACATGAAGCATTGTCTAGTAGACCCCTACCATAACATAAACTTTGCCCCTGGGGTCAACTTTTGACTCTATCCCCCAGGCACTTGTCTTTATTAGCAGTTGTACTCAGGTAAGCGCTTTAAGGCCATTTTGGCCCTCTCATATATAGATATAATAGTTTGTAGAAATTCTGTCTTTTTCTTTTCAGAAGTGGTGCCAGAAGTGTTTCAAAGATGGATAATTTCATCCTTCTCAAAGCTTCTACAAATGCTACCTATTTTTCTTCTTGATATATATTTTTCTTTAGTGAACATTTCAATATTCACCATGCAGCTGTACCATTGAATCATCAAAAGGACTTTTTTTACCATTTTTTAAAAACTTTTTTACACAGAAAATGAAATTAATTAGTAATAAACTTGACAACTTTCATACACAAGCAATGTAACAAGGAATCTGAAACACTATTTTCTATCAAAGTTCGGAGAAAACTTGTTTGCAGGATGAACTTCACTTTGCGGAAACATGGAACACAATCAAATACAGTCTGAGCATCAGTAAAGAATCTGTTGAAGCTACCGAACAACAACAAATGGCTTCAAAAAATGTATTCATAGCTTTTATGAGCTCTTGAGACAGGTCTTTGTCCCTTGTCTCTCCTTGTCATTCTTCCTTAGTATTTATCTTCTTAATAATTTAAAACCCCATATTTTACTAATTCTTGAAATAGATCATTGGTCTTGATGATTACTAGATTAAGCTCAGAACTGAGCCAGGATAAAAATACTTGGTATTCAGCTTCATGTTTATCAAGGGAAAAGTTTTGGAACACTTCACTTTTCATTCCAAGCTCTGTATAGCAGATTATATTTGACTGTAATGTTTTCAAGGGCAGATGTGCATGGATGTATTTTTAGCTATCATGGCAGTCTTATTAAATTTTTAAGTATATCCTGAAGATTGCTTCCATGTATGGACAAGCACATTTTTAGCTCTGCTGCATTATCTTGCATCACAAATGAATTCTATCTAACTGTTTGAAAAAGCACCACTATATTAATTTAGGTCGGTGTACAGTGTTCCTTACAGTGCTAGATAGAAGCTGTATTGTCACAACCATCTAACTTTCACCGATTTTCAGTTTTCCTTGTTATATATGGTTTCTGATAAGAAGCAACAGTTTTGACAAAGCTTATTTTTAAAAAAAAAAAGAAAAGATTTTTAAAATCAAATAATTATGCGGAGTCTTTAAGGAGTGTAGCCTGACAGAAATTAAAGCTACAGACTACTCACATGAACCTAATTGGCAATAATTACAATTAATTTTTAGAGTTTTTTTTTTGTCCATTGTTTTATTGTTACATTTGTTAATCAAAAATATAATGAAATAAAGTATTATTTAACATACATGCTTGCTTTTATTGTCGCCAAAACAAACCTTTTTACTACTATTTGGCCGTCATCAGTTTGTCAATAAATGTAAACTAAGAAACTTTTGCGGATACAATATTTCACGTTTTTCATACTATTGATGATTTTGTGGTGACATACTTTCGCAGAAATATCCTATCCACAAAATATGCAGAATTTAAGTCATAACAAATCATAAATACAAACCTGTGAGCACAATTACAAGAACTGATCTTTAATTTTTCTTTGAATATGATACACCAATTTTTTTTATAAGCATGGTATGTGTATTTTAAGATTTATGACATTGATTTGAATAGAAATCACAGACTATCCTGAGGTATAATGTTTGCTGAACTATAAGAAATATCTAACATAAAGGATATAAGTGTGTTTTCTAAATTTTTTCACAGTCATTCACAACTACTAATTGACAGTTGTATAAGCTGGTTGGTCACAGTTCGCTGTTTCAACCCTTTCCTTGTCAGAACAGTTGTTATCTGGCATTATTACATACCCTGTTTATTAAATGAATATTTTTTTCTGTGCTTCTATGGGTCTTTTTCTGCTGTAGCTAGAAAATTTCGCAAAGAGAAGGCTTCTTTGCGGTTATTTAAATTTGAAAAAAATGCCATCCTCGAAAGTCACTAACTTAAAATGCATGAAAACATATCTTGGTTCACTGTAATCATTATTGAGGAAATTCCATTAGTGGACAAATAAGCTGGATGTTATTCTTTATAAAATGTTAAGTATGAAATCATGCAATACCTACTGAATTCTCATAAACATACCAAACATTTTTATTAACAAGCAATGTTCTGTTTTTTGGGTCATTTTATTGCAAAATTCAGGTAACAGTATATTCTTGCAGACCTTCTGTTTATGTAAATACATTCAAATATTCATATTGAAGAAGTAAACTTTATTAATCAGTTAGCTATGTAGACTGATAAATCAACTCAAAATTTCTAGACTGATCCCTAACAGTATTTTTACACTATGTATATTTGACTGGGCATACACACTAGGCAAACAATTTAAAGGTTTGTTTGTTGCATTGTATAACAAGGATTTTGTGTGAAAACTTTACTGAATGCTGGATTGAGGGTTAAGAGGTGCCCTTGATTTTGAAGTAGGTCTGACCATCTGTGGGGCCTCTAGTATTACCAAATTTATATTAACAAAATTCAAATGTCTTATTTTCATCCACTCTTTACAAGACAAATTTTCAGATCTATTTGAATATGACCATACTACTTTGAAATGGGGTTAAGATTAGTCAAGACTCGAGTATATGGAAGTGGCAATTCTTCGGCTGTAACCTTGATAGTACCTTGTAGTTCATGTACATACTGTTAAAGGCAGTAAGTTGGTTAATGGCATTGATCAAACAAGTAACAAGAAACATGGCAATGCCACGAAACCAGGTTTTCAAAAATGTTGTTCTGATTCTATACTATAGTATGAATTTTGGAATGAAGATTGCTATGAATATTCAAAAGATTATAACATGACATGAAGGAAAAGATAATATTCATGAGAATACATGATAATGAGTAGGATGTAAATTTCGGCTAACAATACTGTCTGCAAGGAGTATACTTAATAATGAGACAACAATTTCTGCACGTCATCTTGATGTGGTAAACATTTGTCTGAAGTTTCATCAAAATTCTTCAAAGGGTTGAAGAGTTACAGAGCGGACAGGATTTTCAATGTTAATGTCACTGTGACCTTGACCTTGGAGCCATCAAAATTCTTCAAAGGGTTGAAGAGTTACAGAGCGGACAGGATTTTCAATGTTAATGTCACTGTGACCTTGACCTTGGAGCCAGCCATGAGGAACATGCGTTCTGCACGTCATCTTGATGTGGTAAACATTTGTCTGAAGTTTCATCAAAATTCTTCAAAGGGTTGAAGAGTTACAGAGAGGACAGGATTTTCAATGTTAATGTCACTGTGACCTTGACCTTGGAGCCAGCCATGCGGAACATGCGTTCTGCACGTCATCTTGATGTGGTAAACATTTGTCTGAAGTTTCATCAAAATTCTTCAAAGGGTTGAAGAGTTACAGAGCGGACAGGATTTTCAATGTTAATGTCACTGTGACCTTGACCTTGGAGCCAGCCATGCGGAACATGCGTTCTGCACGTCATCTTGATGTGGTAAACATTTGTCTGAAGTTTCATCAAAATTCTTCAAAGGGTTGAAGAGTTACAGAGCGGACACAATTTCGTTTGACGCCCGCCCATCACAGGATTTTCAATGTTAATGTCACTGTGACCTTGACCTTGGAGCCAGCCATGCGGAACATGCGTTCTGCACGTCATCTTGATGTGGTAAACATTTGTCTGAAGTTTCATCAAAATTCTTCAAAGGGTTGAAGAGTTACAGAGCGGACAGGATTTTCAATGTTAATGTCACTGTGACCTTGACCTTGGAGCCAGCCATGCGGAACATGCGTTCTGCACGTCATCTTGATGTGGTAAACATTTGTCTGAAGTTTCATCAAAATTCTTCAAAGGGTTGAAGAGTTACAGAGCGGACACAATTTCGTTTGACGCCCGCCCGCCCATCCGCCCATCCGCCCGCCATACCCCAATCTAATAACCAGGATTTTCAAAATTGAAAACCTGGTTAATAAACCTTAAGATTAACATACAAGCAACATTTCTGAAAGATATTGCCGGCACAATGTTCTCTCCCCGAGTTTTTCATTATCAGTACCAGTTGACCATATTACTGATGCCCCCTGAAGAGTTAGTTATTTTAGCTTCTTGTAACAGTACAAGAGCATTCCATTCCAGGGACACTTCTGGTTCATTTACATGCTCAGTGTATATCGCCAATAGATGTACCTTAGATTAACTTCTCATCAGAAAATACGATAGCGGAGATGGCGATCAAACTCGAACCCTACAAGTCCTTTATGCCTTTTTTGATACAATAAATAAATGCTCCAAATGTATTAGGGAAGAGATACACAGTATTGCTTGGCACTTCATGATCTTGTGAAATTTCACAGAAACCCGTCGTGAAGAAATATCAGACAAATGTGACTCCAATATAACCCCACAAACCTTGAATTTAACGGGTATAACTCATAATGTTCTATAAACAATACAAACAGAGACAGTTAAATCATTAATCTCGGTAATATTTATTTGAAAGAACAAGACTGGAAGCAGACAAAAGATTTACATTCACAGTCATTGTAAAACATACATGTACATTTAAACGACTTTCACAGTAAACTCGTCATGATTTAAAATTATCCGAACAATTAAAACTCTGTACGCTAAAATCAACAGATCAATTTACATATATATGAATAGCAGTAAAATATACAAAACTGACCTTATATTTACATAATGATAAATGTTCTTCGAATGTCAACAATAACTATGCCATGACTGTGCTTACATCAGCCAAGGAGCTAAATGTCAGACACCAAGAGAAGTATTTAAAAATATTTCATAATCAGCATTGCTGTTACAAAATAGAAAAAAACAGTGACAAATATTTCTGAGAAATTCTTTCATATACAAACTACCAGTCCAAAAATGATAATTTCTTATGAACAAGATTCCTGTGTAGAAATTGTCTGAGTTTTCCTTGCTGTAACTTCCAAAAATATGACATAAGTCAGTATATACTGTATAAGTGGATATTTTCCCATTTCAAAAAGTTCGCAAAATCACAATTTCAGAAGTTTCATTGGTGGAAATATTCACATATACCGAATCACTGACTGCTTAAAATCTGCTCACCAATAAAATCATTTGTTGCGGAAATCTTTAAAATTAGTAACCACGTATAAACCACTTTACTGCAATTATAATGCATTAGTTTCTAATTACAACGGTTTTCTTTGTATTACCAGGTAAAGCATATTTTGCTGATGATTTTGCAATAACCAGGTGATTATCACTATATTGATATATAGATAACAGCACATTTAACAGAATAATGTAATATTCTAGTACCGGTATACGACTATTATGCAGTAAAACTGTCAAAACTTTTGTTCACCTTCCTTTGTTACGTGACAACTCACATTCAGTTTATAATTGCACAATGCATTGCTTTGTTGCATGTCCTGGCTGTATAAGACCTAATTAGGTGTGAAAACAACATCAAGTAAAAATTAAATAGATTTGATTCTGTTTATCATTAAACCACGCAGTTACTGCCCTTTCAGTTACCAAGAATGTTTTTAAGGACAAACATGGAGTGAAGAAAAATTGTTAGTATCAATTTTAGATTATCATTTATAGGGAAACAAAGAAACATCACAGTAACATAAAATTCACACTTTAAACATGAAAAACAAATCCACGTAAAATATTTATGACAGCATATGAAAAATATACCATTAAAATATAAACTTTGTTCATATTTCATATTTTTAGTTAAAGTTGAATACTGCTGATGATATACCTATGATAGTACTCCTGGGGAGTGGAATCAATGAAAACATGGCAAAAGGCAAACCTGGATTCATAATTCCAGTGCTACAATGACCTTATTGCCTGCTGAGGAAAAACATGTTTCGAGTTAAACACTGCTTTACTCTTGATACAAGTCGAAACACAAACTTTAAGCAACAGCCATGTTTGTTTGCAAAAAGTCACACAAGTCAAAACCAAAGTTTGACAAGCCATCTGATTAAAATGTTTAGAAAAGTTCTATCCATGGAAAACTATGCAAGAGAAAATCCTGAAACCAATATGTAATGATGTTACCAATACTGTGTACGATGTTGAAATTATGCTTCCTGATCAGAATGCCTGGATAAGTGCATGAGGTGTAACTTGTCATGATTCTATCATCAAGACGATGATAACAATGATGATGACATCCTTGAACAATGACTCAATGTCAATGGCCTATGTGCATTCACCAGACGGCAGCATCAAGTTGTGTCAATTCTGATCATACGTAATTTGTAGTTATCAGCAAGGACACATGCCGCCTCATTGCTTCCGCCACAGTAATGTGATGAGGAGAATACTGTTAGTAATTTGCCTTGCTGCTGTACCTACAAGGTTAACATTTATCTTCAGTTTTTTAACATACAGTCTAAATACAATTCTGTATAAGCAAAAGGTCAAATCTGTTTTCTATGGAATTGCATTTTTCATTCATCATATCTTCAGTTCTGCACAAACAGTACTGCAGAGACCAAAGAATATTTCTATTTGTCTATTTAAATTTCATTTTCTACAGATTTCTTCAAAGTTTTTTCTTTTGTCAGACTGGCAACTAGCCTCTATCACTCAATAGATTGACAATAAAAAACATGTAATATATTCATAAGTTTCTCTTATTATTATTTACTAATTTAGAGAAGTCGTTAGCCTTAGTCAAGAAAGCAAGCATTCAACCTGATTAACAAATATTTCAAAGGTACAAGAATGTTAAACAGTAGCTGTCCCCATAAAGAAACTGCCATGTGTTTTAAAAGCTGTGTACCACACTTCATATTTAGGTTATTTCAATTCTTTTATGAACTGTTGAATAAACAAAAAACTGTGATTAAAAGTTCAGGAATTTACAAAGTAAAATTTCCATCCAATTGTCAAGTTTGAAGACCACAGTTTAATCTTTCTTTTCTCATTTGGATAAATATGACTTTTACCTGGAAGCCAGCTTCCTGTACTTCATGAGCTCTGATCACATGTGTCAGACCATTTCTATCTAGGAAAGCCAGTAACGCATCACAGCTGAAAAAATGAGCTGTGCCCCGGCGAGTGTTGGCAATAAATCCTCTGTTTTCCTTCAGTTCCTGGATAGTTTCAGGTGTTAGAACATCTAGACTGAAAACAATAAATGTACTGCATTACCAATTAAAAGATATCAAAAGAAATGTTCACTTTCTGCAAGGGAAAATGTACTGATATTGAAGATAACAAAAATTCTATCTAAAAAATAAGGAAAGAAAGAAAGAAAAACAGAACTGTCTTGAGATTTGTCAAAAACATTAACTAGAATCTTATACATTACCGGATAGTTTAGCCAAGCATATATATATGTAGTGTATATATAATCCACTCAGCACTTATTTAGTATTATTATGCTGTGCTTAATTCAATTATTTCAGAAACTGCAAGGATAACACTTCTATCTACTGTCATCTGTTTTACATAACATAGCCTTCTGCAACAATTAGTCGAATAGTTGTGCCACATACAACCCATAATTAATCTAACAATGACTCATTCTGAAAACATGACTGTTTCCTTTTGTGCAAACAATAAACAAAGATAACTCATGTCTATAACAGAATTTATATCTTAGATGAAGTCGTGGGTGTCTAATAAACCCGTGTTATATTTTTTGATATAACACTAGTGTAATAACACTTTGACGTCGACATCATTAACAATACTTACGACATTTTACATATACGGACAAAACAAACAGTTTCTGTGCGTTTCTGTCACCATTCACTTACAAAACTTCTATGATATAAACAGAACATTATATTCGTGGGCATGTAATACAGGATTTATTATACTCATTCTTAGAAAATGGTAAAAACTCGGCTAAGCATTGTTTTTATCATTTTCAAATAACTTGTGCAATATATCCTGTATTACATGACCACTCATTTGGCATCTTCTGTAAGATACCTTCCAAAGATACCTACAGCAAGACTGTTTGCCAGACAGACATGAAGACAAATGATGCTAAGTATGATAGTAAATAATGATACTGTTTCCTCTAAACAACCCTTGCAGGAAGTCCCTATCTGAAGCTAAAGCTAACAGTCCTCATTTACCTGACAGGGTCACTCCACATAATGTCCCAGGCTAGCATACTCTCATCTTCTGGGTTTTTCAATGGATTTGGCACCTTGTTGATAGCATCAATATAGCCACCATCTAGCTCTGGCATCGGGATTCCTCCATGCACACAAAATATCTAAAACAGTGTATCACAATAAAGTTCTGCAGCAAATAAAACCACTATGATTATTCAAACAACCCAAATACCATCATTTGATGTATATTCGGGCTTAGACCACCTAATATGAGCCAGTTATTCAGCTTAAATCCAAGGTATTGCTGAACTAAACTATATCCAATATGCCATCACTATTTTAAGAGATTTATGAGATTTAAACAAATTAATTTGTTTTCATGTTTTAACAGATGGACAAAACACTGATTTATAGCCTAACACATAAAATGATAAATATCCATGCTCATTCAAAGTCAATGCCTGTTCAGAACTTTTGCCAAGCTGCACAAGCAATATGTCAAGTAAAGAAAAATTTCAAAGCATGTTTAGCCTGTTTCTTGTGAGTCTTGGTGAAAATGGAGCTTCAATATAAACATTTGGCAACAGAGTATGGTACCTGATCAAACAATTGTCAGAATACTGCCTGTTATGCTTATAATATATAATTTATTATAAGCACTTCAGACTGTGTTTCAGTGGGTGGGGTATTACAAAATACAGGAAAGGCATACACACAAGATACTAAAGGAGGTGCACAAATATTTAATGATTCAATTAAATGGTGAATGATGAAGGAAACAACTTATGATGTTTGCACATATAAGGACAAAACAAACAAGTGAAAACAAGCAAATAAACGATAATTTACCTTGTCATCAACTGTTGCAGCTATTGGCATAACGTCAAAACAGTCATTGATAGACTCCCAGAGCTGGTTGCCAATACTGTCTCCAAACTTGGCTAAACATTCTCTGAAGGGGACAAAATACACTTCCTTTAATGTTACATGCTCCAAAATCTTCTTAATGATTTATAAACAGAACTTTGACATAAAAGCTCAATGAAGTAAATAAATGTTCTAATAAGTTTTACTACATTTAGATTCCATTTTGATATGCAGATTTAGGTATACATAACATACTCACAACTCTTAAAGTGTCATTATTGTACAGGGCCTGTTACTGACTCAAGTAGGTACAGACAGAAGTCTGTACATTCATAAAAGTTCAATGATTCTATTGAGTTACATAAACATGGTTCACTGTGAGGGTAGTGTAACAGTATTTTTTACTGGTATAACTTGATATATGATTCTCACGTTTTGAAAGAGAACATTTCCTGGACACTTCTCAACTCATGGTTTCCTCTGAGCAGAAAAAATTTGGTTGGAGCCAAAATCTTCTGTGCAAACAGGTATGACACAACCTGAAAATAAACGTCATAATAACAGGACTTGGTTGAGCGAAGTACTTTGATGAAAGACAATATGAATAGTTGGCAAATCTATCATCAATATCACTGAACAAGCTGAAATCATGGACTTAAGATATTGTTTCACTTGCAAAATAAAAAGATTTACGTATGTGCTAAAACTATTCTTCCAGTGGGAATCTAAATTTACAACAGACACTTGACATTTGTTATGTTTCTGATATATCTGTCTAGGGTCAGGTGACTATGTGACATCACTTCTCATGTGACAGTAGTTCAGTTGGCATCTAATCATTTCTTTTAATTTTACGGAAAACATGAGACGTATTTTGTCAGGCTACTGGTTCATGTAACTTCGAACAGTCACACAGAGGAAAATTACATGAATTTAAGACAAATATCTTCAAACAAACTACTTTTGCATGTTTCAAGTGTACCTCAATTCCAAAATCTCCTCTGTCTACATAATCACCAAGGAAAAGAAATGTAGCAGGGGTCAAGAGAGGGCCCATTCTCCATAAAGCTTTCTCAAAACAGACCAGATCTCTGTAGTTACCATGGATATCACCTGGAAACATAACAAATTAGGTCAACGAAATTCTACAACCAATTTGTATGGTTAGGGGGATAATCCTTCACAGTCTGACATGCATCTTAATCAATTACTTGAACTGAACCAGTTATATTCTTCATGAATAATTTATAAATACAATAACAACAAAGATGATATAAAAGATATTAAATATAATAAATACAGAACAAAACTGTATTGTACTGAGAGTAATACAAGCATGTGCTATAATATGATCACTTACATTCAAACAAATTATTTCATTATTACAATACATACACTTATCACAGCTTTACATCCCTTTAATCTCTTTTTTTCTAACAAATTGTTTCTTTGAAACAACAGCAATATATTACTGAACAGTTATTATTCACATACCACTACTGACAGCATATTAATGAACCCAACAATCAGGTAACTGGACACTTTATAAATGTATGTTAAATAATTGATTTCTTTTGATCTGGATATGAAATGTTTCTAAATGACATGGGAGGATGGGGAGGAGTTTTACTCTGACCCCATTTCCATTGACAAATTGTGAAGTTTAGCATGTAGTTTAGACATGGTTTGACAGGGGGTGGTGTAAAAATTGCATTTCATACTTGTGACAACTATGAAATAATTGTGAAAAAATCCTTCTTTCTGCAATCAGAAGAAAGCCAGTATAGCAATATGTAAAACTATTCAGGGAACATAAGTTTTTCTTAAGGAAAATTTAGTAACAAACATTTCATTTTTCAAAGAAACATTTATCTTTCAATTTTCCCATTATTTGAAATATTTTTGTCTGATGATAAAAATATATTTGTAAAAACAATTACGGTAATGTATATTTAATTTAAATTAGAGAGCCATTGGAATTATCTCCATTTAAACATACTTGGTATGAGTAACCAATTTACCATTCAAATAAGTTTTCAAGTACTTAAATGTTAAATCTGGTATTCACCAACGTCACTGATTTAAATATTCTGCCAGTTCCACCTACACATCTGTATCTTAATCTGTGCATGACCTACATCCTTATTGCTTACCGAGAATATAGGACGGGGATTTCAGTTTGAGCAGTCGTGGTTCTTCACTGAGAATGTCTTTGACCTGACGACATAATGTCAATAAACATTTGGCAAGAGCATTTTTGTCCACCTGGCCCCAGTCAAATGCATTCTGTAATTATAAATACATGTAGTTAGCTCTAAATAATGTGACTGTAAAACAGTGACAGAATTTGACTTTCACTGTCAATCCTTCTGCACATGAAACAGACATGTATTTATTAGTATCTTTACTGTAATTGTACTTGTAAAGTTTTCTAACAGACAAAATGTAATCAGTGAACCCTAATGTTCTATAACATTCAGCAGAAGATGATTCCTAAAGATCAAAGCTACAGGTATTTTAATCCTGCATGCTCTAACTCAAGTAATTTAAGTGAACTTCAGTAAAAACAAACATAGAATAAGCTTAATTGTACATGTCATCAGATAGTGTTCTCTTTTTACAAACAACACAGCTGTTTGTTTTAACAAGTAAAATTTTCTGCACATTCCGAACAACAGAATACAGGAGCATTTTACAAAACACTGACCTTTGTAAATGTACCATTGTCTCCCTTTATAGAACGCTCAAAGTATCTGAGGCCTGTTAACATCTCATTAGGATGTGATCTTTGATTGAATGAATCTATTGATGACATACGCTGGAATCTTGAAATATCTCCCTCTAAATGGGTCACAGAGGTATTGGTTATAGCCCCAGTACCTGTGAATAGAGCAAAATTAAGAAACAATTTTTAAAATGCTTATCCATTTCTTTCACTTTCTTCAGGATCTTTGCTGATGAGAACACTAACCAAAACAAAGCTAAGATCAACAGGTTTAATATCTATTGCAACAGAGTAATCATCCACTCCTACCGTGTATACAGACATGCAGACAAGGTTACTATGCAAGATCATATAGTCTTAACCTAAATAAAAGACAGATTCTTCTTTCTGCTTTTGCCCACTTTTATTACCCAGCAAACAGCATAGCCAATTATTTACAGTTCAAGAACACTTAAACGAACATATGCAAGTAACAGTACAGCAAGCTTACCATGTAAGTCCCAGATAGCCATCACTTCCTGAAGTGCCCCTGTTCTCCTCACTTTGACCGTGTGAGTAGCCAGCTCATAGCGAGGGTGTTTGTGGGAAGCTGTAAGGGGCCGACCTTCTGGGTGCTTAAAAAGATCATTGTTTGGACCTGGACCTGGAAATAATGTCAAGCTTGGCAAATATTTCACATTCAGAAAATTTTTTAAATAAAAACTAAATTTCATTGCCCAAAATGTCAGCAAATGCATTTATAATTTATCCAGCCAACTCTATAAAAGACCGATAAATTAAAACTGTATCTCAGAACTGAATCAGTCTTTCTGCTCTAAAGTAAGACAAGCAACTGTAAGAATCAGGTTATCATTGTAGGAAAGTACACATAGATGACAAGAAGAACACTTGCTAAGAACTTCTAACTTCATTACAACAGCTCCTATAATGATTACTCTGTCTCAGGCAAGACAAGAGATATTAATTCTACAAAGATCAGATAGTAAAAACAACAGATACAGAAGCCCACATTTTTGTATCAACTGCCTCATAATTGAGTACATCATCCGTAAAGCCAAAGTTATAACCACTATCATACACTCAGAAAAAATCATTTCCTATATAACATAAAATGTGACTGACAAAGGATATGCAATGACTTATACAATTTCTTCTTTCTTAAAAAGTGTGTTATTTTAAAGTTACTGGAATCTGTCATCTATCAAGATAAAGACTTCAATGAAAACACAGAGGCTTAGATTATACAGATAAATCATGCACTTTGCTGCCCTGGTTGGTCAAGTCTGTAAATTGGTTTTAAACTGTATTATTAAGCAGACAAAAACTACACTACAAAAATTTAAACTCAGTTTTGTTATTCACTGCTCTAAGGATTTTCTCTCCATTTAAAACAAAATATCAAAGTAAGTACCTCACAAAACTTTTATCGTTGGCATATATATACCATAGCTGAATACCTCTCTAATTTTATATAACTGTGCAGTTTTTATCACGAATACATAATTATTTCATTATCTCCATACCTTTATCAAGATCCCAACACAATCCAGATAATTGAGATAACCAGTGTTAACTGTACTAACTTTTTTCTAAAGATCAATGTAGGTACATGTATCTAATGGATTACCTACCTGTATTTTCGAGTTTTTTGTTTGCCTTCATAGGGTCTGTGATTTTTGGACGGGATCTTTTATATGGTGGTTCCATATCACTGTCAGAAGAGTTCTCCCCTTCTGCTTCTAAACTAAAAACAACGAGAAAATGTCTGCATAAGGCTTAAATCATACCTGAAAATCATGTAGGACAGATAATAAAAAAATTCTAACTAAGACTTGCTACTTGGTGAAAACAATTAACAGACATACATTTTTATAAAACAGTCAAACCTAAAGGCCCTTGGTTAAGAGCTTGGCACTATTTTTTACCAAAGCCTTCTCAGTCTAAAATCTTGTTTAGAACAATAACGTGACCTTCATTTGATTCTTGGTAACACTGTCATTTCATGTACTCATGATAAAGGCAGGAGAACAAAACTTTAAAACTGAGGTGAACTTGTGTACATCTTACTGATATAATTACCTTTTCAATGACAATGTACATGAATGTGGAAGGCGAAATAAAACCGATGTCCCTCGAAACTTGAGCTGACCCACGGCACTAAGAAAATCTGCCAGGGGTAATTTGTCTTTGGTTTCTGTTCCAAATAATCTGTAGGAAGAATAAGTGACTTCACTGAAATGAATTGAACTGACTTATCCTACAGTATAAATACACCTCCAATATATAATACAGTATATACAATCATAATGCATGCATTTTTGAACTCAAACTTCACATACATAAATATACAATGAATCTCAGGAAATGTACCATGATGCAGATGAACAAAGTAAGAACAATAATACTTAAAGACAAAAAATTCTAAGTAACGATTTTCTAACAAAAACCTTAACTTTATCTTAGGCAATCACAAGAACACTCAATGTGCTAACTATATACAACTGCTGGGACATACATACACATGTAAATCTGTAAGTACAATCACATAACTTTGTGCATACCATTTTAATATACCATAGGTCACTTTTAAACAAATCTAGATTTTAACTTTAGAAACCAACTTTCAGGAAAAATGGTTTAAGACAAAATGTATGGTTTTTTCACTCCTGATTTACGACCCTAGGAAATACATGACATTTACACACTACATTTACTCAATAAATAGAATAAGAGTATTTCAGATATCATACCCAAGACTTACCTATTACATGAAATAAGAAAATTTATGATACTTATGACTATATATTTACTCACTTAATGCCATGAGAAAATTTATGATATTTACATACCAGACTTACCTATCAAATGATGTACATGTAAGTAAAATGTACATAATATTTATACACCCTAGATTTACGTTACAGAATCTGTATAGTTTTTCAAACACTGAAGTATTTATCTTTTAAAATGCTTGAATATGTAAAGTATAACAGAAATAAACTTACTTGGCACTATTTATAGCATCTTCTTCTACAGCCACATCATCTATGGATAAACCTTTACTTTGTCGTATGTCTCGTACCAACTGTCTATATAAACAAAACAGTTTTAATAAAAAATTATTTACAACTACTAAATAGATAAATAAAATTTGTTCACAAAACCTAGGCTTAACTTGTTTAAGTTATGACATTTTGTAACTTTTGGTGAACAAACAAGAGCGATCAGTGATCACATGTGCCGTATGATGACAGTCAATTAAGCAGTTGTGTTGAGGGGTGATTGGACTGTTTGTTGGCCAAAATCCCTTTTTTATTCAAAGGCCATCACTGCTTGAACTGGAAAATGCCGATGATATGCACACAGGCGACACAAAAATCATTAATGGACCAAAACGCCTTTTTCATTCAAGGGCCATAACTCAGCCAAAAATCATTCAACCGAAAAACCCATTAAATATGTGCAAGTACTTGAGGTACTGATCAATCCTATAGCATTTCCTTAAAATTGCATAAGTAGTATAAGAGAAGTAGTCTGGACAAACTTTAAAAATAAAAATCATTAACAGGCCATAACTCTGACAAAAAATCATTGAACTGGAAAATGCCGAAGATATGCACAACTAGACTTAATACTGATCATTCCTGTAAAATTTGGATGAAATTGCACCAGTAGTTTCTGAAGAGTAGTCCAGACAAGTTCTGTGATGGATGGATAGAAGGACAGATAGACAGACAATGGAGAAGTGATCATATGTCACAGCTACTTTGTAGCAGATGACACAAAAATGTCTATATGTCTTCTGAACATGTATAATATTTCAACAAGACTAACAAAAAGAACATGACTTAAATGTTGTTACTCTTGTGCAATAGCTTTGTTACAAAAAACATTCCTAAAATGTATCTTGGTCCCCTGCTTTAGAAAAATTTTAAGCATGCTCAAAGTAGCTCTAGGCTCAGAAACAAAATGTGTTTAAACACTTATTTTTTTCATTTCTGTTAAAAACTAGAACTGTGTCCATAGGACACGGATGCCCCCACTATGCATAAGTGCTCATAAACAAGAGCATGTATATCCTGTATGTAAGATTTTTTCTGTACATATACCTAAAATGATCTACAGGTAACCTTATGTACATGTTAAATTAAATTACAAATGTAAAATTTATATGTTCAATTATTTATATGGTATATAGTGAAAAAATCAACAAAGGGCCATAATTCTGTTAAATATGGTCACAGCAAAAATTCCTTCCTTTACTACCATCTACACATTAAAGCTGTTCATCCCTGGAAGTTTAAGCAAAATCTGCCATCTGGTTTAAGAGGAGTTGCGTTCACAAAATTTCTATATGGTATATAGTGAAAAAATCAACAAAGGGCCATAATTCTGTTAAATTTGGTCACAGCAAAAATTCCTTCCTTTACTTCCATCTACACATTAAGGTTGTTCATCCCTGGAAGTTTAAGCAAAATCTGCCATCCGGTTTAAGAGGAGTTGCGTTCACAAAATTTCTATATGGTATACAGTGAAAAAATCAACAAAGGACCATAATTCTGTTAAATTTGGTTGCAGCAAAAATTCCTTCCTTTACTTCCATCTACACATTAAGGTTGTTCATCCCTGGAAGTTTAAGCAAAATCTGCCATCCGGTTTAAGAGGAGTTGCGTTCACAAAATTTCTATATGGTATATAGTGAAAAAATCAACAAAGGGCCTTAATTCTGTTAAATTTGGTTGCAACAAAAATTCCTTCCTTTACTACCATCTACACATTAAGGTTGTTCATACCTGGAAGTTTAAGCAAAATCTGCCATCCGGTTTAAGAGGAGTTGCGTTCACAAGATTTCGGGACGTACAGACAGACGTACGGACGGACGGACAAGTGCAACGCTATATGCACCGCACTTTGTGGGGGCATAAAAATTCTGCATTTTATACATGTAAACAGCCCACAAGCTAAACATGTTATTCTCACTGTGATAGTTATTTTCAATACTTATTCCTGAATATAAAAAAGTGAATCAAAATTCATTCTCAAATACTGTCAAGCGAACTGAAAGTTTTATCATTGTGTGGCCCGAATTAATTAACTTTGCCTTACTGTTAATGGTGGTAATTCTTAAAGATATTTAGAATGACCAAATATACTGACTGATATACAAGGGTTTCTTACTTAAATTCCTCAAACTGAAGTTGTCCATCAATGTTTCTATCATAATATCTAAATATATATCTACATCTCATCTCGGCAGGCATTCCACCATGCTGGGTGCTCGGCTCCATTGCAGCTAGCCCCAGTAAAACATCCTTACACGATAAATACTTCCTTTTGTGAACATCAAATGCTCTGACAAATAAAATTGTACCAACATGAACATAAGATTCTTCTCATCTGAATTCATAGAGATTTTGATAGTTGGAAAGGGTTTTATACATTTGAAAACGTATATTAAACAACTCTATACTGAATAAAACATTTATCCTATATATTTATTTTTGTATGTAATATACCATATAAAAAAACTGTTAAATGTTTGATGTTTGATAAACAAAATGTATATATAACATATACATGTAGCATGTTCAAAATTTATCGAGACAAGTTTGAGGTGTGTGTAACAGATCAGTTGTTCAAAACTTCTCATTTTTTACTCTAAGTATAGTCTAGATATTAAAATCAGACACTCTAACTTGCACAAGACTTTTTAAAGCTGACATACCTAAACAGATGGTCAATATTTTCCACTTTGGCACCTTTAAGGTCCATGTATTTAGTGAAGACTATTTTGTTCATGAAATGGCTAGGGTGTACATGTTCCATAAACTCTTGAAACAACAGTTCTTGTTCTGAAAATCATACATCAAACATGTACAGGCATACATATTACAAACATGAATCATATATGAAATAATGCGATGTACTTATGGCTACTCCCCTAAATTGTATGCCTTCATGTTATATCTACCAACAAAAGTTCACTCTGTAAATCACATTCATCGCCTGGCTTACTCTAACATTAGTACCATCTTGTCACATTCCTTGAAGTGATTAAAAACTTATATAATGCTGATGCAATTTTCCATTTTTTCTTCTGCACATATGAGAAGGTAAAAGATCCTGCTTATATCATGGTTTGACAGTAATTTCCATTTTAATCCTTTTAACTTCAAGTGCATATAAGAACTCTAGGGGACATTTCATGTCTTTCTACAATTTCTGAAAGTAAACCCTTTTCCAATAATAGGTCTAGAGGTGGCAGTCTGTAAGATATTTTTTCTAAGTTTTAGGCCATCTGGGCTTACGGTGTTAGAAAATCAATTTCCATTGGCAAAACAATAAAAACTAGGTTTTATAAGGTTAAATTCTTGAAGTTTATTTGGCCTATGGCCTGGCAATATTTGTTGTCCTGACTAAAATTTACATGCCATGGGCTATCGGGGCTGTGACTTATTTCAAAGGCTGGTGACATTTCAGACTTGTAACTGAACTTTAAAAGATAAACACAAGAAAATAAGCAAAGCCTTTCAAACACTGAAAATGACTTACTTTGACATAATTTTCACTAACATCTCCGTATAACTCACCTTTCCTGCCCAGTTTAGAAGACTTGATAAGTGACTCCTGTGGTGTCATCTGTGATGACTCTGAATCAACATCTACATATTCTAAACTTGTTTCACTCAAAGAGGACTGCGGGAGAGATCCTGCAACACAAATACATGTATATAAAAATGTTCAGATGCTACAACTGTAATAATAAACAACATAAACACACTATAGTCCCAGATTTCCTATCCTAAAATCTCTTACATATTATGTCATAACATAGAACTATCACTTACAAACTGGACTGCTTGGTTACATCATACATTCACTTTTTGCACCAAAGAACATGGCGGTGTAAACTGAATGAGATTAGACATGTATACAACAACATATATACATGTATTCAGGGTTGGCAAGTTTTTGCCGAGGGTGGAAAAAACCATGGAAAAAACCGGAAAAAACCGGCAAGGAAAAAACTAAGTGGCAAAAACTGGCAAAAACTAAAAAAAAAATAAATGTTTAAACACTTGAACAACACATTTGAAAAGGTGTGAATATACATGGTCAGAGCCTTAAAGGTGCTAATCTCTTTCACTGGTCCACACTTAAGGCATGGCAGTGGACATTGGCTGTATATTGTAGACCTGTCAATTAGTGTCAATTAAGTCTTTAATGGTCCCAAAATAGTGACTAGGTGTTGACGTGCAGAAGTACTTCCGAAATCACCATCAACCTAGTGCATGGCTCAGTGAATGTGAAGGGAGCATAAAGCCACAGCTGCCTGGAGACACCAGGTGGAATAGTCAACTGACATGTATTGAGACATTTCTAAGGAACAGAGAGTTCATGATTAGAATCACCCAGGAACACAGTGACTCAATTGATTCCAGCATTGCCAGGAAAGTTAATGACTTTAACCTTTATCAGCAAGTGAAAGACCTGCACAGCCAAATGAAACCAATCTCTGTAACACTGGATCGAATTCAGGGGGACTCTGCTAATGCTGCCGATGCCTGTGACGCTTGGATCTCCTTGCTACAACACCCAGACCTTACCATGCATAGCAAGGTTATTGAGAGTAGAATGAATCAAGCCCTGCAACCATTTCATCTTGCGGCCTACCTACTTCATCCTAAATACAGAGGTGTGCATCTGAGTGAACAGCAAACAGAATCAGCACGAAATTGGATTGCAGAAAGAGATGAGAGCTACATTATTCCAGTCATAAGCTTTGAGGCACAGGCTGTACCATACCCATCTTCCTTTTGGAGTGCTACAGCAACAAGTATGAATAGCTGCATTTGGTGGAGAGCTATGTCTAAACTGAACTTCCCATCAGGTTTTGTTGACCTCATGATCAGATTACAGAAGCTTCCTGCAAGTTCTGCTTCAGTGGAAAGGGTGTTCTCAAATTTCAGTACAATTCAGACAAAACTCAGAAACCGTCTTGGAATAGAAAAGGCAGGCAAGCTAGTGTTCTGTTACAGAATGTTAAGAGGCTCAGTGGAGCTTGAGTACTGAGAAAATGTGTGTGCAGAATCAGTTACTATTGAGTGAAGTGTCATATTGTCCTAAATGTAAGTGGTGCTATTTAATGAAAAAGTAATGTGAATGGAAAAGCCAGTAAAAGTGTTTGTTGTGTTGATAAGAAAATGAAGTTAGGGTAGAGATTATAAGTAACTATTGAGTGAAGTGTTTTTAAAAATGTATGTGGTGCTATTTATTGAAAAGTGAATGAGAATTAGTAGTTGTTGTGTTGTTAAGAAATGAAGTTAGGGTAGAGATAAAATGCGCTCACTGTTACTTGACCAATGTTGCTTCTTTATTATAGTAGTATGCTATTCAAAAGTGCATTATCATGCTATTAAAAATGTGATTATTTATAAGTGATTTCTGATTAATAAAAATTTACTAATAAGAATTATTCAAGCCTTGTCTTTTCTCTTAAACTTAGGTGAAATATAAGCTATCATGGTTTTTGCCATTTTTGCCGGTTTTTACCAGTTTTTGCCGTTTTTTTCCAGTTTTTGCCACTGGCAAGGAAAAAACTAGTTTTTGCCGGAAAAAACCCAACCCTGCATGTATTTATCACTTTGTTTCTTACTTCTTTTTAAAGCAGTACTGACTACTTCTTACCGATGACATGCTAACTTTCAACATTACAATAAAAACTATATACCTGATCCTTCTTTCACCTGGTTCACAAACTTGATGGGTTCTGGGCCAAGCAGTAGCGGGGTCATTACATCCAAATGTTGTTCCATTTCTGATTCTGACAGCCATACTGCATCTGGTATACACTGAAATACCAAAGACAGTGACTTGAGCTTGTATTGCCATACAATAAAATCATTAAGTCTGTATGCATAGATCTAATTAAAATCTAAAATGACCTCTAAGCAAAATATGTATTTTGACCACAAAATTTGTCAATACAGAAATCTAAACATGAATAATTTTGAGGTAAAACTAGTGTAAACTGTGTTTAATATGTGAATGGTATGAAACACTACTAAATATGTTATTTTGATAAACTATATGCAGCATTTTTTTCTCAATGCGAACTTTTTTTGTTTACTACATACTTTTTCTATGGATGCAATTGGACTGGCAAGAAAGATAACATGTATTTTGGTTGGAAGGTGCTGGTATCTTGTAAACTGTGTCCGTAAAACTCCTTTTAGCTGGATTTTCTGACCTGTAACCTGTAAATGAAATTAGTTAGAGAATCACCTGATGGAAGAATAGCAGATGAACAATCCTACTCTTGTCTAAATACTAGAGTATTTAAAACAGGACACCAACTCCAGGTAAAAGGCCCAAAACTTAACTTAAGTATTACTTAATACATTTTACTGTTTTCATATTCTACACGGTACTGTTTATCCACTGTACTAATAGTAAATGCTATTTGAATGTCGCCAAGGTAGCACATGTCAAAGATAGTTTGTGATACTGTGCAAACCAGCAATAGAGTTTTCTCTGTAATCTGGGGCCAGAGGATGATCAGACAACTGTAATAAATATCCCAGTATCAATAAACGTGGTTAGAAAAACCACTATTTCACCATATGTCAACTAATACATTTTGAGTGTCAGGAAACAAATGTAAATAAACATTTAAATAAATACGGCCAACAATAATTAGTTAGATTTTTCATTTAAACATCACCAAATAATTTAAATTATAAAATACATCTCAATGGCCGAAAACGAATGAAGCAATTACAGACTTGCAAATAAATAAATGGTTAATTTTTAATTACAACAGTACATGTATAGTCTGTAAATGTAATGTTCAATGATATCTGAACTTATTCAATGAAAATGGTGGCAAATAACTTACAAAATGTATATTGTAGTTACTGAATAGTCCTTACACAAAGTTATTTATTTATGTCTTATTACACTACACTACTGATTTAGAAAAAAGTTACATGTTTTGTACCTCTTCACCAAGTTTACAGGCAATAATCCTAAGTGAATCATCCACAGTTCTGTCACAAGTTGGCAACCACAGTCCTTTACCACTAGCATTTATTAACAGATATCTATTGTCCAATGTTCTGGATATGAGAAGACTAACAACTTCTGATGCCATTTTAGCTTTCTTTCATTTTCTATCCAATTTTACTATTTCAAAGTTAACAAATCAGATTTAGAACCATAAACTTCAGTTGAGAACTTTTGAGGATATACCAAATTTTACACAGATGTAGGTTTTTCTGAAATACTGTGCTCTTAGTGATAACTTTTAAACAAATTCTGTTCAAGAGAAAACCTAAACCTTTGCTTCAGACGCTGAACCTTGAATTTAAGGTAGGTCGAATTCCATTCTTGTAAACAAGACAACTGCGATAAAAGGACGACTAGTTAAAACTGGTTGAAAATTTAATAGAGTAATTGAACGTCTACTGTAAAGAAAATATGGTCACGATGAACGTTCAAATGTGTTCTGATAAGGTTAAAGAAACCGCGAATATAAAGTTTTTTAATCTTTTCCCCGAGACAGTTTTGATTCAATTAACACGCTGTGAGAATCGGTATTGAGAAATCTAATCTGATCAGCTAAATGCCGTCTGTTTTCATACCGGAAAGATTCCGGATCAAAAAGGTACCTTTATAAATATATCAGCTGAAATTAATAATAGTATGCAACATCCATTTTGCCATTTTCATTTACTCAACGTTGAAAATGGATGTAACCTAGTTTCTATATAATTATAGTTTTATTATTGAAAAAGGACATGTGTCCGAAAATTTGAATAAAAGAGTGAATTTTACATAGAATTATTTCAAACTTCCCTTTTATAAGGTTTACGCAATTCTCTCCTTTATACTGATAAATAAAACGTTCCCGTTTTGTAAATCTGTAGACACAAAACGATTAAGAGTGGACCCTTTCAATCGACATGAATCAACAATTTAATCGCCTGTGGAACAGACTTCAGCAAACAGGGAACGTCGCTAATACCCCCGCACGCCAATCCCCAGATCAGGGAAACCTCGTAAAACCACGCCACGAGAAGACCGTTTTATTACGTCATCTCGACGTGGATATCAGTATGGTTCTTGCGTGTGGCACACCGTCTCAAGTTAGCTGAAAATCCTGCAATCCATAGTGGTTATAGCCCGGACAATTTTCGGGACAAACATATCGACCGCCCACCCGAGCGACTGACGGACCAAATGATTCCAGTATACCCACACCCCAACCTAGCTCCTAATACCACTAGCTAGAGGGGATATAATAAAATAAACTGATGGCCAGAAGAAAAAGATATCTCGTATAGAAGTTATGTCGGTAATGCCTATCGTTCATATCCGACCAGGGGTTAAAGGTGGGCCAAGAAAAAAACAACTATTTGAATGTAGGTGATGTTTTTCTTTCAAAATTATCAGAAGTTAGTCTACAGTTGCCAAAAATATAACAAAAAAATAAATAGTACACCTTAAGGATTAACTTCATGTGTGGCAACACTACACTTTATCCTAATTATCATGAAAGAAAAAAACATCACCTATCTTCTGATCGTTGTTTGTTGTTGACGCACCTTAGCTCCGGAATACTAGCACCTCATTTGAACCGTAGTACCAGGGTTTCAATTTAGGCCCTGGTAGCACCAATAGCAGTTGAGATGAGCGTTTAGTAGCCGTGTTTTACTGTATCATCATTTTCCCAAATTGTCTTGCACAAGCCTGAATTGTCTTTATGGTAAACCGAAATTGTGGAATACCTGTTGATTTTGTCGTGACTTAACCATAAAGTTGTAACATATGTCAACGGTGGAACACAAGTACACTCAAAAGAAAAAAAACTTGCAATGGCTTAGACAGAAAAAGCTGTGGCGAACAGAAAACAGCTTTCCAGATGGCGAAAAGGACGAAAAAAAACAAAAAACTAACAGACATTGAATTTACACAAGAAGCACACCGTTCATCCGGTTTCCCGAACGGCCGTTGATCCACGAACGACTGCAGGATGTGTACATGTCGATATTTTGGCGCAGATGTGTATTTGCCTGATTTTTGTATTTGTACACAAGCTCTTGGCATGAACATTTTTTTAGGTGATACCATATTTTAAAACAACCTTTCTGTCGAAATCATGATCTTTTTTACTCGGTGTGAAATCGCTCAAAAAGTGTGCAAATTTTCTAGCTAAGGAGTCATTTATTGAATCGGCCAAAAGTATTTTTCTTATTTTTCTTATGCTTGCAGTATTCCAATATAATGTTTGATCATTCCTCTCTAATCATTCCAAACTACAGTTTCCAATTCGCATTCACTGCAAGGAAATTTAGTGATGAAGTGGACATATACTGAGGACTTTGGTAATGACAACCGCCGTTAATAGATAAAAAAAGATAATGACGAATGGAGTTAGGTCAGTAAATATGATAATGGCAACGGTCATTAAGTGGAAAAAATAATGAAATAGCATTTCGATGTAAATGTTGCTTTTGCAACCCGTGAAGGTTGGCATACTGTTTTTTTTACTGTCCGTCTTTCAGTCCGTCATTCTATCAGTCCACTCAAAAATCTGATATATAGGGGGATAGGGTGTGTGGCCTAATTCAAAAGAAATTTGTTGTTTTAATTCCGTGACCACTTAATTCTTTTGTCTTTTAAGTTGTCATTCTTTTGTTTGAGAACAAAGGACATATCCCTTAAGGTTCCATAATTATGTGGGAGTGCCCGTCTCTCCGTCATTCCGTCCGAGAAATTTGATGTGGCCATAACTTCCTTATTAGTGAATGGATTTCCTTCATACTTGGACGACACGCCCTTTAGGACAAGACCTTCCCACTACTTCTATTACCTTGACCCCTGAATAACCTTGCTCTCGAAGCCAACTGGCAACTGGCAGCCAGATTCCCATTCGAAAAGTATCATGAAAACTGAACATTGAGTGAATTGGCAACTGGCCAAGTGCCAGATCGACGAGTATCATAAATAAGTGATATTAATTGAATTGGCAACTGGTAGTCAGATGCCAATCGTTAAAGATCGCGAACTGGCAAATTGCAACTGGCAGCCAGATGCCAATTCGACGAATACCATGAATTATTGATATTAACTGAATTGTAAACTGGCAAGTGGCAGCCAGACGCCAATTCCAGAAGTATCATGAATTATTGATATTAACTGAATTGGCAAATGGCAGCCAGATGCCAATTCATCAAATATGGCGAATTGTCAATTGGCATTTGGCACTCACTTGCCAATTTGACAAATACCATGAATTATTGATATTAACTGAATTGGCAAATGGCAGCCAGATGCCAATTCGTCAAAAATCGCGAATTGTCAATTGGCAACTGGCATCTAGATGCCAATTCCAGAAGTATCATAAATACTTGATATTAATTGAATTGACAACTGGCAACTGGTTGCCAGATGCCAATTCAACAAATACCATGAATTATTGATATTAACTAAATTGTAAACTGGCAGCCAGATGCCAATTCATTATAGATCGCAAATTGGCACTTGGCAACTGGTAACCAGATGCCAATTCGACAAATACCATGAATTATTGATATTAACTGAATTGGCAACTGGCAGCCAGATGCCAATTGATCAAAGATCGCGAATTAGCAACTGGCAACTGGTAGCCAGAGGCCAAATCGACAAATACCATGAATTATTGATACTAACTGAAGTGCTAACTGACAACTGGCAGCCAGATGCCAATTCATCAAAGATCGCGAATTGGCAACTGGCAACTGGTAGGCAAATGCCAATTCGACAAATACCATAAATTATTAATATTAACTGCATTGGCAACTAGCAACTAGCAGCCAGATGCCAGTTCATTAAAGATCGCGAATTGGCCACTGAGAACTGGTAGCCAGATGCCAATTCGACAAATACCATGAATTATTGATATTAACTGAATTGGCAACTGGCAACTGGCAGCCAGATGCCAGTTCATTAAAGATCGCGAATTGGCAACTGGCAACTGGTAGCCACATGCCAATTCGACAAATACCATGAATTATTGATTTTAACTGAATTGGCAACTGGCAACTTGCAGCCAGATGCCAATTCATTAAAGATCGCGAATTGGCAACTGGCAACTGGCAGCCAGACGCCAATTCGACAAATATCATAAATTATTGATATTAATTGAATTGGCAACTGGAAATTGGCAGCCATATGCCAATTCGTTAAAGATCGCGAATTGGCAACTGGCAACTGGCAGCCAGATGCCAATTCGACAAATATCATAAATTGGTGACATTAACTGAATTGGTAACTAGCAACTGGCAGCCAGATGCCAATTCGTCAAAATTGCGAATTGTCAACTGGCAACTGGCAGCTGGAGCCAATTCCGGAAGTATCATGAATTATTGATATTAATTGAATTGGCAACTGGAAATTGGCAGCCATATGCCAATTCGTTAAAGATCGTGTATTCGCAACTGGCAACTGGCAGCCAGATGCCAATTCGACAAATACCATGAATTATTGATATTAACTGAATTGGCAACTGGCAGCCAGATGCCAATTCATTAAAGATCGCGAATTGGCAACTGGTAGCCAGGTGTCAATTCGACAAATACAATGAATTATTGATATTAACTGAATTGGCAACTGGCAGACAGATTTTAATTCGTCAAAAATCGCGAATTGTCAACTGGCAGCTAGATGCCAATTCCAGAAGTTTCATGAATTATTGATATTAATTGAATTGGCAACTGGAAATTGGCAGCCATATGCCAATTCGTTAAAGATCGCGAATTTGCTACTGGCAACTGGCAGCCCGATGCCAATTCGACAAATATCATAAATTGGTGACATTAACTGAATTGGTAACTGGTAACTGGCAGCTAGATGCCAATTCGTCAGCTGGAGCCAATTCCAGAAGTATCATGAATTATTGATATTAATTGAATTGGCAACCGGAAATTGGCAGCCATATGCCAATTCGTTAAAGATCGCAAATTGGCAACTGGCAACTGGTAGCCAGAGGCCAATTCGACAAATACCATGAATTATTGATACTAACTGAAGTGCTAATTGGCAACTGGCAGCCAGATGCCAATTCATTAAAGATCGCGAATTGGCAACTGGCAACTGGTAGGCAAATGCCAATTCGACAAATACCATGAATTATTGATATTTACTGAATTGGCAACAAGTAACTGGCAGCCAGATGCCAGTTCATTAAAGATCGCGAATTGGCAACTGGCAACAGGTAGCCAGATGCCAATTCATTAAAGATCGCGAATTGGCAACTGGCAACTGGTAGGCAAATGCCAATTCGACAAATACCATGAATTATTGATATTAACTGAATTGGCAACTGGCAACTGGCAGCCAGATGCCAGATGCCAATTCATTAAAGATCGCGAATTGGCAACTGGAAGCCAGATGCCAATTCGACAAATACCATGAATTATTGATATTAACTGAATTGGCAACTGGCAGACAGATTGTAATTCGTCAAAAATCGCGAATTGTCAACTGGCAACTGGCAGCTAGATGCCAATTCCAGAAGTATCATGAATTATTGATATTAATTGAATTGGCAACTGGAAATTGGCAGCCATATGCCAATTCGTTAAAGATCGCGAATTTGCTACTGGCAACTGGCAGCCCGATGCCAATTCGACAAATATCATAAATTGGTGACATTAACTGAATTGGTAACTGGCAACTGGCAGCTAGATGCCAATTCGTCAAACTTGCGAATTGTCAACTGGCAACTGGCAGCTGGAGCCAATTCCAGAAGTATCATGAATTATTGATATTAATTGAATTGGCAACTGGAAATTGGCAGCCATATGCAAATTCGTTAAAGATCGCGAATTTGCTATTGTTAGCCAGATGCCAATTCGACAAATATCATAAATTGGTGACTTTAACTGAATTGGCAACTGGCAACTGGCAGCCAGATGCCAATTCGACAAATACCTTGAATTATTGATATTAGCTGAATTTGTAACTGGCAACTGGCAGCCAGTTGCCAATTCGTCGAAAATCGCGACTCGTCAATTAGCAAGTGGCAGCTACATGCCAATTCCAGCAGTACCATGATTTATTGATATTAATTGAATTGAAAAATGTCTAATTGGCATCTGGCTACAAATTGACAGTTGACTATTCGCAAATTTAAACGAACTGGCGTCTGGCTGCTAGTTGCCAATTCATTCAATGTCCGAAATTCATAATGATTGTCGGACTGGCATCTAGCTGCCGGTTACCAGTTGACAATTCGCAATCCTTAACAAATTGGCATCTAGCTGCCAGTTGCCAATTCTGTTAATATCAATAATTTATGATAATTGTCGAACTTGGATCCTGCTAACAATTGACAGTTGACTATTTGAAGTCTTGACGAACTGGCATCTGGCTGGCAGTTGCCAGTTGCCACTTCACTCACTGTCCAAAATTCATAATGCTTGTCAAATTTGCATCTACCTGCCGGTTCCCAGTAACCGATTCGCGATCTTTAACGAATTGGCATCTAGCTGCCAGTCGCTGGTTGCAAATTCAGTTAATATCAATAATTTATGATAAATGACGAATTGGCATCTGGCTAACAATTGACAGTTGACTATTCGCAATTTTTGACGTACTGGCATCTAGCTGCCAGTTGCCAATTCATTCTATGTTCGTAATTCATGATACTTGTTGAACTTGCATATGGCTGCCAGTTGCCAGTTGCCAATTTGCAATCTTTAACGAATTGGCATCTGGCTGCCAGTTGCCAGCTGCCAATAAGGTTAATATCAATAATTTATGATAAATTTCGAATTGGCATTTGGCTACCAAATGACAGTTGCCAATTCGCAAGTTCTGACGAACTGGCATCTAGCTGCCAGTTGCCAATTCGGTTAATATCAATAATTTATAATAAATGTCGAATTGGCATCGGGCTACGAATTGACAGTTGCCGATTCTCAAGTTCTAACAAACTGGCATCTAGCTGCCAGTTGCCAGTTCGGTTAATATCAATAATTTATGATAAATGTCGAATTGGCATCTGGCTACCAATTGACAGTTGGCGATTCGCACGTTTTGACGAACTGGCATCTGGCTGCCAGTTCCCAGAACGAATCGGCAACTGTCAATTGGTAGCCCGATGCCAATTCGACATTAATCATAAATTATTGATATTAACCGAATTGTCATCTGGCATCTGGCTGCCAGTTGCCTATTCACTCTATGTTCATAATTCATGATACTTGTCGAACTGGCATCTGGCAGTTGCCAATTCGCGATCTTTTACGAATTGGCATCTGGCTGCCAGTTGTCAGTTGCCAATTCGGTTAATATCAATACTGGATGATAATTTAAGCGAAGTCAAAAAAGTCAAACAAGAGGTCCACGTGAAAATATTGAATGTGGAGGGCAAGTACTCATGTAAAATGAAACAAATGTTTTGGGCGAGGGGGTAGGGTGTAATGGGGGAGGGGGCTGTTGGGGTGGGGTGGGGGCAGGGGGCGGGATTGAAGTACATACATATCAAAAAAATAATGACAAAAATCGTGGGGTGGGGATAATGAGTGATGATGGAATGGAGTAACAGGGGGTATTTCTTTTTTAGCATGAACGTACAATCTAACGATCAAACGCCATACCTACATCACTAAACTACTGATGGACTTGACGAAAGCTGTTTGAATTCATGCGGTACAGCATCAAACAGCATTAAAACCAAGGTCAGTATCTTTAACAAATTCATACCCATCACCAACCTTCGATCTACTCTCTGCCACAACAGGGCAATATCTGTCACAATAACAATAAAGGCAACAAAAATGCTGTTGGCGTTGGCAAACTTCTTCTTTACGATGCATTAGAACAGAAGACAACTCCCGTAGTTACATAGCCTGAGTACATGTCGACGTCCAGGAAAAGGGGGAAGACAATGACCTCGTCACAGATTTGATCAAGACTACTAGGTACACCGATTGAAGTCTGTTCTCGTCCTCTACCTTTCTGACCATTTATAGCAATATTTCGTCAATGACAACAGGGTTTATCTGGTGATCACTTATGATATGACTCCAATGTTGCAGCCAGACGATCATTCAAAGGATAATCTTCAGATCGACGACAATGGGGCAGATAAAAGAGTGATATAAAAACACCACCTGTGAAACAAGCTGCCCTTTTTAAGAAGCAGCTGTGACCTACACCTTTCAAGAATTGTTTTACTGATGACAGTGTCTGGTTAATGACGTCTAAACACAAGACCAGTCGCCTGGGAGTAGTTATAAGGTTTTTTATATTCTAGAGGTGTGGCTTATATTGCTAATATTGGTTCATTTTTTATTGTCGAGCCCGCTTGCGGTGAGCTCGACTAAGTCGCCACTTTTGGCGTATAGTTCGGTGTATGTGCGCCCGTGCGGCCGTCCGGATTTGTCCTGTCTATATCTTGCTCATTCTTTGAAGGATTTCAAAATAATTCGGTACAGATGTTCACCATGATGGGGTGGTGTGTCGCACACAAAACCCAGGTCCGCCGCTCAAAGGCCAAGGTCACATCTAGGGGTCAGCGCAAAACCCTTGTCCGGAGCGTAACTTCTACATGCATGGAGGGATTTTAATATAACTCGGGACAAATATTCTCCATAGAGAGGCGGAGTGTCGCGCAAAAAATTCAGGTGTCTGCGGCAAAGGTCAAGGTAACACAGGCGTCAATTGTCAAATAACAAAATAAAACATGCATTTGCGAGTATAACTTATATATACATGGATGGATTTTAATATAACTTTGCACAAATGTTCTCCATGTTAAGTTGAGTTGTCTCGCGCAAAATGATGGTCAATGTCAAGGTCACAAGAGGTCAAAAGTCAAATAAAAATATTTACATTTGTTGTTGGCGCTGTATCTTGCTTATGCTTTGAAGTATTATGCTTAGGGTTCAGAGGATTTGAAAAATTCAGGTGTCTGTGGCAATGGTCAAGGTCATATTTAGGGGTCAAAGGTCAAATAACATAATAAGACATGCATTTGCGAGTATAACTTAAATATACATGGATGGATTTTAATATAACTTTGCACAAATGTTCTCCATGTTGAGTTGAGTTGTCTCGCACAAAATGAAGGTCAAGGTCAAGGTCACAATAGGACAAAGGTCAAATAAAAATATTAACATTTGTTTGTTCGCGCTGTATCTTGCTTATGCTTTGAAGTATTATGTAGTATAATTGTTGAGCCAGCTTGTGGTGAGGTCGACTTAGTCGCTGCTTTTCACTTTTGGCAGTTTGGTATATGTGTGTTTGTCAGTCCGTGCGTCTGTCTAGATTTGTCCGGTCTATATCTTGCTCATTCTTTGAAGGATTACAAAATAGTTTGAAACAAATGTTCACCATGATGGGGTGATGTGTCACACGCAAAACCCAGGTTGGCCACTCAGAAGTCAAGGTCACACTTGGAGGGTTGGCTCAAAACCCGTGTCCAGAGCGTAACTTCTACAATGTCAATGCAATGTCAAGATTTTGCCTTGGGTATAAAGAGGATGTGTTGCGCACATCTCACCTATGTATACATCTTTCTCCTTGATCTGAAGCTTATAGGTTTTTCAGGGCCACTCTATGTCATGCCACCAGCAAAAAGGACCACAATGGAAATATGGGTTTACTCATTGTTGTGCATGTCATGATACATTTATTATCATGTATGTGATATTTTTATGCCCCTGAAGGAAGGCATTTAGTTTTTGAACTGTCCGTTTGTCAGTCCATTCATCATTCTGTCTGTCAGAAAACATTTACATTGGCCATAACTTCCTTATTAGTTAGTGGATTTACTTCATACTTGGACACAACCCCACTTTGGACAAGACCTTCCCAATGACCTATACCTATTTGACTTTAACCCCTGAATGACCTTCACCTTGAAGATCCAATTGTCCAAAAACTTTCACATTGGCCATAATTTTTTTAATAGTAATTGGATTTACTTCATACTTGGACACAACACTCCTGTGGACAAGACCTTCCCACTGACCTATATTTGTTTGACCTTGACCCTTGAATGACTGGTCCTCAGCCCAAAGTCAAAGCACCACTTCGGGGGCATTGTCATCTTACAGTGACAGTTCTTGTTTTATATATTTTGTACATGTTGTAAATGTCCATGTATGCACTCCTAGCTGATCTATCTATCTGTCTATCTATGACGGTGCAATTCATTTGATCAATACTGTATATGTGTATACAGGTTTATGTACTTTGGTCAGCTCTTATCAAATCAAATGTCAAACATTACAGGCACCAAGCATAGATGTGCTTATTGTTGTCAAAATGTTTATACATACTAGTACATGTCGGAAAGACAGGGGCACAAATGGTATCCCATTACTTTATGTCTTGTTCTAAATTCTGCCATTCTTGTCAAGAGATAATGGAGGCAGACATGTTAATCCAGTGTCACTTACCTAATGTTCACATGTTCAAGCACAAAATCCACTGGGGTTTCACCAGGAGAAGTTTGGTACTTCCTTATGAACAGGTCCTTAGCCAATGCTCCTTTAAAATCATTTGAATCAGTAAGAATACAACTAAGTCAACATTTGAACAGATTGTTTCTCCAGTCTTAGGATCAAATTTAGCAAATACACTTGTACATTTTTCATCTTTGTTTTCTGAGGAAAAGGAACTGAATTACATATAACTTGAAGCCCGAGGCCCCTACAGGTTTTCATTCTGTGGTGCTTCTGTTAAGTTCTGAGTGAGTGACTTTAAGACTGGTGTAAATATTGAAACAATGGTCTACATCTGAAAAACAGACATAATGTCTTTGGATATATGACTTTGTGTTTGGTGAATGAATAATTAGGAAGAGAACATCCATTCTCAAATTCTCCACTGTAATCAACAGAGGTCATAAACTCTTAAACATAACATAACATCAATCAAAATGTTAACAAATCAGCAAATCTACCATATATTATTTATGTCAATACAATGTACACATATTTTATTTCATATGCATTGGTTATAACTGTAACAATTTGCTCACAAATTAAGTAAAATAAATTATGTTAGAGGACAAGAAGAACAAAACTAATGTAAATGATATGTTTGTAAATATGAGTGAATAAATGATACAACAATACATGTACATTATTATGCTTCAGTTATCTCAACAATATAACATATCACAGATCAATGCCGATTTTTTTTCTCAAATTTGACAGTCAACTCCAAAATATCCTATGCAGTGTATTCTCTAGGACAGTAAAAGGACATGTAATTTCTGCATGCCGGTAAAATCTTCAAAAGTTTAAGAACTGAGATATTAAGTACTTTAAAACTTTGTCATTCATTTGGCAGGTTCAATTCAAGTGTTCTGCAGTCTCAGGAGACAGTTTAATGTTTTTCCTTGTTTTCCTGCATCATATGAAATTCATTTTGATCACAAAAAACAATGCTAGATCAAGGTAATCGAATTCAATTTTCCATTCACAATCCACTGATGACTTTTTATGCTAAAAATAATATTTTGGGTCATTAAGAAAATAGTCATTGTGGCTGCAGACAAATGTTTAAAGCTTGGATTTTTAAGGACAATAACATGTTTAAAGTTTTATACAATGTGTACAATAACCAAATCAATAAAGCACCTCCTGTATCCCTGTATTTTCATGACTACTACAGTTCAGTTCCTTCATTTCAGTTACACATTCTCTCGTACAGTCATCAATTGTGGAGCTTTCTTCCTGTAGAAGTCTGGGTCATCCAAAACACTTGAAGCCACACTCATTGGTCTTGAAGTTTGATGATAAACATCAGGTTGAGACAGGTATTCATCATTTTGATGCCTACAATAATGGTGACTTAATTAAGTAAAAAATAAGCAAAACCATTATTTTCTTTAAAAGCATATCAACTCATTTTTTAGATTACTTATTTCTTTGGTTCAATAAGCCTCAAGATGAAATACTCAAGCAGTTATTTCTAGATAGACTTTTCATCAAACTAACATACCTAGGAAGGACAAATACAAAACCATTCCAAAACTGCTTATTGTTTCATGTAAAGAGACATATTTAGATTACCAGAATGGTTGCTGAATACAACGCCTTCTACCAGTGAAGGCCATATGAAGACAGTAGCCTTTAGTGCTCAAACTTGGGTTATTTCTATGGTTGCTCTTATCATCTACTACAGATAAACAGAAATATTTAGGCTTTACCATAACAATGTCAAAATTTCAAGATGAAAATCATGAATATGTTATGGCAAAGTTTCTGTTCTGTTCAGTTTGTTCCCATAGCCAGCCTATATTACCATGAATATTGTATGCTCATTGAAAGCCTTTGTTTAGACAACCTTATTTTCTAAATGTTTTGAACTGGATATCCATACTCTTTAAAGGAACTGCAAACCAGAAATGTTTTCTCTAGGTAGTCCATCATTAACAGAATAGAAAGAGTCCAGTGTTTATCAATACAGCCCTTCCAATGACTTTGAATGCTCATCTGAGCTATAAAATGCTATTTTGCTGGGCTTGTGAGATTAACTATAAAATCTTATTCTGTTTGCTCTACACACTGTTTATAAATGCAAAGATAAAAATAGTAGTATTTTCCAACTACTCTTGATATATCATATAAATCCTACCCTGTTTGTGCTATAGATTGTCTTGTTCTTGGAGTGTTCTTTTTCTTCATGGCCTCTCCTATTTGCATCTGTGGTGTTTGCAATCTCTGAGGCTGGTACTTTATCTCGACATGCTGACATACACTCCTCACATCTCCACTAAGGGTGTCTTGAAATATCCTCATTATACTCTTCATTTCTTCTAAGCGGAAAATTGTCTTAAAAGAAATAATCATATCTTTAAAGAAACCAAAGTTCTGTACCAGAAAGTATTTTACAAAGTGCATAAAAATCTCAGTCTTTTCATAAGCATGTTAGATCTAAGCATATTATTATGACAGATTCTTCTCCAAGACTGTCATAAATGAAACTGTAATTTTGTCACTCTGGCAGCCAACATAGTCTTATTTAACATCTAGAAAATTACTGTCAATAACACAAAGATACTTTGCAAATTTGTTTCCATTCACTCCCTAAACAAACTAGTAAAACTGCTTGTAGCAATAAGACAAACATGTTGTTTACAGTTTTCAGAACTCTGAAAGAATATAATTATATTAAACTTTGTACAACATTTAAACTTTCAACTGCATGTATACTCTATAGTGTATTTGGAACTTTTTCAAAGACAAGAGGGCCTAATAGCTCCCCTGAGTACCATCGAGAGAGCATACAATATACAATATCAGCAAAAGTCAATTAAAATATCTGCTTTTGAAACTTTACATGTCCAAATTTCAGGAATGTAATTTCAAAAATAGAAAGTAAGTCAAAGGAAAGGTTGGCCAAAATTAAAGTTAAAATCCACATGCAAAATTATGTAACTGGTTCAAATGTCAATACTGTAGCTTCAAAAACTAAGAAGTAGCTTGAAATGTTCAAGGTCATGTGATGGTCAAGGACAAAGTTAAGTATGTACACATGAAGTAATCCTCTAAAATTATTTTGCCAATTTTAAGTTTCCAATATAAGTCTATATAAAACTAGTGGCCCTGTGGTGGGGTTCATTTTGAACCCTTTGCCATGATTTGAACAAATTTTCTAGAAGACTACTCCTAAATACTATATACCTAATATGTAATCTTAGCCTTGTGTTTCTGACAATACATAAGTCTAAAACAAGAAGGCCATGATTGCCCTAAAGCCATCACCTGAGTAAACTGCTAAGAAAGACAAATACCAAGTAATAGAGCTAAAAATAACCCCAGGGGCTAAGTTTGAGAAATCTTGGTAGAAGTGTACTTGGCAATACTTCATGCCAAATTTTACAACTCTGGGTCTTGTTGTTTCAGACATGATAAGTTTAAAACATTTTCTTTGTATTTCTATGTAAAACATGTGACCCCCTCAGGCAGCAACAATAGTAACACCAGGCACAAATATTGAAAAATCTTGGTACAATATTAGATATCTACTTCACAACACCAAATTTCAGAAGTCTCTGCCCTATGGTTTCTGACAAGAAGATTTTAAAAGAGGTGTGCAATGTAAGTCCAAGTAAAACATCTGACCTCTGGGGCAGGGTCAAAAATAAACCCAAGGGGCAAAGTCTGAACAATCTTAGTAGAGGTCAAATAGATAATGCGATGTGCAAAATGTCAGGACTCTGCGCCTTGTGGTTTCATACAAGAAGAATTTTGAATCATTTCTTTGACCAATTAGTTTAGGAGGAGATGGTGTTTAAATTTAAAAGCTGATGACACATGCAGGATGCAGGGCAATGACAAAGCTCATCATGCATAGGTGAGATAAAAACGGGCAACATTAGGTACTTTATAGCTTAAAAGTTAAAACCTTACCTGATCTTCAATGGCAAGGTAAGGCTGTCCTGTTTCAGGATCAAACTCCAGAGCTGACTTCAGTTTGTTCTCTATATAGTCTGTGAGAGATCTGGCAGCCATGGTGAGTCTGGCCTCACATACATACATCAGCTTCTGGTAAAACGCCATCACCATCTTTGTGAGGGCTGTCTGCTCTACTGGATTCTATGTACAAACATTTAATCCCCATAATACAATAATAAAGCATTAGAACCACTGGCCTGCACATTGTTCACCAATGAATATAGAAGGAAATTTTATACATATAGAAATTCTAGTTTGTATTTGTGAAGAATGCTTTATATTATGGTAAACAGTAACGTACCAGTAATTTCATCAAGTCAGCTATACACTTAAGGACATACAGATACTTCATATCGGTTAAAGGACTGAAGAAACAAAAACCTTTTCACTTTTGTTTCTTAATTTCTATTTAATTCATTTTAAGCTAGACTGTAAGAGAGATTACCTAAGCTTACTTACATCACATTTTAAACATCATCCAAGATAACAACCAATGAAACTGAAGATGAACTGATTCAAATCACAGATCTTTGGTCTGCATTCCTGCAGGGAGACCACGCATTTCATAACTCCAGCTACCTCTGGTCTGCAAAACTACATGGAGACCATGCCTTTCATATCTATAACTACCTTTAGTCTGCAAATCTACAGGAAAACCATATCTTTTATAACCCAAATACATCTGGTCTATAAGTCTACAGAGAGACCACATCTTTCCTAGCTCTAACTATATCTGGTCTGCAAGTCTACAGGGTTCCATACCTTTCCAAAGTTCGACTACTTCTTGGCTGTAAATCTTCAGGGAGACCATACCTTTCCAAAGTCTTAATACCTCTTGGTTGCAAATCTTCAGGGAAACCATACCTTTCATAGCTCTAACTACTTCTAGTCTGTAAATCTACTGGGAAACCATATCTTCCTTAGCTCTTACTCAAACTGGTGTGCAAATCTTCAGGGAAACCATACCTTTTGTAGCTCTCACTACCTCTAGTCTGTAACTCTACAGGGAGACAATAGCTTCCCTAGTTCAAGTAACTCTGGTCTGCAAATTTTCAGCAAGACCATATCTTTAACAGCTCTATCAACCCTGGTCTGCAAATCTACAGGGTGACCATACCCTTCCAAAGTCTAGCTACCTCTGGATTGCAATCTGCATGGTCCCATACCTTTCCAAAGTCTCACTACCTCTTGGCTGCGAATCTTCAGGGAGACCATGTCTTTTCTAGCTCCAACTCTGGTTTCTAAAACTACAGGGAAACCATATCTTCCTTAGCTCCTTCTCACACTGGTATGCACATCTTCAGGGAAACCATACTTTTTGTAGCTCTCACTACCTCTAGTCTGTAAAACTACAGGGAGACCATATCTTCCTTAGCTCTTACTCAAACTGGTATGCACATCTACAGGGAAACCATACTTACAATACAGTTACAATACATGGTATCAGAGAAGCAACTTCCCTTATGAAGCCTTCACTTACATTCACTGTCATTAAACATTAAGGTAACAGGTATTCTGTTCCAGCAAGATCTTACCAATACTAACAATCTTGTCTGAAAATTACTTTATGTCTACACTATATGAGCTAGTCTTGCAATATTAAACTGTCACTGAAAAATACAACAGTATGACAGTTCAAGTATTTGCTTTGAGCATTATCTTGCTAAAAGTGATAAAAAATCCATTACCTTACGATTTTTCCTTTGACTGCTCCCTCTACTATCCTGTCGACTGGTTTGCCCTCTGCCGTCTGCTCCAGATTGTAAACATGTTAGAACCAAATCCTGTAGCACCTCCATCATACCTTAGAATTAAAATAATAAAGTAAATCATTACAATGAGTCAACATATACATGTAAAATAGAGACACCAAAAAGCCTAAATGCACTGCAAACTCTTTACCATAACTAAAAGACAGCTGACAAAGGGTAAGTATGTAGCATTTGTAGTTACATACCAAAATGTGATTGCAAATGAGACTTATAGGGGCAATGTAATGTAATCTTGTGTTCTTTCTTTCCTGACAACTATTATAACAAGTGTAAGCACCTTAGTACATGTAACTAATCATTCTGAAACATCTCTGAAAGTTTAATATACTCACTAATGAGTTTAATAACAGGTTTATTGCTACAAACATGATTAGAAAGAAACATGTGTCATGCCAATATACACTTCCTAAGTCTGAAGAAAGGACTGACATCTGTAAAAAAGTATCATTAACTGGGGTATTACCAGTAATAAGAAGCTGGCCTGGATAGAAAACAATGGAGTCATGATCAGGACATATATGTACACTGTACAGGTTGATTATGGTCTGTACTGGTCATAAATGAAAAACAGTTGTTACCAGCAAGGTAAAGATTAAGACAGAAATGTAATTTATTTTCATGACTGAGAAACTGTTTAGATTCTAAAAAAGACTTGTTGAACAAATCTGACAAAAACCGTTGCTTTAGCAGACTATAATTGTTTCTTGGACAAAGATTTTACCCAACATGCTTAGCTTGGTGTTTCCTGTACAGGGATGAGGAGTTATGGACTTACCAACAACATATTCTACTTGTCCTGCCATACAGTGAAACATCCTCCAACAATCTGCTATATGGCTCTGATCCTATTACAAAAGAACAACATATTTTTCATCAAATAGTTACATTTTGCTCTGAAAAGACAAGGGCATTAACTGATGATATTCAGATAAAAAAACATGACATACAATGTACTCTAATAATTAACTTACCATACTAGTATATTAAACTGACTCTAGTTCATACTGAACTCTGCCAAGCTCTGGCAGCATGACTCTGTCAAAATTCATTTGCAGTCGTGAACCAGTTCCAATATTGTTTATGATAGTTTACTGTAAAACTGCAACTTAGTACATTAAAAGTGTTTTTTTAAAAATGGTTTCCTTCTTGAACCTCAGATAACTTAAGTAGAAACCCAACAAACTGAAACTCTTATACACCTGTGTCAATACAGTCTATGTAAGACTGCTTTCAGTTCTGGACTAAATTAGCTGGAAAATAGACAAAAATAAGCCAACATGTCTGAAACCTTACAAATCAACAGACAGACATTTCAACAATAAATTAACTTGCCTGTGAAACAAGATCCCGCAACAATAAATGACGATAATAGTTAATCCAATCTGATTTCCGATGTGACTCATACATATTCTTCTCTATAAAGTTAGTTACTGCTCTAACATTGGCTATACTCATTGGGTCACCTCCATGTGGAGGCCCACAGTTCTGGTAATGGAAAGCTGCCTGCATATGCAATAATAATAAAGATATATAAGTCGACTGTCATATAAGAAAAATCTCATTTAGCTTCTTCATATAGCAGTTTAAATGGCTTTATTACCACAAAAGTAATTGCATGATATTATGGCTTGTAGAATGTGCTAAAAAAATGCCATGTTAAATATTCAGTGTTCTGCCTATATATCTGATACAATTTCATGTAATAGTTAACCATCTTTCATATATGACTTATTCATTTAATAATGATATAAATAATGTGTTTATAACTTACCCTGTCCTTGGATAAGAACACACTCTGGTAGAATGAAGCTGGATTTTCTGGATAAAATATCTCTGCCCTAGAAATTATGAATGTTTAAAATTCTTTTTTTTCTGTAGTTATAGAAAAATGTAATTTTATTTGTAATTGCAGATTTACCTTAAACTTATTCAAATTATCTTATTCTTACTGCAACTGTGCCAAAAGATAGGATTTTTTGATAAGACTTTAATGTCTCTAAATGTTTGTTCAGTATCTTGACACTGTGTAATGATCCATTTAGAATTTGCCTTCAACTCTTGAAAATCTATTAACAAATATATTTATTATTTATATAAATAAAGAATATTTCTTGATTGTTTTAACCTAAAATAGTTAAAGTAATGAAATAAGAAATAAAGAACAATGAAATGAAGAAGTAAAGAGTTATGAATTAAAGAAGTAAAGAGTTATGAATTAAAGAAGTAAAGAGTTATGAATCAAAGAAGTAAAGAGTTATGAATTAAAGAAGTAAAGAGTTATGAATTAAAGAAGTAAAGAGTTATGAATTAAAGAAGTAAACAGTAATGAATCAAAGAAGTAAAGAGTTATGAATTAAAGAAGTAAAGAGTTATGAATTAAAGAAGTAAAGAGTTATGAATTAAAGAAGTAAAGAGTTATGAATTAAAGAAGTAAAGAGTTATGAATTAAAGAAGTAAAGAGTTATGAATTAAAGAAGCAAAGAGTTATGAATTAAAGAAGTAAAGAGTTATGAATTAAAGAAGTAAAGAGTTATGAATTAAAGAAGTAAACAGTAATGAATCAAAGAAGTAAAGAGTTATGAATCAAAGAAGTAAAGAGTTATGAATTAAAGAAGTAAAGAGTTATGAATCAAAGAAGTAAAGAGTTATGAATTAAAGAAGTAAAGAGTTATGAATCAAAGAAGTAAAGAGTTATGAATTAAAGAAGTAGACAGTAATGAATCAAAGAAGTAAAGCATAATGAGAGTAATGAAATATAAAAGTAAAAGGTAATGAAATAAAGAGTAATAAAACAAAGAAGTAATGATATTGTAGCAATTTATCCTACCTTGATCCAGACTCCAAGAAGTGAAGTTTGAAATACTTTTTCAATGTAACATATCTCCAGCCATCTACAAGCACATATGCCTACAAAAGAAATAGTTTCTGACAGTTGACAAATGCTGTAAATGAATGCATTGAAATTAAATACAGGGTAAAACATCCATTTGGTTAAAGTTTTACACTCTTCAATAAAACTGCTGTAATGTATAAAGGAAATATATCAAGAAACTCTAAAAAAAACCCCAGAGGGTTGCAGCTCAAAGTAGACTTTGTTTCAAGATTTTCTATTCCTAATTTTTTTTTATATGAACTTCAAATGAGAATGTTTTATGAATTATCTCCAATACTAAACAAGGTTTTTTTTACATACAGTCAAAATATGATTGAACAAATCATGATAGAACAAATTACAGCAAAAACGTTGTTTCCTTCTTTGCCTTTAGTTAAACATGAAATGCAGGACCATAAAAAAAGGGATTTACAAATAAATGATCAAGTCTATTTAAAGCATTGAGAAAGCTCTGACTTAATTTGTGAATACTAATCTTGTACCATACAAACCTTTGCATAAATTGATTGTTTCAATGAACAAGTATGTGAAAACTCTGTAAGGAACCCTCTCTTTTTCCCAAGAACATCTTCACTTGTCCAGTGGTTTGGTGATGGGTCACCAAAGTACACACCCATTACTGGTAACCCAGATTTTGTGATCATGTCCACCATGTGATTATGAACTAGAATAAAACTGACAAACTGTGAAACAGTCTTTGACTATTCTATGGAATATGTCTATTACTCTGCAGAATTTTTTTTTTTTACAGAAATATTACAACCTGAACTTTACTACATGTGAATGATATTCAAACTGGAGCAATATTTTCTTCTGAAATCATACAGATTCATTTTCAAGTAGACTGGTTAGAAGTATGTTTTCCACATTTCAAGACTGGTTAGTCTTTGGAATAGTCTAAATGGGTGAGTTTATAAATTTTTCTTAAAATAACATATTATTGACAGGTCTCTGCTCTCTGATAATTACCGATAACTGCACAAAGCTGAATTGCCTCTCCTTGACAAGCAGATGGTCCCTGTATATAGTAGTGCTCATGTAATTCAATCTCATTCAAATATGGCTGCAATCTTCCATACCAGATACTGGGACCACTAAGAGCCAGACAGATCCCTACACGATATGGCCCCTTCTTCTGAATGTATGATCGTTGCTGGAAACTTTTGAATATTTGTGATAAAGGGATGTATGTGCCTGTGTCTAACATCATAAGGGATGTTAAACTTCCTGTAATTTACATGTATAAAATTTACAAAACATGACATTTTGATAAGAAAGGTCGTTAATCACTCAATACAAAAAGGACTAACTAGTAACTGTGACATTCAAACATGAATAGTAAAGTAAGGCTGTAGTGTTGCCTATAACAGGCTACAGGGACAACCAATTTAACCAATGGATAACAGAAGCAGTTGATTCAGATGATAGACTATGATACAAAATTATTGCTAATAAGTAAGTTAACAGACTATGCCACAGTCACTACAGTATATACTCTTGTATGGACAGTGGCTGGATTAAACAGCAGAATAAAGAAAGTGAAACGTTTCAGTGTATGTCTGAAGTACAACTCCTGTCTTGAGAGTGGTTGACTGAAGTCTTAGACTATGGTACATATCCAGTCAAGAAAGTGGTTAATTTAGATGTAGTATAAAATTCTTTCCGGAAAGTGTTGAACTTTAACATCAGACTACAGTACAAAATTCTGTTTGGTGAGTGGTTAACTTAACAATAAGACTAAGGTATAAAAACTTGAATGGTTCACTTAACTATCAGACTGAGGTGCTAAGTTCTGCCTGATGAGTAAATCCATTATAAGTGTAAGACTTTGGTATTACTCATGTTTGGAAATACGTACCATGAGCATCTACTCCGGGAATATGGTACACATAATTCTCTGTGTCTTCCAGCTTCACCTCCAGGTTGAACATTTTCTCTGTTAACACTGATGACTTCTCATAGAACAAGTCCATCCTTAAAACAACACTCTTATATTTACTTAACTATATTCCTCTGTGTGATTGTCATGATAAAGACTGCTAAAAGATGCCTCAAGGTTTCATTTGATGACAAAGAAACATATACAGTTGTATTTAAACATGACATTTCTTTACAGTGTCTATCAAGCTTAGTACAATGGGACAAAGACTGCTTCCAGTCCTAAAATTAAATGGTATAGCACAATTTATTAAAAGCCAGATGAGACAAGTGTTTTTTTCTTGCCATATAAGGTGTCTACAACCTCTCATATTTCTGAACTTAAATCTTCAGGAAATTATGCAGTTACATGAAATGCTCTACAATATTAAAGATTAAAACATACAAGTAGACAGATAAAAACATATACAGGTACAAGATTGTTTTTTTTTTCACCTTAAATATGTCCAGAAATATCTGACCTTACCTGACTTGTTCATTACAATGATAAAAGGTATAATAAGCTGAGTGCAAAACTAATGTATGTCTTTTTATGCCCCCAAAGGGAGGCATATAGTTTTTGAACTGTCCATCCATCAGTCCATCCATCATTCCGTCCAAAAATTTTAACATTGGCCATAACTTCCTTATTAGACAGTGGATTTACTTCATACTTGTATACAATACCTCGTCTGACAAGACCTTCCCACTGACCTATATTTATTTGACCTTGACCCTAAAATGACCTTCACCATGAAGATCCAATTGTCCAAAAACTTTAACATTGGCCATAACTTCCTTATTAGTAAGTGGATTTAATTCATACTTGGACACAAAACCCATTTGGACAAGACCTTTTCATTGACCTATATTTATTTGACCTTGACCCCTGAGTAACTGGTCCTCAGCTCAAAGGTCAAAGTACCACTTTGGGAGCATTGTCATCTTACAGTGACAGTTCTTGTTATAAATGTAATTACAACAAGTTGCACCAAGAACTTTAGTTATCAAACTACAAATGATATAAAAAACAAGAAAACAATACTGAGGGTAAATAGATTGTAATGTTCCCTTACCTCATGGCACATTGTCTAAGGGAGGTAATTAACCTAGGGAAAGGATTTGGTGGAAAAAGGTCACCTCCAGCAAGATCAATGAGAAAGTCACTCCACATCTCATCAAATCTGCAGTCCAGCATGTACTGAAAGTGAAAATATGTCTATCTTCAGTATTTGATATTATACATAATTGTACCTTATAGAACTGTCATCTCACCAATTACATTCTATCTAAAAACAAGCCTTTTTGCCCTTTCAAATTTATTGTTTTGTAGCAGTATGATACATAGAGTAATGCCCTGAATATATCAGAGGCTTCTGGTTGTTTTTCCAGTTGGAGCATAGGGTGTCCCTCAGCACAGACACCTGACCTTGACCTTTATGTTTATCAGTTCCACATAATAAGAGTAGAAAACTGTAAAACAAATACTGCAGGGTGATGGGGAATGCTTTCAAAATGTCTACCACTGCTTCATCGTTTAAGATCCTTAAATGTCAATTACCTTCATCAGGACGTTTTCTTTGACCATCACTTGTGGTGACATGTCCCTGGCAATACAAGTTTTAATGTTCAAAACTGAAATTGAAAACAATATTTGGATACAGTTTTAAAAAGAAAAGAAGACAGCAAAATACAGACATAAAAACAAGATAGCTATAATGGCCCTTATGTGCTCACCTGAGTATAAAGTGCTAAGGAATGCTAGTGTCATGTTATGGATTTTACTTCAAAAGAAAGAACTAACCAAGGGGGGTGATTTGATCAATATTTGTGGAAATCCACAAGGCGATGCTTCAAACCAAATTTATAAAGTCTCAGCCTTAAGGCTTCTGACAATTTTTAAAAAGAGTCTGTTCATTCATACCTATGTAAAATTAATATCAATGGAGTGGAGGTGAAAATTACTCCTTGGAGTTTGAACAATCTTAGAAGAGGTTTCTTAGGCATTGTTTCATGCATGATTTCAGAACTTGTGGGTTTATTGTTTCAGAGAAGAAGATTAAAAAAAGAATTCTATGTATTTCCATGTAAAACATGTGACTGCAAGTGTGGAGCCCACAAGAACTCCATGGATATAATGTGAAAAATCTTGGAAGATTACTCTAGATAATGCTAAACACCAAATTTCAAAAAATTCAGATAAGAAAATTCTATAAGTCTTCTGTAAAACATCTGAACCCCAGGGTGGAAAAATTATCCCAACTCAGCCTTGTAGTTTTGACAAGAAGATTTCTAAAACGTTTACCTATATTCAAACTTCACTTTCCTTTTGTCTTTCTATTTCTCCTATAAGACTAAATTTCTCTCATATCACTGGACATTTTTTTTAACATTTCAGACCGATTTAGCTTCTTCAAAGTCCATTATGTTATTTGAACCCTGAATAATAAATCAATAATCAGAAATGGCATTCACCTGAGGTTTCATGTTTTCTGATTTGTTCATCCTCTATACCATGTGTGATAATTTCATCTTCCACTTCCTCCTGCTTCCCAGCCTGAATCAAGTAACTGAACAGTTACTTACAGTATAACATGCCTAGCCAGAGAAAATCACTTCACTCAGCTTAGACATACAGTACTTCCCAGCCTGAATCAAGTCACTGAACAGTTACTTACAGTATAACATGCCTAGCCAGAGATAATCACTTCACTCAGCTTAGATATACAGTACTTCCCAGCCTGAATCAAATAACTGCACAGTTACATACAGTATAACATGCCTAGCCAGAGAAAATCACTTCACTCAGCTTAGATATACAGTACTTCCCAGCCTGAATCAAATAACTGCACAGTTACATACAGTATAACATGCCTAGCCAGAGAAAATCACTTCACTCAGCTTAGATATACAGTACTTCCCAGCCTGAATCAAATAACTGCACAGTTACTTACAGTATAACATGCCTAGCCAGAGAAAATCACTTCACTCAGCTTAGATATACAGTACTTCCCAGCCTGAATCAAGTCACTGAACAGTTACTTACAGTATAACATGCCTAGCCAGAGAAAATCACTTCACTCAGCTTAGATATACAGTACTTCCCAGCCTGAATCAAATAACTGCACAGTTACTTACAGTATAACATGCCTAGCCAGAGAAAATCACTTCACTCAGCTTAGATATACAGTACTTCCCAGCCTGAATCAAATAACTGCACAGTTACTTACAGTATAACATGCTTAGCCAGAGAAAATCACTTCACTCAGCTTAGATATACAGTACTTCCCAGCCTGAATCAAATCACTGAACAGTTACTTACAGTATAACATGCCTAGCCAGAGAAAATCATTTCACTCAGCTTCGATATACAGTACTACTCACCTTGAATCTAAATCCTGAACAGTCAGTCACAGTAGAACATGCCTAGCCAGAGAAAATCATTTCACTAAGCTTAGATATACAGTACTTCCCACCTTGAATCTAAGTCCTGAACAGTCAGTTATAGTACAACATGCCTAGCTAAAAATCATTTCACACAGCTTGTTTTCTACAGTACTTCCTAGCCTGAATCAAAGCACTGAACAGTTACATACAGAACACAGAGCCTAGCAAGAGAAAATCATTTCACTAAGCTTTGTGTCTACAGTACTTCCTAGCCTGAATCAAAGCACTGAACAGTTACTTACAGTGCACAGCAAGAGAAAATCATTTCACTCAGCGTGATTTCTACAGTACTTCCTAGTTGGAAATCAAAGCTCTGAACAGTTACTTACAGTGTACAGTTCCTAGCAAGAGAAAATCATTTCACTCAGCCTGATTTCTACAGTACTTCCTAGCCTGAATCAAAGCTCTGAACAGTTACTTACAGTGCCTACCCAGAGAAAACTAGAACTATCGCTGAATGCGATTCATACCCCCACCAATGTCCTTGACAGAAGACGACATGGAAAGGTGGTTAAGGGAATAACGTTAGTGGCACAAATACATATACATAAAAAGAAATTATCTCTGGTGTAAAAAAACAAACAAATTGTACAGGTAATAGTATAAATATATATTGTCAAATCATGTTCGAAACAGTTACAAATAACCTTTCATTTTCCCAATGTACTAAAACAAACAAAAGCAGTGAAGTTAAGAAAATAGCATAATTATGTCAAAATGTAATTAAGAGTGGAAAAACTTTGCATACTGAGCTTACTTGTTCTAGTTTTAGAAATATTCAAGTACATGTTAAAATTTCAGAACATTTTCTAAGTCAATTTTTGACCTTCAAGTGTGGCCTTGACCTTAAGCTGGTACAAGGGTAAGATGGGTTCTGCAAATTGCCCAGTTGGGGTGAACATTTGAGTCAAGTTTGAAGAAAATCCTTCCATTAGTATAGAATTTATAGAGCGGACACAACATATTGTCTAGTATTGATTGTAAGTAAATTAAAAGACTTAAAAAGGGGCATAACTTTGTCAAAATGCAATACAGAGTTATGAAACTTGACCTGCATATCTTACTTGTGATACCTCATATATCTTTTAAGTTTTAAGCAAATACCTGTGTTAGTTTCAGAAATATTCAAGTACCTGTTAAAATTTAAAAACATTTTCTAAGTCAATTTTGACCTTCAAGTGTGACCTTGACCTTAAGCCGGCACAAAGGTAACATGGGTTCTGCACATAACTTTGTTGAGTTAAACATTTGAGTAAATATTGAAGAAATTTCTTCCATTAGTATAGGATTTATAGAGCGGACACAACATATTGTCTAATATTTGATTGTATGTAAATTTGAAGACTTAAAAAGGGGCATAACTTTGTCAAAATGCAATACAGAGTTATGAAACTTGACCTGCATATTCTAATTGTGACACTTCATATATATTTTAAGTTTCAAGCAAATACGTTTTCTAGTTTCAGAAATATTCAAATACATGTTAAAATTTAAGAATATTTTCTGTCAATTTTTGACCTTCAAGTGTGACCTTGACCTTAAGCCAGCAAAAGGGTAACATGGGTTCTGCACATCCCCTTGTTGAGGTGAACATTTGAGCCAAGATTAAAAAAAATCTTTCAATTAGTGTAGGATTTACAGAGCGGACACGACATAATGTCTAATATTTGATTGTTTGATATTTGACCTTCAATTGTGACCTTGACCTTGAGCTGACACATGGGCAACATGGGTTCTGCACATCCCCTTGTTGAGGCGAACATTTCAGCCAAGTTTGAAGAAAATCCTTGGTTTAGGATTTATACAGCCGACACGATAATGGAGACAGACGAACCGACCGACGGACGCGACAAAGGGAATCCATTATAGCCCCCCCCCACATTTTGTGGTGGGGGTATAAACATTTCACTAAGCTTGGTGTCTAAAGTACTTCCTAGCCTGAATCAAAGCACTGAACAGTTACTTACAGTGCACAGTGCCTAGCAAGAGAAAATCATTTCACTCAGCCTGATTTCTACAGTACTTCCTAGCCTGAATCAAAGCTCTGAACAGTTACTTACAGTGCACAGTGCCTACCCAGAGAAAATCATTTCACTAGCTTGGTGCCTACAGTACTTCCTAGCCTGAATCAAATCACTGAACAGTTACTTACAGTGTACAGTGCCTACCCAGAGAAAATCATTTCACTAGCTTGGTGCCTACAGTACTTCCTAGCCTGAATCAAAGCTCTGAACAGTTACTTACAGTGCACAGTGCCTACCCAGAGAAAATCATTTCACTAGCTTGGTGCCTACAGTACTTTCTAGCCTGAATCAAAGCACTGAACAGTTACTTACAGTGTACAGTGCCTACCCAGAGAAAATCATTTCACTAAGCTTGGTGTCTACAATACTTCCTAGCCTGAATCAAAGCACTGAACAGTTACTTACAGTGCACAGTGCCTAGCAAGAGAAAATCATTTCACTCAGCCTGATTTCTACAGTACTTCCTAGCCTGAATCAAAGCTCTGAACAGTTACTTACAGTGCCTACCCAGAGAAAATCATTTCACTAGCTTGGTGCCTACAGTACTTCCTAGCCTGAATCAAAGCACTGAACAGTTACTTACAGTGCACAGTGCCTACCCAGAGAAAATCATTTCACTAAGATTGGTGTCTACAGTACTTCCTAGCCTGAATCAAAGCACTGAACAGTTACTTACAGTGCACAGTGCCTACCAAGAGAAAATCATTTCACTAAGCTTGGTTTACACAGTACTTCCTAGCCTGAATCAAAGCACTGAACAGTTACTTACAGTGCACAGTGCCTACCCAGAGAAAATCATTTCACACAGCCTGATTTCTACAGTACTTCCTAGCCTGAATCAAAGCACTGAACAGTTACTTACAGTGCACAGTGCCTACCCAGAGAAAATCATTTCACTAAGCTCGGTGTCTACAGTACTTCCTAGCCTGAATCAAAGCACTGAACAGTCAGTGACAGTACAACATGCCTAGCCAGAGAAAATCATCTTACTGAGCTTGGTTTACACAGTACTTCCAAGCTTGAATAAAAGCTCTGTGACAGTACTTCATGCCTAGCCAGAGAAAATCATTTATTTGAGTTTGACATTTAAAGTATTTCTAAACCAGAATAAAAGCACTCAACAGTCTATTACAGTGATTTGTGCTAATCAAGAGAAAATATTGTCACTCAGTTTTATCAATTCAGTACTTCCTAGCCGGAATCAAAGTGCTGAACATTAAGTTACTGTAAGCAATGCCTAACCAGAAAAAAGCATTACTCCCAATTGATACTTAATAGTCAGTTGTACTGAACAATGTCAAGCCAGAGAAATTTACTATGGCTTACTTGATACAGTAAATAGACATAATGTAGTTGGTATATTGCACTAGATAATTATAAACATTCGGACTGTTATACTGAGTTCATGTGGGTTACAATACCTTGAATGATGTTGGGGCCTTTTTCCTGTATCTCGTAGGAGGTCTGGGGTCCTCTTCGGGAAACGTGTCTTCGATAGTTCTAAACAGCCCCTAAAAACAACAAATAAAATGACTCAAAGTGTGGCAACTAACATTTCATAATAATAGCTTTTTCATGGCTCTAGTCCTATTTTTTTCCCCATTATATTTTTTTATTAATTCTATTGTCGCTCAAATTTCTTCATGGCTAGAGGTGTTTGTAAGGACCTGACTTGGCAATTTACACCATTTAGATGTGATATTGAACTGCCCGCTACCTGATAATTGATACACCTGCTGATTTTCTTTACTGATACACTGGTCAGTTTATTTCGCGACCGATCAGGATAATTTTAATTTTTGAGTTTTTATTGATTGCACTTCAAATTATGTTCATAAGATATTGAACAATTCTTAATGTAATTACTTGACATGAGTGGTATCTGCCTAAGAATGGAGTTGTACAAATCTAGTATACTTTGAGAGATATGACACGTTTTACTACAAATGGCTACTTAATTACGTTTTTCTAGATCTACTGATGCTGATTTGTGCTGGTTATGTTTTTCCTCACTGTAGTGTGTATTGATGTGTTTGTATTTTCTTTTTATGTCAAGTCATTATACATTGTATTTGTTACTGTTATGATATAAGTGGTAACTCTCACCATCTCATGAGAGAAAACTGAAGTATCCTTCATATGGCTTGAATTTCATGACTTTCAAAGTTTATGTCATGGTCCCCGATGACTTTGAGCCATCAAGGAATGACTGGACTGTATAGTATAATCTTAACTGTGTAAAATCTCACAGCCAGTTTAATCAAAAGCTTTTTTGAAATCAAGAGGGACTGCACCTATACATTTACCAGCATTTTGTGTTCTAAAACTGTGTACTGTCTTTCTTTTCAAACCTGACAGATTCAACAGAATTTTAGAAGTAACTGAAAAACTGGATTTTGGGGGATTCAGTTGGTTGAATCATTGACACAATTGTTAAACAGGTCTGACAAAATGCTAGAACAGATTTACAATACCAATAAACAAATATCAGTCCAGAATAGGTGATATGTGGCTTGGCTTAACCAGAAGGTGCTCTCCTGACAGATGGCTGCTTTCCAATCCCCTAAACACACAAACAAGAAATCAAGTTCCAATTAGAATGTCCATTCTAAGTACATGTACATGTATAACTGTTAAAACTTACAGTGATTTCTGGACATAATGACAGACTGTCTTCTGCCAGTTCCATCATTAGTGGAATCAGGTACAAGTTTATGTTCTTCAAGCCTCGAAGTGTCTGTTTAAAAAAAAGAAGAACAAGGTATGTCATCATTTGTTTTACAAGATATGTCACATTTTAATATCTGTTTCAGATCCTTCAATAGGCCTATATCACTATATACACTGGAAAGAAGTTTTCTCAAACAGTCTTCCTAGGAAACATCTATTTATCCTCCAGTTCTACGTCAAACTTGGCATACCAAATGGACTTTTTCACAGGGAACTATCATACAAACACTATTTTCAAAGAGTCCTCTGGACATTTTGCTCTGGATTAAAGTAAGAAATTCTTAGAATGCTCTGATAGGAAGAAATCATTCGGTCTGGATGAAGCACTACACTCCTCTCCTCCATGAAACTAACAAGTCTCTCATAAATTTCTGGCTGGCAGTAAAATCATGAAGACTGAATCCATGACTCTTAGTTCAGATAATTTCCAATCAAGATTTTTCAGCATTTGTTTACTTTACCAAGTCTCTGTTCATCCTCAAATTCTATTGTGGGGTTATAGTAATTACATTTTCTATCACTAGGTCTCCACCGCTGTACCATTATACATGTACTTACAAACTGTAAATGTGTAGCAGATGCAAACTCCATATCTGGTGAGTAGATCATATCGTCCACCTTGGCACAGATAGACTTTCCAACTGTCATCTGGTCCTGACTCCTTTCTAACCTGGTATTCAAATTTCAAACAAGTTTTTCTTTTTGACAAAAAGACAAGTTCTCAATAAATCAACCTCTTAAAAACATTCTCCTGTTTAAAAAATGTCTTCAAAATTATTTCTGCACTAAAGGGTTTTACTGTATTTTTTAAAATGACTTGAAAACAGCTTCAGTTCAGAGTTTGCCCATACAGGCAAAATTTAGCAAATGGTCACCTCTGAATAAATTCCACCCTGGGTATTAACACATTAAAGCAAATAACCCACTCAACATAGGTACCAAGACAGTTTTTATCTATCCCTCAGGTGGCCTTTATTCAAAGGTCTAGCAAAACTTACAGTGGGCTTAGGAACAGTTTCTTCACAGCTTCGTTGTACTGCTGTAGTAATGTCCTTATGACTGGATAGTCAGCAGTCTGTAACACACAGTACAAACATGGGTTTATTCAATGATGAAATATACTGTTATAACTGTGATTCTGTTTAAATCATGTCTCCTAATTTGATACGAAACAATATACTATTGGCTTAAACCAATCATAGTACAAGGAAACTAATCTTAAAGAGAAAACTTCTTTTCTAAAAGAAATAATCATATAATATCCTATTTGTTAAATTTTCAGAAAATGTTTCCAAGGTTGCAGTGTATCAAATTCTTTCAAACATTGCTTGAAACAAGTAGGGACTCTACAGTAAAACATAAACACAAAACATAATAAGTACCCAACTTTATATACAGTGTAACTTGATGTTCAAGGTACTGTCAAAAAAACTTTGATACATTGAGACTTTGAATCATGCATGGTTTGTGACAAACCAGAAGTCATAGCATTCAATTTTACAAGAGACACGCATGTGCATTACTTTCTCAAATATTGATAGAACCTCAATATTTTTCAGACGTCAATCTTAGTTGTATATTGAATTCTGTTTTTACACAGCATTAAATTCTATTAACATTTACACATTATTATTATAATTCTAGTTGAACACTTGAATATGAAATTAACAAATCATTATTCTTAGACTATCAATTATATTCATGAAAAATGCATAAAAACACAAACATATCAATGGTAATACAGTAACAAAAAATATACATTCATGAGTACATTTTTAATTTTTCTCACATACAGCATTTACATTTTTTTGTGGCAGATTCTAGCTTTTCATGAATACAAAAGCAGTGTTGTTCAAGTTCACTTTTACCTTAACATAAATATTTTAACTGGACCCATAGCCAAGTATTGAGACAAACTGTTTATTGTGTTTATGATATGCATGTCACCTGGTCAGGTATTCATGGTGAAGGCTTAATCTCACAGTTACTAGGAGCAGATGTGGTCCAGTGGTAATGTGCTGGACTGGTAAACCAGGGGTCCCGAGTTTGATCCCCCGTTCCTCCACTATCATTACTAATAGCCTTCCGGATGAGACGTTAAACCGAGATCCCATGAATCAGTGCTATACACTGAGCATGCAAGAACCAGGGGTGTCTCTGTATCTTGCACTACCCCCACAACATAAAATAGCTAATCTCTTCAAGGGGCGTCAGTCATATGGGCAACCGGTACCGACAATAAATAAGTTCAGAAAGGTAGATTCACAGTCACTGTCTAATAGGTGTGAAAAAACAGTGTAAAGCTGATTTTACAGGTTTTAAAACTTCAATTAATATTTGGTAAATTTCAAAATTTTTTATCTCTTATGACTGGAATATTAACTCGTACATAGGTAACTTTGGCTCATAAAACTTCGATTCATATGTATATGTAGATTATCATAGATGAGACTTTAAAAGGAAAAAAATTTGGACTTCAGAAAAACTTCAATACATTAAGAAATTTGATACACGGAAACAAAACAACAACACTACAAATTAAAGAATAAGTTTTCTAAGTACCCTTTTTGAACTTTCTAGTGTGATAAAAACAATAGTGGTAAAAATGGGAGATTTCTTACATTGGCGACAGCTTGTATTACTGCCCGGAGTCCCTTATTATACTCCATGAGATGATGTAACTGTCCTGAGGTACTGTGTAACATTCTGTATGCTTCTACAAGAATTTCCTCATCATATGCTTCCCTGTATAAAATATAGATCATTATTTATAGAGACATGAATGACCAACATTTTCATTTTTATCTCTCTGTTAAGTGAGTACACCATAAAATCAAAGCAAACCAATCCCAGTATTGTAAAGTACAGGGAGAGAGCATTATACAGAAAATGTCAAATGTCTGTGTTCTAGAAACACTTCTTGTTCTTCTTCAGGCTCAGAAATAAGCACTGATATTTGGATCCTCAACCTCAAGTTTCATATGATCATATATTAAGTACATTTAGGAATATTTGTGATGTAGCTCTGGGAATAAAAATGCAACCACTTGACATAAGTCCAGTGCATTATTGAAAAACCACAGATATTTTTCTGTATTCATGGTGTTAGAAGTTTTTCCCTACAAAACCAAGTGACCCCTTGGGTAGGGCTAATTTTGACCCCAGAGAAATAATATGAACAATCTTGGTTGAGCTCTACTAGAGGATGCCTCACATCAAATTACAAAGCTCTGTGTATAGCAGTTTTAGAGAAGAAGATTTTTACATTAAAGTTTTTGTGATGACTCAGTGACCATAACAGAACAACTTCTTTCTTCGAAAACAGACAAGCCAAAAAGCAGCAAAAGTTACCTGTCCATAAGTACAAGAATTATTACACTGTAGATGATTTCAAACAGTTCAACATCTCTCCAGTAACTCGCCATCTTTTTCTGATAGAATGATCTGTTGAGAAAAAGTTTTGATGAATAAACTTATTTGTATCTAAATAAAGAAAACATACAAATTTTCGATCAAATCTTAAGTAAACAATGTGTAGAGCCATGAAAACTCATAAAATAAAAAAGATCAAATATTGAAAACAATTTAAGTTGTAAGTTGTCAAAACTTGAAAGAAGCAAATCTTACTTAATATAACCGATACTAAAGACTTTTTCCATGCTGATAAATGGCAGGTCATTTTTTTTAATAGATGTTGAAAAGAAGGTGGAAGATATTCAAGTCAAAGGTTTTTTTCAATACTTTGTCATTACTGAGTTTGTATAAAGATTAAAGACCTACTTTATTGGTGTTGTAATCTGCCATGCAAATGGTCCAGTTGATCTCTCATCACCAAATCTAAACCCATCAATTTTCACCTTTCTTGGTTTAACATGCTCCAGTCGATTATGTACATGTTGCTGAACTTGATTCGCATCTTGTTGCTGGGACACAGAAAATCTACGATTCATACTCTGTGCAGTAGCTGCTCGTGACTGTCTGGTGGTCAGTGGTGCCTGTGAGCCCTGTCCCAGAGACATTAGTCCTGGGCTTCTCGGTGGTGCACCTGTTTTAATATTGATATAGCAGTTATGACCTTGACACATTATTAACGGAACAGAGCTTTAAGGATACTGTTTAAACAAATGAATATATTCGAAACTTTCCTGAAATTGAAACTTAAACCAAAGTTACAAATTTTGCCATTGTAATTTGGTAAACGAATTTTCTTTTCAGGAAAAATTTACTTTATATGAGGAAGAATCTTCCAACACATTCCATAGTAACAATAATAAGGAAGGAAATTTGACAAAAAATACTCATTTCAATGATGAGCTATATTTAGGTCATCAATTTTTACTATACTCTTATTTGAAGAGAATGGTGTATATGTCATTTTTTTTTCAGTTCGTGTCCTCAGTTACATCACTTTACAACTTCCTCCTGAAACACCAACTTCTATTCTGAACTTTTATGTCACATTTCTTGTTTTTATGTTTGCAGTCTGTGGTATGGTTAAGACAATTAGAACATTAAAAATAATATCTCACAGAATTAAAAAGACCATACCTTCACCAGCTTCGTATGCATCTGCTGTCTCAAAATCATCCAGCTGTGTCTGGAATATGGAAATATAGGCCTCGGCCTGTGGTCTGTCAAAGAACACACCTTCATGCAGAGATGCCATAGGGTACTCACAAAAGCTTGACAATCTTGCAAGAATAAATAGATATAAATAACTAAATAGACTTTGCTTTGATCTGTTCAGCTTTTGTATTGGTTAGACTGATCACAAAACTAGAAAATCTTTGAAGATAAAATCATATGGTTTGTGAGGTTTGCTTTGGTTTGCTATTAGATCATTTGCTCTATTTATGTTTTAGTTTGTTATTTCTGTCAAAACGCAAATGTAATAGCAACCAACTATTATCATAAAATATTTTCCATTCTGATATGTGAATGAAGTGTTTAAAGTAAAAAGTATAAATGAATTTCAACACGCACAGCTAACACACATACAGAATAACTCTGAGTTATTAACTTATAATAGTCATATTTGAATCGTCAGCTGCAAATATTAAGACATTTGTTTTACAGCATGTTTTTCCATGTTCAAAGTACAATGTAATCAATAAGAAAACAAGGCAAGACCTTAAACACTGTGTCATTCATTACTATCTCTAAAACACTATTAATAAGTGGAACAGAAAACCATTTTCTCTTGCAAACTGCAAATGGTTCATCCGCTTGGACTGTCTCAATACCATCTGATATCAAACATATTGTTAAAGCCATTAACTGATGATAAACATTTATATGTATACTACTATTGTTAGTCTGGGTCAAGTATTTCTGACATAATAATGAAATTTACTTACTTACTTACTTAGTCATTTAATTATACAATTTAGTCTTTTAATACTATGTTTACATTCATTCAGAGTTAAATTTTGCTCAGGTTTTTGCCCATATACAGCATTTTAGTTTTATAGACAGGCAATTTTATAGACAGGCAATTTTCTAGACAGGCAGTTTTATAGACAGGCAGTTTTCTAGACAGGCAGTTTTATAGACAAGGCAGTTTTCTTGACAGGCAGTTTTATAGACAGGCAGTTTTCTTTCAGCACTCTCTTTAAGAAATACAGTTGCTACACCTTCCTTTCTACCTTTTTACATAATCACAAAGTAAGACTGGCAATAAGTCTAAAACCCCATTATCTTCATTTCTGGGAAATGTTGTTTAAAAACATCCTGAAGTCCTATACTCTTTCCCAATCAAAGAAAACTGAGAAACACAGAAATCATAAATGATAGGTTGATTAAGGATGGAATCTGAATATACATGAATAACAGGTATGGGATCAAAACAAGACAAAAATTTTAAAACATTGTAACAAGAAATTCCTTTCTTTTAACAGTTAAAATGGGAAGGGCAAATACCAATGCACAGAAACCTACAGCTAACAGACAAAGTATGTGTCATCATAACTGCAGTTGGTCCACTTTTGCCCAAGCTCTCAAAATAGACAAAGTAGAAGATAAGGAACAAGGTGAGCGAAATTACTGAATATGAAGAGTGTATGGTTAATCTGTGTCATTTCACTAGTACACCTGTCCACACAAAGACTGTGCAGTGCACTCACTTTCCCTAGTACACCTGTTCCCACAATGACAGTGCAGTGCACTCACTTTCCCTAGTACAACTGTTCCCACAATGACAGTGTAGTGCACTCACTTTCCCTAGTACACCTGTCCCCACAATGACAGTGCAGTGCACTCACTTTCCCTAGTACACCTGTCCCCACAATGACAGTGCAGTGCACTCACTTTCCCTAGTACACCTGTCCCCACAATGACAGTGCAGTGCACTCACTTTCCCTAGTACACCTGTCCCCACAATGACAGTGCAGTGCACTCACTTTCCCTAGTACACCTGTTCCCACAATGACGGTGCAGTGCACTCACTTTTCCAAGTACACCTGTTCCCACAATGACGGTGCAGTGCATTCACTTTCCCTAGTACACCTGTTCCGACAATGACGGTGCAGTGCATTCACTTTCCCTAGTACACCTGTTCCCACAATGACGGTGCAGTGCATTCACTTTCCCTAGTACACCTGTTCCCACAATGACGGTGCAGTGCACTCACTTTCCCTAGTACACCTGTTCCCACAATGACGGTGCAGTGCACTCACTTTCACTAGTACACCTGTCACCACAATGACGGTGCAGTGCACTCACTTTCACTAGTACACCTGTCACCACAATGACGGTGCAGTGCACTCACTTTCACTAGTACACCTGTCACCACAATGACAGTACAGTGCACTCACTTTCACTAGTACACCTGTCACCACAATGACAGTACAGTGCACTCACTTTCACTAGTACACCTGTCACCACAATGACAGTGCAGTGCACTCACTTTCCCTTTCTGCGTCTTCTGTAGATCTTCCCTCTGTTATATCAAGTTTTAGGTAAAATACTTTCAAAATATGTTGTCTGTTAAAAGTGGTCATTAAAGAGAGAAGTTAACAACATTCTAAGTACATGTATGAAAAAAATGTTGTTCTTGATGTTAATCTTTACTTATAGGATCTTTGATCACCAAGAGTCTACTTTTGTATTAAATAAAACATAATAACACTTGATAGAAAACTTTATTTCACTGTTTGTTTGGCATAAAACTAACACCTTTTCTATTCTACACTGATAAACATGTCAAAAACTATTTTAAAAATGAATTAATTTAATAATAAACTTCTAACCCTTCTTCTCTCATTTCATCAACAACCTCTACAAAGTTGAATCCATACTGTTTCTCTCCCTTTATGTATGAGGGGTAGGCAGGATTCAGTAGGAAGATACACTGGAAAATATGCACACAGCAATGCTTTGTAGCAATAAATACATCATGACTAGTAATTCTGATTAGTTTTCACTTTAGAATGACTGCAAAGCCCCTACATTTCAAGGATATTGCACAGTTACTGCATTTTTTCCCCTGAAATGCATAACAGTCACTTGTAAAAGAAACCACAATTCTTAAAAAAACTGATATGTTTTGAAAAGGTTTGTTGAGAAGATTTGTGAAAACAGATTTATAATCAAATGATCTAAAAATTCTTATGAACTGGAAGGTGCTTTACAACATTGTACATGTAGCAGTCACTTTCTGTTTAGAGGTAAGATTTATGGTTAGTGGAACATGGATAAATGTAATGTAAACATTCTGCAATACTACAAGAAAATGTTAAAGATTATATTTTCATCTAATAACCCTTACCTCAACATAAATATATCTGTTTCCAATCACAGCATCACTTAGTTTTTGAAGAAATGTTTCCTGAAAAAGTACAGATACAAAAGAATGAAGTCTACTTGGTGTCAGAGACTATATAGCAGGCAAGATTACTTTGACAAAAACTTAGGGGGCTTCAAAACATATTAACTCGGTATTTCTACTAAGCCCTGAAGTTGGATCATTACAGAATAGGTATTTTTGGGGCAGTCTCAAGTATTCTGTAACTTTTTACCCTGCTTGACTTTTTCCTCATACAGTTTGGACAGGGTCATTTATTTATAGAAGTATTAAATGAAAATAGCTGACTACACAGCAACAGGGAGTGAACTAGTGGTCCAGTGGTAATGTGCTGGACTTGTAACCCAGGGATCCTCCACTAACATTAATGAATTGTCTCTCAGGTGAGATGTTCAACCGAGGTCCCATGTATCAGTGCTGTATACTGAGCATGCAAAAGAACAAGTGGTGTCTCTGAAATGGGATACTTTCTGTATCTTGCACTATCCCCCACAACATACAATAACTTATCCCTGTAGTAGTAGTAGTCAGTCATATGGCCAACCGGTACCGATGATAAATAAACTCAAATAGAAAAAAAACTCAGCAACAGTGAAATGCAATGAATTACCATGGTAACAGTTGAGTAGAGTGACTGAAGTGTATTGATTTAAGTGGAGTGGAGTGACTGAAGTGTACTGATTTAGAGTGGAGTGGAGTGACTGAAGTGTATTGATTAAAAGTGGAGTGGAGTGACTGAAGTGTTTTGATTTAAGTGGAGTGGTGTGACTGAAGTGTATTGATATAAGTGGAGTGGTGTGACTGAAGTGTATTGATTTAAGTGGAGTGATGTGACTGAAGTGTATTGATTTAAGTGGAGTGGACTGACTGAAGTGTATTGATATAAGTGGAGTGGTGTGACTGAAGTGTATTGATTTAAGTGGAGTGATGTGACTGAAGTGTATTGATTTAAGTGGAGTGGAGTGACTGAAGTGTATTGATTTAAGTGGAGTGGACTGACTGAAGTGTATTGATATAAGTGGAGTGGTGTGACTGAAGTGTATTGATTTAAGTGGAGTGATGTGACTGAAGTGTATTGATTTAAGTGGAGTGGAGTGACTGAAGTGTATTGATTTAAGTTCCATGGAGTGACTGAAGTGTATTGATTTATGTGGAGTGGAGTAACTGAACTGTACTGATTTATGCTGAAGATGAGTGACTGAAGTAGAGTGGGGTGGAGTGACTGAAGTAGAGTAGTGATTAAAGTTTAGTGAGTGGGGAAGAGTAATGGAGTGAGTGGTGAAGTAACTGAAATGGAGTGGAGTGATTAAAGTTGAGTGAGTGGGGAAGAGGAATGGAATGAGTGGTGGAGTGATTGAAATGGAGTGGAGTGATTCGAGTTGAGTGGAGTAATTGAAAGGATGAGGAATGGAATGAGTGGTTAGGTGATTAAATAGTGTGGATTGACTGGAATTGATTGACTGGAATTGATTGGAGTAATTGAAGGGAAGAGTATTGGAATGAGAGATGAAGTGATTGAAATGGATTGGAGTGACTGGAGTTGAGTGGAGTAATTGAAGGGAAGAGGAATGGAATAAGTGGTGGAGTGATTGAAATGGAGTGGAGTGATTGGAGTTGAGTGGAGTGATTGAAAGGAAGAGGAATGGAGTGAGTGGTGAAGTGATTGAAATGGAGTGGAGTGACTGGAGTTGAGTGGAGTAGTTGAAAGAGGAAGGAAATGAGTGGTGAAGTGATTGAAATAGAGTGGAGTGACTGGAGTTGAGTGGAGTAATTGATGGGAAGTGGAATGGAATGAGTGGTGAAGTGATTGAAATGGTGTGGAGTTATTGGACTTGAGAGTAGTAATTGAAGGGAAGAGGAATGGAATGAGTGGTGAAGTGACTAAAATTGAGTGGAGTGACTGGAGTTGTGTGGAGTAACTGAAGAGAAGAGGATTAGAATGAGTGGTGAAGTGATTTAAATAGAGTGGAGTGATTGGAGTCGAGTGAAGTAATTGAAGGGAAGAGGAATGGAATGTGTGGTGAAGTGACAGAAATAGAGTGGAGTGATTGGAGTCAAGTTCAGTAATCGAGTTGAAGTGGTGTGGTCTACAGTGGTCTTTTATTCCAATAATTGGTCATCTTGAATGATATATAAATCATAAAGTTTATAATATTTAAAACATACCATACATCAAAATAAGCCTGAGAAATGTTTGCTACAGTTAGCAGCATGTGTCAGTGGTTAATATGTATTTGTCAAACAAACCTTTTCTCACCTTTTCAGACTGTATTTTCTCTGGCTCCCAGTAATGTTTTATCCAAATGTCGGGGTTGGTGAGGCTCATTGAGGGGACATTGACCCCAAGCAGGAAGTGATGCTCGCTGTTAAACATGTCATCTATTTCCTTCATCAAACTATTCACGAATATTGAAATACCCTGCAGCAATAACAACAACAACTTCATGAATTTCTCACTCATTATACAAGATATTATATTTATCTTTATTCAAACAAAACTCTCTTGAAAAACTAAGAAATGCTGCAGTATTTTATTCAATCATTTCACAGTCTGTTTTTGCTAAAACAATTAAATATTTCAGTTAAAACTTTTCATTACTTAATTCATTTTATGTGGGTATGTGATTTGCACACTGCAATTTACAACTTGTATAAAGCAGTGAAAAATGCTTTATGTACTCCAAAACTCATGTAATAGGTTTAACATATACCTTAAAACCATGCTGTAGATATAAACATTAATTTCTATTTATGTTCTATTAAAATCCAAATGTGGAAATAAGAAATTAAATGACTTACCGTCTCCACATCAGGCCCAGCCACAAGATACTCCAACCTAGCCTGAACATTATGAACTTTCGGATAAAACGAGCCGTCAAATACACATGGTCCTATAAGTGCCACCATAACTTGATTCTACAAAATACAACAAAGCCAACTGTAAAATTTATATTCAAATCAACCAAACTATAAAACAGGGCTTAAGAAAAAGTGTACAATGTTAAGTACAGACAGAATATTAAAATTACTAATAACTGTATCTTCAGATGATCATACAACAAAAACCTCTTCAGCCTGTAAGAAAGTCTGAAAGCTTAACATATTCGTAACAAAAGATGGCTGCTGACAAGAGGTACATTTAAAAGATTTTGTTTCTTGAATTTGTAACTGATTAAAATAAGTGGTCCTAATTAATGAGATTAGTCATCAGTTCTACACACAGCCACTGAAATTATTATTCACAAGGCAAACAACAACGGATCATTTAGTTCATACTTGGTCTATAAAACCTTCAGCGCAAGGTACATGTATACTGGAATGCCGTAACTGAAAGTCACTGATGTGGTAGTAGTGAATGTTACAAGACTGTACAAGTTACCTATTATTTGAAGTGGGCCACATTTTGGAAATTGATTCAAATTTTTTTTTCACTAACATTTACACTTAATTAGAACTTATAATCAAAGTCTACACGTCTAGTGAAGGCAGATATATCTACACCCTGTTAGTGGGAAAAGATTTAATTTGCCTCATTAGAATATGTCATTCACTTCATTAAGACCAGAGTGCATTTAATGATTAATTTATCAAAGAAAGATAATTCTGTCTCTGTATTACTGTAGAGATGTGAGTTACGCAAACTTTTATTGTATTTTAAAACTTACTGAGTAGCCTTCAAATGATGGTAATTGATGAAGTGATGGTGTAATATTGTTCATTAACCAACGGTACTTCTCAAGTCCTTCAGGGTTGACAACTCTTAACACACTGCTCAATCCCCAAACATTCTGGTAGTTTTTTATGGTATACAAGTTCTGGATGTAGGTGTCTTTCAAAAGATTTTCTGAAAAAGAAAGATAAATAGTCTTTTCACAAAACATAACTCTGTGTTCTTTATGGTTATCACAGGCATTATGACATATAGTCAATTCGTTTAATTGTGTTAACACCTAAAGCAGGCAGGTAAATTACCTTACAACTGAATCTAGTAAGTACTATTCTATCAGAAACTGTCAAGGTTATCACTTATAGCCAATATAGTACCAACATTGGAACACTAGAACCAGATTTGAACATCTGGCCCTTAGAATAACTGAAGGCCATCAGTGTTCTAAGTCAGATTTGAAAATTTTGATACTGATCCGAAGCACTAGACAATGCTACATACCAAAATTCTAACCTTTAAGGCCTTATGGTTTTACAGAAGATTTTTTCTTATACAGAATAAAACATTGACACCATTGGACACTAGGGCCATGACTTGAACAACTCTTGTGGAGGACCAAAATGCAAAAAAGTAATCATCTGATAAACTTGACTTACTCAAAGATGCAAGGATCCTTTGTCTTGATTGCTTTTCAATATGGAATCTAAAAAGCAAATAATGTCTACTTTTATGCATATTACTAATAAAAAAGTGAAATAAAAAGTACTCTATATAAGAATTTCTAGGACCATTCATTAAGGCTATCATATCACCAACATACTCTGTCAAAATGCTGAAAGAAAGGATTGTGCCTTAAAAAACAACAAATAAACAAAAACCCAACTTAAAAGATTAATGTGATTTCTCAGAAACTATTACCTTAAAATACTCAATACAAACCTTTCTTGGTGAACTCGTAATCTCCCATGGAACCCTGGGTATGGATTGTATGGTAACTCTGGTCTGTTTAACAGAATGTGAAGTAGTTTGCGGAAGATAACCTGAACCTGAGTGTCCTCCAAGTACTGCTCAAACCTTGCCATTGATGGGCTGTAGTAGCCAACAGGGGGCTGGTATCTCTTTCTGGGAAGAACGGCAGACAACTGAAAGTAAATGCCAGATTTATTTTCTAAACTATCCCAGTATACTTGCTGACATTCACACATAGGAGGATATATATTCAGAACAAACTTAACTGACAGTCATTGAATTTATTTTTTTCCAGTGACCTATCTTACACATAATGACCTATTTTTTCATTTTTTAAAGATAATAACACAGTCAGTCTTTCAGTTTAGCCTACCCATCTATATCATGATCTAAACAAAAATTTTTAAAAGTATTTATATGGTTTGCAATAATTCAGCTCTATAAATTTTACACAGACATCACAATCTGTTTGTCCCTGTGCCAATAATAAAGTAATAGAATGCAGACACCAGCTGTAATATCATAATTTTAACAAAGCAAAGCAAAAAGTGAATCAATACCTCAGTTAATTTCAATGGATCCAGAAAAGCTATTTTAACTTTAATTTTCATCCAGACATAAGCATGATTTTGGTCAAAGTTTTACTGCTTTTCAATTACATGTTTATATACATGTATAGAAAACTTTCAAACTATTTATTATGACTGAATCCAGTACCTCTGTTCCCAATGTTTCAGCATCATCCCCTTCTGATATAGCGGTCATACCAGACCTGATTGAGCCAGCTCTGTTCTGTCTGGTTCCTGCTGTGCTAGCTGTCTGCTGCTTAATAGGAAATAGAAATTTTCAGTTCTTAAATAATTATATGATTTCATAATATATTACAAGAAAGTAAATTGGAGTTCTGAAACTTCATCATTACAGATACATGTCAGTTTATTATGCACACTCTACATCAGCATTATCAATAGCCAAAATAGGCATTTGCTACATGTACATGCATTCACATTTCACCTATTTTCATTATTTCTGGTAATATTATTTTACAATGGCATGTATTTCTGATAGACACACACATTTTCTGGTTGACTAATAGTGTATTACCTCCCTTAACCTGATAAAAAATCATAACATGACTATGATTGACCCAGAAAAAAGCCACATGCCCAAAGCTGTATGTCAACCCTGTTCCTCTAGTTCAAAAACTGGTTACCATAAGAGCAAGCTGACAGGCAAGGTAGAAGTGCCATACAGCATTTCTGTATACATTTTTCTACCACACACACCCCTGCTTCTCAGAATTCATCTCGAATTCTTGAGCACTGAATGTCTGTGGGACCTTTAAAGGGTGTAAGTTATCTATCTTGGATGCCAAAATCAATTTGACTCCTAGTACACTAGTCAAACTTGTTAGCAATATCTCACATTCACATCATTACTTGATCGACAGACAAATAAAATGGAGGATTTTCTGATGGGATTTTCACTGCTATTGATTATTTCAAAACTGATGAATGAAACTTGATAGAACGTTCATGAATCAAAAGAGATATCACCTATCTTTGAAAATATGTCAAAATCACAATAAATGAAGAGTTGAACTGCTGTTATACAGATCTGATGTTTTTTTAAGTTTTTCAAACTTGAACAGTCATAAAATATCAGCACGTTAAATAGGTTCGTTTACTGGAGGTACGTAATGACAAGTTAAGTATTAAAATGATTTTATAAAGCAAACTGGAGGTTTCAGTAAAAAGGATGAAAATAAAATGATTGATCAAGAAGAGTAGTTCTAAAATTTGCCTTTTTTTTTCTTATTTTCATTTAAAAATTTTTTTTGCTATAGTTTTAATATCCAACAGTACTCTGAATTCCATTATTACTATTGATATTAAAACTGAAATTTCACTTGTAAATAACTACATTATTTACCTTCTAACAATCTTAAAACTATTTTAAAGAAATTAATATAAAGCAACCCAAAACATAATTCAAAAGAGTAAACTTGTTCCAAAAACTAGACATCAATTTCAAATAATTTCACTTTTCTTTTTTTTTTACTTATAAATGGTGGATTTTCATTGTTGATATTTAAAACATTTTTTTGATTAGTTTATCAGGCGATGTCTTAAAAGTTAAATTAACATTGTTCTTCTTCTTCTTCTTCTATTGTAATGGCTAAGATTCATTTATACTGATATATTATGGCCATTCATGGGGGGTTAATGAAAGAGATAGGTGTTAGGGCTCCAGAGCTATTCAGTCCACCCAGGAGTGACCTAACATCATGCAAAAAAAGGTGCAAAACCTAACACCTTAAAAAAACATTAAAAGCCCCAGTATACTACAATACGTACATGATTTTGTGCAGAAGAGATGTTAATTGCTTCATCCAATTATCTCCGATCTCTATAAAAAAAATCCTCTTTACCAAAACCTTCAAGTTCTTTGCTATATAAAATCAATTTACTGAACTTGTAATTTAACCAGCACAAATTGGTTCACCTTGGGAAGCAAATAGTGAGATGTACTTTACTTACCCTTCTTGTTCCTCTTGTGCCACCATCACGAGACATTCCTAAAGAGAAATAAAGCACTTGGAAACAAACGTGTTCCTTCAATGCCTCACGTGCATGTCAATTTGCAAAAAATACACAGTCCTAATACTCAGACAAAAAAATATGGTTAGCCACTGTAATATCTTTCGGATATATCAGTTATCCAAAAGAATAATTGTGATAATTAAGTTTAAAACCCATTCATAATTTAATGGCCTTTTGACGCCAATCGAGTGATTGGTCACTGCTGATAAATAATCAAATTAATATTGAAGTGATCTTTATTTCCTTTCTTGCTTTAAATATGTCTTTTAAACAAATTCGGTGGTTGTTTACATTGACGACTACATGTAACTTGTGCCATTCGGATGCTTTCTGCTGCGATCAAAATTGTAAACACGTGAATTTTTTTACAAAAGAAAAATGAGTTCAGAACCTCCAGAGAAGGAGAAAATTATAAAAAGTGTGCCAAAAACTTCACAAGAAAAACGTTTAATCGTCATACTTGAAAAGGCTTCACTCGAGTCTGTAAAGGTATGAAAAAAATTGACTATTTAAAATTAAAACATATTTTCGCGACGTTGTTTTTTCTGTTTTAAAAGAATGAAGTGTTAAGAGTTCTTTTTGTTTACATAAAAAAATATAGATAAGCATTTTTGCTTACAAAGAAACACATCGGGTGGACTGAAGCAGTTTCTGCTTTAACGCATTTCAAAATCAATGATTAAATCTTTAGTAAAATCTTGTTTTCTATGTTATTATCTTTTAAAAATATTTTTAATGTTCCTGACACCTGCCTGCCTAGTATAGTCAGTATAGACTTTTGGCAGTAATAAGTTAAGTTGAAGTAGAAGCATAGGCCATGTCACTTGCTCATTATGCCATGCCCTGGGCGTAGCCTAATTTATTATGCTTAAACCGTTGAACTGCTTTTATAGATCTGATATTTTTTAGTTGTTCAACCTTTAGAAGATGAACAACTATAAAATTTCAAGCAATCAAACATGTGTGAAAAACAGTAAGTTTCCCTTTAAATTCATTGGTACATTGCTATAACATCTTAAAGACAGTAGTGTTAGTTGTGGAGCAGGGTGGATCAAACTCACAGTCTTAGTCTCACAAGTCTTGTGCATTACCACAGTTCAGCAGATCAGCTTCTAAAACATGTTGATTTTGTATGGACAGAAGTAAGATGTCATACATAAGATCACTCAGTGTAAGACTTTTCTGAAAAGACAAAAATTGCCACAGTTTTTTACAGTCATGAAGTTATTAAAACTTGATAGACTTTCCCAGGATCAGATGAAAATATCAATGTGTTTAAATATTTAAAATCTTTCTGCATTATTCAAAATTACCATTTCTCTAGTATTTTAAGTTCATGTGAAAAGAAGATGTTGATTTTGCTAAAGCATTTTTCCCCTGTTTTGATCTTTTAATTTTCTAAGGAAACATATACCTGAATTAAACCTACCTAACATTTCAGAAGATTTTGATGTATTAGCCAAGTTTTAGAAATATTTTGATGAATCAAAGAATCATTACTTCAAACATAGAGTGGACAAATGGAAGCTGCAACTGATCATGGTCCATACAGGTGGCAAAAGCAGAAATTCTTGTCTTTAGACTTAGTAGAGAAGAGCTCATAATTTTATAAACATTCAGTGCAAGTTAATTATCTGCATTCTTAGTCCTTTGAGTACTATGTCACATTTTAACATGTTTCAGGTGGGCAAAACTTTTGAACTTCTGAACTGTGACAAGCACAAAAATATAGCAAAGAAATTCAAGCGAGATATCACAACATGTCGACCAGATATAACTCATCAGGTAATCTTATAAGCCAAACAATTTGAGGTTCATGCATCTTTTCAGGTATTTACCATAATTTTCCTAATAAAGCATACTTTTAAAAATATGTGGTATGTTCTTTAGTTTCTTTTTATTCTTTTTAAGTGAATAATCTTGCAATTAGAAATGTGTTCAGAAAAAAAGTTAAGATAGTCTTGTTATGGCGGGAATCTAAAAAAAAAAATGCATCTTTCTACTTATGCTGGTGCTCTCTTGACTAAAACTTTCTTTTCTTCTGGATCTACTGACAAGTTTTATTTAATTGTAATATGGTAGCTAAAAGCAAAAGGAAAATCATTTTAGAAGTTCTCTCATTTTCAGTGTTTATTAATGTTACTGGACAGTCCACTAAACAGAGCAGGTTTGTTACAAGTGTATGTGCATACAGAAAAGAATGTTCTCATAGAAGTCAATCCACAGACTAGAATCCCTCGTACATTTGACAGATTCTGTGGACTCATGGGTAATTATGAGTTTTAATCTTTAGACATGTGGACACATGGATAAATACTAGTTTGACTCATAAGTCCTGTTGACACATGGGTTAATACCATTCTGAATAATGTACTGAAAAAGAACACCTCCATGGTCTAGAGGTGAAAGTCAGAAACTTGTAATCACTAAATGTCTCACTGAAGGAAGGACTGTAAAGAGTGTGTTCTGTGTCTGTGTAAGTTCATTTATCATTGATACCAGTTGTCAATATCACTGACGTCCCCTGATGAGTTTATGTGAATTAGGTTGTTACTCTAGAAATAAGCAATCAAACATGCTACCCCAGGATTACATGTCTTGTCTGTTACCACTAGACTATAGGTCCACTCCCAAAAGGGTGTTTCACCACAGCTTAAATATTCCAGCTAAACCACCAGCCAAATGGAAAAAAGACTGTTATATATCTCAAAGTGCAGATAAGAAATCTACATGTAGATGTTTAAATTTCCTTAAAGTATTATTTGTTAAATGACATGTTCAAGTTTTTGGAATAAAAAAAGACAAAATAAACATAGAATAAGCAGTCTGATTTTTCAACAGGTTTATGAAAAATTCTTTGCACAGTGGTCAATGATGTCTACGAACCTTACAATATCTTTGGTCATAAACAGTAAAACTTGTGGATATGAAATGTATGTGTTTGATATATTCCAGTTCAGTTACTACACAAGCTGAGTATCCATGCAGCAGATGGTCCACAGAAGCTCTTAAAGGTATGGTTTAATATGTCGTGTGCAGTCAGTCACATGATCTGGGACTGGTTGCTCAAAACATTAACGGTCTGTTAAAGTGACGGTCGGTTAAATTTTGACACAAAATAACTCTTTTTTTTTCAAATATCTTATTCAAATTTCTTTTTTATTTTAAAAAATCTCTCAGTTATGTCTTTTTGCATGGAGATACTTTCTTGAAATAGTGAGTCAATTTCTTAGAAAACTGACTCAAAATTAGAAAACTGACTGTTAGTTTAACAGACTGTTAAAGTTTTGAGCAACTGGCCACAGAAGTCCTTGTGTAATTTTACTCATTATTTGACATGAAACCGGAGAGAAGTGCATTAAAGTGAATATACATGTATTGAAGAAGCCTTTTCTTTGAAAAATTATTATAATACCGCTGTCTTGTTTTTGCTCTCTACTTTAAACAACATTATTTAGTACAGTAGCATATTTATTTTTGTTAGGTTATCAAAAACCCTGTGACTGACCATCTTCCTATCGGATGTAAGAAGATAGGGATGTCTTTTAAAGCTGAGCAGTGTGTAGATCCAAGGACCCTAGTTCCCTCAGATGAACCTATAGTGTTTGTGGTAGGGGCCATGGCACATGGAAGTGTAAGTATGCTGTACAGAAGTCATAGTTACTGGCATATAGTTTTCACCTAACCAGCTGAATTCAGGCTTTGTTTACAAATCAAACCTCTTAAAATCAGATATTTGAGCATTTTTTTCTGCCAAGAAACGTTAGATCCAAGCAAATGGAGAGGGGTTATGGTATTTCCAGCCCATAATGTGCTTGGTAAGTAACAGATTCTCATACATCAAGGTATTTAGGAGCAGATGTAGTCCAGTGGTAACGCGCTGGACTGGTAAACCAGGGGTTCCAAGTTTGATCCCCTGCTCCTCCACTAACATTACTAATAGTCTTTCAGATGGGACATTAAACCGAGGTCCCATGTATCAGTGCTTATACACTGAGCATGCGGAAGAACCAGGGGTGTCTCTGGAATGGGATGCTTTCTGTATCTTGCACTACCCCCACAACATAAAATAACTAATCTGTTCAGGGGGTGACGGTCATATGGGCAACCAGTACTGATGATAAATAAGCTCAAATAGATAGAAGATCAAGGTATTTCTTTCTCAGTTCTCTTCCCATTGGTCTTTGTCAGCCTTACTTTATAGCAGTAACTACATAGAGACATACTGTAAAATACAATGCACTTGCAGCAGAGAAGACATCATGCTTGCCACAGGTTATAGTTTTATACCATAACTGTTTTCACTTTAAGTAACTCTGCTTGTTTGCCTTCAGTAATCAGCTTGTTAATATTTGTTTATTTATTTTCAGATTGACACAGATTACACAGAGGAAAGCTATTCCATTAGTAACTACCCACTGTCAGCAGCCTTAACTTGTGCAAAACTTTGTAATGCTTTTGAGGAAAAATGGGGTGTTATGTGATGCAGACTGAGAGCTGAACTCCGCCATTATTACAGACTTCAAACTTGGTATGATGGCTTCTTTAATCAGATGAATGGCCTCTACAGAAATGTAAATGTATCTGCCTAATGTCAAGATGAATGTGGCCAGTAAAATGGAAAAAGTTTCAGACTGTATGGTAAAACAAAAATGACATTTTCCATTCTCGCTTCTAACTTGGTTCATATGTTAGGTTCACAGATAAAGACTGCTACTTTGATGTCAAGGACAACCTTTATATTGAGAAATGTAAACTTTAGTTTGATTGAAAATTGTAATAAATACCTGAAAGCTTGTATTTACTTAAATTTCAAGTTAGCATTTTTTATCTCACTTGAGCAGTTGAGTGTTTTAGGGCCACCATGACCCTCTTGTTCTAAAACTGGAGTGACTAAACAAAGTTAAAATTTTGTTAATGCATGTAATAAATTAAAAGATCAATAAAAATTACAATATTTTATTTCATTAAATGTTTTTATCTATTTTCTCCCAAATACATAAAGTCCTAGACAAGTAGCAAGAGCAACACTGGAAGCAAGTACTGATAGTCCTTTACGACTGATTGAGAACCAGCAAGAATTACTTCCCTTTTCTTCATTGTCCCCACCAACCATTTTGGAATTTTGGCTGGAGGACAATGCCTTGTCAACGAATTGAATTCCTTCGTCTTCACTTGATTTTTGGCAGGATATAATCTCACCAATTACTGAGATTCCTTTTTCTACTTTTGAATTTTTGCTGGATAAACCCCCACTAACTAGCAGAAATCCTTTGTCTGCACTTGATTTTTGATTGGATAATACTTCACCAACCAACTTAATTCCATTGTCTACACTTGATTTCTGATTGGATAATGACACATCAACCAACAGAAATCCTTCGTCTACACTTGAAGTTGATTTTTGGCTGGATGGTGCCTCACAAACCAAGTGAATTCCATCCTCAACAAATGAATTTTGGCTAGATAATGCCTCACCAACCAAATGAATTCCATTGTCTTCACTTGATTTTTGGCTGAATAATGTGTCACCAACCAAGTGAATTCCATTGTTTTCACTTGATTTTTGGCTGAATAATGTGTCACCAACCAAGTGAATTCCATTGTCTTCACTTGATTTTTGGCTGAATAATGTGTCACCAACCAAGTGAATTCCATTGTTTTCACTTGAATTCTGGCAGGATGAAATCTCACCAACTAACTGAACTTGTTCTTCTGCTCTTGATTTTTGACTTGATAATCCCGCACCAACCAAGAGAAATCCTTTGTCTTCATTTGAATTTTGCCTTGATAATTCCTCACCAACCAGATGAAATCCTTTGTCTACATTTAAGTTTTGGCTCAATAATGCCTCATTAACCGATTGGTGACCTTTGTTGACCCGTGATTCTTGGGTGGGTAAACCATTGTCATCTAAATAATTTCCTTCCTCGAATTTTGCTTTGTGGCTGGATAAACCAGTTTGTCCTTCCATCTCACTGAGCGACTGAATTTCAACACTTGATACTGTTTTCTTTTCAGTTTTGTCTTTCAAAAACAATTTTGGTTTTCCATTTAAACATGGTTCTACGTGCGCTGTGTCATTTGCTTCAGTTTTCACCTTTTCAGGTAGTTGGATCTCCCCGTTCATGCTCGATACCAGGCTTGGTAAAAGGTTTTGCTCTTTCGCAGATTCTGAGTGTGTTTCTATTAGAAAATTATTGAAAAGTTATCATTAGCAAATCAGCGAACATGATTATGCTGCGTTGATCAACGTTACACCGTTTCTAAAGAAATGCATGAAGTAAGTAAAGGCATAGGTATAAAGAAGAAGGCCTTTGTGTGCTTCAGTGGTCAACATTGCCTTTTTTAGATTCTTTTTAACAGGAAAAAATAATACGTGTCATTACATTAGCACCAACAACCAAATATGTGAAGAACTGTTGGTATTTCTTTTATATGCTACTTACTTTCAACAGTTGTGCTGTATTCTTTATTTGTTTGTACTGGTCTGTAGGGTGTGCCGAAACCTGCAAAAATAATCATTTTTCTTTAATTATCAGGCAAGTTTAATTCTGAGCTGTCACCCTTTAAGACTATTTCCAGTTTTTTGGTTGTCGAAAAGTTCAAGTTGTCCTCTTCTAAAACATTCACAATGTTTGAACAATTAAATAGTAGAAACTGTCTCTCAAGATCCGCTCTCTAGAAAATAAATATTTTGTGACGTGTAGATTAGTAAGACAACTTCGAAATTAGTTCCACTGACTTTAATGAAAACTTTTAGCACTGATTTCATTGTTCTGTAAAAATATCGAGCTGTAATCTAGCCACACAATATTAAGACTACGGTTCTACTGTATCGTAATGAATAGTTTTAGTTTCTACCAATACTAAACTCACGAACAGAGCGGTAATTTCTGTTTCAGTATACGCAATCATAAGACAACGTTTTTCCTTGAAGTCAAAACAGACAGAACCCTCAGTCTGAAATTGCCAACATATCTCACCTAAAGCACAAACGGATATTTACCCCACCCCCCTCGCCTAAATTAAAGATCATTGGTATTCTAGGTTGCCTAAATACAAGTTTAGGAGCAGCGTCAACCGTAACCCACGAATTGAAGACTTACCGGAACGCTTCGTTTTCATCACGTGATTTCTGTTAAAGATGTGTTCCAGGGTAATCGAATCTTGGCCAACCTGTACTACACGTGGTGATAAACATTCGATTTGCACAGGTGTGCCACTACATGCTCTGGCAATAAGAAACTTGTACTTCACCGTGCTGTTCTGGGGTAACCTGAAATACAAGAGATTTTATAATCAGACAAAATTTGCAGTTTTTAACAATATCCGGACAAGACGGTTTATTACCCAGTGGATAAAAACATAACACCTAAACTTCGTCCAATATATGACGTAATTGTATAAGATACACTACTTACAAAATTCAATAAATGTACATGTATTTTAAAAGTGCTCTTGATAGCATGATGATTTATTTCTGTTTAATACTATCCGATTTTCTACATATTCGTGAATAATTTCAAATCGACAAAAGAAGAGCTTTTATTTCCCGTTGTTTTAAAACTATTTTTCTTATAAATGAAATATTCACCAAGAACGCATCGGTGACTAACAGGATTTTTTTTTTTTGGTCACAGCTAATGATGAAAGCAAGCATTGACTATCTTTTACAAAGATATTTGGTGAACTGGGAATTATCTTGTTAGTCGTACCCTGCAATTCTCACTTTGGGTGTGAACAAAACTCCTGTTCATCTATTTTAGCACAACATTGCTTAAGGGAGGTTGTATTCGCTAGCCTTCCTAAACTTCTCATTAAAGTTAATCTCTGAGTTTATTTATCCCATTATTTCCCATATGACCGATGCCCCCCTGCAGAAAATAGTTATATTATGTCGTAGGGAATAGTGCAAGATACAGAAAGCATACCATTCCAGTGACACCATGCTCAGTGTACAGTAAGAAAATTAGTAATGTTAGTGGAGGAGCGGGGGATCAATTTCGTGATCTGCTCGTCATTAACTCATTAAAGTTGACCCAATACGTTCATTTTTAAGCATTCACTATGATAGCACGCGCCGTCATAAAAAAAACTTTGTCAATCGTGTAATATATTCTGAAAATGATATTTTACAATTAGTATTTAAAAATACTAAAAAAGTGGATGTTGTGTCCTCACAAATTATCTGAATCACATATAATTATTTCAGTTGTTTTTCCTTTTGAACAGCAAACTTCATGCAGATTTCTCTTTTGAAAATAACACCAACAAACTACAAAATTATTTCATTGTCATGCTAATTTATATTCCCTTTCTTCAGTTCTAATCTAAGATATTAAAAATTTCATCTATGCTCTGAATTTCAAGTATCTCGATTCACAGGCCAACTAAATACAAGAAACTATTTTTGAGACAGGTAGGAATTATATAGACCTTTTTGAGTTTGAGACGCAATGTACTGTGCCTTGGTGAAAACTTTTGGATTAAAATTAGTAAAATATATGTACCAACTCAGTCTAATCTTTTCAGAATATATAGATGAAATCATGCAGAAAATAAATCTTCGAAACAGTTGCGTTGCATGATAAGATCACTTTTCTTTCTTCTTTGATATGCCGAAAACACGTGATACCTGTAAGCTTCATATACAGTAGAAGCGCGCCATAATTAAACTGAATGGATACTAGGTTAATTGATTTTACACCAATGAATATAAAAGTGTGTAGTCTTTGTATCGGTGTCGTAAACATTGTGCATATACTAGTATAAGAATAAGAAATCTTATTCGAAAGGATTTCAGAGCTAATGGTAACGCGCTGGACTGGACAAGACGTTAAACCGAGGCCCCATGTAACACTGCTACGCACTGAGCATAGAAAAGGAGCAAGGTTGTCTCTAGAAAGGGATGGTTTGCATTATCCCGCGCAAGCTAAAATAACTAAACTCTGCAGGTGGCGTCGGTCATACGGGCAACCAGTACCGACGTTAAAACATAGACAGGAAAGCAATTCACAATGCTGAAGTATACCCTTGATGCAACGAAAAATGAGCATGACAAAAAATGTCTTTTGGTCAAATTTTGCTTTAAAAAGTGCTCATGCATGTACCGGAATGTGAATACTAGTAAGTTAAAAACAAGCGAATTCGTTGATCGAACTGATGTCCCCCGCCAAATAATACAAATCACTGGAATGGGGCTGTTAAGTTTACATAGATCTTTGACCTTGGAATTTGAGTGAAAAATCAAATGGGCATCTTTATCGATAATGAATCAATGCCCACAAAAATTGAGCTGTGCCAAGCAGAAAAAGCTCTTATAGTAAATGACGTCGTTTGAGAGAAATGATGTCAAAACATTCTCAAAAAGCAGCCGAACAAAAGCAGTTTTTGGTCTAAACAAGTGAAGTGTTTAATTTCTATGCATTGCTTGACTCCTTAATAACACCTGAATTTAAATGTGATACCTCAAATACTTTATGAGTTATGGTCCAAACAAAAATTAAGTATTAAAAAAAAACAAGAGGGTCCATGGGACCCTGGGTCGCTCACCTGCCAACAACTGCTCAATGGTTGCAAGAGTCAGTGGATGCAAATACAATTGCCAATTGACTAAAAGGGTGCAGGCAATTATGACCATGGGTCATCTTTGGTAGAGTTTCACTAGATGTCGTGCGTCATCAGGATTGTTAAAGCACAACGTGGACTATAATGGACTGAGCCTCATAAAAAATATATCAGGCACATATACACATGATACCTAACATGTTTAAAGTTTTAAATCAGTATCTTGAAAAATGTAGAAGTTTGTGCCGCAGTATTTTTTAAAAAATCCTGCCTTTATACAAAAAACTAGGTTGCTGTGAACTGAATGTTGGAACACCGTTCCAAACAGGGATTATGTACATGACGCATGTTCACTCTATTGCCAATTCTACTAATTATTTTAAAATCCAACCATAGATGCAAAAAATATATGGGCAAGACACAAACTATCAGCAGTAAGGCCTATATAGCAGAACTTACTAAGTTCAGAGGGTTGCTGTGACATGGATCTTGGAGGGAGGAACATGGGTTTTGAGTGTAACACATACTTATTTTAATTTTTGGTTGTAAGGGTTGCAGAGACTTTCGGTCTTAAAGTAATGTTATTTATAATACTAGAACTTTTATTAAAATACAATGTACACAATTATAAAGAAAAAGATTCATAACAGAAAAAATTGTGTAAATGCAATCTTTAATAAAATAGAACAATATTAGCCCTTCAAAATTATTTTTCCCTGACTTTTCACTAACTTTTCTGGATTTTTATTTTCCACTGACCAATTTTCAAAATTACCTGACAATTCCCTGACCTTGAAAAAAAATCAAATTTCCCTGACTTTTCAAGTCCCCTGGCAAACCTGCAAGATCTTACATTAACTCAAGTATTGTACAAGTCTGATTAAATTCAAATCAAAAATGAAGCTGCTATTGTGCAGACAAGGTCTAAATAGTTAATTTTGGCACTTTCAGGGGCCATAACCCTGGAACCAATAATGCAATAAGGCAATTTGAAGAAAGGAACCAAGATCTTATGGTAATGAAAGTGAAGATCAGACCAAAATTAAGACCACTAGAGTGCAGAAAAGCTTTTATCATAACTTGACCTAGTGACCTAAATTTCTAAGTCACATGACCCAGTTTCAAACTTGACCTAGATATCATCGAGATAAACATTCTGACAAAGCTTGAAGAAGATCGGACCAAAATTAAGAACACTACAGTGCGGACAAGCTTTTTCTATAATTTGACCTAGTGACCCAGTTTTCAAGGTCACATAACCCAGTTTCGAACCTGATCTAAATATCATTGAGATACACATTCTGACCAAGTTTGAAGAAGATGGGACCAAAATTAAGACAGCTAGAGTGCGGACAAGCTTTTTCTAAAATTCCGACTAGTTACCTTGTTTTCAAGGTCACATGACCCAGTTACGAACTTGTTCTAGATATCATTGAGATACACAATCTGACCAAGTTTGAAGAAGCTCTGACAAAAATTAAGACTACTAGAGTGCGGACAAGCTTTTTCTATAATTTGACCTTGTGACCTAGTTTTGAAGGTGACATAACCCAGTTTCAAACTTAATCTAGATATCATTGGGATTAACATTTTGACCAAGTTTGAAGAAGATCGGACCAAAATTAAAACCGCTAGAGTGCAGAGAAGCTTTTTCTATAATTTGGCCTAGTGACCTAGTTTCAAGGGTGAGATGACCCAGTTATAAACTTGACCTAGATATCATTGAGATAAACATTCTGACCAAGTTTGAAGAAGCTCGGACCAAAATTAGGACTGCTAGAGTGCGGACAAGCTTTTCCTATAATATGACTTTGTGACCTAGTTTTAAAGGTCACATGACCCAGTTTCGAACTTGATCTAGATATCATTGAGATTAACATTTTTACCAAGTTTGAAGAAGATCAGACTAAAATTAAGACCGCTAGAGTGCGGACAAGCTTTTTCTATAATTTGACCAAGTGACCTAGTTTTAAGGGTGAGATGACCCAGTTATGAACTTGACCTAGATATCATTTAGATAAATATTCTGATTAAGTTTGAAGAAGATCGCACCAAAATTAAGACTGCTAGAGCGCGGACAAGCTTTTTCTATAATTTGACCTTGTGACCTAGTTTTAAGGGTGAGATGACCCAGTTATGAACTTGACCTAGATATCATTGAGATAAACATTCTGACCAAGTTTGAAGAAGATCGGACCAAAATTAAGACTGTTAGAGTGCGGACAAGCTTTTTCTATAATTTGACCAAGTGACCTAGTTTTAAGGGTGAGATGACCCAGTTATGAACTTGAGCTAGATATCATTGAGATAAACATTCTGACCATGTTTAAAGAAGATCGCACCAAAATTAAGACTGCTAGAGTGCGGACAACAATTGTGAACGGACGACGGACGGACGGACGGACGGACGGACGACGGACGACGGACGAAAGGTGATCACAAAAGCTCACCCTGTCACTATGTGACAGGTGAGCTAATAAAAAAGGGGAATAACTCTAAAGTTATAAAGTGAAGAGTTACATTTCCTTTGCACTACACTTGCTCAATGAGATCTAACCAAATGTAAAGTTTGAGGTTCATAACTTTAATAGTTTTTGAGTTATGTTCCAAATAAAAATTGTGATGGTCAGGACGAACAAACAGCCGAAGGACAATGCCAAACCTAAATTCCTCTTCTCCTCAATGACATCTATGCACCTATGAAGTTTCATGTTGATACCTTAAAGCTTTTTGAGTAATGTTGCGAACAAAAATAAGGAATAAAAAATAACAAAGGGCAATAAACCCAAAAGTTTTCAAGTGAAGAGTAACAGTTCCTACGCTCTGCATGACTTCTTAATGACATCTATGCGTCTTTAATTTTGATATCTCAAGTACTTTTAGAGTTATGATCCAAACAAAAATTAAATAGGAAAAATAGCAAAGGGGAATAACTAAAAATTATGAAGTGAAGAGTTACACTTCCTATGCACTGCACTTCTACTCAATGAGAGATGTAACCTACGGAATCCTGTTGGGGCCAATTAAAATGTCGCCGTCGCGCTTAGAGGTAGACGATCGACAACGCGACCCGACATTGCGAAAATGCGATACGACGCTCGATAATGTGAAGCGACGCACGACAATGTCAAACGAAATATCGCGTTTCGTTTCGTATTGTCGCGCTATAAAAGCGCGTAATATCGCATTGTCGCTTCGAATTGTCGTGCGTCGTTTCGCACTGTCGAGGTGTCGCGTCGCGATGTCGCGTCGCGTTGTCGTCCGTCGTGTTCTGCATTTGTATAGGCCTCGACGCACGACAATGCGATAAGACGCTCGACAATGCGAAGCGACGCGCGACAACGCGACGCGACATTTTCACAATGTCGTATCGCATTGTCTCGCGTCGCGTGTGATCCTCTACCGCGACACACGGAAATCCAAAACGACACAAGACAACGCGACGCGACGCTCGAAAACGCAAAGCGACACTAGACAATGCGACGCGACAAAGCGACGCGACAACTCGACAATGCGATACGACGCACGACAATGCGAAGCGACAATGCGATATTTCGCGCTTTTATAGCGCGACAATACGAAACGAAAACGCGATATTTCGTTTGACATTGTCGTGCGTCGCTTCACATTGTCGAGCGTCGTATCGCATTTTCGCAATGTCGCGTCGCGTTGTCGAGCGTCTACCTCTAAGCGCGACGGCGACATTTTAATTGGCCTCAACAGGTTTCCGTAAGTTTTAGGTTTATAGCTTAAAACAGGAAAAATAGCAAAGGGGAATAACTAGAAAATTACGAAGTGAATAGTTTCAGGTTCCTATGCATTGCAATTCTACTCAATACGATTTAACCACATACGAAGTTTTCGATTTATAATTTAAATAGATTTAGAGTTATGTTCCAATCAAAGTGCGACGGACGGACGGACGGACGGACAACGCCAAATCAATATCCCTCCGCCTTCGGCAGGGGAAAATAACAATTGAGATTATACATCTCTATAACGTGTACTTATCGATGTTGTGCATGGATTTTTCTTTTGATTTAGGTAGCAATATTATACTCTTCTTTCAACATTTTTAAAGTTTCTCATAAGTTCGAAACACTGTGTATAAAATCTTAACCGTACCAGAATTCCTTCATCCACTGGTCATTGCCACACCACTTTAGACGCTTTGCAAGGTATGGATTATCGCTGCCAAACTGTCGGCCTTGACCCACAATGGCAACGTAATAGTCCTGCTGGGTGCAGGGATAACTCAGATGTTTGTGCACCCAAAACTGAACCGGAATAGAGAGACACAATAGAGACATTTGAAAATAAACAACAGTTAATTCTAAGCAAACTGCCAAAAAATCCTTCACAAGATAAGCCTGGGTAAAATTAGCCAATTAGAACTGAAGCCAGCCTCTGAAACTAATCCATTTGTTTGATTGATGAATGGATGAAAAAATGAACTGATTAGTTTTAAAAATGAAATTATGACAGAATAAAAGGAAAAGAAAGAAAGGACAAAAGAAAGGGGAAAAGGATAAAGAAAGAATGAGAGCACAAATATTGAAAAGAGAAATAAAGCTGTAAAGAAATTACAGTCATTTAATGTGAATTTTGTCTGTTGAAATTGACAGTTACTTTTTGTTCGCTTAACAAATCAAATTACAGAGATTATGATGACTAAGTTTTTTATGACCTTTGTTTACCTGCCCAGTATATTACTTGTTTCGGAACCTTCTTAGGGTATAGGCAGATATGTTTTGTAGTTCGATGACTGTTTCTTTGTTTAGCTTACTTTTTTGCTATTGTGTATTTTAAATAAATTAGTTTTTTGTGCTCTGTAACAACAAGCTTTGTTTCTAAATTTCTTTATAATTCGTGTCTTTTGGTTGATTTCAGTGTCATAGCAAGCATGCACGGCTTAAATCTTATGAAATCTTACGGAAAACAGGTTGAAATTCTCATCAGCATCGTAAGAGGAAAATAGTTTTGTTCGTGCGTAATTGTTTCTTTTTTTATTGTGCAAAAATAAAAAAATGTAAAATTTAAAAAATAAAAATGATAATGACTGATAAAATCGTAAAAATATTCATGAATATAAAATCTTTGCGAGAAATAGTCTGTAGACTTGATCACTTACTCCGGACAAAAGCCGATGTACGCATCAATACATAATGAACTTACGATTCTTGATTTTGATTTGAGGTACAAAAGTCTGAAAACCAATGTATTCATAATTCCTTTCAAACTTGAAGTCAGACTTAAGACTTTATAAAAGCAACAGGAAAATTTTAGATTTGTTCACATGAATTTGGCTGTAGAGGATATAAACACCCTAGCAACATTCCTCAGAAAAAAACAGAACTTTTTACAGATGATAGCACAGTATGTTTTAATGCAGTACATTCCATTGAGTTGATAACAGAAAGTGTCATCTTGAAGATGTTTAGTACCTACTTCAGTTATTCATTAAGACATAAAATCTAATTCTATAGATTCTAATTCATAGATTCTAATTCTATAGATAATATATCTATTTAGATATAGTTGATATTTTGTTATGATGGTCCTTTGCAGAGTAACATATCAATAAAAATAAAGAATAGACCCAAATATGATAAACATTCATTATTGGCTAAAAACACACCTAAAACAAGAAGGGAAGTCTACAAAATAATGAACAATATATCTGAAAATCGCGTCTTTACCTAGCCTACAAGGCAATCTTATAATTAAATGAATTTCCTACCTTATACGTTGATAGCAAAAATAATTGTGTTAAATAAAAATACTTTGTTACTACTGAACTTCATTTTTCTGTTTAGGGAAACACAGGTAGCGTAGAAACAACGTCAGATTTTGATGATCATGACGTCTTTTCATGACGTAATTGGCGTTACGCAATTATATGACTGGCTATTTTTATAATTATATCTATATGACTTTGGCTAATTTTATATAACTACATGACTTTGGTTATTGCTATATAACTACATGACTTTGGCTATTGATATATAACTACATGACTTTGGCTATTGATATATAACTACATGACTTTGGCTATTGTTATATAACTACATGACTTTGGCTATTGATATATAACTACATGACTTTGGCTATTGTTATATAACTACATGACTTTGGCTATTGTTATATAACTACATGACTTTGGCTATTGTTATATAACTACATGACTTTGGCTATTAATATATAACTACATGACTTTGGCTATTGTTATATAACAACATGACTTTGGCTATTGTTATATAACTACATGACTTTGGCTATTGTTATATAACTACATGACTTTGGCTATTAATATATAACTACATGACTTTGGCTATTGATATATAACTACATGACTTTGGCTATTGATATATAACTACATGACTTTGGCTATTGATATATAACTACATGACTTTGGCTATTGTTATATAACTACATGACTTTGGCTATTGTTATATAACTACATGACTTTGGCTATTAATATATAACAACATGACTTTGGCTATTGTTATATAACTACATGACTTTGGCTATTGTTATATAACTACATGACTTTGGCTAGTGATATATAACTACAAGACTTTGGCTATTGTTCTATAACTACATGACTTTGGCTATTGTTATATAACTACATGACTTTGGCTATTGTTATATAACTACATGACTTTGGCTATTGTTATATAACTACATGACTTTGGTTATTGTTATATAACTACATGACTTTGGCTATTGTTATATAACTGCATGACTTTGGCTATTGTTATATAACTACATGATTTTGACTATTGATATATAACTACATGACTTTGGCTATTGTTATATAACTACATGACTTTGGTTATTGATATATAACTACATGACTTTGGCTATTGATATATAACTACATGACTTTGGCTATTGATATATAACTACATGACTTTGGCTATTGATATATAACTACATGACTTTAGCTATTGCTATATAACAACATGACTTTGGCTATTGTTATATAACTACATGACTTTGGTTATTGTTATATAACTACATGACTTTGGCTATTGTTATATAACTACATGACTTTGGCTATTGTTATATAACTACATGACTTTGGCTATTGTTATATAACTACATGACTTTGGCTATTGTTATATAACTACATGACTTTGGCTATTGTTATATAACTACATGACTTTGGCTATTGATATATAACTACAAGACTTTGGCTATTGTTCTATAACTACATGACTTTGGCTATTGTTATATAACTACATGACTTTGGCTATTGTTATATAACTACATGACTTTGGCTATTGTTATATAACTACATGACTTTGGTTATTGTTATATAACTACATGACTTTAGCTATTGTTATATAACTGCATGACTTTGGCTATTGTTATATAACTACATGACTTTGACTATTGATATATAACTACATGACTTTGGCTATTGTTATATAACTACATGACTTTGGTTATTGATATATAACTACATGACTTTGGCTATTGATATATAACTACATGACTTTGGCTATTGTTATATAACTACATGACTTTGGTTATTGATATATAACTACATGACTTTGGCTATTGTTATATAACTACATGACTTTGGCTATTGATATATAACTACATGACTTTGGCTATTGTTATATAACTACATGACTTTGGCTATTGTTATGTAACTACATGACTTTTGTTATTGATATATAACTACGTGACTTTGACTATTGATATATAACTACATGACTTTGGCTATTGTTATATAACAACATGACTTTGGTTATTGATATATAACTACATGACTTTGGCTATTGATATATAACTACATGACTTTGGCTATTGATATATAACTACATGACTTTGGCTATTGATATATAACTACATGACTTTGGCTATTGATATATAACTACATGACTTTGGTTATTGATATATAACTACATGACTTTGGCTATTGATATATAACTACATGACTTTGGCTATTGATATATAACTACATGACTTTGGCTATTGATATATAACTACATGACTTTGGCTATTGATATATAACTACATGACTTTGGCTATTGATATATAACTACATGACTTTGGCTATTGATATATAACTACATGACTTTGGCTATTGTTATATAACTACATGACTTTGGCTATTGATATATAACTACATGACTTTGGCTATTGTTATATAACTACATGACTTTGGCTATTGATATATAACTACATGACTTTGGCTATTGTTATGTAACTACATGACTTTGGCTATTGTTATATAACTACATGACTTTGGCTATTGTTATATAACTACATGACTTTGGCTATTGTTATATAACTACATGACTTTGGCTATTGCTATATAACTACATGACTTTGGCTATTGTTATATAACTACATGACTTTGGCTATTGTTATATAACTACATGACTTTGGCTATTGTTATACCTGCAGGCGACTGTACTATTATTTATTTATTTTTTTCGTAAAAATGTCTTTTCTAAACCATGTTATGCTAGAATAGCGTTAAAGCACGTTTTTTCGTGCCCGAGCCGTACGGGCACCAACCTTCCCTTGGGATTCTGCAGATGTTATAACACGAGAAAACGTACGTGAACCCTATATTGAAATATAGCTACATGACTTTGGCTATTGTTATAATTTTATAACTTTTGTAATAATTACACATGGAGAAGACATTAAATTTCTCGAAACGCGTTCTGTAATGAGTTCGTCTTCGTTTTATTCACATAAATGACCTTAATGTAAAAATTCGAAAATCCTTACTTCAAGGAATTATAAACAAGAGGGCCATGATGGCCTTTTATCGCTCACCGTAGAACCATTGTACATATTGTGCTGTAAATTCCAAAAAAGAGAACGCGGATCAGTATGTCAAGGTTAAAATATATTTCCAAACTTGTCCATGTGTTTAAAATTTCTTTTAACCAACCTTACTCAAACAAATATGATAAAGGTCCACAAAGGGAATATTTCTGTGAAAGAACATTAAAATTTAGCCAGGGGTTTCACAGGAGAATATTTTCAAAGTTTTCCATATTGTCGTATAGTGGAAACGTGCCCGACCACTGTCTGCCAAGTTTCTTTCCTTTTAACAAACTACATGACTTGAAGGAATTTGATATAAAGTCATCACAAGAACCTTTCTGTGAAATTATTTCGAAACTAGAGCTTTCACTAAATGTGATTAATACCCCCGCAAGACTGCTTCGGAACTGAGCAAGTTATTAGTAACAGAATACATTGTAAAAGAATTGAAATAGAGTTATGGTTGTGGGCAATTAAAGATAGTTGTGGTTCTAGTACACTGGATTTCCTTTCACTGTGGTTCACCATTGTATGAAGTTGCATTGAATTCCAACCATTACTTTTCAAGTTATCCTCCGGACAAGGAAAACCAACAAAGGGTTATAACTGTGCAAATAGAGATGATAGAGTTATAGCTCTTATACATTGTACTTTCTGTCATTTTGCTTGTTCATTGTATGAAGTTGCATTGAATTCCAACAATTAGTTTTCAAGTTATATTCCCGACAAGGAAAAGCAACAAAGGGGAATAAGCGTGCAAATAGTGAAGATAGAGTAAAAGCTCTTGTACACTGCACTTCCTGTCATTGTGCTTGAATCATTGTATTAAGTTGCATTGAATTCCAACCAGTAGTTTTCAAGTTATGCCCCGGACAAGGAAAACCAACAAAGTGCAATAACTGTGCAAGTACTGAAGATATATTTATAGCTCTTGTACACTGCACTTTCTGTCATTGTGTTGGATCATTGTATGAAGTTGCATTGAATTCAAACCGTTAGTTTGCAACAGACCGTCCGACCGACCGACCGCCTGCCCGACCGACTAACCACCGGGTGACTCCTAGATATCCCCCAAACTTCGTAAAAGAATTTGGTAAAGAGCCGCCACAGGAACACTTTTGTGAAATTATTTTGAAATTTGGTAGGTGGTTGCTAAGAGTTTCTCAATAATCTCGGCATGGCAACAAGAGTTCTACATTGAATTTAAAAAAGATAATTTAGGAATATTCTTGTGAAGTTTGGTCAAAATTGGCCGCGTGGTTTAGGAGCAGATGAAGTTCAGGGAAATGTTGACGAACGACATACGACGGACAGTCACCCATTCTAACAGCTTACTCTTGAGCACTTCATATTCACCTAGTGCTTTTGTTTCTGGTTTTATAACCAACAACATGTATTCTTCGTATTCATATCACTTTTTGGAAGGATCCTCTTACTTGTGTGTGGAAATTTCGTCTAAGGCCCCCGCAAAGCTTGATGATTACCCAGGTCATAGAATTAAACCTGTTTAAGAACTGCCTCTCAAATAATGAAAACCATATATACAGTAATTTAATGTGAATTTTGTCTGTTGAAATTGACAGTTTCTTTTTGTTCGCTTAACAAATCAAATTACAGAGACTATGATGACTAAGTTTTTTATGACCTTGCTTTACCTGCCCAGTACATTACTAGTTTCAGAACCTTCTTAGGGTATAGGTAGATATTTTTGTAGTTCGATGACTGTTTCTTTGTTTAGCTTACTTTTTTAACTATTGTATATTTTAAATAAATTAGTTTTTGTGATCTGTAACAACAAACCTTTGCTTCTAAATTTCTGTATTATTCTTTTGGTTTATTTCAGTGTCATAACAAGAAGGCAGGGCTTACTTCTATTGAAATCTTACGGAAAACAGGTTGAAATTCTCATCAGTATCGTAAGTGGAAAATAGTTTTGTTCATACTTTTTACTGTGCAAAAGCCGTAAATTTTAAAAAAATGAAAAAGATAATGACTGATAAAATCGTAAAAAATATTTATGAATATAAAATCTTTGCGAGAAATAGTCCGTGGACGTGATCACTGACTCGACAAAATCCGATGTGTGCATCAATACATAATGAACTTACGATTCTTGATTTTGATTTGAGGTATAAAATTCTGAAAACCAATTAATTCATAATTCATTTCAAACTTGAAGTCAGACTTCAGCAGGGAAATTTTAGATTTTATCACATGAATTTGGCTATAGAGGATGTAAACACCCTAGCAACATTCCTCAGGAAAAAAAAAAGATACAGAACAGATGATAGCATATATGCTTTAGTGCAGTAAATGCCAATGATTCGATTTGAGAAAGCGTCATCTTGAAAATATTTTGTACCTACTCCTCTTACTCATTAAGATATCAATTCTAACTCTATAGATAATATATCTATTCAGATAAAGTTAATATTTTATAAACGATGGTCATATGCATGATAACATATCAATAAAAGTAAAGAAGTAAAGAATAGATTCAAATATGATAAACATTCATTATTAATGACTTAAACACACCTAAAACAAGAAGAAATGTTTATAATATAATGTGCAATATATCTCAAAATCGCGTCTTTACCTAGCCTACAAGACAATCTTATAATTAAATGAATTTCTTACCTTATACGTTGATAGCAAAAATAATTGTGTTAAATAAAAAAACTTTGTTACTACTGAACTTCATTTTTCTGTTTTGGGAAACACAGGTAGCGTAGAAACAACGTCAGATTTTGATGATCATGACATCTTTTCATGACGTAATTGGCGTAACGCAATTATATGACTGGCTATTTTTATAATTATATCTATATGACTTTGGCTAATTTTATATAACTACATGACTTTGGTTATTGATATATAACTACATGACTTTGGTTATTGATATATAACTACATGGCTTTGGCTATTGTTATATAACTACATGACTTTGGTTATTGATATATAACTACATGGCTTTGGCTATTGTTATATAACTACATGACTTTGGTTATTGATATATAACTACATGGCTTTGGCTAATTTTATATAACTACATGACTTTGGCTATTGATATATAACTACATGACTTTGGCTATAAGAATATAATTACATGACTTTAGCGATTGATATATAGCTATATGACTTTGGCTATTGATATATAGCTACATGTCTTTGGCTATTGATATATAGCTACATGACTTTGGCTATTGTTATATAACTACATGACTTTGGTTATTGATATATAACTACATGGCTTTGGCTAATTTTATATAACTACATGACTTTGGCTATTGATATATAACTACATGACTTTGGCTATAAGAATATAATTACATGACTTTGGCGATTGATATATAGCTATATGACTTTGGCTATTGATATATAGCTACATCTCTTTGGCTATTGATATATAACTACATGACTTTGGTTATTGATATATAACTACATGACTTTGGCTATTGTTATATAACTACATGACTTTGGTTATTGATATATAACTACATGACTTTGGTTATTGATATATAACTACATGACTTTCGCTATTGTTATATAACTACATGACTTTGGCTATTGTTATATAACTACATGACTTTGCCTATTGTTATATAACTACATGACTTTGGCTATTGTTATATAACTACATGCCTTTGGCTATTGTTATATAACTACATGACTTTGGCTATTGTTATAAAACTACATGACTTTGGTTATTGTTTTATAACTACATGGTTTTGGCTATTGTTATATAACTACATGGCTTTGGTTATTGTTATATAACTACATGACTTTGGTTATTTATATATAACTACATGACTTTGGCTATTGTTATATAACTACATGGCTTTGGTTATTGATATATAACTACATGACTTTGGTTATTGTTTTATAACTACATGACTTTGGCTATTGTTATATAACTACATGACTTTGGTTATTGATATATAACTACATGACTTTGGCTTTTGTTATATAACTACATGACTTTGGTTATTGATATATAACTACATGACTTTGGCTATTGTTATATAACTACATGACTTTGGTTATTGATATATAACTACATGACTTTGGCTATTGTTATATAACTACATGACTTTGGTTATTGATATATAACTACATGGCTTTGGCTAATTTTATATAACTACATGACTTTGGCTATTGTTATATAACTACATGACTTTGGCTATTGTTATATAACTACATGACTTTGGCTATTGTTATATAACTACATGACTTTGGTTATTGTTATATAACTACATGACTTTGGTTATTGATATATAACTACATGGCTTTGGCTAATTTTATATAACTACATGACTTTGGTTATTGATATATAACTACATGACTTTGGCTATTGTTATATAACTACATGACTTTGGTTATTGTTGTATAACTACATGACTTTGGTTATTGATATATAACTACATGGCTTTGGCTAATTTTATATAACTACATGACTTTGGTTATTGATATATAACTACATGACTTTAATTTTTGATATATAACTACATGACTTTGGCTATTGTTATATAACTACATGGCTTTGGTTATTGTTATATAACTACATGACTTTGGCTATTGTTATATAACTACATGACTTTGGCTATTGTTATATAACTACATGACTTTGGCTATTGTTATATAACTACATGACTTTGGTTATTGTTATATAACTACATGACTTTGGTATTTGATATATAACTACATGGCTTTGGCTAATTTTATATAACTACATGACTTTGGTTATTAATATATAACTACATGACTTTGGCTATTGTTATATAACTACATGACTTTGGTTATTTATATATAACTACATGACTTTGGCTATTGTTATATAACTACATGACTTTGGTTATTGATATATAACTACATGGCTTTGGCTAATTTTATATAACTACACGACTTTGGTTATTGATATATAACTACATGACTTTGGTTATTGTTATATAACTACATGACTTTGGCTATTGATATATAACTACATGACTTTGGCTTTTGTTATATAACTACATGACTTTGGTTATTGATATATAACTACATGGCTTTGGTTATTGATATATAACTACATGGCTTTGGCTATTGTTATATAACTACATGACTTTGGCTTTTGTTATATAACTACATGACTTTGCCTATTGTTATATAACTACATGACTTTGGCTATTGTTATATAACTACATGGCTTTGGCTATTGTTATATAACTACATGACTTTGGCTATTGTTATATAACTACATGGCTTTGGTTTTTGATATATAACTACATGGCTTTGGTAATTGATATATAACTACATGACTTTGGCTATTGATATATAACTACATGACTTTGGCTATTGTTATATAACTACATGACTTTGGTTATTGATATATAACTACATGACTTTGGCTATTGTTATATAACTACATGGCTTTGGTTAATGATATATAACTACATGACTTTGGCTATTGTTATATAACTACATGACTTTGGTTATTGATATATAACTACATGACTTTGGTTATTGATATATAACTACATGACTTTGGCTATTGATATATAACTACATGACTTTGGCTATTGTTATATAACTACATGACTTTGGTTATTGATATATAACTACATGACTTTGGCTATTGTTATATAACTACATGGCCTTGGTTATTGATATATAACTACATGACTTTGGCTATTGTTATATAACTACATGACTTTGGCTATTGTTATATAACTACATGACTTTAGCTATTGTTATATAACTACATGGCTTTGGTTATTTTTATATAACTACATGACTTTGGCTATTGTTATATAACTACATGACTTTGGCAATTGTTATATAACTACATGACTTTGGTTATTGATATATAACTACATGACTTTGGTTATTGTTAGTTTGCAACAGACCGTCCGACCGACCGCCCGCCCGACCGATCAACCACCGGATGACTCCTAGATATCCCCCAAACTTCGTTTAGGGGGTATATTTAGGTAAGGGTCTTATTGAGGATAATATTTTTTAGTTTTCTATATCGTTGTATAGTGACTGAAACTTGCCCCACCGCCTATGTCAGTAAGTTTAGAAAAATTAAACAACATTAAAGGGACTTTAAAAAAGGAGCATTTGTGGGAAAATATTTTCAAAATGTGCAAGCGGTTTCCATATTATGGTCATAAAGTGAAAACATTTCCCAGCCTCTGTCGGCTATGTTTATTAAGGATCATGATGGTGTGAAGAATTTTGATTAAGGGCCACATAAGAACTATATTTTGTAAAAAATATTTTGTAAAACTGCAAGCAGTCATATAGTGAAAACAAACTCTGTCCTCTGTAGGACATGTTTTTTCAAGAATTCGAAATGGCTTAAAAGAATTTGGTAAAGAGCCGCCACAGGAACACTTTTGTGAAATTATTTTGAAATTTGGTAGGTGGTTGCTAAGAGTTTCTAAAGAGTTCTGCATGGAATTTAAAAAAAAATAATTCAGGAATATTCTTGTGAAGTTTGGTTAAAATTGGCCGCGTGGTTTAGGAGGAGATGAAGATCAGGGAAATGTTGACGAACGACATACGACGGACAGTCACCCATTCTAACAGCTTACTCTTGAGCACTTCATATTCACCTAGTGCTTTTGTTTCTGGTTTTATAACCAGCAACATGTATTCTTTGTATTCAGATTACTCTTTAGAAGGATCCTCTTACTGGTGTGTGGAAATTTCGTCTAAGGCCCCCGCAAAGCTTGATGAATACCCAGGTCATAGAATTAAACCTGTTTAAGAACTGCTTCTTAAATAAAGAAAACCATATATATAGTATTTTAATGTGAATTTTGTCTGTTAAAATTGACAGTTACTTTTTGTTCGCTTAACAAATCAAATTACAGAGACTATGATGACTAAGTTTTTTATGACCTTTGTTTACCTGCCCAGTATATTACTTATTTCAGAACCTTCCTAGGGTATAGGCAGATATGTTTTGTAGTTCGATGACTGTTTCTTTGTTTAGCTTACTTTTTTTGCAATCCGCTATTACATATTTTAAATAAATTAGTTTTTGTGCTCTGTAACAACAAACTTTTGCTTCTATATTTCTGTATAATTCGTGTGTTTGCACATTCTTTTGGTTGATTTCAGTGTTGTAACAAGAATGCAGGGCTTAAATCTGTTGAAATCTTACGGAAAACAGGTTGTAATTCTCATCAGTATCGTAAGTAGAAAATAGTTTTGTTCATGCGTATTTGTTTTTTATTGTACAAAAGCCGTAAAATTTAAAAAAATAAAAATGATAATGACTGATAAAATCGTAAAAATATGCGTACTTATAAAATCTTTGCGAGAAATAGTCTGTGGATGTGTTCACTGACTCGACAAAAGCCGATGTACGCATCAATACATAAAGAAATTACGATTCTTGATTTTAATTTGAGGTACAAAAGTCTGAAAACCAATTTATTCATAATTCCTTTCAAACTTGAAGTCATACTTACGACTTAATAAAAGTAGCAATAAAATTTTAGATTTTTTCGCATGAATTTGGCTGTAGAGGATGTAAACACCCTAGCAACATTCCTCAGAAAAAAAAAAGAACTTTTTACAGTTGATAGCACAATATGCTTCAATGCAGTAAATTCCATTGAGTTGATAACAGAAAGTGTCATCTTGAAGATGTTTAGCACCTAATCCTGTTATTCATTAAGACATAAAATCTAATTCTATAGATTCTAATTATATAGATTCTAATTCTATAGATAATATATCTATTCAGATAAAGTTAATATTTTGTAATGATGGTCCTTTACAGGGTAATATGTCAATAAAAATAAAGAATAGATTCAAATAGGACAAACATTCGTTATTGCCTGAAAACACACCTAAAACAAGAAGGGAAGTCTACAAAATAATGTGCAATATATCTGAAAATCGCGTCTTTACCTAGCCTACAAGACAATCTTATAATTAAATGAATTTCTTACCTTATACGTTGATAGCAAAAATAATTGTGTTAAATAAAAAAACTTTGTTACTACTGAACTTCATTTTTCTGTTTTGGGAAACACAGGTAGCGTAGAAACAACGTCAGATTTTGATGATCATGACGTCTTTTCATGACGTAATTGGCGTAACGCAATTATATGACTGGCTATTTTTATAATTATATCTATATGACTTTGGCTAATTTTATATAACTACATGACTTTGGTTATTGATATATAACTACATGACTTTGGCTATTGATATATAACTACATGACTTTGGCTATTGTTATATAACTACATGACTTTGGCTATTGTTATATAACTACATGACTTTGGCTATTGTTATAACTAAAGGCGACTATACTATTACTGATTTTTTTTTCCGTAAAAATGTCTTTTCTAGACCATGTTATGTCGACCATGTTATGCTAGAATAGCGTTAAAGCACGTTTTTTCGTGTCATAACATCTGCAGAATCCCATGGGAATGTTGGTGCCCGTAGGGCACGGGTACCAACCTTCCCTTGGGATTCTGCAGATGTTATAACACGAGAAAACGTGCGTGAACCCTATATTGAAATATAGCTACATGACTTTGGCTATTGTTATAATTTTATAACTTTTGTAATAGTTACACATGGAGAAGACATTAAAATTATCGAAACGCGTTCTGTAATGAGTTCGTCTTCGTTTTATTCACATAAATGACCTTAATGTAGTAATTCGAAAATCCTTACTTCAAGGAATTATAAACAAGAGGGCCATGATGGCCTTTTATCGCTCACCTTAGAACCATTGTACATATTGTGCTGTAAATTCCAAAAAAAAGAACGCGGATCAGTATGTCAAGGTTAAAATATGTTTCCAAACTTGTCCATGTGTTTAAAATTTCTTTTAACCAACCTTACCCAAACAAATATTATAAAGGTCCACAAAGGGAATAATTTTTTGAAAGAACATTGAAATTTAGCCAGGGGTTTCACAGGAGAATATTTTTCAAAGTTTTCCATATTGTCGTATAGTCTAAACGTGCCCGACCACTGTCTACCAAGTTTCTTTCCTTTTAACAAACTACATGATTTGAAGGAATTTGAAATAAAGTCATCGCAAGAACCTTTCTGTGAAATTATTTCAAAACTAGAGCGTTCACTAAATGTGATTAATACCCCCGCAAGACTGCTTCGGAACTGAGCAAGTTATTAGTAACAGAATACATTGTAAAAGAATTGAAATAGAGTTATGGTTGTGGGCAATTAAAGATAGTTGTGGTTCTAGTACACTGAATTTCCTTTCACTGTGGTTGGACATTGTATGAAGTTGCATTGAATTCCAACCATTACTTTTCAAGTTATCCTCCGGACAAGGAAAACCAACAAAGGGCATTAATTCTGCAAATACTGAAGATGGAATTATGGCTCTTGTACACCGCACCTCCACTCATTGTGCTTGATTATTGTATGAAGTTGCATTGAATTCCAACAATTAGTTTTCAAGTTATCCTCCGGACAAGGAAAACCAACAAAGGGTTATAACTGTGCAAATAGAGATGATAGAGTTATAGCTCTTATACACTGCACTTTCTGTCATTTTGCTTGTTCATTGTATGAAGTTGCATTGAATTCCAACAATTAGGTTCAAGTTATATTCCCGACAAGGAAAAGCAACAAAGGGGAATAAATGTGCAAATAGTGAAGATAGAGTTAAAGCTCTTGTACACTGCACTTTCTGTCATTGTCCTTGAATCATTGTATGAAGTTGCATAGAATTCAAACCAATAGTTTGCAACAGACCGTCCGACCGACCGCCCGCCAGACCGATCAACCACCGGGTGACTCTTAGATATCCCCCAAACTTCGTTTAGGGGGTATAATTAGGTAAGGGTTTTATTGAGGATAATATTTTTTAGTTTTCTATATCGTTGTATAGTGACTGAAGATATATTTATAGCTCTTGTACACTGCACTTTCTGTCATTGTGTTTGATCATTGTATGAAGTTGCATTGAATTCAAACCATTAGTTTGCAACAGACCGTCCGACCGACCGCCCGCCCGACCGATCAACCACCGGGTGACTCCTAGATATCCCCTAAACTTCGTTTAGGGGGTATAATTAGGTAAGGGTTTTATTGAGGATAATATTTTTTAGTTTTCTATATCGTTGTATAGTGACTGAAACTTGCCCCACCGCCTATGTCAGTAAGTTTTTAAAAAATTAAACAACATTAAAGGGACTTTAAAAAAGGAGCATTTGTTGGAAAATATTTTCAAAATGTGCATGCGGTTTCCATATTATGGTCATAAAGTGAAAACATTTCCCAGCCTCTGTCGGCTATGTTTATGAAGGATCATGATGGTGTGAAGAATTTTGATTAAGGGCCACATAAGAAACATTTTTGTAAAAAAATATTTTGTAAAACTGCAAGCAGTCATATAGTGAAAACAGACTCTGGCCTCTATAGGACATGTTTTTCAAAAGTTCGAAATGGCTTAAAAGAATTTGGTAAAGAACCGCCACAGGAACACTTTTGTGCAATTATTTTGAAATTTGGTAGGTGGTTGCTAAGAGTTTCTCAATAATCTCGGCATGGCAACAAGAGTTCTACATGGAATTTAAAAAAAATAATTCAGGAATATTCTTGTGAAGTTTGGTTAAAATTGGCCGCGTGGTTTAGGAGATGAAGTTCAGGGAAATGTTGACGAACGACATACGACGGACAGTCACCCATTCTAACAGCTTACTCTTGAGCACTTCATATTCACCTAGTGCTTTTGTTTCTGGTTTTATAACCAGCAACATGTATTCTTCGTATTCAGATTACTCTTTGGAAGGATCCTCTTATAGTGTGTGTGAAATTTCGTCTAAGGCCCCCGCAAAGCTTGATGATTACCCAGGTCATAGAATTAAACCTGTTTAAGAACTGCCTCTCAAATAATGAAAACCATATACATGTATACGGTAATTTAATGTGAATTTTGTCTGTTGAAATTGACAGTTACTTTTGTTCGCTTAACAAATCAAATTATAGAGATTATGATGACTAAGTTTTTTATGACCTTTGTTTACCTGCCCAGTATATTACTTGTTTTAGAACCTTCTTAGGGTATAGGCAGATATGTTTTGTAGTTCGATGACTGTTTCTTTGTTTAGCTTACTTTTTTGCTATTGTATATTTTAAATAAATTAGTTTTTATGCTCTGTAACAACAAACCTTTGCTTCTAAATTTCTGTATTATTCTTTTGCTTGATTTCACTGTCATAACAAGAAGGTAGGGCTTAATTCTATTGAAATCTTACGGAAAACAGGTTGAAATTCTCATCAGTATCGTAAGTGGAAAATAGTTTTGTTCATACGTAATTGTTTTTAATTGTGCAAAAGCCGTAAATTTTAAAAAATAATAAAGATAATGACTGATAAAATCGTAAAAAATATTTATGAATATAAAATCTTTGCGAGAAATAGTCCGTGGACGTGATCACTGACTCGACAAAATCCGATGTGTGTATCAATACATAATGAACTTACGATTCTTGATTTTGATTTTAGGTACAAAAGTCAGAAAACTAGTTTATTAATAATTCCTGGTAGATGATGTAAACACCCTAGCAACATTCCTCACGGAAAAAAATATACAGAACAGATGATAGCATATATGCTTTAGTGCAGTAAATTCCAGTGATTCGATTTGAGAAAGCGTCATCTTGAAAATATTTGGTACCTACTCCTCTTACTCATTAAGATATAAATTCTAATTCTATAGATAATATATCTATTCAGATAAAGTTAATATTTTATAAATCATTGTCCTATGCATGGTAACATATCAATAAAAATAAAGAATAGATTCAAATATGATAAACATTCATTACTGATGACTTAAAACACTCCTAAAACAAGAAGGAAAGTTTATAATATAATGTGCAAAATATCTCAAAATCGTGTCTTTACCTAGCCTACAAGTCAATCTCATAAATTAAAAAAAATCTTACCTTATACGTTGACAGCAAAAATAAATGTGTTAAATAAAAATACTTTGTTACTACTGAACTTCATTTTTCTTTTTAGGAAACAAAGGTATCGTAGAAACAACGTCAGATTTTGATGATCGTGACGTCTTTTCATGACGTAATTTGCGTAACGCAATTAAATGACTTTGTCTTTTGGAATATAAATGACTTTGGCTATTGTTATATAACTACATGACTTTGGCTATTAGAATAAAACTACATGACTTTGGCTATTGATAATTAACTACATGGCTTTGGCTATTGTTATAAAACTACATGACTTTGGCTATTGATAATTAACTACATGACTTTGGCTATTGTTATAAAACTACATGGCTTTGGCTATTGTTATATAACTACATGACTTTGGCTGTTAGAATATAACTACATGACTTTAGCTATAAGAATATAGCTACATGTCTTTGGCTATTAGAATATAACTACATGACTTTAGCTATTAGAATATTACATGACTTTGGCTATTGATATATAACTACATGACTTTGGCAATTGTTATATAACTACATGACTTTTGGTATCGTTATATAACTACATGTCTTTGGCAATTGTTATATAACTACATGACTTTGGCTATTGTTATATAACTACATGTCTTTGGCTATTAGAATATAACTACATGACTTTAGCTATTAGAATATTACATGAATTTGGCTATTAGAATATAACTACATGGCTTTGGCAATTGTTATATAACTACATGGATTTGCCTATTGTTATATAACTAGGTGCCTTTGGCTATTAGAATATAGCTACATCACTTTGGCTATTAGAATATAACTACATGACGTTTGCTATTGTAATATAACTACATGACTTTTGCTATTGATATATAACTTCATGGCTTTGGCTATTGTTATATAACTACATGCCTTTGGTTATTAGAATATAGCTACATGGTTTTGGCTATTGTTATATAACTTCATGACATTGGCTATTGTTATATAACTACATGACTTTGGCTATTAGAATATAACTACATGGCTTTAAGATAAGATAAGATAAGATTTATTTTGGCATAATGTACATACATGGTATTTAAACACATGAAGTGATAAATAGTCAACGGATACATTAGCACAAAAACCATGACGTGTACACCAACACCAGGGATAACACAAAAAAGGGTAAACCCTTATTTCCATTGTGGTTCATTGTGGACTTTGGCTTTGGCTATTTAATATATAACTACATGGCTTTGGCTTTTGTTTTATAACTACATGGCTTTGGCTATTGTTATATAACTACATGACTTTGGCTATTGTTATATAACTGCATGACTTTGGCTATTAGAATATAACTACATGACTTTTGCTGTTGATATATAGCTACATGTCTTTGGCTATTGTTATATAACTACATGACTTTGGCTATTGTTATATAACTACATGTCTTTGGCTATTGTTATATAACTACATGTCTTTGGCTATTAGAATATAACTACATGACTTTGGCTATTGTTATATAGCTACATGTCTTTGGCTAATAGAATATAACCACATGACTTTGGCTATTGTTATATAACTACATGTCTTTGGCTATTAGAATATAACTACATGACTCTGGCTATTTGAATAGAACTACATGACTTTGCCTATTATTATATAACTACATGACTTTGGCTATTAGAATATAACTACATGACTATGGCTTTTAGTATATATATAACTACATGACTTTAGCTATTAGAATATAACTACATGACTTTGGCTTTTGATATATAACTACATGTCTTTGGCTATAAGAATATAACTACATGACTTTGGCTATTGTTATTTAACTACATGACTTTGGCTATTAGAATATAACTACATGACTTTGCTATTGATATATAGCTACATGACTTTGGCTATTGATATATATAGCTACATGTCTTTGTCTTTTGATATATAACTACATGACTTTGGCTATTGATATATCGCTAGATGTCTTTGGCTATTGATATATAGCTACATGTCTTTGGCTATTGATATATAGCTACATGTCTTTGCTATTGATATATAGCTACATGTCTTTGTCTATTGATATATAGCTACATGACTTTGGCTATTAGAATATAACTACATGACTTTGGCTATTAGAATATAACTACATGACTTTGGCTATTGATATATAGCTACATGTCTTTGGCTATTGATATATAACCACATGGCTTTGGCTATAGTTATATAGTTACAAGACATTGGCTATTATATATAACCACATGGCTTTGGCTATTGATATAAAACTATACATGGCTTTGGCTACTGTTATATAACCACATGGGTTTGGTTTCAAGAAACATTTCTGTAAAAAATATTTTTTAAACTGCGAGCTGTCATATGGTGAAAACAGACTCAGGCCTCTGTAAGCCAAGGTTTTCAAGGGTCCGAAATGGCTTAAAAGAATTTGGCAAAGAGCAACCATAGGAACACTTTTGTGAAATTATTTTGAAATTTTGCAGGAGGTTTCTGAGAGTTTCTAAACATGGTTGTGATAGCAACAAAAGTTCTACAGGGAATTAAAAAAAACATTCAATTCGGGAATATTCCTGTGAATTTTGGTTAAAATTGGCCGCGTGGTTCAGGAGATGGAGTTCGAATGAAAATGTTGACGGAGGACTTACTCTTGAGCACTTCGTTATCAGTTGAACTAAAAATGCATCTGAACAAACAAACAAACAAACAAACAAACGTTCTAGTGAGATCTATTTGAATGATAGCATCTTTACTTCGCTAATAAAGTAATCTTATTATTAAGCATCTTTCTTACCTTTTGTGCTGATAATTATTCTATATATGTTGATAATACATGTCTTGTTGTGAAAACTGAACTAAATAACGCTATTTATGGTTGAGATGTAGCTTAGAAACAACGTCAGTTTTTGATGACAATGACATCTCATTTGTGACGTAATTCACGTTACAGTCATTTTCTTTACTTGTGTTTTGACAGTAAGATCTGGGAATACCAAATCTGTGCATAACTACATCGAAAATTAAACAAGTTCGTGAAGAAATAATCCCAAAATTTTAATGCTTTTATTTGTTCACAAACAGACTAATTCCTTCCTATTGAGGTTACAGTTTTGACATCTTTTACTGGTGTGAGGTAGTTCGACTAGATCTATAGCTATGAATGTTCTCCACTAATGTTTCAGTTTTACAAGACACTTGTCTATGAAGGGCAGACTTTTATGTTTTGAACGTCTCATGCGGGAATTGAAACCATTCGAGAGCAAATCTGACTAAAATATTCGATAGTGTAGCAATTTTTGGGTTGCGCTTTTAATCTCATTACATGTCAGTTACTGGAGTCTGTATCGGTAATACTAACTGTATTTCATTAAGTTATATACATTAAGATATAAGTAATGATCGTAACCCAATTTAACGTAACAGACTACATGGACAGTAAGAATAGTGTTTAAACGACTTTACAATTTTGGACGTCAATGTTACAAGCTACTGACTGCTCTTGTCTTTCTGGTTTTATCCCATCCTTAAAACTTGCGATTCCAATTTTCATATAACCACGATCGTGATCGTGAACAAAAATTGACAGTAAATAATTGTGCTAGAAATGCTCTGACTTGTCCAACTTCGCTTCAATGTTAACTTTCACGTCAGAAGAGATCTTTGAGAACTTAAAGAATAATACATAGGGCAAGATTGTTTTTTACATGGCTTCTCTATCTGCCGATTCTGTTGTCAAGAAGATAAGATGTAGACCGATGATTGTTTTAATAGCCACTGAGAACTTCACTAGAAGTGTTCTTTAGGCTTTGAAAACTCGGGTCAGTCCTTTTGATTAGATATGTGCAGCATTCTGCTTCTTCAAGAAAATGAGGAAAAGAAGACAATGTCAAATGTCTAGCTTCATTGCTTTTCGATTGCTGTTAACTTGAGAACAGACACATGTTTTTATTTGGTTGTTGCTTTGAAATTCAGAACAGAATTAAACCAAGTGTAGGACAATAGCCCACTGGGACAATAGCCCACTAGGACATTAGCCCACAAGGACAATAGCCCACTAGGACAATAGCCCACTGGGACAATAGCCCACTAGGACAATAGCCTACTGGGACAATAGCCCACTAGGACAATAGCCCACTGGGACAATAGCTCACTAGGACAATAGCCCACTGGGACAATAGCCCACTAGGACAATAGCCCACTTATATATATATAATTATGCATTTAATTAAGAAATTGAGTATGTAATGAGTTTAAAGTTAAAGTATTCATAAATCAACAGTGTAGACTTTTTTATATTCTGAAATTTCTGTTTAAACAAACAGTGTGCTCAGATCCAGATCTAGTGGGTTATTTACCAGCTCTGTACTTTTTACTCATGTTTTATTTGGTAGACACAGGGGATAAATGAGTTAAAACGCAGTATATAATTGAATATGAAAATTAATATTTTAGCTATAAACATAAAAAGGATTCAAGTTGTATTTAAAATATATAGATGTAAACAAGACATAAGAAAATGTTCAAATTTGATTTTTGAACCCTGTTTTATAAACAGTGGGCTTTGTCCTCCTTGCCAAATTTAGCAGTGGGCTATTGTCCAGTGAGCTCTTGTCCAGTGGGCTATTGTCCCAGTGGGGCTATTGTCCGTTCCCCAATTAAACCATTATATTGTTAATTTATATTTAAGCCTATTGCATCAGGTCAGGTCAGGTCATTCTGTTGTGTTAACGAAGACTATGTGACAACAAGCCCAACAAGTAATATTGTAAAGATGTATGGATTAATCATTGTACACGTAACTACATCGTCCAACTTCCATAGCCGTTATACTGGTAATTAATACCCCTGACCTGCCAAATATCCAAAATGAACTTGTCTATATTTCATAATGCGCAGACCTATATCCCTCATTTCTAGAGTTCATTTATATGTAAAGTATCTATGTAAAGTATCTGAGCCATAAATGACCTCAGCTAGTGGCAAAGCTGGGACAGTTTTGCTAGAGGTCTACTGGGCAAATTTCACAACTCTAGGTCTAGTGGTTTCAAACAAGCTATAAATGACCCTAGCTAATGGCAAAGCTGGGACAGTTTTGATAGTGGTCTTCTGGGCAAATTTCACAACTCTAGGCCTAGTGGTTTCAAACAAGAAAAGTTTTAAAGATTGTCCTGTATATTTCAATGTAAAACATGACCTTCAGGGTGGTGGAGCCAATAATGACCCAAAGCGTATAATTTGAGCAAGATTTCTGATGGTTAACTAGACAATGGTTCAAACAAAATCTCAGAACTTTGCCTAATGGTTTCTGACAGGAGGAGTTTTGAAGAGTTCGTCTATATAAGTCTGTGTAAAATATCTTACTGGGTGGAGCCAAAATTACCTCAGGGGCAAACGCTACATACCAAATTTCAGAACTCTTGGCTTTGTTGTTTCAGACAAGAAAAGTTTCTAAAAGTTCCTATATTTCTTAATAAAACATAAGACCCCTTGGGTGGAGCCAAAATGACTCCTGGGACATTATTTGAACAATCTTGGTAGTATACCACTAGATAATGCTACACACTAAATTTCAAAAGTCTTGGCCTTATGCTTTCTAACAAGACTTTAAGAGTCTAGGTAAAACATCGTACCCCAGGGTAGAGACAAAAATAACTCAAAGGGCTAAGTTTGAACAATCTTGGTAGAGGTCCACTACAAAATGCTTTGAGCAAAATATCAGAACTCTGGGCTTTAGGGAATTTAAAAAGATTTCCTATATATTTCTGAGCAGAATACGTGTCCCCCCTCAGGCAGGGCCAAAAGTGAACACAGAGAAATAATTTGAAAAAAAAAATGGTAGAGGTTCACCTGATAATGTTACACATCAAATTTCAGAGGTCTGGTACTTGTGTTTCGAAAAGAAGAGTTTTAAAGTTTTTCATTTTTGTTGCAATAGCAACACGAGTTCTGCATGGAATGTAATTCTTTGAAAAACTTTTTTCAGAGCTCATGCAAAGAACATGGATGCCAAGTTTCATCAACTTTGAACTAGTGGCTTAGGAGGAGTAAAAAGCTGACAATACTTGACACACACCACATGATTGACACACACCACATGATGGGCACACACCACATAATGGCGGATGGGCACACAGCACATGATAGACACAAACCACATGATGGTCACAGGGCTCAAGTGGAAACAGGGTTCAGGTGGACACACACCACATGATGGGCACACACCACATGATTGACACACCCCACATGATAGACACAAACCACATGATGGTCACATAGGGCTCAGGTGGACACAGGGTTCAGGTGGACACACACCACATGATGGACACAGGGCTCAGGTGGACACACACCAGATTATGGACATAGGGCTCAGGTGGACACATACCACATAATGGACATAGGGCTCAGGTGGACACACACCACCACATGATGGACATAGGGCTCAGGTGGAGAATACAACATGGATACAGGGCTCAGGTGGAGACACACCACATGATGAATACAAGACTCAGGTGGACACATACCACATGATGGAAACAGGGCTCAGGTGGACACATACCACATGATGAATACAGGACTCGGGTGGACACAAAACACATGATGGAAACAGGGCTCAGATGAACAAATACCACATGATGGAAATAGGACTCAGGTGGACACATACCACATGATGGATACAGGGCTCAGGTGGACACATACTACATGATGAATACAGGACTCAGGTGGACACACACCACATGATGGAAACAGGGCTCAGGTGGACACATGCCACATGATGGATACAGGGCTCAGGTGGACACATACCACATGGTGAATACAGGACTCAGGTGGACACATACCACATGATGAATACAGGACTCAGGTGGACACATACCACATGATGGAAACATGGCTCAGGTGGACACATACCACATGATGGAAACAGGACTCAGGTGGACACATACCACATGATGGATACAGGGCTCAGGTGGACACATACCACATGATGAATACAGGACTCAGGTGGACACTTACACATGATGAATACAGGACTCAGGTGGACACACACCACATGATGGATACAGGACTCAGGTGGACACACACCACATGATGGATACAGGGCTCAGGCGGACACATACCACATGATGGATACAGGGCTCAGGTGGACACATACCACATGATGAATACAGGACTCAGGTGGACACATACTACATGATGAATACAGGGCTCAGGTGGACACATACCACATGATGGAAACAGGACTCAGGTGGACACACACCACATGATTGAAACAGGGCTCAGGTGGACACACACCACATGATGGATACAGGGCTCAGGTGGACACATACTACATGATGAATACAGGACTCAGGTGGACACACACCACATGATGGAAACAGGGCTCAGGTGGACACATACCACATGATTGATACAGGGCTCAGGTGGACACATTCCACATGATGAATACAGGACTCAGGTGGACACACACCACATGATGGAAACAGGGCTCAGGTGGACACATACCACATGATGGACACAGGGCTCAGGTCAGCTAAAAAATAGGAACAAACAACATTTTTGAATTCTTCCTGTAAATAACAACAAACTCAATTATTGAATATTTTGATATTCTCTCAAGAAGCTTTAACAATGACCTAAGACTATTAAAATAACAAGCATAAAAATTTAATTTCATATATGAATACATTCAAAATATACTTAGCTTTATTACACTAATGCCTCAAGGAAAATATTCATTATTTGTTAGCACGTTCACAGTATTTTATCTGAAGATTTTGAGGAGAAAATGAAAATACAGAAAACAATTTAAATAAGCAAATTCATTGAACTGATATCCCCCGCCAAATAATAGATCGCATGACTTCATAATAACATCTATGCAACTAGGAAGTTTAATTTTGATACCTCAAATACTTTCTGAGTTATAGTCCAAACAAAAATTAAGTATTAAAAATAAAGGGGAACAACTGTACAGTTATGAAGTGAAGAGTTATATTTCCTAAGCACTGCACTTTTACTTAATGAGGTCTAACCACATAAAGTTTGAGGTTTATAATTTTAATAGTTTTGAGTTATGTTCCAAATAAAAATTGTGATGGTCAGACAGACAGACAAACAAAGAGCTGAAGGACAATGCCAAACCTATATCCCGCTTCTCCTCAATGTCATCTATGCACCTATGATTTTTCATGTTGATATCTTGAATACTTTTTGAGTTTTGTTGTAAACAAAATCAAATAATAATAAAAATAACAAAGGGCAATAACTCAAAAGTTATTTAGTGAAGAGTAACAGTAACAGTTGCACTGCAGGACTCCTTAATGACATCTATTCACCTTTAAAGTTTAATTTTGATACCTCAAATACTTTTTGGGTTATAGTCCAAACAAAAGTAAAATATGGAAAAATAGCAAAGGGAAATAACTAAAAAATTATAAAGTGGAGAGTTACAGCAAAGCTCTTATATGCACTGCACTTTTACTCAGTGACATGTAACACATGTGATGTTTTAGGTTTATACCTTAGAACAGGAAAAATAGCAAAGAGGAATAACTCAAAAATTATGAAGTTAAGAGTTTCAGTTCCTATACATTGTAATTCCACTCAATGAGATTTTACCACATATGAAGTTTCCAGTTTATAACTTAAATAGTTTTAGAGTTATGTGCAAATCAAAGTATGACAAGATGAGACAGATGGATGGATGCACAGACAAACATCCAGACAGACAATGCCAAATCTATATCCCTCTACCTTCATATCACAGAATTTTCTGAGTTTGAGCTAAAAACAAAATATTTTAGAATCACAAAGGCTAATTCCAAACAACTGTTCCAAGATGGAACAAGATCTCCTAGTTCTTTCTGTAAATTCCTGCAATTAGATTCTTGTCTGTACTATTCACACCTTTACATTCATTTCATCAATAGTGTCTGAGGTTTATATGTCACTATTTGATTGAGTGTTTAAAAAAACAAACAAATAACAAATCACATATTAGCAACATTCCACAGTTAATATACTGAACACATTTTATAAGAGAACACTGAAGCGCTGTTTTTGTAAGCACTAACTATTACAACTGCAAAAAAAAGGTACAGTTTGAGTATGACCACTAATTTTACACATACACTAAAGGTTAGGTTAAATAAATATTACATATTTAAATATCAAAACGTCTTATATAAACATTACACCCACATGTATATTGCACTATTTAGGGAAGTGAAACTTATGGATGTCAGAATCATAAGTTCATAACTTTACCTTTATATCATATCTAACATAAATAAATCATTATAAACATTTAAATAACCATGAAAATGTATTTTGAGACAAATCTTAATCATTGCTTAAAAACATACTTCACCAAATGAATCATAATAACTGGATTAAATCATTAGATACAGAATACACTGAGTACCTTTAAAGCTGTTCAAGTTTTTAAAAATGATGGAAGACATTATTATCAATTTCAATAAACGATAGCACTCATGATAATGGACAAGGTACAAAGCTGCCTTTTCTATTTCTTTTTCCTTCTCTTTTCTCTTTCCATTTATACTTCCTTTCTTTATTCTTCATCTTTGTTTTCTTTCCTACTTCTTGTCTTTCTAGTTTCAGTCTTTCAATCATTTACTTTTTTTACATTCATTCTTCTTTCCTTGTTTTCTTGTTTTCCGTCTTTGACTTTTGACTTGTTAAAGACCTTTAACTGTTTTTACTACAGAGAATCAGTTGAAAGAGGGGAATTCTGTTTCAATATAGTCGGTATACACCAGAATACAATATCTGCTTCTTCTACACATATCTGAATCATATTAAGTGGCAAGTTCCCACAAGCTAGCACTGATATACATGTATTATTTCTGTAATTTTCCAAATAAAGTCTTCTTCGCTGGCTTTTCTTGTGTATTCTGAAATGTTAAACAATGTTTTGTAAACTTCGATGTACATGTATGTATGTATAAGACTCTATAAATTTTTCATTTTTCTTTTTAAATAGAAACTATATTTCTATCCTTAAAATTAGCTGTAGCAGGTTTAGACTTACTTGTGAAGAAGAATATCAGACACCTACTAAGATCACAGATTTAAAGCAGATTTGACCATGCTTTCCTTAAAATTTCCTTTTGGTGCAACTGAACAGAATTCCAGAAAGAAGTCACCAGGAGATTATATTGTTTGCATTTTAAAAATGCATTTGTTTGCATTTATTTATATTGTTACTGTGACATAAATAAGATTTCAAAAAGGCAAGAGATGTTTGTAAGACATATATGCCCCCTTGTTGCTGGTGGTAATTAACTCAGAAAGTGTGTTCATGGTCAAAGCGCCCCTAACTTTTGGCCTAAAAATTGGGGTAATGTACTGGTCATGACAAAACTTCCTATTACATTTTAGGAGGCTAGACCAAAGCTTTCTGTAGTTACTGATCCTAAATCGTTTTTGTATTCAAGTTCACTGTGGCCTTGACCTGTGATCTTGAGATAAAAAACAACAGGAGTTATCTTCTGGTCATGGTCAAATAACCTATTAAGTTTCATGACCCTGGACCCAAGCATTTTCCATATACTGATCTGAAACAATTTTACTGTTCAATGTCACTGTGGCCTTTACTGCTGACCCGAAAAAATATGGGGTTCAGCCACTGGTCATGAGCAACACTCCTAGCAAGCTTGAGTAACCTGGACTGATGTGTTCTGTTGATATTAATTGGGAATTGTTTTACTGTGGGATGTCACTTTGGTGTTGACCTTTGACCTGGTGACCCATAAAACAACAGCAGTCTTCTACTGGTCATGGTCAACATTCCTTGCAAATATGAGGAGCATAGGCTGAAGAGTTCTCCAGATACTGATAGTAAACTTTTTGCTTTTCAATGTAACTGTGGGATTGACCTTTGACCTAGTGACCTGAATTATCTACTGGTTATGATCGACCTGCCTTCCAAGTATGATGAATTTTGGCTAAAGACATCTCTAGATATTGACTGGAAATATAGTGTCTACCAACAGACTGACTAACCCAACAAACATCTGACAAGTGCAAAGCTATATAACCCTCATCTTTGATGGAGGCATAATAAACTTATGGTTAGAAAAGATGTAAATGTCATACCAGAAGTTTAGCACCAAGCAACATTTTAGCCTTATCCTCTTCCTGTTGCACATCAGTGACTGGTGGAGGTTCTTCTGTTAGTCTGCTCCTCATATGTAACTTCTGCTTGATGGCCTGTTTAATATTCAATACATTTGTTATTTAACCTAATCAAAGCTCAAAGTTTTCACTAGGGAGGTGATTTCTTTTCTTATGGAACAGGATATCTACAGAAATTCAATCAAGGAACTGGTGTAACTGGGTTATGCTCCCCTAAATGCTCTCATTCATAGGATTTTGAACTAAGAAGAAAACAGAAATGAAATGTTGTTTATTGTGCTGAAAGTAATCCGAATGGGACTGAATTTAAAAATGGATGGCATGACTTTTTAAACAGAATGTATGAGTATTACTTAAATTAGTTTATATAATGACATACTGCATTTTACATACACATTTGCTGCAATCACAAATTATTGCCTCAATATATATTGTATGTTAGAAAATATCTATTCAAATCAATCTGAAAAGTAACAATACCTTAATAAATAGACCCAAGTTTCATATTGATATCTCTTAAAGTCTTTGAGTAATGTGCTGAACAAAAATACTTTATGAAAAATAACATAGTGTAATAAGTCAAAAGTTACACTGGTGGCCACTGTGACCATGAGCATTGACCTAAAGAACTCAAAATCAATAGGGATCTTCTGACAGTCATGCCAAATAACTCTACAAAGTTTTATAAACATAGGCACAACCTTTGGCTAGTTACTGATCAGGCTAGAATTTACACAAGCCACTGTTGTGATCAAAATCAAGGTCATCTACTGGTCATGCCTAAAACCCCTTAGAAGTTTCATGAATCTAGTATTTACCATTTACTGATAGACAAGGATTTTACACAGGTGGCAGCTAAGACTATGATCTTTGACATAGTGACCTCAAAATTAAAAGGGGTCATATACTGGTCACATCAAACAATTAAGTTTCATGAATGTTTACAAGACAAAACAATAGGATACTGTATCTACTGACAGACAGACTGTCAGACATAATATGGACAGTTATGCTAAAATAACACCTCCCACTTTTCAAGTTTGGGCATAAAAATGTTAAGAATGATCTTGATCAAGGAGGCCTTGATGGTATGCAAGAAATCGTGCATCAGGCTAAACTGGGCATTTGTCACAGTGATTTGAAAATTTCTCTTTGAACTCAACATACATGTACTTGCTTGGGGTTTGAAAAAATCATGACCTTGTTAAATTTAGCTGTCACCAAGCTGCCTGTCTGTCCATCTAACTGTTCAACAAAGTAGGTGAATAACTAGAAACAAAGTTCCTTGGAACCTCTTAAGGACCTTGCTTAAGGTTTTACCTGTGAGAAGAGAACTCTCTTGCTGTCATTTTTCATTGCCATGAGAAGATCAAACCATGTCCATATACAATTGTGGTACTCTAAGGTTGGCAGTACTAGATTAAAGTCATGTACATCCTCTAAATTCTTCTCTTTCTCTCCCTATGTAATAATATACAACACACATTACAGTACCAAGTAGTAAATATATATATAAAAAAACAAATTGTTTGGTCAAAATGATACTTACATCTCATCAACCTAGGAATATTCTTAAAGCACAAAAGTTCTAGCTTAAAGGGGCATTTTCTGTGATACAAAATATAGCATTGTAGTATGCTGTTAATGAAATGAATTCGGTTTAGCATTTGACCTACTTGAATAAATTCATTCAAAATTTCCTTCTATACAGAAAAAATCATATGAAAATAACTTTATGCTATCTTAGATTATGTTGTACACACTAGATAAAACATGTTTACACTGTCATCAAACAAAACAATACTTCAAGCCATTATGAAATGACAGCCTTAATTTTACATTTCAAAATACAGTTGAAAGACATGATGTACTTTCTTGAAGGCAAAAACTTGAACTCTCTTTGGACATGGGGTGCAACTGCATAATAAAGTGAAATTTAACATGTAGTCCTTGCTAACATAGGAGGATATTATGAAGAAAATCACCTTGTAGGAAACCTTTAAAGACACTTCAGGGACCTTGATATATAGAAATGTGTTGTTGTTAGCAGCTCTTTCCTGAAAAAAAACAACAGAGAAACATTTCATCTACTACACTCTGTGAAGAGTGAAATACTTATTCCCTGTAGAAGCTTTCATCTGAGACAGTTCTTCAACAAAATCTTATTATCTTCAGAAAAGCTGAAACAAGGCGGCAAGTATATAAACCCAATCGTGTCATCAATGGTAATGTTAGTATACAAGTACAAAAGTTACACATAACTCTATTACATTCACTGTGTTAGTTACAGAATATCATAGAACAAAAATATATGAGTAAGTTTGTAAACTTATAACAATTCAAATAAAATCTTACAAGTAAGAGGCACAAGTATGCAATAATTTTATTTTGTTACTACTACAAGGACAAGCAAACTTGACAGAATGATGCATTTTGTTTTTCCACCTAAGCGGAACATCATGCATTTTCAGCTGATTTCCTTCAGTACTTTCAACTTTATGGCAAAGACATTTAAAACTCTTTACCAAAGGATGTGAGAGTAACATTCTGGATAAAAATTAGCGAAAGAGAAACTTCTCTGAAAGCTGCAAAATAGAACTTACTATAACTGGTAGTTCATAACTGTGCAGTGCACTTCTCCTTAATAACGAGATCTTTTTATAAATGAAGTTCAAAGGTCACAGTGAAATATGTTTGTATTATACTCCAGCTTAACATTAGTTTGAACAATAACTCTCAAAAAAAAAAGAGAAAAGCACAGTTTTGGTTTTTGTTCAAGGAACCTTTTTTGCTGAAATCTATCTATATTCCAAGTGTGAAATGATTTCATTCCCTGCCTTCAAAGGTATGGCCCTGATATTTGGAGCACCAACTGACAAGATGGCATCTACATGTATATGCTCATTCTCTGGGAACCACAAACAAGAAGGCCATGATGGCCCTAAATCGCTCACCTGAATACATTGCCTTTGGTTCTGCTGCTGAGCAAACATCAGAAGCTTTTTTAAAATTCTATATAAATCTATATGAATTCAAGTGACCCCCATGGTAGAGCCAATTTTCACTCAAGGGGCATAATTCAAACAAACTTGGTAGATGACCTCTAGCTGATGCTAGTTCCAGGCTTTGTGGTTTCACACAAATTTTTTTTAAAAGTTTTGCCTATATAAGCCTATGTAAAATCAACTGACCCCCTGGGTGGGGCCAAATTTGACCACAGGGGTATAATTTGAACAAATTTGATAGAGGTCAACTAGACAGAGCTACAAACCAAATCTTAAGGCTCAGTGCCTTGTGGTTTCAGACAAGAAGATTTTCAAGGTTTTCCTTATATAAGCCTATGTAAAATCAATTAACCCCAAGGGCAGGGCAAAATTTTACTCTAGGGGTATAATTTGAACAAACTTGGTAGAGGTCCACTAGACAAAGCTACATACCAAATGTTAAGGCTCAGGGCCTTGTTTCAGACAAGAAGATTATCGAAGTGTTTCCTTTCTGTTGCCACAGCAACCTGAGTTCTTGATGGAATCCAATTCTTTGCACAACTTTGGCAGAATTTCATGCAAGGAATATCCCAGGCATGTTTCGTCAAAGTTGGCTTAGTGGTTTAGGAGAAGAAGTCGTTCAAGTCAAATTGTTGACGACGCCCGACGGACGCCGACAAACATCGGACAATCAATGATCCCAATAGCTCACCCTTGAGCACTTTGCACTCAGGTGAGCTAAAAATGACAACAGAGCTGCCACAATTCTTGACATAAACAAGATTCGAAACTTCACTATGAATAACTTGAACAAATGCAGAGGACTAATTTTCATTCAATCTCTAAAAAGATAATGACTAGTGTGTCACTTAAGAAAAGTTTATACCGGTATGTACAATTGTCATGCTTAAACTGGGTGATTACACTGCAAGGTTTCATGCTAACAAAGGGTTCAACAGATAACTAATTCAATAAACAGTCTTATATAACAGAACTGATTTTCCAATTACCGTAATATTCATAAATATAATTTTTCTAATACCTATTTCAGGCACCAAATATCTTAATCTGTCTTACTATTAAAAACAGCATCTAATGAAAATCGTTAAAAAAAAAAATCAAACAATTCTCTGAAAAATATAGATGCAAAAAGCAAGCAGCAATGATACATTTTATAGTAAGTTGGTGATACTACATTTACAGCCATATCAAACACTGAAAGAAGGAAATATATACACATATCAAACCTTCATTGTAGAGATATAGCAAATTTTCCCATAACCTAAGGACATGGCAGAGGGTCGTCGGAGGTGAACTGATCTTTTCTAGTGGAAAATTTAAAGATTTTACATGTATGTCAATGAAATACAAAACTACAGGAAGAAGTTAAATTCTAAATACATAAATACTGTAAAACAAAGTGAAAGGAATACATAAGATTCAGAAATAAGTCAGCCAACAAATTTTCATTGCCCCAGAATAATACTTTTTTCTGCTTGAGTATTAAAAAGACCATAAGCCTCAACTATTTTGAAATTGGCCAGTACCATTTTCTCAAGACAGTGCAAACCCTTGTCTCTGCAAATAGATATTGATATCTCTGTTAAACACACTGCAACCCTCAAATTATCCTGAACACTTAAAATTTTCTCCTTTTTTTTTTACCTTCATTTTGTCAATGTCATCTGTTGCTGTGAAAGATGGGGTCCTCTTCACTTCTTTCCTCTGGGAGCTTCTTTTCTCTGACCTTGTAAATGACCTTGGGGTTGCAGCTCCTTCAATTTCCTCTTCTAAAAAACAAACAATATGTGGTCTGTTATGTGTTCTTTTTAGCAATCTAAGTGAAACTTATTTGAAGGGAGGCATGAAGAAGATTATTCCCTAAACGTTATTTTCATGGAAAGGTTCAAGTTAAATGTATGGTTTTTCACAAATCTACGGTGTGGAATGGGCACAACTTGACTTGGAAGGTCAGTGGAAAACAATTTACCTTGATCTTCATTGTCAATGTTTTTATCTGGAAAGAAAAACTCCATGACCTTCTTGAACAGTTGATAGGTCATCTGTATCTGAAGGGGTACAAGGTTCACTTCAAAATGTTCCTTCACTGCTATACCTCCAACTGTAAAACAGGCAACATTTTTCTTCTTAAGATGTTTCAACACAATTCACATTTGTACATCATTTGTCTAGAAAAGTATCTATTCTTGAACAATTTTTATTTTAGCACCATTTGCCCATATGACAATCAACACTCCCCCAAAACAGTAAAGTTATTCTAGGCACCTGATGAAAGTGCACGAAACAAACAGACAGTAACCCATTATATAGTATAGTACTGGTAAATGGCACCTCAACCATTTACTCTAAAAATGTTATGTGCCAACCATTTACTCTAAAAATGTTATGTGCCAACCATTTACTCTAAAAATGTTATGTGCCAACCATTTACTCTAAAAATGTTATAAGACTATACAATGTAATGAACATATCATCTCACCTGGAGGTCGTTCAGTGCAAAGTACTCTCAATGTCATTTGTCTGTTGCTGTCACGACTAGGTGGGTCACGCGGTGCAAGGACGTCTTTGTAGATTGAGTTTGGTAATAAATTTGTTACCTTCACCCATCCCAATTCCACCTGATGACTCCAAGTGTCATTATCACGATTAACCTTGGTGTACACAAAGTTTCTCAAAGCCAAGTCTGAAATTCCAACCTGACCATCTGGTTCGGTTAATCGCCACTGCGCAAACTTGAAACAAACTTCGTTGCGTCGTATCACGTAAGCCTGTTGAGTTTGCGTTGTTTGTAAAGTAGCCTGAACTTGCAGCTGACTCTCCTTAAAACAGCTGATTCTTATTGACAGTTCCTCATTTAGACTGTTGATTTTCTCCTTGCATTGTCTTAACCTTGACTCAAGTTTCTCCTGGTCCTCATGCAACTCCTCAAAATAGCTGAAACAGCAATACCAACCACATGCAATCAACGAGATACAGGAAAATCTTATTGAATTCTAGCTTATCTGATACCAAAGAATGGGGCTTCCATCCAAAAATGCCCTCATGAACCAACAAGAAAATACGATTACATTACCTATATTATAATTTCTTGGAAAATGTTTAGGTTAAACCTTCAGGACTGTAAATGAAATTTCAGTACTATCAAGTTAAATCTCTTTATTCTCATAAACTTATGCAGTCTCCAGTAGAAGTTCTATGATATTCTATTGAAGTAAAGGTTTTACAACTTCTACAGTTCACATATTTTTAATGCCCCCGAAAGGAGGCATATAGTTTTTGAACTGTCTGTCTGAAAACTTTAACATCGGCAATAACTTTCTAATTAGTAAGTGGATTTACTTCATCCTTGGACACAACACCCCTTTGGACAAGACCTTTCCACTGACCTATATTTATTTGACCTTGACCTCTGATTGACCTTTACCTTGAAGATCCAATTGTCCAAAAACTTTAACATTGGCCATAACTTCCAAATGAGTAAGTGGATATTCTTCATACTTAAACACAACACCCCTTTGGACAAGACCTTTCCACTAACCTATATTTTTTTAACCTTGACCCTGAATGATCTTCACCTTGAAGATCCAATTTTCCAAAAACTTTTAACATTGGCCATAACTTCCTTATTAGTAAGTGGATTACTTCATACTTGGACACAGCCCCCTTTGGATAAGACCTTCCCACTGACCTATATTTATTTGACCTTGACCCCTGAATGACTGGTTCTCAGCTCAAAGGTCAAACCACCACTTTCGTGGGCATTGTCATCTTACATTGACAGTTCTTGTTATGTTTAGGACTGGTCAAATCACATACATCTTGTGTTACATAAAATATCATGGAAGTGCAAACGTTGAACTCTTCTTAACAATAAAATACTTTATTATTCAAATCTGGTTGCAAAGAAATATTTATCATAGAAAAAGAAAAGAATTACGCCCAAATATACCTGTCATCATTCTGTTCTTCCTCCATTGCCTTAATAACATGGAACAATTCTCTCTCATAGTACCTATACTTCTCTGTCTGCTCCCTGGAAAAAAGGTTACATTTCATATTCTGTATTTAGCCAAGAGGACACACTCTCAATGTCAAGGCATGCCACATACTATATCTAAGTGTATGTAGGTAATAGAAAAAATCAATTCATATCGTCACACCATGTAAGTGATGATTATTCAAATATGCATTAATAATTAATTCTAAGTACATTTTATTTTGTGCTGATAAGCTTCACCTTACTCTACACTTTCAAAACATTTACATATAATAAAATGTTTATCTTGCCTCTGTTATACCTGTGAAGCTAAAGGTAATAATTAGTGCTGTTTTACCTGCATGAAACTCTGTGGTGGCCTCTTAAAGGTTATATTTATTACTGTAGTCAACTTCTGCAATTACGTCTTCATCAGAAAACCTCTTAAATTCCCTCTTAAACTTCTTAAACATTTAGTAGTATGTTACCTGATGCTCTTCAGTAATAACAAGAAACTTTCAATCTCCCTCTGTCTGAGATTAAGTTATGTTACCTGATACTCTTCAGTAATGACAAGAAACTTTCAATCTCCTTCTGTCTGATATTATGTTATGTTACCTGACGCTCTCCTGCAGTGACAGGATCGGTGTTTTCTGATCTTCCACTCTGGACAGCTGCAGCTGAAATCTCATGCTTTGTAACTTCTCTGTTGCCTCCTGTTATATTTAACATTTGTTAGATCAAACAAGAATTCAAGAAATCTACACATTGCTAAAAATATTATGTATTGTGTCCATTACAATTATAAAACCATGTATAGTAAGTATGTTAAGTGTTCATGCATTTTTTAATTGTTTTATGTTCAGAAAAGTTTCAAATATTGGTAAGATGAAAGAGTTTTACATCATCTTACAGATTTTGCAGTGTATAAACTGTTCAGTCATGATGATACTACATGTAAGTACAGACAACATGAAAAGAGAATCAATTTTTATTGGAAGCCAGGACAATACTGTCAATGAAATCGGCTGCTTGATAATCTTTAGAGAAAAAAAAGCTGCAGTTTAATTTCTTGCCACAGTTTCTTTGCTTTATAATAAAACTTACCTTCTTTTTAAGTTCCACATGAAGCAATAAATTGTTCACAATATCCAGTATCATAGAATATTGTAACTGAAAAAACAACACAAAAATAATAAAAAAAGTATTTAACATAACTATGTAGTACTATGTAAATAATGGGAAAAAAGTTTGAAAAATAACAACATCACAATTCACAAATACATTACAACAACATATCAATGATATTTTGACTTGGATGTAACAAGGCTGAAGCAGTATAACATAGTTTTCAATAAAAAAAGTTCCAGATTAAAGCAACTTCTTGTAGAAACTAGAGATGTCACTATAAGCGACAAATGCCCCCCTGACTAAACTAGTAAAATATAACACTGTCTTTATGTTGTATCAATGTTATGAATACGGAAAATTGCAGCAACTCACATGGTTGGTATTCACATTGAGATCATGATGTAACAAAGTGAATGTATCAACACCTTCATCTCTTTGCATCATATCAGAATCATCTGAAGGCTAACAAGAAAATACAATACATATAGATATCACTATAGAGATAGAATCACTCACTAGAAAGCATATATATCTCTGATTGATCCTTGAATGATGGATTCATAATTTAAAACTTAAGATTACAGCACAAACAGCATGCACTAGCATAATAATGCTTAACAATCATACCCATCTTAAAAACATGGAAACAGACAAACTGTAACATTCCAGAAAATGAAAACACAAGTTGTAATTTACTGGGTAGAAGGGAGTAGGTAGTCTATTTACAGTCACCCCAACCAGTACGTCATGTTGATACATGTACTTCACCTACTGAATATATTAATAAACATTCTACCCTTCCTCACAGAAAAATGTAGATGCTTTTGAGTTAAACCATTAATGTCTAATGAGCTTATTTCTGCCACTGAAAATAACATTATAACGTCATAACATTACAGGGATTTCAATAGCTTTTGAATCTTGGGGTTATCTGACCACTGCTGAGAATTTTCAAGGGGTCATAATCAGATTGTCATGAGTTATATGTTGTATTCAGTGAAGTTTACTACTTATGAAATTAATTTAACTTCATTTGAATTTATTTTCAAGGGTCAAAAAGGTATTTACTTTATATTTAAAATGCAATAGACACAATATTGGTCTTTTTTTCTTGCAAAATTTGGCCCATTTTCCCAAATCCTCCTGCATCATAATGACCCCAAACACAGAATTAGGTGGGGTCAAAAGTAGAAAAATTCAAATTTGCTTGCATCAAAATGCAAGAATTTGCATCTATTGATATCCCTGCATTACAAAATATAATTATAAGAGTTTTGTAGTCTGTGATAGGATCAACATCCATGTAAAAGTCATATACTTACTGGAGGTGGTACCTCTTGTAGCAGAACAGGATCTGCCTCACCATAGTTCACATAGAAGAACTGACATTTACACCTTGATATGATCCTCTGCATTTGCACAGTCTGTGATTTCTAAACAAAAAAGAACTTTCCTAGTAAAACTTATATTCATATCATACATGTATATTCATGTGTCTACTATTTCTCTCTCACTGTATTTTATGCAAGATGTGTGTTTTTGCACAATCTAATCTGTTGTTCTATAATGTGAAGCAAGTCACACACTACCACTGAATGTATTTTTTTTTTGTATCTTTAAATTTTCAAAGAACATTTTCTAGGTAGGTCATCAGGTTTAAAAATTTCCCTCTGCATCTGAACAAATTTTAACATTAAATTTCAAACTCATTTCAATGATACAATATGACCATAGATAAGCAAATATTGTCCAAATTATCATGGGCAACAAATTTGCTAAACACTTATAACATAAAGTCATAGCAAAGCAAATTAACACCATAATTAACACAAACCAACATAATCATTTTACTGAACATATTCAAAGTAAATCCCATGCCTCAAATATCCTAACAATAAATCAGAAGTTGTTAGAGTTGAAGAAGAATTTCTTAAACTCAAATGTAACTCGCTATAGAAAAAACATAAACATTATTCTGATGCTAAGTCATCAGACATAAGTTCCGTTGAATTACAAAGATGTTAAGATGCACAGGTCTTGTCCTGGTGAAACTTACATGTGATCCACAATAACTGACGTTAATAATGCCCCCGACACTGTGCCCACTTCCAGCCATCTCCTGCAGGCTGGATGGATCTGGTTCAGACCGGTCCTCAACGTGAGCCTTAGATAACCATGGTATATTGTCATCGCTAAACTCATGTCCAGGGTCAACTGTAGCGTAATACTGCAATTTAACAGCAAGACGTTTTTTAGATGTTGCTTAGAAATTAAAAAAAAATAGGCACAATTTATGGGGAATAAAATGGCTGACAGAGAATGCTCCTCAAGTACCCATCAACATCTAATGAATAGGGCAAAAGAAAGAGGAACAGCTTGAAATATGTATACTGACCTTTACATAAATTTTTTACGCATTATTTGACATATTTAAGGAACTGTCAAAAACTTTACCTGCATGCATTCCAGAGATCCTACCCAGGTATCCTTGCTCCGCAGCTGATTGTCACGTACCCATATAGGTGTGTGATCGCATGACAGAATCTTGGCTTTGGCAGCTGCTACGATAACAAACCCCAGAGTTTCACATCCTTTCACAATCAGCTGACTGTTATGAAGTTCAACTAGAGAAAAGAACAAGGACAGATCCATATAAAGTAAGGCTCCACTGATAAGACCAGTAAAAAATTGTTCTTACTTATGAATTGCCCTCAAAAGCTGCTCTCATTTGTCCTAAAGTTTAAACTTTGGTTCTTTCTAATCAGTAATTTTGTAAGGTTTTGAAATAATCAAAGTTGTCTTATTAGCGGAACTTTACTGTACTAGAAAAATATGCAGTAATAACAATAGTTTACCTGGGGTAAAAAACTTCAAGAGAATCACTGAGTGGTAGAAAAATCAATTTGAACATCTGAATTTTATTTCCTTCACATTTCATTATAAACAGCCCCACTTGTATCTCATACGCCATGTTGAAAATATCAGAAAAATATCCTCAGTGCAATAACAGCAGGCTTCCAGAATATGAATTTCAAATTACAAGTAATATCTTTCATGAAGTACTGGTATCTTACAGCATGAAGTGAAACTAAATACAGCAAAAACATCTTACTGAGCCAATTTTTCTGAATGACATCATCTGATTGGCATGCAGCAACACCCTGCAGCTGATCCATGTTAGCACTAGAAGGCTGAAACACACAAATAAGGCTTTATATTAGCTGAAACATACAAATAAGGCTTTATATTAGCTGAAACACACTAATAAGGCTTTATATTAGCTGAAACACACAAATAAGGCTTTATTTTAGCTGAAACACACAAATAAGGCTTTATATTAGTTGTAACACAAATAAGGCTTTATATTAGCTGAAACACACAAATAAGGCTTTAAATTAGCTGAAACACACACATATTACATGGTTAAACATCTGAGGTTAAGGCTTTATACTGGCTGGCTGTAAGAAGCAAATATTATAATGTCTCACTGGCATATTGGAAAGCATACAAGTTTTATTAGACTGAAGTGTATTAAACCAGTTTCATTTTGACTGACCCCAAAAATACGACTTCATTGAAACACATAAGCATACTTAGTTAAAAACAGATAAAAATAGTGGTCTTTACAATAGCAGAAATGTATTTTTTCCCTGAAGGAAATACCAAAAACAGCTAAACACAAAGGGTCACTAAGAAAATAATATTATCACTAGATTAATTGATTTCTATGATACAGATTATTATATGATCTGATCTACATTCAACTCATTTAATGACCAGAAGTTCATACCTCTTCTGTGAAGGCTACAGACTTGCTGTCTGACTCAGCAACTAATTTCATCAACATAGAATGTGCATGGCCCGTCTGCATCTTGGTTGAAGGGCTTGGCGTAGCTATCTCTTGCGCATCAAGAGAAAGGTTTGATCCTTTGATATTGGATTTCTAAAAAAGACACTAAGTTTACTGTAAACAATTTGATATTCAGACAATCAATTAAGTATTCAAAATCTAGCACTAAGATCATGTACAGCTGAAATTTCATGTACATTTGTATGACATTGCAAGCACCAGAAACAAATATATAATATAGTACATAATATACATGTACTTAAAATAGATCTACTTAAAGGCCAAGTTTCATTTAGAAAGATAACATACCGGTATACTAAATGAACAGGATTTACATATGCATTACATTTATACTTCTTAGTCATTCCCATTATACAAACAGCTAAATACAACCCAATATTTAAAGCTCTGCTGGAATCACCAACGCTAACACTAACTAGATGATACATCATCTAAATGCAAATTAGCTTCAGTCATGTGGGGAGTCTCTTGGCAGACCCATCTAGCTTTTTGAGTTTATTTATCATCAACACCCATTGCCTATATGACCTACATCCCCTGCAGAGTTTAATTATTTTAATTAGTAGGGGATGTGCAAGATACAGCAAGCACCTCATTCCAGAGACACTCCTGGTTCTTATCCCATGTTAAGTGTATAGCACTGACTCATGGGAACTTGGTTTAACATCTCATCCTTTGGAGGAGTAAGGAATCAAACTTGTGATTCCTTGATTACCAGTCTAGTGTGTTACCACTGGACCCCTGATCAGACCTATATCACAAACATAATGAATGTACAATGTCTGTTAAAAATTTACAAGCTTGTTCGAAGAATTGTTGAAGCACATAAGTAAATCTTGCTATTTTAAGCTGATCTTTGCAAATAAAACTTGATCTTGAAACACTGTAAGATGTTTTTAAGAACAATCAAGTACACAATTTTTCAGAGTATATACACACTGACACTGCTAATAATTACATCAATTGATATTTCGATTTTCAAGTACTTACTTATATATTCAGAGCAAGAACTAATCAAAGACTGAAACAAGCACTAAATTATCTACATGTACTTAGGTCACATGACTACACATCAATTATACACTATCTATAACAGTTGAATCATCAAGTACTCAGTTATCTTCTCTTATCAAGTATTCAATGACATCTTTATATCCCTAACACTTACACTATTTGAGACATTCCCTCCTCCCTCCACTTTGAAACCTTTCAGTGCTTCAGCTGACAGGTTACGCTTCAATGACTGTGCTTTCATGTAGCTGTCATATAGACCAATGAGAACTGTCCTGTTTTCTTTGTTCCACGATCCTCTAAAATCATACACCTGCAAGTTGTGTATGGGTGTTTTCTGAAAATGTAAAAATTAATATTAAGTTTTTTTTGTTATGCTCACCTTTCAACAGTAATTCATTTTTGACAGTGGTACAGAAAGCCAGATTCCTGAGATTATCGATTTACATCTCAGCTGGGAGGAGAGTTAATAGTGAATTTCTACATTCTACTTTATCCAGTCAAATATATAAGTGAAATATTGTTATAAACTAAATTATCTTTCTTGATTGTTATCTATGATAATGTAATAGATATTTGCTTAAACGTATAATATTAATTGTTGAACTAAGAAAGACCTTGTTGTTTTCATTTTCACATCAGAAATGAATAGCAGGAAAAACGGAATAGCCAGACAGGGACAACAACTGTAAAAATTGACATGGCAAGTAGTGCACATACTTGTGTCCCTTATAAATATATATATGTTAGAGAATGGAAATAGATTTTACAGTTTTCATGATCAACCATCTAATATATCATGGTTTCTTGTTCAGATGAGTAATCATTTTATCCCTCAGGTCTACAATCTTGTGATTAAATTACTACACATCTGAACTTGCAACAGTGATATATTTGATGGCAGATCACCAAAACTTAAAATCTATTTCCTAAATGTAGAGCAGGCAATCCTTGCTTACAGTATCAGAGGATGTAGCTGGCATCTCTACCATTTTCTTGGTGGAAGATCTCTGGTAGGAAACTCTGAGAAATACATAAACAAATAAAATCTGACATGGTCATGCTAAAGATGTCAAGAAGGGATTATATCATTTATAACACACGTCAAAATATGGTCATTTAAGGCATTATTTAAATCATCCTACAAACATACCAATGCTCTGGAAATACAAAAAGGTACACAAATACATTCGAAATACAAAACATTACACACCAGTAATACTAAGCATGTAACAACAGTAATACTAAGTACTGTATTCCTTGAAATTATTCCGCGCTTTTAAAGTTAGCGCTTTTCGCGGTAGGTACATTACCGCAAATATTTATAGCCGCGAAAAAGTCATATGTAACAAATTCGCAAACATTTGTATCTTCAACATTGTAAAGTATTATGATGTACTAGTATTATGAATAAATTTTACGTACCATTGCAATTATACCAGTAAATTTCCTGTTTCATGTGTCTGACCTACTAATCAATATCTTGCGGTATAACAGTGGACAGAAATAACTAAGCCGATAATTGACATTAAGACTATGTATACAAAGTGTGATGTCAGAAAGCGTTCACTTATATAGGGTTTCACAAGGGTTTTACATACAATGATAAAAACACAATATCAATACTGCAAAGAACATGTTTTATTTACATAATCAGACAAGCTCAAATTATTGTCAGTATAGGTTATTTTATAATATACTCTTACAGGACTGATACAGCAATCAAGTTTTATTTACATAATTATACAAGCTTATACTGCGATATACACTTATATACTAGTAATTTACTCAATTATCACTCAATTTTGCATTAACTTAAGTTTGTTACAAGTGTTCACGAACAAGTAGGCTCATAATTTACATACGGGGGGTTGTTGATAATTCTTATACAAATCAGATTATTTATAGGTAATTATAATAGTATAAGCTGAAAATGAAAATGTTATTGTATTCTACTTAAAGGTCCGTTATCATACGGGTATAGAAATACTAGTAACCTAGTACGTTGTATGTTCTTTACCATAGCGATTTAATATTTGCAAAATACGGTCATAATGATTGCGTGAAAATTTGTCTCCGCGAAAATGCCAATCATATAAAAAACGCGAAATATTGTATCCGTGCAAGTTTCTAGGAATACAGTATTTAACATATGCCATTCTTTCAGTGGTGTTTTGATGTATTCTTGTCTTGCAACATTAAACTACTCAATTTCTTTGTCACTACATGTTATATTGAAATTGCAGAGAGGGTAAAACAATATCATAACTACTAAACAAGCTACAAAATTTGACACAGAATAACTCCATAGAATTATCTGACAATTGCTGAAAAAATGCCTACTTGGACACACTCAGGAAGAAGCTAGTCATCACAGGTCTTCCAGTTGCTGAAACATCCAACTAAAATAAAACAATCATATAATCTAGTACAGCTGTGTAAAAATCATTTAGCAATATTTACAAAACTGATCATTCTTCACATAATAATTCTGATAAACAAGGGTCATTATAAAATATTTGTATGATATCTTTTTAAACAAGACTGGCTAAATATATCTTTAAAAAAAAGAGTAAAACTACGTGCAACATCTATGCTTGACAAGTATATTTCCTAAATTATGACTTTAAACACCTAAAATCTGCAATGTTATGTTAAAATTCTCAATATATTATTTACCTCATCTTTGTGCCGCACTTGTGAACTGCACAGCCATATTTTGGTACCGGTCAGCTCACAGTTCAAATATATCACACTCCAGTCAGCATTTGGGCGATGAATCAGGCCATCAGTGACTGGCTGAAGGGAAAGCTCATTTTTAAGCTCTATCATGAAAGAATTCCCAGAGAAATTTGCCCCGTGTTGCATAGAAAACGACATCCAGTATGAGATATCAAACTGATGGAAGTTCACGGAAAGTTGTGCATATTTATAATGCCGACTCAGCTGTGGTTTACGCAGTTTCATGTTGTTGAACGCCTTTCCCCTCTTTATAGGCCGTGTGACACTGGCAAGACACATCTATAAAATGAAAAAAAGAATTAGTAATCATTCCTGATAATTCTCAAATATAAGTGGTAAATCTTCAACTTATTAGATGCCACAACTTGAATTGTTATAAAATTAATGGGACATACCCAAAAAAATTACCAATAATATACTGCATATGTATTTTACTGGCTCATTCTGAGAGTGATCCACCCAAATATGGTACAACAACAAGTCTTCTATATATAACTAATGTAAGTGCATTCAGTTTGCCCGCCTGCTTAGCTCAATAGGTAGAGGACTGGATTAGTAATCCATCGGTCGTTGGTTCGACCCCTGGGGAGGGCAAAATTTCTCCGTGACAACTGTTCTCAGACACTGTGTCTTATGTTCATTTGTTTCTCACCGCTGATTCAGAGTAGATCATGTGGGAACAGTAGACAGTCACTTGCGGAGAAATTGGCAATTACTGGTTAGTTATCCAGGAAAACCGGTTACAAATGTAGGTGGACTGACCGCTGAGATATAACAAATGTTGAAATCAGCGTTAAACCCCAAAAACAAACAAATTCAGTTTGCCAGTTGTGTTTGGAATTTTGTAACTGACACCTTGACATCTGGTAATAATTAGTTTAATACCTTTTATATTTACATGATTTTGAAGAAAATGGAATGCTTGAAATTTTAGGTTATGCCTCTTTAAACATAAATTGATAGTACATCGTGTTTCTATCACACTGGTGTAGATATGGTACACTGAATGGAATGAAAATTAAAGAAAATTTACAAGATTAATTTTATCCAAAAAAATAAAAACCCCTAAGAGTTACCTTTATTTTTTCAAGAAATCTAAGTGTACTAGCATAAAACTCTGCAGCAGGATAGTTGATAGTGTCTCTGTTCTTGGACGTCTCTAAGGAAATGCTTAGATTCAAATTCTGAGATCTGAAAAAAAAGTAAAAATCATAAAAATCAAAGACAAGATAATTTATCTTTTAAGTTTGATGTTTGTTTTGGTAATATAATTATTCATTTAATTTGTTAGATTGTTATATAAAATCTTTCAGGAAGTGCAGGCAACTATGGATATTTAGCAACAGAATCTGAGTTATCACTGATTCATATAAGGGTATGGACCTTTAGCTTTCCATATCCCTTCAGTTTCTGTTTGTTTCTCCTGTCAGGCTAGGTGAGATGCAGGAAGTTAGTGCATAGTGCAGATCTTTACAGTTTTCACAACCAAACTGTCACACCAATAAGTATCTTGTAATAATTGAATCAAGATTGTTGAGACATACCTGAATGCTCTGAATGAGTCATGTTCCTCAAGGGAGTAGTCTGGTACCTTGTCTGGAGCACAAGGCATAACCTGATGATGGTCATTGGGATCACCAAGACATAACCAGTCTATTTTGGCACTGCAATGTTACAAATAAATCAAATTATCTTAAAATTAAATAATGTCTTTTATTTTTCCCAGAATTTACGGTTCTGTTGCTTATCAACCATGTTACAGATTCTAGGCATTATCTCTAAGAACCTGTTTTGACTCTGTTTTCCATTAATATACTTCTTTATAACACCTGTCTGGTTACAGAACAAGACAGTTGAAAATATGGGTATTTTACACAAACACATAGACCTGAGTCTCTCCGTTCAATGATACTGCAATGAAAATGCTCACTTGACCAATCTCAACAGATCTTTAATAGATAATTGGATCCTTGAGCTAATAAAATTTTACGTGTTTATTTTTGGCATATTTCAACTTGCTTGAACCAGAGACATAGATAACAGAGATAAGCAGCTCCCTATGTAACCTATTACCTGTGTAATATATCACGCATGTCAGCAGAAATTACCAAAAATGGCTTATTTTGTAGCAGATAAAACATAAAAACTATTTATTCCACATTCATAAACTTTACATTTTCAGAAAGTCTAAAAAGTCCTTTACAGCTGCAGTAATATATTTTGATTTTGATTCTAACCTTATCAAAAAACAGGTAGAATCCTCCAAAGTGGTGATGGCATAAAAACTGAAGATATTTCTCTGTAGCTATAAATACTTCTATCTCATATACATGTGCAATTAAAAACAGATCTTACCAGAATCTGAGACTAGGAAGTTTCAGAAGTCTACGGTCATCATACTTAGATGCTGTTCTGCAATATATGTCCAGGTCACCCTTAAGTAGGAACTTCACTGAAATTTTAAGTGCAACATCTACTTAATCTATGCTTTGATGGCAAAATATGTATTAATTAAGTGGATATCAAAAAATAAAGAGAATAAGTTTGGTTTTCTACTGCTAAAGTAAATAATGTTTCTAACTATTAAACTAACGTTTATATGTTAGTGTTCAAAATGTATACAAAAGTCAATTACCCCATCTGAATTTGACTGTCAAGGTAAAACCCATTTGTAAAGTTTTGAACAGAAATACATGCTCATCAATATTATTAAGAAAAAATCAAGATACAGAAAGATCTTGTTAAGCCTTGCGATTGCTTTAATTTGTAAACCTAATTACAGAGAAAGTTTGTCACTACATGATAAAAACATTATAAAGAAAATAGAACACATAAGGAGGAAACATGACTGACTGTTTGTCCAGTCCATGACAAGATCTGTCCAAGTCCAGTCCATTATCTCTGTGGCATTGTATGGGTCCAGTGCTGCATGATACAGCCAGCTCATTCTGGTAGCAGTCATAGTCAGTCTACCATGAAATAGCAAGCGTGCCTTGTCCCACCAGGGCAAAGGTCGACTGGGGTCAATAGAAGGTTTGTTAATGAGATCAAGAGCAAGATTGAACTGAGCTACGACAGGCTCCCAGCATGCTCCATATGCCATCTCAAATGACTCTACATCTGAAATTTGATACAAGAACAATATCAATAAAAAATAATCAACAACAAAAAACTTGACTACTAAGAAGAAATACAATGTATACCACTAACCCTTCATGTCACGCAGCTATCTAAGTAACATCGCAATTTACAACCAATTCCTACATGTAGATAAAACTAGCACAGGAATTTAGATCCCATGATGCATTACTTGTTGATACATATTGCTGGACATAAAGCATAGAAACACGCTGATAAATTGCTGTCTTCTTTGTTGATTCCATCTTGAGAACTGTCATCATGGAAGTGTCTAGTTTTGGTCAGACTGAATCATGAATCAGAGTACTAAATGCTTGAAATTAACAAAAAAATACCATACTTCAACTATGCTATACATGAAGCTATCCCAGCTAAAACTGTTTCTAAACTATATCACTTTCTGATTTAGACAAAGCATAAATAAAAATTGTTTTTTTTTTCCACATGCCATACCCCAGACTTAACAATAATCCATGAATGTATTAGGTAAGAACTTTGAATGTCACTTACCACAGCTGAGATCATGAAAAAACTTGAGGGCTGGGAGATTTCTTTGTACAGTTACATTTCCCCAAGGTTCCTCAACCTCAACCGTACAGGAACGTTTTGCTAAAGTCAAGAAAGTGAATGATAAATTTAATGATTACAAGGTCAATACTGGTCTAGCAAATACTGGTTCAGCAATTATGTCAAGAGGTTAATTGGCTAAATATAAATGTAACATTTTTACTCCTAGAGTGTGATAGGATTGAGCTGTCTACAAACCAGGTCACTTTATTTAAGAAAAGATGGCTATTTATAATGAAGGTGTCTAATACATGCACATGTCCTTGGTTACATAAATTGTATATGTTTAAGTAGCCAAGAAACAGTTGTTAAATGCTATGCAAACCAAACCAAAAGTAGACAAAGTTGTTATAATACACCAATATCACAAATTACACAAAAAGGAATGATTGACAAGCAAACATGTGATCCAAGTAAAAATCACTATCAATTTGGATAGTGTCCCTGACAATCGTAACGAGACAGAAAATTGTTACAAAAACAGATGTCAGCACCTCTTTTAGCTCCTTCTATCTCTGCACCAATCAGCCGGCCCCATAAGCTCATGTCCTTAATGTCTAAGGCAAGTTGTGGAAAGTCTCGGAACTGGAAGGTCCATGTTTTAACATTGAAGGTCACATATCTACACCACAAGGTCACAAAGTCCAGACCCTCATCTGGGTAAGGGCTGGAAAGAAAACAGTATGGTAAAAGAACTTAGAAACATATACAAGATGATGTTTCTAAACACTCATAGAATTTTGATCTTCAGTACAAGTTTGATCAGGATCACTTGAACTTTGAGATAGTTAATCAATGAACAGTCTTTGCTCATGTGTACTTAATCACATAAGCTTAAAATCCTACCTCAAAATCTGAGTTAAAGGTTTTCATTGAAAAACTTGGCATAAAAGCTGCTTTTTGAAGACTTATTTTAACGAGAGATGTTTGTAAAACATACATGCACCCCTAGCGCCTTATCGCTAGAGGCAGCCATAAAAGTATAGGAAGGTAGAAGAAGGCAGGGACTTCTGTCAGTACACTGAAGGGTAGATGACAGAGGCTTCTGATATATTAAGCTACTGGCCATGGCAAGTAGATGCATGAGAAAAACTGTAGATTATGTCAATGACACTTTGGTTATAAAATGTATAAAGTTCAATTACTGGAGAACATGACAGAGTACAGGAACTGCAAGTGTAGGTAGGTAGGTAAGTAGGTAGGAGGGTGGGTAGGTAGAGAGTTTTGAGGCAGCAAGGCCCAAGGGTTTTCTAGTTACCAATCAGAATCTGTTTTCCTCCTTATGGTTTATGGCCACCATGAGCTAGTGACCTCAAACACAATAGGGGTCATCTCCTTAACGGACCAACTTGCATAGCAAGTCTGAAGAGCCAATGGCCAAGGGTTCTCTAGCTTCAAACAGGTAAACATTTTTCTGGTAATGGTCAATCTGACTTTGAACTTTGACCAAGTGACCCCAAAAGCAATATGAGTCATCTACTGGTCATTATCAACCTCCAATGCAAGTTTAAGGACCTTCAACCCAAGGAATCTCTACTTATTCATCAGAAACCATTTTTCAGTTACTGATCAATATGACCGTGTCCTTTGATCTAGTGACCATAAAAACTAAAGGGGTCATCTGCTGACCATGACCAACCTGCCTCTGAAGTTTTAGGAAACCTGGGCCAAAACATTCTATAGTTATTGATCAGAAACCCTTTTGCTTTTAAAGGTCACTGTGGCCTTGGTCTTTGACTAGAAAAACTATAGGGGTCATCTACTGACTAACCTAGAAACTAAGTTTGAGGAACCTGGGCCCAAGAATTCTCTAGATTTTTATTGAAAAAGGTTTTGGTTTTTCTGAGTGACTGTGACATTCGCCTTGACTTTATGACTCAAAAAACTATAGGGTGAACTACTGGCCAAGACCAACATGTCTATGAAGTTTTGGAGAGCCTGGGCCCAAGCGTTCTATAGTTATTGATCAGAAACTGTCTTGCTATTCAAAGTCACTTTCAAAGACCTTGGCCTTTGTCCCAGTGACCTGAAAAACAACAGGGGTCATCTACTGGTCATGACCAACCTACATCACAAGTTTGAGGAAGGTGGGTCCAAGGGTTCTCCAGATACTGAAGAGCTATTTATATGAAAAGACAGAGCATATTGTCAGTCATATTATTTACCACAACACAAAACATACCTGTCAGGATCAATATCTTTCATGTTTTTCACAACATTATCCTTCCCATGTATGGAAGTGTCTGCCAATGCAATTATTTCCAAGTTTTCCATGTTCCATGTAAACAGTTTGGTACGCAGGCCGGTGATAAGGTACAGTTGTCGAGATCGCTGTATATAAATATCACTGCTGCTCTTTGCCAGAGATGCATAAACTTCTTCAATCTTATGTGCTGTAAACACAAGAAATCGCAGTTTTAAGTACACTCCCGAATGCAAATCTCTGAATCAGATGGAGACATTTTTTCCATATAAAACTGCAAATCATTGTTTGTGAAACTTATTCAGGGGACCAAAGAATATCTTCATAGTACAACATAACTTTGTTCTTCATAATTTGCTATATGTTTGCCCCCTAAAACTGCAATTCATTGTTTGTGACACTTATTGAGGGGACCAAAGAATGTCTTCGTAGTTTAACATAATTTTGTTCTTCATAATTTGCTTTATGTGTAACACAGTAAGTTCACTATCATCATCTCAGTCATGGCAGTCATAATTATCAGTAAAAAAGGTATTATAATAACACAATGAACGTTGCCTTTTTCTACCCCTATCTAAAATTCCAAATATTGATTATTACCAGGGGTATTTATACACAGATTACATAAACATTTTTTTCATTCTATAAGAAAACTGAATGCCTAGTTTTGTGAAGATTTATTTGTTATCTTTAGGCATGAAGCTACAGTGGAACTTCCGAAAACCGAACACCCATGGGACTGGCCAAAAAGTTCGGATTTCGGAAGTTTCCGGAATTTAGAAGTACGAATAATCTGGACAAGTACAGGTGCCAAACACCCGTGGTTCTTTATAATAGTGAATGCAGTCAGTATTGTTTAGCGTATCAGCGTTTTTAACATGTGAAACATAATGAAAATTAAAATTAATGAAAACATTCTACACATGCATTTTTTATAAGAAAAATGTCACATGTTTTCAAATACATATACATGTATACTATATTATGTGAAAACACATTTCTATATCTCAGAACAAAGCTACATTTTGTATACCTTTAAAACAGTTCGAAAAAAATCGCCAATTATAATAACCAACATATTGGCCGATGTTGGCTAGTTAATTACGCTTTCTAAGACACTCCAATTACAATTTAATCCTTAGGCTACTTGTAGCAAAATCCTGTTATTAATCCACTAATCATCGCTTTAATTATTTACCGCTATCTAATTATCGATATATTCGGCTGCATGTCAATTTCAGATTGTCAACTTGTTATTCTAACGCATGTCAAAATAAACGATCAGCGCTAATTGGTAAACAATAGATAGAGACGTGACACTTTTGCCGCTGGGTTTGCGATCTTAGGTCTGTCTTTTGTACTTTTTTTTATTTTTTCCGGTATTTGGAAGTAAAATTGCATTTATTGAAACTAAATTTTACGGAAAAATCGTCCGGGATTCAGAATTCGGAAGTTCTGGATTTCAGAAGTATGATATACATAGAAAACAGAAGGAGAAATTTCGGGACTTAGAAAATAGTTCAGTTTTCAGAAGTTTCCGATTTTTAGAAGGTCCGGTTTTTGGAAGTTCCACTGTATAACTATTGATGTCTAGGCATAATATATGTATGGAACAATAACTGTCACTGAAAAATGACAAGTGGTGCTATGACCTTTGATCTGACAAAGATAAATTGTAGATCCTTAAAAAGAAGTGTTTTTTTTGGACAACTTGACCTCAGGGTCAAAGTCATTTAGGGGGTCAAGGCCAATATAAATATGAGCCATTTGGAAGGTCTCTCCTAAAGGGTTTTTGTGTGCAAACATGAATGAAATTTGTTCAGTAGTAACTGAGATATGGCCAATATTAAGTATTTTTGACAATTGGACCTTCAAGGTGAAAGTCATTCAGGGGTCAAGGTCATATAATGTCAATGGGAAGGTCTTGTCCAAAGGAGTGTTGTGTTTATGTATGAAGTAAATGCATTAACTGATGAGAAAGTTATGGCCATGATAAAGTCTTCATACAGAATGACTGACGGTTCAAAAAACTATAATGCCCTCCTTCCGGGACACAAAATGAAATGGAGAGACAGATAGAAAATTGATTATTTAATAAGTAATGTCACAATTCAAGCTGAATGTATATCTGTTTTACCTGGTATTATTCCATATCCTTTTTTCAAGTTTTGAACCTTCTGGTCAAGGACATGTCGTCTTTTCTCACTTTCTGCATATTCATCTTTCATCAGTTCATAGTTATCACCCAGCTTGACCTCAAATGGATCATCACCTATCTCGAGCCTGAAAGTCTATAACACAAGGTTTTTTAAGTATCTAGCTGGTTATTATTTGATAAAGAAATGGTAAACATATGCAGAGAGTTCACTTGTATAATTTCAAAGTACAAAATAAGGAAAAGGTACATAATAAGACCAAAAGCATGTTAATGTAACATCATTTAAATTCATAGGCTTAAGTTTTAGTAGTATCCTGCACATTAGCATTTATACAGTTGTATAAGTTTGCCAATATGTATGTACTAATGGACTGTGACCTCGTTGCAGTTGGGATTATGTTAATCAGTTTCTCCAAGAAGACAGATTTCCCATGAATAATGATTAATACAGCGATAAAACAACTGTCAGAGTTTTTGTGAGATTTTAAAACATTTGATCATCTACAATTTTGTATAATGCATAGGCTGTTTGGCACCATGAAATGAAACCTTAATGCTTGTTCACTGGCAGTTTTACAGAAATTACATCACAGTAACCTACCTTAACTTTGATGTGTAAATCTGGAGGCAGTTTGCTGTCCACTGTAAAAGCTTTCTTTTTTATTTTATGCACAAGTTTAAGCCACTTCTGGAAATTCACAAACTGTAAAGAAATAGGAAAACATCCCATACATATCTGTCCTGAAAATCAGGTTTTAGGTGTTTATAAATTACAAGAACAGAGGTTTAGATCTTCAAGACTGACATTTTTTTTCAAGTCTAGAGAAACAAGAAACACTATTGTAACTTAAGTAAGTTTTAACTGAAATGTGCTTACTTTCTAAACCTTAAATAAGCAATGTAAAACGACCCTCTTTTAAAAATGAATTCTTTCGTTATAATGAGCTGTATTAATAGGCTTCATACCACAAATCTTCCTGAAGATTCTACAAAGTTCTCATTAAAAGATACAGCAGAAGTTTAGTAAGTAACCTTGTAGAAGGTAAAAGAACATACAGTACAGCTCAAGCAATTTTTCCAAAGTCCGCTGATCCCCGGGATTTTTTTACGGGTGGATTGTCACCGCGATGTCCCTGCGACAGTTGTGACTTTCCGCTCGTCCACTCGATCGGGTGAAATTTGCTCTGCGGGAGATCGTCACTGCGGATCACTGTGAAATATTGCAGCGGTATTTCGCTCTCTCGGGTGACCATTAATTTTATTTATTACACGGGGACATTAATTTCTATTACTGTACGTCTGTAAAGTATAACGATCTCAAACACATTTTTTTAAGAAGAAAATCTTTATGTGAATTATGGTCGTTTCGTCAAACCGTCATTTCGTCAAACTTATTTTATATATCAAGCAAAAAGTCGTTTCATCAAATTAAAAATATGTAGTATTTCACACCTATTGAAATCAAATTATAACTGATTGCTGAAGTGTGTTTGTGATTCATTAAAATGAATGTGCAATCAACCTAATTAGCGGGATAATCATCTAATTTGTATAATTACCGATAAGACAAACAATTAATCAGCGGTACCTTTGCGCGACGTTTAATGTGAACAGCTTTAACGTTAATAGTCTGTTTGCATGTAATTGCATCTGTTTGACACTTCGGTAAAATCGGTAATTATCTACTCTAAAAATTAAGTTTGACGAACAAACTACCTGTTTTGTACAGAAAAATAAGTTTGACGAAACGACGGTTTGACGAAACGACCAACACCCCTTTATGTTATGTATTTAAACGACGTAACACCTGTCGTATGTAAATAATTACAAAATTTAAAGATTTGCGTGTGAAATTTCCTCAACTGCTATATCATGTTTATTCACCTCAATAAACATATTGATCATGACTGTTACAGGGTTCCCGCTGTCGCTCGCCAAAATTTTAATTCTGGCGCATAAAATCTTTAATTGGTTAATTTTACTGGCGCCAACGTAAGATTGACCCTAGAACTTTAGTCATTAACATTTGAAATGACAAAGGTGCATTTTTGAGACCAAAAGGCATCATATTGAACTCATAGATTCCGGACGGAACACAAAAAGCTGCCTTGTGACGTGTTTTGGATCGTTTTTCCGTTTTCTTGAAACTTTTTTTATTGAACTGTTTTGTGATGTGATTCTCCCCGGTAAATGTACATTAATATCGCCGAGCTAATTAAATAATTTTATTGATTAAAATCAACAGTAAAATTGTAAGTCTTATTGATTTTTTAAAAGAAGACTACGTTGTACATTTAGGTGAACATTTACATGTATATCCGAATTAATCACGGCAAATCTCTGTGATTTTTCACCGCGGATTGCGGGGTTTTTTTACTACCCGTCCGCGGTGATTTGTCACCGCGGCTGACTATAGTATGTCCCCCGCGATTTTCCGCTCGCTGTTAAAGGTGTCCGCGGTGACAGAGCGGAAAGTGGAAAAATTGCTTGAGCTGTACTGTAATATTCATATAGTAGTGTGTACTCTATTATATAGGAGAGTGGTTCAACTGAATGGTCTCAGAGAAAAATACATATATATCAAGTGTTAACCATACCTCCTCAAAACAAGCTGCAAAGTTGAAGTCATATGGAAACACAGCTGAAAATGCATCTACTGAAACATTCCTGAAACATGAACACTGAATAAAACAATATCAGTATCTTCAAATCACCAAATCAAAGATTACCAGAACTGAATATTTCAAACTTCGGTACTGTATGGTTTTCCAAGACAGGTGTTGGATATTTTCAACAATGATATAAACTGCATAAACTGAGATATGGATAGCTTACAATCAAATCATCTCTTGTAAGATATCTTAGGTAACATAACAAACAGCAATTTATATTTTCATTTCGCTACTTTTACTTGTCATGAACTTCATGATTCAAAAACCTCTCTACCATAAATACAGTAAAGCTAAGGCAACTTTAATACTTTACATATAATGTCATACTCAACTAAAATTTTAACCTGTAACAATCCTCTAAAATGTTTTTTTTTTTGTAAGATTAGTCATTGTGTAGAGTTATTACACTTGACTCCCAGCACCAATGTAGCAGGTTCAATTCCATCTAGAAAACATACCCACCACTTCAACATTTCCCTTTACGAGCACTGCCCTGAACTGCAGGCAACAGTAACAGAAAACTGCTGACACACATGTAAATAACAAGAATTTAATCTTCTACTGGCTACAGGTGTAATACAACTTATTCAGCTAAACTAAGCTTTTACATACCAAACTGTATTTGTTTCCAATGTAAGGTTCTCAAAATTTCCCCTCTCTTGTAAAAGCTGCTCTTCTTGCAAAGATCCAAAAAGCAAACCCTTACAAAAAAAAAATAAAATAAATAAATAAATAAATACACTGTAAATAAATAAATAAATAAAAAGTGAGTACACATCTGTTACAGTATACACTAAGTTGGGCTTAAGGCATATTTTGAACAGTTCATTTCAAATTGAAAATTAAAGGTACACACACTGTTTTATCTGATATTAAATGTTAGAAATATACATTGTTATGGTTGGATTGTGTTCCTTCTCCACTGCCAATTAGCGTTGATTAACTTTTCCTCTTACATAAGTTATGTCTTTGTTTTTAAAAAAAAGCAAAAACCAAAAGAATGGAAACAAACTAAAAGTTCAACTGTACCTCAAAACAGAATATTTTCTCTGTGTCACAAAATATGCTGAATGTTTGAATCTCAGTTAACATTTCACTCGGGACCAAGGATGTCAGAATGTTGTCTGCTATCAATGTTACACTGAAATGTAAACTTCTACTTTAAAAGCATACAAGACTATAATGATACACACAGATATTTAGCACTGATACATGGGACCTTTGTTTCAAGACCCATCTGAGAGACCAGCAGAAGTATTAGTGAAGGCACAGGGTATAAGACAAATTTATCTCTGGATTACAAGTACATTTGAAAGAAAAGAACCTAATTTTGTAATGGGGACATATATTATGAAATACCATGTATTCTGTTTTAAAAAATTAAAAAAGTGTCTGCTCCATCAACAAGAGCTGTCAGTGGAGATGGAGTTTATATAGTATTTCATCTACCATGGAGAAGATTTTTGTCTATATACCTATAGATCTTGAATTCAATTTATTCTTAACAATCCAGTACTTATATAGTCAAGCATGCTGTCTCCACTGACAGCTCTTCTTGATGAATCATTAATTCTGGAAATATGGATGCTAGAGTTATGAACCTTAAAACAAATGATGTGGGTGATGATAAGAAACATATATTTGAAGTTTGAAGTAAATCCCTCAAGAAATAAAGAAGTTACAGTAAAATATTTTAATTTTTAAGGAAAATTCTACATGTAAGTTTAAAGGAGAGATAATTCTGGAAATACGGTTGCTAGAGTTATGAACCTTAACACAAATGATGTGGGTGATGATAAGGAACATTTATTTGAAATTTGAAGTAAATCCCTCATGTAGTAAAAATGTTTTACTGCACAAAAACTTTAATCAGAAATCTGAACATCGAAGCTGGGGTGAGTAGGACAGTTCTTCATATAGTTCATATATTCAAGCTAAAAATCACAATATTTAATTTACAGTTTAAATTCAAGGTCACTAAACAAGAAATTATCACAACAACATAAATAACGACTTAAAATAAACGTGTTTAGGTAATATACCTTCCTTTAGTCAGAGGAAAGATGTAGCTTGTCTGTGTTGTTATAACAATATTCACAGATAACCAGTCATTGTCTTACAACACCACCACATAACTATTTAAAAATCTCAATTCGTCTGCTATATTTATGAATAGTAGAATAACTTGTGTTATTTCTGTTGTTCAGTCGAAGTTCACAGATCTGTATTATCTGTCAACAACAACAACAACAACATCACATTCTGTATATTTGCTTACACTATACCTGTGCTCAGAGGACAGACGAAGCCTGACAGTGACTTGTGTTGTTATAACAATATTTAAAGACAATCTGTTATTATCCTCAGTAGAATGCTTCCTCACTGGTATGTTTGGTTTTTGACCAACCTCTTGGCCCCCTAATGAAGAAATATCAAAATAAAGATGTGTGTGTATGTAGCAATTTTTATGGGTGCCCATGAAAAAAAAAAAGGGCAACCAAGCCTGATACCCTTATTCCTTTCAGCTTTGGTATTTTACAAGCATGTATGTAAAAAAACTTAAGTAAAATAACTTAAAATTCCAAAGACAAGCAACTTGTTCAAATCTTACAAAATCAGTCAAAACTAAGTTTTAACCTGGCTGATGGCTGGAGCCAGTTACAGAAATACATGACAAGATTAAAATTGATGATAATGATAGAAGTATAAGCACAATGAAGCATAAATGGTACTGCAAAACAGAAACTTCAAAGTGAAAACCTATTCACTCAAAGACACGTGTAACTAGAGATCATTTACATATATTCGGGCTTCAACCAGAATAAAAACGTCAGTCAAGTTGTATTGTAATTTTTATTTTATTTTACTGGTAATAATGTTTTAGCTGTTTCAAAATGTATACTTTTAAAATAATGCTGAGCTTTTGTGCTGCAGGAAAATAAATCCGAACAAACGGTACGAGTAGTACTGACTTATCATATTCACTGCAGACGTTTCCTTCCTTTTTTATTCATAGATTCAGAATGGGTCAACTGCAGAAAAAAATTGGCATAAGAAAACATACTGAGTTTATTGTTCATCTCTGTCACATCCTCAATGGCTTGAATTATGCACATGTGACAAGCTGTGGTCCAATCAAAATGTAGCTCTTTGGCCATTTGAACCATGCACTCCTTCTTTGAGACTTTGTACAGAATACGAATTTCCTGGAGACTAACTGCTGGCTGATCTAATTCACATGATCTCACTAGTGGCAAAAACTGTGCAAATAGATTTAACAAAAGCAACTATAGACACATTCTCAATACATATAAAGGACATTTTCAATACCATAAACAAAACACTCTGTCTACAGTATAGCATAAAAGAAAGTTAAAATCTAAGAACATTTAGTACATTTCTAATAATCTCCAATATGGTCTGATAGATGAATTCTGGTAAATTAATTGAAAAGTTATTTATCTGATTTTAAAATGGGAAGTTTTGGTTTTACACCATATTTCTGTAAGAAAGACATGACCAAACAGGAAACCTTTCATGGCTGGAATTTGTAGACAACAAAAAAGCAAGTTCTCACAGTCATCCAAAATATAATGCACATTATAATATTCTAAAATACTAATAAAACTAACTGAAGACATTACAGGGCTCTCGCGAGGAGGCGATTTGGGCGAAGTCGTTGCTTCGCTGTCTCAAATTTCGCCTTACGTGAAGATCAAAGCGAAAATCAAGTCGCCTTATCAAAATTTAGTTGCCCTTGGCAAACATGGATAAGAGTCAACGGTGTCATAAAATTTGGCAGTTTTTTTACAATACACAAACAATCGCTTGCCAGCCACTCATTAGGGAATCCCCGTAAAACTCCGCCTCTCGCTATTTCTTGCCTTATAGCCATGTGTGACGTACAGAGCGAAGACTCCGCCCATGTTATTTATATCTTTTCAACCAGAACATTCGATACCGACACTTAGGCGAAATAAACCAATCATCATTTAGTTTTCAAAAAAGCACTATTGAGTAATGAATAATAATGAGTTTCCTGTCGGATATTATTAGCTGCTTTCAGTGTTTATAAATTACCATGCACTAATTGATCACTATTTGATTGCGATGTTTCGGCAATTATGAGCTTGATTAAGATCAGGTAACCTCTGAGCAATGACGGCGATTAAACTGTGTAGGTATGTATATTGTATCACGAGACAAAAAAGGTGCAATCTATCAGGTTTTCTGTGAAAAACAAGTCAGCAATGAAAGGTTGATCGTCGGAAGTGTTACAGTACATTTTAATCGTCGATAGGTCTGCGTATCAATAGTTGATATTAGTTTCATTATGTTTCTGAATACTGGTTGATAAAAGGGATCAATTATTAAAGGGAAATTTATTATTACATAAGCATACGTTGTCCGAAACAAAGAGTAACGAAACAATATCCACTTCGCTCTGAAGTCTGTCCACTTCTCCCTAACCTTCAACCCAGGGCGAAGTGACTTCTCCCAAAATTCTGAGTCTAGCGAGAGCCCTGGACAAGAAAGCAAATCAAGGAATAGCATACAGACTAATGGAAATGTGTGGAATATAAGACCCTTTTCCATCACGAAACCTATTAAAATTTCCTTTAGCTCAGGGCTAGATTATAACTGACAGTCTCCAGTATTCAAATCAAACATTCTTTCAACCAAGAATATATATACACTCGGACCCCGTTACTACGCGCCCCGTTACAACGCTAACCTCAGTATAACGCTCAAGGGTCATGGCTCCCAAAAAAAATTAAAAAAAAAAAAAAACCTATTTTTCACCGACCATAATTATTTTACATGCATATCTTACGTGCTGTATCCATAACAACGCTTGTTTAATGTGTCAGCGAAGTACAATTAACTACGTAATTAGGACGCTCTAGGGCGGGAAAAGTGTGAAAAGCATGCAAAGTCTGGCGTTAATCCGCTTCTTTGTTCGTTGTGATCAATGATCAGTCAGGTGTCAAACTGTTACGAAAACCTCAAATCCGAAGCTCTGACGCGCAAACATCGATGATCTGAGTAACAAACACAAGCCGAAAATATGTTTAAAAACCTGTATTAAGAGTTCAGTAGTATACATTTATACAAAACTGAAACACTGGACAACTGTACCTTTTCTTGTGTCTGCAGGTATTTCAGTTTAGTTCCCTCTACTGTGATTTCTGCTGTATTCTGTCTGTAGAGTATCCCAGCAGAATCAATTCGGAGCATTAAACCAACTGAAAAGATAACGCATATTTGTAAATGATACACATTTGAAACTAAATTCCTTGAATCAATACCAGACCTGCTCATTTTGTGAAGAATTCTATTTTAAATTGTATCAAATCTTTTATTCCCAGCAAAATGTTTTAAATAGTCTTATGACTCAAGACCCGATTTAATACTCTACCATAAATGCTTTTCAGCTATGGTATATTTGCTACGGACAGCTAGTCACATGGTCATTGCTCTTGCTTGATCTTTTTGCAAATAGCCATCTATTGTACTGTAGCAAATAGCAGTCAATGAATAACAGTTAGCAATGAAAGGCAGCAACCATTAAGTAAAGAACTTTAGTTTTTGACATGTTTTCATTGACATTCCACACAAACATATGCAGATAATCTATCACAAGCTTTAATTCCTAACAAAAGGTCTAAAACTACTATATTAGGCACTTATGAATCTGCAGAAATAGCAAGTGGAAGACAGCAAAGAGCAAATAGTAACTGGCATGTTTTGACTAGCCTATATCTTTTACATTTCCAAAAGGTTCCTTCTTCTCTGTCTGTGCCTTGGTCAATAATGGTATATCACAAGCAACTTCTTTTTTTTTTCAAAAGTTCAATCACAGAAATATGACAAATTCATACAAGGATAAAGCAATAGGTATATCCATTAATTATTAACCATTTCTTTGTACTATAAGTAAATTATTCAATGAACAAGAGCATTTAATGTGCAATTAATACTGCTGTATGTACCTTGCTGAAACAGACATTTTCTGATGTTAGCAATGTATAACTCTACATGACAGTCCAGAATAGCTATACTGCTGAACCAGAGTTTTTTTTTCCTGTTTTGGAGAAAATGAACTGATACTTTTTCATCTTCACCTGGAAGCCTAGTTTTCCTTCATGTTTTGTAGCATTTTGGGGAATTTTACTTTCAGTATCAAAAATTTTGAACTCTTGCTGAACAGATAAAGGGTTGGAAAAGATGCTGTTTTTCCATTCTAAAGCATTTCCGTATTAAGAAAAAAGTTCTTTAGAGGATGTTGCAAAATGTTATGTAACAAGAACTGTCACTGTAAGATGACAATGCCCCCAAAGTGGTGCTTTGACTTTGGGCTGAGGACCAGTCATTCAAGGATCAAGGTCAAATAAATATAGGTCAGTGGGAAGGTCTTGTCCACTGGGGTGTTGTGTCCAAGTATGAAGTAAATCGACTTTCTAATGAGAAGGTTATGGCCAATTTAAAGTTTTTGGACAATTGGATCTTCACAGGGGTCAAGGTCAAAAAAATATTGGTCAGTGGGAAGGTCTTGTCCAAAGGGGTGTTGTGTCAAAGTATGAAGTAAATCCAAGAGAAGAATATTCTACTATATTCAAGCTATAGCATAAATTGTAGGATTATGACCTATAGCTCAACTGTTCATAAACATCATTTCAAGTATGCTTTGAGATATTCTTTTTAAAATACACTATAATTTTGTTAAATTCTCTAAAATCTCTAATTGCTTTTTTTAAACCGGCTGAATTTGGACAATCTGAATTTTAGATCAGTTGCATTATTCTTGTCACTGTTTTCAATGAAAAATGAAAATAACCAGAAATTTGGATAATATGCAAGAATGTTGTTTATTGTTAATGGGTGTCAATTAAGGAAACTTACATGTTTTACTTCGCAGTTAAGGAAATGCATCATGTGCCTGGACATGAGTATTGCATTGTTGCAAGTAAATTTTAACACAACAGCTCAAAGTGATAGAAATAAAAATCATGCTGAAGAGAAAAACAATTCACTAAATGTTTTGACAAATATTTATGAGCATTTATACTGTACTATCTTGTGTATTTTGGGTATTTTTGCCAAAAAAACATTAGCTTGTTCTAGAAGATTTGTTGACTCTGTCAGTTTGTACTTTTTTAGGGTGAGAATTTGCTGAATTTTGAGTTTATTTTCATTTGGAATGGTGCCCTTTATTAGTACCAATCAAAGTGGCAAAAAAATTGCTATAAACAGTAAAGAAAAGAAAACAAATTGCCTGTAGTATCAAAACATTCTTTGCATGGAATGATATGTGCTTATGTTTGTTTGTTTTATTGGGTTCAACACCGGTTTCAACAACTGTGGTCAGTCCACTCAACAGGTTTCCTGGGTATCAAACAAGTTTATCAATTATCAAAGAGAATTTTTGCCAACCCTTATAGGGATGGAACCAAGAACCCCTGGATCGACAATCTGATGCTCTACAGATTAAAGAAGCTCGGCCAATATGAAATTTGCAACACAACAATAAAATACATTTCTCTGAAGAATAACTCTATCACTTTGAAAAACTGCATTTGAACTGTATTCCCGTAAAACTTCACCACTCAATTATTATCTCTTATACTAATGCTCTTGTTTAAATCAAACAACTCACCATTATAATTGTTACATAAGAAAACATTTGTGTTGGTAACATCAAACTTGAGCAGCATTGCAAGGGATGACTCTCTATGCTCTCTACTGATTGGAATATTCATGTTCATACTTCGAACTGGTCTCAATGCTGCGTTGGAAATTCTTCGTGGACCAGATAATTTTGCCTTGGACAGAGTCAGCAGAAGAGAAGTTATAACACTGATAGTTGCAGACGACCACTCTATGTGAAAATGGTCCTCCATACCTTGTATTCGTAACTCTTCTCCAAGCTTGTTTATCTGAAAACACAGTAAATCATAACAAAAATTAGTTTAAAATTCTTCCTCTTTAAACATCCATTTCCTAGTATTGCATAATTTGTTTTGGACCTAAGTTCCAAATTAAGTTACTACTAACACTAGACTGTTCTGATTCATAACTAAACATAATGTTGTTTTATTTTAATTGTTGTAATATGAATTTAAAAAAAAAACATGAAAATAAAAGAACATTTGTTTTTCATTTTACATTTCACTATTATATATGATAATATATATTAACATTAATTCTACCAACTGGTGATAGAAATATACATGTATATACATCATTAAGCATACAAGTTGGCATACCATGACAAATATTGTTCAGATGTAGTTTTAAACCACCTTTTTTTTTTTCATTTGTGTTTCCACAGACCTTCCTTATAACCTTGACACAGTTATACCAATAAGACCAAACTTAATATACATATTCAGTGGTGTAGCTGCCTATCTGCTGAAAAGGCCTGCCTATCTGCTGAAAAGGCATGTGTACAATTTGTTCCGGGAGGTAGAAAAAAGAAAATTACAATAGACATAATTGAAGCATCCCTAAGTGATGAAAACTGTGGAGGTTAATGGGGCTTTGCCCTCTCTCAACCCCCATCAGGACTCTGCCCTGAACCTGCAAGGGGGCAGTACGCAGCTCTTTGGACCCCCTTCAGGTTTAAGCGAACACACAATTTTGGCCTAGCTATGCCCCTGATGTAATATGCAATGACATTTTTAATTCAATTTAAAGATAGTAATTTTAACTGTAAGTCTTCCCTTTACCTTTTTGTTTTATAACTGACATGTGGCAACAATTGAGCTACTGTTTGAATAAGTGTCCATTGCTATGATATGTATAACTACACCAAACAACAGAAGAGATGTTTATGTAGAGAGCTTCTTGTGAAGGTATGAAACCTTCTTGGGACCAGTTGTGTAAACACATTAAAATTTTATAGGTTTTCATTTTTGTATTACAACAATATTAATATCCGACCCGGCTAGCTCAATCGGTAGAGCATCGGATTGTTAATCTTGATGATCCTGGTTAGATCCCAATCAGGGCCGGAAAAATTTCTCTGTGATAAATGATTTCCAACAATGCATCTATAGGTCATTTGTCCCTCACCTCTGAAGCAAGTGAGGAGGTGTCAGTCAACTGCAGAGAAATTGGTTAGTGAACTGGTTGGATATGCAATAACACTGGTTAGGTGTACTGACGGCCAGGATATGACCTGAGCTGTTAAAACGGGCGTTAAACCCCAATAAAGCAAACCAAACAATATTAATACCTTGATCATGAAGATATTCATGTAAAGAACATGGTTCCAGTAATGTCTGTTGCCACTAAGCTCTGACACTGGAATCTGTGACTCAGTGTGGTAACAGTACAGAGTGTCCAACTCCATCTCCACAGAGAAGTCATGTGAATGTAACCATGGCAACCATCCATTTCCTACAGTTGAAATAATGTACATACAGAAAAAATAATGATAATAGAAATATCTACATCTGTGCATGTTACTAATTCAGTCATAACTGACTATCACAATAATCATTCTATGCTTCCAGATGCTATCTTTCAGAAGGAAACGAAAAAAAGAATTGGCAACCCAAAATTACTAACTCACCCGTGTCATGAATACTACTTTTCATCATGACATGTTTGATGACACGTGATACACCTAGAACCAGTCCAGGACACGATGCTGTAGAAAATGATGTGGAGATATTCAACAGTTCTGTATCAATGAATAACTTCTTGTCCTGCAGAATTCTGGACAGCTTGCTGAAAGTAAAAAAATTGTGTTACCTGTAAATATCAAACAGACCTTTTTTAATCTTGACTCAGTTGGAAAATTAAACTTGAATCAATTGTTCACAGATCAGGGTGAAAAATAAAATATTTTTAACTTTCCCGGCTTTTAGGGCCATTTGTCTAACAGGAGTTTCTAATCATACTGCTTTTTTCTCGTTTTGAGTATGAAGCAGTGTTGAAAATGAATCTAATTACTTTAAGCTTTGACATCTGTGGGTTGTGCCATATATTGTTACTGCAATATGACCAAGGATATAGTGTTTAATGCCGGTAAGTCCACTGACTGAAAATCATGAACCCTAAATAGTGTTTTCACAAGTTTTCAATGTATCTGACTTACCTTTCCCTAGATGGTCTACTATCAATTGGAGGTAACTCAGTATTAACTCTCTGATTATCTGCCCTTTGTGAAAACTGCGCCATAACGAGCATCCAATACTGGACTTCATCATGATGATAATGAAAATATGCATTCTGTACCAAATTTTTCAATCTAATTTCTTCACTTGATATCTAAAACAAAATTTATAAACTTTAACCATTACAACTTGATTTATCACCTCTGGACTATAAGGTACTTCCATTAGTATTTACTCCACTGGTAAAAATCAAAACTTGAATAATCTTAGATAAATGAAAGGAGAACTCACTTAACAGATGAAACATGTTAAGGTATCTTAACAGTACTCAAGATCCTCCATCTCTGATGATTTAAAGTTTAGAAATTTACATGCTTAATTACCACGCCAAGTGTACAGGTAAATTAGCATCATATGGTGCAGTCCCACTGGCTGGGATTCCAAAAACATTTTCAGAAATCCAGGTTATCAAGAAGACAGAACTGAAAAGGCAATCTTCTGAATCTTCTGATCAAACTATAGGGAGATTGTGTACTTCAGACAGATTGATAAAGAGACTGATGTTATCAGAAATTCTGTAAAATAATCACACAAGCTGCTCTAATAGTGTCGTTTTAAAAGCTAAAATTGCAGCAAAATAATTATATACATAATCTAAAAATAGCTCTTACCATAGATTTGAGTTCAAGTTTCAGTAATTCTGCAAATCTTGCCTGTTGAGACTTGGTACTGAAATCTGTAATATAAATTTCATTTAAATCAGAGAAAAAAACAAGTGATCAATTTGCACATTTAAGTGGGAAAGGGGTAAGAAACTTCCACCATTCTAAAGTATGTAAAACTTTTGAACTATAACATGAAAATATAGGTAGTTTTCTTTGACTTATTTCCTTCTGGATATGAAAATTTTTATGACTTAAGGTATGATACTTTTATTTCTTCATATATTTGCCAACCATTACAAGATGTGTACAGTGTGACCATACAGCCCAAATTTCTTTATTTTAACTGATCAACCTTCCAAAAGAAGAGTACTATTAACACACATGTCTTTGTGAGTGAGTTTATTTTCTTTACCTTCCAAATGAAGATTCTAATTGTTTACCTTCCAAAAGAAGAGTAAAAGTGACTTCATGACTGTTGTCATCTTTTGTCTGATTAAACATGTCAACATGAAATGTCTTTATTCCAACACTCAGAGACCTGAATTAGTCAATTAATTTCATACAGTGTTACAGAATAAACAAATGAGTTACATGTATAACACAGATATGTGTTTTAAAGGATGTCCTAAGTGCTATATGAAGTCTGTTAGTTAATTAAAATTGTTCTTAAAACTACAGTTAACATGCCATCAATATTGTTCTGTAATATGAAACCACTTACACTGTAATTCTGTGCTCGTGCTTGAGGTGTTTAGATGCAATTACAAGATCTATTCTTAATAGGTAAATATTTCAGTTTACCTACAAATAAATCATGTAGGTTTTTTTTTCCAAATCACAATATTTTGTGACAATTTACAATCTGACTAGATTTAAACGAAAGCTGAAAAATGACTACCACAGTTTTATTAAGAAAATATCAGTAGATTTACTGACAACGACATTTAGGGACTCTATCAAAGTTATTATAAACATTTACAAACCTCTGTTTAGTTTCTCGTACAATTTTAACATCAACTTCAGTAATATCAACTCCAAACTCCTCTGGCAATCCAGCTAGAAAGTCTAACGTGGTAGCAGATGTATCTTTTTCTAAAAACAAACAAGCTGCTCTGATTACGGTCTAAACAGAAAACACAAAAGTAGTCATTTAAAATCTTAGCTTAAAATGTCAAAGAAGTGTTTCAGATGTAGTCTGAAGTAACAGTGCAAAAAATCAGGTTTGGTTTGATGAGCAGAATATATTTCAATTTGACTGATGACTCGAGAAAAAGAGCACTCGGAAATATTTTTTAGAAACTGACCTTTATACTAATTTTGAATGAATGATATACCAAATTTTTATTTCTGAAAATTTCAGCTTCCTGCATAGAACACAAACAATATTCTATCATGTTGAAGAGAAACATGACATGCAAAATTTATATTGCTTAAAATAATGTCACATATCCAAATTTCATGTCAGATTCTATTCAAGTGCCAGTTGGCGGTAAATTGAAATGGCAGATTTTAGATATTTGAATTTAAGTTATCTTATTGTAAAATTTTAAGCCATTTCAATGTATCCCACCTTTTTACAAAACTATGAATGTTTTCATTCAACTTTTCGTTTTATTCAGGTAATATCATTTCTACATAAGGAACTTGGCCATGGTAATGGCAATCAAGATATTTTATACAAGATACACATTTTTATGAAGCGTAAGATTCAGGCTATCGACTTTTTAGTTCATCTTTGTTTTTGAAGAGGATGAGAAATTTTTCGTTTTGCTGATTTTCAGTTCAGTTTATTTCAATAATAAAACAAATGTCCGAGTGCCCTTTTTCCCATGTTGTCAGTCATTTCATTCTCGTTAATTGGCAGACCATGAGACGAACACATTTATTTTCTGATTCTTCATCATGTTAGCTTAAAGCTAAGCTGACAGGAAAATGGTAAGCCTTCTTCAACGAGCTGGCGGCTAACTAGCTGGCTCCTTCTCAACAAATCCAGGATAAGACTCAATCCTCTGACTTCCACTCCTTTTGCAGACAATTTAGAAACTAACACATGGAACCAGTTATTTAGTATTATCCACTAATAAGCATACCTCCTTGTAGTTGCTGCTGATTTTGTTGTTGTTGTTGCTGCTGCTGCTGACTCTGTGGCTTTTGTACATTTCTATTTTCCTGCAGGTAATATGCTCCTGACAAAAGTCCTGTAAAATAACAAGGAGGATAAGTAAAAACATAAGCCAAAAGTAAATCAAAATAGTACTGGATTTATAATAGTTGAGAGGTGTGTGACATCTTATTTTCTTAGTCCCGCACACTAAGCAAAACTTCAAACACTTTAATTATCACAGGTTTCGGTTTAGAAAATCTTTTACCAGTACCCTGATATGGGATCAATCTATATTCAAGTTCCAGAAAAGTTTAAGCAGCAGGAACAAGTGCATGCAGTGCTTGGAAATACATGTCGCAAGCCTAGTTTAGACTCAATATTTCATACACAAGAATATTAGACATTATCCTTGGAGATTATACAATCAACAAAGAATTAAAATATTTCCATATAAACACCAAACTTACCTTCAGTTAGCATCACTTGTGGTTTGTTTATCAAGACTCGAGATCCCTGAAAATATAGCATTTTAACTACATTTGAAATCTTGCAATCCATAAGTTCTATTAATAACAAAATTCTGTACTTGCTCTTAAAATATATAAACACAGTTTAAACAACTTAAAGAATTGTATTTTTAAGTTTAAGATCTTTAGCCCTAGCAGAAAGAACTCAAGGGATAAAATCAGAAAACACCTGCGCAAATGCGTTACTAAACTGATCACTAGGCATCATTTGTGGAGGTACTATGGTTTGAATATCTACAAAGTTTTGAAACTTCAAACAAGAGGGCCATGATGGTCCTAGATCGCTCACCTGAATACTTTGCCGTTGGGTCTGATATTGAGCTAACATCAAAAGTTTTTTTCAAAAATCTCCCTATATAAATCTATATGAATACAAGTGACCCCCAGGGCCAAATTTCACTCAACGGGCATAATTTAAACAAAGTGGTAGATGACCTGTAACTGATGCTCCATTAAAAATATCTAAGTTCTAGGCTCTGTGGTTTCAGACAATAGGTTTTTTTAAAAGTTTTGCCTATAAGCCTATGTAAAATCAATGACCCCGGAGTGAGGCCAAATTTCATCACAATTTGAACAAACTTGGTAGAGGTCCACTAGACAATGCTACATACCAAATCTTAAGGCTCAGGCCCTTGTCGTTTCAGGGAAGAAGATTTTCAAAGTTTTCCCTATGTAAGCCTATGTAAAATCAATTGACCCCCTGGGTGGGGCCAAATTTGAACCCAGGGGGCATAATTTGAACAAACTTGGTAGAAGTTCACTAGACAATGTCCCATACCAAATCTTAAGGCTCAGGGCCTTGTGGTTTCAGACAAGAAGATTTTTAATTTTTCACGATATAAGCCTATGTAAAATCAACTGACCCCAGGGGTGGTGCCAAATTTGACCCCAGGGCCATAATTTGAACAAACTTGATAGAGGTCCACTAGACAATGCTACATACCAAATCTTAAGGCTCAGGGCCATGTGGTTTCAGACAAAAAGATTTTCAAAGTTTTTACTATAAGTTGCCATATCTACCAGAGTTCTTGATAGAATTGAATTCTTTGAACAACTTTGGTAGAGCTTCATGCAAGGAACATCCCAGGCAAGTTTCATCAAATTTGGCCCAGAGGTTTCAGAGGAGATGTCGTTTGAATGAAATTGTTGACGGACAACGGACAAAATCCGGTCACAATAGCTCACCATGAGCCAAAGGCTCAGGTGAGCTAAAAATCAGGTGTTTGAGAAAACAATAATTCAGTGAATTTTAAACATGAAAGTGATGTGATGTGGACAAAAGTTTTTATAAACTCAGTAATACAACAATAATCAAACTCTTATGATAATATATAATTTTACAGTACCAAATGACTTACTTTGATACGTTTAACATTATTTTTGTATACACTCAGATCAACGTATAAACTGAATGACATTTCAGCCAGACATGGCTCCTTGTGCTGGGGTTCTATCTCAACATTGGTCTGAAAAACAACACTTTTTACAAAAATGTTGTGAAAAAAACAACAAACATGTATTATTCACTGATAATAACTATATGAACTGTTAATACAACACTCTCAGGAGTAATCTCCCCTACATTTTTCAGCACATTTCTCAGCTACCATGGAGGAACTTGCTGCAAACCATATACATTATGAACTTTTGTCAAGAATGGATTTTCTTGGTTTTTTTTTTTTAAACTTTTACTGATTTGAGATGTCTAAAACTTAAAATGAAGTCAAGTTGAAAACAGTTAACATTATATTCAAGTACTGGGGGTAGAAATTTTAGGTGAATAAAGTTACCAAGCTAAATACAGTTATTCCTTTTGTTGTTTTTTCCCCTAGAATTATATTTATGTGTGGTCTATAAAAAAAATCATACTTAAACTTGAAGCATATAATCATTAAGAATGAATAATAAAGACATTTAAAACAAGTCTTTTGTTTTCCATTTGAAAGCCTGCATAGCGAATTGTAACTTTTTATCTGGAACCAAGGTATGGCCTCATCTTCCTTCTATAACACCTGTTATGCCACACAAATATATGAGGCACAGAATCTTAAAGATAACAGTTCTAAAGAAGCTAAAACTACTATGTAAAAAACAGTTGGAAGTACAAACTTGTTTTCTGGACTGTCAGTGGATTTGTCAGTTTTTTACTGTTTAATGATGTAATAAATGATATAATATTATATGATTATAAAACAAAAATGTACCTGTGAAACACTCCTTAAGGCTCGGCAGTTTACACTTCCTGCATTAATGATAAACTGTAGACTGAAAATACAATTTTTAAAATATTTTATTTATGTAAAATACGTTTATATTCAAATGATGATGAGGACATTTTTTTCAATTCTTCTAAGAATAAATATACTGCTACCAAAATTTATTTGAAATATCTGATTTTCTATAAGTAATAAATAGCATTTAAATTTTCCTTTAAAACTGAAAGTCTTATACCCAAGACATCTTTACTATACTGCAGTGGTAATTATAATATCTGACATCTTTACTGTAATGATAAATTTAAAATCTGACATTCAAATCCAAGCTGAGTAAAGCTAAATCAGACCTGTCCTCGATGCACGAGATATCCAGACCCAGGTCGTGTCCTTCTATATGGATGAGGCAGTCAGCAACCATTGTCTTCAGTAACATCACTGTGAGACTCTGTATCTTTAATCCAAAATGCTACAACAGAACAAAATATCATCATCACATATTAATGTTATTGCTGTAGATTGAGGTCAAATTCTAGTACATCCAACCAGATTCAGTTTAGATTGATTTTAACTAATCTATCCCACACAGACTAGGCAACAAGTTCTCACCACTGATATTAATCCTGCTCAAAGACTTCTTGAGATCAAATCAGTTCTAGCAGTGTAATAACCAGACTTTTATGAGCCACAGTGATATTTCTATTTAGTATAATTCAAAGAGTTACTTTCTATTCAACTCAAGTTTATGCAATACTAGAGCGAGGGCTAAGTTAAACGCTATGGCTATTATTTAAACAACTTATTTAGAGCACCAGTTTAAACGACAGAGGCCAATCAGAGCTAAGTACAAAAAGCCCTACCTCTAACTACTGCATTTTCATTAACTTCCAAGACTTTTTATGTTAAGCAGGCGCGTAGCTAGCCTATAAAGAATGTGGATTCAAAATAATCTAGGGGGGTCAGGGGGCATGCCCCCCCTGAAAATTTTGAAATAAATGGTGCAATTTGGTGCGTTTTGGGGCCTCCGGAGAGCTTTCTTTACTAAAAAAATTTTTTTTGGTCAAAATAATGTGGATTCAGCTGCGTACTCGCGTATAGGCAGCTACGCGCCTGTTAAGTCTGGAATTAATGCTGACAATCTATAATAAAATACACTAAAATTTTGTACATAACTTTAACATAAAGTTATAAAACTTTTACCTGAAGATAGGTTGCAAACTTTGGCAGAGCAAACTGTTTTGAAGGAACCCTATTATGTTGAGGAGTTGTAGGCTGTCTCTCCCAATGACCATCTGAGTTTGCCTGTATTCTAACCTCCCCCATGCATAATACAACTGGCTGCCTAAATACATTAATTTTATTATCTTACAATTTTACCCAAGTTGTAAAGCAGATTGTTATGTCTATACTTAAACTAAAATTACTTGTATGCTTGTAAAAGCCACATCTTTTAGGAATATCTTGCCTCTGCTGATTGTTATAAGATTCAGATAGCTAAACACCACTGAATGATAAAGTTGTCCCATCATTCTTTCCACAAATACATTAAATAACACAAGTACACCAACTCCTCTTTAATCACACATATGCTAGAAGCCTTCACTACAGTAGCAATTCATAAACACCATGTTCCAATTTTATTGCTTACACACTTTTTCAAAAATAAACTGAGTCCAATCTATTACCTGTAATTTTGTTTCACATATTGAAGAAATATACTACTTACTATAATAAATCTGTTTTGTTTTTTTGAAAAAAAGTCAAAAGTTACATGTACTTTGATACTAAAGAACTTCTGTATAACTCTTGTAAAACTTATTAAAGCTTGATAACCTTATATGATTCTAACAAGCTTGGGAAGAACTCACCTAACTCCTTCACTGACATAACAACTTGACAGCCACACCTTATCAATTTCCTGAAATTATAAAATCACATGACAGAACAGCAGAGTTCTTATAAGAATAACTGCAGGTCCAGCATTAAAATCATGTTTAATTTTTTTTTATTTTCCAGATTTTAAAAAGGATTTCATTTTCTTTTTCATTTGACCACCACATTTTGACATCTATAGAATAAATAAAACATACATACTAAGAAGTTACAAGACATGGATCCTGACAAACATTTTTCAGTTATTATTAAACTGATGGAGAAAGCACAGACCCACTAAGTCAGTTTAAGTGCAAGCTATCAAAGCTGATGGGTCAGAAATAGCATTGAGTCTGACCAAACTCATCTAAAAGAAAACAAAAGGAGCAAATAACTTACGACTTGTAAACCTTCTCTGATGCTGATATGAATATTGTGGAAAGCACCAAATCCTGTGCGGGCAATTTTGACAAGAATTCCAGTCTTTCTTTTGATGACAAACTGAAGTATTACCGCCAAAACCCTGGAAGTAAACACAATATAATTTAGTCACTAATATTCGTCGAAGTATCAGTGGCAAGATTGCATTATTCGAGCTCTAAGGCTTCTTCAAACTCAACCATTCAGATCAAATACGTACACTTGTCATGACATTCCCATGCAATAAAGAAGCATAACAACTTACAAAATGTTTATTTGAAATTATGCTTCAACTCTGAAAGCACTTCAAAAATGCAATGTAAGTAATCCAATTGTTTCATTGTTATCCATCTTAACAGAATATCAAATTTCATTAATTTGGAATATCTTTAATAATGACAAAAATATCAGTGTGCAAATCTTTAAGGATGCGAACAGGCAGACGCTGAACTGAACTGAATATTATGCTCAGATTTGTTACCAAGGGGTACAGCAATACTGAACACATTCAAAAATATTCTAAATATAATTCTAAAGAAACTTTAAAAAGAAATATATTTCTTAACATGAACTACCACTGCAGACTCTGACAAATATTCATTCTTCCCTAAATATGTGTAAATAATTAAATGCCATTGAATGTTGTCATGCCAGCTAGTGTGTCTATCTCTACCATTGATGTTAACAGTTAGAATCTGACAAGAACAATTTGGCTTGAGCTTCCACATTTTCATTTTAGGGACAGAACTGGTCAAAGCCTAAATTCTCATCACAATTTAGAGTGAACAATTATTGTTCAATAACTTTAAATTGTTGCGCAACTGGTTTTCTATTCTAATCACTGCTAATGTCAGTACTGATGTTGAAACTGCAAAATATGGTATATCAATTCAGTGAGAAATGACAAAATTTGAAATCATGAGACAGATTAATGATTTCATTTATTTTTCACTGGACTGATGTTCACAACCCATTTAAACTTTTTTCTTTTGCATAATAATAGCCTAATTAATCTGGCATTGACAGTTTGATCCATTTTATAGACATTTTTTTTTTATTATTGTCAAACCGTACCATCGCCTATCAAAAATTTTCTCCATGTCTCTTTGACAAGTCTGATTAGTTGGACTGGTATAATAAGAACAGAAGAGCTAAATCTGTAAAAAAAATTCTTAACAATTCTGATACACTGTAACACTGCAGTACTGTACTGCACTGGTAAAATGCTTTCTAATCGTTAAAAATATTCAGGAAATATCATTTTCAATTGAGATTTCTATGAATTTCTCTTTCAACATTATCTAACTGATTACAGGTCAGCAAAGCATGACAGCCAGAGTCTGTGCTCAGCTGTTGTTTCCTGCTGTTTGCTATTACAGAGACTATTTTTAGAAACACATAACAGTACTTAAATAACTTTGAGATTCTCCCCAGTCAATCAAATGACAAGTGCTCCAGTAGTGAATTATACCTCATAGACAGCCAGAGACCGAGAACGATATACAAAATTGTCCATATTACTGAGGGAAATTCCATTCTCTATAATTAAAACTTATTATAAAGTTGAAATATTCGTTTAGATGTGCTGCCTTGGAATTTCCACCCACTGCAAGCACCTAGATGCAACCATGATCATGATTAGTAGGTCAACATGCATGTGACCTGAGTTGACCAATCACATTCCGCTTCCCTTGCCGCCTTGTTGATCCAAGAAGTCGCCATCATTGTCGCCATATTAGATGGATTTTAACAATAAATGGAAGAGTTTGGTGTTGTAGATTAACTTTGTATCTTGTAGAGGCAAAGGAAAGGTCCTTTGGCATTTAATAATGGATTAAAGATGAGTGGACCGACTCCAACGGGCAACAGTTGCTCTCTAGAAGATTGTTACACAAATATTTTTGCCCTGGTAGGCTTTTTTTTGAAAACCCGCTGTTTCATTTAATTTCTTTTGTGGCGTAGTCTTTGATAAAGCATTACGTAATTTGTAACCTCTCTTTTGTTAAACTCAACAGTAATATGCGGTCTGAATGCGAAAAAGAATGGATGAGTTCATTATTTATGAAATCTGAAAAAAAGTTTTATCGTTGATGAACAGTCTGACCTAATTTTTCTGCACGTGTGTAAATGTCAGTAGTTTCGATAAATGATCTTAAAGCATGAAAATCGCAATAGTCAGAATTATTGAACAGTAAATTATGTCTCAAATGTCAGTTCAGTTGCAAACTTTTCAGTGTGTTTACTTGAAAAGGCTATTTCTTGAGGTTTCCAGAAGTTTACCCCCCAAGAATTTTCCTCAATGAGACATTCCACCCCCAAGACTTTTCCCTCCCAGGTTTTATTGTACAAGACATTACACCCCAAAAATATAAAAAATACTCAGATGGTGAATTTTATCTATATTTCCTTGTTTATTTTTAAATTTGAGTTCAGAAGCTTTTTTCATATCTTTTAAGAGATAATGGCTTTTTAATGACTGGATTAATCACATTATCACCAAAGGGAGCCGGTGCAGTGTTTGGATAGCATATAAAGTGCTTATCTGAACATCTGAACACACTAGAAAAAAAATTTTCCCACCATCATATATCATATAGACAAGGGGTGGAACATCAAAACCTAAAAATTTACACTTCTTTCTATTAATGTCATGTTTTTTTCACAACTGAATCGGTTTCTAGGAAAAGCAAACGGTCTTTATATAGTCTTATGTCTACCCTTCTGAAAACCAACCAAACAAATATTCTATCTTAACCCGCTATCCTGTGCCAGGAAGAAACATCACGTAAAATTGCACAATTTTGACAGGTCGACAACAAACGTGCAACCGCCAACTTGTAGAGTAAAACTCCAATAGTAACGTTCGCAATCGAAGTTTTTTGGCTGCATGCAATAACTTTTCAACAACTTTCTCTCTCACCGCTAAAAAACCGTTCGCTTACTCGATATACAATTAGTAATTCAGCTTTTCGTACAAATTTCACCCAATGTTTCCGATTTCGGACATGTTTGTATCACGCGACTTTTTTGTAATCTTGGCCAATGAAAATAGCCGTTACATAAAAAAGTCGCGTGATACAAACATGTCCGAAATCGGAAACATTGGGTGAAATTTGTACGAAAAGCTGAATTACTAATTGTATATCGAGTAAGCGAACGGTTTTTTAGCGGTGAGAGAGAAAGTTGTTGAAAAGTTATTGCATGCAGCCAAAAAACTTCGATTGCGAACGTTACTATTGGAGTTTTACTCTACAAGTTGGCGGTTGCACGTTTGTTGTCGACCTGTCAAAATTGTGCAATTTTACGTGATGTTTCTTCCTGGCACAGGATAGCGGGTTAAGATAGAATATTTGTTTGGTTGGTTTTCAGAAGGGTAGACATAAGACTATATAAAGACCGTTTGCTTTTCCTAGAAACCGATTCAGTTGTGAAAAAAACATGACATTAATAGAAAGAAGTGTAAATTTTTAGGTTTTGATGTTCCACCCCTTGTCTATATGATATATGATGGTGGGAAAATTTTTTTTCTAGTGTGTTCAGATGTTCAAATAAGCACTTTATATGCTATCCAAACACTGCACCGGCTCCCTATGATTATCACCACCTTTTTACAGTTCACACCTTTAAGAAGCATGCATTGTTTGGATTGTTTATTGTATATTGCCAATGATTGGCAATATACAAAATCCTCACACATTTCAGATGAGGTGCTGATTAAAAGGGGGTATAATTAAAACACAATGAGGACTTTATTTCAAAACTTTGTCAATCTTTCATTATTCACTCATTTATTTAAAAAGCAAACAAGTGGTTAACTGATGATACAAATTAAACCTTTTTTAAAAAAGACTGACATGAAATACAATCAATTATTTCCATTATTACAAATTCTTGATAATAATACATCAGCAGGATTAATATATTTAATAATCAATCCATTAATAAACATGAGTAAATTAAAGAGAATTTTTTTCACTGTTTATGTTCTCACCATTTAATATAGAGGCACCACCCTCTATGACGTTTTAATCAAAAATTTTTCAAAGAGACCATCATCAAAGGGATTAAAATAATTCATAATAACTGAAAACAAACATAGGGAATAATCTAGAACCCCAAAAAGGGCAGGGTGCTGCAAAATTGGGGCAGGGTGCTAAGGTGTAGGGGCAGCACATTTATGCGCGCATTCCGACTTGAAAGCATTGTTATGTCTGCTAGTAATAGTATAGGTTTTGTGCTGTATTTAACAAAAAGAAAGAGATTGTTCAATAAAATTTTTATTTTTCATACTGATATGAAATGTTTTATTTCATTATTTAGTCAGAATTTACAGGCACTGAAGATCAGCCAAAAAATAATTACAGTGTTACTGTAGCGTTAAACACACATATTTAATTCTTAGAGAATAGGAAACTTTTCCAATGAAAAACTGGCACTTATAATAAAATCATGACCACTAATCTAAATCAGTTAATTGAATGTTGTAAGCTTGCCATATAAAGAGTCTCCAAAACACTGTTTTTTATCAATATTAAAATATGACGGGGTCGCGGAAATCTATGACAAACATAATTTATCCGAGATTTTCACTCGCTGCTTCATGTTTAATAAACTAAATATTTGCTGCAATTGGTTTCCTTCAATTTTCTAAATCTACTTGACTTTTCTTACAAATAAATCCGAGAACTGAAACAAATAAAGGGAGTTTTTGGCGACAATTTAGCCCAGGTTGCCCGCTTGTGAGAGTCCTGCTCTGATCATGCAGGATTCCATTTTTTCACATTCTGGGGCCAATTCGGGCATTTTACATTTTTCTGACGGCATTTTTGTTACATCCAAATATGTTTGTTTGCAGTGAAAACAAATGATCAGAAAATTTCATATTTCTAACTAAATCGTTTTTTTTTTAAATTTCTCTTTATTTACTCGTAACAGCAATTAGAGTTTTAATGATATGGGCGATACTGACAACTTACTGAAGATGTTTTAACACCTTTCCCATTTAATCTGCACAACAACCATAATTATTGGTATCGCAGTTTGCTTAATCCCATGTACATCACTCGGTGTTAATTGATTGACTGGTGTCAACTGAATAAACAAACAATCAAGCGACGCACACGATTAGGCGTGTGCAGATCAATCATATATCAATCAATTTCAAATTAATAAGCAGTGGGCGGGACATAAGTAAACTAGGCCAATGCAAAAGGCGAATGGCGGTCCTTAAAGGGCATAAGGGCACTGGAGGAGGGGCAGCGTGGTGCTCAACATCGGGCAAAGGGGCGCCGGCAAAAACGGGCATGGCGCCGCGCCCCGCTTACACGCTCTAGATTATTCCCTAAAACAGGATTGTATAAATGATAAATTGTTTCATTGGTAATGTTCTCACCTTTTAAAATGGAAGCACCACCTTCTTTGATGTTTTCATCAACAGAATTTTCAAAGACACTATATATCATTAATTTATAATTCATTTACAAATTTATCCTTGTGTTATAATGTGATTTTTTTTCTGTATAATATTTCATCTTTATTTCATAATATATTTCTGGACCATTATGAAATAAAAAAACAATTATATTTCCTAATTTTTACTTCAAATTATGATCAGAAAAATAATCTTTTACTTGACTGTGGATATTTATCAAATATATTTCATGTAATGATATCAAGGGTATATCAATTTGAAACATAATAATGAATATGTATTGGGGGTGAAAAGACTTAAGACTTAATAAGTATAGACATTTCACCCCCAAAATGGGGGTGAAATGTCTTGGGAGGAAACTTCTTGGGAGGAAAAGTCTTGGGGGTGAAATGTCTGTCAACCATTTCTTGATCCCGTATTCTGTCATATGTAAACTGACCATTACTTTTTCAAAATGATAGTGAAAGTGTACACATGCTTACCAACCCTCCTGGTTTGTCCGGGTTTGGTACATAAAACCTGTTTCACCCAACTGGGTTTCATGCCTTTTAAGCACCACCAATTTAGCCTAGTTTAATTATGTCCCACCCACTGCTAATTAGTTGGTTAAATTGACTGAAATAAGATTGATCTGCACACGCCTAATCGCATGCGTCGCTTCATTGTCTAGTCAGTTAATGACACCAGTCAACCAGTTAACACCGTGTGATGAACAGGGATTAAGCAAACTGCAATACCTAAATTATGGTTGTTGTGAAGATTGAATGGGACTTCAGTAAGTTGTCAATACCGCCTGTATCATTGTCTCGGAAACGGCCATTTAGTGTGATCAACACATACTAGTTCGAAGCATCGACCAGTCAAAGCGTACTACTTTCATTGTTTTAATCCTTTGTGTTGACTTGATATGCAATTGACACATTAAATATTCAAGCCATCAACTGGTTTGAATGAGGTCAATAATTTGACTGGGATATACACCGAGTAGAAAACTATTGTGTACATTAGGGCTCTACCAATCCTATAAGACGAGCTTATAAATTTCTTAACAAATTAATTAAATGTTTAATACCAAAGGCAAAAGGTTAAACATCAAAGATTTACTAATGATTATTATAACTTTTTAAACAAGATAAAGAAAAATGACAATATTTTTTCATTGTTTTTTTAGCTCACCTGAGCCTTTGGCTATGTGAGTGAGCTATTGTTACCGGACTTCGTCCGTCGTCCGTCAACAATTTCATTCAAACGACATCTCCTCTGAAACCTCTGGGCCAAATTTGAAAGAATTGATCATTAATACCGAATGTGTGAAACGAGAGTAGAAAAGAAACACAGCCGATAATGAATAGATTTACACACTTACCTGACATCATGTCAACTTTAATTGCTGCAATTTATTATTTAATTGGTGCCGCGCAAATAAATTACTAATGATAATCAAACTGCGAAAATAAATATATCTAATTAGAAAAGTTAAAATACGAACAAATGCGCTCTTATTCTGATGTATTTGTGTACGAACCTTCCTATTTGTTTGCGAAATGAATGACAATTCAAAGCATTTTCAGAAAATGAGTTGACCGATTTCCGAACAACACGTGTTAAACTGCATCTGTATAGTCTTGGCGCTTGGCAAAAAGTATTTATCGATTTACTAAATAATAAGCGTTTAAAAAATCACATAAATTAATGTATTTGATTGAATTTTACCGTAGTCACATAATTAGGCCATACCAAATTGTTTTTTCGTTTAGCGTCCACCCTAAGTTCAAAAACCTATCTAGCTATCCTGAAAACAAAAACGAAGGCCCAAAAAATAAACAAGTCATACTGACTAGTATCTACACCAGGATATAATTATCAAGTTTCAAATTCCACTTTGTAGAGACTTTTAATGCATTTCTTAAAGTATTTTTAATCAAATATATTTCTGTATAGGTAAATTTACAATTGAGTCTATATTTGGAGTCAACTTGTCAATATCAACTCATTTTCAACAATCTATAAAACTGATGCACATTCATGTTATTAGACAGGTCCTTCCATCCTATGCCAATAAAATCCATCACTGTAAAAAAATACAAAAGGAATCACTACTTAAACATTTATTACAGTTTGCCCTAGTTTCTTATCCAATCAGAGAGGCCATATTCAGTTCAAGTTTGAAAAATATATCCCATAAAATAATCTGTTTGAAAAAATAAGTGACTTATTTTCTTTGATATGAACAGCGCGAGACATGTGGTATGTGGGCGGAGTTATGCAAAATAGCTCCAATAACATACGTGCATTATAAACTAAACTGTACATGTAGAAAAAAAGCCTCGTGACAACTTGAATTACAGGCAATCGACATCTTTTTTGGGCGCTAGAGGTGTCAATCAAAATGATGAAAGGGCGGTCTTAACAAGACTTCAGAGGACATTGCCGACGTGCGTACGTGACAAACTGTAAGCAAGTTATTGGTCTATATCAAATTTTATAGAACTTATTGCTTCGCTACGCCTTCGGCTTCGCTCGCAATAAATTCCATAAAATTTGATATGACCAGTAACTTATACATACTGAACACCAAAATATCATTTTTACTGGTATTTGTTTTTCTCTATCTGTTTTGTCTGAGTGTCTGTTGGCTTCACTGCGAAGATAACACAATTCTTTTAAATAATTCAAATGAACTTGTCTCCCTTATGAAAGAAGAATTCTCAGCAAATGTTACAAAAGGAATAGCTTCTTTGTTAACTACTAACAAAATGTCATAAATAATGTCTTTCGACTCTACCTATTTGAATTACATTAAACTTCATCAACAAATTCTAGCTGCAGCTTGCGTATACACTTCACTTGAGAAATTCAACTGATAGCAAAAACATATAACAAATACTTCAACGCATACAATTTACATAAAACAATCATTTACTTGCTATTATCTTGAAAAACAATAAAAGGCATTGAAATCTTATTATAACTGACCAGAAACTAACCACCCTCTTCTGACGTCGCCAACAAATTTATGCACGCATGGAACTTTTTTACACGACTCAATAAATACAAAATTGGGGTAAAGATGCAAAGGAGGTAACAACACTAGTCACGTATAAATTCTCGAACATACCGGAGAGCATTTAATACTTTGTACAGTAAGGTCGTAAGGCAAAACAATGTTGTTGTTTTTTCCTACCTCAGAAGCTCAAATCTATCCGTCCGCGGACGCTAAACGAAAGAACGATTTGGTATGGCCTTATGTACAGTTACATTATGGTAATTTCATTACACATTGCTGACTGTATTTGATGAAAGGATTTTTATATTTATTTTTTTTCACCTTTAAATGGGAAATAGTTTGTTAAAACTCCGGTGATGAAACACATGAATATTCGCGGAGAATCTGCGCAGAAACGCTCTAACACTCGGAGAATCGCAGAGATTGTGCGTAAAATTTAATCGCGGAGATTATGGGCATTTTTTCAAGGAGGAACTCCGCGATTTTCAGAATTTCGCGCTGACCACAATCGCAGAGGAAGCACAAAATGTGTACATATCGCGGGAGCTGTACTGTAACACTGTTTTGAAATCTACCGTCAAAGGAACAACCTGTCAATCACACTTGTCATGACCTATGATCTTTACACATGATATAACACCATCTAGTTTATTGGTTGTTATTCTAAGAGCTAACTTTTGACAGCAAGCCTGAATAATTTTCCATAAAAAATTCCCACTATTTTACCGCCTTTACATATCACATGATCTAATGCTGCATGCTTTTCTAAAAATAGCGATGATTACACTCTACTTTCAGTTCTCATTTTCGGAAAATCTGTACCTAGTTTTTTTCTTTTTTCTTTTTCACGGATTAAGTTTTCATAGTATATTAAATAAGAAACACAAGTGGGGTCTCGCGGACAAATTTTGTGCAAATTTCCGTCCACGATGAGTCTCATCCGCGGCGTATCCCAGGTTTTGCAAAATCCGTGTGAGCGTACTGTAGTGAAACTTTAAAAATCTTTTTATCTGAAACTACAAGGCCCTGAGCCTTAAGATTTGGTAGCATTGTCGTGTGGACCTCTACCAAGTTTGTTCAAATTATGCCCCTGGGGTCAAATTTGGGGGGTCAATGGATTTTACATAGGCTTATATAGTAAAACTTTAAAAATCTTCTTGTCTGAAACCACAAGGCCCCCCGAGATCTAAAATTTGGTATTTAGAATTGTCTTGTGGACCTCTACCAAGTTTGTTTAAATTATGCCCCTGGGGTCAAATTTGGCCCCGCCCCCGGGTCAACTTATTTTACATAGGGAAAACTTTGAAAATCTTTTTTTCTGAAACCACAAGGACCTGAGCCTTAAGATTTGGTAGGTAGCATTGTATTGTGGACCTCTACCAACTTTGTTCAAATTATGCCTCTGGGGTCAAATTTGGCCCCTACCCAGGGGTCATTTGATTTTACATAGGCTTATATAGTAAATCTTTAAAAATCTTCTTGTCTGAAACCACAAGGCCCTGAGATCTAAGATTTGGTATGAAACAAGCTTTATTAAGCATTGAATTATTAGATTAGGTTAAAGGTCACCGAGGCTAAAAATAGGTTTATATACTGTACCTCATAGAGCCTTCATTTAAAGACCAATATCTTTGATATTTGGTATATAGGATCCTTGCATGGACCTCTACCCATGGGTAGGGTTTTAGGTCACTGGGTCAAGGTCACAATAGCAGCATGCTCAGTCACGCAGAATCCTGCGTTTTTCACGCAGAAAATAAGATGTGCATGCAAATTTTTCAATGTCCGTGTGTGCAGATTCGCACATTTTTCTCGACCGGCGAATAAACGAAATCGGCGCAAAAATTGGTTGTCGGTAACCTTAAACGTGGGAAACTTTTGCTTTTGAACTGAAAATCAATAAGCGTCCTGCGACAAACATCTCCACGATCTAGACCTATTCTTCATCACGTAAACGACATAAAATGGCGAAGCAGAAAGCTCTTAAAAGGTTTTTAGTTCAGAATAACCGTAAGTTGTCAACAATCGTGTTTTGAATCGATATTTTAATGATTTTTTCGTCAATGCAAATGATGCAACATTGCTAACGAGTATCAAACTCCGGGGAGTAACGAGGCACTTGCATTCCGCTTCGGTCATGCAGAAAGGTGGTATGAACAAACCAAATATTTTCGTACACATCAGTAAACGATTGGACATGGTCACGCCATGTATGCTTTCTTTGTTTCATGTCTGTCAGTTCATTTAACAACTGTGAAATATGATAAGAGCTACTGGTCCTTGGTCCATGCTTCTGCAGATAAATTGGCTACAACTTAAGTTTCAATCAATAGTTAACTCATGAAGTGGCTACTTACTATGATAAAATGCACACAGAGGCCAAAACAGCAGTATAATCCCTATCTAGTTAATAACAAAGTATAGTTAAATAAAGTTAATTTAGGTGACCAAAATTAAGTTTTTATACAGTATACCCAGATTTTTAAGACTGTACCCACTTTTTTCAAAGCCAGTGGGTACAGATACCCACTTTTTAAAAATCGAGTGGGCATGCTGAATAGCTTATGATAGATATTTCTACTTTCTGTCATAGAGCCTTTATTTATTGACTGATATTTTACATATTTACATATTTATATTTACATTACTTACATATTTTCAATTAAAACATGAAATACTGCTTAACTGCAAACCTACAGCCAAAATACTCAGTTGAGTGATCTAGCGATCTTGTTGTTTCAATTCTCGGATTTATTTGTAAGAAAAAGTCAAGTAGATTTAGCAAATTGAAGGAAACCAATTCCAGCAAATATTTAGTTAATTAAACATGAAGCAGTGAGTGAAAATCTCGGATAAATTCCGTTTATCATATATTTCCCTGACCCCGTCATATTTCAATATTAATAGAAAACGGTGAATAAAACGATGTATAAGTACCTTTTTTCATTGAAAAAATTTTTCCTTTTCTCTAAGAATTGAATATGATTGTGTATTTAAGGCTGCAGTAACAGTAGATAATTGTTTTTTGCAGATCTTCAGTGCCTGTACATTCTCACTAAATAATGAAATAAAACATTTCATATCAGTATAAAAAATAAAAGTTTTATTGAATAATCTCATTCTTTTTGTTAAATACAGCACAAAACCTATACTATTACCTGGAAATATGCAGACATAAAAATGCTTTCAAGTCAGAACACACGCAATAATTCGCTGCCCCTACACCTCAGAACCCTGCCCTAAGTTTGCAGCACCCTGCCGTTTTTGGGGTTTATTAATTGGGATTATTCCGTAATCAAAGTTTACATCTCTGTAGTAATACCAGGTGACACCTGCACTATTGATAACTACACCATCTAGTATCGTTACTGCAGGGTTAGAATTTGGCAGTTAATGGCACTTGCATTTCTTTGGGTGCGACTTTCTCCTGGACTCGCAAAATAAAAAATGCACTTGCAAAAAATGAAATACATAATTTTTTTTTTTTTCAAAGATTTCCAAGAACATCCACACTAAACAAACTAGATGAGGTTTTGTATAAGCTGTATTCAATGTCTTAATATTTTTAGATTTTTGTGAAGTACTTACATTTTGATAAGTAATTTATCACTTGTGGCAAAAAGTATCCCTTATACAATTGATGAAATGTCGCTTAAGCTGAATTAAGGGGAGTGATTTACTATACTGATGCAGTCATGCAATTTTTAATTGTTTTGAATGCATGTTTGTATGTCTTTTTTGTGTCGCCTGCTACAAAGATGCTGCGACATACGGGATCACTTCTTCGTCATCCGTCAGTCCGTCACAAAACTTGTCCTTACTACTCTTCAGAAACTATGTGTGCAATTTCATCCAAACTTTACAGGAATGATCAGTACCACATCTAGTGCATATCATCAGCATTTTCCAGTTCAGTTTTTAAAGTTTGTCCAGACTACTTCTCTTAAACTTCTAATGCAATTTGAATGAAATGTTACAGGATTGATCGGTACCTCAAGTTTACATTTCCAACAAACTGTTCAATCACCTCTCAATACAACTGCTTAATTGGCGACACGTGATCACTGATCGCTCGTTGTATATACACATTTTTTCTACTAAGTTAAGTCTACAGTTCCATTTGCCCCTTTCTTTATTTCATATTTACTACATAAAACTATTATATCTTAAATTTCCTAGGTACAAGTTAACCTGTAAGTCTCTTTGTGCCCTTGCACTCCTCAAGCTTTCAACGTTTTTTTTTCTCTAGAAATTAAGGGTCAGAGTGGAGGGGGTAAAATTAGTGTTGGTCAACGGTACCAAACATATTTTTTATTTCACCTTTCTTCATATTCACTTGTTCATTTTTATTTGTCTAAATGTTTTCAACTTTTTGCAGACTGACATTTGCGGAATCAAATGGCGCAAGTTTTGCATAGATCCTTCACAAACTCACATCGATCCTTTAGAGGACCCAGTCCTAAGTTCCTATGCCAGATGTCTTCAGGCAGATATATTATGTGTTTGGAGAAGGGTTGCCAAACACTCTGAATCAAGACCAACTGATATCTCATTTGGAAAAGAGTTGTGGATTTTCTGGTATGGAGATTGTCCATCAGTCTTGGATAATATCCTTTCCCAAGAATTGAAAGGTAGGAATGATGTAGACTAAGGCATCAGTTATTGGTAGTACCGGTAATTGTTCTGCTAGCTAAAGGTATCGATGTGCTGATAAGCTTTACTATTCTTCTTTAACAGTTTTTTGAAAGAATTTCACTTGTCACAGGCTAGTCAAATATTAACTCTTTAAATCTTTTTTTCATTTGCTAAAACAAGGTTGTATGATTTATGATCAATTGTATTGACATGAAGGTGGAGCCAAAAACACTGTTGCACTTCAAGGATATGTATCCCACTGATTGATGGTCATTTTAAAGTTGATTTTTCATAGACTTATATAGGGAAAACTTTGAAAATCTTCTTGTCTTTAACCACAAGGCCCTGAGCCTTAAGATTTGGTATGTAGCATTGTCTAGTGGACCTCTATCAGGTTTGTTCAAATTATACCCTTGGGGTCAAATTTGGCCTTGCCTGGGGATCAGTTGATTTTACATAGGCTTATATAGGCAAAACTTAAAAAAGAAAATTTTCCGAAACTACAAAGCCTAGAACTTATTGTTAATGGAGCATGCCGAGCATCAGCTAGAGGTCTTCTACCAAGTTTGTTCGAATTATGCCCCTTGAGTGAAAATTGACTCTACCTTAAGGGGTCACTTGAATTCATATAGATTTATATAGGGAGAATTTTAAAAAAACTTCTGATGTTTGCTCAACAGCAGACCCAAAGGCAAAGTATTAAGGTGAGCGATCTAGGGCCATCATGGCCTTCTTGTTGTTGATTAGTTTATTTCTAAAAACATTCATTGCTTGAAAAAAAGTCCCTTTTTTGGTCCAAACCAATATGTTTTTGAATTTAATATTTCAAAATCATCTGTGTTTTATGTTCTGTACCTTATCAGTTGGTTAATGTGTTTTAAGAAAATCTGTCATAAATCTAAAATTAAACCAAGAGTAACTTTGAGGTTTGTTTAACTCAGTTGCAACAAGTTTTTCAAATAATACAGCTTAGTTAGAAAATTACAGACATTTAATATCTCAGATTTCTTTATTACGCAGAAAATGAGTATGGTTCGTGGGAGAAAGACAGCGTGCTGTCGTACGAGTGTAGAACACTGCTCTTCAAAGCCCTGCACAATCTTATTGAAAGGTAAGGTCCACTGCCATTTCCTGTTTTCTTTTTTATAATGTATTTTGTCTAGTTTCTTTCTACGTTGCTTATTTTAAGTGCAGTGTTGTTTTTCCCCCCAAGATATTGCAGTATCTTGGAAGTAAATGCATTTGCTTATTACTGAGTGATCACGAGTGCTGTTAAATACCTCATATTATCTGATGTTTTGCAAGAATTCATACAAACTTGATATTTGCAGCTAAGTTCTCATTTTCTGTCTCAAAACGGTTTTATCTTATTATTGACATTTGAATTTTAGGTGCTTGCTGAGCAAAAATTTTATTCGTCTTGGCCGTTGGTTTGTCCAACCACATGACCCTCTGTCAGGAGGAGAGCAAGGGTAAGTCGGTTTGAATATGCTGAATTTGGTGTAACGTATTGTTAAAAAATCGGTGATAGCTTCCAGGAAGTAAGAATTGATGAACTGAATGGTATATTGAATGTCCTCTGTTAGCAAGTTGAAAACATGCATCGAACAGTAAAGGAACAGAATTTGGTGTGTATAAGTATTATTATGCTATGATCATGCTGAAAAATAAAACTTAAGTGCTCAGATTTTCTACATGTTTCAAAAACTTTTTAAGGAATTGTTTAGATACTAAGTTGTCTGTTTCAAATAATTTTAGAATTTTCAGAAGCTATTGACAGTTTTGTCCACTGGTTACACCAACATAGGTACATCAGTGGCCTAGCGCAATACTGAGGTAAAACCTCTATTTTATTTAGCCTTACCTTTGTGTTGCACTGGACTCTTGAAACTTCATTTTTCCCTTTCCTGTGTGCAAAGTGCAGACCTTGATTGACATACACATCTATTCTCTGTGATCATGATTGCATTTTTAACAGTTGTCATAAAGTTTTCAGTTGGAACCCATTCTAGTTTCCAGCTATGTAGTAGACTGCTTATATGCTAATATGTGATTTATTTTCAGGGGCAACTTGTCATTCTGTTTCAATTTCTTCCTTCATGGAGAGAGCACAGTATGTGCCAGTATAGAGGTGAAGCAACATCCCCCAGTCACATGCCTGACCATCCATCATGTAAACCATGCACAGGAGAATGGTTCACAACTCAATGGTAACTTGGCCTCAATTCATCAATTCTTACTAACAATTTTAAGTTTTTCAGTAAGGAAATTCTAGAATGTGCACCAGGTCAAGTCTAACAGCTATGTGCTGAAAATCAAGTGTCTTGAGAACTGTAACAAGCAATTCTGATCTTAATTAGGATACATTTCTTGGAAAAAGCATCTTCTGCATGTCAATCTTCAGTATCCAAAAGATTTTCACTTGATTCTGTGTAAGCTAATGAAGTCATGAAGAACTAAGTATTATAAGCTATGCATTAAGCATATTTCAGTGAGGAATAACTTAATAGGGGAGAGAGTTGCTACATAAATTGAATTGCACACAACAATAATGATACCGTATCTGGAAGAATGTATACTTACTGTGTAAAACATTATATCTAATTCTAGATTGAACCAGACTTATTTTAAGGGCCATTTCAGTTTTTACATTTCAACTCCGAGGAAGGCACTTTCAAAGTGGACCAACCTCTATAGTAGTTCATTGGATAAAAAATTCACTCCTATACAAAAAGACACCTCTCTGACAGAATTTCTCTATTTTTGCCTTGTATGTTTTAATGGAATGGCTGTAATGGAATCTTGGGGGAGTATTCAGTTAAAATCTCGTGATAGGTAGAGATATGGTGATGTGGGTTCTGTCATTTAAAAATTTCTCAAGGGAAAAATAAATGAAATGAATATTTGAACCAGTTTATATTTCTAGGTAAGAATGGCTTTATCATGGCAAATTTTGTGCCAGTATTCAGCCTTTTCCCAAATGTGTTTATTCCCAAAAATTTCAAATTAAATGTTTACAGTTGGTAAATCATTGATTTGCAGAAAATAATGAACAATATTCTTGGTAAATTTCTCCAAAGCAGATGTGATGTCTTTGCATTTCAATCATATTCCAAAATTCAAACTGTGTGGTTCTGGGTTTTTTTCCACTTGAAGGGAGGCATATAATAACCAAATCACTTTCTGTATACTCCATAACTCTTGAAGGATTTTGTAATAACCTAATAGAAATATATGACAAAACCAGATGATGGGTAGACTGTATGACTTGTTTTGCTGTGTCCAAAGTCACACATGAGATCAGTTCATGTCTTTCCTGTTGTGCCAGTTTGGCTCCATATCCCTTTTAACACCTTGAAGGATTTCAGGAGAGTTATAGTATTGTGAGGTTTTTTATTAAAACATGCATGTTTGAAAAATTCCCCTGTCAGACAAAAACAATAGAAAAATTCCCCCTCTTGAGAGCTGTGGACCTCATCCTGAAATTAGCTTAAACCTTGCTTATATCTGTTCAGTCAGAACAAGAAAGCACATAAATGGATATAAGTGAGAAAGTTCTGTGTACTAGTTATCAGGCAGATAGATCTTTAAGCTATCACCCTTCAGTTGACATACTTGTGCTCTTCAGTGATACTGGCTCCCTATGGTTTGAGTGGAACAATGACGGGTGTGACATATCGGGCCACTGACCCTGCAACCCGCAAACATCTGGATGAATGGAAACAGTTCTACCCAATAAGACTGGATGATACCAAAGATGATCTGAATAAATTGCCAAATCTTGTTGAAGTCATTGTTGGTAAGTAGTACAGGTTTTGTGGAGGAAGGACAAAGAAAAGTGTGTTTGGGAATGGGCAGTTGAAAGTTGTAGTAAATCATGTCTTTTGAATCTAATATAACTCCTTAAGTTCTGCATATAAAATTTGAAGTGTTTCATTGCATCAAGGTTGATAAATGAACAAGCGTTTCCTCACGTTTTGCAACATCATACCTTCATAAGATTTCATGTTTCATCTGATTGACTCATCTTTGCATGTTTTAAGGTGAAATTCCCTAAATTTTAGAGCATGGCTTTTAATGTAGACTATTCTTTACTTAACTCTCTGTGTTATTCAGTCACTTTTATCTTGATTCAGATAATAATTTCATTGATATTCACCTTGATTTGTGCAGCTTACATTTCCATCATAAATTTTCAGCTGGGGTACGCATGAAATATCCATCATGTTACGTCTTGTTAGTTGATGAAAGATCTGCTTTGGACCCTTCTGTGCAAAGACACAACAATATGCAACATGGAGGGCTTCTTGGGCATGCAGGACTTCATGAGGACCCTGGACTGCTTGGTGACAGTAGTCAAAGGGGACGGACCTTAGAACCTGTCTCTGAATTGACTTGCAAAACTAACAGAGTGTTAGGCTCGAAACTGAGTGAAAGGATTAGTCAGGACTCTTGTATTACTGCCGGACTAGCCAAAAAGTAAGTATGATTTTAGATATAATTTTTATGTATACATCTTCTGAACTGCTCTTCCACCTGTGTGTGAAAGCTTTAGTACATACTTGTGTAAAAAGAACATCTGCTTGAAATCTATGGCTCATTAAAGATATGCTTCAATTATGTTCAGTGTGATATTAAGACTTGTAGCAGTTTCAAAAAGTTTTCTGACCAAGAATTTTAGTGGGGATAGGCAGGTAGGCAAGAAGCATATGGTACATAATATATTTCAGAGAAACAACTATATATAAAAATTGGAAAACTGAAAAAAAAATGAGTACTTAAGCTTGGATTTTCTTGAGTCAGTAGGGAAACTCAGAACAACAGTTCTTTAAGATCAGCCTAATTATACAGGTGAAAAGCCACACTCAGTAAAATTTTTGATACTGTTTGAATATGTTTAATATTTAGGTTTTGTTTTGAGAATTGATAGCCGGCCTGGCTATCTCAGTCGGTAGAGCATCGGATTGTGAATCTCGACGATTCCGGTTCAATCCCCATCAGGGCCGGCAAAATGTCTCCGTGATAATTGGTTTATAGGTCATTTGTCCCTCACCTCTGAAGCAAGTGAGGAAGTAGTCAGTCACTTGTGGAGAAATTGGTTAGTAAACTGGTTGGATACCCAGGAACACTGGTTAGGTTGACTGACTATGACCTTAGCTGTTAAACTGGCGTTAAACCCCAATAAAATTAAACTTGTTTTGAGAATTGACTTACATTTTAATGTTCTTATGAATTTAGAAACACTGAGAATATAACTGAAGAAGCAGTGTCTGGATCGTGGGATTTCTCTGATTCGACTTCTAGGACATCCTGTAACTGTTCAAGGTAAGGAGGATGTGTGGAAAATAGAATGTTCTCGAAGCTTGTTCATTCATTTGACAAAGTATTAAATTAGATTTATAGTATTGACAGAATTTCGTTTTCCTTTGTTGTTGCAGTCTTGAGAGTTGTAGCTTACTTAAATGTTTGCTTGTTTGTCCTCATGACAGCAAGGTAATGTTTTTATTGTACGAGTTACACTGTAAGGTTATATCCATCTGGATTCCTGTAGACACTCCACTCCATTGTACAAAATGGCAGCAATGCCATGGCTGAAAATAGATTTTTGTCATCATTTGGCTTCAAATAACATCTCCTCACAAGCTGCTAGTTCAAAATTGCATCTTTGCCATAGGTTGTATAAATTATGAGATCTTTGAAAATATTCATTTAGAAAATTTAATATTGCTTCTGACATTTCTAGAACAGCAGACCCCCATTACTAAAGTACTCCGGTGAGCATTCCAGGGCCATGATGGCCCTATTGTTTTCTTTAGCCTGTTGAAGTAAGAAATGTTCTATTGTACCAGACCATTTAGCAACATTGAATTAAGGATTTAGAGAGATTGAGGCTATTGAGATTCTTAGTGCTGATCTGTTATTCAATACTCTCCTAGGTTGCGTGGAAAGAACAAATCAAGCTCAGGGCTGGCAGGTAAACAGCTTGAAAAGAAAAAAGGAGATAAGTTACTTGAAAGACAACAGTCAAGATTGACCCGGAGCATGCCATTCCACCGCAGAAACAATGTCTTGGAAGAGTTTGTTCACTTTGACATGGACATGTTTATGCCTCGGATGTCAAATAATTCAGCAGTAGGAATAAATGCGCCAGGTGTACAAGTAACTGGGGCTGGAAGTTCTCATAATCAACAAGCTCCATCTCAAATGAACGGGAATACAGAAGCAGGGAACCCTACCACAAGTGTAGAATCTCCTCCTTCGAATGCACCTTCCCCCTTGGAGGATTCACACAACCATGCCCACATGGAAAACGCTGCCAGTATGGATCCAACCATGCCAACACTGAGTCCTCACCCACCTGTATTAAAAAATGCAGATAAGGAATCTATAGTACCAAAAATATCTCAAATTGACCCAAATATCAGCCAAAATGTGAATAATAATAACAGCAGTGTGCCAGTGAATAGTGTGACTAGTGATACACATTTTCATAAACCTCATACTGTCATTAAGTTAGAAAGTAATACTGTGACTCATCCGTTGTCATGGAATCAACAGTCTTTTGAAAGTGCAAAAGCCAACACAAATAGTTGGTTAAAGTTGCAACAAAAACAAGTAGATCATAAATCCTTCAAGCGGCCGTGTTTGCCAACACAGGGTGGTGATCAGAACGAGCTTGTGACAGATTCTCTCTACAATTTTGACAGTGTCTCAAACTGGTAAGAAAATATTTGTATTTCTTTCATGGCATATTGAAACCACATTTTTAGGCCCCAGGCATATAGTAATTGAACTGTCCATCAGTATGTTTAACCTCTTTCAGCATGTAATGATGTTGGTTATATCTTAACTTCTGCTTGTACCAATGCCTTTGTACTATACTCACTTACCAGTACAAAGGCCATGGCCCTGGTAAGTTACTTAACTGTGGCATCAATATTTCCCCAGTAACCTCTCCTTTTTGCACTTTGAAAATAAGTACATCTAACCAATTTCGGCAAGTTGGTATATCTAAAGCTCTACTTGTACCACACTAGTAATAAAAAGGCCATGATTCTGGCAAGTTACATATTTGGATATTTTTCAAATTAACAAATAGCAATGACTAGTCACTTTGCACCTATAGTAACAAGTACTGTGTCAACTATTTTTCTGCAGTAATCTCCCCTTCCTGAACTGTTCTAGCTTCTACAAATAGCAGACTGTTAATGAATTTACTTACCTGTATAAATGGTAATGACATTGTTAAGTTACTTACTGTACAAACCACTTTTGTGCTAAGTTGGGCCTGCTGATTAGGTGAACCACATTGTTTTTGGGCCCACAGGGTCAAAGGTAAAGTTCATAGTACCTGCTCTTTGAAAATGGTTTCCAATCAGAAACCAATGAATTTCAGACTTTGCTGGTTGGTTGGGGACTCCTATTTTTTCAGCCCGCAGGGTCAAGCTAACAAGGGCCTATTAGTCTACTAATGATAACAGTTTTTTATCACTATCTCGAGTACATTTTCTCCAAGGACCTTCAAACTTTGCAGGATGTTTTTGCGTAATAAGTAGATGAACCCTTTTTGTATATTTACTAATATAGGTGTACAGGGTCAAAGGTTAAGCTCACAGAGCTCATGCTTAAAGTGGTTTCCCATGAATAACTCAAGAATAACTGCTTTCTGGACCTTCAGGATTCCTTTACAGGATGGTTGGGTTCATGTAGATAAATCCTATTGATTTTGTGCTCAGTGTATCAGATGTCAACTTCACAGGGGCCTGTACTGTTTTGAGTCAGTTACTTTAGAATAAGAGAGTCCAGGAAGTTTAAACATAGTTTTAGGTTATGAGTAGATAATTCTGCATAAGTTGTTTTAGGCTCTCCATGCTAAGTTTTAATTAATCTTTGATTTCTTGTGGGTAGAAAGGTGGCACCAGTGTTATTCTGACAGCTCTTGTAATTCCTTTCTTTGAACAAATAAATAATATATTGATGACTTATTTTAAGCTGATTGTGCTGTTTCAGGTCGGATTACCCTTTGAAAAAGGTATGCTATGATCGAGCAGAGTTGCTGAATGGCATACAAGATTTGAGATTCAGTTCAAATTCTGGTCAGAACCATCGACCTTTACGGTCGTTCTCACCTCAACCACCAGCCCCTGACCCCTATGCTTTCTCTGATGAATCATCTAGTACCCCTGCTACAATATCACGAGGTTCAATGAGGAATAGCCGTGATGAGCTGTTTCAGAGGCATTCACCCTTCAAGGTTTGTTTGTACCTATATTTTGCAATAGTTTTCAAACTTTATATTTTTTCCACATCTGTCCCCATAATTAAGTGATTTCTTGTACACATTTTCATTCTTCAATCTTGAGAATTTATTGTAAGAACATTTATTAAGTAGGTTTCAATATGAATGTGAGAAGTTGTGTATGTGACAAGTTGCTCATATATGTTTGTCATTATTTCAGGAGGATGAGAAAACTGACTTGCCTAGAAATGGTACAACAGACAGCTTTGGCTTCAAAGATGAAAGAAGCAATGCAGGTAGGTTGTCTTTGTTACAAATTAAATCACTTCCTTTCGCATGCCATTTTTACCAAAGTCTTCATTGCCAGTTTACTCAGATGATTATTGGTGAAACTGAAAAATGCAAAATGTAAGTAATCTGTTAAATGGGATTCTTATACACTATCTGTTTAGTGGCTTTATTACTGCTGTCTTATAGAAATGTGTTGAAGAATCAAAATCGAATGTTTTTTTAACTTCCACAGATCTCAGCTCTATCACATCTCCTCCTACCACCCCGGGCACCCAGATGGGAGGTAGTCTAACACGAGAAGTAGATCTTAAACCCCAGTTCTCAGACCTCGACAACCTGTTTGAATCAGATTCTGACTCAAATGACGACGCAGTAAGTACATCTTGCATTCTTTTGGACAAGATTTTATTTTTCAGATTCATTGCTAAATAATGGTAGATACTGAAAGCCAAAATTAGATTAGTCTGCAGATTTTTGTGTTTAAACTAAGTTTTCAAGTATTCTAATTTGGTAATATTGTGTTGTTGTTTACAGTTTGCTCCCCAAAGTCCACCAAAAAGTGTTGAAGACCATAAGTCTACAAAACTTCCTAATACTGGTCCAGTAGATGCAATAGAAAGTATAGGTAAAGGTTTTATTGTACTTGGAATGTCTAATGATAGTGTGGGTAATTGTTTTTGTCTTGTAAGAACAAAGTCCATGTAATCTGTAGTTTGTTTCTCATCTTTTTAAACTTCAGAAAAAAAAAAGGTTCAAGGCAGAAATACAAAAACTTGTAGTAGGGCAATATTTGATACTGTGCTGTTAAATGTTTACAAGGCCTTAAATATTAATGTTTCTCTCTAGCTCTATATTAACTTCATTTTCCTTTTGAAATATTCATGAAATTTAAAGTAAAAGCAATTTCTGAAATGTATATATTTAGCTCCATCAGAGTTAGCTAGAATGTATCCAACCCCACCTTCCTTAGAGAACAACCCAGCTTTATCACCCATGACAAGTATAGAAGCCCCATTGGAGCCTCATCCTGTTGTTATGGAAGGAATAAGTATCAGCAGCATTAAGGCAGAGATTGGAGCTGCTAACTCACTCGTAGAAGAATTGAATAAGGTAAAAAACAACTCTTGAAGCCAAATTCTAACCCATTTTATGTAATTGTTTTGCAATAAAGTAGGGAGTAAGAGATCAGGTGTTATTTAATAAGAATTGGATATGGATGTAAGTTGCAAGATCTTGTTTTGCACTCTTTGTAAAATATGTAGGTTCAGACCTTGAACTCTTAAGGATTGAGGTATATTAGTGTCTTAAAGGTGAAGATCAAAAGTACAGTCTACTTGTTGATGATTTTAACTTGTACCCTAAAAGTTTCAATAGAGATTGTTTTCCTTACTGCCTCCTATATACATAAGAGTTTTAAGTTTGTTGTCCTTTACCAGAAGCATGATTTATGTGGTTTATATGAAGAATTTCAAAATTTAGAGCCTTTAGATGTCTCTGCATCTGCCTCAAGGTATAGACTTTTGGGTTAAAAAATCCCAAATAACATTCGAGTTTGAACATTCTTATATTTTCAGGATGGGTTGTCTGTGTACAAGCCGGACACGAGAGCTCAGTTTCCTAGTTCAGCTAAATATGCGCCAGTAGAATTATACAGTTCCCAGTTGTCACCTCCACCACATGTTCCTGATTATAAACCATCATGGCAGTATCATTTACCTATGCCAGATAAACATGTCAGGTTTGTAGTTTAGGTTAAGTTAGAAGATCAGTTTTAAAAAGGTATTAATCATGGTGAATACAGTATTTCTTGAGCACATGAAAGTACAGAAATGATTCGGTTCTCTTAAGCTTGTTTAAAATAATAAAAATAATATGAATTACAGGAAGGTGAATAGAGCACCTCCTCTATTTAATAAAAAAATTCCGATCTAAGGTTTACAATAACTTGTGCTTTCAGAAGACCTTGCTTGTAAATTCTTTATAATGGTCTGGATGTAAACTCAAAATCTGTTTAGATCACCAGTCATTGAATGATAAATGACCACACACTGTGAAGATAAGTTATTTGACATTTTCGGGGTAGGGGGGAATGGTTGTGGTGAAATAAGCAGTTTATGTTTTTTTGCTTTTTAAAAAAAAAAATGTATGGTTTTCTTTTTTTTTTCAGTCATTACATGAACATCCCTTCCATTGAGAATCTGCCAAGTATTTCTTCTGCTCGAATGCCTTCAAGTACCATTGAGGCATCACCAGCTATGTTTCAAAACAGTGTCGGTCAACAAAAGACGCCAATGAGCTACGAACTACAGTCACCAGCATCAAATGCTTCTTCATACCTCAACAAAACGCCAAACTCAAACATGAACCACAATATAGGAACAAATAATCAAATTCCTGAAGCCCACAGTTTACTAGTGAATGTTGTTCTCTCAGACTCAATACTTAATTTATTCAAGGATCATAACTTTGATAGTTGCAATATTTGTGTGTGTAATATGACGATAAAAGGTTCAGACTTAGGTGTGTATATTCCGAACCCAACAGGGGAACAGGAGTATAAGTGTACATGTGGATTTAGTGCTGTGATGAACAAAAGGTTTGGCCATTTTGCAGGCCTGTTTTATGAAGACGAAGTTGACATTACTGGTGTTCATGACAATCGTTTGGATGCACGTAAATCGAACTTATTAACGTTGGATTACAATAAAGTCGATGAGAATGGGGTAACGGTTACCCCAAACATTGAGGAAGTGTCTCAGTCTGTGATTCAGTTATTGATAGGCCAGTTCTGTGTTCCATATCCAACCTGTTCCACAGTTACATTATTGGAGAAACTGGCATTTAGGTCTCAAACATTTCCAAGCAATCCTGTGAATATTATGCATTTGCAAGGTAGATATAATTCGTTTTGTTTTTCACTCATTTCACTGGTTGAAAAATTGTCATTTGATGATTTGCGAAAACTTACTTGCTTTAACCAAAATTCTATTGTATAAGTTTGTTGGATGTTTTTTCTGTGTTGGTTTTGCAGTGTATAGCCAGAATCAGCAGTAAATGCTCTTCAAAATGGATTTCAGTTTCAGTTCAAACTTTTTAAATATATAAAAAAAACAAATTGCAGGCGCTTTTTTTTTTTTTTTTTTTTTTTTTTTTTTTTTTTTTTTTTTTAAATGAAGCATTGAAGCATGTTTGTGTTGTATCCTGTTAAGTGATGATGCTGTCTTTTTTTTTTGGACTTTTTTTGATGCTGAAAAAAAAGTTAATTGTGATCAATATTTTGTTGTGTAGATTAAATATAAATGTCTAAAAAAGAAATTCAAAATGAAATGGAATTTTATAACTTAAAGTTATAATACTGCCCATTAACAAAAATAAATCATTATCATCATTTTATGCAAATATTCACACCAATGCATAAACGACTTGCTAAAAAGAAATTTGCTGTTTATTTTCACTTATAACATGACTTTTTTCCTGGATGTCAGCAGATATAAAAACAACAACTTTACATTTCCTGTAACCTCTCCACCAACTGTAATTTTTACAATTTTTCTCAGTATTGTAAAGGTTTTGACATCGGAGTATGTTTTAGTCCATCTATCCTTTTGAATTAATTTGTTTTGAATGATCCACTGTTCTTGTCCAGGACACATGTTCAACGTGTTCAAAATTGATCATGTTACATTGACGTCTGTTTTAAGGATAATGTATCATAAAGTGCGTTCAGCATTTTCTGAAGCAATTCAAGACCGGCAGGTCATAAAATATTTTTGATAATTTAATCCTGATTTGTCTCACCTTGCCATTCACGAAAAATAACCATGCAGATAGGGTGTTGATAATTGTTAAAAACATTTTGGAGTTCTTATTTTGTTAATTTTCTATGACAGTTATGGCCAGTAATATAACTTTAACAGTGCTGTGTTGAGTCTGCAGTTATAGTATATGCAGTGTTGTTGTTGTTGTATAATTACTTTGCAACACACATATATATTTATGTATGAGTTATTCATTCTTTATTGCAGATGGCAATGATGTGTCATATTTAGCTTTAGACCAGGGTAGACAAGCCATGGAACACTGTCCGAACAAACTAGAGGATAGTATTATGAAAACAACTTGCTTACACAAGTGGTCCTTTTTACAGGGTATGTAATATTGCTGTATTAAGGCTTCTTTATAGTGCTCTTTTCTGTGTATTTGAAACTTGAAGAAAAGTTGAAGATAACAATTTTAATTTCTGATGAAAACTTTATACTTAGATGCCAAGTGAGCTTTTACAATCGCCTAATGAGTCCATCCATTTGTCAACAGTTGTATTCAACTGTTTGGCCTCTTTCAGCTCATCTTTACTAGAATGTACTTGCATGGCTCCCTTTCAGATTTTTTTGAAATTTATGGAGTTACATGCAGAAGTCCAGTTACTATGGCAACCAAAAGGAAAAACTTCAAGGCTCTTCCTCAGCAGCCAGTTGACTGGTTTGAAAATAACTTAGCTGTAATGTTCCTTGGGTGACCTACAAATTGATAAATTCCTATTCTATCAAGTCAGAAATTGTGGTCAGTTTAATTTTCCTTCTTAAACAAAGGCATCATGAACCATTGAAGCTCAGTGTGTTCAGTTTATTTGGTCAGAAGAAATGCTTATAGTTGGTTGAGACAGAAATAAGGTGTAAAAGTAACAAAATCTGCATCTCATAGGTAAAAACACCTGCTTTAATTATGCTAATTGTTGTGACAATGGGATTAGTTGATGACGACTAATAGCAGTATAGGGACTCTCCTAGCTTTATTTCACAAATATTTTCAAGGTGGATGACACAAAATCATTTGCTGTAACATAATTTATTTCATTATGTTATTATAAATGTTAATGTAGTTTTAAATTAAGCAGTTTTACAATTTATTTACAATTTTCCTCGCCAGTAGCAGTCGGGACCGACCATTAATTTATATCCCCAATACCTACTTCAACCTTATTACAGAATTTTTTTAAATCAAACATAGCTGTGAAGAACCTTATATGATAAATATTTCACAGTATATTTTCATATCATTTTGCTAAAATGGCAACCTTCAGAGGGAATTTTGTAAACTGTTGTTATAGCATTGTAGTGGTTTGATAGTTTTAGTCAGGGTTGAAAATACAGTAGAGTACATTGATGATGCCAATATCAAGCACGCTTACTGAAATAACTACATCAGTGAAAATTTACAAACTGCCTGAAAAAAATCATGTTTATCTTGTCACCCATTTACTAGCTCTTTTTTTATGGGGAAGACAGCATTGAAAATAAATAACATAACGAAAGGAGGGTGATTACCATCTCTGGGTGGAAAAAAAAAAAAAAGTGATAGAGGTTTATGGAAGCAGTGAATATATGGCTTGGATAACTTCCTGTATTCCAGGTGCTACTCAGATACCACAAAACTCCCTGGAATGTGTTCGGTTGTTGAAGGGTTTACAGCCCTTGCTACAAGATGCCATACAAAATAAGAGGGTAACCCGCTTATGGGAACATACTTATAAACTACAGGGTCCCCTAACATGGATAGAGTTTCACCAGTTAGCAGGAAGAGGTAAGTGATCTATTAATCATGTATTGATCTTTGACTCTTAGGTATTTTGAAAGAGGAAACACATTGCTTCATCTTTGAATTGTCTGTCTGTCTGTCTGCTTGACAGTTGTGTTGTTATTTTGTCAGTCTCACTGATATTTGCCACATGTTATTTAAATACATGATATAATGTTATGTAAATGTTAAAGTTGTAAGAGTATTTATTGCTCATTAATAATCTGTGAATGTTTTCTCATAATGTCTTTTCTAGGACTTAGACTTAACAAATGTATCAAAGCTATCCAGCACTTTCATATGAATGTTTTTTTGTTTTGTTTTTTTTTTAGACGTAACTGGTGTTATTTATATAAAACCAATTGAAAGGCTAGATAGACTTACAAATTATTTAAGACCTTTTTATTCATAGTTACAATATGAATACAAACATTCTGCCTTTAGATCAAGGCTGTCACATTCTCTATTTTCTGTCACAGGTTCAGATGAGAACAGTGAGCCTCAGCCTATTCCATCTTTATTGGTTGGTTATGACAAAGACTCAGCCAATGTTTCGCCATATGCTCTCAGGTATTGGGTAAGTATTTTACTTTGCATTCCCCTTGTTAGTTCATTTTGCATAGTAACATTAAAATGTATAAGCCCTTAGGGCCCATGATCCTCGAAAATCTGTAGTTTAAATTCCATAAACTAAAGATAATTTTTATTTTTTTTTTGTTGTTTTTTTTAAGTAAAAAGTTTTTTCGTTTATATGTAATAGGAAGGCTTTTCTGTCTGGAACCAAATATACATGCAAGAAAGAAAAACACTATTTTCTATCGATTGTTAATATAAGTGAATCCTGGAATTTTTATTTTTAAAGGCCCTTCCAGGAGATTTCCTGCTGAGTTTAATTTACAATCCACAAGTCTGGCATCTTTTTCCAATTATTGACTTGTCTGAAATCAGCTTACCAGCAGTATGCTATGCATCAAGGGTTTTATTGGAAAATTATTGGTTAGGCAAATCATAAAAAGAAGTGAATACAAAAAATTCTAGATAACCCTTGATGAAGTCCTTTGCAGGAAATACAAAGCCCTCTCATTGTAAGGATCATAATCGTAGTGTCAGCTGTTACACTGATTTTGGCAGTATGTACTTTGATCTGCTATTGATATGATGAAACTTCAGTATTAAACTGTAGTTTAATAAAATGCTCAAAACTAATGAAATTGTAGTGCATTTGATAAAGTATTTTCTTTTATTCTGTTTCAGGATAAAGCTATTCTAGAACCATATGGCCACAGGAGAGATATTGCCTATGTTATCGTGACACCAGAGAATGACTATATTATGAATTCAGTGAAACCATTCTTCAAGGAACTTGGCACAATGTATGAGTGGTTGAAACTTGGTAGACACTGTCCCATATCAGAGAAGTTACGGGATGGAATTTTACGAGTTGGTAAAACAATGTTGCAGAAGCTTGGTGAACAAGATGTGGATGAATGGTTCAAACTACTCACCGATAGTCCAGTGGCAGCAAAACTGAAATTGTATGCACAGACATGCAAGCATTATCTGGGTAAGCTTGCGAGTATTTTTTTTCATTTTCTTCCATCTTTGTTCTCTTACTTTCTTTCCATCAATTTTAAATTTTCATAGATGAACTGCTTGGATGTGGAACTTGAAGGAAGGGATTTTTGAAATAATTTACACACTTTAGTATCAGCTTAAGAATGCTTTCAGGTCCATTCCTTGCCCAGCAGACAGACTTCAAGACAATGTTTGCCTCCAGTGCAGCCAGTCAACGCCCTGCGACCCACAGACCACCTGATGCTTCTACAGAGAATCTCAGTAACTCACATTCGGAGGAAAAAGGTATTTAAACTAGGTTTTAATTGAACAAGGGGCCTTTACTTACCTTCAAGACTTACTCACTCTGAGATACCTAAATAAGATTTGATTTGTTATAGTGCACAGTTTCGAACCTTTGAAAAAAAAAATTCAGAGCTGTTGTTTTCATATTATACATGATTGAAAGTTAATTTTGTTCAAAGCGAGTTGTAGAACAAACAGCAATATAAACTGTCGAAATAAGCACTTGAGTTAAAATGCTGAGTTTCTTCTTTTATTATAAAAATCTTCCAGATAAATTAAACTGATTGAAATTGGTATGAAAAAATATTTTAAACAAAATTTTACAGAATTCTGTTTTGCATACATACATTTTACTGGTCACTTATATTTAACAGAAGGATCTCACGGGGAGAACTTGCAGCGTGATAGTCATGAAGACATCCCAGACTCCAACTCTAGCAGTGATGGTCCAGCAATAGTTATCTATATTGTCAATCCATTCACATACGGCAATCAGGACTGGGATGACCTCAACAGGCTTGCTGTGATTGGTCTACTCAAGTGCTACCAGGAGATAGTTCAGAAGCTGCCTGAATACATGCAGAACAATGTCTATTTGCAGGTAAACTAGGATTCTTCTCATGACTTAAGATAAGTTGTACATTTGATCCTTAGGTATATCAGTCACCATGAGTTTAATGTTAACAATAACTACATTATGTAAATGATTTTTCTAAAGTGGAGAAATAAATGTCACAGTGGAAAGGAAACTTGTTTGCAACTAGTATCGTTGCCAGACTTTAGAGCGCAATGCATGTTGCTAATTTGGAAAATACTAGACCTTTGTCACTGAAGTAGGCCCTGACAGTCAGTGCTTCAAATTGTATTGTAGAATATTTTTGTTTTCTTGTCAAGTCTGCTTGGGGATAGCTTGACATCCTTACTATTGGCACCACAGTTTGGTGTATGTACTTGCATCTGTCCATCAGGATTGGCTTGTCGAGGCCATAACTTCTCCATGCATGGAAGGATTTTTAAATACCTTGGTACTTTTTTTCATGTTGATGATAATGTGTCAAATGCAAGACCCAGGTTCTAAGCTCAAAGGACAAGGTCACAGTAACAGCTTAAAAGTTAAAAATGTTTATGATAGATCTTTTCAGTACCATAATTTCTCAGTTTATTGCGGGATTTTTAGATTCCCTGTCACATTAGTTCATCTTGATGAGATAGTGTGTCACCCACAAGACCTATATCCTTTGCAGGAATGGCTAGGTCACAGTAACATGTTTATATATAAAAGACTGTCACAGTCTGGATGATGTCTCTTAAAGTATAAAAGCAACAGTCTTGAAACTTTGTCACTGGATAGATTTTAGCATTGCACAAGAAACATAACTCTGCCAGATTAAAAAAAAAATCATTTCCCTTTATTGTTTTTTTTTTTTTGTCTTAAGCCAAACTCAGTAACTAAAAGAGGGACTTTGTTGAAACTTAGCAAGAGATAGAGTACAATTAGAGGAAGTGCAGTGTACAAGACCCATAACTCTGTCTGGTTTATTTAGATTTAGAATTATTTTTTTTATTTTTTATTTTTCTAAAGCATTACTCAAATTTTTTAGATGGAGCTTATTGAAACTTCACACAGTGATTAGGGACATTAAGTAGAAGTGCATTGTACAAGGTGCATAACTATGCACAGTTTTTTTTAACAAATTCCCTTTATTATTATTTTTTTACTGAAGCACAAATAAGTATAAGAGAGTTTTTACTGAAACTTTACAGAGAAACAGAGAACAATAAGAGTAAGTGTAGTGTATGTATAAGTCCGTTACTTCTGCTGGGCTTTTATAGTAGTTTTGAATCATTTCATTTTATCTAGAATTTGCTTTTTTTGAGTATTACACAAAATCTATAAAAATGATTTGTTTAAACTCTATACATTGATCGAAGACATTTTTCATGCCATAGTCCCGTCCCCATAGGAGGCTTCCTATTGGCTCAACTTGTTGCCAATGGGCATTCTAGTTATTGAAATAAAAGATTTCAGCATTGCAGCTAGACTCAGATTATGAATATATAAATCTTAAATACCTATTCAGACAATTCTATTTCTGCTACAGATAATACCAGTTCAGACAATTATTGATGCCAGGGAGAGTAACAAACAATTCCAGTTACTAAAGAATATAGCTTTCTCTGTGTTCACAAGCTGTAGATGGAATCTCACTCATTCTGTACTTGGACGCTCGCTCACAGGATTTGGTCCTGCTGCGGCAGCAGATATACATCTGAAGAGGAAAGAAAATGTAAGTGTGAAAATATGTATGATTATTTTAAATTATTTTTATATTATCATTTCTAGTTCTGTATTTTCTCACAAGCCAGCAGGGTACAACTCAGTAATATAGTGATATTCCCCAATTCCTAACAGGCCTTGCAGTTCTGTGAGAATGTACTAGTATTTAAATAATACTCTTGTGCTTTATATCTGATCCCATTTTCTTATTGTTGCTTTAAGATAAGTGATACAAAAGCTCTTTAGCCTTTTTTTGGATAGATGTTAAAATATTTAATCTCAGGGGTCTTGCTAGGGCCAAATTTTAGGGAGAAGTGACTTCTCCCTGTACCAGTAATAGGAAGAAGTGAGGGGATTCTTGGGAGAAGTGGTTTTCCATTGTGACCGGCTTGTAACAAAGCAAGAACATCTGAGTGAATTTCATTATATTATATAAAACAATAAAAACCCCTGAAACCCTGTCAAAAAACAGTAAAAAAAAAAAAAATTATGAAGAAATGCATATTTCATGTACTGTTTTTAACATTTTAATTAACATTCTTACAAGTTGAATGAATATTATTTTCATCATATACATGTATATAAAATCAGATTTAGTTTTTAACTGCATTGAAGAACAGATCACTGATATATGCAGACAGTTTATTTATTATTAATTCAGCTACATATATAACATGATTACTGATAAAAAATTATTCAGTCAGCACCACAAAATTTTGCTAAATGAGTCAGTTTTAGAAATGTCTTGATCACAAAAAATAATTGTTAATTCCTTGGTAAAATTTCAACCCAATACTGTCGTCACAGAAGATTAATTTACTGATTACCGGTAAAATCAGTTACCATTTGTTAACATATATGTATAACCAAACAATCAAGTGTTGTACACATACGCTTGCTTACCACATTAATTCATAAGGCAGTCTAATCTCGCCATGTACATGCAGACGATCTTAACCTTTGTGTCGATAGCCAATTGCAGCCGACATCATTATTGTGGGTTTTTTTTACAGCCGAATGGGTGGTGTTTATACACTGAGCAAACCGATCCAGAATAAGTTCCAAATGATAGAACAGTTTACTCATGTGCATAATGCATCATCAGATATTGCCTACACACTTTTCTATGCATGAATGTTCATTACACGGCATTGGTCACTTTTCTTCATAAATGTCAGAAGTAAACAAATAGTATTTATTGAGGCTTTAAATCTGATCAGTTTTCAGAGTAAAGGATTTGTATGACATAACAGAAGTTATCAGGGCTTCAAAAATAAATCATTTAAAGACACATTTACTACCCATTTTATGTGCTCAAAGTGAAATAGGGGCTTTCTCTGCAAGAATTAGAATTGAACCTAATTAGACAGTTGATCCCATGTTTTCAGGGTCCATGCAGGCATAGAAAATTCCTTGAATTTGACATCAGCTCGTGAAAAATCCTTATAAAAGAATATTCCAGTATCCTGGAGTTGTCCTTGAAAAATGATAATAGTCCTGGAAAAAAAAAGTGTATGATAAGTGTATTGCCTTGAAAAGTCCTGGAAATTTGTATTGACAGACCCTTATGAACCCTCGACTTCTTTTGTAGAATTAGGCTTGAAAGAGTGGCAGTTTAAAACCTTTATATTTAGGGAAAAAATGAGATGGTTCTAAGTTGAAGTGAAGCATTATTCTTTTATTGATATTTCAGGGTGAAGGTCAGTACAGACTGTATAATCCTCCATTTGTTCTGGCTCCCCTGAAAGACAAACAAGAACAACTGGCTGAGTCATGTAGTGAGAAACGTGAGAACAGCAATATACTCATGTGTGTTTACTGTTTGTCAGAAGACCAGAGGTGGTTGTTGGCATGTTGTACAGATGACAGGGGTGAGACCGTGGAAACTTGCACCATTAATATAGATATACCAAACAGGTAAATTCATCTTAAAGCTGAATACAGCTTGTTATAGCAATTCTGTATGTGTGGGACTAATTCATGCATTGTTCTAACATCATAATTAACATGGTTATGTATTTTAACAAAATGGCTATAACTGGTTGTGACCATTTCAGGCAAAAACATGGTTATAACCTTGTTGACCGGTGTCATTTGTGGGCAAAATTAGTTGGATGGAATTATTATGACAGTTTCATAGCTCAAATTTAACAGTTTGAACAAATTTAAAATACATTATTATCTAAAGTTTAATTCTAATCATATCACAACCCTTAGTTCTTTATTTCTGTAGTCAAATTCTGTATCAAATCCTATTTTTCAAGCACATTCCAATTACCGTCTTTTCAGAAACAGACGAAAAAAGACATCAGCCAGAAAGATTGGGCTAGGAAAATTGTGGGACTTTATTCTAGGTGTTATATCAGTGTCTTCAAAACCTTGTAGAGTGGTGATAGGAAGGTTTGGCCGCATGGGTCATGGAGAACTAAAAGGTAGAGTACAGTCTTGTTAACCTTAGATGTCTAAAAACAAAGACCTTATACTTATATGTGTTTAGAAATGCTGTGAAATGTTTTGGTGTAATCCCTCCAAGAAAAGAACTCTGTTGTAAATATAGTACATGTACCTACTTCCAGTCTTTACCTTGTTACTTAATAAAGCTTGTTAAGGCTTTTCAAAAATGTTTTGTGTTTTTCAAGAAGTATCTTCAAACTATGAACTCAGAATCTAGAAACGTTCATTGAGGCAATTAATATTACGTTTTTCAGGTTGGTCGGGATTGCTTAGTAAAAAGAACATACAGAGATGTAGTCGGCGCATGCGGGACATGTGCTCACAGTGTACGTTCCAACCGGAAGGTGAACACCCAGCTATTGTTAGTGCTTGCCTAATTTCATTTGAACAACATCGTAGCTTTAGTGTTGTGCCAGACTGTGTTAAGTCAGAGGAAAAGCAGAGAAGTAGTTGTCCACTACAGACTCCAAGAGATGCTTCCTGCTCACACATCCTAGTTTTTCCAACATCTGCGACAGCTCAGGCAAACATGCACCAAATACCACTGGATTCTACAGGAGGAATTGATCTTGGTGGACACAATCTGGAGTTTGGTGTGGATCTCTCGGATACAAATATCATTAATGACTTTGGCGACAATACTGACGACTTTGGAAGTCTTATGGACGTTTTTGTATCAATGACGGAAAATTCCCCACCAGGCTCCCCGAGGCAAGACAACCCTGGCTCACCAGGACTTCTAGATCTAGGGAGAACATCTCCGAATAAAATAAATGGAACATCAGTGGTAAGCTCATGTCTTTCAGTTAGGCTTCTGTTAGGTTCTTGTTTGTGTGTTTATTGAAACATGACTGACATGATGTTGTTGAAAATACTTTCAAAATTTGGTGGAAGATTATCGAATGATGTCTCATATAAGCAAGTTTACAGGTTTTATTTAAGTAAAAATATACTTTAAGCCTTTTTCGTATGAAAAGACTAGATAGGGTTACATGTTGAACTAATTAAACCAGAGGTCACTCACTTGTGTTCATTTCAGACAAACAACAGTAGCACAGCTAGTGACCCTCAAGATGATGCCCCAAACCTGCTACAGCAGCCTCTTGCCATGGGCTATTATATATCAACTGCAGAGACCGGGCCCCTGCCACGTTGGTTCTGGTCAGCCTGCCCTGAGAATGAATACTCACCAGTTAAATGTTTCAAGGTATATATAGATATAATACTGCAACACTACAGTTTATCTGTTACAAACTTTGAAATGCTTTTTATGGAATTGGCACGTACAGTTCTGGTGTATTCCAGTATTCAGTGACAGGAGTATTCTGCGGAAAATGTTCTATAATCATGATCTGTATTATCTAGTTTAACATACAGAATCATACAGTATGTTTTGGTATATATACAGAGTGCTGAATGGTAATCAAACCACATTTTAACATCAAACGACATAAAGTACACACTGATACTCATGAAATAGAATTGTACTTTTGGATTCCTAGATTTCTTACTGAATGAAAATAGGCAAGTTATTTCCTGGTGTAGTCTGTATTCTGCAATTGATCATGAAGGTATATTATTTGTTCTTGGTGTTAATTATATTTTAATTACCGTTTTCAGTCTGCCCTCCATATTCATGTATCAACAAATCAAGACGACTTCATGCATCAAACATCTACAAGAAACACCCATCCCCTAGACTCAAATCTCACCTGTGATGTTCTCAGGTAAAATATTTTAACTTACTAATTAACTTACATAGAAAATCAATCATTCAAAATCCATATAGCTTACTGTTAGATTCTGACTTATGGAAATACAATGGCTTTAGGCATATGGCCAATTTTCTCGACTGTTTATCTTAGACCAGTTTGGTGTTCTTCAGCAGGGAATAAAGTATACACTTTCTGAAGAGGTATGAAATGATTTTTGCATTGACTGCCACTGATACTGCCTGAGTATCAGTTGGATCTCATCAAAACATAAAAATAGCTGGCCAGAGAGTGAAATATCAAAAGGGCTATTGTTAACAGCATGTGGGTAGCTTTCTCTGATCAGATCAAGTATCAGACCAGTTGTTTTAGCTTAAAGGTGAAAAAACTGCTTGAATTTATATCATTTTTGCTCTGTCTATACAGTGAACAAAATTAATTTTTCTCTTCAGATATGTGCTAGAGAAATACAACTCACTGTCCTGGCTGACCTTTGACCCAGCAAAGAATGACCGCCAGTCATGTCTACCGATCCACTTCAGTGTCTTAATGCAGCTGTACCATGCTATGAATGCCTATGTGTAATTTCGGTCACAATTGTTTTCAGTCGCCATACCATCTGTGATTATTCTGTCTATTCATGGACAGTATAGAATGATCAGTCAGGGGGAAAAGATGTTCTGTAAATAGCCAGTGGTCGGAGTTTTTCATTTTTGATCATTTAACAGGATCTTGTAACCTCTAAGCCCTCAGCCGAAGATAATCACACAAAAAAAAAAACTCAGATTTCACAGAAAGAATGAAGGTACATTTTGCAGAATATGCACATGTGAGAATTGTGCATTGAAACGTAATACCATCTGACATGCCAACAACGGTTTTATTTTTGCCTACTGACAAGTATTTACAACCAGTTATATATTGACTGTTACACTCTTGAAAATTGAAGAATTTTAACATATTACTAAGGTGTTTCCAGAATTATAATGATTGTCCTGTACTTTAATTAAACTGAATAGTTTGGAAATTTAGAAACCCTTGCAACTTTCACTGTTTGGTCATATAAAAAAGTCACTTCTATAGGGCATTAAACAAAGCGCTTGTTAAGGAAAATATGGATTTGTTATTTTAAAATATTTTTACACATGATTTTCTTTGATGTAATTTATTTTGTCATGGAAATATAAACAGTAATCAGAATGAAAAGATAACTTTTTACCATTACAATACAATACATGAATCATGTAGATAACACGCTGTAGTTATGCTTTAATATTTAAGAACTTTTTGAAAAACTAAATTAAAGAATGAATGTGTCTCCAAGGAAATTAATTAATGGAATTTTGCTGCATTGTTAGAATCATTTGTAACTGTATTAACATTTTATTAAATTAAGTATTTATAGCCAAAAGTATTTATTGAAAGATTAGGAGTTTGTGTACATTGTAGAATGTTTTAAAACAATTTCTGAAGCAATTTTTTTTTTGTGGGGTTAACATGTCAGCATGTATGTGTCGATGTCATAAAACTAAATAGTGACAGTGCAGAAGAAGAAATGAAGTATTAACTTGGGGAAACTATTGTTAGGTTTTTTGTTGAAGTATTTATCACTAGATGCTCCTTTTAAAAGATGTTAAAGAATGTATTAAGACCCTTTTTTTTAACCCATCTTCAAACACAACCATCCCAAGTCAGCTGGGAAATACGGATATCAAATTTATGAATGAATGCTAGAGTGTAATGTTAAGTGTAAATTAAATTCAAGAGAATGCCTGTAGATATGTGGTGCTACTTTAATTAAGAGGACATTTGTCTCAAACTAATAGGAAAAAGAACTTAAAATTGATTGTGATAGTTGATAAGGATGAAGTGTGTGCATGCTTAGAGATGTATTAAATCACATATACAAGTTTAGAAACAGCAGTTAGTCATATTGGCCAGTTGAAGGCGTACCATTATTTGATAGTGATCAGATACTTTAAATGAATTACTTAAATTTTAATAGCATTTAATACACTAGTGGTTTGGTTTCATTTTATACAAGAGAGATATGTTGTTGCTGTTTTTTCCATTTTCAATAGATTAAGTAATGCTCGAAACGAGTAGAAATATTTGGTATTACAGAGTATTATCTGTTACCTAGTAACAGGTTGTGAAGCCAGGAGGTTATTTGCTTTAAGTCTATCCTAGTCCGAAAGAAATTGTTGATAAACATATTTAGGTGTATATATCTTGTCATTTCGATCATTTTCTCACCACTTACTCCTTCACTTAAATTACCTTGGAGCAGGGATGAAATAAATTGTCCTATTAATTCCTGAATAATTACCATCATATTAAAAAAAGGGTATACAACAGTTCTATAATAACTGTAAGGTGTTCAGTATTACAGGCAAGGGATTAAGAAGTGTACCTTCCATCAAAGGTCATGCAATTGGTAGATTTTTTTAAACTTTCAAAGATAAATGTATTCTGTCATAGTTAAATGTACCTAGTAATGATAGGATTATTGTTATGGAATAATTGAGAATTGCTAATGAACTGAATCTTCCAGACATGTATATGACAGGTACACAATGTGAAGTGCTAAATTGTTTTTTTAAACATTGCCATAAATTTATATTTTATATGTATAGTGTATTATGCTGTATTTATTATCAAAATCACTTCTGACATTTTGTTTTTAAACTATTTTGTATAGTCATGTTGTTGATGTGTAGATACAGGTCTGCTCTCATTCCCTTATCTCATATTGTATATAAATGACACATATTTTATTGACTGTACAGTTCATGACAAAAAAATCAAGAATATATATATATATATAAATACAAATATATATTATCAAAATACGTTGTATTTGTAAATGTTGATCAGTGAAGTGTTAAGATTGTTTTGTCAAGGTGTATTTCATTTAAAACATTTAATCTCAGAATTAATGCTCACATTTAATTTGTTGATTCCGTTTGGGATATTTTATACAGATTACAGCAAAAAAAATGTGTTGACAATGGAAGTGAGGTAAAATATCAGAAACACAAGATCATACTAAAAATTGGTAATGTCATGGGAACTGTCAAAGGTCTGGTTAAGTAAGGGAAACCATTACACATGCCGGGTTTCTTCACATATAATCTGTGGATTACTAGTGTAACTAATTCCTTTGATTTGTAAGGAAACTGTGTGAGTATTGATTTATGTTGACTGCTTTATAAAAAGATTTTTCCCTCTAAATTAATTCTATACAGTCTTTCCTCGATGGCTCGAAGTTGTCAGGACCACAAGAAATACTTTGAGCCTTAAATAATTCGAGCCATAAAGTCAAATATTATTTTATAACTCTGGCTGGTTATTATGAGCTATACAGCTTCTAAATTAGTTTTTTTATCTTATCTGTTATTTTGAAACTTTCCCAAATTTCTTGTTCATTTCATGATTCTAAGTTTCTTTGTAAAGTATACGCCTATAACAATTAAAGGTGTAAATTTACATGTTGGGACTATAAAAAACATCAAGCCACAGAATAATTTGAGCATTATGACTGAGCCATGCTTATTATTTCAGTATAGAAATATTAGGACAAAAAATCGGGACCGAGTGTCGACTTTGAGGCACCGAAGCAAGTTCGAGTCATCAAGGAATAACTGTATTTGTAAACTGACAGAAAGTAGATTTGGTTTATTGGTTCAGTTACTTAATGTTATTAAAACTGCTACTTTTACTAATGATGTTAATGAAGTTATTGCATGTATGTGGTCAGTATCAGCTAAAAGTATTTGAATTAGGAATACATCTGTGGTTGTTACTTTAGATGGTTTTTTTTCATTAAACTAAGTCTGGAATTATGAATGTGATCAACAAGTCTTCTAGTCCAGTCATTGAGACTGTTTGTCTCGTGTAAGTTTTTACATACATTTACTTGCTAATATCAGAGACTCTGTGCAGAAGGCTGCAGATGTGTTGCTGATAGACGTTCTTACCTTTCCAACTCGTACATAACTTGGACAACCTACGGTCTGATCATGGACTGCTCTGTTTGCTACTCAGTCAATGATTTTCCAACTAGCAACCCTTTCAGTGAAATGTGTATATCCAAATTTAGCAGGGTGAGGTTTACAGAAATACTATGCTGAAGTTGTGAAAAGGAATGGCAGTGTATGATGACAAGTGAATGAAATATTTAATAAACAGTGTAAAATGAAATAGACTGTAAGGAAAGAATAGAATTCAGTTAAATTAAAAGGTTAATTAATACTAGAAAAAGAAAACTTACATTTTTAGGGGTGACAGAATTTGTACATTAAAGCAGCTTGTTCACAGATGGTCATTGATTAAGATTTTCATTTAAACTGTGTGTATTTTGTGTACTAACCTACAGACGCATTGTCACCCAATGCAGCATTTCGTGATTGTAAAAAAATATGGGTAGTTTCCCCATCATAGGCTATAGGGTTACAAATGGTATTAAACCTATATTTAGAATTTCTATTTTTGTGTGCCATCACATGACTGACCACATTCACCCTTCGTGCATGCACACACATTATATTGGACCAGAAACTACAGGTATTCGTTTCATGGATAAATCCCCTGAACCACTGTATTTCCAACACAAAGTATGTAAGTTCACAAGAATGAAGCTGACGGTCACTTTATTTCAGATATGATTTAAATTTTTCCTCCAAACATTGCTGTCAAAGTGTTGCCATACATAATATTAAAATGGAAAGTTTATCAGCTTTACAGGGTCTGTTACAAAAATATACAAGTCCACTAAAGACCAGTTTATGAGTTCAGTTTTTACAATAAATCTGTAACTTGATTGAGGTGTTTAAACAGAGTTTGTTCAGCAATTTAATATCTAATTTCTATTTATTGCCTAAGAGACTGGAAGTGGTGTCACGAAAAGTTTTGTTAACTAGCATTGAAATTCATTTAAGAGAAATCAGAGGAATGGTGCAAAAAATCTTTTCACTTTGAATGGAGTTATTGATTGCTATATTTAGAAGAAGAAAAAATTCAACTATCAGACAACAAGTGTCATTGCAACTGTCGGCTTGAATTAGAAAAAAATACTGAAGTAAGGAGACCCTCAGATTCATTATTGCGAATTTTCTTACATTGTGTTGGTTTTAAAGTGTTTTGGTTTATCAATAATCGAATGCCTGTTGTAAGATTGGTGAAGATGCAATGTTGCTGAAAGAGCCACATGGTACAGAGCACCTGCCTCGGGGATGCCATATTCTTTATTTAACTGGAATTCCCCCAAGTAGGCGTTCATGATAAATGTATTTTCCAGTGAATTGTGACCAATTTTTTTTTTGTCAGAAAACAAACCACCAACAGTGAAAGTAAAAAAAAAAAAAACTTTTTTAAATTTTTGTCTTTAAACTGTGAACAAGCTTCTTTAAGTCTCTAGCTTCCTTTCCAAAGAATTTGGAATTTACTAGAAAAGAGGAAGAGTTTACATCCAGGGAGTGTGGATAATATTTGTCTTGAATGAAACTTGAACTGAACTCGAGCATGCTTTTCTGTGATGTAAATTTCTCATAAAAACCATCGGAGATAATTTTTTAAAAAAAGGTATTCAAGTATATACGTCATGATCAGATTTCAGGGGGCATTTGTTTCAAAATATTGTGATACTCATTGTGGAATAACAAGCATATCAAATGTCAAGCATAAGAAAAGTTGTGATCTGTGACAAGATACTCAATGATAATATACCCTACAATCTGATTTGAAAGAATTCTGCTAAATTTTGTTTGGTTAGTTTTGTAGCTCAGGAATTAGCTTAAAAGGCACAAGGAAAAGAATGAATATGTTTTAAAGAATTCTTATTCAAATGCAGTATTTCACTTGCTGTATACATTGTGAACAAAATTTAATGATTACCAGTTGTTGATAATAAGTCCCCACATTTTGAGGGACAACTGTTACTGTATATAAGAAGTATTTGTATATATTAGCTTAGAGGAAAATGTTGTGCGATACTACTGCAGTCATATGTAAGTAAACCATGAAATTTGTCACATTTTATCTTGCTAGTTGATACTTAACAAGCAAACTGATGAATAAAATGTGGAATAAGTTGATTGTCTTAGTCATTACTTCATTCAACCCAAGTGTACGTTCATGTCAACTCCATAAGGGTATTAGCCATCAAGGTACTTGTGATTTCCCTCCTTTTACAATATTTCTGCAGGCAGGGTAAATGGAATAATGTAGAGAATAATGTTCCAGCAGACACTACAAGCCACCAAGCGAGACCTTTCACATGACTGTACATTTTAAGCTCACCTGAGCTTTTGTGATTGCTTGGTGTTTGTCCTGCATTGTCAACGTTTTAGCTAACCTGAGCATATGCTCCAGGTGGGCTACTGGGATCTCCCAGCATAAAAATGTTTCTTCAAATGACATCCCAAAAACCACAAGGCCATTTCAACCAAATCTAAAAAGAATGTTCCTTACATTCTAGATTATATTGCACACCAAATTTCAAGTCTTTACCTCTCTGATAAAGGTTTTAAAAGAGTTTACCTTTGTATAAGTCAATGTAAAAAAAAATCTAACAATGTGGGCAAAGCTTGAGCAATCTTGATAGAGGGCTAGTATACAATGATACATATGTAAAATTTGAGAGCTCTGTGCTTAATGGTTTCATACAAGAAGAATTTTAAAGATTTTCTTATATATCTCTTTGAAAATGTTGACCTCTCTGGCAGGGTCTAGTGGACCTTAATCAAGTTTAGTTCAAATTATGACCAAGGTGTCACATCTTTTTGATAACAGAAATGTAGAGGAAAATGTCTAAATTCTTGTACGAAACCAGAAGGCCCAGTGTACTAATATTTTATACTAAACCTTGTCTATTGGACCTCTACCAAGATTGTTCAAACTTTGGCCCTGTGGTAATTTTTGGCTCTGCATCAATGGTTAGGTCAGAAACAGACTTGAAATTAGCTGTGCAGACCTCTTTCAAGTTTTGTGGAGTTGATATTGGCCCCACCCCACAAATCACAAAACTTAGACTTGAGATTTGGTGTGAAGCAGTAGCATAGATTCTTCAAATTATGTCCCTGTATACATTATTGGCTTCACTCCATGGTGAAAGTATTTTTTAAAGAAAATCTCTGAAACAGTAATACCTAGAATTCTGAAATCTTGCATGAAGCTCTGTTTAGTAGACCTCTATCAAAATTGTTCAAACTTTGCCCCTGAGGTCAGTTTTTGGGTAAGATGTTTTTTATGGACTTGCAGACAAATGCTTAGGAAGAAGCCGTCAGGCTAAGACTTTTAAAATTTGGTTTGTAACATTGCCTAGTGGACAGCTATCAATATCTTTCAAATTAAGCTCCTTGTTTAATTCTTTCTTTTTTATTTTAATGATGATTCCATAATATAGCACTTGTCTTTCTTAGCAGTTATCCATAGGAGATCACTGTAAGGCCTTCATGGTCCTCTGTTTTTGCCAGTTTTGGTGGCTATATGTTTCAAGTTTCTTACAAAAATGGAGAATATCAAAGTGACAATGTTATACAGTTGATTTCTTTGAAAGCTCTCACTTGTGTGTCCATTATTTAAACTTTGACCAGTCTGAATGTAAGTTCAGTCAATAGAGATATTTAAGCCAACATTTTTTACCATTCATGCAGACATTAGCTCACTAGATTAAGCATGAAGGCTTCATTACTGAATGAGTTCTTAAAACACTAAAGTTGATATTTTCAACATGTCAATAATCTTAAGAACTAAAATCTGTTGTACAAAACTGCATTGCTTCATAAAAAATATTTTTGTGTGTGTCAGGACTATAACAAAGGTGTTGTCACAGCTCTGTTGAAGTTTGTTTCTGAGAAACACATCCATTTATAGATATCACAGTTTTTTCTAAGTGTTCTGTTTTACAGATGTAACAGCTTCATCAAGATATTTGTGTCAGAGCTCTCCTAAGGTGTTTTTGACAGAGGTCTGCCAAAACATTTGTGTCAGAACTCTACTTAAACGTTTGTGTCACAGTTCCATCAAAATATTTGTGTCAAAACTACTGAAGAGTTTGTGTCACAGTTCCATCAAGATATTTGTGTCTGAACTCATCTGAGGTGTTTGTGACACAGCTCCATCGATATAATTATGTCAGAACTCTCCTTAGGTGTTTGTGACATAGTTCCATCAAGATATCTGTCTCAACATTCTACCTAAGAGTTTGTGACATAGTTTCATCAAGATATTTGTGTCAGCTCCCTCCTTAAGTGTTTGTGACACAGCTCCATGAAGATATTTCTATTTGTGTCAACACTTCCAAGTGGTTTGTGACAAAGCCCCATTAAGATATATGTGTCACAACCCTCCTTAGATGTTTATGTACAGCTCAATTAGTAATTTAGGTAAGAACCACTCTCAGACACAGCAAAGTGAAGATATTTGTGCAAGAATTTTCTTAAGGTGTTTATGACATAGCACCAAGAAGATATTTGTACAAAAACTTTCTTAAGGTGTTTATGACACAGCACCATGAAGATATTTGTGCAAGAACTTTCTTAAGGTGTTTATGACACAGCACCATGAAGATATTTGTGCAAGAACTTTCTTAAGGTGTTTATGACACAGCACCATGAAGATATTTGTGCAAGAACTTTCTTAAGGTGTTTGTGACACAGCACCATGGTGTTATTTGTGCAGAACTCTCTTAAGGTGTTTATAACACAGCACCATGAAGATATTTGTGCAATAACTTTCTTAAGGTGTTTATAACACAGCACCATGGTGTTAATTGTGCAGAACTTTTATAAGGTGTTTATTACACAGCACCATGAAGATATATGTGCAAGATCTTTCTTAAAGTGTTTATGACACAGCTTCATTAATATATTTAAAGCACATAACTGTAAGCAATGAAAACTGAACATACATCTCTATACACTGTGACATTAATATAAACAATTTTACCTCTGAGCTCATCATGAAGAGCCTGACAGAACTTGCATGAGTATAAACATACTATGTTGATACAAATTTAGCTAAAGAGTACAAGATATAGCTTTAGAAACACAGACATATTATAAATTACTTGAAATTTTGGCGAAGGGAAATAACACTGGTGTTCTTAGGACTTGCAAAGCCCCATTTCTTTATGGTAGTTAACATCTGCAAGACTTTTTATTTAAAAATTCCGAACAGTTTCCAAGATAAAGCTATGGACTGACGTTTTTTTTGTAAAAATGAAGCAAAAGGCCGTAACACTGGTGTTCTAAAGTCTTGGTGATATTTGCATGGCCCCATTTTGCTATGTTAGAACAATTGGTACAACAAATTTTATTAAAAAATTCCAAACCATTTTTAAGTTACGACTCTGGACAGCTGCAAACATGCATGGACAGAAAATGCCAAAACAATATATAGGGTGACAAACAATATAAAGATCTTTTGTTCATTTATTTTTTTTATTTATACTCATCTTTTTTTCCAAGTTTTCCAAGTTTTGAAGTACATGTATTATTTTCCTTAATGTATATTGTGCCTCACAAACGTTTGTCAACCATGGGATCTGACAAAATCCTGTTAGACATTCATTTAGGAAATTAACTTACCAGTACTATTACATAAAGATTTGTTTTGATTTTGCTTTTGAAGAAGCTTAATTTAATCTTGATATTTTACTCTGAGTGTAGAGAAAGTTCTTAAATTTACATCAGCAACAATTTCATAGAGACATGAAAATTATTCATGCCAAAAATGCATTTGGGGTCAAATGTTATGGCTGGGATTCAAACCAGCAACCTACACTCTCTACACATATAGCAAATATAAGCAAATAGCAGTTTTGAGGATACGATTTTAATAAGACTTAAGTATTCCTTTATCTTGTTTTAACTACGTTTTCTTGTATTGGTTTTGTCAAAACTCCCACTTTAGGGATGGAACTTAAACAACATTTAAAATATGTCTGTAATAAAAGCCAGTTTAAAAATTAAAAATCCTTGTAATACAATCAGAATCTTCCATGTATTTGAAGTCTGATTCACCCGACTGAAACCTCAAAAACATGTTGCTATTTTCTTGCAAACATTATCTGTTTCTTGAATACCATTGTAACATAAACATTGTCAATTTTTCTCTTTCTCAACAGCAGTGCATAAATTCTTAAAAAACAAAAACAAAACATGATCACATTAGAGTGACTATAAACAATGTGGTTTTGAAGGCATTGCATGACTCCTCTCACATGGTAGAGTAACTAAATGCTCTCTTACATGGGTGTAGATGCTTGACAGACAAGTCTGGAATGCAAAAAATAGTTATGGGTAGAGTAGCAATCCTTTTAAAGTGGCTGCTACCAATGCAGGCAATGTTTCAACATCTACAGAAATTGTAAGAAGCACAAAGCCATGTGGCCTTTTATTCATCCCTAACACTGACAGTTTAGGTTACATATAAATATTTAAATTTCATCTTTCTTATTATTTTTTTACCAAGATAAACAAAACAGCATTACATTAAAACAGCAGATTTTAGACCAAAAGGCTGGTACTGTCCCTGTAATGTTATCAAAATAAATCAAGGGTTTTTTATGTTAAAACAACAGCCATATATCTACAATCAGAGAAGTCACGTTATTGGAAGCCCACGTTCATTCCATTCCATTTCACTCTATTTATAGATCATGGTACATAATGTATATGTACAGAATATGTACTGGGGGTAACCAATGAAAGAGAAGTCAGTGCATACACTTTATTTATCCAGTGTACCCATCTTCATTGCATAGTATAATGCATCTCCTTTTGTGGATTGCTGAAATGAAAAAAAAATAAAATAAAGATACACAGCACCAGCTTTCATTGATATCAATGCTAGCTAACTTTAAACCAACAGAATTGAAACGAAACTGCTTTCTAAAAGAGCAAGTCACCAGTCCATTTAGATTTTCATTTGGAGGAAGAAGGCACTAAGACAAGCTTCTGACACATTTACAAAGAGGACCATGATGGCCCTGAATCGCTCACCTGAGTACTTGGGCTGTGGTTTGCTGTTAAGCAAACATAAGAAGCAGTATTTCATTTTCTAATTGAATGTCTAAAATATCAGTCAATAAATAAAGGCTCTATGACATAAAGTATTATTAGCTATGGTGACCTTGACCTTGACCCAGTGACCTCAAACCCCACCTATGGGTAGAGTTCCACCTACATAACAAATTTCAAAGATATTGGTCTATAAATGAAGGCTCTATGAGGTAAAGTAGATAAATCTATTTTTAGCTTAATGACCTTTACTCTAATCTTATAATTTGAACAAGCTTGATAAAGGTCCACTAGACAATGCTTCATGTCAAATCTTAAAATTTTAGGCCTTGTGGTTTCAGACAAGAAGATTTTTAAAGTTTTTCTTCCATATTTCTATGTAAAACTTGTGACCCCTGAAGTGGGGCCAATAGTGACCCCAGGGACATTATTTGAACAAGCTTATTAGAGCTCCACTAGAAAATGCTTCATGCAAAATTTTAGAACTTAAGGCCTTGTGATTTCAAACAAGAAAATTTTCAATGAATTTCTTCTATATTGCTATTTCAACTTGTGACCCCTCAGACAGGGCCAATAGTAACCCCAGGGACATAATTTAAGTAAAAAGTTGATGATGCATGATGGACACAGGGCGATCAAAACAGCTCACCTTGGGCACAAAGTGCTCAGGTGAGCTAAAAAGAGTAGGAGCAACCACAAAATGAAAAATGAAAAGAAAAGTCCAAACAGCAAAAATACTAAAATGATATTTCTCTAGTTTCAAAAATTAATATACTGCTTATGTTTACAGCTATCTTTTCAGGTATACCTGAAAGCAGTGTATAAAAAGAAAATCACAGGTATAACACTAAATGCAACATATCAAAACTGTTTGATGAAATTCAGGAAAACTGTATCTAAGTGCACCCCAGCAAAGTCTTAAACTGTAAGTTGCGATGGAACTGAATGTTAATCACCAAAAATAACAGCTAATTTCTAAACTGGGAAATAAGTAAACCATACAGAACAAAGAATTGACGTGCCATTAAAATGTCATTTCGTGACACATGTGAAGTGCACTGTCTGAAAATAACTAACCACTGTTTTAAATGAAACAGTGTGACTGAAATAGCTTTAGAGCCCACAAGAGGATATGTTGTCATGAAATACATATCCGAACCTCATCTGTTCACCATTCTAACCTTTTAGATTATTCTCTGAGCTAAGAAAATATAACTACAATTAAAATAATATCTTCTAGGTATGTTGTAAATTCTTTTATTTGTACAAACATAATTTTCATACTGTAGATTTCTTGGGCTTTTACAGTCTGACTGAAGTACATGTACATGATCTAACTACAGTTAGATCTGAAGGCGGCCCATTCAATTCTATCTTCTTGATAATCTGGATTTCCAGTATTGTTATTTATATCCCAGCCAATGAGACTGCATCTTATGATGCATCTTTATGGTTTACCTGTACACAAGGCATGTTAATGTTGAGTATGTAAGCTTCTATAGCATGTTTAAATCATTTTGAATATTTCTGTGGTGACCCAAAACTATATACAAGTGGCTTACCTTCATACCTGAACAAAGACTACAAGCAATAGAATCTGAATTTTATCTTTTGTGTTCGTTTTTGCTTCATTTTGTTCCAAAAGCAATTGTATTCACATTTCATAAATAAGTAAACTTTAGACAAGTACAGGTTTAAAACAACTGAGAAACAACTTCATGAAACTTGTATTTATCGTGTTCAATGCCTGCTTCCAGGGTTCATATTAAAAGTGTGGAATGCAGAAAGAGCTTCATAAGATCTACAGACCTGATTTATTTCTTTGTGTCTCCCTTTGCTAACAATTTCTTCAATAATCTCACCATCTCCTCTGACCAACCTAGAACAGAGATATAAAGAAACATTTACAGTGATTCAAAATAAATAGAACAAAAAAATTGAAACATATGCCACCAAAAATAATTTAACTTCAAGACTTTTTAAATAAGCTATGTCAAGTTTAATTTGAAACAGGAGCTCTCACTGTAAGTTAAAAATGCCCCTGAGGAGTATTGCCTGCATGAAGCAGTGCTTACATGCAGGAAGGTAGACTGAAAGAATGAATGATGGATGGAAGGACAGACAGACAGACCAAAAGTTTGTGGCACATTGTCTCAATGTGGTGAACACTGCAAATTATTTCAAAATGGTGTAATGAATTTATCAAATGAGTAACAGAGAAACTAACAAACAGTTACACAGTATTCTGTATTATCTGACAGTACAGACAACAGATTGTGACATACTGACTCAATGTGGTAAACTTTAGAGCCAAGTTTTCTTTAAATCCTATTACATCCTAACGACATACAGAGCTGACCCAAAAATACAGGCAGGCAGTATTTTCTATTATCTGGCAGTTATGGCAACAGACAGAAACATTGTGACCCATTGCTTCAATATGGTGTACAATTGAAGCAAAATTTTAATATCCTGTCATGCTCCAATGAGTTACAGAGTAGACAGGAACATTTACACAGCCACTACTCTTTGTTATCAAGCAGTACAGAAGATCCAACAGGTGGAAAGACAGGTGGACAGCCTGTGACACACTGCCTTTGATGTACCAATGAGTTACAGAACAGGCAAGAATATAAAGGCTGGCAGTATTCTGTTTTATTGGACCATGATTTTTGAACTTGACAACCAAGATCTTGTTAGTGACATGCTGCCTCAATGTGATGAACAGTTTTGGCAAGACATATCAAAATCCTATAAAAATGGCAAAGTTACAGAATGGATATACCATCCAAACAATTTTGTTAAACAGATAAGTTAAGACTAAATACAGAATTAAGTTAAGGTGTAATACTGCACCTGTTTCTTCCTGTTTCTGGATCATACACCCTTCGTATTGTGTTCTGTTTTTTCTCCCATTCCTCTTTGGTCATTGGCCTCATTGCCTGGGCTCGTGCCTGAGCTGTATTGTTATCTGAAACAAGGTGTGTCAAATCAAACACTGCATAGTCTCAGACCTGTTGTCTTCCTTCTGAGATCACAAAAAATGTAAAGGTTAAAAAAAAGGTCAATATTCAAAAGAGACTTCAAAGAACTCAGAGGCAAGCTTTGGACAGATTGAAAGTCCCCACTTGTTCACCAGGGATGGCCATTTCCATACTAAGTTCCTCAACTCACATTACTTATTGTCTTTTGGATGAGATTTTAAACTTAGCATTTAAAAACACCTGGAGTGTCTGTTGAATGGGATGCTTTCTGTATCTTGCACTATTTCAAACAACTTCATGTAAGTGAACTTCAAAGGCAACTGTAATACGGGCAACTGGTTCTCATGATAAATAAACTTACAAAGACAGAAGACTTCAAGGATTTTATAAATTGCAGCCAGTTAACTCCAACTGATAAAATATGACTCGCTCCCACACAGCAATAAATGTAAAGAACAATGTGTAAACAAGATTCTTGAATTCCCTTAGCCTGCTAAATATCTAAAATGAACTTGTCAATCTTCAATTTGGGCAGTACCATTCATTGGGGTATTGGTTGTAAAAATACAGACTAAATAGTGAACAGTGCAGACCATGTGCAGACCATGATCCAGCTGCAAGGATGTGCATACTGACCAAATAGTGAACAGTGCAGACCATGTGCAGACCATGATCCAGCTGCAAGGATGTGCATACTGACCAAATAGTGAACAGTGCAGACCATGTGCAGACCATGAACCAACTGCATGGATGTGCAGGCTCATCATGGTCTGAGCTGCTCACAAAGGCAAACACAATTGCTGCTAGCAGGATAAAGGTTAAAATGCACAGATAAATAAGATTAATCATTTACTATAATACTACAGGTGATGCTCTTGACTAATCTTGAAAAATAAGAAAAATATTGGAAAAAAGATAAGATTTCAACAAACAGTGTGCTTGTTTTCATGAAAATATTACTTAAATAACTTACAAGTTACATCATAGAAAAGCAATATCTGGATTTTTTCATTGCATTTAGACAATGTAAAAGTCACTAAAAAGAAAAAAGATAAAATTTCTTCATATCCTTCATCATTTTCTACTTCTTGTTATTCCAACAGTCTTGATCTTAACACAAATGAAATAAAACTTCAACTCAAATAATACCTATTACCGTCTTCCTTTGTGCTGTAGGCTGTTGATGGACCAGCTGACCCTACTGTATCTGTTAACATTGCTAATTTTGCTTTCTTCTTCATTTTCTTTTTCAGTTTTTTCTTCTTTTTCTTCTTCCTTTCTTTCCTTCTTCTTTCTCTAGATGATGATGATGATGAAGATGAAGAGGAGGAGGAGGAGGAGGAAGTTGATGATGAACTTGGAGATCTGAAAACAGTAAAGAAACTGAAAACAGCCACAAAGAATATGATGTTTAAACATAGTAAATAACACAATTTAGGTGTGTTAACCTAGCTATCAAAATAAGTGTTCATTTGTCTATCAATATTGAACAGACAAATATACATTTTTACATTTGTGTCACTTTTTAAAGAAAAATGCAATAAACTATGCCTATAACAGCTGGTCAAACAAATGGAAACTACATTTAACCTTCGGAATAATGGAATGTCATTAAGTTTATTATGGTTTACTTATGTACAGATATTTATAACGTTTTTGAAGTTTGAAATGACAAACATAATGAACAGGCAAATAATTTAATGTGATCATATTTGTCTGATCTCCATTAAATCTGATTTATGTGTAAGATATAACCAATACAATGTGCCAAAAAATAATTAAGTCAAAAAGTACCAATGGAGTTCTGTATTTAACAAGACTGCTATACAGATTTAAAACAATGACTAAACGAATACAATATAAGTCTTTTTTCCAGAAAAGTCATTGTCCAACAGTTTTAAATTTCACTTGTGCAAACTTCCGAAACATAATTACTGTTTTTAAATATCTGAGGTGTTGTACTTGTCATGTCTGAAATGTGTTTGAAATCTACGGTAAAAAAAATTGATGGGGGGTTAAATTGAAACATAATGCAGCATTGATAAGGTATTGTCTGACAAAAATAAAAATGTTCAACCTCTGTTTTACTTTGAAGAAAAAATGAGTAAATAATGATGACATGGTCAAAGAAAGGCCATTTTAATTACAACTATCTCACTAACCAAATAAAAATTCTCTTAATTCCTCAATTCTTCATTCTGTTCCTAATGCATTTCTTTAGTTTGAAAATTATTATCAAGCAACATTTTTCATGCAAATATGTTTTTGGTGCACCTTCACTTCTAAGTTTGTGCATATCCAGGACTTCTACAACATGTACAGTACTTTCATGTTGTTTCTTCTCAGCATTATCTCTGCTGAGTTTGTTTCATCTTCAAGATGTTCAGGCATTTGTTCTTGCAATTTTAATGTATTCTCTCAATTGACGTAAGGGTACATTTCTGTATTTTTTAAGCAGAGACATAGATATTGTTAAGAGATATGCTGCTCAACTGATTGGTAAAATATCAAACATTACACCAAGATCATGTAGACTTGAAGTTCAGATGTTCAGACACAGATGGTGTAAAATGTATGTAACAGGTGGCTCAACCGGGACTCGAACCCTGGGCCTTCCGGTTACAGGGCGGAAACTCTACCAACTGAGCTACCAAGCCACACGGTTCTGCCTTATTGATTTATCACCTATAAACCTGTACCTGGCTACTTATACCCCCTTCAAATTTAGAATTCGTCCCGAATTCTCAGAGTCACAGAGAATATTGTAAACAGATTCTCGAGGTGCTGAAGGAGTAGCCAAATTATAACATAGGTTATTTACGTTGGGTGCCAAATGTAACAGGTGGTGAAAAAACTTTGCTTGACTGGAACCCGAACCCAGGGCCTTCCACTTACAGGGCGGACACTCTACCGAGCTACACATGAAAAAAGAAAAATATGAACATAAATTGTTAACTGTGCAAATGTGACGCCAGATGGCGTTCAATGAAAAAGTAGAAGACTCAAGAACGGATATGGAGTTGCCCATAAACCAGAAGTTTCTTCAGATCAAGTTAACTATTCAATAATTACAAGACTTCAACAAGTCATACCGATTTTTGATAATTTGTTTTCTAAAATCTTAAACATTAAACTATACCTTCGTCTTTTCTGTTCCTTTTTGGCTTTCCTCTCATTTTTATGCTTCCGTACTTCTCTTTTAAGTTCCTGTTTACTTTCTGAGTCATCACGCTTTCGTTTAGACGACGTCTTCCTTTCTCTTGATTGAGACCTGCTTTTTTTCCGTTTCGACATGATGTAAAGCATAAAGATTATTAAGTCTAACTTAGAAACAATATTCAACCTATGGAGGCTGAGGACATCCTTATTCTGCGGCCCTGCGGCCCTATTTGCGGCCCTATTTGCGGCCTCATTTGTGGCTCTAGTTTTATCACCGTTTGTTCTGTAATTGTCATAGTACAGGCCTTTGTTACAACAAATAATAATGAGTGGATAATAATTTATTACATATATTTCATGTAAATATAATATATAATGAATGAAATATACAAAACATAATCTAGCAGAATTTAATTAATAATTATATAAACTATGGAATAAAATACTTTATCATCATGTAAATATTATTTATAAAGGATAAAAGTAAAATCTACATAACATAAGAAAACCTTTCTACAATGTATGCGCACGACCTGGAAAAAATAGAAGAAAAAAAAACATACTAAAACTTTTTTTACAGTATTTTTTTCCAGTTCAATTCTATCCCACAGACATAAAAACGGGATCGACACACATTAAATAGACGAGATAATCCGATGATTGCCTTATCGGATATCGGAATGTATTTGTTTATTGGGTTGACGCGTGACCGTAATTGGCAATAAACAAGTTTTTTTGTTGTTGTTGTTGTTTTCACATAGAAAGCATCAACATTCAACATACAATTCAATTCAATTTTTGCTAATACGTTGTTACAATGTATGGCGGTAAATATTAACATACATGAGTAAAGTATGACATAATTTATCACAACAACTGATACATTAATTATAATGCTGAAATGAAGTTTTTATATATTATTTTTAGAACTTAACCTAATAACAGCCAACAATTTACCAAACATTGTAACTAATAGTTTAATATTTTTTTAATTAATATTCTGTACGTCTACAGTGTATCCCGAAATAGCCTTACGCCTATGTCACTTAGTTTTCAGCACCAGCACGTGCAATCTAAGCCTGGGTTTGTATAAAGGAAGAAAAGAATATAGATAAATAGAAATTCATTAGGACCATAGGCCTATTATGATTTTGTGGTATATATCAGTATCAGTTTATTTCATATTTAATTCAATTATTTTATAATGATGTTCATCAAACAAACATATAAAAGTTAAATCAGTACTATTGATTATAGTGCTAAATTTAATATATAATTGCGTCATACAAACTTCAAAACAAATAGGAACGTGCGCCTTTTCATCTTATCTATGACAAAAAACAATACAATAAGAAATCAAAAACTTTGTTTCAAATCAAACAGAATTATTGGTTTTTACAATTAAAGAATAAAATCAAATATTTGCCTATCACTATGATATATTAGATACAATACATTAAATGCAGATACGTTCATTGATTTGGCTCCCAGTAGTAAAAATTTAGATTTTATATGCGTAAATAATAATTTCATCCATTATATATATATCTAATATTTACATGAAATATATGTAATATGTTATTATCCAATCGCTATTATTTGTTTTTACATATACTATGACAATTACAGAACAAAAGGTGATAAAACTAGAGCCGCAAATGAGGCCGCAAATAGGGCCGCAAATAGGGCCGCAGGGCCGCAGAATAAGGATGTCCGGAGGCTGACATCTTGGTTAATTCGAAGTACAATCGTTTCAAACGAAATATTTATTATGCAGAAAAATAGAACTTGCTGGTTCTTAGTTTAATTTTTTAATATTTTTCCTCTTATTATTTCATTATCAATCCTGGGTTTTAAAATAAAAGTATACGTTACAATTATAATTTTTACATTTTATAAAATATTGATAATATTTCGTTTTTCACCAGTAATTTGCTTGGATGCATTTAGCGTCAAAATGGAGTAGTTTGTTGACAACCGAGTATCTATTCGCAAAATGGCCTAGAAAATTTTGAAAGAGTGCGCGAAAAATGTAGACATTACGAAATAAAGAAATGACAACAGAAACGCAAAAATACCCTGCATTTTCTGCTTTCGAAAAGCAACTGAAGACTCTTTGTCTAAAGGAGTTTCCATGTGGTGCTGGATCATGGGTTAGTTAACACTACAGTTATTCTTCAAATTAACACGACTGTTATTTTTCTTTAATTTAGTAGCAGTTGAAAGTTCTTTTGCCTTTGATACTAAAACACTTTAAGTGACTATTCACAAAGTTCATACCAGCTTTAATTACTACAAAAATTATGCTTCCCTTAATGAACAGCTAGGTATTTAAAGAGAATTTTACGAGCATTCATTTCATCATTTTTTTTACAATACCCTATAAAATGCAAGGGATGTTACCATTCAGAAGTATAGAATAATGGATTTCAGGACTATATAAGGGTTAGAGTGATGGTTGTAAGAAACACTGCCTGCCCGCTTAGCTCAATAGGGAAAGGTCTATTTTGCTGACCAGACCTAGCTGACCAGCTGACTGAGGAGCACTGGATTAGTAATCCATCAGTCATTGGTTCGACCCCTGGGCAGGGCAAAATTTCTCCGTGACAGTTGATCTCAGACATTGAGTCTAATGTTCATTTGTCTCTCACTGCTGATTCAGAGTAGATCATGTGGGAACTGTAGACAGTCACTTGCCGAGAAATTGGCAATTACTGGTTAGTTATCCAGGAAAACCGGTTAGGTGGACTGACCGCCGAGATATAACCTATATGTTGCAAGCGGCGTTAAACTCCAAAACAAACAAAAATTGTAAGAAACACAGTTATTCATTTTATTTACAGAGAGAAAGTCCACCAGGAAAGCTAAAGGCTTTAATAAAGAATTCCACAAAAGTTGATAGCAGATTCTCAATCACACTTAAAGGTATGATAAACAGTTCTGTTTCAACTTTCATGTATCTTTTAAAAAAACAAAAGTGGAGTAGTGAAAAGGATTTGAAAACTTATGAGTATATGTTGTTGGTAAGTGTAATGATGACCAAAGACCTAAAATACCACAGATTCGATACTTACCTGTTCTGTAGAGTAGATCAAGCTGAAATCCATCTCATGGTGAACTCATGTTCAATGAGAATGGTTATAGTGAAACGAAATGGTCCCAAAGCCATCTTGTTTATGATATCAATATAAAGATATTAACATAAAGTACTTGATCCTATTCTAATTTATGTATGCACTTTTATTTTTTTTTTATATATATATATTTTTTTTTTTTTACTGGTTTTGTTAAATGTATGTGTCTCATGTAAATGATTAAGTGTGATAGTTGTGTACTCTTATAACAAATATCCAAGTGTTAATTGTCACCTGATTTAGAACACTTCTTGTCTAAATTAGATAAAAAATTTCCTTCCAACATATTTGATGTGGAAGTTTTTTTTTTTTTTAGTTTCTAATGTTTCTCCATGCTTCAGTGATATGTTTATTTCATACTCAGCTAGTGATACTCAGCTTAGATGTTTAAGTTTGACATGACTTATACTCTAATATATTGTAATAAGTGTGACCCAATCAGCTAAAATGTGTGAGCCACTTGACAGGCCATGCTCTATGAAAACAAAATTCAATAAGTTTTCATTTTGAAAAGGTGAATAGATTCATCATTGTATTGAATAACCCAGTATATCAAAAATAGTGTGTATTCTAAAGTACAGTTTTCAATTTGAGCTAATAGTGAAATTATATCTTGAAAAAGTTCTTAACATTAGGAAAAACAGAAAATAAATGTAAGGCATCATGAGATTGATACAATATTCAAAATTATATTTTTTGCTCAAGTATAAGGTTACTATGGTGAAAAATTGTTTAGAAAATGATACATATATTTGGCAATTGACAAATCACATTATATAAAATAACTGAATAAAAAATGAATTTAATTTTATCTTCAAACTGCATCATTTGATTTTCTATGAAAAACTTTTGACTGGTAACAAGGCTACTTTTACTTATGACATACAAATTTACTTACAGATAGTTCATTCACTTAATGTATTTCCTTCTTTGTTTAATTCTTTCATGTATAAGATTTCATGTTTTTACCCCACCACAGAAGATGCTATTAAATTGAACAAGATCTTTCTGAAGAATAAGGACAGTATTATTTAAAGCGACTGACTCACAGATGGGTCGACGATGCATAAAAAAGAAAATGTAAAAATTCTGGTTGTAGTTGTGAAGAACATATCTAAACTAAGTTACTGTCTCAGTTTCAAGTGTTACAGAAACGCATCATACTATAAAGTTTTTCACATGTTTATCAGTAAAAATTTTATCCTGTTAGTCACGAAGTTGCAGGTACTTTGTTTATGTTGTTAATTTTGACAACAGTATAGAACAGTCCATATAGTTGCTCAGAGGTCTAGGTTGCCACTCCCAATTTTACTGACCGGAAGGGCATGGGTTCGAATTCTGTTAAAATCATACTTTTTTTCTTCAGTTTTCATAATGTCTAGAAGCATTAAATTATGTTGTTTTTTTCTCAGTATATTAACTTCTCTAATTTCAAAGCTAAATTCTGTGAGTCAGTCACTTTAAAGTCAGAGTGTAGTGTTTTTTTAAAAATCTGATATAAGTTGATTTGAATTTTGATTTTTTTTTTTTTAAATTTGGAGGTCTTTTCCATCTGACATTTTAATGTTTTCATCTACAGATTATGGTGCTCAGCATGAGAAAACAGAAACCTTAGAGGAATATGTTGGTTCTGCTAAGTCTCCTTGGCACCTTGATTATAGCTGGTCGCAAGAAGCGAAACATCTTAGGGAGATCTCTGTGAAATCGCCATGGCTCATTGATGACAGTTTTGTACTCAATCATTTCAGAACACTAAGAATAGTTGGTAAAAATGTAAGCAGACAGTAACTATTGCAGTCCAGTTGTGTGATGAAAGTTTTTATCTCAGAGAAAAATAATCATTATTTAAGATAGTTATGAAAATTGATATAAAATGGTGTTAGAATCAACATACATTTCAAGTTACCATATATAAAACTTAACTATGTGTACTGTTATTGCCAGTGCTTTCCAGGATCTGTTTTGAATACACAATGTAAGAATGACAGTTTGATTTCACAATTAGGCAAATATGTGTAAGGTGAAATATTTGAATTCTAATTCAGTTTGTGTTTGGCTTTTCTCTTTTTTTATACAGATGAGGAGAATACAGATCTTTTTTGAGATTACCAGTATTCTTTCTATGATTGTAGGTGACTTACATTGACTCCAACTTACTGCAGTTCCACAATCTTGAAGAGTTGACACTCAGTTGTAATCTTATATCAGAAATTGATTCCAGAAACTTGCCTCCTAACCTTAAGGTTTGTAACTGTTTCTTTGTTTATGATTTTTAGATGCTTAATGTCTGCACTTTGTGTTATTTTTTTGTTAAATTCCCATATGAATATGTTTAAGTGTTATGTGTTTTTCATTTTGATAATGTTCTTTGTCTTGCATATTAAGATTGTTTAACAGGTTTTTCATATGAGATTTGTTAAGATCAAACTGAATACTGTTACTGAGTTTCAGACAGGTTTGAAGTTGTTAAAGTCACTTTTATGACTTGTACTCTTGCCATTTGTAAGAACAAGTACAAAGAAAGACATCAAACTGTATTATTCATTTTGGACAACTTAAATGCAGCTGAAATGCTTAAACTTACATAGTCACTGTTGTCATACATATAACACCTGTGGTGCTAGGCAGTTGGTGCCATTCGATAAGGGGATTGAATTCCACTAGGAACTTGAATATTTGTAATTTAATATCTAGATCTATTTCAGAACTTACATATCTATTTTGTTTTCTTTTTGCATTCAGGTTCTAGAAGTGTGTGCAAATGAAGTGAGTGACCTGTCATCACTTTGTGTTAAACCAGTCAGACTAATTCATCTTGGACTGGGTTACAACAAACTCTCACTTATTGGAGATTACTTGACTGGGCAGTATTGGTAAGTTTTTCCAAGGGTATTTATGGAGCTCACAGCCGAATCATAGGGGTTGCTGCACCTTTTTCTTGAAAATAAAGAGATTGCTTCTTCTTTAGATATAGTAAGAATATAAATTTTTGCAAAGTCTTCATGTAAAGTATTCATCATGACTGAATAATATTTGTAAATTCATATGCAGTTCTTTCAGATGAAAACTTGAGAAAAAAATTGAAATGTTGTATAAATAATGATTATTGTACAACAAACACTTCATAATATATAATATATATATACATGTATATATATGTTAAACATCTTAGCATTAATAACTGTCTATGTCTATTGCAAAATGAAATAGATGTGAGTGAATTCATTCTTTTATATGGAATAATAATTTGGGATTTCATTATTTTAAATTCAGGCCACAGTTGCTGTCACTGGACCTGAGTAATAATAACTTGAGTGACCTTCTGGACATTGTGAGAAAACTCAGCACTCTACCTAAGTTAAGAAATCTTGTACTACAAGGAAACCCTTTGTCTGTAAGTGATGTTACTGATTTTTTAGCTGACTGAAACTAAGATATTTTGATACATTACCTCAAACCTTTTTTGAAAATGCAATAGAGGTGTCACCTCAGTGTTATACGGTTTTTACAGTAGTGAACTTTGTTAGTAAAAGTATGATAAAATGCTCTTTACTTTTACAAGTAGTTTAGATTTAACAGAATATTGCTACAATTAGATTACATATGTGTGCATCACATGTATTTGGGCAGCTCAGGCAAGCTTTGGATGAGTTTTTGTCATTAAACATTGAGGTTATTGTTCAGATTAAGCAGCAGTCTGGCTTATTGAAATAGGGAACAGGAAGATAGAAAATAGATGTACAGTATCAGTACTAACAGATATAATGTATCAGTACATACTGTTATATGGTATCGGTACCAACCGATGTACAGTACTGGTATTTACTGATGTACAGTAAAAGTACTTATTGTCATATGGTACCAGTACTAACTGTTGTACAGTACCAATACTTACTGATGTAACAGTACTAGCTGTTTTATGATACCAGTACTTACTAGTGTACAGTACCACCACTTACTGATGTACATCTCCAGTAGTTACTGGTGTACAGTACCACCACTTACTGATGTACATCTCCAGTAGTTACTGGTGTACAGTACCACCACTTACTGATGTACATCTCCAGTAGTTACTGGTGTACAGTACCACCACTTACTGATGTACATCTCCAGTAGTTACTGGTGTACAGTACCACCATTTACTGATGTACATCTCCAGTACTTACTGGTGTACAGTACCACCACTTACTGATGTACATCTCCAGTAGTTACTGATGTACAGTACCACCACTTACTGATGTACATCTCCAGTAGTTACTGATGTACAGTATCATCACTTACTGATATACATCTCCAGTAGTTACTGGTGTACAGTACCACTGCTAAGTGATGTACAGTATCATCACTTACTGATGTACATCTCCAGTAGTTACTGGTGTACAGTACCACTGCTAAGTGATGTACAGTATCATCACTTACTGATGTACATCTCCAGTAGCTACTTGTGTACAGTACCACTACTAGGTGCCAGTACAGATTCTCTTGATGCAGTTAATGACTGTCTGCATTTTTAGCTCACCTGTCACATAGTGACAGGGTGAGCTTTTGTGATCGCCTTTCGTCCGTCGTCCGTCCGTCCGTCGTCCGTTCACAATTGTTGTCCGCACTCTAGCAGTCTTAATTTTGGTGCGATCTTCTTTAAACATGGTCAGAATGTTTATCTCAATGATATCTAGGTCAAGTTCATAACTGGGTCATCTCACCCTTAAAACTAGGTCACTTGGTCAAATTATAGAAAAAGCTTGTTTGCACTCTAGCTGTCTTAATTTTGGTCCGATCTTCTTCAAACTTGGTCAGAATGTTTATCTAAGTGATATCTAGGTCAAGTTCATAACTGGGTCATCTCACCTTTAAAACTAGGTCACTTGGTCAAATTATAGAAAAAGCTTGTCCGCACTCTAGCGGTCTTAATTTTGGTCTGATCTTCTTCAAACTTGGTCAAAATGTTAATCTCAATGAGATCTAGATCAAGTTCGAAACCGGGTAGTGTGACCTTCAAAACAAGGTCACAAGGTCAAATTATTGAAAAAGCTTGTCCGCACTGTAGCAGTCTTAATTTTGGTCCGAGCTTCTTCAAACTTGGTCAGAATGTTTATCTCAATGATATCTAGGTCAAGTTCATAACTGGGTCATCTCACCCTTAAAACTAGGTCACTAGGCCAAATTATAGAAAAAGCTTCTCTGCACTCTAGCGGTCTTAATTTTGTTCCGATCTTCTTCAAACTTGGTCAAAATGTTAATCTCAATGATATCTAGATCAAGTTCGAAACCGGGTCATGTGACCTTCAAAACTAGGTCACAAGGTCAAATTATAGAAAAAGCTTGTCCGCACTCTAGCAGTCTTAATTTTGGTCAGAGCTTCTTCAAACTTGGTCAGAATGTTTATCTCAATGATATCTAGGTCAGGTTCATAACTGGGTCATCTCACCCTTAAAACTAGGTCACTAGGTCAAATTTTAGAAAAAGCTTCTTTGCACTCCAGCAGTCTTAATTTTGGTCTGATCTTCTTCAAACTTGGTCAAAATGTTAATCCCAATGATATCTAGATTAAGTTCAAAACTGGGTCATGTGACCTTCAAAACTAGGTCACAAGGTCAAATAATAGAAAAAGCTTGTCGGCACTCTAGCAGTCTTAATTTTGGTCCGAGCTTCTTCAAACTTGATCAGATTGTTTATCTCAATGATATCTAGGTCAAGTTCGTAACTGGGTCATGTGACCTTGAAAACAAGGTAACTAGTTCGAATTTTAGAAAAAGCTTGTCAGCACTCTAGCGGTCTTAATTTTGGTCTCATCTTCTTCAATCTTGGTCAGAATGTGTATCTCAGTGATATATAGGTCAGGTTCGAAACTGGGTTATGTGACCTTGAAAACTAGGTCACTAGGTCAAATTATAGAAAAAGCTTGTCCGCACTGTAGTAGTCTTAATTTTGCTCCGATCTTCTTCAAGCTTTGTCAGAATGTTAATCTTGATGATATCTAGGTCAAGTTTGAAACTGGGTCATGTGACTTAGAAATTTTAGTCACTAGGTCAAGTTATGATAAAAGCTTTTCTGCACTCTAGTGGTCTTAATTTTGGTCTGATCTTGACTTTCATTACCATAAGATCTTGGTTCCTTTCTTCAGATTGCCTTATTGCATAATTGGTTCCAGGGTTATGGCCCCTGAAAGTGCCAAAATTAACTATTTAGACCTTGTCTGCACAATAGCAGCTTCATTTTTGATTTGAAATTAATCAGACTTACAATACTTGAGTTAATATAAGATCTTGCAGGGTTGCCAGGGGACTTGAAAAGTCAGGGAAATTTGATTTTTTTTCAAGGTCAGGGAATTGTCAGATAATTTTGAAAATTGGTCAGTGAAAAATAAAAATTCAGAAAAGTTAGTGAAAAGTCAGGGAAAAATAATTTTGAAGGGCTAATATTGTTCTATTTTATTAAAGATTGCATTTACACATTTTTTTCCGTTATGAATCTTTTTCTTTATAATTATGTACATTGTATTTTAATAAAAGTTCTAGTATTATAAATAACATTACTTAAAGACTGAAAGTCTCTGCAACCCTTACAACCAAAAATTAAAATAAGTATGTGTTACACTCGAAACCCATGTTCCTCCCTACAAGATCCATGTCACAGCAACCCTCTGAACTTAGTAAGTTCTGCTATATAGGCCTTACTGCTGATAGTTTGTGTCTTGCCCATATATTTTTTGCATCTATGGTTGGATTTTAAAATAATTAGTAGAACTGGCAATAGAGTGAACATGTGTCATGTACATAATCCCTGTTTGGAACGGTGTTCCAACATTCAGTTCACAGCAACCTAGTTTTTTGTATAACGGCAGGATTTTTTAAAAAATATTGCGGCACAAACTTCTACATTTTTCAAGATACTGCTTTGAAACTTTAAACATGTTAGGTATCATGTGTAAATGTGCCTGATATATTTTTTATGAGGCTCAGTCCATTATAGTCCACGTTGTGCTTTAACAATCCTGATGATACACGACATCTAGTGAAACTCTACCAAAGATGACCCCATGGTCATAATTGCCTGCACCCTTTCAGTCAATTGGCAATTGTATTTGCATCCACTGACTCTTGCAACCATTGAGCAGTTGTTGGCAGGTGAGCGACCCAGGGTCCCATGGACCCTCTTGTTATCTTTTACTTTCAGGGCCACACTTGAGGTCTAAACCAGCTCTTGTTTCTAAGTTTTCTAGCTTTATCATATCCAGCAATTTTATCTTTGGTTTTTAGTTGATACCTGGTTACCGTGGTTACACTGTTGACAGTCTACGTAAACTAAGTATCCTTGATGATATTATGATTTCTGCAGATGAACGACATTACTTCAAAGGGTTGGCTAGGCGAAGAGGTAACTTCCTTAAAAAAAGAAATGCTTTCTGGCTTGTTTAAATAATTTTTACCTTTTTCTGCTTAACAGAAAAAGTTGTGATGTTAAAAGAAGAAAGTTTCATAATTATGTAACATTGTAAATATTTCTGTTTTACATAAGAAATATTCCACTTAATCCACTGCAACAAAGAACATATAGCAACATTGTATATTTTCTTTTTTATGTCAACTGACAACAGAACAAGTAATTTTTGTATAATTTCTTAACAAGAATATTTCTGTAACATCCTAGAGAGACAGAATTTGAAAAATCTGTGTAATTTCTGTTTTTTCTCATTTATCTTTTCTTTTTTTGAATTTCATTGCCTACAGAGCACATACTAGATGAAGCCAAAGTCATACTTGGTCTTAGCTATATCAAAGGCATTCCTGTCCCAGATGAAATCAAGGTTTGTATAAATCAGGTTTTTTCTTATGTATATGTACTTGCAATTCTGCTTTAACACATCAAAGCCTGCAATCTCATATGCTTCTGTAAATGGAGAAATTTTTATAGCTTCATTAAAAAAAAAAAAAAAAAATCTTAATATTCTTGTAAGAAAAGTTATTTATTTGTTCACAAAGAACCCAGAGGATCAAGCAGAATTCCCAGTGATAGAGAGGAGATACTTTGTGCAATTTATGTTCCTTGAGGATCAGACATTAAAGTTTGAAGGTCAACAGATGGAGGAAGGAGTGGGAGAGTTTCCAGAATTGTCAGGATTTCCAACTGAAAGAACTGATCTCTCAGAAACAGCAGCTATGGTAAGGACATAGTTACCCTGTAAACCTTATATAATTGGTTTGAATTTACTTATAATTTATATTTATTTTAGTTTTTAACATTGGTTCAGACCATTTAAGACATTATTCAATGATTTTGCTTTATAAACATATACATATGGACATTTCATATTGCGGTTCATGCAATTTATATTCTGGCTTTCAACAACTTGACCATTTTTTTTTAAAGTTTAATATCCCTCCTAATATTTAAAACATAATCTTGTTTACTTTGTTTAGCAATCCACAGCTGGTGATCAATCAATGGTAGAAAAGAATGTTCTGTTTACAGAGGAACCTGATGTCATGCATACTATAGATAATACAGGTAACCTTTATATCTATTTCAAAGAAAATTGAAAAATCTTTTTGTCTCATACTATGAGGTCTAGAGCCATTTAGTATTGTCCAGTTGGGATTTAACAAGTTTGTTAAAAGATACCCTTGGAGTCAAAATTTGTACTGTCCTGGGGATCTATTTTGAGTAAAACATGAAAACTTTGAGGATCTTCTTGTCTGAAATTTTAAGCCCTGTAGTTTAGATATTTGGTTTGTAGTATATTGTGTAGTGGATCTGTACTAAGATCATGCATATTGGGTTCAAGTTTGATCACCGAGGTTGACCAGCTGACATAATTAACCTAATTTCTAAGCTACGGCAATGAAAGTTGGACTATGTATACAATTTTGCATGTAGATTTCGGTTTTGATTTCAACCTTGACCTTTGCTTATCAAGATCCTCTCTTACTGACCTACTTCCCAGATTTTGAAGCTACAGCAAAGAAATTTAATACACATGGACAGCTTAGAATACAGATTTCAGCCTTGACTGACCTTGACATACTGACCTTCTTTTTATGTTTTGAAGTTACAGCAATGAAATCTGAACCCTCTGGAGAGCAATATAGGGCCATCATGGGCCTCTTGTTCTTTGTTTTTTATTTTAGTCTCCAGTGTTCAATATAGTTGCATCAGTTGCATCAAAGTATACAACAGATTTAATAGTATAAACTGCTGAGTTCTGCTGCAAGGAACATCTGATATTGATTGAAACAAAGTATAAGAAATGAGGATCATTTTATACAAAATTCATATTACATTTAATTGCATTCAATAATTATGATAATAAATTTTGTTCCATTGATCATCATTAATGATATAATGGTAAACACTATAGTTTAGTTACTGAAATGAATGAGTACATATGAAGGGTTAAACAGAATATCTTTGCCAAATGACTGCTCTGTTTCAAAGATTTAGAAGACATGTACAATTAAAAATTGTAATAATTAATAGCCTTTAGATACAGTAACTTTTGTTTAACTTTTTAGAATTCTTAAATTTCAGGGGACCAGGCAGTGGGAGAATCTTCCCCAGAAATGACAGAAAAGAAAAAGGAAGAGACAGAAGATGATTTAAGAAGTATAAAGGTAACCACTGACTTTAAACTGAAGTACACCTTTGACCCTAAGGAGGGAACAAACACTTAAAGCACTGGAAGTTTTCAAATGCAGCAAATATAGAAGTCATTTCATTGACTTTTACACTGAGGCAGGGCTCCGGAAATTATCAAATCTCAATCGGTCCAATAAAACATGAAAAAGAAATCGGCCAAAAACAATGATTTACTTAAGTATGCCTGATATTACTTCAAGGCTTGAAAAACACGAACAGTTTATCATTACTGACAGGTAAAATTGATTTAAAATGCTTATGTACGTTAACTGGTTTGTTGACATCATGAACAATCATTTTGTTCCAAGTGAAAGTTAGAAACGGAAGTAGCGTAAATTTCAAAGGTTATAATTTTTCAACATCGATTGACATAATTGATTGACTAGCTTTCAGTCAAGCACACTAATAATTGCCATAGGCCACTGCGTGGGTTTTCACTGCATTAGGGACCAATAGGGATTTAGATGTAGATGTGAAATTTCGGGGTTTTAATGATAAGTTATACTTACATTATACCTTTTTGGAAAATGTTTGGAAAGGAGTTTTGTACACAAAATCTGAAGGCAAGGATGCTGAAATTCGGTAAAAATCGTAAAATGTTTAATTTTCCGGAGCTTTGTACTCAGGTATAAAGTATGAAACTGTAATGTAGGGCAATTTCAGAAAGCTTTCTGTGAGCAAGTCTATTGTTTATAACAAAAAAAACTTTTGTAAGGCTTTACAATCAATTTCCAGAATCAGTAACATCTGTAAGGGTAGGTTTCTCTAGCAAGATTAACAGTTATATATTTTCTGTAAAATCTTGTTATTTTCATTTTCATATTTTCATAGACATCACCAGTTGATTCTGAAAAGCATCCCTGGGCTGATGAAATTGAATATAACTGGTCACAGACTGTTGTGAGGGATGACCTGCTTTCATTAAGGGATTTCTTCAAGCAAGGAATGCAGATATCTGTCTTGGAGGAAGTGGTATGCATGTCTATTTTCATACAAAAATATTATAAAAATCATTTTTCAATAGATATTATCAAATCAAGCCAAAATTATATTGTTAAATGTTCTGCTGGCAAATGAGAGATTTTTTGAAGACAACGATTGTGCATTTTTCCTGCCAATAAATTAAGTATAACAAATCATGCTAGACGTTTCTCAGTAGTAATGGTTGATTGAAGGTATTGAATATGTTTTGTTAAATAAGCTTACCTGTAAGTTTTCATTGATCTCTGATGTACTTCTGTTTATTTGCATTGCTTCACTATTTTATTAAAGGGGCATACCCTAACATCAAGGTAGTTCAGTTTTCATTTTCCATTTCAAAATCGTTTAAATGTGATTGATATTGAATGAATAATTACCTGATGTCCAGAACAGAGTCAAACTTCCTATGTACAACAGGTACAATTTAACCTTGATTATTATTCTTAAGAAAAAAACACAGTCATGTTAGCAAACATGCTTACAGTTTGATCTTGCTTGGTATTTGTTTACAATGTAGATTGTATTCTGTAAAGTAAGGCAAAGTGATGCCACGTTAAAGTAAATTTTCTGTCAGAGGGTTTGTCGATCTTTAAATTCAATACATTCAGTTGACAAAATATTCAGTTATGTTGTGATATTTATACCATGATCTTTGGACTATACCTATATTTAATTACACCCCTTCACAATGTGGCTTAGGTCTGAGTTCCCATTTTATCATATGTATGAGAAAAAGTACTGTTAATATTTTGTAGCATAGTGTAAGGTAGTACCATTTTACTTGACTGAAGGACAGGAGATGTACTATGCTTTAACTTCCAAGTTCTGCAGTTAAACCGTAGCTCAATACACTTTGTGTTAATTGATAACTCATCTGAAATTGTTATTGAAAGAAAGTTTTATTTACTATTTCACAATTCTGATATATAATTTATTGATAGAACATGCAAATCTGCTGTGGATTTTTATATGATGCATATGGATATATGAATAACGAAAATGTTTAATAAATGACTCTACCTGCACTTAAACTTTTAATCTGTTTTAAGACACATTGGCATAACAAGTTTGTAATGATGTTTTAAATCATTTAAAAAGTTGCAGTGCATGTAAAGTTGTCGGTTACATTTTTTTGGGTTGATTTTGCACCTATTCCAGATGCTTGTTTTCTTTTCAGTATATATGTATATATTTATATGTATATGATTAACTATAAAGCTGTATATTTCAGACTTTATGCTATCCAGTGATCCCTGAGGAAACAGAGGATGGGTCGTTCCCCAATGCTAAGGTGTAGTAACTGCACCATTGTGAAACACTACATTCTCATTCATAACTACCTGTCTTAAAACACTAATTTATATATTTCTAAAATTATGTATACATGAGCAGAAATTGATTCTTGGAAGAAGAACATGTACAGCGAAGTGTAGCTGATTTAAGTACTAAGCATTTTATATAGAAACTCTTAATGTGACAGTATGTCCTAATATAATAGAAATGGGGGTCTGTTTGATCTGAAATGAACCAGACAGTTGTCTTAATGTTGATTTGATGTCCCTTTTCACAAACATTTGTAGCCAAAATGTCCTCCTTTTTTTTGCAATAGCATTGAAAAATTACCTTTTTTAAGTCTATTAATTGCTAATATATATTTTTGATACTCTCTGGCTTGTGTGCAATGGTTAATTAACTTTTAAAAAATGGTGTGTTGTGGTCAGCTGAAGTAGCCCAAGATTAAGGAATTACAGAGCATCAGAGAAAACAAAGGAAAAACAGAATTCTATGAAATGTCCCTTAGGATCATAGCTATTTCATCACAAGTCTCAACCCGCTAGAATGAAGAGCTTGTTGAGTCAGTCGTGTGTGTTTACAACGAGGCTGGAATGAGAGCACTTGTTTGAGTCATGTGATCATTAAGGCATAGCCCAGCTTTTTTTTTGTTCATGTACCGGTACTTGCATTTTAAAATCGTTTTATAAAAAGGATAAAAAAACTCATTTAGGAGTGTTTCACATTGATAAACTGTTTGGTTTTGACGGTTAAGAGTTGTTTCTGGATTACATTGGTCAAATTTTTTTTTTAATTAAATGGAAAAGATATTGCCCCTTAAAGACAATATAAACAACATCAACAACAAAAACCCAAAACAAAACATTAAACCAATAACCAGTACCAGCGTATCCATTGGAACAATATAGAGAACTCTGAATAAATCTGAATTAACTGATATTCCCTCCAAATTAACGAACTTGAAAAGTTGAAATATATACATGTATTTATTTCTGTTAAATGTTCTGTTTTACAGGCAGATATTGGGTGCATATTTGATATTTTGTTAAGTACTGAAATATCCTTTTGTATTTAAAGCATATAAAGAAAGAACAAATATCTGCTCATTTATACATGTATGTCAGACAGTATGTTACTCAATGTCCTGTTGTTAATTATGTGGTGAATGAATTATCTGTTGTCTTGAAGAAACAGTCATTATTGAGGCAGATTGATACAAAAAAAACAGAGAATTGGTTGAATCAAATGGGTAACATGAAAAAAAGTGAAACAGTGGTTGTCATAAAAATTTGACTGAGTACTGTATTTTGATGAAACTGTTCCTGGTCATAAAAACTTTTGATTTATATTTATTCATCTAGCTACAGGTTATTAAATTGTTCCAAGTTACTGTTTCTGTTAGATTCATTTATAACCTAAAAACAGGGCTATTGTCTCTGCCATTGTCTCCAGCTCGTCTTGTATGAAGGTTATTCTTGTAGAATAATTAAGTACTACTGACAAAAAATTATCTATAAATAAATTGTTTTTTTGTTATTATTTGTCGAAAGATAGTCATTTGGTTTTATGTTATAAGATTGTTTTGATTTAAAAGAGGGCAAACTTTAAAAAAGCACATTTTGAAATTAATCAAATGAAGTGGTTGATATTACTTTTTTTGGGGCATTAGATACTCATATTCCAGATAATTTGCAAAAGACTTTCATGTTGAATGATTCTGTCAAAAACTAGGACGCAGTTGAACAACTGTTTTCTAACATTATATGATGACTGTTTATTCAAGACATTACAATACAAGAGAAGGTTCATTCAAAATAATATTTATATATTCTTAACAGTTGTTAACATGTACTGTCCAACTTAACATTCATTGTTTTAATACTTGGTTGGGGTAACCATTGTTAATATTCCAATTAAACTTTTCTATTTAATTAGACTAGTAAACCAAAGTAGTGCCCTGAAGTGAGGGTTCTCGTTTTTGATATTTGACGTTTTTTTTAATATCTACACCTTTGTAGTTGATTTATTTTTCTTTCAAACTTTAAGTTGTCTAGCATATTTCATATTCTAGAAGAGATACATGTGTTTTCAGTATGATTCACTCTTTAAAAACTTTATGTGTCTGTGATCTGAAATAAGAGAAATTCTGATGAGCTTAATTGCATATGCCTTTCCAGATATTTTACACTTGATAAACAAGGAAGCAGTGTTAACTTTTATGATATGACATGTACATAAATTACCCATTGTTGAATGGTTAAACATTTTATTAGAACAAATTGATCTACCATTTCTGTCTGTCTAATTTCAAACTAAAGTATTTTAGTCTAGAAGAATCAGGTATACCTTAGGCTGTTATGTTTATATACTAGTAATCAAATTGCACTGACCTTAAAATATCAAAGTGTCTCGTACGTCTCAAGTATCCCAGCTAGTTCCTTCCTTGCTTACTATTTGCCGATGTTGCTGTTTCAAAATGTTTGGGTTTTTTTTATATACAGTTGTCTAAAATATTGAAATTAAAATTATTGTAGGATACAGTGCCAGAGGTACTTTGGTACAAATTGTACATTGTGCTATGGTTTGGGCTTATCAGCCAGATATTGTAGATTTCAACTAATTTGAGTTTGAACAAGAATTGTTGCTTTGCTTCATTTTAGATGTGTTCGTTCATGGGAGGATGGTACAGTTTTGCTTTGTGCTGAAAAATACTGTTTGTTTTTTTTACAAGAAGTTTCATGTAAATCAGTTGAATTCAGTGTGTGGCATGTGATACTGTTATGTGCTTTTTTTTTTCTTGTAATCTGAAAAGAAAAGTTACTCTGCTTTGTTGCTTTAAGGAGTGCTAAAGTGTGTTTATGTAAAAGGGCATTTTACATTAGATTTAGATAACATACACAGATGTTCAACAAGTCTGTCTAGTCTTTCTGATAAACTTTTCTCATGTTTATTAAAAAGCTCAATCTCACAGTGATCATTGAACTTAATGTACTGAAATTTTTAAACATTATCTCAGCTCATTTGGTGGAACGTCCAGAAGCCTTTCATTTATAGGGAAAGTTTTAGTAGATTCAAAAGTCGGGTTGTCCTTTCTTTATTGATTTGTTTAGGATCTGCTTTGGTAGAGCTACTTGTCTAACTTTGTTTAAGATGGTCTTTAAATCTTTAGAATTGCCTTTACTCCTGTACAGCACTATGTATATTTCTATAGATATGTGTAAGACAGGGTCTTATTAATCTCTCTGGTATCTTGTCTTTCGTATTTAAGTTTATACTCATCAGTCATTCAAATGTTTCACATTCTAGCAGTCTGTTTTACTTGTTTACATTATACTGGTAAGAACTGCATTTTGAACTTTATTGATTGCTAAAGATTTTGTTCAACATTTTCATGTGTTAACATTTTAAAACCTTGTAAGTCAAGCAAGTGTTTCTCTTCAGAAGGAAAAAGTTTGTTCAAGTTTAAAGTTTTTCTGTACAATCACAGACAAAGGATGTTGACTTATGAGGCAGTATTTAGTTATACAAGTTATTACTTGTTTTTTTTCCTTTTGCCTGATTTTGATCATTTCCAGTTGAAACCTGCATTAGTTTTTTTTTTCACTTAAAACCTTTCAGAGTCTTTTCTGCTGACTTTGCATCAGAACATGTGATGTGGCTGAATGTTTTTTTCCTTTGACAAGTACACCAGCTGTAGTTTGTAGCTGCTGCCAGTTGTGTTTTGTAGAACTCCTTTAATGAAACTTATCAAAATTCACTGTACTCTTTCCACAAAAGACTAAGTCTCATTTGATCACTTGATTGTTCAAATTGTACATACTGTGCATTAGACTGGTATCACTAAAACAGCATATCTCTTATCAAAACTGATATCCCAGGTATATATACATGTAGGCTGATTGTTGAAGGGTGCGTGCTAAAAAGTGCTATCTGCCTTACATTTCTGTAGCATTTATAACTTTTTTATCACACCTCAATATTATGTATTTGGAGACTGATATTTCGAAACTTTTTTTAATGGCTACATTCAAATGAATATATATACATTTATTACAAACATTATATTTATCTACTGGAGTTTATAAATGTACACTGATATCTTTGAAGAAGTTTGATGAATATTTCATATGATTTCTCAAAATGAATTCATTAATATACGTGCTAGCTGATACCAAATTTATTGCAAGGATTTGTAAAGAGAAGCATAAGGCTCTGTATATTCTGATATCTTTTCATTGCTGGTGACTCTGTGCTGTTTAAACTGATAAAGAAAAATTTGCATGTTGACTGATATCTTAAAATGTGAATATACTTATCTTAAATGTTCACCTATATGAACCAGGGCACTTTCTGTTCTTGATTTAGGTTAATTTACCAAAATGATTTAACTTTAAAGAAAAAAAAAAAAAAGATAAATATATAATTATACAGTTATTTATCCTGATGATAAAGAAATGCACTGAATAATTTAGACATTTACAATTTTTTATTGTAAGATTTTCTTTTCTATGTAACAGAGGAAAGGTTCGAGTCGCATGAGTAGAATGAGTCAGATGTCCAAAAAGTCCAAAACATCTCAAAAATCGGTACAGTAAACACATATAGAAGTATGATATATATAGAGTGGTATATAGCACAAAGTATACTCCTGTAAATATTGGATTTGAGTGAAACATAGCTGTGCACAGATTTGCTGTACTATAGTTGGTTTCAGATTGGCTAGATGTACAAAATAGTGGACATTATAAACTTGGTGAATCCCTGCACTCCTGATAAACAAAATGTGGGCATTTATACACATTGATTTAGTACGAGAACAACATAAACAATAGTCACACCAATATGAGAAGCATTGAAGCAGAGACTGGTTTCAAGTACTCAAGAATCTGTTTGCAGTCCTAGGAAAAACTGGGGGAAATCGGCTCAATCTGAGCTGAGTCTTATCAGTAGGCACATCAGTGAGAATTGCCCCTAACAGTTATAAATCAATTAACACCAGCTTGTGTTTGTTTATAGTCTGCTGACCACTCCAGTAATGTATTAATGCTACTCCTAAGATTTTAATGCAGCAACATCTTTGTTATCAAGGTTAAACCAAATCATGTAGAAAATTAGAAAATAAAAATATACGTAAATCTAGTGAATGTTTGCACATTACTGATTTTTGAGTAATAATGACTTCTGTAATAATTGTTTTTTTTTTTCTTCAAACAGCTTAAAAACTGAGTAATCATACATTGCATATATTTTATATATATATATATAAAACATAAAAGAACGGATTAACTATCTTACATGCACATGTCCTTGTAGGCATGTGATTAAAAGGAGTCAATCTGTCTTGGAAGGACTGATTCTAGACCCAAATTCTCCAATAAGAAACACATAAATGGCCTAATTGACTCCTTTTAATCACATGCCTACAAGGACGTCAAACGGTATCGAAATTGAGCTATAATTTACTTTCTTTATTTGCTGCACCTGCAAATAATTGATATTAACCTTAATACCATCTAGTTTACAATCGTGCAAGTATATAAAGCAATAAAAAGCTATACATATTAAGTTGAAATCTTGGGTGGTAAGATCGAAAAACAAATACATGTTTGCATGATAGTTAGTGAATCCATTCCTATATGTTTTATATATATATATAAACATATATGTGATGTATGATTATTCAGTTTTTACCTCCCCTGAGCACAAAGTGCTCAGATTGAGCTTTTCTGATCAGTCATTGTCTGTCGTCCGTCCGTCCATCTGTCGTCAACTTTTCATTCAAAAGACATCTCCTCTGAAACCAATGAGCCAAATTTAATGAAACTTGCCTGGGATGTTTCTTGGGTGAAGCTCTACCAAGATTGTTCAAATGGTTTTGGTCCATTGCATTTCTGGTAAACTGTAGCTAAAATTAGATTTTAAAAGTTGGATCTTTAAAAATCTTCTTCTCCGAAACCTCAAGGCCTGGAGCTTAGATATTTGGTATGAAGCATCATGTAGTGGACCTCTACCAATTTTGTTCAAATTATGACCCTGGGGTCAAAACTGACCCCACCCCAGGGGTCAGTTGATTTTACATAGATTTATATTGGGAAAACTTAAAAATCTTCTTGTCAGAAACCACAAGGCCTAAGGTTTAGATATTTGGTGTGCGGCATTGTCTAGTGGACATCTACCAATTTTGTTCAAATCATGGCCCCTGGGTCAAAAATGGCCCCACCCCAGGGGTCACATGTTTTACATAGAGTTATTTAGGGAAAACTTTAAAAAAATCTTCTTGTCAGAAACCACAAGGCCTAGAGTTTAGATATTTAGTGTGCAGCATTGTCCAGTGGACCTTTACCAAGTTTGTTCAAATCATGGCTCCTGTGTCAAAAATGGCCCAGCCCCTGGGGTCACATGTTTTACATAGAGTTATATAGGAAAAACTTTCAAAATCTTCTTGTCAGAAACTGCAAGTCCTAGAGTTTAGATATTTGGTGTGCAGCATTGTCCAGTGGACCTTTACCAAGTTTGTTCAAATCATGGCTCCTGGATCAAAAATGGCCCCGCCCCAGGGGTCACATGTTTTACATAGAGTTATATAGGAACAACTTTAAAAAATCTTCTTGTCAGAAACTGCAAGGCCTAGAGTTTAGATATTTGGTGTGTAGCATTGTCCAGTGGGTCTCTAATAAGTTTGTTCAAATCATAGTCACTGGGTCAAAATAAGCCCTTACCCGGGGGTCACTTGCTTACATAGAGTTATATAGGAAAAAGGCATAGAGCTTAGATTTTTTGTATGTAGCATTGTCTTGAGGACCTCTACCAAGTTTGTTCAAATCATTGCCCCTTGGTCAGGGGGGTCATTTGATTTTACACAAGGACTTACATAGGGAAAACTTAAAAAATCTGCAGCTCTGAAACACTAAGGGCTAGACCTTCAATTGTTCATTGTTATGTCTCCCCCCCACCCCAAACCCCCCATTTCCACCCATCTGATGGAGACATATTGTTTTTGCCCTGTTCATGGGTGTCTGTTTGTCTGTCTGTCTGTCACACTTTGTTTTCTTTCAATAACTTGAGTACCAGTTGACCCAAGGCCTTCAAACTTCACAAGGTTATTGCCCTTATTAAGTAGAAAAAAATCCTTTTGTTTTTTGGGTCGGTAGGTCAAAGGTTAATGTCAGAGGGACCTCCAGAGTGAAAACCGTTTCCACAGGAGTGCCATTTCACCCAGAGCCTTCAGACTTCATAGGATGGTTGCTTTTACTAAATAGAAAAACTATAATGTTTTTGGGGCTAGTATGTCAAAGGTCAAGGTCACAGGGACCTGTATAGTGAAAAGTTTTGTAACTGTAGTACCATTACACACAGAGCCTTCAAACTTTATAGGATAATTGTATTAGAAGAACCCTATTGTTTTTAGGGTTCATAGGTCAAAGGTTAAGTTCACAGGGACCTTTAGAGTGAAAACTGTTTCTGCTCAGTAACTGGAGAACCATTTTACACAGTGCCTTCAAACTTCATAGGATGATTGTCTTTACTCAGTAAAAGAACTCTATCAATTTTGGGGTCAGTAGGTCAAAAGTAAAGGTCACAGGGACCTGTAGAGTGAAAACTATTTCTGCTCAGTAACTGGAGTACCATTACACCCAGAACCCTCAAACTTCATAGGGAATTATATTAGAAGAACCATTGTTTTTGGGGTCTGTAGGTCAAAGGTCAAGTTCACTGGGACCTGTAGAATAAAACTATTTCTGCTTAAAAATTTGAGTACCATTACACCCAGAGTCTTCAAACTTATTTCAAACTTATTCAAATTTGCGAACAATGAACACCCATAACAACCAATAATGATACTTGTAACATGAGCAATGAGACTCAGGTGAGCAATTTAGGGCCATCATGGCCCTCTTGCTATAAAAGTTGATGATATAATGGCTAGTCCTTTTCCAGTCCAGTTTACTTTCAACACCTACTTGTAGTGACAATGAACAATTACTGGATGTGAGTTTAACTCTCAAGAGTAGTTTCAAAAAAATGTCCTTATAAAGTTTAAAACAATTTCATCATTTTTTTTTCGTTTTTGTTTTTTTTCACAGATAGAAAGGATATATTTGTTTTGAAGTAGCAGTGTCATCAAGTCAAGTAGATTATTTTTATCTACCAGACTGTGACATGAAGTGTTTAATATGAATCCATTTGTTTCATACTGTTTTAATTTCCTGATGGAAATTAAAGAAGATACTGTTGGTAAGAGCAAAACAAACTAATCTTTAAGTAGGAACTTCCTTAATGTAGGTGTGAGATAGTACAATGTAAGTATAATGAATCTTTTTTTTTACATATATATAAAAACTAAACATTTTGTTAGAGGAGACTAGCTTTTGGTAGAATAAGGTGCCTATTGGCTTATGTATGTAAAAAGTTGATAAAATTTAATCGAATGATCGCACACCTGGTCAACATTGAGGTTTTGTCAGATCCCTGTCCTTACTCCCACACAACCACTCTCGGATACATTGCAATGTGCAAAAATACTGAAAAAGAAAATAAAACTGACATAGTGGCTCATAAATATTGTAGGAAGCTATTAAGTACACTGCACGTAACATCATGTGAAATCAGGTGGACACTTTTTAAAACTGTCTTTGTCCAAGAAACAAGCCACGCAAATAGCAATTCTTTATACAGCAAGGGTTTGTTTGCAAAGACTTGGGTTCCTTCCGTAACTCTTTATCTATCTCTTCATTCACTCGCTCCTGCGAGACAGTGCTTAGAAAGAAGCCAAATGCAAAAACCAGCCTGCTACATGTGTAGCCAATTCTCATATTACTCTTAGCCCGTGATTGCGCAGTCCCAATCTAGTTTTTCTAAAACTTGAAGAAAGGAAAATGTTAATCAAAGTGCCGAAAAACTGTCAGCTGGATAGGAGGTTAAGGTTTCATGCTGAGGCACACATTTTGCTTTCGTAATCATCCCTCTATTTGGAATAGGGAAAAGTCGAGTTTTGATATATACGTGTTAGCATTAACATTCAAATGGCCATGGTATGAAACAAATTCAATCATTCATTTATTTGTCGTTTTGCTCACTCACAATATATGTAATACTGATCATAAAGATAAGGCATTGAAGACTTTAAGACAGAAAACTGGCATAAAGACAAAAATAACAAACAAATAAGTTAAACATTTGTTCGTGGCTTTCTGTCATTTTCTTCATGGCCGCTAAAGAAATCTACAGTGGCCTTCCTTAACAGTTGTCAAGACTTTAGTGGTAATGTGCTAGACTAGTAATCCAGGGAACTCAGGTTAAATCGCCTGCTCTTCAACTAACTAAAATGATTGCATTTTGGCTGATATCATTAAACCACGGTTTGATGTGTCAGTGCTAGACACTGGCCATAAAAAGGAACCAAATGTCTTTGGAGTGGAATGTATCTGTATCTTTCTGTATCTGTATCTCTTTCTGCATCCCCCACAACCCATTGGATGCCACAACCTATCCTTAACAGCCTAAAGTAACTGAACTATAAGGACTACATATCATTGCTTCAAAATGAATTTTCAAAGATGTAGGCCATTGAGACTTAAGGTCCCAGAAAATCATTGTTAAAAACAAATAACACATTTATGAAATCACTTTCTTTCTGGATGGAGGTGCATTGTTTTTGTTTCTTTTTAGCAAAGCTTAGATAATCATGTCAAAATTTAGCCGGCATAATAACATTAACAAAAGTCAAAGAAAGTGCACACAACATGTATGCAGCAGCTTTCCTTTGGTTCTTCAGCTGCAGGAAGTAGGGAGTATTCTTCTGCTCCTTCTAGTCGTTCTGCATATATCGCTTCACAATGACGCATAATTTCAACTAGCAGAGCAAATGTGCCATTGTTATTTTCACCTCTTTTCACGAAATCATGGTAGTCTGGCCTGATTCTTCAGAAGTCTGCATTGAAATAATTGATTTGATATCTTGTTCTGCTGAGGTAGGACTCTGAAGGAATTTGCAAATAAATGCAAGTTGAAACCCTGCAGTTAGACGCCTGGTGTATTTTGTCGCAATGTCAATGTGTTCTACTGACAGTAGCTTTTTCCTTTCTGAAAAATTCATCACTTCTCATATATTTGAACATGTGAAGTAAGCCAGCATCTTTATATTATGCACTTAAAAGAATTGTAATCTTAGATTTTCTCTGATGCAAGATAGGAAATTCTGCAAGAAATTGATGGTTCTTCTGTTTCTTTTCCTGGTTCAAATGAAATTGTTTTGTAGTCATGTGCAAATGATATTTTCATACTGCTTTTCTGACTTTCAAGATCTGTCATGATGAGACTATCATCTAAAACCACTTGCAGCTTTGATATGCCATCATCTCTTCCAATCCCTGGTGGAGGGTGCCTAGTTATCATTTTAGGTGGTCTATGTGGCTCAAAACCAAGAGTGTGTATGAAATTGTTCATTTCATTTTCTTCTTATAGAGCTTTATATAATCAGTCCCTTCTTCACTTTCAGTCACTAATGAATCTAATACTGAATTCTGTATTGGACTTGACTCATTTTTAAAGGTGCCTCTAACAACAGATATATCTTCAATATCTAAATCTGCAATATTATTAAGATCATCTGTATCATATCTTCAATGTGCATTTTGAGCAACGGCTATGCACAGTTTTGCAATATCAGTGTTTTCTTCCAGATCATTTGAATTTGTTTCAATATAAACGTTTATGGCTGCAGGGTGGTGGCATGATGCAACACAGTCAACACATATAATTTCAGGGAACTGTGCGGTTTCTGGAATGCTTTTTTAAAAAAACAAATCATCTTCTCAGATTCGAGGTATATATGCGAATATCTTGCTTTCAGTTCTTTTCCATTCCTCTCTTCTCTAGCTAATTTTCTATTAGTGCTGGTTTTCGCCTTCTGTTTCGATATTTTCTTAAGCACTTCAGTGAAATTCTTCAGTTTCAGTAAATCTTGAAGGTTGTTTGGTTTTTTCTCAAGCAGGTCTTCATAAGTATATTCACAAATATCTATATCTATTTGACGTCATGAAGTGATGTTCAAAACATACCTATTTTTTTCCAATCCTTTCCAGTAAAATGCTCTTCATAAATTGAGCTTAAAGATAAGATATTGCTTTCGTATAGTGAAATGTCCTCAAGATCTTCATCACAAACAAAGGCTTCTCTAATACTAATGCCATATAAAACCTTAATACTTTAATCTGTTGTCTTTTTGTTGATTACTATGTTCTGCAGTTTTGTTGCAGTCTGAATAGGTCATTTCTATGGATGAATATATATCGGTGTAGCCCTTGAATACAAATAACTTCTTGCTCATTTATGGTTTTTATTTCGCCCTTTAGCTCCCTAGTAAAGTTGAAATATTTTAAAGGCTTGTTGGTTTGCTTATAATATTTTTTTCAAAAAGTTAAAAAAGTCAATGGCTATAACACATTGTCCATTATTCTCAAGAACATGTAGTTCAGACAAGGGGCTGAAAACAAACACCTTAAAATCTTTTATTTCAAGACCTGAAATAAATTACTTTTTAAAATTCAGGTATGATAAAAATCCAAACAAATGAAAACTTGAAATCTCAAAAACACTTTGAAATCCTATATATACATATACGAATAACAAGGCTTTATTTTAAATTTAATGATCGCAAGTTGTTTGTAAAAAAATAATACAAAAAAAATCAATTCTTACAGAAGTCATTATTACTTAAAAATCAATAATGTGCAAACATTCACTAGATGTCTTATATGTTTATTTTCTAATTTTCTACATGATTTGGTTAAACCTTGATAACGAAGATGCATTAATACATTACTGGAGTGGTCAGCAGACTATAAACAAACGAAAGCTGGTGCTAATTGATTTATAACTGTTAGGGGCAATTCTCACTGATGTGCCTACTGATAAGACTTGGCTCAGATTGAGCCGATTTGCCCTAGTTTTTCATAGGACTGTTTGGAAAAACTTCTAAATCTGCTTAGTTAAAATTTGAGTCCTTTGAAGTTAATAATTGATGAATCTTAACCAAAAGATCCTTGTAATGTACAAGTGAGTGTATGAGCATTGCTTTAAAAATTAAGATGAACTGTTGTTTTTCACTGCTATTCTGCTGATAGAAATGAGAATTCAGAATCTGATGCATTTTCCCAGTATTTGAATGAGCAAGATTTTAAATCCTCCCTTTTGTCTAAGAAGCTAATAGTGTTGATAAATTTGTAGTGCTGCTAGATTTTCTGTCGTGACTAGCAGTTTAAGCTCATTGGATGTGGGTAGGGGTTGGCCAGGGGGGGAGGGTTTACAGGTTTTCCAGACTATTTATAACAATTATCTTTTAAAACATAGAGAGATACAGACCTTTTTGTGAGTGAAATTTCTCAAAGTAAGGGTTTTATGGGAACTCTGAAGTAGTGTACATGTATAAGTTTTATTGTTGCACAGAGATTTATAATGTTCAGTGTGAAGAAACAGATACCTGTTTTGGAGTGCCATACAAATTTCTACTGCAAACCAGTTGTTTCGTTTTACACATTTAAAACTATCCTCTATACTTTACTTATGTGCAGCTAACATGTTATTTGACAATTTCCTTCATTTGTTTTTGCTTTCTTCTTGTTATTGCATCAAAGTTATCTAAAACGTTGAACTATTGAGAACATAACTTGGTTTGCAGTATACAGCTTTGTTATTTCAGGAAAGAAATAGGGCTAGCACTGTTTGCTTATAGCTGAAAAATTGCCTTCAGTTTTCAGGACAGAGTGGCAGATCATTTCTATTATTTTGATTGGTTCAGAAGTCCTCAGGAAAGAAATGGTATAAGAGAAACCTTTTTAATTTATGTTTAATACATTGCCAAAATTCTAGACTGAGGGGTACCCAGTCGAGACATCAACCCCTGTAGCTGGAAAGGCTAAAGACACAAAAGAGAAGAAAAAGGAAAAAGAGGAGAAAATGAAAGTAAGAAGAACAAAAATGTAGTAGGCCTTATCTTATGCTGTAGTTTAGTGGGCAGAGTTTTCATTCTTGTCTAAGATTTTTCATCAGTTTAGAATATATACGGTACCTCTCCAATGTTTTGGGTCATGGTCCATCCCTAAGTCTGTTGCACATTTATGTCTTCTGTCTGTTTCAAAGTAAGGTACTCCAGCTGAACACTACTTGAGTTTCATTTCTTTTTATCTACTTGAAAATGGTTATAATGTTTAAAATCAGTTTTCAGATTTCAGCAGCCTTTCTTGCTGTTGTGATCTATATTGGTAATTCTGGATGTAAAGAGAAGTTTATCATAAGTATAAACACTTAAACCATGTTTTCATCCTGGTGGTGGGGAATTCTGGTTGTTGCAGCTTACATCTCTTTAACACAGTGTGTGTACCTAACTACAGCAGTATCAGAATAATTGTCCTACAATATTTGTAGTCATCTGTGTCTGCCAGTCTTTGTAACTTAGTCATTTTCCTTTATTTTGTTTTTATTTCATACTACCATAACTACCTTGCTGAACAGTAATTAACACTAGGTCAAAAGCACAGAACCAAGTCTCCAAGGAGTGCACACATATGTTACCAGTGATGTTTGTTTTATTCTATATTTTGTGTGGCTTTGCTTACTTCATCATAGTTAGTTTATCCTGTCCTCATATCTAACTTAGGTAACATGTCTGATTTATATATCACATTATAACATAGTTTATTGATGAAATCATAAAAGTAAATCTGTTTTTCAAGATAAAAAAACAATGATTTTTCATCCTACCTATGGTAAAACTAATAGTATTATTTATTTATCTATAATCATTTATCAATTAGTCTTAAACTGTTCAAAGGGCAACTAGTTTCCTCATCAATTTTCTTTAGAAAAAAACAACTTATACTTAGTGGACATTTGTTTGTTGACTAAGACTATTCTGTTTTTAGTGAACAGTTTTTATTAGATCAATAATATGGAAGAATCAATTGTCAGGAGCAGATAATAACTTTTCAAGTGGCACCTAGCATAATTTACATTTAGAAGACTTAATTGTTACATTGTAACAGTATTTTCACTTGTACTCACAATATAGGGTGGTGGGAAAGACAAAGGAGACAAGAAGAAGAAGAAAGGAGAACCAGAGCAAGAATTAAAGAGGAATCCACCTACATATACTACATTAGCATCATGGCATGTGCCACTGGCAGAGTTTCTGGAGGGCGAGTTTGAGTACCAGTCTGTGTTTACACAAGGTGGTGTTGAGGTGGCATCTACTGTACGTAGCATGGATACAGACTCTGCAAGAAAGGTGAACAGTTTTGATACTTTCCAAGTTCCTTTCCAAGTATATAGCTACCTCAATGTTTGTTTAATGTTTTTACTGGAAGATGTGTTGAGGAAGACCACTTGGTGAATTTATGTAACAGTAACATTTAACTCATGATGTTGATGTTTCTTTCACTCAAAAACTCATGATATTTAGTTAAACAATTAATTAGTTTTAGTTTCAAATGATGTAATAGTAACTAATCTTCTTTGACCTATTTAGATCATTGTTGATAAAAAGTAGGTAGTTTCTGCAGATAACTAATAAGGTCTTAAATGATTTATGAAATACATACAGGCGTTAAAATCACGGGGTTCAGGTAGAGGTTCAAGCCGTTCAAGAAAAGATGTGAGTAAAACATGCACACATGCAAGCCATTCTTAGTGTGTACAGACATACATAGTTGTCACAGTAGCATATATAGATCATAAGATGAAACGTTGATAGGTATTGGAATAATCTCACGTAGATAGTACAAATATCCAAATGTTACAGTGCATGCATTACAACATATACCCAGGAATACTTGAATTGTAAAAGATACCCTTGTGTGCTTCAATTAAAACAAAAACTCTGGAAAGCTCGAGTTAAAACAGATACCCCTGAATGTATATGAGTTAGGAGAGATACCATTGAATGTATGAGTTAAAACAAATACACCTGAATGTATATGAGTTAGGAGAGATACCCTTGAATGCTTGAGTGCATGCATTACAACATATACCCAGGAATACTTGAATTGTAAAAGATACCTTTGAGTGCGATTAAAACAAAAACTCTGGAATGCTGGAGTTAAAACAGATACCCCTGAATGTATATGAGTTAGGAGAGATACCCTTGAATGCTTGAGTTAAAACAGATACCCTTGAATGTATGAGTTAAAACAAATACCTCTAAATGTATATGAGTTAGGAGAGGTACCCTTGAATGCTTGGGTTAAAACAGATACCCTTGAATGTATGAGTTAGGAGAGATACCCTTGAATATATGAGTAAGGAGAGGTACACTTGAATGCTTGGGTTAAAACAGATACCCTTGAATGTATGAGTTAGAAGAGATACCCTTGAATGCAGTTGGCTTAGAACAGATAGCCTGGTGTTCTATATAGCAGATACTGAGGAGTGCTTCAGTTAGAACAGATACTCTGGAATGTAACTGAGTAAGAACAGATAACATTGAATGCTACTGATTGAAAACAGGTAACCTTGAATGCCTGTGTGATAACAAGTACCCTTGAATGCCTGTGTGATAACAGGTACCCATGAATGCATGTGTGATAACAGATGCCCTTGAATGCATGAGTTAGAACAGATAACATTGAATGCTACCGATTGAGAACAGGTACGCCTGAATGCCTGTGTGATAACCAGTACCCTTGAATGCCTGTGTGATAACAGGTACACTTGAATGCCTGTGTGATAACAGGTACACTTGAATGCATTTGTGATAACAGGTACCCTTGAATGCCTGTGTGATAACAGATGCCCTTGAATACCTGAGTTAGAACATATACTTTGGAGTGCATGAGTCCTTATACAGTCATCATAGACTTATTAGTAGTAAAAGATTCTGAATATGTTAGCCATCACATCACAGTAGGCATCAGTAGAGAAAGGTAGACTTGCTGTGTAAATACAAGCAATGTGGAAGGCTTCAGTTTAAGACAGGTTCTCTGGGATGCATGAATCAAGACTGAGTTCTTAAAATGGATTAATTAAATAGGTATTATAGGATGTTTAATTGAAGATAGACACTGTAGAATGAAATATTTCTACAGATACCTTGGGTATAGAAATATAGTACAGAATACACCTGTCTAGACATACAGCACTACTAGTCAAATATTCACAGATTCAGTAGAATGATAACTTGTAGAATTCAGCAATTGGGCACTTAGTTTATTAGAAATCACAGACTATGTTTTTTTAAGTTTATTAGAAATCACAGACTATGTTTTTTTTAAGAAGATACAGTTTGATTATTTTTTTTTTTTTCAAAATATGAATATAAGAGACTTATGCAGAATTTGATAGACATCTCAGATACTTGGAAATTAAAGGAAAAAAAATTAAATGTTTTATGTTTAGTATGATGAGACAAATAAAAAAATATTAAGATAAGGTTCAGATGGTGATACATGTCTAATATTCAGTTAACTGTGTAATGGACCTCAGTGTGCCACTTTGCTCATGTCTGAGCAGTTTAAGCGGGGTTTGCATGACCCTTGCATCAGATCTGTGTACCTCCTGACCCTGGTCTGAATATGACTTTGCCCTGGTCTGTTGTGGCAGTTTGATGTTTATTGTGTGTCAGTCATCTATTGTCTGTCTGTCTTCACTTAGCTGGTGAAGTTGAAAGTTGGTAAGGATATTTATCTTGATGATTGTAGGCCAAGTTTGAATATGGGTCATCTAGGTCAAAAACTAGGTCACTGGCTTAAATAAAAGGAACACCTTGTTAATTCTGTAGGAGCTACATTTAAATTCAATCATTATGATTTATAGTTAGAATGTTTGTATTGATGATTTCTAGGTCTAGTTGGCATATGGGTCATCTGAGTCAAAGGAGGTCAGTGGCTGAAATCATAGGAAAATCTTGTTAATGCTCTTTTTATTGATGATTTCCATGTTATGTTAATATATTGGTCACCTGTGGTCAAAAAAATAAGTCACTGGCTTAAAGCAAAGGAAAAGCATGTTAGCACTCTAGAGGCATTATTTTGAATTGGTCAGAATGATTGTTTGTCATGTGGGGTGAAAAAATATGTCACCTGTCTAGAGGCCATATTTTCAGCCCGAATGTCATGAATTTTTGTCAGATCGATTTTCTTGATGATATCTAGGTCATGTCCAAAAGTAACTCATATGGGCTTTGAAAAGTAGTTAACTTGGCTACAGCCATGTTTCAACAAGATCTTCATAAAAAAAATTGTTTGAATGTTTGTTTGTCTTGATGAAATCTAGATTGTTTCAAAGTGGGTCATGTTGGGTCAAAAAAGTAGGCTACTTGGCTAGAGGCCATATCTTCTTCCAGATGATTATGAAAAATTTTGAGGACGATGGTCTTGTTGATTTGTAAGTCATTTTCAATTATGGGTCAGTTGGAGTCAGGAGTACTCAGGTGAGCAAAATAGGTTCATCATGGCCAACTTGTTCTATATATCTAGAGTTTACAGTGGTCATTTGCGGTATATAATTGTAAATCTACATGGAATGGATTTCAATAAAAAGCAGTATTTTACTGAATTATTAATTAACAGTCATTTCAATGTCTTTATAAAACAATTTAAACCACTTTGCATCATGCATAGCATTAAAAGTTTCTTTTTTCAAACTAAGAAGGTTTCAACACTTTTAAAATTGCTAGTTTTGATGTAGAGATACTACTGCATTATGCACTTACTGCCTTGGTATTAAGTGATTGGCTTGTAGTTTTTATTGACATCATGCTTGGACTTTTATATGTACTTAGTAGATTTCATTTCCTTTGCATTTATTCTCAGATTCAGTTCTCTTCAATTTTACATTTTAGCTAGACTATATTTAAAGATTAATCATTCTTCTTTTCACTTGTAATAATATTTACATGGCAACTTTGATTGTTGTTTAGCTAGACTTTTGCAGGTTTCAACATGCTTTTGCTTCAGCATAATAGTTTACACAACATCTTTCATTTCATTGTTCTAAGACTCAATGCAGATCTCCTGATTGCCTGTTATGAGGGGTCAGTTGTAAACCCTTGTATCTCCATATTTCATAATTAACTCTTAACCTGCTGGAACCGAAAGTGATTAGCCTTTGCCACCAGTATAGAGCCAGGCCAGCCTGCACATTCGTGCAGCCTGACCAGGCTCTATCCTGTTGGTAGCTCCATTTTTGTATTTTGATATTGAAATCCCTTAAACTTTGAATGGACTGTTCCATATTCAAAGCTGGGCAAATCCATTACAAAAATTCAGCATGTTCAGGGTCAAAGTGAACAAAAGGTCCACTTTCAAGACTGATACATTATTAAGACCTTTTATAACAGGTCTTATTAGCAACTCTTTACTGTAGTTACAATAGTTTTGCACTGAAGTCTTCATTAGTATGAATAAAATCTTCAGTTATACCTCTCGCTATACCTGTCCTTATATTCAGCTAGATATTTTGTAGCTTTTGTCATCCTCATTCCTCTACTACTATCAAATGTATGCATTTATGTACACTTTCTTTTCCAAGCTTATTAGCATAATTCTTCATTGTGTAGCAATCAGGTTTTGTGATCCTTTTTCATCAACAAATATATAAACATTGCAATTTTAATTGTTTCTGCTTTGCTCAGGGTGTAGGTTCACGGAGAGCTTCCCGCTCATCTAGATCAGGCTTGTTAGATGTAAGTAACTGCAACACACCTCTGTCACATTCCATAATAAACTTTTTGCTAATATCGTTAACAGATTTTCTGACTTATCCTTATAACATACCTAGTTCCCTTTCCCCACGCTTTAAACTTTGAACTGTGGGTATGTTACCTTATTATAGAAATTACTAGTTAATGTATTTTAGGTCTCCTGTCTGTTTGCCATCTCACATTGAATTTAGTAGTTAACACAGACTTGATTTTTAACGTGCACCTTATTTGAACTATAGTATCCAGTGAAGGTAAAATTTGCAAAACCACAGGCTTTCACAGGGTGAGAGTGCCTTCATGATCCACTGAAATAGGTCTTAGACTTGTATACAGCAAGAAAATCTCCCTGCTTGAGGGCTACAGGTTTGGACTCAACTGATATCATGACCCATCTTAAGAGAAAATTGGCAGATTAATTCTTATAAGTCACAGGACTTCTGAGAAAAAAAAGATTTTATATGTGTCAAATTAAATGAACTGATAGAAAGAAGAAAATGAAACAAGAAAAAACTTGCAAAGGTAATTACACATGTATGCTTTGAAGTTTCATATTACTGAAGAGCTTGACAAATTAATGTTCTATACATTACCTTAGGAGTTTCATATTGGTCCATTTATTTATACTTACCTGGCTATTTATTAATTGATTAAACCAATTATGAATTATGCAAATTTATGTTCCTAATTGTCAGCTGTAATATTCTTTTATGTGTATACTCTTGTAGAACAAAAGAAAGGTATAAAATATACAATATTAGATCATGCATATAGCAGCAACACATTGCTTACACCCTCATTATTCAATACTATATCATACTATATCACACATATGGCGGCAACACATTGCTAACATCCTCACAGTCCAATACTATATCAAGCATGTAGCAGTAGCACATTGCTTACACCCTCATTATTCAATACTAGATCATGCATATAGCAGCAACACATTGCTAACACCCTCATTATTCAATACTTGATCATGCATATGGCGGCAACACATTGCTTACACCCTTATTATCCAATACTAGATCATGCATATAGCAGCAACACATTGCTAACATCCTCCTTATTCAATACTAGATCATGCATATAGCAGCAACACATTGCTAACACCCTCATTATTCAATACTTGATCATGCATATGGCGGCAACACATTGCTTACACCCTCATTATTCAATACTTGATCATGCATATGGCGGCAACACATTGCTAACACCCTTATTATCCAATACTAGATCATGCATATAGCAGCAACACATTGCTAACACCCTCATTATTCAATACTTGATCATGCATATGGCGGCAACACATTGCTAACACCCTTATTATCCAATACTAGATCATGCATATAGCGGCAACACATTGCTTACACCCTCATTATCCAATACTAGATCATGCATATAGCAGCAACACATTGCTAACACCCTCATTATCCAATACTATATCATACTATATCACACATATGGCGGCAACACATTGCTAACATCCTCACAGTCCAATACTATATCAAGCATGTAGCAGCAACACATTGCTTACACCCTCATTATTCAATACTAGATCATGCATATAGCAGCAACACATTGCTAACACCCTCATTATTCAATACTTGATCATGCATATGGCGGCAACACATTGCTTACACCCTTATTATCCAATACTAGATCATGCATATAGCAGCAACACATTGCTAACATCCTCCTTATTCAATACTAGATCATGCATATAGCAGCAACACATTGCTAACACCCTCATTATTCAATACTTGATCATGCATATGGCGGCAACACATTGCTTACACCCTCATTATTCAATACTTGATCATGCATATGGCGGCAACACATTGCTAACACCCTTATTATCCAATACTAGATCATGCATATAGCAGCAACACATTGCTAACACCCTCATTATTCAATACTTGATCATGCATATGGCGGCAACACATTACTTACACCCTCATTATCCAATACTAGATCATGCATATAGCAGCAACACATTGCTAACACCCTCATTATTCAATACTTGATCATGCATATAGCAGCAACACATTGCTAACACCCTCATTATTCAATACTAGATCATGCATATAGCAGCAACACATTGTTAACACCCTCATTATTCAATACTTGATCATGCATTTAGCAGCAACACATTGCTAACACCCTTATTATCCAATACTAAATCATGCATATAGTAGCAACACATTGCTAACATCCTCCTTATTCAATACTAGATCTTGCATATAGTAGCAACACATTCCTTACACCCTCATTATCCAATACTAGATCATACACCCTGATCATCCGATACTAGTTCATGCATGTAGCAGCAACACATTGCTTACAGCCTGATTATCCAGTACTAAATCATGCATGTAGCAGCAACACATTGCTTACAGCCTGATTATCCAGTACTAAATCATGCATGTAGCAGCAACACATTGCTTACAGCCTGATTATCCAGTACTAAATCATGCATGTAGCAGCAACACATTGCTTACACCCTGATTATCCAATACTAAATCATGCATGTAGCAGCAACACATTGCTTACACCCTGATTATCCACTACTAGATCAACATGTAGCAGCAACACATTGCTTACACCCTGATTATCAAATACTAAATCATGCATGTAGCAGCAACACATTGCTTACACCCTGATTATCCTATACTAAATCATGCATGTAGCAGCAACACATTGCTTACACCCTGATTATCCAATACTAAATCATGCATGTAGCAGCAACACATTGCTTACACCATGATTATCCAATACTAAATCATGCATGTAGCAGCAACACATTGCTTACACCCTCATTATCCAATACTGGATGACACATATAGCAGCAACACATTGCTTACACCCTCATTATTCAATACTAGATCATGCATATTGCAGCAACACATTGCTTACACCCTCATTATCCAACACTAGATCAGGCATGTAGCAGCAAAACTTTGCTTACACCCTCATTATTCAATACTTGATCATGCATATGGCGGCAACACATTGCTTACACCCTCATTATTCAATACTAGATCATGCATATTGCAGCAACACATTGCTTACACCCTCATTATTCAATACTTGATCATGCATATGGCGGCAACACATTGCTTACACCCTCATTATTCAATACTAGATCATGCATATTGCAGCAACACATTGCTTACACCCTCATTATTCAATACTTGATCATGCATATTGCAGCAACACATTCTTACACCCTCATTATCCAACACTAGATCAGGCATGTAGCAGCAAAACTTTGCTTACACCCTCATTATCCAACACTAGATGATGCATATAGCTGCAACACATTTCTTACACCCTCATTATTCAATACTAGTTGATGCATATAGCTGCAACACATTTCTTACACCCTCATTATTCAATACTAGTTGATGCATATAGCTGCAACACATTGCTTACACACTCATTATCCATTATATGCTGTGCATTGTATTTCTGTGTGGTTATATGTTCATATTGGAGGACGGAATTTACTCTTTAGCACAGCCATTACTTGTGTGGCACAGTGGTGTATCCTGAATCCTGTAAGCAACTGTTTGCTAATAATCTTCTTTAAGAAATTTTGTTTTTGGAAAGCATTGCATATTTGAATATCATATTTATCTTTTAGTGCACATGTTCTAAAGGGTTTTGTAAATGCAGAACTTTTTTTAAAGATTAAAATGCACAGCAAGACTGTAAATAAATAAAATGTGATCTTTTAAAACTCAGCTGAGAATGTTGCATGGTGATGAGGTTGAAGATAATGGGAAGATTTCCAGTAGATTTTTTTATATTTAAGTTCTGAAATGATATACACATTTATTGATAGGAGTGTACCAGAATTCTATGTCTTATAATTATGCCACCAGTTTTCAGTATATATATATATATATCTGGAAGCTTTTGCAAAGATATGGTATAAACTTCAAGCATAAAGAGTAAAGCTTGAATTACTTTTCATATTGCTTGAATATCTTGCTTTGATAGTTTAGCATGTGAAGGTGGCACTAGAAGTGGTATTATATGGATTAATAATGGTATTTTGATAAAAGTATATGCCAGACCTGTTCCTAATTTGGTGAAAGAAATGTTTGCTCTACCTTCCCCTAACTGGTGAATGAAATGTTTGCTGGACCTCTTGTAATTATGTTAATTTTTGTTTCAAATTCAGTGTAAGAGTTTTATCCAGTTAGTTTCTCTTGTTACTCTGAATACTCTCTTAAATCAAAGTTATAGAACAGGATCATTACATCTGTAATATAACGACATAATAGCTTGGTTTACTTGTATATAACAAGGTGACAAAGTGCTTTCATTAACCCTATACACTTTTGTTATTATTGCTTATTGAAAAATCTTGTTCATTACTAGGATGGCAAGAAAGTAAACCCAAAAGACAAGAAGAAGCCTCCTTCAGCTGGCAAGAAGAAAGATGATGGTAAAGAAAAGAGCAAAGGTAATCTTTCCTTTAATTGTTAGTTTATTCATTTCCTTTTTATTTTTGGATGGAAAAGTAAACAGTTTTATGCAGAAACTGACCAGTTGTTAGAAGTGGTGCTTTTTTCCATTCTGTCAGAAATTATGTACATTTCAGTCAGTAGGAATCATAGAGGACCTTCACTTTTCAAAGGCTCATTTTGGTTTAAAATGTTGTGATTTTGATTATTGTTTCTCAAACTGTTTTATTCTTTGATGGCATATTGACCTTGTTTTTGCCAATGACAGTTGTTTTTGCCCTATTTTCAATTAAAAAATTCCAAGTCCTGCAATTTAACTAGCAAGAATTATTTAATTATTAAGACTTAGTTTACCAAAAGTTTCAGACCGTAAGTCAAGTGCTGGAAAAGGTGGCAAGGATGGAAAAGGGGACAAGGGGAAAGGTGGAAAAGCTGGCACAGCAGCTCCTGTAGAAGATGAGGAGGACCCAGGACCCCCACCACCTCTTGAGGTAAAACTTCGGCTTTTAAAAGCTTAAAGAAATTAAAAACTGTCTCAGAACAAATCAGCATAACTTTACTGATTTTTTCTATAGAACAGTCAAAAACCAATCAGTAATCCAGTCTGACATCAAGTTTTCTGATTTTATCAGGTACTATAGTTTTTGTCCCAAACTCAAAGATTGCAATTTTAAAGCATTAAGAACATTGACGAATACTTTGTTTTGTTTATTTATAATGTAACTGATCTATAACTTCTTTAACAACCGAGCCTATTCTGTTGGCACATTCTAGCTTATGTCTTCAAGTACATATCTGAATAGAATCTTCTGTAGACATTGAATAAATACACAGAAAATCATCAATGCTTAGCCCCTGTCTGAAGCTCAAGACTTCATAACTACCTTTCTTATCCTCTTTAGCTTGTACAAGCCATTCTGAAATTATTCTTATCGAAGTGTTGTTAATTGTAATGAAAAAAAAGCTCTGTCTTCTTACAGATTCATATCAGTGTCCATTTACATCATTGGAAGACCGCGATGGATTTACTGAAGGATGAAGAAGCTAGAAGGAAAGAAGAAATCAGTCAAGTGGAAGCATAATACATAATGTGTGATCTTTTCTGGGGAAAAAAACTGAATAAAATTTGGCTACGAAACATGCAATATAACAATACCCAGTGTTTGCCCTTTGCTTTAGTTTGGTGTCATATGCTAAAATGTAGCCATGTTACCTTTTTAAACATTTATGTAAAATGCAGTAAATTGTCTTAGCTATCTGTCCATACTTTGATGTAAAAGAAGATAGGCAAGATATGGAAAGTATTTTATACATGTATTCAGGCCCTCACTGGAAAAACATATGATTCTGTTTCATAACATTTATCAGGATATATAAAATTTAATTTGGTTATCAAAAAATGATTTTTATGCATATTCAAGATGTTTTATATTTTTTTCTGTGTCAAAATTTCAAATTATATTGGACTGTGATATTTTGTGATTTTTAAAAACCTACATTTTTATTAATAAAATATGTTTCAAATATATATTTTTGGTGTTAGTTCTCTGTTTTAAATTGATAAGGGTGAAAGATGTTGTGTGGTTGTTTTTGCTTTAGACTGGCAGTATGGGGTGGGGGGAAGGGTGTTGTGATACCACTGCATCATTCATCCACCATTTGCTGTAAACATCTCCACTGAAACCACACACCAGGTCAAGGCAAGGATGTTCCTTACATAAAGCTCTTCAAAAGCTGCTCCATGAATTCCACCTCATGCAGAACTCTGGTTGCCTTGGCAACAAGAATGAAAAACTTTAAAAATCTTGTCTAAAATCCAGCCATTTGGTGTGAAGCATTCTCTAGTAGATCTCTACCAAGATTGCTCAAATTGAAATAAAGAGGAAAAAACTTTTAATATCTTCTCTGAAACCGCATACCCTGGAGCATGAATATTTATTGATTATGTAGCATTGACTGGTAGGCTTTACCAAGATTGTTCAAATTATGTCTCTTGCCTTCGTCACTTGCCTTTGTCACTATTGGCCCAGCACCAAGAGGCATTGTTTTTCACACTGGCACCTGTAAAAAAATCTTTTAGCAACAGGGCCATGATGGCCCTGGATCACTTACATTAATAACTTTGCTGAGTGTGCTGTTAAGAAAAAATAATTACAAATATAAGACCCTGAGGGCGGGGCCAATTTGATCAAAAATATTTAAACTCTAAGGCATTCAGTTTCAGACATGATTTTCAAAGTTTTTCTTACAAAACTCGATCTAAAATGAGGGATCCAGGACTGAATCAATTTTAACCATAGGGAAATGATTTGAAAAATCATTGGAGAGACTACATACCAAATATCTAGGGTCTAAAGCCTACTGTTTCCAAGAAGACGATTTTCAAAGATTAAATATTTTACACAAACAGGAAGTCCAGGATGGGGCAAATTTCGACCGCAGTTACGTAACGTACATATTATCTAAGCCTTAAGAAATACCGTTTCAAGTAGCAAGATCTCCAAAGTATTTCCTGGATGTAAAACGAGTGACATCTTGGCGGGGTCAGTTTGATCCTAAGGAAAAATTAAACAGTATTCGTAGAGGTCAATTGTACAAATGCTACGTACAAATATCTGAGGTCTTGAGCTTACCGTTTCTGACAAAAAGATTTTCAAAGATTAAAGAATGAAGCAGTTTAATATAAAAAATCTATTCTAGGTATGGCTGCCATTTTGTGCAACGGATCGGAACAATAGGGGGAAATCATAACGAACATTTCTGTGAAATTTGGAGGAAAAAATCTTGCAGTCCAAGGGAAAAAAAGGAAAATGTCAATGCAATGAAGCGGAACCTTGGCAGTTTTTTTATGAAATTTGGTACAAAAAGACTTAAGGATAAAGGAGGAAAACTCATTTAATGTTTTTTTTTCTGTATTTTAATAGCTTTTTTGGCCTTTAAATGTAACGAAGTGGAAATAAAAACATATCAGGAACATTTCTGTACAGCGATGGAAAAAAATCATGCAGTTTGTGCGGGGATGTAATTTGAAGCCAAATGTTGAAAATCTTATTGCAGTTTTAATAGCTAGAACAATTAGTGAAAAAAGACCTAACATATACACACGGTTGAGGATGAGATGTTTTATTTTTTGTATTCTTAGCTCTTGCCACCCCTATACACAATGGAGCAGAGCCGCTTCAGCAGTTTTGAAAAAGAGTAATATATATTAAAGAGCTCTTCTGTAAAGTTTGAAAATGTCCCAGCAGTTTTGGAGGAAATGTTTGAAGTAAATATTGATGATGGACGCCGGAAACAGCGTGTACTCAAGAGCTCACTTTGAGCATATGCTCAGATGAGGTAAAAAGTTAAGGCCATGTAGTCTAGACATTTGGTTCAAAGCTTTGTTTAGGAGACCATTTCCAAGATATGTCTAATGATTAACATATGGTCACTGCTGGTTCCACCCCAGGATGTCACTTGTTTTTGATATAGGCTTCCAAAATCTTGTCAGTAACCAAAAGGGCTACGGTTTACATTTTGCATTCTGTTGTGGTCCAAAAAATGTTTAAATCATAGTTCTGGGGTCAAACGTAGCCCTGCCTTGGGTGTTTTAGTTCAGCTGAGCATAATATTATCGTCCAGTGTCTGTCATGCGTCAGTGTGTCGAACAGTGTCAACATTTTAAAGCTCTACCAAAGTTGCTAAAATAATGTCGTTCCATGCAGAACTCTGGTTGCTATGACAAAAAGAATGAAAAACTTTAAAAGTTCATCTTTAAAATTAACACAAGGGTCCAGGGTTCTGAAATTATGCGTGTTGAATTGTCAAGAGGACTTCTACCAATTTTTTTCAAATCATGTCCCTGCTGACAATATTTGCCCCGCCCAAAGGGTCAAATGTTTTACATATAAATATTTAGGAAAATCTTTAGCTTCCTTTTGTATGAAACCACAAGACCAATCAGGCAAGTTCTTTACAAATTCTTTTGTCAGAAACCTCAAGCACGAGACCTATGCATTTTGGTGCAAAGAATATCGAACGGACTTCCATCAAGTCTGTACACATTAAGTTACTGGAGTCAGTTTTGGACCCGTCCAAGGGGTTACATTTTTTCTATAGAAATATAAAGGAGAATCTTTGTAATGGTCGTATATGGTAGTTCTAAAATTTTGGGCAGTTCATTGTATAGTGGACCTTTACCAAGATTGTTTAAGTTTGTCCCTTGAGCCTCTTAGGTTTCATCCCAGTTTTTTTTTCATGATTTGCATAATTTCAGTATTATTCCCAAATAGATACCAATTCCTGACTATGAGTGGTGCTTGATAACAAAAATTATCGTATTGCCGTATCTGTGTAGAGCTAGAGGTCCTGATTTTAACAATTTTAGAACTCAAATATTGGAACTCCTGGAAAATGCCAATTTTCATCAGCCAAAATACAATGTAATTGGGCCTGACTCGCCAACAACTTTACCAGTTCAAAGTTACTCCAGCTATCAAAAGATACATTTAAAAGTATGCAGAATTTGGTCATCCTTGGAGACCTTATTTAAACAGGAAACACTAATGCTTTTAACATTTTTAGCCCTACTTTTCGAAGAAAAATGGGGAGTTATTGTCATGACCCTCTCGTCGGCGTGGGTTATCCTTTTGTAAAGGTCCATTTCTCAGAAACTGTCAAAGCTGTTCACTTCAAATTTGGTTTACTTGTTCACTATCAAAATGTGACACTATTTCTTAAGGGCAGATAACCTTCAACTCTATTTTTAGAAAGTTATGCCCCTTTTTTCAACTTAGAATTTCTTGGTTTCTTTGTTAAGGTCCAGTTCTCAAAAAGTGTCAAAGATATTCCATTCAAACTTGGAATACTTGATCACAATCAAGACCCCTACCAAGATTGTTGGTGCCCATGTCCCTGAGATCAAAATTAGCCCCATCCCATGGGGTCACTTTATTTGCTTTGACTTATATAGGAAAAAACTTCTTATCGCAAAGCACAAAGCCTATAACTAAACTTTTACTTACATGGGATAGCTAGTTACGGGCGATCAGTGATCACATGTGTCGCCTGATGATATCCAATTAAACAGTAGTATTGAGAGGTGATTGGACAGTTTGTAGGCTAAAACGCTTTTTTTTATTCAAGGGCCATAACTCAGCCAAAAATCGTTCAACCGAAAAACCTGTAAGACGTGCTTAAGTACTTGAGGTACAGAACAATCCTGTAACATTTCATTTAAATTGCTTTAGTAGTATAAGAGAAGTAGTCCGGACAAACTTTAAAAATAAAAATCATTGAAGGGCCATAACTCTGACAAAAATCATTTAACTGGAAAATCCTGACGATACGCACAACTAGACTTGGTACTGATTATTCCTGTAAAGTTTGGATGAAATCTCACCAGTAGTTTCTGAGAAGTAGTCCAGACAAGTTTAGTGATGGACAGACAGACAGACAGACAGACGGACGGACGGACGGACAGACAGACAGATGATGGGGAAGTGATCCCTATATGTCATGGCTACTTTTTAGCATGTCGCAGCTACTATGAAGCCTGCAACATAAAATTCATTATTTGGCCAAAACGCCCTTTTCATTCAAGGGCCATAACTCAGCCAAAAATCATTCAACCGAAAAATCCGTTAGATATGCACAAGTACTTGATGTACTGATCAATCCTATAAAATTTCATTTTAAATGAAATGCCGATGACATGTACAACTAGACTTGGTACTGATCATTCCTGTAAATTTTGGATGAAATCGCACCAGTAGTTTCTGAGGAATAGTCCGGACAAGTTTTGTGACGGACGGACGGACATACGGACGGACGGACAGACAGATGACGGAGAAGTGATCCCTATATGTCACGGCTACTTCGTAGCAGGCGACACAAAAAATGAATGCGGGCAACACAGTTTCAATGATCGGTCGGCAAAACTCCGACATTAATGGGGGATCTGCACTTGCATTAAAGAAGTGTATTAACATTTCTAAGACTTATAAGCAGTCATGAAAAACACAAAAAAAAACAATCAGTTAATGTCGCTGACAAGTAGACGAAAACACATACCAGAGACAGAAACAAATCACTTGGAAATTGAAAGGACGGGTTTTACAACCATAATGCAAAACAAAGAATACGAAACAGTCTAGAAACTGTGAAAACAAAGAAAGGTTATGCAGCCGCGAAGGGAAAAGGTGTGTGTATTGTGAAGGAAAGATCAGTGAGTCAAATATAAGATTAAGATTCCAGATCTTGATTTCTTTGGTACCCTCCACCCTACTCTCAATCGACATGATCAGTGGTATGTTGCTTCAGTTCACAATGACCCAGCCTTAATCCAGATCATTTGTTCAACGGCAATCAGGTTGGTTACCGGTTACCATGTGAATATTCTTTCAATGTCAGTTTACCAAGCTTAGAAGAAAATACACCTTCTTCAGACGAGGAGCTTGCGTTGTATATTTTATAAAAAAAGTTAGTGTTGACGTCCTTCTCTGCCAAAAGGACGTCGCAAAATGTCATGTACCAAACCACAAAAGAATAACTATCACTTGGACGGGGCAAACTAGAACCCGCAGAGCACAAATTAGTATACACACAGTACATACTAGTAAAAGTACATGATCAACTTTTTATCTACATAACAAATTGAAATTTACATCAAATTGAACGAATAAAACAAATGGCAAACAATTACTATGGAAGAAAAAAGTAAAGCAAGGATACGGACAACACAGACTTTTAAAAGGACATAAGAAACTGTTATATCTACACCGAATACAAAAAAAAAAATGCACATGAAGAACTACGACAACACAATTTGAAAATGGACAGAACAAACTAGACAATGAACTATCTACAAAACAAATAAGAATTTGGACCGAATATAACGGAAACTACAAACAACGTTTGATTAATAGGACCAAACGAAAATGGAACGAGCTGAAAAGAAAATACATGTACATGTAAAAATACATGTAGTTTCTAACACATTCATGAAAATATTTTTTTATATCCCTATAATTTAGTTTCATTAAATTATTCAACATACCAAAATTTAGGAAGGTATTTGTTTTTTAAGCATGCATTTCAAATTCAATATTTCCTATATATTAATTCCTGTCTATCCTAGACACGCGCTATTCAAGAGGTCAAAAATATCATAACCAACGTCCAAGTTCTTGGTCACTTCGACCCGGCCAAACACCTGGTCTAGTCAAAATGCAAGAATAAGGACTGATCGCAAACATATCAAAGACTTATAAAGTAAAGAAATGTACGCACAAATTGAAAAGGAAATGTTGGCCATAGTGTTTAGCTGAAAAAAAACACCAACAAAAACAATTCACTCAATTTACGTACGAAGGCCGTAATTCTCCCCATTGATCATAAACAAAATCGAACAACGTCTCCTCCCAGACCCCAAAGAATGATGCTACAGTTACAAAAGTACAAAGAAACTGTGGAACATATGAGTGGGAAAGACATACGAGGTAGTGATTTTTTTATGACGAAGCAATGCAACATTGATTGAAGACATGATCTGTATGTACCTTCAGTCAAAAACATCTGTTTTGTTTTTAATAGACGTTGACAAGCTATCAGGCAAGACATATCAATGCAGATTTTCAAACAGACTACTTCTAAAGCCTGGCCGGAAATTTTTTAATTTGCACCCCAGAAACAACCGAATTCTGGAATCATCGCTGCGAATTATCAATAGAAAACACCTTGATATTTCGTGGTCAAGCACAATTGCACACATTTCATTTAAGTGTTAAGAAAACCCCGAACGAGTGAAAATAAATATGTTTTGGTCGGGAATCCTAAAACATTACTGAGTATGTTTTGAAGTGCTCGATTTGTCTCAGACACAGACATTCAAATGCGAAAGGCCGTTTCTCTCGCATGAGTTTCCAAGACGGCCCTTTCAAACATCATTTTCGCACTTTCCTAGTCAAATGTTCTAGCTGAAAACCCTGTTTCCATTGCAAAGAAATTACTCGAAAAGGCGAAAGAAAGTGGCAAAAAAAACGTGCAAAGCACTATCTGAATACAGAAATATCCCCTTTAGGCTGTGGATTTTCACCTGCACGTACAATTACCCAGGGTCGTAGAACTAAGTCGAGTCTAAAACTACTTCCATTTCTCTAGTCATATAAAGACTAAGGCATAGGCAAAATTAAGAAAACTACGAAAAGCGCAAAACACTTTTGTCCCCTTCATATAAAAAAACCGTTAGAATTCACTGAGGAAACAGGCGGGATCCAGGAATAATCGTACAAAACATGATAAAAGGTAATATTTTCTGGTAACACAAGATGGTACTGCATATATACAGCCGTTATAGGCAACATCTCATTAACAATAACAGATAAATAAATTAATTGAAACTGGCATAGGCATGATTTGCATTGCTGTAGTAAGTGTTCACATTTCATTAAAATGTTTATATGAATTTTGAAAACATTTATAGCTTAAAACAATTCAAAAGAAGAAGATGTAGTAGTTCTACATCTGTTATCCGACACTCATTAAGCACTGTGGTAAAGTATTTGCATCTGTGACTGACCAGGATCTTTGATTGACACTTGTACAAACATTACCATTTGTATATATTCTTGTAAATAAATTGTAAACATACACTCTTGGATTTAGACATAAGCATAAAGAACAACCCAAAACAACCTGAAAGACCTCTTTTGAAAAATTGCCCACTTGAATGATGTTTCAACCAGTAATCTTTTCTAGATCAAAAAAATATGTATCAATTCTGAATTTTCAAAATGCATGTCATTGATTTAAGCATTGGTTACGTCTTAGATATTTTAGTACGTCTTGGTAGAAGGTACAGTTTGCACATAATTGATCACTATGGAATCATCAGAGTACATGAGTGCACTTCATAATAATGTAGATCTACCCTTTAAAAAAACTTTACAATTCTTTATTTAAAACACTAGATTTGCTTTTTCTCTCGAATGATTATACTAACGTTCACAGGAAAGACGTTAAGCAAAAATCAAAGATTACCACTCTCACAATGACAAAATACAATTATTCGTAATCTTATTTGCTTTAAACCGAAAGTAGTAAACCTACACTGTATAGAAAGTTTAAAATTAAATAGTCGATTTATAAGAAATAGGAAAATAGAAAAAGGGAGATATATCTAAGGAAGTTCTACCGGAGCGATCGGGCAATTCAAGTAAACAACTTTGGCATACTAAAGCAGTATACGTTCGCAAACTATAGGCGGGGCTTTCGAAACGTTTTGGCCCTAAATCAGTTCGGCCTTAAGCTATTTCGGCCATAGTCGAATCGGTCGCGGCCTATTTTAATGTTTAAAATGTTTATTTTGATGTATCTTTAAAGGAATAAAAAGGTTTATTAAGAAGAAAAATTGAATTTTTAATTTTGTGATGAAAAGTGTTCGAAAACTAAGACATTGTGTTTTATAATTACCCTGACTAGACATAACTCAATAAACGAAAAACAATGATCTTTTAAAAAAAATCCTACATCAATTTGGGCAGAGTTCAATTGCTTAATTATCGAGTTACCAGTTTGTTTGGGTAATTGACGGCACATGCCACTAAACCACTCCCATTATATACAGATTATTGAAGTTTGAACTACGTGATAAGATACTTCATAGTTCTTAAAAATATAGATAAATAAAATTAAAATTCGCCTAAACAGTATAATATATTTGGTTATAATAAATAAAATTTAGACAGCACAAACATTATTTTTGTTAAAACATGTTACCATCAATAACTATAGCCGAAATGACTTCTATTATATGGCCGAACTGGTATTATGGCCGAAACGTCCTGCATGATTTCAATATTTTATTTAAGATTTCAAGATTTATTTACATAACTTCCGGTATGCATTTTCGTACATAAACATGGAATAATATGTATACAAAACATATAAACATAAAAGCGATGACCATGGAGAACAACTGGCAGTCTATAGTGTCATTGATAATGGTTTAGGAACCTTTCCAGTAATTAAAAATAAACTGAGATTCCAGTTTTTATAATTTTATTCATATTTAATTTTTAATTTAGTTTAAAAAGTCTTTGATTCTTCACCGCAATATTTTTCCAATATTACACTCTATCTCATATAGGTAATTCCCCCAAACCCAGTATCTGTTCCGATGACGGGAGGGGAACTAGTGTATGCAAGCCTGTGCAATTACAGATCTACACCATGATAATTGTATAAACTGCCAATCTGTTCTCTGATACAATTTTAATAGATTATTAATTCATTTTAATCATAAACATAACTAGTTTTTAGTACTTTATAACAAATGCATAAACTATTATGATTTAAACTTGAAAATGTTCAAATCATTTACATCATTTAAATGAAATTGTGAATGACCTTGTGATTTCATTAATTAGCGAGCGAAACTCCATGCGTAAATTTTTTAAATAGGGCATGTTCATTCTTCTGACATTTGATTGACAGGTGTATCTGTCCGCTTGACCAATATGAATTCTTCTTTTTAAAGCAAGCACACATTTCAGTTGGTTGCCATAGGATACATTAGATTTAGTTTCTCGTATTTAGATTTAAATAGAAACTGTCTTCGACAGAGTTGCTATTCGCTGGTTTACTTATTAACATAAAGTGTCAGTTTCAGAGAGTGGATTTAATAATGATCTTGTGCAGTGCATAAATTCTGCAAAGGTAGTAGGGCTTTTCCATATCAATTGAAGATTCAAGACCCAGTGGGTCCTCATATTCGTTAATTGTTTATGTTGTGTTTTTAATGGATCAGTATATAAATCTGCGCTCTCTTTTCCACTCTGTCTTTTGACTGTGTGGGAGGCTGTTTTTACTGACTGTGTTTTTTTCCTGATACGCGTTTTTCACTTTAAAAAATCATATAACCGTAAATTGTTTAAAACTGATAACCAATTTAGTGTTTCCTTATTTGGTAAAAAAAGCATTTTGAGCATATGTAACATGAACATACAATGAACGGTGTACAGCTGCTTCATTTTTGTTTTGGCGACGCTTGAAAATGCCATTCATAAAATGATTTTCTTCCAGGTCTTGTAATATGGCAGTACCATCATTATCTGATAAAGATTCCGGTGTTTACAGTTGGAGGGACGACGGGGAAATATTAGTAACTGTATTCTCTCAGCCATTTCCGCTTGGCGAAGATGCAAAACGTGAAGAGGTCTGGAAGCTATTGGGAACAGATGAGTACGACGCTAAATTCGATGTTGATATGATGGCATTACAGAAATTATTCAAAGACAGCAGTCTGTTTCCAGCGAAGGTTGAATGGGTGCAAAAACTTAACCTGTCATTCGAGGAAGTAAAGAATTACTTAAAGAGCATTGGTAAGAAAACATACGATTGCTTCGTATTTGTCTTTCTTACATATTCTGAAAGCACTGGTACAAAGTATGCTGATGAGCGACTACATTTTAATCATACAGAATTAGACAAAGGTGTTGTTCCTCTAGGACATATCCTGGAAGTAGTCAAAGAAATAGAAGTTGCCATAGGAAAACCAAAGGTCTTTCTTATCCAGGCAGATGATATTAGCCTCATCGAAGGAATGTCATTAAAAGGAAGACCTGTGCCCCCACGTGAGAAGATACCGCAGGATAGTGATCGGCTTATCATTAAATCAACTATTCCACAGGTCATCGCCAACCAGGTTTTTAAGCATACGGAACAGCCGCCTCAGAAAAAGAAGACTACAGGGAAGCAGAACGAGGAGAAGTCTCCGTCATTTCTAATAAAAGCATTTGTAGAAGCAGTGCGTGAAAATGCAACCCGTTCAGGAAACAGGTATGACCTTTTATCCTTGACTACATGTATTAATGAAAAGGTGGAGCATATGATTGGCCAGTGGAACATGTACAGAGATTCGATGACAAAGCCACCTCAGACCGACGAGACAACAAAGACAATGTCAGCCAAGTTGATGGTTCCACTGACAACGTCTACATTAACCAAACTCCTTAATCTGTATAAATAGGTGTGTTCAGCTACAAAGGCTGAAGCACTTTATCATCAGAGGTGATTCTTGTCCACAGCCGAAACTCAGGTGTAGCTTGGTGGATTTTGTTGGAACTTCCTAGGATTTTATACACTAACTACAAAAGATACATTCCTGTCACAATCTATCCATTATTTGCATAGTTATGATTCTTTGTCATTTAATATTACTTAGAGAAAGTTCTGTCAAGAGTCATTGACTATAGATAGTTGTCACTTTTTATTTTTTTAATAAAAGCTTAAAATAAATGCTAAATGTTGTCATAATCTAGTTAATAATGCGGAGATATTGTCTTGTGTTGTTGTTGCTGAAATAGAGGTTTAATATACGTATTAATTAATGTGCAGAATTTCACTAAATTTGACCATGTGGTTAACAAAAAAATCCTGTAATTGATAACCCGAATGATAACTGATTCTATACTTGAAGTACCCCATATCTTTGGATTGCAGTGAGAATTTACATTGGGGGCATATACACAGAATATCTGAGAAAGCACTTTATTAGTAACACATCTGTTTAACCGGTCCCTGTTTTATGTCTTGCAGAAACAACCTAACAGACTTTAGTTCAAAGTAAACACATGAGATTTTTTTTAAGTCAGCATGATAGAGATATACATATACAAGCGAACTAAACCAACATTACAGATGAAATTGAATCGACATACTACACTCAGAATAACGGACATGTACAATATGTATTAACTCGACTAATATTACTCGAGGATACTTGACATGTATATATCAACCAGCATAACATCACTCGAGAATACTTGATATGGATATCAACCCAATTAACATCACTCGAGAATACTTGATATGGATATCAACCAGCGTAACATCACTCGAGAATACTTGATATGGAAATTAACCAGCGTAACATCACTCGATAATACTTGATATGGATATCAACCAGCGTAACATCACTCGAGAATACTTGATATGGATATCAACAAGACTAACATCACTCGAGAATACTTGATATGGATATCAACCCAATTAACATCACCCGAGAATACTAGACATGGACGTTAACACGACAAACAACACTCAAAAATACTTGACATAAATATAAAAACTCGAGAATACTTCACACACACACACGCACGCATATCAGCCTTAGAATAACAATTTTTCATAAACCCGACTGATTTCACGCAAGAGTGCTTGACATGGATAAATAACTGTACTTAATTTAAACCATAACTGTATATTATTTCTTTACTAATTAAACATTTAAATATACAAACTGTGTCTTTTATTTAGTTTTCTTACATTATACCATTTCAGTTGTTCAGTTTAGGAAGATAAATAACATCTGCTTATGGAAATTATGGGAAGCAAAAAAAAATCTTTGTTTTTGAGATTAAATATTACTGTCTATTATATATTAGGATTATGTCTGTGAATGAGATTCAAACTCAGCAACGCCTAACATCGAAAACATGTTTCGAGTTTCTGGTAATCAACTCATCAGTTTTCGAAAGCAACAACAACTCATCACAGATCACGACCAAGAATAGATATATTCACAGATGAAATACATATTGAAGAAACTATAACTGAAGTTCAAGTCTATGAACATCGGCCTAAGTTTTCGGAATCTTCCATACCTACATTGAAGGAAAACAGTGTAAAAAGGTATCTTAACTCGAAACACTTGATTGGCGTAGCTGTTTTAAAATCGATTTTGACCTACTTTGGTAACGGATGTTATTTTAAGATACAAAATCTTCTGCTGAAGAAGGAATTTGCCATTGGTTAGAATTGTTGCCGTTATGAAATTTTAGGGCAGAGTTCGTAACTGTTAGTTTAATTGTCTCTGAAAATAATGATATAATAATAACAATAATAAACCCGTAAATCAAATACCAAAACGTTTTTACCATGCAAAAATATACGAAATGGAATGATTATATTGTAAATATGAGTAAATATCTAGTTTATTTCACAGAAAATGATATGAACACTCTTTAGCAATAAACTCAACATTTTTTGTTTGTTTGTAGCGTAAACTGTTATGGAAATAGGACCTACGATTACTACGTTTGTTCACCATGTATTAGTTATTGGCGTCCGCGCCGAAGCGCGACGCCCTTTATGGAATGAGTTCAGATTTTGTGAAAGGGTAGTTGTTGTTGTTATTGTCACGATATGGTTGTGAATAACGAACTGGAGAATTTTTCAGGAAATGAAATGAAATGCAAACATATTTAACAATAAATTGCACTTTTTACAAATTTATTTATAAAAAAATATTTAAGATAATAAATAAACCTTAGACATTTCTAATTACGAACTGTTATAATGATATTATTATCATATTTGTTTCCGTAAGTTCTTTCCGGTTAATTAATCGCGCACTTCGTTTTTTGGTGTTTGGTTCCCGAGTAGTGCAATGAAAGACTAGAAACAATCTATACATATTTTACGATTGGTCGAGACAATCACGAGATTTCAATATCCCGCCATTTTTGGCAATCTCCTACGCAGTGATCTCCCCTTACAGGATTAGATGAGCGTAGCATAACCGGTGCGTGAAGTTTGATTTTTTGGAGCTATATGAATAACGAACTGGATTTTGCAGGAAATGAAATGAATGCAAACATATTCAACAATAAATTGCACTTGGTGTTTGGTTCCCGAGGTCAGCGCAATGAAAGACTATATATATTTTACGATTGGCCGAGACTGTCTCGTGATTTCAATATCCCGCCATTTTTTGGAGCTGCAGCAGTTTAGAGTCAAGATAGTAAGAGGTTTTTTTTTAGGAAATATGCATCAAGGTTGCCATATTTTTAGTCAAATTAGCGGCATGCAATGCACAGCTATGGCCCTGATTGCACTTCTGACATTTTTTAACCGTGAATATCTAAATCGACCCGAATTTTCGCCGCAAGAAGTTGATTCCATTTTGTTTCAAGGAATCGATTTTATGGTGATTTGAGTGGAAACCTGGGCATGATTAGGTATCTTAGTCATGTTGATTTGCCAAATACTGTGACATTTAACAATAGAAACTTTCGTCTTGCAATATATTCCATAATTTCTGTCCCACAAATACCATGTATTCTTGAGAGATTTTGTAATTTTTATTCTGAACTGTGCCATTAAAATATTTCAAATAATAGCCCTGACTGTGCCAAATAATAGTTCTTGACATTTTCCTCATACCTGTCTAAAAGTCAGTCTTCCCTTGAATTGATAAGTAATGATTCACCATGTCAACATGCCATGCAAATTTATTCTTGATTTTTTAATGTACCATTATTTTTGTTGGCATGTATTACAAAAAAGTCCTGAATTTCGTCACTGACATTCGTCCTATATGTTTCATTCCAGTGTGTGCTTTACTTCCAGTATTAATAGAAACCATTTTTTAAATTTGACATTAAACAAACTAAGTACATTTTGACTACTGTTTTGTATGTTCCAAAGAAAATACATTTGATATTCTAATCTCTAGCAAACCAACCAAAGTTCAAGATGAACAACTAGTTTGTTATTATGTATTTCGTTTGCCCATTCATCTACCTACAAACCTGGCGAATCCGAATTAACCATTGAAAAGTTTATAAGAATATTTCTGATCATCAGATATCTACTAGTTCATTGTTTCTTCCTGCATTTCTTACTTTTAAACATTCCTTTGGACGCCCTTTGATGCTTTGCATCAACGCTTTTCTTGTAGAATATTATCGAGGACTTTACCGGCTAGTATCAGCGAATGGGGCGACAACAAGGGTCAATCATGGGAAATTAATCGAGACGGAACGTGATTGACCCGTGTTGTCGCCCCATTCGCTGATACCAGCCGGTAAAGTCCTCGATAATATTCTATAACTGATTTATCGCATGACCATCACAGCTTTTCTTTTAAGATGGACCAATACATGGAAATTAATCTCGACGTTCCGTCTCGATTTATTTCCCATGATTGACCCTTGTTATCGCCCCATTCGCTGATACCAGCCGGTAAAGTCCTCGATAATATTCTATAAATAATACATGTCCAAGAACTATACACTAATGACGCATTTATTTTGAAATGTATGTACGCCGATTATCTTTTTTATATTGTTTTTTTATATGTTATGTTATGGTCTTGGGCGTCCGTCAGATAGCAATTTGGTTTCTGGAGGATAACTTGAGTATCTCTTTGGCCTACAGTCTTTTAATTTATATATTAATGATTATTGCCCACATTGAGTGGTTGACGTCCAATGATTTTGGAGTCAGTAGCTCAAAAGTCAAGGTCACATAGACCTTAACATTGAAAACCATTTCCGCCATGTAACTTGACATTGTCATTTGTTATAGACTTCAAACTTTATATCATGATTGAACACATTGAGTGGATGACCCATACATTTTTTGGGTCAGTATGTCAATGGTCAAGGTCACAGTGACCTAAATGTTTAGAATCATTTACACTCTGTAACTCGACAACCATTTGACGTAGAGACTTCATAATTCATATAATGGTTGCACACATTGATTAAATGACCGCTATTGATTTTGGGGTCAGTAGATCAAAGGGCAAGGTCACAGTGACCTTAGCACTGAAAACTTTTTCGGCTGTAAAATCATTTGTAATACAGTCTTCAAACTTAATATGATGATTGATTACATTGAGAAAATGACCTTCGTACATCTTAGGATCAGTAGGTCAGATGTCAAGGTCACTGTGACTTAAACACTGAAAAACATTTCTGCTGTATAACTTGGCAACTACTTCCCATACAGACTTCAAACTTCTTAGGATGATTGCCTTCATTGATTACATGACTCCTATACTGTTAGGGATAAGTACATGAATGGTGAAAGTGAAGGTGACAATCAACTAAACAATCATCAATATTTCTGCACTTTAATTTGATAACTATGCATCACAGTATGAACATCATAACTTCTGAAAGACTGACATTTATACAAATTATAAAACCTAAAATTCAGATATGATAAAGATCTATAAAACTAATAAAATAAAAAATATGAAATGTTAAAAATCAAAATATTATAAATCAAAAACAAAAAATTCTAAATATATAGCGACTGACTCACAGATTGGCCGACGATGAAAAAAGAAAGAAATTGTTTACATATCTAGAAATTCTAGCTGTTATTGTGAATAAAATATCTAAACTAAGTTATAGACAAACTTTTTTGTTACAGAAACAAATCACAATATAAAGATTTGCACACTTTTATTGGTAAAAAATTTACCCCGTTAGTCAGGGGGTAGATGCTTGGGTTAATTTTTGACGAAACATAATATGTAGTCTCTCTGGCTCAGTGGTGTAGATTATCGCTCTATATTTTACTGACCGAAAGGGCATGGGTTCGAATCCTGGTTGTTGCAAAACATATTTAACTCACCTGAGCAAATGCTCAAGGTGAGCTGTTGTGATCACCCTGTGTCCGGCACGGTCGTCCGTCGTCAACATTTTAATTCAAATGACATCTCCTCCTAAACCACAAGACTATTTGTAACCAACCTTTACAGAAATATTCTTTTTTATTGCCCTTTTTTGAAATTGCTCAAATTGTTCCGCTCCATTGCACACAAGGGCTGCAAAAGCCAAAAATTGAAAAAAAAATCAAGCAACATCTCTTCCTAAACGGCTGGGTGATTTTCCACCAAATTTCAAGAAAATGTTCCTTACATAACCCTCTATTAAAATTGTTTAAACGTTTCCGCTCCATTGAAGTAAATGGCCGCAAGAGCTAAAATAGATTTTCATCAATATTTGGCATCAAATGACATCTCCTCCAAAACCACTTGGCCATTTAAATAAACCAAATTTGACAGAAATGTTCCTGATATTGCCTTTTTTCTAAAATTGCTCAAACCATTCCGCTCCATTGCACATAAGGGCTGCAAAACCTAAAAATAGGGAAAAAAACCAACATCTCCTCCTAAACGGCTAGGTGATTTTCCACGAAGTTCCAAAGAAATATTTTTTACATAGCATTCCATTAAAATTTCTAAAACGTTTCCGCTCCAATGAACAAAATGGCGACCAGAGCTAAAATTGATTTTCATCAGTATTTTGTTTCAAATGACTCCTCCTCACAGGCTGCTATCTCGAAATTGCCTCTGCTCCATGGATTTTTATATTTGTATAAAATATGAGATCTTTAAAAATATTCAATTAGGAAATGTAATGTTGGATCTGATGTTTGCTTAACAGAGGACTCTCAGCTAAAGTACTCAGGTGAGGGATCCAGGCCCATCATGGCCCTCTTGTTGATTAAAATTGTTATATCTCACGGACTTCATTTATAAATAGTGTGAGCTTAGACGTTTCTTAGTCAGTTGTTTTCAGACATTATAATTTTGTAATACATGAAGGTATTGTTCAAAACAGAAACCGTTTTTTGTTTGTTTGCCCTATGCATAGAATTTAAACAAAGATATCATTCTTGACTATGAATCACTTTTAACGAATTGTGATATATTTGTATCATACATTCTTATGTAACAATAGCGAAGATGCCCGACAACCAAAGATAATTGAAGATAAGATAATTTATTTCCGTTTCATCATCATGCACATCTTAAAACAGTATACAGAAAAATAAAACTTAAAACATTGTACATAAATGCCACTCATAATTGAGTTTTGAGACTATACATATTTACAGATTATAACATGTTACCGCTGCTTAATACAACTATCTGTTCACATAATAAGGTTCAAGGAACAGCCGCAAAATACTCATTACTCATTGTGAAGCTTCTAAAATTGATGCATACGAGAAAAAATCTTACGCCTTTATAAAGAAAATACAAACAGTTAAGGACTTTTTTACCTGCAAGATCTTAAAGATGTCTACTCATTGGTGGCTACTTCTTAAATAAAACCATACAATATGTATTAAAATTAATACTGGCCGCTATTTACATACTGGTAAAAATGTTATAACATTAAAATTCATAGTCTACAATACAACTTTCTGTTCCGTTCAATTACATTATGATGGCAGATTTTGGCAGATAAATATACGATTTTCACTTCTAAGAATTGCAATTATTTTGTCATCATCAAACATACTGAATGTTATAAATTTGTAATGAAATTGAAATGCCTCAAATGTTCAGTTGTGTATGGCTGTTACAGTGGCAAACACCGCGTACCACAATGAACAGAGTGTGAATTGTTCCAAGTCAGTTGACGTACTGGCGTACAATTTTGAAACACAAGTCTGGAAGGAAACCTATTGCTTGTCTGTCGCCGTTGGTGAAATGAACAATTTTAAAAACAAAACCGCTTAAAACCTCGAAGGTAAATGAGAAAGTAGAGGGAACTTAGAACTGGTACCTTATACACTATTGGAAAGAGTTTTCCATGGAGCTCTTTAATGCGCTATGATATGAAAAATAAGCTCGAAAGTCCTATCCAAGTCGAAACAGCTAAAAAAATCCGCTATGTTGGCAGTGATGCGTACCATATTTGGTCACGTGGTTCTCCAACCTGATATCGTCTTGTGGTCTCGACATGTGGTGAAGTGCAATTGACATATCGTAATGTGGTTTTCAAATGTTGTGTAGTACTTCGTGATGTGATTTTGTATATTTCGTGAAGAGGAATTATTTCAAAATCTAGTAGTTTCGATAGATGTTGATGTGCAGTTGACATAACGTGATGAAATTATAGCATCACATCACGACGTTAGTAAAGTAATTCATTACATCTGAAATCCACATCACGATATTATGTCAACTGCTCTTCATCATCTGTTGGAACTACTAGACGATATAACAACTACACATCACTACACATCACTAACTATACTGATCACATCACGAAGCAACCGAATTGAAATCCACATCAAGATATGTCAGTTACACTTCACCATATATCGAAAAAAATACACGATTTTACAATTCCACTTTGCGAGATATGATGAGCACATAAAATATGCTACGTAACAATTTAAGAAGTATACTGAGAATGCAGTTTAGACGTTCCATATTTTAATCCATCTTCCTTTTAATATAGTCCCAGTTTAGTCTGGATTACCTGCCCCTGACACTACGTTAATAATCGAAGTATATTAGGCAGGGAACCAGACTAAGTCCCAGTTGTGCCAAAATGTATTTACACATGATCAATCATGTGAGTATCCATGTCATCGATCCGTATCTGTCAGAATTAATACCTACACGGATGTGTTAACACGGATGTGATGACCTAGCGATTTTGTGAAATATGTCAAAAGTATTATGAGCCTAGATATTGCGGTAGACAGAGAATGGAATTAAGAACACCGAACTATGGATATTATCAAACGGGTGAAAATCAGTCAAGTCAGGTTCGACAGATGACGCAGACGACTGGTAAATAATCGCATTCCGATTACTTTTAGCAGTATACATGTAGTAGGCTGGTAGGTGTACATCGCTTTAAGAATATGAATAAATGAGAATTGATAAATGAATAATTTTCTTAATGATTGAATTAATAATTGAATTAATGACTGCTACAAGATCTTTCATATCACGAAGATGAGACAACTATTTTGTTGCATGCCCTAAATTTTAACCTCAGTAGACTAAACCAGGGGCAGATAATTAGGACTTCAAGGTGCATATATCGATAGTCTCTCTGCAAAATCTGCTTTATCGGCGGCATCTCTGCTTCGGCACCGGTTATATTCTCTGCTGTAATTTTCTTAATGATTGAATTAATGACTGCTACAAGATCTTTCATATCACGAAGATCAGACAACTATTTTTGTTGCATGTCCTAAATTTTAACCCCAGTAGGCCGATATGGTTATGCTGGATCCCATTTCGGAACTGAAAGACATAGCAACAGTATAGCCAAAGAATTGTCCATTATGCCAGTAGCATTGACCTTTCCGAGACTCATCAACTTTTGTATGCAATACATGTGTATTTCATTTACAACCATAAAAATGACTTTTATTTAAGGAATTTTAAATAAATCTCGTACGTAGCATTGTATTTCAAGAAGACAGTTGAGTGTTTTTGATAAGGCTGGCCCCCCATGTCCATTCCTTGTCTGTGACGGGGAACAATAAGATAATTGCCTGGGGGATCTCTCGAAAGAAAAAGTGGGAACTGTTAAATAAATTAACAAATGTTTATTTCAGATCCTGCTGTATTCAGAACAGCTGTCGAAAAATTGAGGTCCTACTCACTTATTGCTATGGTTCTTGCATTCTTGACTATTGTACTAGGGGCCATAACTCTTGGCGTCGCAGCAAAAAATATCGGATTTCCGGTGTTTAATTTCGGACCACTTCTCGTTGGAATTATTGTAAGTTTAATCTGGCTCGTGATGTAGTAAAAAGTGATATTTTTAGAATATGTAGAGCTCGAAATTAAATGTTATATGCCAGTCTGTGCGTGATCTAGGAGCGAGGGTCACTGTCTTGAAAAGCAGTCTGTCTAGCAATCTGCTACAAGTTGTAATAGGTACATAAAAGCTATCTTCCTAATTATTAATGTGAAGTTAGCGGTATTTTACAAGCGCTTTATGTTCCGGAAGGAATTGCTGCCTGTCACCATTGCTTTAAGATTATTATCTTGAAGAGCGATAAATCAAACAAAGAGAACTAACGTACCAGATTGATATTTGCCCTTCCTGTCCTGTCTACCATTTAATGTCTATGAGTAAGATGGTTTTACTGCACTGAATTTCCAGAGTATGTTTCTGAATAGAACTTTCCCTTCTTTTAGGTCTACTTAGTTTGCCCCTTTATGTCCCTGAAACCTAAACCTTGGCCTTCTTTTATCAAGTTTCCAGATTACATACCGGATTAAAACTAGTCTGGAGTTCCTTCCCCTGACACTACGTAATTTTACATTACGTCCGGGAACCAAACTTGATGTTCGTGTACATAGTTTCCGATTTATGTGTTAGTTCCTCAATAAAACTTCCGAAATGAACTTCATTATCACGCACGTTTTGAGTTGTAAATGAGTTTGCTTATTTTTTCTTCTTCAGTTTTTCATTGGTGGGGCTGTCGGATTTAATGCCTGTAGAAAGGCAGCTCTTACAGACTCGGCATCGGAGCGTATATCGTATGTTAAGTGTGGCGTAAGTCTACATTTATGCTAAGGTGCAACATTAATTGTATTTTCGATGCAAGAAATGCTCATATGCAAACAGAATTTAATTTATTATCAGTGTATCTTTGATGGTAAAAGGTTTAACATTTTCTTATAAGATATGGCTCGAACACACTTTCTACTTAGTGTGTAACCGAAAAAAACAACAAAAAACCCTAGTTAATCTACCCTTAATATAGAGAAAAGAATGTTTCAGATTGACCTCAAAATGAAATGAAGTTTTTTCTTCTTCTCAATTATATTGACATTTCTTTAATAAATATGTGTTTGTCGTTTTAAATCAAGCTTAATTTTAATATTTCAGATAGTAACAGTTTTTGCCATTAGTGTTACAACAATAACTTTGGCCATTTTATCAGCAGTTTTCGCATTCTTATCTGGTGCTGTGTGTGCAGGTGCAGACATAACATTTTACAGCAGAAACAATAGCATCCGGAAGAAACTTGATGTCAGACAGTACTGTTACCCAAACGACTTAGCCAATACGGTTCTAGCTTTTGTAGATGGGGGATTGTGTATTCTTGTAACAGTGTGGTGTATCTTTGGAACAATATTTTTCTGTTATTACGGGCGTCATTTTGGGATAAAAAGTAGAAGGCGTGGTTTTTAAAGGGAGGATATTGTTACTATGTCTTCATTTTTGTAGGTTGTGTTTCTATAACCATAGTCTCAATTTCTGGTCTCTTGGGCACAGTGTACTTATGATCTTTTGTGATCGGTTTTTATCTGTCGTCCGCCGACCGCAGTGAACAAGTTGCTTCAAACATCACTTCTTCCTGCATCAAAGGTATAGAGGTGTTGATTGGACAAAGCTGTACTTTAATTACTGATTTTATGCCCATGTATTGCTGAGTTAATGCAAATCTATTAATAACTCTGATTGATTTGCCAACAACAATAGAAAACATTATTTGAAACTGCAAGGGACATTACAGCCTCGATTTTTTGTATGCAACATTGTCTAAAGAACGTTACGTGGATTGCTATAATTATGCCACTGTGTTGTTGGTTTTTTTGGCTGACAAAACAAAGCACTGCTAGTATTGAGAACCAGTGGTATGTATTTACACAAATGGTACTTATGATACCCCTGCCACTCCACGACGAGAGAATCTTCAGTGATATCGAATTAACATCCATCATATATTCTCGGGCATCAAATTCTCTATATTATCCTTTATTCACATTATATTCTGAACAACAAGGCAAAATATTAACAATAAGGCAAACTGTTCAAGAGGTTTACTATATTGTTTTAGAGAGAATAATAACTGAAATCACTGATATCCATTTGTATATCCGTTAATTACCATATTCAAAGGTTTTGTAACAACTAAAATATATTTAAACAAAGGGAGATCAATTAAGTCCTATAGAAAGTGGTGAATAAAAACAAAGAGCCAAACTCTAAAGTAAATGTTTTGACTCGAGTAGAGTTTGAACCCATGCCTTGAATGAAAATGTGACAAATCTGCACAAATTAATGGAAGAGTTAATGTAAGGCATTGTTGATATAATGCCATTAAGAGCGACAGTTTACATTCTTATGGTAGCTAATCACCTCTGCAAGCTCGAAGAGCGTTTTGTGTTGCTTGTTAACTCGAATGCAACGCTCCTGACGGCAAATCATGAAATCTGGTCACGGTAGGTTTCAAATGGTAATAGTAATTTAGCTTGTAGAGATGCCCTTTTATCCGAAAGCAGCTTACGTTGTTACTAATTACTAAAACACACCGAAATAGCATATTGTGCTATTTTTGGTTACATCACGATTCAGTAGGTGCCAATGACACCTGATGCCTTTAAAGCTGTTGCAATTAATTGAGCGAATTTAATAAGCAGAACTATTCCACTACTGACTCGCATTGCTCGCATCAGATATTTTCTGTGTTAATGATAGCTGACAGACAACAAGGTAATCTATCACCCTCAAATTTGCTTATTTAGCTTGACAAGACGACATTGTGAACATAATTTATACTAAGAATTCTTTGTCTACCTCCTGTTGTTCATAGCCATGCACTAAAAAGGTTTAGCCTATATATATATAAATCTGAATGAATAGAGGACAGAAGATTTGAAAATATCTGAACAGTCAAACAGTCGACGATATGTTAAGGAAATTGTTGATGATGGGTTTTTATGCCCCCACTCTTGGGGTTGGGGTGGTGGGGGGGGGGGCACATAGATTTGCCCTTGTCAGTCCGTCCGTCCGTCCCAAAAAGTTGTGTCGCCTGTACCTCCAAAAGCGCTGGAGTTAGAGTCAAGAAACTTTACAGGAATGCTGATCAGCATGTGAAGTTGTGTACCTGGGGTTTCCCGTATAGCTTTATTTGGAACTGTTACAGTTATGACCCCTTACTTAGTCAAAAATAGTAATTTTCAACTTGTGTTGCCTGTACCTGCAAAAGCGCTGCACCTACAGTCAAGAAACTTTACAGGAATGTTTATCAGCATGTAAAGTTGTGCAGTACTAGTACAGTACCATCAGCGTGTTGGGTGGAGCTTGACATGTTTGCCTATGTCACGGGAAGACAACTGCCATGGTTGGTTTGTTCTACACACGAGAATTAAGAGAATTACGAGCTTAAGCAGAATTCAACATTTAAGTATGGAAATGGTGAAATTTTGTTCCAACAATTGCTTAAAATTGTTTGCTATTTAGATGTCAATGGACATTTCATAAACAGTCTGACTTACAGAACATATAACTTAGGAATTTAGTACTAATTAGATATGAAAACACCTGTTTACCATGTGCAAACTCCAAGAATGTCCAACTATGCATACCGAATTGTGAAGGATAATATTCATCCATTGGTCACAGAGTTGGAGACAGTATTTTGAGTCTTCACACCACAACAGGTTTCTTATAGTTGTCATTTTGTTAAACCAATCTTATTAATGATTCAGCGTGTATGACTATCTCGTGGCCATATTGCTAGCTATATGAGTAGCTAGGTTGAGGGGTGGGGGGAGGGGGCATCTGTGCCCTATGGACACATTCCTAGTTAATAGTTATTCTGTTGATAATGACAAGAGCGATCACCAAACGTGATAAGTACCCCAAGATACCGCCTTGACACCATCTTATCAATTTAAGGGAGGAGCATTTGCTCCAAAAAGTTATTGGTGCAGAAGACCAACATAATAATATACAGTACCGTAATAGAATAACATAATACATTTACAACGTTTAACCTTTTAAACATATAACAGAACAGTGATATGTTTCTTTGACATATAACAGAACAGTGATTTGTTTCTACGACAAATTGGTAAATAAATGGATATTTAGATATGCTTGCTTGGGGTTTTAAGACCATTTCAAGCTCATGATATATAGGTTACACTGTATTATAACTGACAGCTGGTCAGTTTATCTAAGTAGCATTTCTGGTTTACTGTCCAATTACTTCAGAGATTTACAATTTCCTGACATGTTCCAACTGCAGTTTCATCAATGAAATTACAAATGGGGAATTTTACCAGAGACTTGAATACATAAGCGTCCAGCTCTCACCTGAATTACCAGAGAAATTTTAATTTTATTTACACATATCTTTTTAAGTTTATTTTTGAAATAATGAACATTACTAAAATGCACAGTGCATTTGTTCTTAGCTGTTCTTTTGCTTTAGAATTCAAATTTACATAATAATTCTACTTATGCAGACTTGAGATTCTAGATTCACATCAACCGATCTCGTTAATGAGTAACTGGTAATCGTTGGTATGACGGCTTAGTTCTACCAGTTATGGTTCATTAGTTACGATAATTGAACAATTGAACATAAATAGAACTTGTGATAATTAACTAGCTAACTACCTGACGTTCGCAAGTAGGATAGATATCTTAACACTGTTAAGTGTGTAGAGAAGTTTAGTTAACCTCCGCAAAACCGAGTGTGACAAATTTTATTTTGATTCGTCCAAAATTGGTTGAAGTTGTAAATTCAGCTTATTAGGCTGTAATTATATTTAGAATGAAACGAGAGAGAGAAAAAAGACACGAAAACATTTGGAAATTAACCTTATTATTTTTGTCGGTATGAAAGAAAAAAAAAAAGACTTAAAATGCTGATAATTGTCTCAACCGATTGACAAGATAATACAGAATTTTCTTCTTTAAAAACCAAACAAAGATAGTTAGTGTTGAAAATATTAAAACGGAAGGGCGGACTAGAGGTCCACTAGCAACGGCAGGACTTTGAATGTGGGGGTCGCGAGGTCGATCCCCGATTCTCAAGTTGTTCTTTCAATTCAAGCCTAGGAATCACGTGATCGAAAATGTGATAAGCACCACGGAAACATGGCCGCTGAAGTCTGACTTTTTCAACAAGTAAGCCCTTTTTCACTTTTCTGCTAGTCATTTTGTTTTGTGATATACCCTATACAATAACGTTTCATGCTTTCAAGAGATACTCTGTTTGCAATCAACCAAACTATCGAAGAGATGGAATTCGGCCAATTCGGCCGATGTGTTTTGGTAACACTTAGTAACACTTTTTCGGTGAAAAAAACTGCTTATTTTACTTGTTTTTTGAAATTGCCAAATTTCATTATGGTTCCATGAGAACATTCGCAGTACGCACTGCAATTTTACTATAGTCGGCATTTTTAATGAAATGATAGCTAACACGTAAAGATTTATATGGTTGGTTATATTACATTATCATGATCGAAATCTTTATTTTTGGTAAACATTGACTTTCCAGCTTGCCCTCTTTCATACGGCTGCTAAACAGCCGTCGGTGCTACGGTTCAAATGAGATAGAGGTATTAATTAGAAATAACTTCCCTCTTGAATGGCCGAGAACTTGTCATTCTTCCTCGAAGCTTCTGATAGAACTGGGAGGTTGACAAACATAAACCGAAAACGTACGTTTTTCTTCCATTTTAAGAATAGATCTAACGTATCTAATTATAAAATACAGCCATGATAGCACCAAATGTAACATTCTCCTTTAAGGTATTAGACTACTTTTAAACATTTTGTCAGCCCTCTGTGGAATGAGCTTTTTAAACAAATATTCTATCCTAGGACAAAATATAGACTATATAAGACACTTTTATCATGGGGGTTTCAAGAAATGACTAATATTCACTTCAAACTTCACCCGACTTAATGGGTTTATAAGGTATAGAGAAACACAATGTTTTTCTAAGACTGACTGCAAGAACAAGTGTTTCTTGGTATGTTATAATTCACATTATGAAAACCTACTGACTGCTGACAAAAGGCTATAAAGGCTGCAGACTATAAATGAAAAATATTGATAACATCCTCTTATAATGAAGTGGCGAGGTTAAATTCGTGCCACGGTTTATAATCATGTTTCGTTTCTTCTCACTTTTGGCTTTTTTTTGTGTAAATCTTTGTACATTTACAGCTTTTTCTCACTATTGTAAAGGTTTTGACGACAACGCTTCCGAATACGTGTTCGTCTATCTATCTTTATTCATTTTGAATTTATGTGCGTTTTGAATGATCCACTATTTGTTGTTTACGTCACGTATTCAAAACTGATTATGGTGAAATTGACGTATCGTTTTACGGATGTTGGCGAAGTGCGTTCGGCATTTTCCGAAGCAATGGTCATAAAATATTTTTGAACTGTTCCAGCCCTTCGTGGCGTCCACCTCGCGAAGCAGGCGCAGGGTCTCGCCTGCAGTTTGACCTATGTAGATAGCCTGGCTGCGGTCGAGGTCTTGGCTAACACGAAGGGTGTGGCCCTTAAGAGGAGCCCCCATTACCATCAATGTTTTTTTTTTGTCAACAGAGTCCTTCCCAACAGTGACAACTGCTTTGGGGAAGGCACCAACATCCTTTTTTAGGCTATACACCTGCCCTTTTTCGGGCACCTCGTACCAGACAGCACTTCCTAGGGCTACAAAGTCAGTCACATTTTAGGTCTCATTGGCTGCAATAGCTGACCTACTTTTAGACTCAGAATTATTTCTTTGGCTAATACTGACTGGAAATTGCAGTCAGGTAAACTTCTCCTTTTTAAATTCAAAATTAATCCTTTAATGCATGATGGGAGACATGCCGCAGACTGTTCTCAGCGCTTGTGTCGTACAGCCATAGTATCCTAACTGGTGAATTTAGTCCCTATGAACTGAAAAACTGAACTGAACTGTATTTTTGTCCTGATTTACTTCTGATGTATCTCATGCACACCTTGACAGTCACGAAAAAGGTACCATGAGGAAAGGGTGTTTATAATGTTTTTTAAGCATTCTAGAGTTCTTACTTGGTTTATTTTTTTATGACGATTATGGCCATCTTTAACAACTTGCAATATCCTTACTGATAATATATATTTTACATTTACAAATTGTTAATTTATAGATCTGTAATTTAGAGCAGTTAGTGTCGTTTTCTACATGTAAAAATAAAACTTCCCTTAGCAGGTACATAGTGAACAATGGATTTTAAATGTGCATTTTACTATGCTGTTTTCAGAATAAAGACTTACGTTAGCAAAAAGAAAAATGAAAACTTATAACCGCTAACACATGAAATAAATTCGCAATTAGATATATTGAATCCAACCTCCTATTTGTTTGCAACATATCTGCTAGAGAATTCACGAAACGTTCCATAAAAATCTTTATGTGTTAGCTTTCATTTCATTAAAATGCCGATTACAGTGAAATGAATGCACATACGACAGCTGCAGTGCGTAGTGCGAATGTATAAAGATGTTTAGCAATTTCTAGGAACAACAAGTAAAAGAAGCAGTTTTTTTCACCAAAAAAGTGTTTGACGTGTAAGCAACCTAAACATTTTACTCGGCAGAATTCCTTCACTCCGATATTTTAGTTTGAAGTGTTTGGAAAACCTACGACACACTGAGAGACAAATAGGATATCTCTAGAAATCTTGAAACGGTCGTCATTGTATAGCGTATATGACAAAATGTAATAACTAGCAGAAAAGTGAAAAAAGGGCTTACTTGTTGAAAAAGTCAGGCTTCCTCGGCCTTGTAACTGTGGTGCTTATCATTTTCGATCACGTGATTCCCAGCCCTGAATTGTCTTTCCGATGAGACGAGGACCAATGTTTCGATGTTATTCACTGAGTATGTAAAAGAACCAGTAGTGCCTCTGGAATATCACGCCGGACAAAGTTCTTTCATGTCATATAAGCATCACGCCGGACAAAGTTTTGTCATGTTATGTCAGCATCACGCCGGACAAAGTTTTGTCATGATATGTCAGTATCAAGACGGACAAAGTTTTGTCATGTCATGTCAGCATCACGCCGGACAAAGTTTTGTCATTTCATGTCAGCATCACGCCGGCCAAAGTTTTGTCATGTCATATCAGCATCACGCCGGACAAAGTTTTGTCATATCATGTCAGCATCACGCCAAACAAAGTTTTGTCATGTTATGTCATCTTATCATGATATGATATGTTTCCACCGGGAAAGATAAAAATATTGAACTGTGCTCTTTTTTATGAAGAAGAATTAAGCAGGAGCGGGGACGGTGCCCGGGGCGGGATGTCTGTGTCGTGTGACAGTAGTTACTGTGTTTCAGTTTCTTTTCTTTTTCCTCCTGATCAAAATCATTTTCATTTCTGTATTTAACAACCCTACGAGTACTGTTGATTCAATTTTAATTGCTACACTGACATTACTTAATCTAAGACATTCGAATATTTGAATATATCTATTCACAGGGTTTCGCCATTATTTTTTATTTTTTTTTTAATTGATGTCAGATATTTATAATTGTTCGAATTGTCATACTTTCGTTTGCTGTAATGTCATACAATGTCAATTGCTGGTTATTTGTCACGCTCTGAGTTTAAGTAATTGGCATTTTCTCAATTATATCTAACTGTAGTTACCTTGACGTTAGGCAATTATGTCACACAAAAGAAATCGGATCTCAAGTTTCTGATCTTGAAATCTTGTAAGTTGAATATTTCACGAGGAAGGAACGGCATTAACCTGAAGAAGGGTATACTATTATATCAAATCTATTCATGATAATAAAATTGTTGTTTCAATTGGAATTACGAACGCCTTTTTGTTTTGCCTTTTTTTCTTTTAAGAGCTATTTAGACTGTTTGATTTTCACATCTGATTAATCGCTTAATCGCTTAATTTATTTTCATTTTTGATTTTCAGATTCAAACAAATTCAAATATCGTGCCAAGCATTTCAGCCTACCAGAATTACTGCCTTTTGAAAACATGAATAAGGAAGGCTTGTCAATCCCGACCAACAAACTTTTATTTTAAGTTAAGTTGTTTAATTATAGTAGTTATCTCTTCATTTTAACGTTCGCAGGATGTCAGCTCTTTGGATTTCGGTAGCTCTTTGCTTCTGCCTGAAGGTTTACTTTTCAAAAGCTGCAGCAAGCGATCTGTGTACTGATGCCTCTCCATGGCAACCGTCCTGGCTTCAGCTGAAGAGGGATGATTTATTATGTAAAGATCTATGTTTCTCCGACGATTTACATTACAAAAAGGACGAGCAGTGTTGTGTGTGTAACTCTTGTACGACATGGGAAGGAGACGAAGTGGATTTATTCCTTGAGGATGTATCAACCACGGGCAAAAGCATTGTGCTGTCCAGTCCGCCGGCCAATGACTCCCAGGTGTATCAGATTGTCCGTAGGTATTCAGAAATGACACAACTTCCAATCAATTTGTGTAACAATGATGACTTAACTTCGCATTTAAGTATTTTTCCAGATGGATTGGCTGACATCTCACCTTACAGAGAGAGGATAGTTAAAATCGATTTGGAGTCAAATCAGTTGCAGACAGTTGGTGACCTGACTTGCCTGAAGAGGCTTGATGGACTGAATTTACAGTTCAATAACATTCAGTTTTTATCAAACGACTCTTTTAGAGAACTGACCTTCCTGCGTACCTTATACCTAGGCGGAAACAGAATAAAAAACATGGAACCTAACATAGTTTCATCAAATTACATGAATATTTTTCATGTTGATCTAAGCAACAATCAACTGGAAACTGTAGATATGTCGAATGTGCATAGTGAGTATCCATTTTGTGAAATAAACTTTTCCTCTAACAACATCAAGGAGTTTGTTAATGAGTTTGGGCATAGTTTGGACACGAACAAAAAATATGGCCCTGGATTTGTCAACTATCGAAATAACACAATCAAACAATTTCCAGATTTTAAAACACTGTTACGATTAGATGAGTTGAGTCAGCTGGGCAATTTATGGGACTTTGGATTTGATTTTAGAGGATCACCACTTAACTGTAACTGCCACGTTGAGCCCTTCATGTCCCTTTCAGAAGATATAGTAAAATCTCTGTGGGTAGACTATTTTAATGTAACCTGTGCTGAACCAGCTCATTTGGCAGGCATGCCGATCCATCAAGTGAAACTGTCGCAATTTGTTTGTCACCTTGACGCTGAATCCGGATGCTTCACACCAGAATGCACGTGTGTCGACGTGCCTCACAAAAACACACTTTTTATTGACTGTTCATACGCCGGTTTGACTACATTTCCACCTAGCGTTCCGATTTCAAATATATCTAGCAATATAGCGATGAATTTATCAGGAAATTCCATTACGCAGATACCAAATGTCGCATACTTGTCGAAATTGTCAGTTCTGGATCTGTCAAACAATGCGCTTCAAGACATTAGTGAAGATATTGCTGGGAAGCTCGAGAATTCAACACTTATTAATCTAGAAAACAACAAACATTTACTTTATCTTCCCCAGAAATTTCAATACCGACAGCCTTGTTCTACCGTCTTAAACAATCTTATTGTAAACTGTGACTGCAGTTCTGTCTGGATAGCAGAATGGTTGACTTCAAAAAAATGCAAGAATCAAACCAGTCAATTTTTCTGTGACGTCTCTGATCGCGGGATAATTCCCGCCCTGTCGTTTGATGGAAATGATTTAGACTGCTTCAGAGGTAATAAGCTTTACGTTAATGTAATTATTTCTATTGCGAGCATTACTACTTTCTTAGTAGTGACCGGATCTGTCATCGCTAAATTAAGATATGAAATTCTTGTAATCTATCTTAGACTGAGACGCAGAACTAGCAGCCAAATTTATCTTGACTTTAGTTATGATGTCTATATAAGCTTAGACGAGGAAAATGACTCGGTCAGAAACTGGGTCAGTAGAGATTTGTACAAATATTTAACAGAATCAGAATATAGAGTTTTCCTACCATATAAAGATATACTGCCTGGCGGGGTTCGTGAAAACGAGGTACAGTTAGCTATCGCGCAGTCGCGTTCTGTTTTGGTAGTATTTTCAACAGACTATTACCGTTCTCACGACAATGAACGGAGAGTGACAGAGTACGAGTTTAACTATACATGGTATTATTATAAAACAGACAAACGCAGAAATGTCGTGTTTGTAAATTTTGATCACATTTCTTCCTTCGATGTGAAGAGCGCGAAAGTTAGAGCTTTCCTTCGTGTGGGGTGTGGTACTGACTTCGGGAATCATGAAAGAAACATTATGGAAGTTATTCAGCGGAAACTTGGAATGCCACAAAGAACAGTCAGGCAAACTATCGCTCGTCCCCAGTTTAAACTTCAAAATACCCTTTCTCTTTTAGATATTGAATTTGATACATAAGTTGAAAATCGGATGACTTCAAAATTCAGAAGAGCTCTATAAAAAACGAATTTGCTTGTTTAGGCTTTTAATGACTTTGGTCGTTTTGGACCAAGCGGCCTATTAGGCTAAAATGAACGAGTATCTGTTTAAAATATGTGTTTTGAAGTCAGTTATAACAAAACTTAATAGTGTAAGATGACTATTGGATATTTTGAAAGATTTTTTTAAAAAAGAGAAGCATTTGCATTTCAGACCTAAATATGCATTGTATTGCAAGTAAAAAATATAATTTGTAATGGCCACTAGCAACCTAAAATTAGTATTCATGTACATCTATTAAGATACATATAATTTTGAATTTCGGAAAAGTTTTCGAAACACTGTTATTTAATAAAAAAATTCACGATTTTGATTGTGATTAGCAATGTAAATTTGAGGCCATTAGGATGTTCATAACATTAAAAGCCAAAATACAAACCATTAAATTTATGTTTTTTTATTCGGATACGTCTCTAAAACTCCTTTTTTTCCCAATGTTTTGAACTTCGCCGTGATTCGGCCTCTAGACCAGTGCGATCCAGCCACACTACAGCTAAAATTTGGCCTTAAGACCACTGGAATTCAGCACTAGACCTCTGCGATTCTGCCTCTAAACCGTTGCGATTCGGTCACTAGAACGCTGCATTTCGGCCCTAGACCTCTACAATTTGGCCACTAGTCTGCTGTAATTCGGCCACTAGACCGCTGCAATTCAACTTCTTGATCGCTGCAATTCATTCACTAGACCGCTTCTATTCAGCCACAAGACCGCTGTAATTCGGCCACTACAGCGATTCGGCCTAGAGACTGTTGCCATTCGGTAGACTGTCCCAATGAAGCCGCTACACCGACAGGTCGTTACTTAGTTAAAAAATTTACAGACCAGAGGTACCGACGCTAGACATTCTCAGTTAGACAGAAATTTGAAAATTGTCGCCTATTGTGTAACTGGTATAACTCTGTCATTTCAATGATTTTTTAAAAAAAAATACGTTTACGTTTAGCAAACATCGCCAAAAAATGTGACTAGATCGATCGGCGTGACTCTGGATGACAATGTATACAGTCCATATACTAAACAATGTGAAAAAAGTAATGTTCTATTACTCGTTCCCCAATAACACTATTCATTGTCAGCCATTTGAGCAGTTAAACCGAGGTTCCATCTATCGTTCGTTATACATAGACCATGTAAAAGAACTAGTAGTGTACGCTTTCTGTATTTTGCACTATCCAACATATCATTAACAAACCTCGGTCATGTGGGTAACCCGTACCGACGATAAGTGAACTCACATAAATAGAAGACACCGAGCATTTTATAAGCTGCAACCGTTATAAACAGAGTCCTCATTCATTTATATTTTTGACAGGCAAGATTCTAAAGCAGTATTTTGACGAAGCTTTCTGGGATTACAAGTTCGACTTGACGATTGGTTAAAACCTGTCCATAACGGGTTAAAATTGCTTTGGCAGCCATGCCAAGTTCGGGCCTAAGACACGGAAAAGATATTTTTATCGTTATTTATTTCGCGACAGGAATGATTATCGAACTACTTTGAAGACAAACTGTTTCATTGTGTTGCTTTTGATAAACTTTGAATCTTCGATATGTTCTACACTAGTACACCAGTTTCAGATAGATTTCTGATTACATTTTAATCAGAAAATATACATAATTAGTCAAACTTTACTAGACTTTAATAATATACATGCGTGCCTTCGGGGATGTCGTCACTTTTTCCTCGAACGATTTATCTTATATTTCCGTTTTCACATTAAAGTTATGCGCCCTTGAGCAACTTATACTTCGATAGATAATTATACCTTATTATTTACAGAAATAACATATTAGATCAAGACACGAAAGAAATATTATTTCATGGCCTTTGTACGCGACTGCTTTTCGTCAAGGAACTAAAGCATCAAGTACCATACTTTCAAGTGGTCCTGTAACCAAGGTAACGGGACAATTTACGTCTGATCACCCAAAAGTGTCCCACATGTTCTCAATCAGGATTAAATCATGAAACTATATCTCTTGAATTCAAGTGATTCTGTACTTCCAAATGATATATCGAAACTATTCATTGTGAACATATTGTGAGAGTCCTTTTCATGCAGTAAATTTGAAATTAATATATTGATATTTTTCAAACTAATGTGTAAGAAAGAATCGGTGACTTGAGCCTAACTCTTTATGTTTAAGTGTTAGATCTGATCACAGTTTATTTTGTATAAAAACAGGCAACATTTTTAAACAAAAACATATTGAAAATATTAATTATGATCTGTTTGAATGTAATACTTCATGTTACTGTTGCCTTATTCTGTTATTGTATTTGTTACTGCATACTGCCACATCTAAACAATGTACAACTTCTGTACGCATCAATTTTGTTTGATTTGTCCTAGGTATTAAGCTGTCTATTAGTCGACCATATATATTTGTTATTTGTAAAGATATTATACTCCTCATACATGGAGGAATAAAAGTCAGAAGTTCTTACCTGCCGCTGTGTTTATGTTTTTTATTATTAATTAACCTTTTTTAATTTTATATTTCTATTATTGCCCAACTTGTATTTGAACAGAAAGGAAGAACAACTGAGCCAATAGGAGAGAAAAACGGGACCCATACGTAAAAAAGTGGTCTATAAAAGGTTATTGTTGTTTGTATTAAACCACCGAAACAGTATTTCGGCTTTACGGTGTCTTAATTTCATAGTAGAGTGACACGTATCAACTATTCATTAAAATTCATCATCAGTTGGCTAATTATGTCTCCCTCCCACGAAGTGGGTTGGATAGTGTTTTTGCACTTTCCATCTGTATGTAGGTTTGTCTGCCTGTCTGTCTATATATCTCTCTGTATGTATCTAATAAGGTTTTTCTGCCTTTCTTCTCCTTCACAGCTGGAACTTGCTATTGGTACAAAGCGTAGGTGAGCATATTGTTGGTATTTTCCGGTTCAATAATTTTCAGCGAGGTTATGAACCTTGATTTGCCAAACTTGAACACATATGGGCACATCTCAATAACCTCTTGTCGGATCTGGACAAAACTTTACAGAAATTATCGTTATCAAGTGTAGGCCCGTAGGTCAAGTAATCAAGCAAAAAGAACGGAAGAAAGAAGCACAGAATCAGCAATGAGATAAAATGCTTTCTTTTTCTCGTAAATGTTGACAAAAAAACCTGTGCCTAACAACTTCTGTTGTTCACACGACAAACTGAATATATTTCAACCAACTTGTTGGCCGTATAATTGTCGTCGACGGTGAAATGCCTGAAATACATTCAGTTCCGGAGCTGAACTGAATAGTCTAATGCATGGCAAAAAATAACAAATATTCATTTCTTTTGTGTTTGGAGTGAAATATTTTAACAATTCATTTATCCACATATCTATAACTAAGGTTTAGAACGTAAGATATCATTTTTGCTGTTATTAATGTTTGATCTAAACTATCTTTTTTTAAAGAAAGCTTTGTCAGTGGAATAAAATTTTCAACTTTAACATTTAAAAGCTCTCAAAAATACAAATTTTATAAAATATCTAAAAGAATTTACTCTAAATTTTAAATATGTGTCATAAATCGATTTTGTTTAAATTGACTGTAATGTTTACATTGAGTTAATATGACCACTTCCTTTTGTGCCAGCAATTTTTGAATTATTTATAATTAACATATTTTAATGACCCGCACGCTACCGATTTTAACATTTATAGAGACAAATTTTCCATTTTTTCTAATTAAAAGAAAATTAGTCAATTATTTAAATTTACTAGTGAATGTCCTATTGGCGTGGTAGCTATTGTTGGCAGGGTAATAGGGAACAGTTACATATTTAAACTCGTCACCCTAGTGGAAACTATTCATGTTGAGAAGTTAAATAATAAAATGAAATAATGGCTTTGTCAACGAAAGAAGACAACTGACAGGGGACATAGACAGCCGTGACTATTCGCAAATCTTCGACTAGCCTTACTGAAAATATAAAATTTTGTACTAGATGACACATGTTTTTAACATGTTTTTGAAAATAGAAGCAAATAATGTGACAGTGCACTTGGGAGCACATGTACCTTCAATACAATCCCTAGTTTGACCTAATGTAGGGCTGTTCTTTACTGCAAACTTTATTATGACTTTGACCTTTGAATCTTCAGACAGAACGACACCCAAAGCAAACATTTACAATTTCAGCAAGTGCTTTGCATTTTGATGAAGTTTTATCACTGTATGTCTTCTTGTTCTGGGGTTTGTGTAACACGAAATTTGTGACGGAAGAATGACGGTTAGACAAACATAAACAAGTTAAGATTCTGCGCAACATTTCTGTGAAGTTTTAAAACTGTAACTCTTACACTGTCGGATATACGCGCTACACAAAAATTTTTTGTGCAGGCAGACAATGACAGACAGACGAACGGGCATGTTTAGTTTTTGTTGAACAGAATAACTGTGGAAGTTATGACTCTGGTTCTTGTTGTACTGAAAACTGAAAACCATTCATAATTGTGGAAGTAATGAAGTGGACGCAACATACAGCACGACTTTATAACAGAAACTTCTACCGATGTATTAACACCTCCTGGGATCTATTATCAAATCCACCCATAAGTGACGAAGTTATGGACTTGAGATGAAATAGGCAATGACAATGACAATATATATATATATTTTATTAAGAATTAAACAGCATTTTTCTTCCATTCACGTATAATAATCACATTAATCAAGGTCAAATACGAATATATAAATCAATATAAATATAAAAGAGGGTAATTATATTATTATCAAAATCCATTGATCTTTCTGAAATGAAATTAACATTTCTATATAACATTAAACCCATAATAAGGAAAAATTAATTGACTGGCAAACAGAACGAGGGACACGTGCACACCTATATTATTGTCCCTGGGTGGTAGAGGAGTTATAACGGTTTGAAGAAGAAAAATATTTAATCGCGTAGATTAGTCATCAGAAAAGAAAATGTAGATATAAACAGGATCTATCACTAAACGTGATAAATACCCCCAGAAACTGCATTGATCCAGTAATCTGATGAATTCGAGATAGGAGTAAAAAGATAAAAAAGTTGGATAAAAATAATGTAGTAATTATTGCCTTGGTACAGAAAACCATAACCAAATATGTGTAGAACCTTTTAACCATATAACAAAACAGTAACTTGGTTCTTTGAAAAAAGGTTGAGATATAAATCCTGTGAAGTTTTTTTAGTAAATAGACATTTTTTTTTATTTTGGTTTATTCCCTTTCCAACTCTTAATATATAGGCTAAACTTTAAATAAACTGACAGCTGGTCAATTATCTAACTAGGGTTTCCGGGATACTCCCAATTACTCCATAAGAAATTTAAAACACTCCTACGTGTGAACAAACGCAACTTCCTCAATTAAATCTCCATTGGAAACTTTGCCTTACCAGGGACTTGAACACATGGCGCCCACCTCTCATCAGACTTAGGTTCTACACTCAACCGACTGAACTATCTCTGACATTCAAATACTAATACGATCGTTACATTTAACCATTTAAATATTTTGTACTATCAGAAAAAGAAATTATTTCATTTTTATACCTATAATGTAAGCCTGGGTTTTCAAATGTCACACAATGAATTTTCATTTCTTCATCTTTCTAATCTGCCACTGTCTGTATGCTTGATCCAATTAGTTTGATTTAGGTGGGGTGGTAATTAAAATCCAAGAAACTGCTCCCAAGACACAGTACACATGCAGTAACTAAACTTGTCTTCATGTGAAGAATTAAGAGTCAGAATCTAGGATAAAATAGGTGTCAAACGTCTCTGTGAAGTTAGCAGACTAACTTTAGCAGACTAGCAGACTAACTTCAGCAGACTAGCAGACTAACTTCAGCAGACTAGCAGTCTAACTTCAGCAGACTAACTTCAGCAGACTAGCAGACTAACTTCAGCAGACTAGCAGACTCACTTCAGCAGACTAGCAGACTAACTTCAGCAGACTAGTAGACTAACGTCAGCAGACTAGCAGACTAACTTCTTCAGACTAGCAGACTAACTTCAGCAGATAACTTCAGCAGACTAGCAGACTAACTTCAGCAGACTAGCGGACTAACTTCAGCAGACTATCAGACTAACTTCAGCAGACTAGCAGACTAACTTCAGCAGACTAGCAGACTTGTGTCCAAGATGTTTTAAGTAATTCATAATTTTCATTTTACTATGTTATAAAACTCGCATTACCATAAAGCTAGCAGCCTGGTAGTCTAGCAGCCTGAAGTTAGCAGCCTTGCAGCCTGAAATTAGCAGCCTAGCAGCCTGGGGTTAGCAGCCTAGCAGCCTGAAACAACGACATCTGAAAACGCGCGAAAGTGTTTCAAAATTACTCTTACAACCATAAAAATGTTTTACGAATTTGAAATAAACGAAAAAAAAAACAACAAAAAAACAAAACAACAAACAATCATTTGATTTTTTTTTAATAAAAACTTAAATCGCCTAGAAATGCATAAAAATCGTTTAAACAAAAATAAAATCACAATTATTTTATAATTCATTGTACTCCCTTCAAAGGAAAACTTCCACAGAACAACTCTAGCAGACTAGCAGACTGGCAGAACAACTCTAGCAGACTAGCAGAATGGCAGAACAACTCTAGCAGACTAGCAGAATGGCAGAACAACTCTAGCAGAATAGCAGAATTGCAGAACAACTCTAGTAGCAGAATAGCAGGACAACTCTAGCAGAACAGCAGAATAGCAATAATAAATACGCCTGATATCATACCAGGCTACACAATATATAATGGTCTTTAGTTTAAACAGTATTATTTATATAAAATGATACATATATGTTGCGATATAACATAAAAAGCTAATACATATATACATTTGCTTGAGAGGATGAGAAAACAAGCTATCAATTGACATCTTAAATTAATTCTTCTCCTCTTTGTCATAATGTCAGTTTTATGGTGAAGATCACTCAATAATAACTGTATTTCAAGTTCAATTTGAAATGAATACTTTGAATTTAGTGATTAGAGCCATATATTCGAATTTGTGATGAGTATAAGAAAAAGGAAGAAGGTCCTTAAGAAAAGGAGAGTGAAAGAAGAAATACACAGTTTCTTTTATCGCCTGCTGTGCCCCCGCGCCCCGGACGACGAGACCCAACCCCAGCCCACGCTCACGACGATTATTGTTGAACTTTCAAGAATACGTCCTTTTTTCTTTGACTGTTAGATAAACAACATTACAGAGCAATAAAGGACATGGTAAATTTACAAAGTAAACTCCTTAACCTCCATTGTAATGTAGTGTTAAATGACCTTGTGGCAACTGTTTAATGTCATATGGCAGATAGCTGAAGATGTGAGTTTGATTGGATAATAATTTGCTTTTAAAATTTATAGGAACAATTTTAGTAAAATATATACTGTAGTTAAAATTGACTAATAAATATAAAGATTAGTATCATTTTTAAGTAAATTGTGATGTAACCTGTTTCATCTGCAGTTTTTAACTGCAGTTATTACAATAGACCGTTACCGTGCACTGTAGGAGCGCATTTGTCACAAGTGTGAATAATACGACCGCATTTGCCAATCGTTTGACATTTGCCTTGCATAGTCTCACTTTCAAAACACATTCCTCACATCAACTGTGACGTTTCTGTTCGGGTTGAGTTTTTCAGGTGTCACAGAATCACATTTGTCACCTCTGTTTTATTCTAAACGAACAAATATGTCACGTCTTCCTACCTTTGAACCAGCAACAACATATTTACTTGATATTTCTGTCAAATCAAGCTTACCGATGGTGTTGGGACCCAGTTAGCACCAGCATATATTGGTACCCTCGGACCCAAGAGATACGCTCTACAGACCGGCATAATTTTTCAAATACAGTAAACTTTGCGTATAGTGAATTCACTGGGACATTCGTCTTTTGTATGTGGTATATTCATTGTCTAATCTTATTCTTCCCATTGCCTTTCCATAGTATTTGTGGTCTACCTTAAGACTGACATAGTGTTTCCATAGTCTATCCGTGGTCTACCAATAGTTTATCCATATGTCCAATCACAGTCTAAAGTGATATATTCATAGTCCACGTGTCTTCTTTCTTTTCACCGCGAATGTAAAACTGTCCAACATAGGCCATAACTTCCATATAAGTTAATGGTTCAGGCTTAGAGACACCAAGTCTTTGGACAAGACATTCTGACTGACTTATATTTATTTGACCCTGACCTCAGAATGACCTTCATCTTCTAGATCGAATTGTACAAAAAACTTTTATATTGGACATAACTCCCTTAATAGTAAAGTGAGATATTTCATACTTGAAAACCTCTTTGGACAGCTTTCCAACTGACCTATATTTATTTGACCTTGGCAATTGAATGACCTTGGAAATCCAAGTGTCCAAAATTGCTAACATTGGTAAAACATTGTTTATTAGTGAGAGGGTCTACTTTATACTTGGACACAACACAACTTTAAAAACAGCTTCCCTTTAACCTATATTCCTTTGACCTTGACCAACGAATAATCCTTTCCTTTAAGATTCATTTGTCCAAAAACTGTAACATTGCCCGTTACTTCCTTATTAACTTGATATACTCCGTACTTAGTCATAACACCCCTTTGGACAAGAGTTTCCAACTTATATATAGATATGTGACCTTGACCCCTCAATGACCTTCATCTTCAAGATCAATTTGCCTAGAAATTTAAAGCTTCATTTAGGGGGCGTAAGTCACTCTACAGAGAAAGCTCTTGTTATTTTCTTGTTTTCGCATGTTTGTTTTGCTGCTCAAAATAGATTAGTTAATTCACATCTGAGTTGTCTTTTGTTTAATTTTCCATACGTCTTGTTACACTTAAGAAACGTGAACAACAACTGGAAATATTGCAAGCGCCTACTAAAATGTCCAAATGTTATAATAGTCTATCAAAGACATAGGCAGTCGTTGGTATGAACGACTGTATTCGGTGATTTGCTAGTCTGCTGAAGTCAGTCTGCTAGTCTGCTGAAGTTAGTCTGCTAGTCTGCTGAAGTTAGTCTGCTAGTCTGCTGAAGTCTGCTGAAGTTAGTCTGCTAGTCTGCTGAAGTTAGTGTGCTAGTCTGCTGGTCTGCTGAAGTTAGTGTGCTAGTCTGCTGAAGTTATTCTGCTAGTCTGCTAATTCCACAGAGAATCGTAAATGATAATTAAATAGTGGATTTAGGCCAGTGTGATATGGTTTTGTAATATGCGAGTTTTATAACATATAGTTCATTCTCGATAACTCGAACTCGTTTAAGTCGCTTATGTCAAACACATTTTTCTCTCCGAATTCTAATTTTCCAGTTTCACTTACTTTTATTCGAAAATGTCTATGTCGAATGTTTTCCATTGGTCCCATCGACTTCGAGTTAACGAGTTTTAACTGAACTTAAATTATCTTGGACATAGACGGGTATCAAGAGGTTATGAAGTTAGTCTGCGAATCGCTAGTCTGTTGAAGTTAGTCTGCTAGTCTGCTGAAGTTAGTCTGCCAGTCTGCTAGTCTGCTGAAGTTAGTGTCAAACAGTGTCTATAATATAAGCCGGATATTTGTTTTGACGGCTGCGAAAACAATATCCGAGTGAGTGAGCGAGTGAGTGAGTTTTATTAATGTGTCATATGTAACCATATAAAACAATACATGAAATAACATTAGAATACACCCGACCGAATGAGTCTATAAGACACAAACAATTTGAAAAGAATGATTTGAAAACACGCGAGCAATTTAAAAGGAATGTATAGAAAATAAATTCGTGTAATAAATGGTTTAATTATCCTATTGAAAATTTATGTGGTGTGACAAAATGTTTGAAGGGGATATACCTAGGGGAATTTGTCTACAATGGATTATTAGTACTAGGGGATTTTGACCATTGTGGATTTTGACATGTAGGTGATTTTGTCCATTTTTTTGAAAATAAACCTAGGGGATTTTGTCCGTAGGGGATTATGACCGCACATAAGTATTTCAAACAAATACTTATAGGGTGAATAAACCCTGCATATTGGTGAGTAAGTTGTAAAAATATTAAGTTCTAGTAATCACATTTTATAAGGGAAAATACTGTCTACCTTAAAAAATCTTGCTGTAACATTATGTGTTAATCCATGCTATACATGAAAAGATTTGATAAATATAAACAGAATGCCTAGATATGTACAAGACGCATATAAGATTGGTTATGATTTAAATACGTAGAATCATTATGAAATATATACACTCCTCACAAAAAGTCAAGCAACAAACATTTAAACTGTAAAACAAATTTAATGAGACTTCAATAGTAAATGAATAGGTGCACAAATAATCTTCAACATTTCATCAAGTGAAATTTAACAAAGCATCTTGGAAATCCGATCTCACGATACTGTTCACAAAAAGTAAGACACATGGTAAACAGGTGTTGTAAAATGTAAACAGCCAACGCAAATTTCAAACACTTCAGGTCAAAAACACGCGAAACCATTTTCAATAGCGTGTGTGACCCCCGTTAGCACCAATGTAGTCCTGAATGCGGCGTAGCAGCGAGGCAATTAAGCGGTCCAGCTGGTTCTGTGGGATGGCTATCCACTCCCTCACAAGGGCTACCTCAAGGGCATCCAGAGTGTGGGGACGGAGGGGCATGCCATACACAGCTCGCCCAAGAATGTTCCACACGTGCTCGATGGGGTTCAGGTCTGGGGAACGGGCTGGCCAATGAAGGCGAGCGACATTGTTGTCGTTCAGTTCATTTTGAATGACTCGTACTCTGTGACATGGCGCATTATTATCTATGAAAAGGTATCCATCACCAAGTCTCCTCGTTTGGGGGATCACTTGAGGCCTGATGACGTCATTTAAGTAGCGTTCAGTTCGTGCCACTCCGGAACAGCACAAGAACTGCACGTCCTCCAGCCCAGATGCCTCCTCAAACCATCAAACTGCCGCCCCCATAACGGTCGTGTTCTGCAATAGCAGAAGCCGCAAATCGGTCCCCTGGCTGTCTCCAAACTTCCTGAGGCCCATCATTGAAATCCAAACTGAATCTGGACTCATCAGTAAAAAGAACTCTTTTCCACTGATTCAGCCTCCAATTTGCATGTTGGCAAGCCCAGTTGAGACGCTGACTCAGGGGGACCCGTTGCGATGGTCGGCGTGAACGAAAGTCAGCCTGGTGAAGCCTGTTCCGCACAGTTTGAGTGGTAACTCTAGTTCCTGTGGAAGATTCCAGGTTGGATTGCAATCTTCTGGCGGTCACAAAGCGTTGGCGCCTTGCAGAAGTGACAAAGTACCGATCCTCTCGTTGGGTTGTAGCGCTCGGACGACAAGTTCTTGACCTTGCCGAGAATTGTCCAGTTGCCTGGAAGCGCTGAAAGGCCCTGTGGATGACGCTTCTGTGGACGCCGAGCTGCCAAGCAACGTCACTCTGGGAAACACCACCCTGAAGCATTCCAATGGCATGAGACACCTCAACTTTTGTCAAAACTCGCCGAACCATTGTCACTAGTGAAAACTGTACAGAAACTAGCCTGGGTTTTCTTTTTAATGAGTGCAATGACGAAGCATAAAACGAAACTCAGTCTGAACAGTCTGATTTCACCAATAGGAAAACGTGAAATAGTACCTAACACATCAAGGGCAAACTTCTCGTTTTGCACGTGCATCTTGTGCTGAGTGTTAACGGTGTTAGGTTGCACTGATTACGTGCCTTTCTTCACATGTACACTTATGTGAATATATGTGTCATATGACCAAAACGAGAAAGAAATGATTTTGTTGCTTGACTTTTTGTGAGGAGTATATATGGTAGACCTCTTAATGAAATACATGTATCAACCTTTTTGTAGAACTTTTAACTATTGATTGTCCTAATATTATTGTCGAAAATAAAATGATTACAAATAAATATGTTTATTCAAAGGTTCATGTTATACGTACGTGATAATGATTTAAGTTGAAAATTAATTGTTGTGACTTTGACATTGCTAAATACGAAAACGAAAAATTTAACATTTGTCAAAGTTCATTGATAAATGAAGCTTAGCTGAAATAGTATATCTGAAGGTTCTTAACCACGTCTCTGTGAAACATTTTATCTTGGGTCAATTTAGTCCAAAACATTGCAAGTTAATTTATTAAATCATTGATAATTGTCCTATCTTACGTACATTCAATATTACAAATTAAGGAATTATCTGAGATAGTGAGATTTAAAGTATGAAAAGCATTAACAATGGTCAAATACAGATGTCTAAATAGTTAATATATAATTAATTCTTTAGTTACCTTCTTCAATTTGGCACACTTTAATGGACCGCAATATATTTATAAAAAGGTGTTAATACAAAAGATCAAGAATCCTATTCTTTAATAAACACGACCTCAATGTCTGTGAAACAAACAATCTCTACGTCTCATATATGCAGAAGAATCTTGCTAGTTTTCTAGGGTAAGTCTTAACGCTATGTATAAATTTGCCATTGTCATTTCAGTGTATTGATCATTTGAGAGAATTTTACTTAAATGGTTCAGCCTTATATCATGGTACAAGCTGCATTTGAAAACGAAATGCATTTTATCTTCAACTGATCCCGAATCACATAATATGCATAGTCTCTATTCTGGTGCTTCACCGACATATCTTCCAGTTTCTATACGAATTGGTAATTTACCACAGCGCAATTATGCAATCAGAAAACGTGCATTTCGTTTCAGGTTGATTTTTTAGTAAGATTCTCGCTCAAAGTCCCTCTTGAAAAGTCTGTATGTTCTAAGTTTAGATAATTGGGTCATTTTTTCACTCCACTCTGACTTATAATGATTTTCGAAAGACGATTTTAGTGTTTACTAAATTTACTGGTACACTATTGTTAAAGTTATCTAACAGACCTATTTTGGACATCACCTCCTTGACTTCACAATATCAATTATTATGACAAGTACGGTAATCCATGTTGAATACGTGCTTTGTAATTCTATTTTCTTCCATTAAGATTAGCCTGCTCCAAATGCGTAACATGTTAATCCATCTTCTTTGATTTGTTGGGAACCATCCGATGTCACCCATAATTACCAGAATGGGCGCAAATCTGTTGGCGCCGACGTAATATTTAATGGCACGGTGCTGTACATTATTAAGTGACTGGAATTTTTTAAATCCCCAGACACCGGAACAAAGATCCATGACACCTCTATAGTGTAATAGTACACTGGGATACGACATGGGTCTCTGAAAATGCGACATATGATTGATTTCCTCCGAATAGATGGTATTATACTGGTGTCAAAGATCAACTGAAAAGGTTCTTTAAAAATGACAATTAGAGCTGGGCACTTAAGAACGAAATACGGAATCTCGTCGTAGCCGCATGCTGAGCGATATTTAGCTTTCATGACAAGTTCACTAATTTCCGTCAATGTGATATTTCCGTTAAGTGTTACATTTTGATTGTATAATGGATCCCTGGTATTATTTTCCAACATCAACTTATGTATTTTTGCATGATTATAATGCTCACTGTTTAATTCACTAGTATCCTTGTCATTATATAAACAATCAAAGTCACATTTTCATCTATTTTGAAGTTCACTTTCATCGCGTAAAACGTTTCCGTCATCATTTACAATTTCCCATGGAATCGATTTGCCACTTCTTGGGTCACTGATAGAATTACCGTGATTAAACGAGGTACCGTTATCGCTCACATGCAAGGGAGCCTTTTGCTGCTTTAGAGCATTCGTTTTTTCCAACTGTTCAACTTTTGTTAACACTTCGTCAATGCGCACAGACTCTCGAGTGATATCAACATTGAGTTCATTTTTCAGAGTGTCCACCTTCGAATTGATCGTATTCATTAGCTCTGATTTTAGATTGTCCAACTTTGTTTCAAATGATTTGTGCAAAGTCTCGTGTCCCAATTTTTTCCCCTTACGGTATTACATAGTTATGTCAATTGCTCCTTCTCTGACAAAGTTTTTTCCATTGTGCCGTTACCTTGATCTTTGGTCGCCATATTTGATTTCACATCTTGAGGGGTCTCAAATGGGAGTTTTAATGGCTTGTTAGTGTTGAGACAATGGTTATGGTCTTTTTTGACATTCGAAATGTTTGGTGATTCAAAGACAGGTTGTGATGAATTTATCAAATCATGCAGGAATAACACAGAATTTGGGACTCTATAAATCTCACTTACTGTTACACTAGTATTAATCTATACTACTAAAAATTTGATAGGGATAACTTATAAGAATTTGTATATTTACTACAGAAGGTTGAAAGGTTACATTTTGTGTTGTGATTCTGAAAATATGTTCATATGACAACAGTTTGGTACCAAAAAATGAGTAAGTCTGCAAACCGTTGAAGCGTGACAGAGGCTGAGCCGTGGGAGGGGCACGAATTTGGGATAACACAGACAGGAGATGAAATGGAACTTTTTGGGAAAATCAAGTCTATGGCCTGAATTTTGCTTTAATATCGCGTGTGGTGTCCGTTTGCTTGGGTTACTACTCTGCACCGCCTTCTCATTCTGCGGGAGTCGAGCCCACTCGTCCAGAAGGGCCTGCTGTAGCCCAGGGACCGTGGTTGGCTGGACTGGGCGAGCAGATATTGCAGTCTGCAGCATGTCCCAGGCGTGCTCTATTGGATTGAGGTCTAGAGACCTTGCTGGCCAGTCCATTTTCTCTATGGCTGCTGCCTCCAGGTACTCGTCGGTGACCCTTGCCCTGTGAGGCCGGGCGTTGTCGTCCATTAAAATGAACTCAGGGCCTATAGCACCAGCGTACGGACGAACGTTCACATCTAAGATCTCATTGACGTATCGTACAGCCGTCAATGTGCCGTTTTGAACAATGTGCAGGTCCGTTCTTCCCTGCATGCTAATGCCCGCCCACACCATTACCGAGCCCCCGCCATGACGGCCATGGGTAGCAACACATACGGGTGCCAAACGCTCAATGGCAGATCTTCATACCCGCACTCGCCTATCAGTGAAGTCCTCACAAAATCTAGACTCGTCAGTGAACAGCACTGGAGTCCAGTCATGCAGTGTCCACCTGGCGTGATCGCGGGCCTATTGAAGACGTGCCTGGATGTGGTTTCGCGTCAATGGGATTCGGATTGCTGGCCTTCTAGCCATCATGCCAGCTGTATGAAGACGGTTCCTGATCGTTTGAGTGGAAAGTCTTACACCAGTGGCATTCTGGAAGTCATTTTGGAGGGCAGTAGCGGTAACAAAGCACTAACGTCGTGCTTAAACGACAAAAAACCAGTCCTCACGCTGAGTTGTGGACCTCTGAACCCTTCCGCCATGCCTATGCGTGACATGCCCGTAAGTTTGAAACCGTCGCCACATTTTAGCAACGGTGCTCTGGGACACCTGCCACGTGCTGTTGGGAACGCCAAGCTTCAAGCATCCCTACCCCCTATTCATCTCCTCATCGTCAATACGCCGTCTTTGCCGTAGATTTGCCATGACCAGTGCTAGGTTCGATATAAACGTTACCATGCAAAAGCGAAGTCTGAATAAAATTGATGTGTACATGAAGGTACATGCCCGCCGTGCGCCACTTTTCCAGGGGTATCGCTTTTCCCGTGCATCTCGAGCCATGTACAGGTAAACAGTCAAAATCTGCTGGACAGGTCGGCTTTGCCATATGAATAAACTACATGTATGAGAAAAAATCAGTTATCTTGAGGTTATCATTCAAAAGATATTTAAGAAATAAAAAGTGATCCCTATCAAATTTTGAGTAGTATATGTTTTTTATGAGAAACAGCCCGGACAAACTTATGTGTAAAAAAATTCAAAGGACCGTAACTAAAAAAGATTATCGGAGTGGAACGTGACAACGATATGAACAACTAGGCTTGGTACTTATGATTCTTGCAAAGTATTTTTAAGATCTGAGTAATAATTGTTGAGAAATATACCAGACAAATTTTGTTTACGGAAGACTGGACGGACGGACAGACAGACTGACGAACGGACTGACCAACGCATGTAAATAAAATCTTATGTATTATATTTATTGTGCTCTTACAAAACACGTAACACAAACGTACAAACATATTTTGGCAAGGTTATTTTAGCCCTGCAGTAAATCTTATCTTATTATGTTCATTCAATTTTAGCTTTTTTGAAAACTGACAAAAAACAGAAAGAAACGAAGAGGTCTTTCAATACAGGAATAATTTAACACAAATTAAAACAAACCAACGAACATACAAATCCTTAATTCCTTAACTAGTTTCAAGGACACCTGAACATATGTATAGAACAGTTAGTCTGTCACCAAGTCTCTTTTTGTTAGTGTATTAGCCTCTTCGAACACGCTCGTCTGAATATTGTTTAATCAGACTTAGTGACTCAGTTAATCAGTTTCTTATACATCGTCATTCAGATTGCACAAGGCAAAGAAAAATTCTTCTGTGAGGGCATCTAATGCTGTTAGTTCGTCTTTTTCTATCACTGAAAATACGCGTGCCGAGTCTCCGGTTATTATCTGCAGATTGCCGATATTTATGGACGGCCCAGTTGCTACCGCCATCAGAGATTTTCCCTCTTCTTTCCAGTTCTCCATTTCAGATCTCGTGTCGTTGTCAATTTCCCCCTTTCCGTTTGTTACAATAATGGCAATTTTCCTTGTGACATTACTGTCGCGAGAATTGTCATCAAACACTTCATTTCTTACATACTTCAGTACCGAGCCGAGGGAGAATCCATCACACGTTTCTTTTCCCGTAAGACAATAATCTTCATGTAAACTTATTTTTTGTATTTCGGAGAGGAACTGCTCTTTTGTCTGTGTATCATTCAGCAGACGATATGGTTTGACATTGGTGCTGTAGGTGACTAGCGAAATTCTAATTGTGTTGTTTTCTGATTCTAAGTTCCGGATTCTGTTAGTAAGGTACGTCACTGTGTTTAAAGAAATTTGAAAGTCCAGGTTTGTCATCAGGTAAGAGGCATCCAGCAGAAAAACAATGTCAGAAGATGTACTCCAAAGACATGCTAAAATATAAAATTATTTTTAGACATATATTATATTTTTTGTTTCGTGAAATATCACAAACAAATCTGTAAGATGAACGAGGCAGAAAAAAAAATTAAAAAGCGTTAAAATTTGTTAACGGTGTTTTTGTAAAAATCAGCTTCTGGTAAATTGACGTTTTAGACATGTGAAACCCATTGTTACAAACTGAAACAAATAACAAGTATTAGCATTTCCAAAAATGCTTGAAATCGCCGTTCAGCCACGTATGACGTCTTATCCATAGATGCATGAATTTCATGCTCGTCATTCATTAATTTGATAATTTTATAACATGCTTTGCAGTGAAAAGAATATAAGAATATTACATGTGCAATTTAAACAGAATAAATTTAAGGTACAAATACGATATTTCCCTGACTCTTATCAAGCATATATAAAACTAGGATATATCCTGATCAAACTCCTCTCACTGGTTTCGTCACGCTTTGCTACTGTTTCTGTACTGATCAGGGGAAGTAACCGCTGTGGGGAGTTTGTATCCTGATTAGAATCTCCCGGAAGCAAGCATTTATTTTTTTCTAGAAGTGCAAGTTTTGGAAAAACAAACAAAACATACTCTTATTTAGACTACATTCTCTAGTTAGAAATGACATGTAGCCAAAAATATTGCGATTATCCTGTGTTTATATTGCAAAAGCCTGAAGACTGGTACTGAGTTCGTAAATTGATCATGGTATTTTTCAGTTGTACGAATAAGTAACCCGACAAACATGGCGGTTGGGAGAGTCCATTTACGCATCCCTTGCTGAAGTTTTTTTGACGTCCATTTTGTTATCATGTGATATGTATAATGTGCTTTGATTGGCCAAAGGCAGACGGTGTACAGGCAAAACTGTTCAAATCTTGTTAATTGTATATATCGCCGTCCAGGAACGGCGATAACAAGCTTACCTTTACACGTCAGATGGACCAGCTGCTTTACTATGGTATAGAGAGCGTTAAAATTCTGAACAGAAAATACGTATTTTCTTTCACCCGCCTCGTCAGTGGACGCAATAGCCAGTAACTCACTGTGTGATACCTCAACACCAATTCCTACAACAATAAGACTTTCCTGAAAACTAAAAGTTTTTCACATTGACCATCAGTAGACGCAGAAGCAGTTTTAGTAGTGGCAATATAGGTAATAGTGGTGGTTTGAGTAATATTAGGTGGTGGGACTGTAATAGTAAATGGTAGAAGTAGGTGCTGGGATGGGTAAAAGTAGGTAGTGGCAGTGTAATAGTAGCTGGTGGTGTAGTAAACGTTGATTTTGGTAGAAGAAGGTGGTATTAGTGTCAATCGTAGTTGTAGTAGTGATAGTCTGTGGAGGTTGAAGTAATACCTGGCTTATCTTAAAAGGTGCATTGACGGTGCAAATAGTAGAAATAGGGAGTTGTAATAGTATGTTGTGGTGGTAGTATTAGCATGCGGTGGAAATAGTAAGAATTAGTGGTTGACTTAGAAGTTGTTGTTAATGCTAATAGAAGGTGTTGCTGGAGGAAAAAGTAAGTGGTGGTAGAAGTAGGAAGTGGTAATAGAATGCAATGGTAGGCAAATGTAGGTAGGGTAGTGGTAATAATCGGTGGAGGACGTGGAAATAGTAGATATGGAAGTAGAAATAGTAAATGGTTGTAGTGGCAATAGTATGTGGTGATTGTACTAGTAGAAAGTGGTAGTGATAAAAGTAGGCGTTGGTAGTGGCAAAAGAGAGCGTCGGTGGTGCAAATTGTGATGGTGGTACTAATTATAGTAGATGGTGATAGTGGTAACAGTAGGTTATGGTAATAGTAAGTGGTGAAAGTAAAGCGAAAGATCGTGTTGTGATTAATTGTGGTAACTGGTTGTAGTAGTCGTAAAAATAGGTGTTGATAGGGATAATAGTTTGTAGTGGTAATATTAGGTGACTGTGACAGTACATGGCGGTGGTGGAAAAAATGGTTAGATCTCGTAAAAGTTCGTGTTTGTGTTTGGGGAATAAAAATAGGTGGAAGTGGGAAAAGTAAGTGTTCGTGGTAAAAATAGAAAAAGGTGTAAGTGATAATAGCAGGAGGTAGTGAATATATCAGGTGGTGGTAATAGTACGGAGAGGTGATGGAATAGTTGGAGGTGCAGTGAAAATAGCAGGTGGTGGTCGTGTTTAAAGTATATGGTACTAAGAGAAAGAAGTGAAGTGGATATAGTCGGTGATGGAAATAGTAATGGTTGTCGGGGATAATAGAAGGAGTGGGAGGCTGTAATAAAAGGTGGTGGAAATGGTGAAAGTAAGTAGTGGTAGTAGAAGGAAGTTGTAACAGAAGGTAGTGGTGATGGTAAATGAAGGAAGGGTTGTTGTAAAAAATCAAATAAGGAAGTAGAATTAGTAGATAGTGGAGGCGGAAATAGTAAGTGGTGGTGATGGTAACAGTGAAAAGTGGGAATGATAGAAGTAGGGGTTGGTAGGGGCAAAAGTGCGTGTTGGTTGTGCAAAAAGTAGGTGGTGAAACTAATTATAGTAGGTGTTGGTAGTGGTAATAGTAGGTTGTGGTAACAGTAGGTGGTGGAAGTAAGGGAAAAGACGGTGGCTGTGGTGAAAGTAAGTGGATGTAATAATATTAGTAAAAAGATGTAAGTGATAAACTTATTGGTGCTGAGAGTTGAAGAAGTGGGTGCTACTGGTGCAAAAAGTAGGTGTTTGTACTTGTAGATGGCAGTAATAGTACATGGTGTTGGTAGGTATAAAGGAGGTAGAACTGGTAATAGTACGTGTTGGTAGTGGTAATAGTTGGTAGTTCTAGTGATATTACAACGTGACGGTAGTAATAATAGTACATGGTGGTAACAGTACATGGTGGTGGAGGTGGTGGTGGAAAAAGGGACGTAGAAGTGGTCACAGTATGTGTTGGTAGTGATGCAAATAGAAGATGGTGGAAGTAGTTATAGTAGTAATTGTAGGGAATGGTGATGAAATAGTAGAAGGTAGTAGTGATAATATCAGTTGGCAGTCGAGTTATAAAAAGATGATTGTAATGATTAAAGATAGTACTTGTAATAGTGGTGGATATAGTAACCGTCATTGGTGATAAATAGAGAATAATAGGTAAGTGTCTTAATATGAGAAAGTTTATCTGGCGAACCCGATAAATTCCGCAGCCGAGCCGAATAAACTTTCTCATTTAAGACACTAACCTATTATTCTATTTATCCTGTCACATCTGGCATTTGTCAGTAAATTACTAGGATATTGAAAACCTATCTTAAAAGTGTTTCAAATGTCAAGGTTATCCGCCAGGTGGACATATACACAAAAAATAGTTCCAAAATTTCGATATTTTTTTTCCTTTAATGATCATGCTATATTATAAGATCTAGATATTGAAATATTTAATTTTTATTCAAGTAGTCTCTGTTTGTAATAAGAACCATTTAATCACTTCCATCTGATTATAAACACAAAAGTAGTCCATGACGTAGCATGTGCCGTATAAAGCAAAATTTATACGACCCCCCCCCCCCTTTATCGGGTCGGATATGAAATAATTGACAGGATAGAAGAGGGGGTGTTACTGGTGTAATATGTGGTGGTAGTAGAATAAGTGACTGGTGATAATAGTAGGAGGTAGTTGGGTTAATAATAAGTGGTGGCAGTGACAAAAGTAGCTGGTACTGATAGTAGGACATGGTAGTGGTATCAGTAGGAAGTGGTAGTGGTAATAGTAGATAGTAGAACTGGTAACTGTCGTAGGCAGTAATAAAAGCGGAAGTAACTGAATTATTTAGTTGTTATAAAAGGTGGGAATGGCAGACTATGTAATAGAAGTACATGTTTTTTTATGTTAAAGTAGGTGGCAACAACAGGTGGTGAAAGAGGTAAAATTCGCTGTAATTGGTGGCAGTGGTAACAGAAGGTGGCAGTGGTAAAAGTAGCTTAAGTGGTGGCAGTGGTAATGTAGGTGGTGGCAGTGGTTAAAGTCGCTGTAAGTGGTGGCAGTTGTAACAGTAGGTGGTGGTAGTGGTTGAAGTCGCTGTAAGTAGTGGCAGTGGCAACAACCGGTGGTGGAAGTGGTAAAATTCGCTGCAAGTGGTGGCAGTGGTAAAAGTAGCTTAAGTGGTGGCAGTGGTAATGTAGGTAGTGGCAGCGGTTAAAGTCGCTGCAAGTGGTGGCAGTGGTAATAGTAGGTGGTGGTAAAAGTGCAGTAGTAATAGTAGGTGTAAATAGTGCTAAATTTGCTAAAAAGGTGGCAGTGGTAACAGTAGGTGGTGAATGTACTGGAAATTGTTGTAGGTTGTAGCGAAAGGAGGTAGAAGTGGTAAGAGTTGGTTGTGGTTCTTGTAAAAGTACGAGCGGGTTAAAGCAAAAGATAGTAGTAGTAATAATTGGTGGAAGTAAAAGTAGAAGATCATGGTTAAAGTGAGTGGTCGTAATGGTAATAATAGTTTAAAAGGGCTTGAAGTGGTAAAAGTAGATGTTGGTATGTGGTAGTAGTTTATAATGACAATAACTTTTGTAGAGGACCACTAGATGATGTTTCTTGCAAAATATCTATGTTCTAGACATAATAATAATAATAATAATAATAATAATTACTACTATTATTATTATTATTTTTATCATTATTATTATAACAACAGAACAATGACAATGAAAACGATAGGCCCAATGATAATGATCACAATAATGATGATTTTCTTATATAAGCAATGTTTATTATCCTCGCCGAAGTCGGAGGGATATAGATTATCCGTCAGGCTGTTCGTCCGTCCGTCCGTCCGTTGATTGAAACATAACTCTCAATCTATTTAAGTTATAAAACAAAAACTTTAGATGTGATTAAATCTCACTGAGTAGAAATGCAATGTGTAAAAACTGAAACTCTTCACTTCATAATTTTTTAATTATTCCCCTTTTCTATTTCTCCTGTTTTAAGTCTTAAACCTAAAACTTCATAACTGGTTACATCTCACTAAGTATAAGGGCAGTACATAGGAACTGTAACTCTTCACTTCATATTTTTTTAGTTATTCGCCTTTGCTACTTTTCCTATTTAGTTTTTGTTTGGACCATAACTCTAGAAGTATTGGAGATATCAAAATTAAACTTCAAAGGTGCATACTTGTAGATGTCATTAAGGAGTCATACGTAGTTATAAACCTTGAATTTATATAATTTTTGTTTCGACCATTACTCAGAAAGTATTTTAGGTATCGAAATCAAACTTCAAAGGTGCATACTAGTAGATATCATTAAGGAGTCATGCGTAGTTATAAACCTTAAATTTTATACAATTTTTGTTTTTACCATTATTCATAAAGTATTTGAGGTATCAAAACTGAACTTCATAGGTTTCAATAAGGAGCCATGCAGTACATAAGAACTTACTTTTTCACAAGTTTAGACCAAAAATTTCTGCTGTTCCGCAGCTTTTAAAGAGTGTTTTGACGTCATTTCTCTCAAAAAAGTTCATTTACTATAAGAACTTTTTCTGCTTGGCACAGCTCATTCTTTTATAGACATTGACTTAATTATAGATAAAAATACCAAATTGATTTGTCACTCAAATTCCAAGGTCAAAGTTAAAATTAAAGTCAAAGGTAAAGTTAACAGCCACACTCCAGTGGTTGGTATTACTCGTCGGGGGATATCAATTCACAGGAGTATTAAATTCTATCAATAAACAAGTGATATTGTGAAAATTAAGCCCTCTATATAATAAAAAAAACACCGGGAATGCAACGCCTTTTCCCCTCCAAGTACACGTCGGACCGAATTATATGAACGGAACACAGGGTGATAGCAACCTAGCGAGCCCCCTCGATAAAGAACACTAAAACTACCCCAAACAACCGATGATATTCTTTAATACACCATTCTTAAGGAAAAATTTAACAAATTACGCTCATTTCCTGATTTCAAAACTTGTAGTCGAAGCCGTTCGCTAACGTCACACCAACGTCGGTCCGACGTGTATTGGGTGGGGAAAATGCGTTGCATTCCTGGTGTTTTTCTGTACGGAAAATTGGCAGTATTATATTCCTATATGTACAATTGGAGCGGGGTTAGTGTTATCCAATATCATGTAATTCTATGTTTTGATTGGCTGTTAGAAGATCCGATTATTGCCGAAGCATTACGTATTTTTACGATGTACTACCCGTTGAATCAATTTGCGAAGTTGTGTTATTCCGGAAATCCTCGGAGAGAATCACGGACAGAATCACGTGACTGTCTGATAATATTGTGTAGTTATTGTTTGAAATCTATTAATAGTAACAAGTAACTGATAAGAGATAGAGGTAACTTTTTGAAGGCTGGCAAAAAATATGGCGGTTGATAAAAATGCAAAACATAGTAATTTTGTAATTACAGTTACAAAGTCATTTTTCATCAAACAATTCAATATTGTATATCATTTAAAGGGTCTGTCAACTCATATTTTACATATATAAAAACTAATTGTCAAAACTGTTCACTTTCTTGTTTGTAAATGGTTAAACTTAGTGCATCTAAGCTTCTTGGAAAATGCTGAAAAAATGCTGAAACGACAGGTATAAATTAGTTTAGTTTATTTAAATTATTTTTTTTAAAAGCAAAAGTTCAAAATCTGCTTATATTTTCAAAATATCAATTTAAAGAGCTTTCAAATGATGTAAAATGATACAATCTTTATGTTTAATGTTTTCAGATAATAAAATTCGGCTCACAAAGAAAGTAGACATCTAAAAAATTCTGTCTGGTTCCCGGTGGTACTTTGCTATGACAGTGAATGTTCCTCACCTGGTCTTTAATATGTTGAATTATATCAAAATAATCAAAGCTTGGTCATACTGTATTATCATAATTGATATTTCAAGTATAAGTCATAGTTTATTATCATAATTGATATTTCAAGTATATTTGTTATTCTATTCAAGCAAGTTTGTTATTATGTTCAAGCATGTTATTCCATATAATTCATGTTATTTTGTTACTAAACAAAACAAACACTCTTTCAGTATCATAATTATCACCATTAACACCAAGAGATATATGGAAATAAAAAGTTGAACAAATATGTTGTTTTCTTAAAAAATAGGCATTACCTTAGATGTAATTTGTCTGAACAGAAAGGTCTTCAATTTAAAGATATATAGTAAATTTCTTTTTATTAGCATCTGCAAACAAAATAGAGTGCTGTAGCTTAAGGTTCCTTAAAAGTACAATAAAAACCGTACACTCAAATGGACTCATGTCCATTTGAATTTTCCTTGTTTATTATATAAAGGGCATAATTTTTACATTATCACTTGTTTAATGATAGAATTTCAAACTCCTGTGATCAATTTAAAGAATTTCCTTGTTAATGTTGATTTCAACAAAATCATGTAATCTAAAGAATATGAGTCAATAAAATGTAAAGTAATTCTACTAAAACCATTACCAACAACAAGTACTTTGTTCACAACACCCTTGAGTACTTCTGCAGCCTCTTCCGTTTTCTGCCTGTCATAAGACATACCGTCCGTCAGAAGAATGGCGTAACGTTTGGCGGTGTTTCCGTAAATTCTCTGTGTTGGGGAATTTGCAAATACTGCTACCGCTGCTAATAAACCCTTGTCAGTAAGCGTAGCTCCAGGTGTGAAACTTATATTTTTCACAGCTTCTTTCAATACTGATTTGTTAAGGTGATCTCCAAGCTCAAACTCTATTCTCGCTTCCGTAGAATAGGTTACCACGGCAACCTGCTGATCATTTTCACCAATAGCAACAATGTCGATAAAGTCAATGATGAATTCCAGTTGCCTTTGGAAGTTATGTTTCGTCTGACTCACCGAGGAGTCCAGGACAAAAACGATATCTGCGACAGATGGCTGACATATACCTGAAGTATTTTTTATATATATAAGTTACAAGAACAAAATCCGAATATAGAAAATAAAATAAGCATTTTTGTAAGTCAAGAAAAGGACGGGTATTCGTCGTGTATGCCAGTCTCAGTAAAAAGAGTTATTTCATGTTTAGTTTAAGCTATTTCCTTCAATGACGCAACACGTTCTCGCTACTTATATTTGATCCCTAGGTTCAAAGTTTCAAATCAGAAGTCCCGCCAGTACAGAATGCGGAAATTCACTTAAGAATATCCCCATTTGGTATTCAAAACAGCTGAGTTCGGATCGGAAGTCTGACGCTCTAATATCTTGACCACTCGCCCGTCACTGCTAAATTTATGCTCCAAGAAACTAAAACATTAAACCGTCTTTATTGTATAATTGCTAATGCAAGTTTCATTTGTTTATCAAAAATACCAAACAACAGTTATCAACAGGATGGTTAAGGTCACTGTAGATATTTTACCGGTTATTTAACATTGTCAGAAAATATTTGTAAAGGAAGTAATCCCCTTTCAAAACGATATTTAGCGCGCCCACACACAAAATGTTGATTGTAATGTCGTGTCCAAAAATTTCGGTTCAAACATACCTGTTTCGCAGTTTGTTCCGTAAAATCCAGTCGGGCATTCACAAGAAAATGCATTTAACCAGTCTTGGCACGTGGCTCCGTTCTTACAAGGCGAGCTTGTACATTCGTCTATCTCTATATGAAAACAAAATTAAACACACGTTTACAGATACATCGACGGATTCTTAATAATATTATTTATTTATTTATTTATTTATTTATTTATTTATTTACTTTTATACAGAAACAGTTGAAGTATATAAATGCGTCTGTTGAGAAAGTTAATGAGAACTGCTTACAAACCGTGACACAAATTAACTTCCCTTCCTTCCTCTCTTCTTAAACACTTAATGTCCATTGTGAATCAAGTTAATTACACTCTTACCGTCCTGACAACAGTGACCTTCGTATCCGTCGACGCATGCGCAGTTATGGCCGTCATCTAAGAGGGTACCTCCATTTTCACAAAAACTGCTATAACAGACGCGGGTATAGGAAGAATCAGATGCGTTTAAACCACAAGCAAGTGCGCAAGTGTCTATATCTATAACACCTGTTGAGGCATCACAGCAAAGTGCCCTTGACTGGTACTGTTCCCCTGTTCCACATGGACAGGTTGACCAAGATCCCCACGGTTCCCATGAACATATCTCTACTGTACAAGCAGCACTTTCGCACTCCCTTGCAAACAAGATATGCCAAAGCAATATGAGAAAGTTCCACGACATCTCAATGTCTCTGTTTATGTAAAGAAAAGCTTTAAACCAAAGGGAAAATTTGGAGAATTTATTTCTACCTTATCCTCGACTAATCCATAAACACTGAATCTCAAAGTCGCACATGATTTCTCTGTCACACGGACTTGCAGTTAATTTTAACAATTATATACTACTGCAGTATTTCGAAAAGAAAAATCAATCACTGTCGCAGTTCCTAATTTTGTGAAATACAGGCAAAGATCACCGTATTTCACAGGCAAATGTCACGTACAAGGAAGTGCTATTGTTATATATACATATTGAGAAATGAAAAAAAAAAACCCTCAATAATGTTTAGTAATTTACGGTGTTCTGGCGGGCTAACCCTTTTTCGTTTCTTTTCTATTTGAAGAATGTAAGACACCAATCTGATTGAAGTACACGATCTCGCTTAGCGAATTTTAGGATATGATTTTTATCAGATTGGAAAAACAGCGCAATATAACATTGCAAACAAATAATAAAGTGATGTAAGAAAATATTTATACATTAGGAGTTTTATGTATGCTTGTGAAGGTAAGATAACACCACGATCCATATCCCAAATCATCTGAAGTTTTGGAAATGTTTGTATCTGTGAAACATCCTATCATAAATCTTACACTATTTTAGATTCGACTGTTTCCCCAACTTTACTGTTTCTACAAGAGGAGGCACCGTGGTCCAGGGGTAGAGCGCAGGGCTCCGGATCCGGAGGTCGTGAGTTCGAATCCCGTCAGAGGCGAGATTCACTCACGATCTTTACATTCCTAACCGCTGCGCGAATACTGGTATGGAACCCAGGAAGCAGTCACCGAGCTTGGTGAATCTGAGTTGTAAGAACTTGTATCGCAATCAATGTAAAATAAATGAGTCTAAACTAACTAGAAACAAAAAAATAATGATCCATGTCAAAAGTTTTCGGACGGGAACGGCAACGATGCCATGAATGTAGCAACAGCTCGAATTTTTTCTTCGAAAAAGTCGAGCTAAAAATGAAGCGCGCGTATCAGATGAAAAATTAAGCTCTGGATCCTTCGAAATGCTACGGCTGTAACATTGTTTCCAAATTTTCTTTCTGCAAAGATCAATAGTTAGTGCGCATAATATTATTTTTTTGGGTGTAGGGGGTTTGGGCAGACAATAGATCTGTGCAGATGAGTAACTTTATTCTGGTTTGTTGATTTAGTTTTAAATAATATAATTCATTTTGAAAACTGAGATAACGTGTTGCTTGCCTGTCAGTGGAATACTGGAGTTGTCAGTTGTGCTGATTATATGGTATGTAATGGCAACGTAAAGGTCATGGATACTGAAATTTATTTTTCTTACCTATCCCAAAGACAGGTTTCGTCAGAAAGTATTTACAATTTAAATACAAAAGAAACATTTAATAAAGTATTCACTCCTGGTTACTATCCAGGGTCAGGGTCATTTGGGGTACACTGCACTGCCCAAAAAAGGACCCGTTTAATGTCGTCAATAATGACTGTGGTATTAACCTTCTGAGTAATTTTGGCAAACTAGTGTTCTGTCTAGTTGAGAGGAAAAGTGGATGACGAAAATTTTTTCAGACGCCATGATTGATATCTCCGACGGTTGCACTATCGTAGAAGCAAATTTTGTACTACATCATGTTATTTCTATGTGGTCAAAACTGTTCTGTTCTAATGAAGGAATATGACCCAGTCTACAGGAATATGATCCAGTCTAAAGGAATATGATCCAGGCTACAGGAATATGATCCAGGCTACAGGAATATGATCCAGTCTACAGGTATATGATCCAGTCTAAAGGAATATGATCCAGTCTAAAGGAATATGATCCAGTCTACAGGAATATGATCCAGTCTAAAGGAATATGATCCAGGCTACAGGAATATGATCCAGTCTACAGGAATATGATCCAGTCTACAGGAGTGCACTTTTCTACGATCCTAAACAGTAAAAGTATATGCTAGCATTCCATTGTAAAATCATGTGTACAGTACTGCAGTTCGCCCTATTCCAGTTAGTTTCAGAAAAGGTCAAAATAAGTTACCGGCTGTGTTTTCCCTCTAGATTTTTTTCTTCTTTCTTTTTACAAAAAAGAACAGTTCATATTGACTTTGGTGTTTACAAATTATGTATCACCATGTTTTGGTTTGCCGACGGTATAGGCATTATAGTGAAATTTTTCGTAGATTTACAAACGTAGCCTTTATATTCATTATCTATTTTTAGTACAAGAAGCCAAGTAAAGATCATGGACGTTTGTTTTAGAACAACGAACAGCTTGAGGTAAATGACGATTTCAAATACCTCGTTTTTAATTATACAGTTTGTTTCCATTTATCAATAAAAATCTATTCGGTAAAAGTCTGAGAACTATGTATGTACTTCTCGTTTAGGTTAAGAAATATAAAATGAAACCACATATACACAAAAAGTATAATTACAGTTGATTCCCGTTTATTTATTTAATTATTTATTTGTATAAGTTTTTTTAATCTAAAGATATTGAGAGACACCATTTGGAATTTTGTAAGACTTTTGGGGTGGTGGGAGGTGTGAAACAGTTCTTCAAATTCCACTGTTTATGCGGAACTGGGGTGATACCCGATATCTATAAACGGGTTATTGTGCAGATAGTTCCGATCATTAAACATAAATTGAAACAATGTACTATAAAAAAACATTTAATCAAAGCCACTATCGAAAATTTATGTTCTTTAAAATGTGGTGCCTTTTTCTCTATCTTTTTGAGTTTATTTATCGTCGGTATCGGTTACCCATATTACCGACGCCCCTTGCAGAGATTAGTTATTTTATGTTATGGGGGATAGTGCAAGATACAGGAAGCATCCCATTCCAGAGACACCCCTGGTTCTTAAGCATGCTCAGTGCACATCACTCATCCGAAAAGCAATTATTAAAGTTAGTGGAGGAGCGGGGGATCGATCTTGGGACCCCTGGGTTACCAGTCCAGCGCGTTACCACTGGACCGCTGATCCGCTTTTATGTGATGCCTATGAAGATTATCTTTAATACTTGATAGATACGCACATGTAATACGTCACTTTGATACACAAAATGTCGAATTGACGATGACCTGAATTGTACGCCGTAGAAATAATATACCTTCTTTTTTGTCAATCATTATAAATTTTCAGCAAGTAATTGCATTGATCGCTAATATCCGTAATCATTATATTTGGTATGGACGAAAAATTAATACTTTAAATATGTTATTGTCTAGTATGTCCCTGATCCCTCATATTGGAACATTTCACAAAGAAGCATAGTTATATGTTCACCACAAACAAGTATATAACAAAAGAGAGAGTGGGTAATTTCTTTGTTATCAGATTAATAGTCAGATAATGGATTGGTGAATAAGTTGCAAGTAGGAGTTACAAATTTAAATGTGGTATAAAGCATAGTTAGTCTATCCATGACCATAAGTTTTCATCTTTGAAACTTAGTTTAATAAATATAATTTGAGAGTTTCTCCTGAGTTTCCGCAGTCCACTCCAGATATCAGTTGCAAGAATTTGTTTCCCAATCAATATAAGATGAAAATATTTAAACTGAACAATACCTAACTGAACTGAACCTAATTTTACTTAGACAAACTAAACTGTAATAAACTAGATTTAAACAGACTAAACTAAAAAAACTAAACTAGGGCAAAACATAAACAACATTTACTAATAACAAACAAAATCAAGACAAAAATAAAGTAAAATAAACTAACTCAACTAACACATGACAAAACTTAACGCAAACCAACCTAACTAAAACACGACAAAACTAAAAGTTAACCAACTTAAATAAGACACGACAAAACTAAACGTTAACCAACCTAACTAAGACACGACAAAACTAAACGTTTACCAGCTTAACTAAGACACGACAAAACTAAACGTTAACCAACTTAACTAAGACACGACTCAACTAAACGTTAACCAACCTAACTAAGACAGGACAAAACTAAACGTTTACCAGCTTAACTAAAACACGACAAAACTAAAAGTTAACCAACTTAAATAAGACACGACAAAACTAAACGTTAACCAGCTTAACTAAGACACGACAAAACTAAACGTTTACCAGCTTAACTAAAACACGACAAAACTAAAAGTTAACCAACTTAAATAAGACACGACAAAACTAAACGTTAACCAACCTAACTAAGACACGACAAAACTAAACGTTTACCAGCTTAACTAAGACACGACAAAACTAAACGTTAACCAACTTAACTAAGACACGACTCAACTAAACGTTAACCAACCTAACTAAGACAGGACAAAACTAAACGCAAACCAACCTAACTAAAACACGACAAAACTAAAAGTTAACCAAATTAACTAAGACACAACAAAATTAAACGTTAACCAGCTTAACTAAGACACAACAAAAATAAATGTTAAACATATTAACTAAGACACGACAAAACTAAACCTTAACCGACTTAACTAAGACACGACAAAACTAAACGTTTACCAGCTTAACTAAGACACGACAAAACTAAACGTTAACCAACTTAACTAAGACACGACTCAACTAAACGTTAACCAACCTAACTAAGACACGACAAAACTAAACCTTAACCAATCTAACTAACACACGACAAAACTAAACGCAAACCAACCTAACTAAAACACAACAAACCTAAAAGTTAACCAACTTAACTAAGACACGACAAAACTAAACGTTAACCAGCTTTACTAAGACACGACAAAACTAAATATTAACCAACTTAACTAAACACGACAAAACTAAACGCAAACCAACCTAACTAAAACTGGACAAAACTAAAAGTTAACCAATTTAACTAAGACACGACAAAACTAAACGTTAACCAACCTAACTAAGACACGACAAAACTAAACGTTAACCAATTTAACTAAGACACGACAAAACTAAACGTTAACCAACCTAACTAAGACACGACAAAACTAAACGTTAACCAATTTAACTAAGACACGACAAAACTAAACCTTAACCGACTTAACTAAGACACGACAAAACTAAACGTTAACCAGCTTAACTAAGACACGACAAAACAAAAACGTTAACCACCTTAACTAAAACACGACAAAACTAAACGTTAACCAACTTAACTAAGACACGACAAAACTAAACGTTAACCAGCTTAACTAAGACACGACAAAACTAAACGTTAACCAACCTAACTAAGACACGACAAAACTAAACGTTAACCGACTTAACTAAGACACGACAAAACTAAACGTTAACCAGCCTAACTAAGACACGACAAAACTAAACGTTAACCAACCTAACTAAGACACGACAATACTAAACGTCAACCAACTTAACTAAGACACGACAAATTTAAACGTTAATCAGCTAAACTAAGACACGACAAAACTAAACGTTAACCTGCTTAACTAAGACACGACAAAACTAAACGTTAACCAACCTAATTAAGACACGACAAAACTAAACCTATACCAGCTTAACTAAGACACGACAAAACTGAACGTTAACCAGCTTAAGTATGACACGACAAAACTAAACGTTAACCAGCTTAAATATGACAGGTCAAAACTAAACGTTAACCAGCTTAACTAAGGCACGACAAAACTAAATGTTAACCAGCTTTACTAAGACACGACAAAACTAAACGTTAACCGGCTTAACTAAGACATGAGAAAACGAAACGTTAGTCAGCTAAACTAAGACACGACAAAACTAAACGTTTACCAGCTTAACTATGACACGACAAAACTAAACGTTAAGCAACTAAACTATGAGACGACAAAACTAAACGTTAATCAATTTAACTAAGACACGACAAAACTAAACGTTAATCAACTTAACTAAGACACGACAAAACTTAACGTTAATCAATTTAACTAAGACACGACAAAACTAAACGTTAACCGGCTTAACTAAGACACGACAAAAAAACATTATCCAGCTTAACTCAGACACAACAAAACTAAACTTAAACCAACTTAACTAAGAAAAAACAAAAATAAACGTTAGCCAGCTTAACTTAGACACCACAAACTAAACGTTAACCGACTTAACTATGACACGACAAAACTAAACATTAATCAACTTAACTAAGACACGACAAAACTAAACGTTTACAAGCTTAACTAAGACACAACAAAACTGAACTTTAACCAGCTTACCTATGACACGACAAAACTAAACGTTAACCAGCTTAAATATGACACGTCATAACTAAACGTTAACCAGCTTAACTAAGACACGACAAAACTAAATGTTAACCATCTTAAATAAGACACGACAAAACTAAACGTTAACTAGCTTAACTAAGACATGAGAGAACTAAACGTTAATCAGCTAAACTAAGACACGACAAAACTAAACGTTTACGAGCTTAACTATGACACGACAAAACTAGACGTTAACCAACTTAACTATGAGATGACAAAACTAAACGTTAACCAACTTAACTTAGACACGACAAAACTAAACATTAGCCAGCTTAACTCAGACACGACAAAACTAAACGTTAATCAACTTAACTTAGACACGACAAATCTTAACGTTAATCAACTTAACTAAGACACGACAAAACTGAACGTTAACCAGCTGAACTAATACACGACAAAAAACATTACCAAGCTTTACTAAGACACAACAAAACTAAACTTTAACCAACTTAACTAAGACAAAACAAAAATAAACGTTAACCAGCTTAACTTAGACACCACAAAGTAAACGTTAAACGACTTATTTATGACACGACAAAACTAAACGTTAATCAACTTAACTAAGACACGGCAAAACTAAATGTTAACCACCTTAACTAAGACACGACAAAACTAAACGTTAACCGGCTTAACTAAGACATGAATTAACTAAACGTTAGTCAGCTTAACTAAGACACGACAAAACTAAACGTTTACCAGCTTAACTATGACACGACAAAACTAAACGTTAACCAGCTTAACTAAGACACGACAAAACTAAATGTTAACCATCTTAACTAAGACACGACAAAACTAAATGTTAACCAGCTTAACTAAGACATGAGAGAACTAAACGTTTATCAGCTAAACTAAGAAACGACAAAACTAAACGTTTACGAGCTTACGTTTGACACGACAAAACTAGACGTTAACCAACTTAACTATGAGATGACAAAACTAAACGTTAACCAACTTAACTTAGACACGACAAAACTAAACATTAGCCAGCTTAACTCAGACACGACAAAACTAAACGTTAATCAACTTAACTTAGACACGACAAAACTTAACGTTAATCAACTTAACTAAGACACGACAAAACTGAACGTTAACCAGCTGAACTAAGACACGACAAAAAACATTACCAAGCTTTACTAAGACACAACAAAACTAAACTTTAACCAACTTAACTAAGACAAAACAAAAATAAACGTTAGCCAGCTTAACTTAGACACCACAAAGTAAACGTTAAACGACTTATTTATGACACGACAAAACTAAACGTTAATCAACTTAACTAAGACACGACAAAACTAAATGTTAACCATCTTAACTAAGACACGAAAAAACTAAACGTTAACCGGCTTAACTAAGACATGAGAAAACTAAACGTTAGTCAGCTAAACTAAGACACGACAAAACTAAACGTTTACGAGCTGAACTATGACACGACAAAACTAAACGTTAACCAACTTAACTATGAGGCGACAAAACTAAACGTTAACCAACTTAACTAAGACACGACAAAACTAAACATTAGCCAGCTTAACTCAGACACGACAAAACTAAACGTTAATCAACTTAACTGATACACGACAAAACTTAACGTTAATCAATTTTACTAAGACACGACAAAACTGAACGTTAACCAGCTGAACTAAGACACAACAAAAAAACATTACCCAGCTTAACTCAGACACAACAAAACTAAACTTTAACCAACTTAACTAAGAAAAAACAAAAATAAACGTTAGCCAGCTTAACTTAGACACCACAAAGTAAACGTTAACCGACTTAACTATGACACGACAAAACTAAACGTTAATCAACGTAACTAAGACACGACAAAACTGAACGTTAACCAGCTTAACTATGACACGACAAAACTAAACGTTAACCAGCATAAATATGACACGTCAAAACTAAACGTTAACCAGCTTAACTAAGACACGACAAAAAAACATTACCAAGCTTAACTAACGTTAGCCAGCTTAACTTAGACACCACAAAGTAAACGTTAACCGACTTAACTATGACACGACAAAACTAAACGTTAATAAATTTAACTAAGACAAAACAAAACTAAATGTTAACCATCTTAACTTAGACACGACAAAACTAAACGTTAACCGGCTTAACTAAGACATGAGAGAACTAAACGTTAGTCAGCTAAACTAAGACACGACAAAACTAAACGTTTACGAGCTTAACTATGACACGACAAAACTAGACGTTAACCAACTTAACTATAAGACGACAAAACTAAACGTTAACCAACTTAACTTAGACACGACAAAACTAAACGTTAGCCAGCTTAACTAAAACACGACAAAACTTAACGTTAATCAACTTAACTAAGACACGACAAAACTTAACGTTAATCAACTTAACTAAGACACGACAAAACTGAACGTTAACCAGCTGAACTAAGACACGACAAAAAAACATTACCAAGCTTAACTAACGTTAGCCAGCTTAACTTAGACACCACAAAGTAAACGTTAACCGACTTAACTATGACACGACAAAACTAAACGTTAATAAATTTAACTAAGACAAGACAAAACTAAACCTTAACCAACTGAACTAAGACATGACAAATCTAAACGTTAGCCAGCTTAACTAAAACACGTCAAAACTAAACGTTAACCAGCTTAAATATGACACGACAAAACTAAATGTTAACCAGCTTAACTAAGACACGGGAAAACTAAAAGTTAACCGGCTTAACTAAGACATAAGAAAACTAAACGTTAATCAACTTGACTAAGACACGACAAAACTTAACGTTAATCAACTTAACTAAGACACGACAAAACTAAACGTTAACCAGCTGAACTAAGACACGACAAAAAAACATTACCCAGCTTAACTCAGACAGAACAAAACTAAACTTTAACCAACTTAACTAAGAAAAAACAAAAATAAACGTTAGCCAGCTTAACTATGACACGACAAAACTAAACGTTAATCAAATTAACTAAGACAAGACAAAACTAAACGTTAACCAACTGAACTAAGACATGACAAATCTAAACGTTAGCCAGCTTAACTTAAACACGTCAAAACTAAACGTTAACCAGCTTAAATATGACACGACAAAACTAAATGTTAACCAGCTTAACTAAGACACGAGAAAACTAAACGTTAACCGGCTTAACTAAGACATGAGAAAACTAAACGTTAGTCCGCTAAACTAACCCACGACAAAACTAAACGTTTACGAGCTTAACTATGACCCGACAAAACTAAACGTTAACCAACTTAACTATGACACGACAAAACTAAACTTTAACCAGCTTATCTATAACACGACAAAACTAAATGTTAGCCAACTTAACTATGACACGACAAACTAATTGTTAACCAGCTTAACTAAGACACGCCAAAACTAAATATTAACCAGCTTAACTAAGACATGACAAACCTAAACGTTAACCGGCTTAACTAAGACATGAGAAAACTAAACGTCAGCCAGCTAAACTAAGACACGACAAAACTAAATGTTTACCAACTTAACTAAGACACGACTAAACTAAAGATTAACCGGCTTAACTAAGACATGAGAAAACTAAACGTTAGCCAGCTTAACTAAAACACGACAAAACTAAACGTTAACTAACTTAACTAAGACACAACACAACTAAAGGTTAACCAGCTTAACTAAGACATAAGAAAACTAAACGTTAGCCAGCTTAACTAAACCACGACAAAACTAAACGTTAACCAACTTATCTAAGACACGACAAAACTAAACATTAACCAGCTTTACTAAGACACGACAAAACTAAACGTTAACCAGCTTAACTATGACACGACAAAACTAAACGTTAATCAACCTAACTAAGACACGACTAAACTAAACATTAACCGGCTTAACTAAGACATGAGAAAACTAAACGTCAGCCAGCTAAACTAAGACACGACAAAACTAAATGTTTACCAACTTAACTAAGACACGACTAAACTAAACATTAACCGGCTTAACTAAGACATGAGAAAACTTAACGTCAGCCAGCTAAACTAAGACACGACAAAACTAAATGTTTACCAACTTAACTAAGACACGACTAAACTAAACATTAACCGGCTTAACTAAGACATGAGAAAACTAAACGTAAGCCAGCTTAACTAAAACACGACAAAACTAAACGTTAACTAACTTAACTAAGACACAACAGAACTAAAGGTTAACCAGCTTAACTAAGACATAAGAAAATTAAACGTTAGCCAGCTTAACTATGACACGACAAAACTAAACGTTAACCTGCTTAACTATGACACAACAAAACTAAACGTTAACCTGCTTAACTATGACACGACAAAACTGAACGTTAACCAACTTAACTAAGACACGACAAAACTAAACGTTTACCAACCTAACTAAGACACGACAAAACTAAACGTTTACCAGCTTAACTAAGACACGTCAAAACTAAACGTTAACCAGCTTAACTATGACACGACAAAACTAAACGTTAACCAGCTTAAATATGACACGACAAAACTAAACGTTAATCAACCTAACTAAGACACGACAAAACTAAACGTTAACCAGCTTAACTAAGACACGACTAAACTAAACGTTAACCAGCTTAACTATGACACGACAAAACTAAACGTTAACCAGCTTAACTATGACACGACAAAACTAAACGTTAACCAGCTTAAATATGACACGACAAAACTAAACGTTAATCAACCTAACTAAGACAAGACAAAACTAAACGTTAACCAGCTTAACTAAGACACGACTAAACTAAACGTTAACCAGCTTAACTATGACACGACAAAACTAAACGTTAACCTGCTTAACTATGACACGATAAAACTAAACGTTAACCAACTTAACTATGACACGACAAAACTAAACGTTAATCAACCTAACTAAGACACGACTAAACTAAACATTAACCGGCTTAACTAAGACATGAGAAAACTAAACGTCAGCCAGCTAAACTAAGACACGACAAAACTAAATGTTTACCAACTTAACTAAGACACGACTAAACTAAACATTAACCGGCTTAACTAAGACATGAGAAAACTTAACGTCAGCCAGCTAAACTAAGACACGACAAAACTAAATGTTTACCAACTTAACTAAGACACGACTAAACTAAACATTAACCGGCTTAACTAAGACATGAGAAAACTAAACGTAAGCCAGCTTAACTAAAACACGACAAAACTAAACGTTAACTAACTTAACTAAGACACAACAGAACTAAAGGTTAACCAGCTTAACTAAGACATAAGAAAATTAAACGTTAGCCAGCTTAACTATGACACGACAAAACTAAACGTTAACCTGCTTAACTATGACACAACAAAACTAAACGTTAACCTGCTTAACTATGACACGACAAAACTGAACGTTAACCAACTTAACTAAGACACGACAAAACTAAACGTTTACCAACCTAACTAAGACACGACAAAACTAAACGTTTACCAGCTTAACTAAGACACGTCAAAACTAAACGTTAACCAGCTTAACTATGACACGACAAAACTAAACGTTAACCAGCTTAAATATGACACGACAAAACTAAACGTTAATCAACCTAACTAAGACACGACAAAACTAAACGTTAACCAGCTTAACTAAGACACGACTAAACTAAACGTTAACCAGCTTAACTATGACACGACAAAACTAAACGTTAACCAGCTTAACTATGACACGACAAAACTAAACGTTAACCAGCTTAAATATGACACGACAAAACTAAACGTTAATCAACCTAACTAAGACAAGACAAAACTAAACGTTAACCAGCTTAACTAAGACACGACTAAACTAAACGTTAACCAGCTTAACTATGACACGACAAAACTAAACGTTAACCTGCTTAACTATGACACGATAAAACTAAACGTTAACCAACTTAACTAAGACACGACAAAACTAAACGTTAACCAGCCTAACTAAGACACGACAAAACTAAACGTTTACCAGCTTTACTAAGACACGACAAAACTGAACGTTAACCAGCTTAACTAAGACACGAGAAAACTTATTGTTAACCAACCTAACTAAGACACGACAAAACTAATTGTTAACCGGCTTAACTAAACACGACAAAACTAAACGTTTACCGGCTTAACTAAGACATGAGTAAACTAAACGTTAGCCAGCTAAACTAAGACACGACAAAAACTAAACGTTAACCAGTTTAACTAAGACACGACAAAACTAAACGTTAACCGGCTTAACTAAGACATAAGAAAACTAAACGTTAGCCAGCTTAACTATAACACGAAAAAAGTAAACGTTAACCAACTTAACTAAGACACGACATAAATAAACGTTAACCAGCTTAACTAAGACACGACAAACATAAACGTTAACCAGCTTAACTATGACACAACAAAACTAAACTTTAACCAGCTTATCTATGACACGTCAAACCTAAACGTTAACCAACCTAACTAAGACACGACAAAACTAAACGTTTACCAGCTTAACTAAGACAAGACAAAACTGAACGTTAACCAACTTAACTATAACACGACAAAACTCAACGTTAACCAGCTTAACTATGACACGTCAAAACTAAACGTTAACCAGCTTAACTAAGACACGACAAAACTAAACGTTAACCAGCTTAACTAAGACACGACAAAACTAAACGTTAACCAGCCTAACTAAGACACAACAAAACTAATTGTTAACCAACCTAACTAAGACACAACAAAATTAAACGTTAACCAGCTTAACTAAGACACGACAAAACTAAATGTTAACCAACCTAACTAAGACACGACAAAACTAATTGTTAACCAACCTAACTAAGACACGACAAAACTAAACGTTAACCAACCTTACTAAGACACGACAAAACTAAACGTTTACCAGCTTAACTAAGACACGACAAAACTAAACGTTAAGCAACCTAACAAAGACACGACAAAACTAAACGTTAACCAGCTTAACTAAGACAAAATGAAACTAAACTGTGACAAAAATAAAGAAAAATAAACTGAAATATGGTTATAATAAATTAATAAGTACTGAACAAAATGTCACAGAATGATGACAGGCCCAGTATATTTTTCTTTCGACAGCATAACATTTCAGTCAACAGAAAACAACGTAACAGAATACTTAACATATTAGGTTTCTGTAATTAGGTATCAGAATAATGAACCATAGGGCGAGTTTGAGATAACCTAACATTATGTGTTTTAACGCAATAATATATCGACTTTTACAACATAATTGTAATGGAGTGATCATAACCATCTGATAAGAGCATAGAACGAGATTTCATCTGAATAGCACGAATGAATAACAGAACAAAGCAAAGGTTTTTAAAATAAGACAGTCAAAGCGTTTCAAAGACGTTGCATTATGGCCGCCGGAAAAACTGTCACAGCAATTATACAGAACGAAAATATCTTAAATACACGGAGAAACATAATGAGAAAGAAACTATAGAACAGATGGTCTACAATTAGGAGACCAATTAATTTACATAGTTTGCGTGTTATAAGACAGTCACTTTTACTAAACCTATCTGACAAGAAAATAAAAAGTACTGAATGTATACTTAAAATACAATGTACTTAAATTATATGATTGGGCAGGTAAACAACCCTCTTTCATTAAGTGCGAGGTTCAGCTAAGTTTGACAATATAACATGTAGATTATTGTAATAATACATTCTTACGAAAAAGCAATCCCGTAACAGAAAGATGCAATGCATCTTAGAATACACAACCCAGAGCGGGATTCGAACTCCGAGCTTTGCGCATCGAAGACCAACCAACCTCTAACCATCGATTCTTTGACTCAGTGGTTAGAGTGTTGGCCTTCGATGCGCTAAGATCAGGGTTCGAATCCCGCTCTGGGTTGTGTATTCTAAGATGCATTGCATCTTTCTGTTACGGACTTTCTTGTTCTTAAGAACATAATAATAAGAAGATACGTAGAAGATAATATTGACTTTTATGTACTGGTAACGATTGTTCAAGTGAAGGTCACTGGATAATTATTTCACCAATCAGGAAATTATCGAAAAAATACCCTAATCACCAATATGTCATTTGACGATTATAAATTTCAATAATGACATTAGTACTTCAATGGGGCGAAATAGGGGAATCCTAGCCTCATTTTTATGGTAAACGATATTGAACAGATTTCAAAATTTATGTACCATCTTCAGAGCTTCATTTTCTGTATAATTACTGGTATGATGACGAAATGAAAACGTGTGCGGGCTAAATGTAATATGAGAATTGGTTACACAGGTAGCAGGGTCAATTTCGCATGATAAATGTCCTGTTAATTTGACTTCTTTCCGAACCCTGTCTCAAAGATTCAAACGAATGAGGAACATTGAAGGAACCCGAGTCTGGGCTAATAGAATTTTTAAAACATGCCCAGTATAAACCATTGCCACACGCGCGGTTTATTTTTAGATTTGGATGGTTTCCGCAAGATTTCACACGAAGTTATATGCAGCGTTTTTAATAGCCTACAATATTTTTGAACCATAACGCCAGTTTTCACTAATTTTACAATATATTTAGCATATTTTAGGGTATCCAGGTGCTTGTGTTGGAGTGGGAGTATGTACAGCGACTCCGACGGACTTTCAATGTTGATCGTTTGATCAAACTTTATTGACTGTTTATCTAGAGAATATTTACTCCAAGAATCAAGCGTTAATTTAAATCCGGTAGATGTTTTTTAAGACACCCATTTGTTTTGGGTTATGCCCCTTTGGGCATCACCCAGTATAGTGGCGAGTTTGCTAACTGCGACAGAGCGTCTAATGACAACAAAATATGTAACAGCGTATTTTCGAACATCCTTATTCTGCGGCCTACTATCCTATCTGCGACCCCATTTGCGACCTTGCAATCATTAGATTTCTCATAATGTTTACTAGCGAGAGTGCCAAATATTTGTTTGTGTTTTTACGTAAAAGATGTGTTTAAATTTAGCAAAGACATTGATTGTAATTGATATAGTATTTTGAATAGGTTTTAATAACGACAGCAATAAAATTAAAAATTACATACTGTATGTACAACAGACTTACAATCTCCTAGAATTCTGAAAATGCCTATAATGCCAGCCGGCGATGTAAGCGTTGCTAAAATAACTGTGTATTGCTCTATCTATCTGAGCTTATTTATTGTCGGTATTTATAGTGCATTCATTACATCCTGTGCTTGTAAATACTTATAATATTGTATATTGTAATAAAATGGCTTGCAAACTTTGTTTACACTCTGACAATATATACTTACATGGACAGAAACATTGAAGCAAGAACATAACAAGCAATGTCGCAAGAAATATTGCATCAAGTTGTGATCACATGTACAATCAATTTTGAGCATAACCCATTGGGTGTTTTTTTAAGCTGCCAACTTATTTTCTAATATTGTTACCCACTTACCCACTTGAGTTACTGTGAGTGCTTTAGCGACATAAATTGAATAACTGAAACTTGTGTGGTTTGTTCAACAAATCTGTTAACCTGTTTTTGGGGGTTATGCGCCTTAGGGACAACAAAAATGCAAAATACAGTGATTTCATTTCAAATGTGTAAGTGAATATAATACACACTGGAAATATTGGTCTTGTAAAATGTAAAACTGCTATGCTGTTCCGTTTTTATTATTTTCCCTTTTTAATTCTATTTTCGATACTTAAATTATTTGAAAAAATAGATGATCGTAGTTGAGTTCTCAAAGAAAATATTTAATAGTCTATACACTACATCCTGTGTTTTTAAAGACTTATAATACTATCATAGTCTATGTATTGTAATAAAATTACTTGCTTTGTTCACACACTGACAGTATTCACTAACATGGACAGAAACATTAAAACAGGAAGACAACTATCAATATCGCAAGAAATATTGTATCAAGGTGTGAGCACATGTAAAATTTCAACTATTTGGCATAACCCATTGGATGCTTTTTTAAGCAGCCAATTTGTTAATAGTACAGAAGATAGAAGGAGAGGTAATCGGCCAATTTATTACACCTTTCATCAAGCAAGAAGTATTCTTTCATCGGATAAAAACAAATGCATTGCAATTACTGTTGACTTCTGATACGCATATGATTTAAAATTTAAAAAAGAAACGGACAATTTATTATCCAAATAAATATCTTGAAGCCATTACATCTATCTAGTACTGACATCTGTCACCATTTTCAGTTAACTGTCAATTTAAAAACAAAATACTCACATTTTATTTAAGGAAGTAGAAACCAATTTTCATACAAATAGATTTTAGCGGTTTTAAAAATGTAAATAGGTATGCGATATATTCTAAACTACACGCGTCTCTTAACTTTGAAGATAGAAAAATTACCTTAACCAAACTCCACGAAGTACAAGAATTGAGGGGAGAACACTGAAAGGAAATGGGAGGTGTTGGGCAGACCATGAACAGGGTAATAGGGTTAGCCATTATTAGAGGCAATCCTTCGATTCATGTTCACTCCCTAACTTCTACATTCAAACGCTAGTTTAGATAACTTTATACTTTTCTGTATAAAAATGCTCCATGTACATTTGCACCCACAGTAAAGATCTGTACATGTACTTTGTACTGTAGGCACTTTGTCGCCGTGTTTTTAGGTGCTTTGTTTATTGGAGAGGTCATCAGACCTCTCCACAGTGTTGGCTTTAATTGCTGGCGGCATCCATTTTTGCGTATCGAATTTTAGTTAATGATCTCATATTAAGCCTAAAATCATGAAAACCAGTCTACAAAGATAGTTATGCGCATGCTCCGAATCAAAATACGAATTCATTTAAACGAAACCAAAATTTAACATCGGGTCAAAACGGTCCATGGTTAAAACGGCTCAAAACGGCCCATTATTAAAACGGCCCATTATGAACAGAACGTACAGAATAATTTTGTATTCCCTTAACTAAACACACAAAAATACAATTATAGGGATGCATTTCTTATTATGCATGCTACTTTTTAAAAACTACAAATTCTAAAATGCATTTTTTTTTCTCAGAAACTCATCAGCCTGTTGAACAAATTATTAATATTTAGCCAACGTCCATCGTCGGTGACCCCCGGTACATATTCCGCACAACTACATTATGTACGGTAGATAAATAGAGTGAAACGGAATGGATCGAACGTGGGTTTCTGACGATGGCCAAGGTCATGAAAAAATGGTAAATATTTTTCACGAATTTCAGAGCATTTTTGATAAGTCCATTTCTTCGATTTGGATCAAATTTACGCCCTTTTAATATTTAGTCCAGCTTAACAGATACTATCGTTGATTATTTTGTAAAACATTTGGACTAAGAAAGGTGTAATAAAAGCTTGAAAGGGAAAACAAAACTTAATGAGCCTAAAAAAGCAGCAGCTTAACATGGGAGTTCTGGCTTCAACAACTACATGCATTGTTGTAAAAGAGGGGGGAGTAAAGCCTTAGGGGCTTATAAGAAGATCCCCAAGATTCTACAAGGTATGAAATACATGAGGTTTATTAATTTGTTTCATTTATTTAGATAATAGATACGCCACTATAAAAACATTTGAAATAACTAAGTTATAGTCAGTTTCGGTCATTTTGCCTAATTAGCTATAACTATTAATAGTAGTTAGGTTAGTAGTTTTTATAATTATTTAAGTCACAGAACGTTTAAACAAGGAAAATTCAAATGGACTTGAGTCCATTTGAGTGTACGGTTTTTACTGCATTTTTAAGGAACCTTTAGCTACAGCATTCTATTTTGTTTTCAGACGCCAGTAAAAAGAAATTTAATATATATCTTTAAATTGATTACCTGTCTTGTTCAGACATATTATAACTAATGTAATGCACAGTTTTTAACGAACAACAACATAATTGTTCAACCTTTTATTTCCATATATCTCTTGACGTTAATGGTGATAATTATGATTATTCTGAAACAGTGTTTGTTTTGTTAAGTAATAAATAACGTGAATTTCATGGAATAACATGCTTGAACAGAATAACAAACTTGCTTGAATAGAATAACAAATATACTTGTAATATCAATTATGATAATAAACTATGACCATGCTTTGATTACTTTGATATAATTCAACATATTAAAGACCAGGTGAGGAACAGTCACTGTCGTAGCAAAGTACTTCCAGGAACCAGACAGAATTTTTAACTTAAGATGTCTTTTTTCTTCGTGAGCCGAATTTTATTATTTGAAAACATTAAACATAAAACATTGTATCATTTTACATCATTTGAAAGCTCTTTAAATTCATATTTTGAAAATATAAGCAGATTTTGAATTTTTGCTTTTTAAAAAGAGAACTAAACTAATTTATACCTGTCGTTTCAGCATTTTTTCAGCATTTTTCTAGCAGCTTAGATCCACTAAGTTTAACCATTTACAAACAAGAAAGTGAACAGTTTTGAAAATTATTTTTTATATATGTAAAATTTGCGTTTACAGACCTTTTAAATGATATAAAATATTGAATTGTTTGATGAAAAATGACTTTGTAACTGTAATTACAAAATTACTATGTTTTGCATTTTTATCAACCGCCATATTTTTGCCAGCCATCAAAAAGTTACCTGTATCTCTTATCAGTTACTTGTTACTATTAATAGATTTCAAAACAATAACATAAATTATGTTCCTACACAATATTACCAGACAGTCACGTGATTCTGTTCGTAATTCTGTCCGAGGATTTCCGGAATATCACAACTTCGCAAATTGATTCAACAGGTAGTACATCGTAAAAATACGTAATGCTTCGGCAATAATCGGATCTTCTAACAGCCAATCAAAACATAGAATTACATAATATTGGATAACAATAACCCCGCTCCAATTGTACATATAGGAATATAATACTGGCAATTTTCCGTACAGAAAATTCAAAATGATCTTGGAAACAAGTAGATTCATTCTTTCAGTGACGACAGCTGCTGACCTCTCTTTGGCTTACTTTTTAAAGGAAGCCAACTTGTGTTGTTCTGCACTGGAATAAAATGGCGAAGTCACACGAAACCGTTACATGTACAGCTTAGAAAAGTTTGTAATAAGGAACGCGCATGTTATTGGACTTTACGAAAACAATTTTACGATGCTGGTTTTTTTTTTCTATCCGTTGCACGAACTCTTAAAAATACATGAATATGACAGAATTATAACCAGTACAAATTTGATACTAGGAAAAACATAATTTACCTGACATTTTGATCACTTTGTTTCTTTATTACTTGTACTATAAACGACTGTATATTTGTTTTATAGAGTGAGTATTGTTTTTTTTATGGCGCCAGGTTCCTTTACGCGTTCCTAGTAAACATAAAATTGAGTGCACATGATACCTTTAAGAGAATTTGTGTATGGTAACAATCAAAACGACAGTCGTAAGTGGCTTAACCGAGAATGTTTACAAAGCTGCAAGCTCAAAAGCTCAAAGCTCTTTTATTATTTAGTGAATTTAAGATGAATAAGATTTCGAATATCATGACCATCATCATCGTCATCATCATCACCAGTGCTCAACCAGAAGCGGCAGAAACAATATAACAGTCTGTTACAATTCATCATACATTAGTCTATCAGCATTTTCATCATTATCATCACGATTATCAGCAGAAAAACATTACTAAAATTCTTATCATAAAAAATCTTTAATACGCCATATTCAGATAAGACATTTTTCAAGTCAATACCGTGTTTTGTTCAGTTATGTATTTGTTTGAGTATTTTGGGTTTTTTTACTTTTTCAAGACGTATTTTTCATAGTAAAGCTTACTTATTTTGGATAAAAATGGAGCTCCTACAAGTTATATTTAAGAAAGTGCGAAGCTTAGGCTCAGCAAACTGACTGTGTATACGTTTGTTTTTACTTTTGCATCGAAAAATGTATCTTTATAAATTTTTGTGAAAATATATTTCCAATGTTCCGAGATTTATTTGTTTTCTATAAATTCTACTGTAAATGACCTTGTTCTGTTACTACTAAATACCATCTGTAACTAAAAAAATCATGGTTAAAAATCAACACAAATGGTACTGAGTTTTCTTCTGTTAAGAGGAACTGCATTACACCCTGGGTTCGGGATTCATTTTTATCAGTCGTCTTATTTAGATATTACCCTTTTATACAAAGACAAACTTTATTAATCGGTCTTCATTTGACCTCGTGCTTTAGTCACTTTGAGAAATATATCCCGCGAAAGGTCGCAGGAAACAGTTACTCTACGCTAAATCAACTATATCAAAGTCTATATAATAGAAAATTTGTGTGTGACTTCAAGTCTGAATTGTCAATCAAAAGGCAATTACTTGACTTTTTTTTGCAAGGAAGTTGAAACCACATTTAAGGAAAATAAACTGCGGTTTGAAATACATATAAAAGCAAGATATGCGGGTTTTTCTTAACTGCACGTGTTATTAAGGAGGAATGGACGCCTTAAAGGTAGTATTTTCATATCATGTTTCAAATGTGACTTCATATTTTACGATAGTTTAAAAAAATGAAGTAAGATATTGATTAGGAATTTAGAATATTGCCGCATAAAGCGTTTATTTTTTCTTCTTATATATATTTGCATGAACTGAAATATAGCAGTGAAAATAAACAAAGTAAATTCAGGCAATTATGTACTATACACCACCTATACAACATATTGATTTACACAACAGCAGCTTTTCTAAGCCTTTCAGAGTTTTGGAACATATCTGTGTATAGATATAAAAAGATTTTGTCTTTTTAGCTAACATAAATTGTTTTATTCTTTTGAGATATCAGGGTTATGCTACATGGAAATAATTTCCCTTTTTTGGCTATCAACGAAGCCTATTATGACCAAACAGTAACACATATTTAAGTAGGCAATATTCTGCGAATCAAAATGTCTTAAAACGCGAAAAAAGGCATTAAAAAGATTAAGTAATCATAGTATTAAATAAAAATCTTTAGATCTGAAAAGGCAACAAACAAGATAAATTATTTTGAAGAAATAAGATACTTCTGCAAATATATGGAAAAAATAAAGTTTCAAACAGATTTCTTTTTTGCAACTATCCCATAAAGTGATTAAATTTACGATAATTTCAAACGCTATGGCAGACGCAAATTGATTCAGAATACTCAAAAAGCGTCGTTATTGTATCATAAGACATACAAAGATTTATACAAAGCTTTCAGAAGGTCTTTAAAAATGCATTATAAAGCCTTTGGAAACGCATTCTTCCTTAAAAACAATAGTTAAAATCTCCCTTTTTCGCGATACAACGTATCTACATAGCGCGTGCATCTAATTCCTAAAAACACTTTTAAAACTCGTTTACGTTAAAAAAACAATATAAAATTGTATTCGGGCTACAAACTTGTATTATACCTTGCATTCATTAGCTACATGTATTTACGCCGTCAGGGAAAGAAATAGGGTACTTTTTTCTTGTTTATTTTTATTAATATTTTTGCTCTGGAAATTGCTGTTTTGAATTAAAAAGTATCAAATATCAATTTATTATATATTTTCACAGTTTCTCTTGTGTTTCTGTAAAACACATGATATACTACGATAAACATATCTGAAAGAAAAATAGTATCTTTAAACAGTTAGTTATATTCTTTCACAAGGTTTTTTTTTAATTATCTAAAACTAAAAATCTAAAAACACGTAAAACCCGTTTACAAACCATTCTGATACAAGAACGCGATTGTTTCCGAAAAAAATTTTTTCCGCATAAATATGAAAAAAATGTCCCTCTAGTTCGACGTTTAGAACTACTTCTTCCTGTTATTCATACATGAAAAGGCTTCATCGACTGAAAACAGCACAACGTTTAAAGGTTTCGTCGGCTGAAAACTGTTCAGATCAGACGCTTTCTATATTGTATTAATACTAACCTGCAAGTTTCACAAGACGAACAAGCTAAAACGTTTCGCGAATAAAAAACATTAAAACACACAGGATTGGATTTTTAAATGAATTCATTTTATGATTTCACTTACCCAGATTATATTGCAAATAAAATTAAATATACCTGCTTGCTGATTCCGTCAAAAGCAGGTAGACGCGAAACTTTTTGTGGATGAATAATACATAACGCGAAACGTTTTGTGGATGAATAGTACATAACACTCACACACTTAAACACTGTCTTGGCTGAAAACCTAAATCTCTGGTTTTGTCGGCTTAACAAAACTCAATAACCTAACCGATGTTGCGGCTGATAACTTCACACGCTCAATTGCTGCACAGCGGTTTGAAACCATACTACACGCTTTGTCGACTGTAAGCAACGCAATACTATATGTGTTATTAAGGGGGCAGGGGACATAAAAGTGAACAATTTCTAAGGTCCGAGTGGCCGTGAACACCATTCTTATTATTTTGAAATATTCTACACAAGCAACAAACCTGTCACTTTGCATTATTCAAGGATATATAACATACATTTAAGAAAATAACAGTTTCCATTCATTGTTCCTGATAATAAAATCTGATAGCAATTTATATTTCGCCCCACCTACCCAAAATCACAGTGGAAAAAGCTGAATATGGCCAAACTTCATGAAGATGTACAACATTCAAAATAGCCCCAATTTTTTAATGTTAATATTTATCTGCAGTACAGTTATTGAAAACTTCAAAAATGCCCACTGAAGTGGCGGTCATACGTTTAGATTTTTCACAAGATAAAATCAAAGTCCCTTACTGGTTTTGCAGCAGCAGTCAATGTTTACATTTTCAGTTTCCATACCTCCTTTTGAAGAGTCAAAAATGCATACAAAGCTACCAAATGATTAGTTTCGTGCACGAATCCAGAAATATTGCTCATTTCCTACACACAAACGACAAAGAATTACACTGACAAAACATTCTCAATAATTTTCAATACCTTCAAAACACCAAGTCTCTTTTATTAAGAAATTTCACCAGGGCCAAAGTTCGAATATGTCCCCTGCCCCCTTAAATAATTGAATTGGTATAGGCCCTATTATTTGTTCGAGGGCAGTTGTATTGGACTCGAGGCCGAAGGCTAGAATTTGCATACCAGGCATTTATTGGAAAACAAATCGGATACACACTTACTTCCATATCTAATTCTAACTAAAAGTTTCTAGGGATAGTGCATTCTACCAAGGTTACCAATCAAGTCAGTAACAGTGATTGTTTTACTACAGCCTTTAACAGCTTCCACGTTGGCTATTTTTTTCAACTCCGGTCAAAAAAAGAATGTAATTGAGTTCGCATTATCTGCTTTCAATTAGCTAAGTATTTTTTAACGCAACGAGTACTCGTGAATTAGAGCTGTTAGTATAAATGGGGCCTTATTCGTTGGTTGGCGGTATCTTATTTGATGAAAACCAAAATATCACGCAGGCAACAAGTGTCCAAGTGTCCTTTTTGAGCCGTCAAGCTCCTTGCAATCAGATGCTTCGATCTAGCTGAGAACTACTTTTTACTCTTACTCAGGACAATATAATTACATTACAAGTAGATCAAGTCGATGTGTCGAGGGGTTAGAGCGTCGGACTCCCGATCCGTAGTTGCTGGTTCGAATCCCACCAGAGGTGAGAGTCTCCAGTAACATTCCACAGTCCTCACTTACGGTGCGAGTACTGGTATGAACCCAGAAAGCAAATTGCAAGAATCTGTCTGAATAGTATAGTCAGTATTGACTGTTGGCAATAATAAGTTGAACTTGATATGTATTTTCAGGACAAATCAGTGTAGTCTATCGATAACCTTTTTACATTTTTTTCTACGTGACGAATAGAAGTTGAAGAGACATACACTACATCTAGCAGATTATACAATCGAAACATAATTAATGTGTTTATTTAATGTAAAATGATAAATAAATACAATTTTGAAGAACAACATATATAAAAAATGTTAATTTTTTACACAAATAATATAGAGGCGCTTGACAAGAAATCCCTTCCACCCATTACTTGTACAATAACAACTTTACATAATGTTTTGAATGATTAACAACATATTTTAAAGGCCGATTTTGTAGATTGCAGCTGGAATGTATATAGCTTGAACTTTTAGGTTAAATAAAACGTTAATGAAAATTATTCTATTATCTATGCTTTTGAAGAATGACAGTCTTTTATTTTTTTATTTTAATTTAAATTCTAAATTGAAGTTGACAGTAAGACTCCTTATTTTAGGACATTTAGACCCCTTCTGCAATACCTTGTATGTTAGTTGATTTTTTGTTTTCAATTTGTATTGTTTAAAGAAACCATTTATCAGCCTTGATTAGATTATGAATGAACTGATTAGCAATGATTACCTGACTAGTCTAAAAAATTCAGAATCTTAAAAGATTTATATATTTATCATGATCTACAATAAAAATTGAATGTAACTAAGATACATCCATTAATAATGATATATACATTGAAAAAAAAAACTATTAACTAAATTTTGCAGAAACAATTTAACTGTTACCAAGAGTATAAAGGCACTGCCTTGATCTTTTGAAAAAAATTGAACAGTAAACCCAACAATTATATCACATTTTCCTAATTTCAATATATTTCCTCTATAAATATTAGATTCATTGCTATAATATCTCATTATTTCTCAGCTGCCTTCTAGGTTTATATATTTCATAAAAGAAACAAAAAATAATTGGGTGAGTAATGGACTTCAAAGTTTTGGTGGTGTTTCAAAGTTTTGGTGGTGTTTCAAAGTTTTACGCAAACTGGCACTTTAAAAAAATCTTGCTATTTATAAGAAACATATTTGCATAGTCTCTGTAAATATTTTTGACATGCCAGTAAAAACAGATACTATATTAACAAGAGGACCAGATGGTCCTGGGTCGCTCACCTGAAAAGAAACTACCAAACAACTGGTGGAGTGGGGATTGGGGATCGGGGGTGGAGGTGGAACCTGAGGAATGTGTCAAATGGCAGGCAGTTCAAATACACATTAGATATAAAAATATCGTTAAACCAAGAAAGAAGGTCAATAGTTCAAGGTAAACCAAAGTCAAATTTGAAGTCTATAAGTAAACTTATAGGAATGGTTAAAATTTTGAACACATATCTTCAAAAACAAGGAAATAGGTCAGTAGGTCAAGGTCATCCAAGTTCAAAGTTGAAGTCTGCATGCAAATTAACAGTTAAAATGTCATTGATTTAGCTTCAAAAATCAAAGAAGTAGGTCAGAAGAGTAGGTCATATGAAGGTCGGGGCTGGGTACCCTTGTGAGGGCCAAGATCTTCCAAAACCCATCTAATTAACTAGGCAATGCTGAACCATATGTATCTAAGCTGTAGGCTTTTCACTCTCTTTAAAACATTTTCCTATATAACTCAATGTACAATCAAGTGACCACTGGGGCAGGGTCAGTCTTGATCCAGGGGTCATGATTTCTATAAACTTGGTAGAGGTCTACTAGACAATCATACACACCAAACATCTTAACTCTAAGCCTTCTGGTTTCTGACAAGAATATTTTTAAAAGTTTCTCCTATATAAGTCTATGTAAAATCAAGTGACCCCTCGGGTCGGGCGAATTCTGACCTCAGAGACTTGATTTATATAACTTTGGTAGAGGTCCACTAGACGATCAACCAAATATGTAAGCTCTAAGCCTTGTGGTTTCAGACAAGATTTTCAAAAAGTTTTTCCTTGCAGTTGCCATGGCAACCAGAGTTCTGCATGGAATACCATTTTTATATAACTTTGAAAGAAGTCCATACAAGGGTCAATTCTGTACAGTTCAATTGCAATTGACCAAGTAGTACAGGAGGGGCTGTTGTTTAAAGTCAATTGTGGACGACGGACGGATGACGGACGAGGGACAATACAGCATACTGAAAGATAAACCTGACCTTTGGTCATGCGCGCTAGAAAACGTTAACGTTTGACATCAAGTGTGAATGAACTGCATTACAACGTAACAAATTTCAAGTATTTAACATTTTTATTAATAGTATTTAATTCTAAAACATAGTAAAAACATAACCCTTAAACCAAATTTTTGTTACAAAAGATATCTGCGTGCACATTAGAATCATTATAAAATTCAGGACGGGGCGGTTAATACAATATTTCCAGTGAGGTAGTAAGTTGTCAATGCACGTATATTGCTAATGACGGGAAAAGTATAGACGAATGCGTTTTCTCCTTCTTCCATGCGTCGCCCTACTCCTATGTCCATTTTTGTAGAAAGTGAGAAAAATGCACAAGTCTTTTTTACTCTATCTCTTCAGCTGTTGGTTCAAAGTTCTGACAATATGTAAATGGATTTCGTGGGGTGAGAATAAACTCTATGTCTTTATCTTTTAAGAGCATTTGGCTTGAAAAGTGTGATATGTACGTTAAAATAGCAGTTAAACTCTAACTGAACAAATCATATTAAGAGACCTTTTGAGTATTTTGTTAAAAAAGAATTTTCATATTTTGCTTATTTCCAGTTTCGGTTTTTTTTTTCAGTCTTTTATAAATTTGAAATGTAATACTACGTACCATTTTTATGATGTTGACACCTGTCTACAGAGCACTGTAAGATTTCAGTCAATTCAAGTAGAACCAGATATAGATATGACACTTTAAGTAAGTCGATTTTCCTTCAAACATTGCTTTGATAGTTAAGACACCGTAAGAAAAAGGCGACGCATTGCAGTCACAAAATGAAAATTCTGAAAAAGAGTACTTTAAAGACGTAGAAACGAATCTAGAAAACAGTATAATATTAACATAAAATATATAAAGCAGACGAAAATGGTGCAGGAAGCTTGGTATATTGTTTGTCATTTTCTGTGCGTACCGCACCTTTGAACCCGGCATATAGCTCTTGAGATGTCTAATTTGGCGGCTCAAGGACCTTCAGCTCTCTGATTTAAATTACAACGTTTTCAGATGTTTGCACTTATCTGTCTCAAACAATATTATGTTGTAGTTATTCTTTTAACTTTATTTCTTTAAAAAATTGGTAAAGATGAACAATTTTCAATCAGTTTGGAGATTGAAATTTACGTTTGATAGCAGGATGTTTAAAATCTATGGAAGGGGATATCCGCCACTGTATGTCTACTGCTAAATTACAATTTTATGTAATATACTTTCATATGCGTCTTACTTATTGACAACTTCATTAAAGTTGCATATATTCTATTTATAAGTAATTTGTTTTTCGTGTTTCCTATTGCTATTGTTACAATTCATTCCCATATTCAACTAACTCTTATTTGCACATTTAGAGTCCGTGGTTTAACATTCTTTGTACCGTTGTGATCTTGAAAAGTTTATCTGTAAAATTATAGATTGAAAACCATGTATTTGTAAATTCATTTGACTTTGTTGCTATTGAATGTGACAAGTAGTTAACAACTACTTAAGTCTTTTATGTTTCTTAATTTGAATGTATCGGCTTTTTTATTCAACGACATTCTTGTTTGCTGCCACATGGCTGTTGTTTAAAATAAATATTCCAGAAGGTTATCATTAACAACATGAACGATAGAAAAATATGTTTAAACTTCAGGAATAGAGGTATTTAAACATGATGCATAAAGTTAGTATAATCGACAGTCGGTTGTTAAAAGCGTCATGTTAATGTAAACTTCGTAGGGAACCAGTAAAGAATTTAAGATTCTAGCGCAAATTATTATACACGGGAGATAACTGTGGAAGAACAAATTTTACGTTCGGTGTTTTCCGTGGTTATACGGTGAAATAGTAATTACTTGCCCGTGTATTTTGGATGAAATGCTAAATAATGGCGAAGTAAGTGAATTAGTAAATATTTCTTTTTCAGTGGTAAAACAATATGATCTATGGACCGATTAGGTTTGAGAAAACTTTTCCATTTTTCTGGGCAAATCACCCTTTCTTAACGGAATGAAGGAAAAATATAAAGAAATTATAACTTATGCATAGCGTCTATATGACCGAGAATATTGTTGAAGTACATAAGTAGAGAAAATAAACCTAAGGGTTCTCACGGGAATTGAACCCCAACCGCTTTCATGAAACTCCAACACTGTTGGCAACAACAAGGTTGTTGGAAGTGGCCTAAACCACTACATTGTAGCAGGGTCTTTAAAAGAGACCGTGATTGTAGATAGATTTGTCTATAAGTTAAAGACACCATTTGAGTATTTAGTCAAAATGTCAATCGGAACTGGTTAAATGACTTAACTCTGAGATGAATTTATAAAAAACAGGAGTCTTTTTCATTTTCTGGTATTTTTTCAGCTAATTGAAAAATAAATTGTCATGAAAATGTTTTAAATGTCATTTTGTATGTTTTATGATTAAGCTTTGTTTTTGAGTGAACATTAAAATAAGTGATTTTAACAAAAATGCTTAAGTGTGTTGAACTGTTCAGAACTGTCCCTTAAGAGTGAAGATAACCTGTATGAGGCTGGGTAGCTCAGACAGTAGATCAGCGGAACAGTATTCCAATGGTATGGAGTTTGAGTCCTGGTAGGCTGCATAGTCTAATTTACTGAAAATTGTAGCGTTATAGTTTTTAGAAATTATTTATCAAAATTTGGAAAAAAAATGGGATATTTCAATTGGGAACGTGCCTTTATAGCATGCAAAAAAAAAGAATGAATAACAAGGTTTTCAGTTTGTACTTAATTAGGTCAACTTGTACCTCAGTGACTTTTTGAAATGGTCAACTCTTACCTTGTTACATTTTTATTGATGAAATAAATACAGAAAGCCAAATTTATAATTAATGTAGCTGATAGATTATTTGCATTGGTCAGCTTATGCTCTTGCTACTTTTAGTTTTATAGAATACAAAAAGAGAAAATTATTGTTACGAGTTTACTAACGTACGTGATGACGGCGGAAATAATAGTCGGTCAGTGAAAATGTAGTTCCCTGGAGTACTTTTGTCGGGAGGAAAGTGCAAATTTCTCAACGAAATAAACTTTTGAAAAAGCAATTTACCTTTGTGTCCAGTTGTATTGTCCGTCTTGGATTGCACTAGTTTGCCTCGTATTTTTTTGTCAATACACCGTGCATGATTAACCTTTTTACGGAAACTGCCGAAAAAAATGGTTCCCAGCTTTATATGAATACATGTTACAGATGCATTCGGTTAGTTTCATGTTTGCTATTGCTTTGTGCTAACTGATATCTTTAAGTGAATATGAAAATTTGTTTCAATACATTAATAAGCATTACACATAACTGAGTGCAAAACATAAATTCCAGGCTGAATCGTGTACTTTAAAAGTCTTCTGAAATAAACATTCAACGTCGAAATTACCGAAAGGAAATAATACATGTTTAAAAGCTTATGTGTGTATTAAACGAAATATAGTCACAAAGAATCACGTCAAAAGTAGTAAGAACTTATAAGCATCAACATTTCAAGGTTATACACAATCAAATAACAACCGAATATGCATTTTCCTTATACATTAAAAATTGTAAGATTTACATACATCGAGTTGCAAAAGCTGCAAGATATTTGCAACAAGCAGAGGAAATAAACTCAAAGGCACGGGGAAATGCAGATTATAATAAAGAATTCAACAAAGCAATATGCAATTGTCATACAGCAGTATGCATACACTGGCGGATATCCCCTTCCATAAAAATCAGCGCCATAAATTTCTTCAGCATTACTGTACTATCTTAAAGGAAAAATATTGAATTTTTGTATTCACAGTATGTGTTCACCTTGTTGGTGGTCGCTTTCCTCGCCTTAGGAACCAACGCACAAGTTTTGGGCCAACTTGGTACGGGTCTGCAAGGGGGGAGGCAAATTGACATCAACCTCGTCTATTTTGGTTTAAGTAAGTAAAGATGTTTTTGCTTATAAATTGTATTTTTTATCGGTTAATGAGATCTATAACTAATGAATTAAGTTCAAAATTTTAAAATTCAAAAGTACTGAAGATGAATTTAGAAGTAGATGAAAGGATAAGTTACAATAAGATTCTGTCTATTAAGTTTAATTTTTTTTTATCATTTGCCTGTCCATCTAGAAAATCTTAATCCTATGATAACAGAGCGTACAAACTAAAGATAATAAACATTAATTATACATTGCACTACTTCTTTCGTGCTCAAATTTTGCTGTATAAAATGATTTTCTTTTGAACAAAAAAAATAAGATAAAAAAATAAAAAGATTATCAAACCTTGTTCTGTACAAAATGAGATATATTTGGACTTGCGCACAACTGACAGTAGTTTTCCAGACGTGTTCGAGTCCAAAATATATCCCGGTATTGTTCAGAACATAACAAAAAATCGCCCAATGCGATAGCTCAATGCAGACTATGTCTTGCTATTTTCAACCGTCAAATTGCCACTTTTGGTAGATAGTATATACATTTAGAATCTGATGTAGAAACATTTCGGTATAACAACTTACTAACACAGTTCATACTTGTTTCTTTCACTCATTTTTTAAAGACAATTGTGTCTTTCGTGGCGCCATTCCGTGTTATGGTACCTTTCCCGTGCGATGCTACACAGCAAGACAAAGGTGTGACGACAGGCAATTTTGTCCAGGAAATGATGATGAAGCAGGTTGCGACAGTAAGTACAGTTTATCATCGATGGTCAATATCACACACACACACACACACACACACACACACACAGCCAAAGTATATCTACTTTAATACTTCTAATAGTGAATTTGATGACAGTGTTTATGTGTTAATGATTTTTGTGTTGTTTCTATGAAAGTTTTTACTAATGTAAAATATTTGCTTTTTTTCAAAGATAAAGAATCATAAAGATGTTTCTGTATTAATCATGGTGAAGACACCATAAATGAGATACTTGTTGCTTTTCTGTTTATATGGAGTATATCTCATTCAAAAAAAGATATAACTGAATATTTTCACGAGCGCGAATTCCTTACACTGTGCACAGTCAGGCTGAAATATCGTTTAGTAAATACACATCCGAAAAGCATATATTTTCTCCTACAGATCAAAATGCGGTGGAAACACGTTCTTTTACCGTTACCCAGACGAGTACAGCAACAGCTGATCAAGCAACAACATCTACTGTATCAACGACAACAACAACAACAACGAGTTCTTCATCACTAACAACCTCCACTTCTTTATCTCTTGTAACTAGGACTTCTACAGTAAGCTCAACACCTAATGTATTTGTGGGCAGTTCATTTGTAACCACTTCTGTAACATCTGATGCCATTGTTTTAGCCACTTCAGCTTTTCTGCCTCCAGCTGGAAATTTTCCTGGACCAGGTTCTGCATGTACTAATTATGGGGCAGCAGGAGCGGCGGTACCAATGGCCGCTGCAGGCATTTTTACAATTTCTAATGGTAATTTCATTTTTACAGGAGCCCTCGTCGCAACAGCCTCGTGCAGAGAAACAATAGTTTCTGTCTAGACTAAACTGTCACACGCCGATTTTGTTACAAAGAGTAATTCAAATAAGAGAGCAAAGTCAATTTTAAGTAATGCTTTTGTGTCAAAACATTCTACAAGAATAAAAGTTGTCAAAGGCAAAATAATGAGTGTTTAAACACTGAGTACCTCCCGTGTGGTATACGTTATTAGAAACACAGAGTACCTCCCATGTGGTATACGTTATTAGAAACACTGAGTACCTCCCATGTGGTATGCGTTATTAGAAACACAGAGTACCTCCCATGTGGTATACGTTATTAGAAACACAGAGTACCTCCCATGTGGTATGCGTTATTAGAAACACTGAGTACCTCCCATGTGGTATACATTATTAGAAACACTGAGTACCTCCGATGTGGTATATGTGGTATACGTTCTTAGAAACATAGCCTGGCTGCAGACTATATGATCCTTTTCTTTTTATGTTAATGCACTGATATATTTAATTTTTTCACCTCTCTAATAGCAACATTTTTTCTAGTCAAGAAAAGATAAATCTGTAGTTAGAAAGACTTAATATTCATTTAAAGGTCATGTGACACGACTAAAGCAACTTTGTCTATTCAGAACAATCATAATATACTGATTAAAATGGTTTAATTACGAAATTATGGAAAATATTGCTTTTGATAAGAAAAAACGTGTTTTTGATGATCGGCAGTTTCCGTTTCGACATCGGTAGTTTCCGCCGCAATTTTTGGCTGTGACGTAGATTTATCCCTACTGTCGAGGCAGTAGTGCAGAATTACACTGCCCATAACGCATCCGTTTTTAAACGCAAAAATAACACTAAACCACAAGTGCAAGAAACACGATGAAGGCACTCTCATAAAAATAACATGCTATAAATTATAAATTAAAAAAATGTGATTACTTCTCGATTTTTATAAGCAAATTCAAACTTTGTTCCGGACACTTTGTGTGGGCTGTAATTTTACCTTAGCAGAGAATGTGATTAATAAATCTGTCAATTTCTTCCAAGTTGTGGTTCTAAATAAAACTATCTCTTCCACGTTTTAACATGTTGTACATTTCCTCACTTAATGATTACGTCATAAACAAATTCTTTGTTATTTAAGTGTAATAAAAAATTGAAGTGCATTTAGGTGACCTAATGTGTTGACATTTCTTTCACTGGAATGAAATTCACGCTACAGTGTCTTTCCACGTTGGGATATTGTTTGAAAAATAATAATATGGCATGTTTGTTTGTTTTTGGGGTTTAACACCGATTTCAACATATGTTATATCTCGGCGGTCAGTCCACCTAACCGGTTTTCCTGGATAACTAACCAGTAATTGCCAATTTCTCCGCAACTGACTGACTACTGTTCCCACATGATCTACTCTGAATAAGCGGTGAAAGACAAATGAACATAAGACACAATGTCTGAGAACAATTGTCACGGAGAAATTTTGCCAGGCCCAGGGGTCGAACCAACGACAGATGGATTACTAATCCAGTGCTCTACCTATTGAGCTAAGCGGGCGGGCTTATTATGGCATGTCCACGATGCAGAAATTTGTGTCTGCTTAAAAAATTAATGAAATGTCAAAGATCCATAAATCACGCCTTACACTGGGATTTATGCAAATTAACCTATCCAAATGGGACCCTTGTGTATTCTGCATAGCTGTCCAAACAAAGCAATTAACTTTTTTATGACCCAATCAAAGTTGAGACAATTAGCAAATTTTTATGGCAAGTGATCTAACAAATTGATTGAACTACTTTTGATCAGAGACACACTTGTGAAAACATTATGTAATAGTTGATTCGAATTAGCATGTCTCAATGATTTTTACTTAAGTAGCTTCCATGTAGTTAAGATAATTAAATGTAATAGATCTATTTATGATGAAAATAAAAATCATTCGACTTCTAAATGTGAACAAATAAAAAAAAATGCATGTGTTATGATTCTGACATAGTTTTTAAGGTTTCTTCTTACCATATTTGTTTTTTGATCATTATTGTTTTGTTTTCAAAAAAATCTAGAATGAATAAGCTAAAAAAAGCATTTATAATGAATAAATCATAGATCTAGTCAAAGAATTCTTACACGTTCCTCAGGCGAAATATATCACAGACAAATAAGCAACACATCACTGTGAAGAGAACGTTTTTACGGGGGAAAATCTCTCGATTGGAGTTAGCTAATCAAGTCTTCCAAATAACTGCACAGGATAAAAATGAGCATGTTCAAAATCTTTTTAGATCAGTTACTTGGAAAATATCTCTAGATATTTTTACTGATGTATCTTTTAATTCTATAACACTAACTGAACTAGCCTCAATATAAATTTTGCTCATTGATTTCGTAATTCCATCAAAATTTCAAATTATTGAATAGCACTAATTGTTGGGTCTGAAACCAGTCTATTAGAAACACTGAGTACCTCCCATGTGGTATACGTTATTAGAAACCATCAGTTCAGGTCGAGGTCATAATATAAGATCTATGGTAAAAAATTTATTAGAAAGGGTTTGAAGCAGAAATTCATTTTTTTAGAAGGTGATTTTCATTCGATATTTTACAAAACTGTTTTCACTGTGAGGGACACCATGAATATTGTTATTCATATTCATTTTGAACTTCTCCATATAGATTACATAAACCCCAGAAAAATATGTGCGACCCTATTCAAGTTCTGGTTAAGTACGTTAGTAAAAAGATTTGATAGATGTTTTGATAAAAAAAAAAATACACACAAAAAAGATCAAGAACAAAAAAACATTAAAAAGATAAGAGTGATATCCAAACATACCTTCTGGGGATGAAAACAGAACAGTCTACAACAGTTTTGTTGGAGTTCATTTAACCAGACTTGAGTCTTTTTAATGGTTACAGTTCCGATACGTAGTATTAATTATTTAATATGATTTTTTAAAACATTATACTGACCCCAAACCGGTCTCCATTTGCTATAGCCAAGTTGTAACTTTGTTAGCATTCATACACACCTTTTATATTCTTTTTTTATTGTCAAGCGCCAAAAACCAAGTTTTCAATCGCTATTGATGTAATAACTTATCAAAAATGTATCACAGACATAAGAAAGCGTCTTTTAGAAGTGTTACTGCCAGACAAAGTTTATACAATTATCAAAAAGAATTATGAGCTGTGAGGATCTCTATTCTTTGAACTGTCAAACTTTATGTTGATCCCACTATAAATCTTTACACATTATTTGAACTGGAAAACTGTATGCTATTCCCACTATAAATCTTTACACGTTACTTGAACCGGCAAACTTTTTGCTGATCCCACTATAAATCTTTACACGTTATTTGAACTCAACAAACTAATTTGAATTACAACTTAAGAAGCAATGATGTTATTCATGGAGTTAGAGCAAGAACTACGCTTTATTTTAACTCCTTTCTACCCTCAGTTGTACGTGACTGGAATCTTATTCCGTCCCATGTCCGTAACTCCACAACACTAAGTACATTTAAAACTTACCTCGATGTAAATAAAAGGCACATACCGAAATATTATTATACGGGAACTAGAAAGCTCCAAGTGCTACACACACGTCTTCGCACCAAGTGTAGTGCACTTAATCACCATTTATTTCTGAAAAACATTTCTCCATCACCACTGTGCCACTATGGCTATATCGAGTCTAGCTTCCACTACTTCTTTGAATGCAGTCTCCATAGTGTTTGGCGTAATAAACTTCTCAATAACCTCCAGTATTACATCATAAACTTAGAACTTGTCTTATTTGGTGACCCAAATCTCTCATATCAAGACAATGTCACAATCTTCAGTCATGTTCACACCTATATATCAGACACCAAGAGATTTCTTTAAACTGTACTCTAACGTATAAAGTAACCAGACTACGTTGATTCAGGATATTTTCCTTAAGTAAACATTTGCCCTAAAGCTTAATTAAAACAACTTTCTCTCCCCCTCTCTCTCTTTCTCTTTCTCTCTTTTAAACACACATACACACACGCACACGCACGCTCGCATGCATATATCAATATGTATATATACATGTATAATATGTTATATTATATTACTTGTTTTTCTCTAATGGTATTCCCTTTCATTTTTTCTTTTATTGTAAGCTTTGTTTTTTGTGAGAATCGTCCGCCCAAGGAGATGAATTCTATAAGACTTTAATTGTCTTTCGTTCATATCCTTTCCTTAAATACAACGTATATGTATCGTTTGCTTTTGTAAATGTGAAAAATGGGAATAAATATGTTTAAACTAAACTGTATGCTGATCCCACTATAAATATTTACAAGTTATTTTAACTGGAAAACTGTATGCTGACCCCACTATAAATCTTTACACGTTATTTTAACTGGCAAACTGTACGCTGACCCCACTATAAATCTTTACACGTTATTTGAACTGGCAAACTGAATGCTGATCCCTCTATAAATCTTTACACGTAACTTGAACCGGCAAACTTTATGCTGATCCCACTATAAATCTTTACACGTTATTTGAACTGGCAAACTGTATGCTGATCCCACTATAAATCTTTACAAGTTATTTTAACTGGCAAACTGTATGCAGACCCCACTATAAATATTTACACGTTATTTTAACTGGCAAACTGTACGCTGATTCCACTATAAATCTTTACACGTTATCTGAACTGGCAAACTGTACGCTGATCCCACTATAAATCTTTACACATTATTTTAACTGGCAAACTGTATGCTGATCCCACTATAAATCTTTACACATTATTTTGAGTCAAGCAAAAATTCCATTGACATTATACATATAAACAATGTTTATAGTAAAGTATAATATAGGCTTAAACATACCTATCACAGCGATGAATATTTCACATGAAAGGAAAGAGTACATTATTAGACATGGTAAAATAGGTAAAATGGATTATAGAGTGGTGTATTAAATAATCTGTCTACATTTAATATCTTTATATCTTATTTTCATCGCTGAAAATAAATGATAAATTTTCCGAGATTATTTTACTGCTTCACAATAAAGCTTGAATCAATCCTGTTCCATCATATACAAGAATACTTTGTTCTAAGTTCCTTGTTAAGAAGATGATACAAGAAGGTGGTACCATTTTTCATCTTAGTTAAAGATACATTGTCTCTCCACTCGTAGGTTTTCCAGATCTTTTTTTTCTTATATAAGAATAACGCCACTGTTGTATTTTCTACACTTATAATTACATATAAAATTTAAACAGTTCTCTTCCTCTACACAAATTGAAAAACAAACAAGTCAATGTCGATTACAATCACCTTACAAACGCAAGAAACAACAAATTCCTCATCCCGCAATCAAAAACACAAAATCACATGAACTCATTCTTCCCAGGGACTATACGACTCTGGAATGAATTACCGACCGAGACAGGGCTACCCCAACTGTGCCAGCTTTAATCAGTGGACTGATAGATTTTATAGATTTTAAACATTCAAAATAAATGATAAGTAAGATCTTTAGTAAAATCTTGTTTTATTTGTTATTATCTTTTATAATTTTAATGTTCCTGACACGCGCCTGCCTAGTATAGTCAGTATCGACTTTTGGCAGTAATAAGTTGAAGTTGAAGTTCTAATGAGCCTTTAAATATTTGATAAGATTCGAACTTTGAAAAGGGATTATTCCTACAATTTAACATCGTTTGAATAAACTTCATCGATTCTAAAATTACAGTGTAACAGATCGAAATTAAAGCTGTTTTCCTCTTCAGATTATTTTCAACTAAGTTATCTTAAAAATAGAATAGAGATTTTTTATTCGAGGCCCCCTGAGGGGAAAACCTCCATTTATTTTCCCCGTTGTAGACATTGAAAGGATCAGGAAGCGTCCCTTTCCAGCCTCACAAAAATATAGAACTTATGAACACACACTGTTAAATGAAAAGTTAACAAAATACAAATAGAATATTGATTTTTTGTCGAAGAGCAAACATTTTATCATACGTATATGTTCGTAAAACACATTCTCTGAAAAGTGTGTTTCATTATTAGATTTTCATAGCTGTTTTGTCTCTTTCCGAAGGGTTTGCGACCAGATTTCGAGAATTACTGCTTTTCATTGTTTTCATAGAAAAATAAAACTTTGTCTTTCCTCTGAATCTGATTTATATCTGAACAAAGCTCAACTCTTAATAAGAGTGTCCGCGTTCTCTCGAGACGAACTGCCTTGTATAATTCATAAGGGTCTTTAAAATTTCTATGAGAAACTTTACATTCACATTCATATCAAGGGCATTCAGTTTTTTTCTGATATAACAATCTTTCTGCACATCTTTTCACGAAATACCTCGAAAACCTCCGAGTATTATAAATACTCACCTACAAAAGAAACGATACTATTATTTTTTCAGTATTTAGTTTCATACAAAGAAGATGTATCATGAATATCTCATTGATATGACAATGCTATTGTATTTTAACAACATTTCACCAGAGAAAAATCGTAATAATTCAAAAACAGGAAGCGTTTATTAGTTAAACAAGAGGACTAAATGGTCCTGAGTCGCACACCTGGCTTTTTGCCTAAGGGCGGGGGTGATGTAAGTCCGTCATGTACATTTTCACTTATTGGTGAACACGCACAAATCGATAGCCCTAGAAATGTGGAGGTAGATATCATCACATGATATTGCTATGACGGGCTGTAAAACCACAAAGCGGGCACAAATCACGCACATCTACACTTACTGGTGAACAAATTTCAAATCGATAGTAGTAGAAATGTTGAGGCAGTTCAAATCACAAGATTTCTTCAACAAACCGACAAACTGACCAACCTACCGACCGTAAGATGCTTCCTGTATACCCTAGCAAACAAAGTTTGGCGGGGTTATGGCAAACCTTTCAAAGTTGTCCCATAAATACATAAAGGAAAAAAACAAGATCCGCCCCTGGCAGCAATGTTTTTTACGGATCGCAATAAATTTCATAATTTTATAGGGGTCACTTAAGGTACATTTATGCCAAATTATTTTCAAATTGGACTTACAGTATCTAAAAAGGAGATTTTTAAAATTTCCCATACAGACAAAATAAGCCTCTCCTCCAGGCGGCCATGTTTTTCACGGATTGAATTAGATTTCAGAATTTATATTAAGGTTCACACAAGGAACATAGGTACCAAATTATTTTTGAATCGGGGTAGGAATTTGTGAGAATAAGAAAGTTTTTCCTTTCAGTTGTCATTGTAACCAGAGGTCTACACAGAATTCCATCTTTTAAATATTATTTTGAAAGGGAACCAACTCAAGATCATTCGTATGTAGTTTTACTGCAATTCGCCTATTGGTTTAAGAGAAAACTTTGAAACTTTTTCCTTTAAAAGTCTATACAAAATGAGGTGACCCCTTTGGAGGGGCCAATTCTGACCCTGGAGCCATGATTTACATCATTTTGGTATAGGCCGACTGGAAGATACTGCAAACCTAATATCTAAGCCGTAGGCCTTGTGGTTTAAGACAAGGAAGTTTTGAAAGATATTCCTATAAAGGTCTATGTAAAATGAAGAGACCCCAAGGGTGGGTCCATTTCTGGTTCCGGAGCCATGGTTTATATGATAACAAACCAAACGTCTAAGCTCTAATCCTTGTGGTTTCAGACAAGAAGATTTTGAAAGAATTTCCTATAAAAGTCTCTGCAAAATAAAGTGATCCCAGGGATGGGGCCACTTCTGATCCCGGAGCCATGATTTATATAACTTTTGTAGAGGTTAACTAGATGATACCACAATAAAAATATCTACGCTCAATGCCTTGTGGTTTTAGACCAGAGGCTTTTGAAATAATTAAAATATTTGAAATATCAATTACATGTATTAAAAGTCTATGTAAAATGAAGTGACCCTGGGGCTGGGCTTATTCTGACATCTGAGCCATGGTTCATAAGATTTTGGTAGAGGTCTACTAGAGAACACTTCAAACCAAATATCTCACTCAGCTCTAGGCCTTGATGTTTCAGACAAGACGATGTTTTTGTCCTTTCAGTTGCCATGGTAACAAGATTTCTGCATGGAATTCCATTTTTGTACAATTTAAAAGGAAACCATACAAGGAAAAAAGATCACAGGCAAATTCCTGTTTCAGAAATAATCAGTATATTTAAGTCAACCGTCGGCGTCGCGCACAACAACACAACGGCTTTGCATTAAACGTAATTCCACACCTCGTGCTACAAAGGTTTCCTAAGGATTGTAACGTCATTCTTCATACACGTTCAACATCTCGTATAATTGTAGAGGCTTGCATGATGTATAAAAAGCAAATATTTTTTCAGTTTCTGAAAGAACGAGATGCAAACATTTATTATTTACAAGACTTGCATGTTACATCGAGCATACTAAAGGCATTTCACACAGTGGAATAGAAATTATTCAAACTTTTAAGAGGGTGTAGTTACTATTTAAATAATAATTAGGAAAATATGTCCACGTTCAGGGCCTTTTTCTGGAAGAAATTATATAGTAGTCGAATTTTCTTTAAATACAAAAAGTTTTACTTTAATAAATATATGTCACAGTTCACAGTTTGTTAAGTGCCGCTCATACGAGTTCTGGACACGGGGAAAAGGATAGTCTGTAAAATACAGAATTGCGTTACTCAGAAAATAGTTATTGGTGAGAAGAAAAACTATCTCGCGTCATGAAAATCTCTTCTATCTCAGTGCGCATGTGTGTTGTTAGTTCATCCGGAAATAGAAATTATAGATTGAGGCCAGTGCCAGTGGTAGGTTAATATATGTTAGAAAGTGGTTAATACATACATGCATGAATAAATGAATGAAAGAATGAATGAATGATTCTTGAAAAAGGGGCAGAAATATAGGACTTCACTACATATAAATGCACAGACAAAATGGACATGACGGAACATGAACCATGAACTACGGGAAACAAAAACGAGACATAAATGACAAACAACACATACCAACATACTTATATTATTAATATGACCCCGCGAAGTAGATATGGACCGAATGCTGATAATCCATTTTTTGCGAACATAGTTGTTAATGAATAAATAAAGTTTGGAATGATACATGTATCTATTGTGGTGATTTCAATCTAGTTCTAAATACAGAATTAGACTATGATAACTATATGTTATTAAACAAGGTAAGGAATTTTAAACTGGTTGATGGACTTTTTAGGACTAATTAAAAGCTGAAACTAGATAATGCAGACATTTATATGATGTTTAAGAGAGTGATTAGTTCCATTTTGTTTGAAGTATCTGAGGTCCATAGTGGGACCTTTTACTGATAATAAAGTATGTGTTCTATAGATATATGTTCACTGTAAACTCTGGTCCAAGAATCGGTTTTGCTATGTTTTTTTTTTTGCTTTGTTTAAGATATAAATAAAGATGAAAGTAAAAAATAATGAAAGTATACGTAGCTGTATTAATATTCTGACTAAACCCGTTATAGAAAACAATCTTGTCAAATAATATCACATGTAAGTTTTTATTAAATGGTTGATAGAATAATTTTATTGAGATTTACATGAAACCGAAACAATTTAGTTTAAATTTAGACATACATGTAATATTATACAGTTATTAGTCATTTTGAAAATTTTTGGTTTCTCCAACTTCATACGCTAGGCTCATTGAAGCTGGACATAAGTTTTCTAGGAAAAAAGCTGAGATTGGGTCTACTAGGTGGTTTGTTGAAATGTTTTAGTAAAATAGTCTTTAAAAATAGGGCATGGAGGTTGAAAACGGTTATACAGGTTACTTAAACACATTCCCAAGTTTTTCTTATTGCAAACAATAGTAATGTCTTTAAATAATAACACTGATGAATAAAGTTACCGTAGTTAGTATGAATGTTCAAGGACTTGGTGACAGGGCGAAAAGAAAAGATGTTATTAACTTTCTGAAGAGTAAAAAATATTCAATTTGTATGTTGCACAATACACATTTTACAAATAAGGAAGAACAATATATACGTTCTATTTGGGGATATGAGACATATTTTTCAAATTTTTCAAGTCAATCTAGAGGGGTAGCTACATTTATAAACAACAATTTTGACGGTAAGGTAAATAGTATAGATAAAGATGAAGAAGGTAATTTGCTTATTCTTAATTGCAATATATTTGGAAAAAATATAATTCTTGTAAATATATACGGTCCAAATAGGGATAACTCTTTGTTTATTTTAGCAGGAGATTTTAATTTAATTCTCAACCAGGATATGGACTGTTACAATTACTTGCACTTGAATAATCCAAATGCTAGAGATAAAGTATTAACCTTAATGTCTGAATTCAACTTGATGGACTGCTGGGAGAGAACAGTATTGAAAAAAGGGAATATACATGGTTTAAACGCAATCCTATTAAAAAAGCTCGGCTAGATTTCTTTTTAATTTCAGATAACTTATATACTGATCTAGACAGTTCAAAGATTTTACCCGGCTATCGTTCTGACCACTCTCTGATAACGATTTCATTAGATTTTGGAAAATTTCAAAAGGGAAGGTCATACTGGAAATTTAATAATTCTTTACTCAAAGATGAAGTATATATAGAAAAGGGACTACAATAAGTTATGCTTCTTATAAGAAAAAAATAGAAGTTAACAAAGAAAATACACTTTTAAAAGAAATAGAGAATATTGAAAAGGGACAAAATACTAATTATATAAGGTTGGAGGAAAAAAAGCTGAACTCCTGACCTTAAGAAAAAAAATGGAAGGGTTTTTATAAGATCAAAGGCAAAATGGATACAGGAAGGTGAAAAACCTTCAAGATATTTTTGTAATTTAGAAAATAGGAACTATGTATCGAAACTAATGAACTTACTTATATCTAAAAGTTGCCATATACTGAAATCACCAAATAAGATTCTTGCAGAAACAAAACAACATTATGAGAACCTTTATCAAAGAAAAGAAACAGAGGATGTTTTATTTGAAAATATTTTTGCAGGAATTGACACTCCTAGACTACCTGTTAACATCCAGCAGTCCATTGAGGGAGAACTGACTTATAAAGAAATGTTAAATGCGTTAAAGCGAATGTCCAATAATACAAGTCCAGGAAATGACGGTTTTACGGGTGAATTTTTAATTTTTTTCTGGAAAGATATAGGTGTTTTTCTAGTTAGGTCAATGAATTTTGCATATTCTGTAGGAGAACAGTCAATAAACCAATAACAGGGGGTCATAACTTGTATCCCAAAGGGAGACAAATATAAGCTGTACTTAAAGAATTGGATCCCAATTTCATTATTGAATGTTGCCTACAAAATAGCATCTTCCTCTATAGCCTTTCGCATAAAGAATAATTTGATACATATCATTAATGATGACCAGACAGGTTTTATACCAGGAAGACTTATGGCATCCAATATAAGATTATCATACAATCTGTTGTTTTATACTGAGAAGAATAATATCCCAGGACTTTTACTTTTAATAAATTTTGCGGCGGCTTTCGATTCTGTGTCGTGGGATTTTATGTTTAAAGTTTTGAAGTTTTTTAATTTTGGACCTTCAATTAGGAGATGGGTTAAGCATTTTTATACACATGTTGAGTCATGTGTTATTGTTAATTGACATATGTCCGAGTGGTTTAAACTTCAAAGAGGCTGCCGTCAAGGGGATGTCCTGTCACCTTATTTGTTCATTCTATGCGCTGAGATTCTCTCAATCTTGACTAGAAGCAATCATGATATAAAAGGTATCACAATTTATGGTATAGAGTATAAAATTTCGCAATATGCGGATGACACAAGCTTATTTTTAGATGGCACAGAAAAATCTCTTAAAAACACTATGATAATTTTAAAATTTTATGCTAATATTTCAGGCCTTGTAATAAATAATGATAAAACAAAGGTAGTTTGGTTTGGTTCATCTAAAAACAGTAACACTGTTATGTGTCCAGAGTACAATCTTGATTAGAATAATGAGACATTTACTCTTTTAGGAGTGAAATTTTCTACAAGTTTGAATGAATTAGTAAATCTCAATTATGACGCAAAAATTGAAGAAATAGAATAGCTTTTTGCTAACTGGTCTAAAAGAGTTATCTCGCCTATTGGAAAACTTGTAGTTATTAAATCCTTGGCCCTTGCCAAACTAAATCACCTAATTTTGAGTATACCAAACCCACCTACAGAAAAAAATAAATTTGTTACAAAATATTTTTTTCAAATTTCTCTGGAATGAAGGTAGAGACAAAGTTAAGAGGAATATAATTACTCAAGAATATAAGTTTGGGGGTTTAAAAATGATTGACTTTAAATGTTTTATAAATAGTTTAAAGGTAACATGGGTCAGGAGACTTATACTTACTAATAATAAATATTCTCAAATGGTTGAATGTACTTGTCCTTATATTTATGAAATAGGGAATTATGGAATAAATTTCGTAAAAAGAAAATTACGTTTAGGTATTAATCCTTTTTGGAAAGATGTTCTACAGAGTTATCTTTCTTTGTCATTGAATTTAAAGCCAAAATATACAAACCATTATTACTCTATAAATTTATGGGATAACCCTGAAATTAAAGTTGGAAATTCGAGCATTCATCTAAATAGATGGATTAGAGGTGGAATATTATTTTTGGGAGACTTAGTTAAACAAGACGGAAATTTTTATACTTATAATGAATTTTCTACAATATATGAAGTGAGAAGCAATTTTCTAGAATATAGGAGTATTATCACAGCAGCAAAATCATACTTATTAAAACTAAACATTCAAGACTTAGCAAAAGCACAAAAATATCATTTACCAATCCCATGTGTTATCAATAATCAATAAAGATTAAAAAGGACGTCGCTCTATCTATAAGGCTATGCAACCAGCAGGACAGTACCCAAATTCATTACAAAGATGGACAAATGAAATAGCAGATAAAACTGAACCAAACTTCTTCCATCATAATTCAATATATGATATTATATATAAATATACAAAAGATCCAAAATTAATATGGTTTCAATACAGAATTAATCATAGAATTCTTGCAACCAACTATTTACTTAAGAAAATGAAGATTATAAATGATGATATGTGCACCTTTTGTCAAGGTGAACAAGAAACTTTAACTCATTTATTCTTTGAATGTGAGATTATAACACAATTTTGGACACAGTTACAATCATATATTAAGGACAAATGCAACTTAAACTTTAAAAACTGGAGTCTTTCGGATATCTTATTTGGTAATACGAACTTAGATAATGCTTTAAATCTAATAATTTTAAATGCTAAATTCTATATATATTATAACAAAATGAAGCAAACAAGGCCTAGTTTAGCAAATTTTAAACACCAATTATGTGCCAGTTACAAGATCGAAAAATATACTTCCAAATGAACATTTAAATTTGAGCTTTTTGAAAAATTATAGGATAAATATATCAATTTGACCTTAGCTGAGAGCTGGTAATTTAAATTTAGTTTTGGTATTTCAAAACAAACCTCCAGTGTTATTGTCAAAAACCAAAGAATTTTTAGTTTATTTATATTTTACAAGAACAGACTTCCACCATCCCCTTTTAGACCCTTCCACTATTTAAGACATGCATGGATAGTACCTTACCTTTTTTGTCTACTTTTTTTCAATTCTTTGTATATTTTTTTTCTTCCTTTTTTTCCTTTTTTTCCACATCCCCATTTATTCCCCTTTTTCTTACAATCAGGGTATATGATAAATGTAAATGTGTTTTTCTTTCTGCTAAACTAAACAAAAATGTTATTTCAAGTAGACTGTTATCGACTTGTAATGTTTCTTTTTACAGAGAACATTCATATTTGTTGATTGTTTTTTCTTCTTCTTTTCAGTATGTAGTGATATAGGGCCACTGCAACATTTTTGTAAATCTTAACTTCATTACAAAATACATATAGGAGAGGTAATCATCAGAAGATGTATTAACTATATAGGGTTTATGGCAAACGAAAGTATGTTTGCATATACATTGGTTTTGCTTTTATTGTTTTTGTAAATTCAGAAGGTTTAATACTGTACGAAAGGTAAATTGATAAGGAAAACATTTTATTCTCTAAGTAGAACTACTTTTTAACTCGTTAAATGAATGGACAATATACTGTTTGCTATGAAAAATATCTTTTTTATACTAACAATATAGAACATACTGGTTAGCTGTCCAACACTCAATTCTCTGTGATGATAAAATAACTTCATAAAGATTAAAAATGTTTGTGTTAAGAATTTTTCAGGATTTGAATTGAGAGTAGTAGAGAGATGCAAATAATATTTAATCTTTTTTCCAAATAGTACTCTTTATATAATATTTATATTATATGTTTTGCATATCATATACTCTAACAAGGTATTGTAAGGTGCAATAGGGATGGTTCCCCGACCCTATCGTACCAGAGACGGGGATAATAAAATATATAAATTATAATAAAAATAAAAAAGGTAAGGAATGTTTATGCAGTGGTGTAAAAGATAGAAATCTTTATGATCCGTTTCGAAAATTTTAAATGGTGATGTGAAGAAATTGTAACATATGTATTAGCTATTAGTTACCTGATCCAAATAGATTTTGATAATATATCACAAGGAAAGGGACTTCAGATATTAAATAACACTACTTTATGACAGTGATTGCATAGAATGAATAAATAAGTAAATCGAAGAAACCAAATACCATACTATGCAGCGGTGTATAACATCACGAATATTTCTGAATTTACTAGGGATGGCAACAGTTTACCGTTTAACCGATTAACCGTTCGAACGTCCGCGATTATAGGTTACAAATTTTCACTTACCGGTTAATCGAAAAATAACAAAAAAATCAAAACCTCTGTTTCTGGTGAAAATTCTCTTATCACAGATGTTGGTGATTGTGTAAACAATGCAGGTGTGACTAATCGCTTGACATTTTGACACATATCTGTTTACCATGCGTTCATTGTCTGTGCCAATAATTCGATTGTAGTGGTATAACTTCTGAAGTCGTAAGAAACATTGCCGTCTTTGAACTTCAAAGAAATGTGGTGCCGATACGTAAAATGAATAATCTTATTATACATATATTTCTGCGTGCTTTGCTTTTGTATGATAAAGGGAGCTTACCAATGACACATACGAACATGCTCAGTTTGGCTAACCTATCACATGTTTAATCGAACTCAGGCCTTCGTCAGTGAAGAATTATTCACTCTAGAGCTTCTTCGATTCCCTTACAAGTAATGCACGCTGTTACATCGCATAGCGGGCACAAAGCATAGACGGATTGAGATTCCGTTTATGCGGCGAATCTCATTGCATAAAGGGAATGAAGACGTTTATGCGGCGAATCTCATTGCATAAAGGGAATGAAGACGTTTATGCGGCGAATCTCATTGCATAAAGGGAATGAAGACGTTTATGCGGCGAATCTCATTGCATAAAGGGAATGAAGACGTTTATGCGGCGAATCTCATTGCATAAAAGGAATGAAGACGTTTATGCGGTGAATCTCATTGCATAAAAGGAATGAATACGTTTATGCGGCGAATCTGCGGCGAACCTCATTGCATAAAGGGAATGAAGACGTTTATGCGGCGAATCTCATTGCATAAAGGGAATGAAGACATTTATGCGGCGCAACTGTGCCTTTTTGCTGCATACATGGATTGCTCTAATTCTAAAATTCACCAAGGGACGTGACAGTTACAAAACGGTTTATATAACTGGGGAGTTGTTTGGCATATGTATATGCACTTTGATTCTGATTATTTAGCTTGAAATGGGACAAGTGTCTTAAAATGACCATCGGTTTCGCCTCGGCGATTATCACACTAGGCAGCTCCATAACCTTAATTCTACTGACCACACCATCGGGAAATAATTGTTTAACTATTGCTTAGAATTACTATGTAAATTAGTAAGTTTATCATTTGTGTATAGTATTATTTACTATGCAGTCCACTACAGAGAAAATAAAGTTTACTAAAAGTAGTAATATAACTTATTGTAAACATACTATTAAACCTAGTAAAAATTACTATTTTGACTATTAAATGAACAACCAACTTAAAGGTATGATATGGTATTGTAGCATAGGTTAAATATCGGCTAAGGGCCAATATCAGATTGCTTTATCTGTTTTACACATAAGTCAATGTATTTTTACGTGAAATTTTATTGTAAGCATCAAATTAAGAAAGTACTAAATAAATTTGCGGTCAAACCAAATTAACTATTTTGTGTAGTTATGTTTACTATTCGAGGCAACATCAAATTACTAACCAAGGCAGTAAACTTTACTACTTTTTTCTCTGTGGATATCCAACCTCTTTGTTTAGCACGTAGTTTGATCAAAGAAGGTCATGGTGACAGACTTATGATGTTGTATACCCCCCCCCCCCCCCCATTTCGACTTTAGAACCATATTTTAGTGAAACACTGTCCTCCAGTCCCCACCAATGCAGTATGTTTTGAGTAAAATGTAACCAGCCCTCAGCCTCGTATACAAACACGATCAAACTACTGTGGGAGACACCTTTTTTCATCTATTGGTCGAGCAATTGTTCGGTCGCTTTGAACAGTTGGTACTGTAATAATGCACTAGTCAATGTAAGTCCCATCTCGGGTGGTTCCAGTGAAAAGACCAGTGTTTTCATCATTTCTGATGACCCCTAGGTGTCAGTATCGGGCGTTATTTCCTTGTTCAAAACAACCGGGACTATAGTCTGAAACGGAGGGGGTGCAATGAGCCGTGTTTGTACCTTTTGCATGTCCCCGAGGTACCGGGACTTTATCCGGATGGAAAAGTCAAAGTCCCGTTTTTTTCCCGTGGAAGGGGACCGTGGTTTACTTTGATTGGTATACAACTAAACAGTCTATTTATTTATATTAATTGGACAGGTCCCTGGCGGCGAACGCGCGATGCGACGATCGGAGTCCAAGGATCAGTTGCTACAGTTAGGCATCAAAGGATTGGAAAAACGAACGGCACCTGCACTGACGCAGACAAACGGTCCTAGGCCGATTAAAATTTTTTGTTGAATAATCTGGGGGTGACATTGGACTTTAAAAGTAGAGCTTACACTTCAATGACATAATCCGAACGGTGCCGGCCAGGAGGAACAGTTCGGTAATTCGTGCACATGTCATCGAACTACAACGATATACGTCGGGAGAAATGAAGAAGCACTTAAATTCGAATCAATACATATTCCTATTTTAGCAGCCCATACGGTTATATATGTTATCATTTGTTCCTTTTATGCGGCGACAGGTGCTTTTTTGTCGCATAAAGAGAATCCTTTTATGCGTTGCAAATATCTGCATAAACGGAATCTCGACCCGTCTATACGTTGTGCCCGCTATGCGGTGTAACAGCGCGCAACCTACATGTACACAGACTGAAATAACGGCCACTTAGTTTCAATTAGCGCACCTCCTTTTGACCTTGGTATTCGTTTGGTCATCACAAATCAGTCGATATGCGAATTATATAAACAATTATATAAAAAATATCGGCGGATTTGTGAGTTATATTGTATGTTATTAACCATTTTACAGAAAATAATAATATACCAAGCCTACTGTTGATGATTGTTTTTGAAAAGGCACTGTCTTTCATATTGATCTAGCAAAAATGATTAAATTACCTTTTTTGACAAACTTGAAAAAAAAACCCCAACAGTATTACATATTGAAAAAAAACAACTTTCTCCTTTTGCATGGAAGGCTAACAGTCATAAAATCCCTGCTTTTACCAATTTCAACTGACGTCTTTGTATCTTTACCTAATCCGTCAAAGTATATTTCGTAACAACAAGATACTTTATTTTATAATTCGTTTGGCAAGGACCTCCAAAAATTAAACGTTTTATTTTTTGTTAAGGAATGTTCTCTCTTAAAATGGTTGATATTATTGCTTTTATGAAAAGATTGAAACTTACATGGTTCCGAAGATTAGTTAAGCTGGAAACAGTAAATGCTTTAAATGTATAAGTATGATTTTAGATTTCCAACATGTGTTTATTTTTAATAAAGTTTACAAAAGCAGTTAAAGCATTACTTCTGGAAGGATGTGTTGTATGTTTATTCTGACATTATGGACTGTATACCAGTTAAAACGATGAACACCCTTATAGATTTGCCACTTATTTAAGAACCATATGATATAAACTGATAAAAAAGTCTATATTTTTATTATCTTTTTATGACAAGGAAATAAGATTTAAAAGATATTGCCAATAAAGATGGTGTTTTTAAAGACACAGAAGAACTGGAAAGAAAATCAGATTTATATTTAAACCTTTTTCACATTTGCAGGAATTAAAAATACTACAAAAAGGTATTAAGTGAAAGGAAAGGTATAGGCAGCATGGCTATAAAAACAAGCATATCCCTATATAAAAGAATGGGCACATCTTTTCTTCAAATTAAAAATTCAGGATAGAAAAAACATAAATGAATGGGTTTCGGAAATTAATCAAGATGCTTATATACAGTGTTTTCAAACAAGAATAATTCACCGAATATTTGGAACACATGTATTATTGTTGAAAATACGGATTATTAAAACAGAACAATGCTCTTCTGCAAAAATGATAGGGACACTTTTAACCATTTGTCCTGGGAATGTACAGTCTTTAATTACCGAAGTCCAAAAGGCTGTAAAATTATTAGACGCAATCTTTTTGGTAAATGCAAATTTCTTGATAATGGGATACACAAAGCAAAGTTTAAAGCATTTTAATGCACTATGTTTAAAAATAAAAATTCCCATTTTTTTGTGTAAGAGAAATTGGTTTCAGTTTAAAGTGATTTACTTTATATTAACTTTTTCAAAGATACAGCCATGGTAGGACTGAACTCCAATCACTCTAAAATTTAAAAACTACAATCTGTTACATTAAATTCTACAAACCGCAGCTAAAGCAGGGACATGGCTTCCGTGGGTTATAAAGTACGACATTTAATCTTTCATACTGGTCTTAATAGATCAACAAAAGTTTTCCCTAACAGCACTGAATATTTAAGTAGTATCAGCAGAGTCATGAGGTAAAAGTAATCTTCATCTGAAAATTATTCAAAATAATAAAAAAAATAAATATAATGGCCATTTTCGGATTAAACAAAATATTTAAAAGAATGGCATTTTTCTATTAAACATGAACTATTAAATAGAACACCATAACTGAAATAGACGAAATATTGAATACCATTATATTTCTTAAAGCATGTATCGCATTTGTTTTTCAAAACAAATTTAAGGAATCTGCCAGATCTACGAGATACTAACTCGAGGAAACGACTTAGTATGTCGTGATAACGAGTTACTAAGTCGTGGGAACGACACAAAAAACAGACAAGTGCAAATCTGAAAAAAAATGCATTAGAAAACAAGAGGGTCATGATGGCCCTAAATCGCTCACCTGAGTCTCATTGCTCATGTTAAAAGTATCATTACTGGTTGTTATGGGTTATCGTTGTTTGCAAATTTGAATAAGTTTGCAATAAGTTTGAAGACTCTGGGTGTAATGGTACTCAACTTTTTTAGAAGAAATAGTTTTATTCTACAGGTCCCAGTGAACTTGGCCTGTGACCTACAGACCCCCAAAACAATAGGGGTTCTTCTAATATAACTACCCTATGAAGCTTGAAGGATCTGGGTGTAATAGTACTCCAGTTACTGAGCAGAAACAGTTTTCACTCTACAGGTTCCTGTGACCTTGACTTTTGACCTACTGACCCCAAAAATGATAGGATTCTTTTACTGAGTAAAAACAATCATCCTATGAAGTTTGAAGGCTCTTGGTAAAATGGCTCTCATGTTACTAAGCAGAAACTGTTTTCACTCTACAGGTCCCTGTGAACTTAACCTTTGACCTATGGACCCTTAAAAAATAGGGTTCTGGGTGTAATGGTACTACAGTTACTCTGCAGAAAAAACTTTTCACTATACAGGTCCCTGTAACCTTGACCTTGACATACTAGCCCCAAAAACCACATGATTCTTTTATTAAGTAAAATCAATCATCCTATGAAGTTTGAAGGCTCTGGGTGAAATGGTACTCCTGTTACTAAGTGGAAATTGTTTTCACTCTAGAGGTCCTTCTGACCTTAACCTTTGACCTACTGACCCCAAAAAAGTTTTTTTTCTACTTAATAAGGGCAATAACCCTGTGAAGTTTGAAGGTCTTGGGTCAACTGGTACTCAAGTTATTGAAAGGAAACGAAGTGTGACAAACAGGCAGACAAAAAGACACCTATGGACAAGGCAAAAAGAATATGCCTCCATCAGAAGGGCAGGGTTGCGCGGAGACATAAAAATGAACAATTGAAGGTCTAGCCCTTGGTGTTTCAGAGCTGCAGATTGTTTTAAGTTTTCCCTATATAAGTCCTTTTGTAAAATCAAATGACCCCCGCCCCAAGGGTGGGGCCAGTTTTGATCTTAGGGTCATAATTTGAACAAACTTGGTAAAGGTCCACTAGACAATGCCGCACACCAAATATCTAAATTGTAGGCCTTGTGGTTTCTGACAAGAAGATTTTTGAAGTTTTCCTATATAACTCTATGTAAAACATTTGACCCCTGGGGCGGGGTCTTTTTTGACCCAGGGGCCATGATTTGGACCAACTTGGTAAAGGTCCACTAGACAATGTTGTACACCAAATATCTTAACCCTAGGCCCTGTGGTATCTGAAGAGAAGATTTTTAAAGTTTTTACTATATAACTCTATGTAAAATATGTGACCACTGGGGCGGGGCCATTTTTGACCCAGGGGCAATGATTTGAACAAAATTGGTAAAGGTCCTCTAGACAATGCTACATACAAAATATCTAAACTGTAGGCCTTCTGGTTTCTGATGTGAAGATTTTTAAAGTTTTTCCTATATAACTCTATGTAAACAAGTGACCTTCGGGGCAAGGGCTTATTTTGACCCAGGAGCTATGATTTGAACAAACTTAGTAGAGATCCACTAGACAATGCTACACACCAAATATCTAAACTCTAGGCCCTCCGGTTTCTGACAAGAGGATTTTTTTAAGTTTTCCCGTATATAACTTTATGTAAAATATGTGACCCCTGGGTCGAGGCCATTTTTGTCCCAGCGGCAATGGTTTGAACAAACTTGGTAGATGTCCACTGGACAATGCTGCACACCAAATATCTAAACTCATAGGCCTTGTGGTTTCTGGCAAGAAGATTTTTAAGTTTTCCCAATATAAATCTATGTAAAATCAACTGACCCCTGGGGTGGGATCAGTTTTGACCCCAGGGTCATAATTTGAACAAACTTGGTTGAGGTCTACTAGATGATGCTTCATACCAAATATCTAAGCTCCAGGTCTTGAGGTTTTGGAGAAGAAGATTTTTAAAGATCCAACTTTTAAAATCTAATTTTAGCTCCAGTGAACCAGAAATGCAATGGACCTGAACCATTTGAACAAACTTGGTAGAGCTTTATTCAAGGAACATCCCAGGTAATTTTCATTAAATTTGGCTCATTGGTTTCAGAGGAGATATTGTTTGAATGAAAAGTTGACGACGGACGGACGGACGACGGACAAAAACTGATCAGAAAAGCTCACCCTGAGCACTTTGTGCTCAGGTGAGCTAAAAAAGAGCAGCGCAAAAAAAAGAATCGCGATATAAAAATAAGAACCGTGTATGTTAGCTATGTCGAGGGAACGACTTACTAACTCTTGGGAACGGGATACTTACTCGTCGGAACGAATTAGTTATGTCGTGGGAACGATTTAGTATCTCGTTCCCACGAGATACTAAATCGTTCCCTTGAGTTAGTATGTCGTGGGAACGAGATAAAAAATGAAGTGCAATTAAAAAAATATTGCTTTGAAAAAGAAGAGTACAACAATATCTTGCTATCTCGTTCCTACGAAATAGCTAACTCGTTCCTACGACATAGCTAACTCGTTCCCACGACATAGCTTACTCGATCCAACGTGTTAGTAATTCGTTCCCTTGACAAAGCATAAAAGAGAAGTGCAATTAAAAAAAGAGTTGTGCATGTCACCTCTGCGGAGGAGAAGTGGTCAAGGGGTTAGAGCGCCGGACTCCCGATCTGGAGGTCGCTGGTTCGAATCCCACCAGGGGTGAGAATCTACAGTGTCTTTCCGCATTCCTCACATTCGGCGCGAGTACCGGTTTGAATCCAGGAAGCAGTCATCGAGAGGGATTTATAAAAGTTGCAAGAACTTTCTTCCCAATCGATGTAAAATAAATAAGTTTAAACTTAAATCTCTGTGCTACAGTACATATGTTTATTAAGCTGGAAACATATTTATGCTGGTTATTTTGTTCGAACTTTATTTTTGATAAATTATATATGGACAAACAGGACAGTGTGTGTGACCAATCTGGGAATGTCAGGCTTAAGCAACAGTAATAGAATAGTGCGCATGCATCTAAAAATCTGCAAACTTCAATATTGGTCTAATTCACAGTTAAAGTACCCATTCTACAATAAATGTGATGATTTATCACAGAGTTATGGCCCTTTGTATTTTTATCTAAATTTATAATGACTTTTTTCTGCCTGAAGATTTTTTCCTTTTGTTTCCGTGAGGTAGTAGTAGTTGTTGTTGTTGCTCAATGGTGCTGAAATATATTGAAAATAAACTGAGTACACATGTGTTTCAAGATTTAAGACAAGGATGGTTATGTTTCTTGACACAACAATCGCTATCGGTGAAGCTATCTTTATTTTGAGTGAATTTGAGTTATGCTACAAATCAAATTCCATTACAGAATTAATTAAAAGAGATAATTTAACAAGAATGACCATGTCTCTAGTTATAGTTTAAGTCTCAAGTGAATCCCTTTGAAAGTTTTAAAATTATACTCTGGACAAAAATTTATTGTAACATTAAATAAAGGGAGATAATTAAAAAAGGACAAGGTAGAGTTCTTTTTCGTTGCAATCATTCTGTACTTCAAGTAAATCCTTTGTATAAGTTTTAATTATGCTCCGGACAAAAAGACCTTGTAAGATTAAAGAAGAGAGATACTTAAACAAGAGGGCCATGATGGCCCTGGATCGCTCACCTGAGTACTTTGTCTGTGGGTTTGCTGTTATGCAAACGTCAAAAGCAGTATTACATTTCCTAATTGAAGATTTGTAGCTGCGTACAAACTAAATATCTTAAATATCTGTCAATAAATAAAGGCTCTATGACAGAAAGTAGAAAAAATCTATTATTAGCTGCAGTGACAATGATATTGACCCAATGATCTCAAACCCACCTAAGGTCCATGCAAAGAACCTTGATACTAAATATCAAATATATTGGTCTAGCCTCAGTGAGCTTATCCTCAATTTAATGGAAGAGCTTCATGCAAGGTGTATTTGCCAAATATTTAAAATATCAAACAATAAATAAATCTATGACAAAAAGTAGAAAAAAACTATTTCTAGCCTTTCTAGCCTTAGTGATCTTGACCTTGATCCAGTAACCTCAAACTCCACCTAAACGTAGAGGTCCATAGAAGGAAACTACATACCAAATATCTCAGATATTGGTAATAAATGAAGACTCAAGAAGGAAAAGTACAATGATCTATTTTAACGTCGGTGACCTTGATCTTTACCCAAGATGGCAGAGATTCATGCAAGGTGCCAAATATCTGAGATATCTGTCAATAAACTAAGGCTCTATGATGAAAATTTTAAAGTCTATTTTTAGCACTGGTGACCCAGGGGCAGGGTCAGTTTTGACCCCAGGGTCAAGATTTGAACAAACTTGGTAGAGGTCTACTAGCACAGGTTACACACCAAATGCCTTGTGGTTACTGACAAAATTTTAATTTTTTATGAAAGTCTTAAGAAATATAAATTTTACCCTGGAATTGGGTCAGTTTTGACCACAAGAGCATCATTTGAACAATTTTGGTAGAGGAATTTTAGATGAGGTTCGGTGCAATATATCTAAGAACCAGAAGAAGATTTCTAAGTTTTCACTATGTAAGCCCTTATTAGATCAAGTGACCCCCGGGCGGACCCATTTATGACCCCAGAGATACAATTTGAACAATCTTTGTAGAGGAGCTATAGTGAACCTGTATGCCAGATATCAAATCCAAATGCACTGTAGTTTCAGACAAGAAGATTTTTGAAGTTTTTCCTATATAATTATGCCTCTATATAAAGAAGTGACCCCCTGGGCGGGGTCAATTTTGATCCCAGGGACATAATTTAAACAACCTTTGTAGAGGTCTATTAGGCAGTACTTTGTGCAAAATTTTAGATCTTAGGGCCTTGTGGTTTCAGAGAAAAAGATTCCTAAAGTTGTTTCCTATATATTTATTCAACGATAACAAATGATACATTTCAAATATATATGTTGGCGTGTTTAGGCCGCTCAGTGTAATGGGGGACAATAGTGGATTATCTACCCTGAATACTCTCTGATATTACATTGGTCCTTCCATTTGGATTCCTCTGCTTTTATCGCTATTTTCTCTTTTGGTATGGTGATGATTAAGCCTAATTAATTGCAACAGTGGTAGTCAGATAACACATTAAGTCTAGCACATGTTTTGTCAACACCATTATCTTTGTTTTTTGATAATCCTTACTTTTTATTTAATATAAAAGTGACAATTTTCACAATTAAAAGTCAAGACCATCACAATAAGAAACAAGGACAAAGTCAGAGGATTCCAACCGAAAGGACCAATGTGCTATTTGGTCTACCTTTGATGTTATCTGAGTAAGGAAGGATAATTTGTTATCAGGAATGTCCCTCATTTCTCAAACAAAGGGAGACCCGACGCTACACTAGATAAACTAAATACCCCAAATTGAAACGGATGTGTGACGACAGACCTTAACTTACAATGGCTATGCACCGGAAACCGGTGCCACATAGCAAGCCAAGGACCATGGCCAAACATCCGGTGCTATAAAGAACCACAAAAAATTAACTCTGACCTATGTGTGTAACACCTGAACGAAAGACTGTAGAAGCAAAAGTAACGCTGCTTAGGGGAACTGTACCAACAAACAGAAACGTCTGTACACAACGGACGAAGATACTGAGGACGCTGCCGCAACGCAATCTAAGTATTACCAGTATTATGAGGGCCAGACCTAGTGACCCGAAGCAACTCGAGTCAACCGACCTTAAATCGCCAAGTGCAGTCAATACCGCTGAAAACCGAAGCTGTTCCAAACTCGACATAAACTAGCAATGTACAAAAATATCTTCTGAAAACGCCACCTGCACATTTATCGACGGACTTTTACTGCAGACAAGAACAGACAGCATTCGGACGATGTAGAGCAACTGGTACAGCTAGTATTGCTCAAATATGCACAGGTGACGGTTTATAATTGTCTGCCTCAGAACGAAATAAAATGTGTAAGCCCCGATACCAAATGATTCAAAGTCCAAAGCCTGATCTTTCTTATTTTGCGAACCTGAGCGACGGTCCTACATAGTTAAGTTTGAGAAGACAGCAAACAAAAGTGCTATTTAAAATTATAAAGTTATTACATAATCAATTGACAGAACGGTAACACCGTCCCTCCATTTTGTGGGACTGCAGTACACAGTTTGAATTTCAGAGACACGTTTGAAGGTTCCAGAAAGCGACGCAATCCAGCTGGTAAATGTGAGTTACCACTTGTTTCATATGATAGAAAGTGCGGAATTGGACAGCAGACGGCGTATACTGGGGACTGGAGACATCACGCATGCACTACCAAGTCCGTGACGGCAATGACGAACACCAAACAGGTCGTAGAAGGTACCCTAAAATGTAGACTGGAAGCAGCAAATGCGATACAACAAGATACAGATACAGAAAGAAGCGAAACAAGACAGCGCACCAGAAAATAATAGGGTGTGGCAGGTGGGGAAATTTGTCTGGACGTTACACGACGTGTATAATACAGTTACGATGCTGCACGGGCTTTTGCCTATTATACACAAAAACTAGTCATATTCCCGGTTCACCAAGCTCGAATAATTGACCTGATTCACAGCATAACTATACTTAAACGGTGAATGAAAAAATAATAGTAAACAAACTGTATATGGACTGGATCTTTATTTGAATGCAACAGTTTAGATATATAAATTTCCATCTGAGAATTAGACATGTTTTAAACAACTATCATATCAAAATAAGTACGAATTCGACCATTGCTTATAACCACTTTATTTACACGGCTTTTCTGTACTTTCAAAGAAGAACGCCAGAAAAAGGGTTTTCCACATCATCACAAACATATATCCAGATACGTCATGTTTTACTTTAATCATTAAAGTTGAATATATTTTTAATAATAAGCATCTTTAAGCACCTTTAGAAGGAAATTCTTTTTCACATACCTCGTGTAAATACTTCAAACTTTTGTCAATCAGGTGGGCAAGTTATTTCATGACTTTGCAAAGAAAAGCTGCCCTCGAAAGAAGGAACGCTCCTTCTCAGAAGTGAAAGCATGGTGTGACAGTACTCTTAGTTGCACTCGTGACATGTATGTTTAAAAATAGCATTTTTCAGTGCAGCTTCAGTCCATACTTTGTCACACAGATCACAGTTACATGTCTATTCTTTTTTATTTCGAGTTGAAGGTTTCCTAGGGGTGCCTGTTAAGAATGTGTCGACAGTGTTGCCTTAATTTATGAACATTGAAGAGACGCTCTAAGTTACTTTGTATTATATATCACACCTGAAACAGCCTTCTTATTCCTCAGTCTTAGATATTCCAGATATGTCTAGTGACCTGCAAGTGATATCCATCCAAAAATATAAAACAAGCGTATTTTATAGTTATCTACGCACTACTTTTTTTAGATTAGTTATTAATAGGTTTGAATTTTTATTTAAACCTCTTCATTTGTATACTGTTCTGTCCTCTCTTGTTTTTTTTTCTCGTAAACATGACGTAACAGGAGTCCGAATTGAGTAAAGTAAGTTCTGTCGTGGCAAAGAACATACATACACACAACTTAACGTGCTGTATAAAACACTGAAATAAATATTGCAAAACTGATCATCTTTTGAACGAAATACAGAATTTCAACACAGTAAACCACCCTGACTAATGACTCAGCTATCTAAAACTATAACCCCGTACAATTTTTCAGCAAATAGCTATTACTGCATATATGTAACAAGGACATTTATACACTCGGCTTCAAATATCTCAATAAGTTTTAAACATTGAAACTGAAATGAAAATTAAAGATACTTACCATATCAGGATGTTATAATAAGCGATTTCTAAGAAGTCACCATATCATCATTCAATACATTGAACCTGACCCCAGAGCATTCTTTTCATTTCCATTTTTTCTATTTCTGAAATAATAATCTATACTATCTCAAAATCAGCACATCTCTACATGTAGTGGTACTTCTGTAAATTTCAAGTATCCATTTTTGTCCAATAACATGTCAAATTCTTACCTTGTCTGCAAAACCTGCCATTTTTTTCTTTTTTAGTCATTTGCATTAATATACCCAATGTACGGTGATCCACCGTGGTATTGACAAAATAGTAAATAAATGGCAAATTACCAAAGCGATTGGCAAATTGTCAAATCAAATGGCAGATTATTAAAACTGAAAGGAAATTGTCTCGGAAATGTTTCTAACAAGAAGAAGCAATAATTTAATTCTTTAAAATTCATTTCCACAAAATACCTTTGTTTTGTTTTTGTTTCTAATACATAAAATATCATTTCCTCAAAGTGCTCATGAAATTAAAAACCGTGGCGTCCGTATTCAAAATGTTTATTGAACCGTAAGGCAAAATTTGATTAGTGTTTCCACGAATCATTTCCAGCTTTTATCTAATTGTTTAAGTTGCAGCCTCAGTGTTTACAAAGACTCCTCTTAAAGCATTACATACATGGCCAATGGTGGGATATTGCAGATCGTGCCCTTTAGAAAATATTTAGAAATATTCGAGCAAAGTGTACTCGTTTCTAATGCTCTTTTTTACGTTTTTAGCTCACCGAAGCACGAAGTTTTTGTCCATGAAATCAAAATTGACCCCGTCCAAAGGGTCACTTGATATACATAGGCTTATATAGGAAAAACGTAAGAAGTCTTCTCTGAAACCGGGTGGCCTAGGACTTTGGTGTTAAACATGGTTTAGTTGCTCTCTACCAAGATTGTTCAAATTATGTACCTATCTCTGTGTGTGTGTGTGTGTGCGTGTGCGTGAAACATAAAAAGTTTTGCAAACCTTCAAGTCAGAAAGCATAAGCGACAGACCTTTTATATTTGATGTGTAGTATTCTACTGAGATTGTTATTTCCCTAGGGTCAAAACTGACCCAATACGGGGGTCACTTGATTTACACTAGGAAAAACTTAAAAACTTAATTATTCAAGTAATTCAAATCTTTATCCTTTTTAGGTAGTAAAGTTATTATTTCTTGCTTCTGTAGTTGTGAAAGGTTGCCGGTTTCATTTACATAATTATTTGCGTTTACCAGATATTTCCTAAGATCATTCCAAAATATTTTTAAAATTCTACAGTTATACCATCGAAGCCCGGGCTTTTATCATTTTTCATATAGAGTAAGGCGGTGGCACATTCATGTTCATTCAAAATCCTCTCACAACTGTTTGCTTCCTCAATAGTTAACTTTGGAACTAATCATTTTGAAAGAAACCTTTATCATTGGTACTTATTTAATTCTTTTTGTATAAATCTTCATATTTTTTTGGGTTATGCCCCTAAGGGCATCACCCAGTATCCTGGCGAGTTTTCAAAATGCGACAGAGCGTCTATTGAAAAAGAATATGGAGCAGAGCGTTTAGATCCGGAGATTTTCTGACATCCTTATTCTGCGGCCCTGCGATCCTATTTGCGGTCCTTTTTGCGACCCTAGTTTTAACAATGTGCAATCATATGATTAAGGAAGCTGCATTCAATGTTTTGAATCTGATTGTATCAATGTGAGTGACAAATATATGTTTGTGTTTTTAGGTAAATGATGTGTTTAAATTCAACAGAGAAATTGATTGTATTTTACATAAAATTTTGCATAATTTTTAAAAACGACGGAAATAAAATTGAGATCTATTTACTGCACAAAGAAAACAGACTTACAATTCAGACTTTAGGATTTTCGCAACTGTTTTGCCGTAGAAACATGTTTCACACTAAAATCATTCGATATAAACATTAGATTTTATATTTTTAAATGAAGCCTCATTTAAATGAATGTTTAGAACTTCAACAATTTGAACAATTTCGCAGAATTCAGAAAATGCATATAATGTAAGCAGGTGATGTGACAGTTGCTAAATTAACTGTATATTCCTTTATCTATTTGAGTTTATTTCTCGTCGGTAGGTGTTGACCATTTGACCGACGTCCCATAGAGAGGTTAGCTTTTTTAGGATGTTGGGTATAGTGCAAAACAAGAAAGCATCAATGACACCTCTGGTTCTTTTGCATGTGCGTTACCACAGCTCCTTCATGATACCGGCTGGTTGAAAAGTGACAACAAAAATGCAAAATACAGTGGTTTCATTTCAAATGTGTAAGTAAATATACAATGCACGCTGGAAATATTAGTCTTGTAAAATATAAAATTGTTATGCTGTTCCCTTCTTAATTTTCCCTTTTAGCTCTATTCATGATACTTTAATTATTTCTAAAATAGATAATCGTAGTTGTCTTGAGTTCTCAAAGATTTTGTTTATATATTTTTATAGTGTATTCATTATATCCTGTGCTTGTAAACACTGATAATACTATATATTCTAAAAAAATACTTGCTACAAAGCAAGTGAATTTATCACACACTGACAAATTTACTTACATAGACTGAAATATTAAAAGAAGAGGACAACTATCAATATCGCAAGGAATGTTGCATAAAGATTTGATCATATGTAATATTCAATTATTTGGCATAACCTGTTGGACGCTTTTTTAAGGAGCCAACTTGTTTTAATTCTTTTAAAATCTCCCAAGGTCCAGTTATATCTTTATTATTGATTGTTAATCTTCAGTTGCCAGTTCACTTTTTCTTTTCTCTAGATTTGAATTTTTCTCGAAACCCTCAATTTGTTTTGCACTAGCCTTGTGTTGTAAACCTCTACCAAAATGTTCAAATTATGTCCCTGGGGTAAAAACTGCACTTGTCCTGGGGGTCCTATTTGTGTCAATTATATCATTTAAAACCTTTTTTATCAGAAACCAGAAGCCCTAGACCTTACATACTTAGTTTGTATCATTGTATAGTTGACCTCTACAAAGATAGTTCCGGTAAACACTGACCTCGCCAATGGTTCACTTGTTATTAATAAGGTTGTTTATGAAAACTTTGAAAATCTTCTTATCCGTAGATATTTTGTACGTAGCATTGTCTCCTAGATCTCCATCAGTTTTGTTCAAAATATGTCTTTAGGTCAAAATTAGCCCTGCCCAAGGGTGCTTTTAATCTAAAATACAAAATCTTTGAAAACTTCTTGTCAGAAATTGTAGGCCGTTAAACATATATTTAGTATGTACCATTGTATAGTTGACCTTTACAACGATACAAATTATCACCATATGGCTAAACTTTGTAGGATTATATAGAAAAAAATCTATTTTTTCGGGAATCTTTATTAACATATATTTAACAAAGTCCTTAACCTTATGTGACCCCAACTTCTATCTTGACCTACTGACCTACTTTCTTGTTTTTGCAGCTACAGTATTGACATTTGATCTATACTTTAGAAAAAATCTACCTTTTCAGGAATCTTCATTTACACACACAATATATTTAACATAGTCCTTTACCTTATGTGACCTCGACGTTTATCTTGACCTACTGACCTACTTTCTTGTTTGTTGGGTTATACCCTTAAGGGCATCACCCAGTATAGTGCCGAGTTTTCTAACTGCAACAGAGCATCTAACGATACAGAATATGCAGCAGAGCGTCTGGAGCCGGAGATTTTCGGACATACTTATTCTACGGCCACCCGATCCTATCTGCGACTCTACTAGCGGCCCTAGTTTTAACAATGTGCAATCATTAAATTTCTCTTGTTTACTATCGAGAGTGCCAAATGTCTGTTTGTGTCTTAAGGTAAATGATGTGTTTAAATTTAGCAAAGAAATTGCTTGTAATTGATATATGATTTTGCATAATATTTTATAACCACACCAATAAAATTGAAAATTATTTACTGCATGTACAACAACAGACTTACTCAGAATTCTCTAAGGATTCTGAAAATGCCTATAATGCCAGCAGGCGATGCGAGTGTTGCTAAAATAACTGTTTATTGCTCTATCTATTTGAACTTATATATCGTCGGTACCGATTGCCCATATGACCGACCCCCTATGAAGAGGTTTCTGGGGGATAGTGCACGATACAAAACCCATTTAAATGACACCTCTGGTTCTTTTCCATGCTCAGTGTATAGATACCACTCATAAGTAAATAATGTACACTGGAGGCGAATTGTTATGTTGTTCCTTTTTTTTTTGGTCTATTTACAATATTTTAATTATTTTCTAAAGTTAGATGATAGTACTTTAGTTCTCAAAGATTATATTTTATATTGTATTCATAATATCCTGTGTTTGGAAAGACTTATAATATTATATATTGTAATAAAATTACTTGCTAACTTTGTTTACACTCTGACAATATTTACTTACATGGACAGACACATTAAAGCAAGAACATAACTATCAATATCGCTAGAAATATTGCATCAAGATGTGATCACATGTACAATCAATTATTGGACATAACCCACTGGATGCCTTTTTAAGCAACCAACTTGTTTTTTGCAGCTGCAGTATGGAAATTTGAACTTTACTTAAAATTTTGCATTCGGATTTCAACTTTGACCTTAGCTGTCATTGATCTTGTTCTATTGACTTACCTTCTGTTTTTCAAGCTGAAAATATTGACCAGATGTACAATTTTGCATGTAGACTCAACTTTGATTCCTTCCTTGGCCTCGCTGTTTTAACTGGTGGTACTCAGGTGAGCGATATAGGACTATCTTGAACTTCTTCTTTATTTTTTCACCTTCAGTCTTATGACTGTAATTTCAATTTGATAATAAATTTTGAAATTCTAAAAGTGTTTAAGAAGTTAAATTAAGCCAGTAAGTTTAACTTTTAAGTTCTGCTAAGTGAATTCTACCTTTCTGAAACTACAGGGTACAAAAAAGTAATTTGTGCCGAAGGCATTATAAAAAACTTCTTTTTTAAATTTCATTTAAACGTGTTGCTTAAATTACTTATAACACAGTTAACAGATGTCTGCAGGCGACTCACACGAGGTTATTAAAAGTTTGCCTGTCAGTGTATTTTTTATGTTGCATTCTGTCTGAATACTCTCTTGTTTTGCAAGGAAGTAGAAACCACTTTTAAAGAAAAACAGTTCTGTGGTTTGAATAAGATATAAAAGCAAGATGTGCAATGTTTCAGCGCATGATATTCACGTGAAATACGTAAAATGGACACAATAAAGGTAATATTTTTATTTGTTTTATTACGAATGCATAATTTTACATATTATATTTTTTAAAAGAAGCAGTTACTTTCAGTTGATAGGAATATAAATGATATGTCTTTTCTCTTACACGTTCGTACGGACTGAATCGGAGTTGTAAAATGGAATACATACTTTTGAAGCAAAAACCAAGTAAAGACTTCAAAACGTGGATTTATACAAATGATGGTATACATTAAAGTCCGTCCAATAAAACTAAGTAAAAAATGCTCTTAAAGATACTTATTAAAGATACTTTAATGATCTCTCTCTCTCTCTCTCTCTCTCTCTATGAGAGCACGGATCGCATGATGAGCAGATTAACACTACACGGCGGTATAAATATTCGGCAAAATATATCAGAAATTTCGAAAGAAAGAATTTGCCTAAGATTGTTAATACATTTACGTTTCCAAACCTAAGGAATGAATTCCATAAATTTCGTTTTTATTTTCATCAGTTTTCGATTAAAATGTGATGCGAAGGAACAACAGACTTGCTTTTGCACTAAAAGTACTTTTATTAAGATGTTATCTAGATGTTCAATCAGTTAAATATGAGGTATCACTGTAAGTGACAAAGTGTCTCCGAAGGGTATTGTCTACAAAAAAAGTTTGAAGTAGTGCTGTGTTAGGGTAAAGACAAATCTGTACAAACTGTTGGAATCCCTCTTATAAAGTAAAGAAAACTGCACCAAAAGATTAATCTTAATTATTGACTGAAGTTCCAGATCAATGACAAAAACATAAAGATGGGTAGCATTCTACAAGTTTTGTGCTTAACGTAAACTCCATGTGATGAATACGTGTGCAAATTTGTTTCAAAAAAGTTGTCAAGTCCTACTGAATTACGAAAAGGACACAAAACACTGGTAAGCAATGATCTATATTATTTGGCATGAAGGATATATAGATAGACAAACACAGGAATAAGTAAAGACAGATCAAACATTAACATCGAAAAGGCAATATTCTATGTCATTCTGCGGTGAAAACAACAGACAGACAGACACTACGAAATATTGCTTCAACCTGAAGAACATGCTTGTCAAATTATTTCAAATCATGTAATGTACAATAATTGATTAACCCAGCAGTAACAAGTAAATAGACGGAAAAGTAAGAAAAATTGATGAAAACAAAAGCAAAATTAGTGGCTAAAACAGTGCATGACTGAAACAAAAGCAAGAAGAGTAGTTAAAACAGTTCATTGATGGAAACAAAAGCAAGAAGAGTAGTTAAAACAGTTCATTGATGGAAAGAAAAGCAAGAAGAGTAGTTAAAACAGTTCATTGATGGAAAGAAAAGCAAGAAGAGTAGTTAAAACAGTTCATTGATAGGAACAAAAGTAAGAAGAGTAGTTAAAACAGTTCATTGATGGAAAGAAAAGCAAGAAGAGTAGTTAAAACAGTTCATTGATGGAAACAAAAGTAAGAAGAGTAGTTAAAACAGTTCATTGATGGAAACAAAAGCAAGAAGAGTAGTTAAAACAGTTCATTGATGGAAAGAAAAGCAAGAAGAGTAGTTAAAACAGTTCATTGATGGAAAGAAAAGCAAGAAGAGTAGTTAAAACAGTTCATTGATGGAAACAAAAGAAATATGGGTAGTTAAAACAGTTCATTGATGGAAACAAAAGAAATATGGGTAGTTAAAACAGTTCATTGATAGGAACAAAAGTAAGAAGAGTAGTTAAAACCGTTCATTGATGGAAACAAAAGCATGAAGAGTAGTTAAAACAGTTCATTTCTAGAAACAAACGCAATATGATAAGTCAAAACTGTTCATTGATGAAAACATAAGTAAGAAGAGTAGTTAAAACAGTTCATTGATGGAAACACAAGTAAGAAGAGTAGTAAAAGCATTTCACTGATAAAAACAAAAGTAAAACGAGTAGTAAACAGTTCACTGATGGAAACAAAAGCAAAAAGATTAAACAGTTCATTGATAGGAGCAAAAGCAAGAAGAGTAGTTAAAACAGTTCATTGATGGACACAAAATTAAGAAGAGTAGTTAAACAGTTCCTTGATGGAAACAGTTAAACAGTTCATGATGAGAAAAAAGCAAGAAAATTAGTTAAAACAGTTCATTGATGGAAACAAAAGCAAGTAGTAAAAACAGTTCATTTATGGAAACAAAAGCAAGAAAAGTAGTTAAAACAGTTCATTGATGGAAACAAAAGCAAGAAGAGTAGTTAAAACAGTTCATTGATGGAAACAAAAGCCAGAAGAGTAGTTAAAACAGTTCATTGATGGAAACAAAAGCAAGAAGAGTAGTTAAAACAGTTCATTGATGGAAAGAAAAGCAAGAAGAGTAGTTAAAACAGTTCATTGATAGGAACAAAAGTAAGAAGAGTAGTTAAAACAGTTCATTGATGGAAACAAAAGCAAGAAGAGTAGTTAAAACAGTTCATTGATGGAAACAAAAGCAAGAAGAGTAGTTAAAACAGTTCATTGATGGAAACAAAAGCAAGAAGAGTAGTTTAACAGTTCATTGATGGAAACAAAAGCCAGAATAGTAGTTGAAACAGTTCATTGATGGAAACAAAAGCAAGAATAGTAGTTAAAACAGTTCATTGATGGAAACAAAAGCCAGAAGAGTAGTTAAAACAGTTCATTGATAGGAACAAAAGCAAGAAGAGTAGTTAAAACAGATCATTGATGGAAACAAAAGCCAGAAGAGTAGTTAAAACAGTTCATTGATGTAAACAAAAGTAAGAAGAGATGGAAACAAACGCAATATGATAAGCTAAAACAGTTCATGATGGAAACAAAAGCAAGAAGGTAGTTAAAACAGTTCATTGATGGAAACAATAGCAAGAAGGTAGTTTAAACTTTTCATAATGGAAACAAAAGCAAGAAGAGTGGTTGAAATTGTTCATGGTGAAAACAAAAGCCAGAAGAAGATGGTTAAAACAGTTCATACTGGAAACAAACGCAAGATGAGTAGTTAAAACAGTTCATGGTGGAAACAAAAACAAGAAGGTAGTAAAACAGTTCATTGATGGAAAAAAACGCAAGATTGGTAGTTAAAACAGTTCATTGATGAAAACAAAAGCAAGAAGAGTAGTTAAAACAGTTCATGATAGAAACAAACGCAAGATGAGTAGTTTTAACAATTCATGGTGGAAACAAAAGCCAGAAGGTAGTTAAACAGTTCATTGATGGAAATAAAAGCCAGAAGCTAGATTATCAATTCATTGATGGAAGCAAAAGCAATATGGGTAGTTAAAACAGTTTTGTTATCACAATACGTAGCATAAAAATAGTATTAAAAACAGTTATTGAATACATGTGGTTAAAGATAAACCTCAAGTCTTTCAAAAGTAAATAATATGCCTGTGTTGCTGCACATAGCTTCATCATAGTCAATATCTGAATTACGGTATGCGTAAAAAGTGCAGAATATTCCTACTTATCCTTGCAGTAATACCCGAATAATGTCGTTAATCCTGTTAAATATACACATTCACAATTATACTCATTATTTAAATTGTTAGTTAGTTGCATTTTTAATTCTAACACTATCCGCAATTCGCCGACAATAAACAAAGAAGGAATTGAGCGTGATATATCATAGGAAGTACTGAATACAAGCGCGCGCCCGCTGACGTCACTGTGAACGCCACTGTTAAATAGTGCACGTACTTGCGTCCCTTATAAATATACGTACGTGTTAGAATGGAAATAGATTTTAAAATTTTCGTGATCTACCGTCGAATATATCCCGGTTTCTCGTTTATTTGCGTAATTATTTAATCACTCAGGCCTACGGCCTTCGTGATTAAAGTACTACGCAACTGAACTCGACACCATGATATATCTGACGGTATATCACTCAAACTTAAAATCTATTTCCTAAGTATACTTTTTCCTATACTTATTTCAGTGGATTACCGATTGTTTATGTATGTTTTATTTATTCTCTTGCAAGAGCGAACGGAAAATGAAAACATATTAATGTCAACGCAATGATGATAATTGTTTATGTATTCAAAGTCTTCAGATCTCAACGACAGCCTTAAAGCTTTGTAAAATTCAACGCACCAAGAATTAGAAGAGAAAACAAAAACTACATAAATGTGCAGAATACTGACTCCGCGCACTTGCACAGGGATAGAAATGACAGTTACAGAACGGACACGATTACTACATGTCCCCCTTCATTTGCATAAAAAGCCGAAGATACCAAGTATCTTACACAGGCATTCATTAAAACTGTTTTACTGTCTATGTATTCACAATGAACAATCGGCATATACATCCTAACAGAGTCACTATGATACGGCTGCAGTGATAGCCAATCGAAAATTTCTCTATTAACGATGTTAGGATATTTTTCAATCTCAACAAGAAAATAAAGCTTTGTCCTGAAACAAAATCACAGACAGCAAGAAGAGACAAATCAAGATATCATTTTAAACAATTTATTAACTCATATATGCAAAGAACACAAGCTAGGTTATAGAAGTATGTGACATGTATGTATTTCTGTTTAGTGCTCGCCCTACTTTCTTGTTCAATTAATGACAACGATTTTTTAAAATTTGTCTCTAATCTTCATAAAATATAAACAGACGTTTGAATTTCTGCATTTTTGAAGAGGTCCGCTTCTTTTAGCTTTCGTATTAACAAAGAACACCCAATTATTAGTATAGACAAACAAATATCAAACTTTGTTATCACGTGTAATTATTTTACATTTTTATTTATTAATCGAAAGAAATGTTTTATTCACAAACGTCATTGAAGTTACAATAAATTTTGGACAGGAACTGTCACGGTTTTTAAAAAGTAAATAATGGTTTATAGTAATAATGACTGAAATTTTATTTACAACTCGTGGAAAAATAGATTAGTCCACTCAAAGTTAAAACAATCATCAATTAAACAATTACTGAAATTCAGTTATACTTGATATTGTCTATTATCGTTGAAAAAATTGCTGCATTCAATGATAATGCATGCGAATGCATCAGTGTCAAGTTAAGCTGTAACTATGCGCTATTGTTTTCCTCGGAAAAATAGTTGGACCCACAAAAAAGATTTACTGGTAGAACATCTTTGAAACTCATGCGTACAAAATCTCTGTCTATGAAACCAACCTCTCTGTCTATAAAACCAGCTCTCTGTCTTAATAGAAAACCGGCCTTCTGTCTGTAAAGGCATCTCTCTGTCTTTTTATAAAACCAGCTCTCTGTATTATTATAAAACAAGCTCTCTGTCTTATTATAAAACAAGCTCTCTGACTTATTATAAAACAAGCTATCTGTCTTATTATAAAACCAGCTCTCTATCTGTTAAAGCATCTCTCTGTCATATCATAAAACCAACTCTCTGTCGTATTATAAAACCAGCTCTTTGTCTTATTATAAAACCTGCTCTCTGTCTTATTATAAAGAAAGCTCTCTGTCTTATTATATAATCAGCTCTCTGTCTTATTATAAAAATCAGCCCTTTGTCTTATTAAATATTCAGTTCTCTGTCTTATTATAAAAGCAGCTCTCTGTTTTATTATATAATCAGCTGTCTGTCTTATTATATAATCAGCTTTCTTCCTTATTATAAAACCAGCTCTCTGTCTTATTATTACATCAGCTCTCTGTCTTATTATAAAATCAGCTCTCTGTCTTATTATAAAACCAACTCTCTGTCTTATTATAAAACCAGCCCTCTGTCTTATTATAAAATCAGCTTTGTGTCTAATTATAAAACCAGCTCTCTGTCTTATTATTGTACAGCTCTCTGTCTTATTATAAAACCAGCTTTCTGTTTTATTATAAAACCAGCTTTCTGTCTTATTATAAAACCAGCTCTCTGTCCTTTTATAAAACCAGCTTTCTTGCTTATTATAAAAGCAGCTCTCTGTCTCATTATTAAATCAGCTCTCTGTCTTATTATAAAACAAGCTCTCTGTCTTATTATTTAATCAGCTCTCTGTCTTATTATAAAAATCAGCCCTCTGTCTTATTAAATATTCAGCTCTCTGTCTTATTATAAAAGCAGCTCTCTGTCTTATTATATAATCAGCTGTCTGTCTTATTATATAATCAGCTTTCTTCCTTATTATAAAACCAGCTCTCTTTCTTATTATATAATCAGCTGTCACTCTTATTATAAAAATCAGCCCTCTTCCTTTTTATAAAACCAGCTCTCTGTCTTATTATTACATCAGCTCTCTGTCTTATTATAAAATCAGCTCTCTGTCTTATTATAAAATCAGCTTTGTGTCTAATTATAAAACCAGCTCTCTGTCTTATAATTGTACAGCTCTCTGTCTTATTATAAAACCAGCATTCTTGCTTATTATAAAAGCAGCTCTCTGTCTCATTATTAAATCAGCTCTCTGTCTTATTATAAAACCAGCATTCTGTCTTTTTATAAAACCAGCTTTCTGTCTTATTATAAAACCAGCTCTCTGTCTTATTATAAAACCAGCTTTCTGTCTTATTATTAAATCAGGTCTCTGTCTTATTAGAAAACAAGCTCTCTGTCTTATTATAAAACCAGCTTTCTGTCTTTTATAAAACAAGCTCTCTGTCTAATTATAAAACTAGCTTTCTGTCTTATTATCAAACCAGCTCCCTGTCGTATTATAAAACCAGCTCTTTGTCTAATTATTAAATAAGCTCTTTGTCTTATTATAAAATCAGCTCTCTGTCTTATTATAAATCAGCTCTCTGTCTTATTATAAAACCAGCTCTTTGTCTTATTAAAAAATCATCTTTCTGTCTTATTATTAAATCAGCTCTCTGTCTTATTATAAAATTAGCTTTCTGTTTTATTATAAAATGAGCTTTCTGTCTTAATATAAAACCAGCTTTCTGTCTTATTACAAAACCAGCTCTCTGCCTTATTATGAAGTCAGCTCTCTGTCTTATTATAAAACCAGCTCTCTTTCTTATTATTAAATCATCTTTCTGTCTGATTATTCAATCAGCTTTTCTGTCTTATTATAAAATCAGCTTTCTGTCTAATTATTAAATCAGCTCTTTGTCTTATTATAAAACAAGGTATCTGTCTTATTATAAAACCAGCTCTCTGTCTTATTATAAAATCAGCTCTCTGTCGTATTATAAAATCTGCTCTCTGTCTTATTATAAAATCAGCTTTTTTGTCTTATTGTAAAATCGGCTTTCTGTCTTTTTATAAAATCAGCTTCTGTCTTTTTATTAAATCAGCTTTCGGTCTTATTATAAAACCAGCTCTCTGTCTTATTATTAAATCAGCTCTCTGTCTTTTTATGAAACCAGCTTATTAAAAGTCAGCTATCTGTCTTATTATAAAACCAGCTCCCTGTCTTATTATTTAATCAGCTCTCTGTCTTATTAAAAAATCAGCTCTCTGTCTTATTATAAAATCAGCTCTCTGTCTTTTAATTAAATCAGCTTTCTGTCTTATTAAAAAAAACAGCTCTCTGTCTTATTATTTAATCAGCTCTCTGTCTTATTATAAAACCAGCTCTCTGTCTTATTATAAAACCAGCTCTCTGTCTTATTATAAAACGAGCTCTCGGTCTTATTATAAAACCAGCTCTCTGTCTTATTATAAAACCAGCTTTCTGTCTTATTATAAAATCACCTCTCTGTCTTATTATAAAATTAACTCTCTGTCTTATTATTAAATCAACTCTCAGTCTTATTATAAAACAAACTTTCTGTCATCATCTGTCTTATTATAAGATCAGCCTTCTGTCTTATAATAAAATCATCTTTCTGTCTTATTATTAAATCATTTTTCTGTCTTATAATAAAATCAGCTTTCTGCCTTATTATTAAATCATCTTTCTGTCTTATTAAAAAATCAGCTTTCTGTCTTATTATAAAATCAGCTCTCTGTCTTATTATTAAATCAGCTTTCTATCTTATTATTAAATCATCTTTCTGTCTTATTAAAAAATCAGCTTTCTGTCTTATAATCAAATCAGCTTTCTGTCTTAATATTAAATCAGCTTTCTGTCTTATTAAAAAATCAGCTTTCTGTCTTATTATAAAATCAGCTCTCTGTCTTATTATTAAAACAGCTTTCTGTCTTATTAAAAAACCAGCTCTCTGTCTTATGAGTAAATCAGCTCTCTGTGTTATTATAAAACCAGCTCTCTGTCTTATTATTCAATCAGCTCTCTGTCTTATTATAAAACCAGCTCTCTGTCTTATTATTAAATCAGCTCTCTGTCTTATTAAATAATAAGCTCTCTGTCTTATTACAAAACCAGCTCTCTGTCTTATTTTAAAACCAGCTCTCTGTCTTATTATAAAACCAGCTCTCTGTTTTATTTTAAAATCAGCTTTAGGTCTTATTAAAAACCAGCTCTCAGTCTTATGGGTAAATCAGCTGTCTGTCTGATTATAAAATCAGCTTTCTGTCTTATTATAAAACCAGCTCTCTGTTTTATTATAAAACCAGCTCTCTGTTTTATTTTAAAATCAGCTTAAGTCTTATTATTAAACCAGCTTTCTGTCTTATTATAAAATCAGCTCTCTGTTTTATTTTAAAATCAGCTTTAGGTCTTATTATAAAATCAGCTCTCTGTCTTATTATTAAATCAGCTTTCTGTCTTATTAAAAACCAGCTCTCAGTCTTATGAGTAAATCAGCTGTCTGTCTTATTATAAAATCAGCTTTCTGTCTTATTAAAAACCAGCTCTCAGTCTTATGAGTAAATCAGCTGTCTGTCTTATTATAAAATCAGCTTTCTGTTTTATTTTAAAATCAGCTTTAGGTCTTATTAAAAACCAGCTCTCAGTCTTATGAGTAAATCAGCTGTCTGTCTTATTATAAAATCAGCTTTCTGTCTTATTAAAAACCAGCTCTCAGTCTTATGAGTAAATCAGCTGTCTGTCTTATTATAAAATCAGCTTTCTGTTTTATTTTAAAATCAGCTTTAGGTCTTATTAAAAACCAGCTCTCAGTCTTATGAGTAAATCAGCTGTCTGTCTTATTATAAAATCAGCTTTCTGTCTTATTAAAAAATCAGCTGTCTGTCTTATTATAAAACCAGCTCTCTGTTTTATTTTAAAATCAGCTTTCTGTCTTATTAAAAACCAGCTCTCAGTCTTATGAGTAAATCAGCTTTCTGTCTTATTATAAAATCAGCTTTCTGTTTTATTTTAAAATCAGCTTTAGGTCTTACTAAAAACCAGCTCTCAGTCTTATGAGTAAATCAGCTGTCTGTCTTAATATTAAATCAGCTTTCTGTCTTATTAAAAAATCAGCTGTCTGTCTTATTATAAAACCAGCTCTCTGTTTTATTTTAAAATCAGCTTTAGGTCTTATTAAAAACCAGCTCTCAGTCTTATGAGTAAATCAGCTGTCTGTCTTATTATAAAATCAGCTTTCTGTCTTATTATAAAACCAGCTCTCTGTTTTATTATAAAACCAGCTCTCTGTTTTATTTTAAAATCAGCTCTAGGTCTTATTATTAAACCAGCTTTCTGTGTTATTATAAAATCAGCTCTCTGTCTTATTATTAAATCAGCTTTCTGTCTTATTTTAAAATCAGCTTTAGGTCTTATTATAAAATCAGCTCTCTGTCTTATTATTAAATCAGCTTTCTGTCTTATTAAAAACCAGCTCTCAGTCTTATGAGTAAATCAGCTGTCTGTCTTATTATAAAATCAGCTTTCTGTCTTATTATAAAATCAGCTTTCTGTCTTATAATAAAATCATCTTTCTGTCTTATTATTAAATCATCTTTCAGTCTTATTATAAAATCAGCTTTCTGTATTATTATAAAATCAGCTCTCTGTCTTATTATAAAACCAGCTCTCTGTCTTATTATAAAACCAGCTCTCTGTCTTATTATAAAATCAGCTCTCTGTCTTATTATAAAACCAGCTTTCTATCTTATTAGTAAACCAGCTCTCAGTCTAATTAGAAAACCAGCTATCTGTCTTATTGTAAAATTATCTCTCTGTCTTATCACAAAACAAAATTTCTGTCTTATCACAAAACCAGCTTCGTGTCTATAATACGAAATTATTGCATCTAGAATTGGGAAAATAAACATGTATTTTTCTACTTTAAAAAATTTAATCATAAATCACGAACTTCAAACTCAACAGTGGGTTGTTCTGCTTTTTAACATTTCAGGTCAGATGATGTGACAGTAGTTTTAAGATCGAATTATCACTGTCTTAAAGAAAACTCATAATGGCCGATCTAACTTCGACAATTCAAAATGCCTGGCTTTCACGATAAATGTGTGAAACAAAATTTGGAATAAGATGGACAAAGGCATAAGATAAGGAAAACTACAAATAATAGGAATTAATGATAGAAGAATGATTTCATTTTAGAAAAAAAATTGAAGTAAATTCTTAAATTGTTTACAGCCCAATTCTCGTAACAAAATAAACATATCTATCAGCAACCATTCAAAACTTATTAAGCAAAGGAAGCCACTCAGAAATGACTATTTTACTGTTTGACAGCAATAAATAGTGTGTATGTGCGTTTGCATGTGCGCGCGAGCGTGTGCGCGTGCGTGCGCGCGCGTGCACGTGTGCACGTTTGTATTTTGGCATCGATTCATCAGCATCAAAGTCAAAATCAGGAGATTAATATAATAAACATATGAACTTTGTCATTTTTAAACAGTGTACATGTTGTTGGCTTTAGTGTCACCTTTTTCTTTACCAACTTGAACACACATGGACAAGGTAATGATTATCGTTTGCAGAGAGTTTGCTTAGAATTTTCAAAAAATAATACTGCTTCTTTTCACTAAAACAATGTGGTCTCATTTTTTTAAAATCTAGATTTATGACTGGAGAAGATGATTATTCTGACTTCACAGCTTTTACTCAATAAAAAGAATGGTTTACACGGATAATTTTTCGAGCTTGTCTTGCGTCAGAACACCACAGTACACTGATTTTCCTTAACAATATTAACTCTTCTGAAACCAAAATGATCGACATTTTTATTGCAGTATATGTGTGCCTTATTTATGGTCGTTTCACTCGTATCAGGAACATGCGCACAACTTTTAGGACCAGATGATGACGGCCGACGAGGCTTTCAAGCAAATGAAATATTTTATGGTTTAAGTAAGTAAAAACTCTTTTAAGATATGAACTGTGCCTAACATTACCTACCCGTGGAATGCCAACGTATTGTGATAGTGTAACTTGACTGTAACTTAAGCTTGGGTCGAACTTGCAACCCCTGGGTTACAAATGCCGCGTGTCATCACTAAAACACTGATTAGCTAAATTACCATACCCTGTAGTACCATATTTTTGTTCTGTCTCCAAAATTCTTGACATACTATACTTCATGAATTTGTGTCACATGATAGCCTTTCAGGATATAAGCGGATTGTTTTTCGCTTAGAATTGATGATTAAGATCAGTGTTAGATGTACTTATATTCTAGGATTTGGTGTGGAAATATTTAAAAAAAAAAACACACAAAAAAAACACAACAACATATGAGCATACACCTTATTCACGCGATCATTTGCTCTGTTTCTTTCAAAGATCTGTGTGCAATTCGCCGTAGCACACCATGCCATGGCGTCTTTCCTGTACAGTGCTACAGATCAGATCAAAGATGCGATGGCACTGACAACTGTCCAAACGGCGACGATGAACTTGGTTGTAGTAAGTATTGTTTTATATAGATCCTTTCTTTTTCTCATTTCGACACTTTCGCTTCTGCTGCTGCTGTAGTCCAACTAATTGTACTCAAGTCGAGATATTGTGTATTTTTTTTGTATGGCCCAATATCTCTCCTCCGGACGTTATAGCGAGATTCTGACCAGAACAAAAATATCTCAGAATTTGCTCAAGACGTCACTTGAATTATTTTGACTACTGCTGCTGTTGCCGCTGATATTGATGATGATAATAAACAAGTTATTGGATTTTTTTTTATTTTTCTGGCAATTGAGGACACTTTAATTTTTCAGAAAAATGTTCTAGTTAGTTTTTCTAAATAAAATAATCAAGGCTCGTAATGAGTGATTAATATCGTTGTTCCAAACGTCTACACTATATGAACTTATTAAAAAACAACAACAAGGCAACAGTTGATATCAACCCTGACATAATTTGGGTCGTAAATAACACAGACCAAGACCCATGAAAGTATTTACACGATTTCAAACCAATCAGTTTCACTATTTTGTAAAAGGATTAAGCCTTGATAAAATAAAGTGTTTTTCCACATACAGATGCGGCTGGGTTAGAGACACGTTCCTTTACAATCACTGTGACGAGAGCGGCAGTTGCAGGTCAATCAAGGGAGACAACTACAACAACAACTTCAACAACCACGACAACCCTCTCATCTCTTACCTTTTATACTTCTTCTACACTAACAACTACTACATCTACAACACGTGTGGGGCCCAATATTCAGCCTTCCAGTTTAATTGTTACCACGACTGTAGTCTCGAATGCAATGGCAATGGCCACTTTCGCTACGCCTGTCATTGGAAACCGTGCAGGACCTGCACAAGCATGTGTCAATTACGTTCCGGTGGCAATGGCCGTGGCAATGGCCCCAGCAAATATATTTTCACTTGTAAGAGGAAATTTCCTGTTTACGGGAAATGTCGTCGCAACCGCCATATGCACTCAAATAACAGTATCAGTCTAACATGAACATTGAAGCAGATGTGATGTTTGTTGTAACAGAGTCAAGAGAACAACCATCCTGTTCAGAATTTATACTAAATCTTTTATCAGCTATGAAATACCTGACAATATGCTATTACTACAAGAAAAACAATCGTTGAAGGCAAAATAAAGAATTTTTTAATACCGTTATGTTCCTTTAAGACATGTTAGAATAAAAGAAATTTCGATTCAAACAATTCTAGCTTGTTGAAATATTGCTTTAATTTCACGCTAATCAAAGGACTGAAAGTCCTGAAACATCGTGCCAAAGCTTTAACAGAATGTCAAAGAATTAATGAACTGATAGACAATTACTTGCTTTTACATCGTTTTTTCTTTAATTTATGAATCTATTTTATAGTTGCAATGTTTGTCATGAGCAATTTTTCACCTGAATCGTTTTGTGATTTTACATGTAATTACAGCATGGCGTTTTAGAGTATATTCGATTTAAACTTCCACGACAGCCATAAGCCTGAGTGTGTAATATTATACAAGAAAACAAGAGCGCCGCAAGGCGGAGGAAATACGCCCATCAAATGAGCAATTTGTTTCAATAACATCTATCCACCTAAGAAGTTTCAAGTCAATAGCTTTTATAATGTAGGAGTATGGTCCAGACAAACATCCAGTACGAAAATTGAACTAAGGGGAATAACTCCAAAATCAGAGTGATGGTTCTTATGTACTGCACTCTGTCTCAAGGAGATCTATCTACCTAGGAAGTTTCAAGTCAATAGCTTTGATAATGTAGGAGTTATGCTCCGGACAAGAAAATTAAGGGAATAAGTCCAAAATCAAGAAATGCAGAGTGATGGTTCTTGTGCATTGCACTCCATCTCAATGAGATTTATCCACCTATGAAGTTTCAAGTCAATAGCTTTGATAGTGTTTCAGTTCTGCTCCGGAGAAGAAAACTAAACAAAGGAGAATAACTCCAAAAGCAAGAAGTGCAGAGTGATGGTTCTTGTGCACTGCACTCCAACTCAATGAGATCTATCCACCTAGGAAGTTTCAAGTCAATAGCTTCGATAACGTAGGAGTTATGCTCCAGACAAGAAAATTAAACAAAGGGGCATAACTAAAAAATCATGAAGTAAAGAGTTACGATTCCCATGCAATGCACTTCCTCTTAATAAGACCTATCTATGTATCAAGTTTCAAGTCAATAGCTTTGATAGTGTTGGAATTATGCTCCGGACAAGAAAATTAAACAAAGGGGCATAACTTCAAAAGAAATGCAGAGTGATGGTTCTTGTGCATTGCACTCCGTCTCAATGAGATCCATCCACCTAGGAAACATCTGGACAACACCCGTACGCTTGCCCACCATGTGTGATCCCATAATACGTCCCGTATTTGACGGTGTATGAAAAAGAATGTTAATATTCTTACGAACATGAAAGTCCGTAACAGAAAGATACAATGAATCCTAGAATACACAGTCCATAGCGGGATTCGAACTCCGATCTTAGCGCATCAAAGACCAACACTCTAACCACTGAGCCAAAGAATCAATTCTCTGACGCAGTTGTCAGAGGCTGTATTTATACAATTATAGGAAGGTATGCCCTTGACCGTAACACTTCCCCACTTGTGATCTGCATCATTTATGATGACAAATGGTGTTGTGTATTTTTAGATCAGAAGATCAGACAGAAATCTTAAAAGATACTTTTTTATTTAATTTTTACAACTAAGTCCAGGAGAGGTCATCCCGGACAAGCCCCGCATCTTTCGAACAGGAAAGTCCATGACAGAAAGATGCAATGAATCTTAGAATACACAACCCAGAGATAGATTCGAACTCCGATCTTAGCGCATCGAAGACCAACACTCTAACCACTGAGCCAAAAAATCGATTCTCTGACGCAGTTACCAGAGGTTGTATTTATACAATTATAGGAAGGTATGTACACAAATAGTCTGATGATTTTTCATGATGATCAGATAGAAAATATGGTCATTAAAATGCTGACCTATTTTATTACCCGCATGAACCATTTTCAAATATGACCTAGATATCACCAATACAATCATTGTGATATATTCTGATTATGACTGGGTAAAAAATATGACCTCTAGCACTTTGACCAACTGTTAGACCCCATGTGATCAACTTCTAAATAAGACCTACATATCATCGAGACAAACATTCTGATAAAAATTTTCAGAATGATTATTTAGAAATTATTGTCCCTGGCAAGCCAATAAAGATGTTTTATATGATTGACCTGGTGACTTTCTCTTTGATCTCACTTGGCCCACTTCCCAACTAAAACTAGACATCATCAAGACAATTATTCTGATGGATTTTCATGAAGATAGAGAAGGCTTCAAGAGAGTAAAACACTTTTATTTTATTATTTTACCTGATGTCCTGGTTTTTGACTCCATGACACCTAGCTTTCATCTCAACTTAAAGATTCCCAAGACAAACATTCTTATTAAATTGTGTAAGGAGTGTACAGAAAATGTAACCAGTAGAGTGTTTACAAGGTTTTCCTTTGATTTGGCCTGGTGTCCAAGTTCCTGATCTTACATGACCCAGTATTGAAATCTTCTGAGATATTATCAAGGCAAAATTTCTGAGCAACTATCATTAAGATCTGATAAACAAGAGGGCCATGATGGCCCTAAATCGCTCACCTGAGTCTCATTGCTCATGTTACAAGTATTGTTATTGGTTGTTATGGGTGTTCGTTGTTAGCAAGTTTGAATATGTTTGCAATAAGTTTGAAGACTCTGAGTGTAATTGTACTCAAATATTTTAGCAGAAATAGTTTTACGCTACAGGTCCCAGTGAACTTGACCTTTAACCTACAGACCCAAAAAACAATAGGGTTCTTCTAATATAATTACCTATGAAGTTTGAAGGTTCTGGGTGTACTGGTACTCCAGTTACTGAACAGAAATAGTTTTCAGTCTACAGGTCCCTGTGACCTTGACTTGTGACCTACTGACCCCAAAAATGATAGGGTTCTTTTACTGAGAAAAGACAATCATCTTATGAAGTTTGGAGGCTCTGGGTAAAATGGTACTCCAGTTACTGAGCATAAACAGTTTTCACTCTAGAGATCCCTGTGAACTTAACCTTTGACCTATGAACCCTAAAAACAATAGGGTTCCTCTAATACAATTATCCTATAAAGTTTGAAGGCTCTGGGTGTATAGTACTACAGTTACTCGGCATAAATACTTTTCACTTTAAAGGTCCCTTTGACCCTAACCTTTGACATACTAGCCCCAAAAACAATATGGTTCCTCTATTTAGTAAATGAATCATCCTATGAAGTTTGAAGGCTCTGGGTGAAAAGGTTTTCCTGTTATTGAGTGGAAACGGTTTTCACTCTAGAGGTCCCTCTGACTTTGACCTGTGACCTACTGACTCAAAAAACAAAAGGGTTTATTTCTACTCAATAAGGGCAATAACCCTGTGAAGTTTGAAGGCTTTGGGTCAACTTGTACTCAAGTTATTGAAAGGAAACGAAGTGTGACAGACAGACAAACAAACAGACAACCATGGACAGGGCAAAAACAATATGTCTCCATCAGAAGGGCGGGGTTGGCGGAGACAAAACAATAAACAATTGAAGGTATAGCCCTTGGTGTTTCAGAGCAGCAGATTTTTAAAGTTTTCCCTATAAAAATCCTTGTGTAAAATCAAATGACTCCCCCGGGTGGGGCCAGTTTTGACCCAAGGGGCATGATTTGAACACACTTGGTAAAGGTCCACTAGAAAATGCTGCAAACGAAATATCTAAACTCTAGGCCCGGTGGTTTCTGACAAGAAGATTTTGAAAACTTTTCCTATATAACTCTATGTAAAACATGTGACCCCTGGGGTGGGGCCTTTTTTGACCCAGGGGCTATGATTTGAACAAACTTGGTAGAGGTCTAGTAGACAATGGTGTACACCAAATGTCTGAACTCTAGGCCTTGTGGTATCTGAAAAGAAGATTTTTAAAGTTTTTCCTATATAACTCAATGTAAAACATGTGACCCCTGGGGTGGGGCCATTTTTGACCCAGGGGCCATGATTTGAACAAACTTTGTAGAGGTCCTCTTGACAATGCTACATACAAAATATCTAAGCTCTATGCCTTTTTGGTTTCTTTTGGTTTCTGATGTGAAGACTTTTTAAATTTTTCCTATATAACTCTATGTAAACAAGTGACCCCCGGGGCTGGGCCATTTTTGACCCAGTAACTATGATTTGAACAAACTTAGTAAAGACCCACTGGACAATGCTACACACCAAATATCTAAACTCTAGGCCTTGCGGTTTCTGACAAGAGGATTTTTTAAAGTTTTTCCTATATAACTCTATGTAAAACATGTGACCCCTGGGGCCGGGCCATTTTTGACCCAGGAGCCATGATTTGAACAAACTTGGTGAAGGTCCACTGGACAATGCTGCACAACAAATATCTAAACTCTAAGCCTTGCGGTTTCTGACAAGAAGATTTTGAAAGTTTTTCCTATATAACTCTATGTAAAAAATGTGACCCCTGGGGCTGAGCCATTTTTGACCCAGGAGCCATGATTTGAACAAATTTGGTAAAGGTCCACTGGACAATGCTGCACACCAAATATCTAAACTCTAGGCCTTGTGGTTTCTGACAAGAAGATTTTTAAGTTTTCCCTATATAAATCTATGTAAAATCAACTGACCCCTGGGGGGGTCAATTTTGACCCCACAGTCATTATGTGAACAAACTTGGTAGAGGTCCACTAGATGATGCTTCACACCAAATATCTAAGCTCCAGGCCTTGAGGTTTCGGAGAAGAAGATTTTTAACAAGAGAGCCATGATGGCCATAGATCGCTCACCTGAGTATTTTCGCTGTAGGTTTGCCGTAAAGCAGTATTTCATGTTTTATTTGAAAACATGTAAGTAAAAAAATGTAAATATAAATATGTAAACATGTAAAATATCAGTCAATAAATACAGGCTCTATAACAAAAAGTAGAAATATCTATCATAAGCTATGGTGACCTTGACCTTAACCCAGTGACCTCAAACCCTACCCATGGAATATAGGATCTATGCAGGGAAAAATTTGCTGTAGCTTTAAAACAAAAAGTAGGTCAAAAATATAGGTCATGCAATGTTTTTGAAATCAGAACACAAAACAAGAGGGCCAAGATGGCCCTATATCGCTCACCTGAGAATCATTGCACAGAAACATAAAAATCAGGATGTAGGTTAGTCGGTCAAGGCCAAGATCATCCACGGTCAAAGATTTAATCTGCATGCAAAATTATCTAATGTTTCATTGTTGTAGTTGAACAGAATGTCTTCTAAGAATAGGCCCTATGACCTATTTTTTGACCCTGGATGACCCATATACAATCCCATCCTAGATTTTATCAAGACAAACATTCTGACCAAATATTAGGAAAATCGGAAGAAAAATACAGCTTCTATCGCATACACAAGCTTTTCTAAGATTTGACCACGTGACCTAGTTTTTGACCCCAGATGATTCATATCAGCCTCAACCTAGATTTCATCAAGACAAACATTCTAACCAAGTTTCATAAAGATCCAATGAAAAATACAGCCTCTATCACATACAAAAGGTTTATCTAAGATTTGACCCCATGACCTAGTTTTTGAACTCAGATTACCCATATTCAATCCCAACCTAGAACTCATCAAGACAAACATTCTGACAAAATATTAGGAAAATAGAATGGAAAATACAGCTTCTATTTTATACACAAGGTTTTTCTAAGATTGACCCCATGACCTAGTTTTTGACCCCAGATGACCCATATACAATCCCAACCTAGATACCATGGAGACAAACATTCTGACCAAATATTAAGAAAATCGGATGTAAAATACAGCTTCTATCACATACACAAGGTTTTTCTAAGATTTGACCTGTGATCTAGTTTTTGTCCCCAGATGACCCATAAACAATCCCAACCTAGATCTCATCAAAACAAGCATTCTGACTAAATATTAGGAAAATCGGATGAAAAATACAGCTTCTATCGCATACACAAGGTTTTTCTAAAATTTTATCCCGTGACCTAGTTTTTGACCCCAGACTATCCATATACAATCCCAACCTAGATACCATAGAGGCAAACATTCTGACCAAATATTAGGAAAATCGGATGAAAAATAAGCTTCTATCGCATACACAAGGTTTTTCTAAGATTTGATCCCGTGACCTAGTTTTTGACCCCAGACTCTCCATATACAATCCCAACCTAGATACCATAGAGGCAAACATTCTGACCAAATATTAGGAAAATCGGATGAAAAATACAGCTTCTATCGCATACACAAGGTTTTTCTAAGATTTGACCGTGTGACCTATTTTTGACCTCAATTGACCCATATACAATCCCAACCTAGATTTCATCAAGACAAACATTCTGACCAAATATTAGGAAAGTCGGATGAAAAATACAGCTTCTATCGCATACACAAGGTTTTTCTTAGATTTGACCCTGTGTCCTAGTTTTTGAACCCAGATGACCCATATACAATCCCAACCTAGAACTCATTAAGACAAACATTCTGACCAAGTTTCATAAAGATCCAATGAACAAGAGGGCCATGATGGCCCTGTATCGCTCACCTGAGTATGACTGCTTTTAACAAAGTTGCTATGGACCTGGTTAATTGACCCCAGATGACCCATATTCGAACTTGACCTAGAAATTATTGAAACAATCTCTTTGACAAACTTCCAGGATATTTGGACTGAAAAAGTAGCATCTAGAGTGTTAACAAGGTTTCTCGATATTTAGGCTCTGTGACCTAGTTTTTGACCCCAGATAACCCATATCCAAACCTGAGCTACAAATCATCAAAACAACCTATCTGACAAATTTCCAGGACATTTGGACTTAAAATGTAGCCTCTAGAGTGTTTACAAAGTTTTTCCATATTTGGGCTCTGTGACCTAGTTTTTGACCCCAGATGACCCATACTCCATCTTGAGCTAGAAATCATCAAAAAAACCTGTCTGACAAATTTCCAGGATATTTGGACTGAAAATGTAACCTCTGGAGTGTTAAAAAGTTTTACATATTTGTACTATGTGACCTAGTTTTTGATCCCAGATGACCCATATCCAAATTGGAGCTAGAAATCATTGAAACAACCTTTCTGACAAATTTCAAGGACATTTGGACTAAAAATGTAACCTCTAGAGCTTTTACAAGGTTTTTCTACTTTCAGGCTCTGTGACCTAGTTTTTGACCCCAGAGAACCTATATTCAAAACTGAGCTAGAAATCATCCATAGAATCTTTCTGACAAATTTCCAGGTTATTTGGACAGAAAATGCTACCTTTAGACTAAATATTAACAAGGTTTTTCCATATTTGGACTCTGTGACCTAGTTTGTGACCCCAGATGACCCATACTCGAACTTGATCTAGAAATCCTAAAGGCAATTTTTCTGACAAATTTCCAGATTATTTGGGCTGAAAATGTAACCTCTAAAGTGTTAACAAGATTTTTCTATTTTTGGGCTCTGTGACCTAGTTTTTGAACCCAGATGACCCATATTTGAACTCGTGCTAGAAATCTTTAAAGGAACCTTTCTGACAAATTTCCAGATTATTTGGGCTGAAAATGTAATCTCTAGAGTGTTAACAAGATGTTTCTATTTTTGGGCTCTGTGACCTAGTTTTTGAACCAAGATGACCCATATTTGAACTTGAGCTAGAAATCATAGAAGCAACCTTCCTGACAGATTTCCAGATTATTTGGTCTAAAAATGTTACCTCTAGAGTGTTAACAAGGTTTTTCAATATTTGGGCTCTGTGACCTAGTTTTTGAACCAAGATACCACCTATATTTGAACTTGATCTAGAAATCATCAAAGCAACCTTTCTGACAAATTTCAAGATTATTTGGGCTGAAAATGTAACCTCTAGAGTGTTAACAAGATTTTTCTATTTTTTGGCTCCGTGACCTAGTTTTTGAACCCAGATGACCCATATTTGAACTTGAGCTAGAAGTCATCATTAGAACATTTCTGACAAATTTCCAGGATATTTGGACTGAAAAAGTAGCCTCTAGAGTGTTAACAAGGTTTTTCTACATTTGGGCTCTGTGACCTAGTTTTCCAACCCTGATAACCCATGTTCGAACTCGTCCGAGATATTAATGAGACAAACATCCTGACCAAGTTTCATGACAATTGAGGCAAAAATGTGACCACTAGAGTGTTAACGAACCAATTGTTAACGGACGGACGGACGGACGGACGACGGACAAAAGGTGATCAGAAAAGCTCACTCTGTCACTACGTGACAGGTGAGCTAAAAATACAGCCTCTATCGCATACACAAGGCAAATGTGAACAGACAGACGACAGACGACGGACATCCAGCGATCACAATAGCTCACCCTGAGCATTCGCTCAGGTGAGCTAAAAACTGTACACATTGTCCAAATTTCATTGCCATAGCTCCAAAAACAAAAAAGTAGGTCAGTAGGTCAAAAATATAAATCATGCGATGACATGTTTGAACTCGGAACAAAAACTGTACACATGGTCCAAATTTCATTGCCATAGCTCCAAAAACAAAAAGGAGGTCAGTAGGTCAAAAATATAGGTCTTGTGATGACGTTTTTGAAATCAGAACAAAAAAACTGTACACATGGTCCAAATTTCATTGCCAAAGCTCCAAAAAGAAAAAGGAGGTCAGTAGGTCAAAAATATAGGTCATGATATGACTTTTCTGAAATCAAAACAAAAAACTGTACACATGGTCCAAATTTCATTGCCATAGCTCCAAAAACAAAAAGTAGGTCAGTAGGACAAAAATATGGGTCATGCGATATCATTTTTGAAATCGAAGCGAAAAACTGTGCACATGGTCCAAATTGCATTGCTGTAGCAAAATAACAAAAAAGTAGGTCAGTAGGTCAAAAATATAGGTCATGCTATGACATTTTTGAAATTGGAACAAAAAACTGTGCGTATGGTCCAAATTTCATTCCCATAGCTCCAAAAACAAAAAAGTAGGTAAGTAGGTCAAAAATATAGGTCATGCGATGACATTTTTGAAAAAGGAACAAAAAAACTGTGCATATGATCCAAATTTCATAGCCATAGCTCCAAAAACAAAAAGTAGGTCAGTAGGTCAAAAATATAGGTCATGCGATGACGTTTTTGAAATCAGAACAAAAAACTGTACACATGGTCCAAATTTCATTGCCATAGTTCCAAAAACAAAAAGTAGGTTAGTAAGTCCAATATGTAGGTCATGCGATGACATTTTCGAAAAAGGAACAAAAAACTGTACACATGCTCCAAATTTCATTGCCACACCTTCAAAAACAAAAAGTAGGTCAGTAGGTCAAAAATATAGGTCATGTGATGACGTTTTTGAAATCAGAACAAAACACTGTACACATGGTCCAAATTGCATTGCCATAGCTGCAAAAACAAAAAGTAGGTCAGTAGGTAAAAATATAGGTCATGCGATGACATTTTTGAAATCGGAACGAAAAGCTGTAAACATGGTCCAAATTTCATTGCTGTAGCAAAAAAAATACAAAAAAGTGGGTCAGTAGGTCAAAAATATAGGTCATGCTATGACATTTTTGAAATTGGAACAAAAACCTGTGCATATGGTCCAAATTTCATTGCCATAGCTCCAAAAACAAAAAGTAGGTCAATCGGTCAAAAATATAGGTCATGCTATGACGTTTTTGAAATCAGAACAAAAAACTGTACACATGGTCCAAATTTCATTGCCATAGCTCCAAAAACAAAAAGGAGGTCAGTAGGTCAAAAATACAGGTCATGCGATGACATTTTTTAAATCGGAACAAAAAACTGTACACATGATTCAAATTTCATTGCCATAGGTTCAAAAACAAAAAGTAGGTCAATAGGTCAAAAATATAGGTCATGTGATGACGTTTTTGAAATCAGAACAAAAAACTGTACACATGGTCCAAATTTCATTGCCATAGCTCTGAAAAAAAACAAAAGTAGGTCAGTAGGTCAAAAATATAGGTCATGCGATGACATTTTTGAAATCGGAACGAAAAACTGTACACATGGTCCAAATTTCATTGCCATAGCTCCAAAAACAAAAAGTAGGTCAGAAAGTCAAAAATATAGGTCATTCGATGACGTTTTTGAAATCAGAACAAAAAATTGTACACATGGTCCAAATTTGATTGCCATAGCTCCAAAAACAAAAAGGAGGTCAGAAGGTCAAATATATAGGTCATGCGATGACATTTTTTAAATCGAAACAAAAAACTGTGCACACAGTCCAAATTTCATTGCTGTAGCTAAAAAAACAAAAAAGTAGGTCAGTAGGTCAAAAATATAGGTCATGATATTACGTTTTTGAAATTGAAACAAAAAACTGTGCAAACGGTCCAAATTTCATTGCTGTAGCTAAAAAACAAAAAAGTAAGTCAGTAGGTCAAAAACATAGGTCATGATATGACGTTTTTGAAATCGAAACAAAAAACTGTGCACACGGTCTAAATTTCATTGCTGTTGCTAAAAAACAAAAAAGTGGGTCAGTAGGTCAAAAGTATAGGTCAAGGAATAATGTTTTTGAAATCATCTTGAAAACAAGTACAAATGGTCCAAATTTTATTGCCATGGGGAAAAACTTAAAAAATGAGATAAATATTTTTGGGCGGGGGGGGGGGGGGGTGGAGTGACCCCCAAGGGAGGGGGGATGACCCCACTACCAAATATCTAAGCTCCAGGCCTTGCAGTTTGTGACAAGAAGATTTTAAAAGTTTTTTGCTATAAAACTTTTTGTAAAACATGTGACCTCTTGGGCGAGGCCAGTTTTGACCCAGGGGCAATGATTTGAACAATCTTGGTAGAGGTCTACTAGACAATGCTCAACACCAAATATCTAAGCTCCACGCCTTGCAGTTTCTTACAAGAAGATTTAAAGTTTTCCCTACATGTATATAACTCTATGTAAATAAAATAAGCCCTGGGCGGGGTCAGTTCTGACTGCAGGGTCACAATTTGAACAAGCTTTGTAGAGGTCCACTAGATGATGCCTCATACCAAATATCTAAGCTCCAGGCCTTGCAGTTTCTGACAAGAAGATTTTTAAAGAATTTACTATATAACTCTATGTAAAACATGTGACCCCTTGGGTGGAGCCAATTTTGACCCAAGGGCCATGATTTGAACAATCTTGGTAGAGGTCTACTAGACAATGCTCAACACCAAATATCTAAGCTCCACACCTTGTAGTTTCTTTAGAGAAGATTTTTAAAGTTTTCCCTATATAACTCGATGTAAATCAAGTGACCCCGAGGCGGGGCCAATTCTGACCCCAGGGTCATAATTTGAACAATCTTTGTAGAGGCCCACTAGATGATGCCTCATACCAAATATCTAAGCTCCAGGCCATGTGGTTTCAGACAGGAAGATTTTTAAAGTTTTCCCTATATAACTCTATGTAATAAAGTGACCCCCAGGAAGGAGCCAGTTCTGACCCCAAGGTCATTATTTGAACAATCTTGGTAGAGGTCCACTAGATGATGCTCAACACCAAATATCTAAGCTCCATGCCTTGAGGTTTCTGACAAGAAGATTTTTTAAAGTTTTCCCTATATAACTCAATGTTAATCAATTGACCCTCATGGCAGGGCCAGTTCTGACCCCAGGGTCATAATTAGAACAATCTTTGTAGAGGTCCACTAGATGATGCCTCATACCAAATATCTAAGCTCCAGGCCTTGTGGTTTCAGACAAGAAGATTTTTAAAGTTTTCCCTATATAACTCTAAGTAAATCAAGTGACCCCCAGGGCTGGGGCCAGTTCTGACCCCAAGGGGCAAAATTTGAACAAACTTGAAAGAGGTCCACTAGACAATGCTACAAACCAAATCTTAAGGCTCAGGGCCTTGTGGTTTCAGACAAGAAGATTTTCAAAGTTTTTCCTTTAAGTTGCCATAGCAACCAGAGTTCTTGATGGAATTGAATTCTTTGAACAACTTTGGTAGAGCTTCATGCAAGGAATATCCCAGGCATGTTTCATCAATGTTGGCTCAGCAGTTTAGGAGGAGATGTTGTTTAAGTCAAATTGTTGACAACGCACGACGCACGCCTATGGACGCCGGACATTCAACGATCCCAAAAGCTCAGCCTGAGCAGGCTCAGGTGAGCTAAAAATCCAAATTTTAAAATCTAATTTTAGCTCCAGTGAACCAGAAATGCAATGGACCAGAACCATTTGAACAATCTTGGTAGAGAATCATGCAAGGGATATCCCAGGCAAGTTTCATTTAATTTGGCCCTTTGGTGTCAGAGGAGATGTCATTTGAATGAAAAGTTGACGACGGACGGATGGACAGACGGACGAAGGGACGGACGGACTGACAGAGGGAGGCCATTCCTAAAATCTCCTCCCTGCTTTGCGGCAGGGGATTGAAAAGGACTCCTAAGGCAGTGCCTATTTTGATCCTAGGGACAGAATTGATCTACTAGACAAGGTACAAAATATCTAAGCTCTAAGACAACACAGTTTCCATCAAATGTTTTTCCAACACACCTTAATGTAAAACAAGTAACCCCTGGGCAGGATAAATTTTTACCATGGGGAACAGTTGGAAAAATCTTTTATAGAGGTCACCTAAACAATGCCACAAACCAAATATCTAAAGTCTAGATTTGATAGTTTCTTACAAGACGATTTTCAAAGATTAAATATATAAAACAAATAGCCAATTGTGACCCGCAGGGACATAATTTGAACAATAAACAATGCCATATACAAAATATCTAAGCTCTAAGGCATACAGTTTAAGACAAGAAGTTTTTAAAAAATCTCAAACACAGGGTCAAAACAAGTAACGCCTGGAAGTGGTCGATTTTGACCCTAGAGAAATAATTGAACAATATTTGTAGAGGTCGACTATAAAATGCTACATACCATATATCCAAGGTCAAGAGTAACCATCATTCTCAAAAGAAAGAAAAATTACAAAGTAGCTGGGTACAGGTATAGAAAAAGCATTTGGTACACATACATGAGGTCCATGTTTGTAGGTAGGGGACAACAAAGATGGAATTAAACATTAATAATACTTGACATGTGATGTGACAAATGTAACTGAACACTTGGATGTAATTACTGTATATGCTGCATATTTTTTACCCAAATATTTGAAAATTTATACATTTGAATTATATAAGAATCGTACATTCATCATAACATCCATGGATTATTATTGTACATAATCCTGAGAGATTCTGTTGTTACAATTATAACAAGAGGGCCATGATGGCCCTGGATCGCTCACCTGAGTACTTTGGCTGTAGGTTTGCTGTTAAGCAGTATTTCATTTTTTAATTGAAAATATGTAAGTGCCTACAAACCAAATATGTAAAATATCAGTCAATAAATAAAGGCTCTACGACAGAAAGTAGAAATACCTTTTATAAGCTATGGTGACCTTGACCTTGACCCAGTGACCTCAAACCGTACCCATGGGTAGAGGTTCATGCAAGGAACCTGAGACTATACTGAATATCAAAGATATTGGTCTATAAACGAAGGCTCTATAAGGTACAGTAGATAAATCTACTTTTAGCCTCCGTGACCTTTAACCTAATCCAATAATTTGAAAAAGCTTGATAAAGCTTGCTTCATGCCAAATTTTAAAATTCTAGGTCTTGTGGTTTCAGACAGGAAGATTTTTTAAGATTTTCTTCTATATTGTTGTTTAAAACTTGTGACCCCTCGGGCGGGGCCAATAGTGACCCGAGGGACATTTTTCTAACAAACTTGGTAGAGGTCCACTAGACAATGCTACACACCAAATATCTAAGCTCTATAACTTACGGTTTCTGATAAGAAGATTTTTTTAAGATTTTCCTATATAACTCTATGTAAAACAAGTGACCCCCGAGGCGGGGCCATTTTTGACCCAGAGGCCAGGATTTGAACAAACTTGGTAGAGGTCCACTAGACAATGCTACATACCAAATATCTTTACTGTAGGCCTTCTTGTTTCTGACAAGAAGATTTTTTTAGTTTTTCCTATATAACTCTATGTAAAACAAGTGACCCCGGGGCGGGGCCATTTTTGACCCAGAGGACAGGATTTGAACAAACTTGGTAGAGGTCCACTAGACAATGCTACACACCAAATATCTAAGCTCTATAACTTACGGTTTCTGACAAGAAGATTTTTTAAGATTTTCCTATATAACTCTATGTAAACTAGTGGCCCCTGGGGCGGGGTCATTTTTGACCCAGAGGACAGGATTTGAACAAACTTGGTAGAGGTCCACTAGACAATGCTACACACCAAATATCTAAGCTCTATAACTTACGGTTTCTGACAAGAAGATTTTTTTAAGATTTTCCTATATAACTCTATGTAAAACTAGTGGCCCCTGGGGCGGGGCCATTTTTGACCCAGAGAACAGGATTTGAACAAACTTGGTAGAGGTCCACTAGACAATGCTACACACCAAATATCTAAGCTCTATAACTTAAGGTTTCTGACAAAAAGATTTTTAAAGATTTTCCTATATAACTCTATGTAAAACTAGTGGCACCTGGGGCGGGGTCATTTTTGACCCAGAGGCCAGGATTTGAACAAACTTGGTAGAGGTCCACTAGACAATGCTACACACTAAATATCTAAGCTCTATAACTTACGGTTTCTGACAAGAAGATTTTTTAAGATTTTCCTATATAACTCTATGTAAAACTAGTGGCCCCTGGGGCGGGGCCATTTTTGACCCAGAAGACAGGATTTGAACAAACTTGGTAGAGGTCCACTAGACAATGCTACACACCAAATATCTAAGCTCTATAACTTACGGTTTCTGACAAGAAGATTTTTAAAGATTTTCCTATATAACTCTATGTAATCAAGTGACCCCCGGGGCAGGGCCATTTTTTACCCAGAGGCCATGATTTGAACAAACTTGGTAGAGGTCCACTAGACAATGCTACATACCAAATATCTTAACTCTAGGCCTTGTGGTTTCTGACAAGAAGATTTTTAAGTTTTCCCTATATAACTCTATGTAAAATCATCTGACCCCTGGGGTGGGGTCAGTTTTGTCCCCAGGGACATAATTTGAACAAACTTGGTAGAGGTCCACTAGATGATGCTTCATACCAAATATCAAAGCTCCAGGCCTTGTGGTTTCGGAGAAGAAGATTTTTAAAGATCCAACTTATAAAATCTATTTTTAGCTCCAGTGAACCAGAAATGCAATGGACCAGAACCATTTGAACAATCTTGGTAGAGCTTCATGCAAGGAACATCCCAGGCAAGTTTCATTAAATTTGCCCCAATGGTTTCAGAGGAGATGTCGTTTGAATGGAAAGTTGACGACGGACGGACGGACGACGGACGATGGACAAAGACCGATCAGAAAAGCTCACCCTGAGCACTTTGTGCTCAGGTGAGCTAACAAGAGGGCCATGATGGCCCTGGATCGCTCACTTGAGTACTTTGGCTGTAGGTTTGCTGTTAAGCAGTTTTTCATTTTTTAATTGCCTACAAACCAAATATGTAAAATATCCGTCAATAAATAAAGGCTCTATGACAGAAAGTAGAAATATCTATTATAAGCTATGGTGACCCTGACCTTGACCCAGTGACCTCAAACCCTACCTATCGGAAGAGGTCCATGCAAGGAACCAATATATTGAATATCAGAGATATTGGTCTATAAATGAAGCCTCTATGAGGTACTACGTAACAGTAGATAAATCTATTTTTAGCCTCAGTGACTTTAACCTAATCTAATAATTTGAAAAGCTTGATAAAGCTTGCTTCATGCCAATTTTTAAAATTCTAGGCCTTTTGGTTTCAGACAAGAAGATTTTTAAAGATTTCCTTTTTTACATATTAAGGGCCCCCAGGGTGGGGCAAATTTTGACCACAGGGCCAACATTTAAACAATTGGTAAAGGTTCTTTACACAATACTCAACACCTGAAATATCTAAGGTCTAAACCTATTTGTTTTGGAGAAAAATTATTTTTCATGTTTTTCCTATATAAATCTATGTAAACCAAGAGAACCCTGGGGCGTGGCCAATTTTGACCCAGGAAACATAATTTGAACAAACATGGTAGATATCCACTAGACAATGCTACATAACAAAGATCTGTATCTATAACAAAGCTGCAGGCATTGAGGTTTCCAGTAAGAAGATTTTTAAAGATTGCCTTTTTAACATATTAAGGGACCCCGAGGTGGGGCTAATTTTGACCCCGGGGCCAACATATAAACAATATGGTAAAGGTTCTCTACACAATACTCCACACCAAATATCTAAGGTCTAGTCCTATCAGTTTCGGAGAAAAATGATTTCTCATGTTTTTCCTATATAACTATCTGTAAACCAAGAGAACCCTGGGGCGTGGCCAATTTTAACCCAGGGGACATAATTTGAACAAACTTGGTAGACATCCACTATACAATGCTACATAACAAATATCTAAGCTGTAGGCATTGTGGTTTCTGAGAAGAAGATTTTTAAAGTTTTCCTATATAAGTCTATGTAAAATGAAGTGACCCCTGGGGCGGGGCCAATTTTGACCCCAGGGAAATAATTTGAATAATTTTTGTAGAGTTCCATTAGAGGGTGCTAAATGCCAAATATCTAAGCTCTAGGCCTTGTGGTTTCAGACAACAAGATTTGTAAAGTTTTTCCTTTTGCTTGCCATTGCAACCAGAGTTCTTGATGGAATTGATTTCTTTGAACAACTTTGGAAGAGCTTCATGCAAGGAACATCCATGGCAAGTTTCATCAAGTTTGGCCCAGTGGTTTAGGAGGAGATGTTGTTTAAAGCAAAAGTTGACGACGCACGGCGGACACAGGGCGATCCGAAAAGCTCACCATGAGCACAAAGTGCTCAGGTGAGCTAAAAATGTAAGTACATATTGTAATCTAACTGGTCATATGTAAGTTAATTCATTTATTCTATATAGCAGTTATTTCTTGAACAAAAGGCAAAAGATTGAAATAAGCCCTTTGAAAGCATAAATTATAAATTGATAAATATTTCAGTAATAAACAATGCATGAAGAAATTACTCTATAGTTAATACAAGAGCTCTGTTGTTTCTCAACACATGGTTCTGTTTACGTGAGATAAGGTTTCAGTGTTATCATTTATCATGTGTCAGATAAGCCCAGCCTACACTCCTTTTATGCTTAATGGCTTTACTACCGCTGTATTAGTCAGGTAGGACTCGGCATTTAAGATTTCTGACAAGCAGACTTTCAAAGATTGCTATTACTAGATTATTATTTTACACTCAAATGTTGACAAAAATATTTTTTTAAGCTCTGGCTGCCATTTTTGTGCAATTGAGTGGAACCATTTCAGCAATTTATAATAGGGCTATACAACAAACATGTCTGTGAAGTTTGGTGGAAAAAAATCTTCCGATTCAAAAGAAAATGTTACTGTTTTTATATGCCAGAAGGGATATATTATGTTATGCCCCTGATCATCTATCGGTAAGAAATTTCTTGATATCTTCCGATTCAAAAGAAAATGTTACTGTTTTTATATGCCAGAAGGGATATATTATGTTATGCCCCTGATCATCTATCGGTAAGAAATTTCTTGATATCTTCCGATTCAAAAGAAAATGTTACTGTTTTTATATGCCAGAAGGGATATATTATGTTATGCCCCTGATCATCTATCGGTTAGAAATTTAGAAATTTCTTGTCTGCTTGGTATCACTTAAACTGATTTAAGGAAACAGAAACACCTTGGCAAAAACATAAACCATTCTGAGATGATGTGCAAGGTGCAGATTCTGGTTTTTTAGATCAAGGTCACACTTAATCATTATTATTTAGTGTGTCCAGTTTGTTTCTGCTCTGTGTCTCTTGAAATGACCAAAGGAGATTGTAACTACTTGGCAGAAACGTTAACCATTATGAGACAATGTGCAGAGCACAGTTCCAGCTTGTTGGGATGAAGGTCAATGTCACACTTAAGTCATTTAGGATTTGATATGTGATATTTTATGTCTGCTTTTTATCTCTTGAACCAACTGAAGGAAATTGAAATACTTGTCAGAAATGTTAACCATACTGAGTCGATAAGCAGAGCACAGATTTCGGCTGTTTCACCTCAAGTTCAGATTTAGTCAATTTTTTTTATAATTTGTGAAATTTTGTGTGCACTCTGTGTTTGTTAGGGGTGGGGGGGGGGGGTAAAAAAAAGGGGGGGGGGGATTTGAGGGTGGATGGGGAGTCAAGTACCTATGAATCTAAAAAAAAAAGAAAAAAAAAAATTAGGCCCGGGGAGGGGGGTGGGGAGGGGGGGGGTTTGAGGTAGGATGGGAGTAAAGTACCTATGTTTTAAAATTTATAAAAAAAAAAATTGGGCCCAGCGGGGGGAGGGGGGTGAGTGGTTGGGGGGGGTCCCCATGCAGAGGGGGGGGGGAGAGTACTTACCCATCTCATGTCAGTTAGTATTTTATTTCTAGGCTTAAGAAGTTTTTTTCCTATGTATAAGTATAAGCACAATCAAGTGACCCCTGGGGGTGGGGCTAACTGTGACCCCAGGGACATGGGTACCAACAATCTTTGCAGGGGTCTTGCTGGTGATCAAGTATTCCAAGTTTGAATGGAATATCCTTGACACTTTTTGAGACATGGACATAAAGAAAAAGGTTAACTAAGAAATTTTAACTTGAAAAAGGGGCATAACATTGCACAAATAAATTTGAGGGTTATCTGCCCTTGAAAAATGGTGTTGTCTTAAGTGTTACCCAGGGACATGGGTACCAACAATCTTTGCAGGGGTCTTGCTGGTGATCAAGTATTCCAAGTTTGAATGGAATATCCTTGACACTTTTTGAGACATGGACATAAAGAAAAAGGTTAACTAAGAAATTTTAACTTGAAAAAGGGGCATAACATTGCACAAATAAATTTGAGGGTTATCTGCCCTTGAAAAATGGTGTTGTCTTAAGTGTTACAATTGTAAGCATTACAACTGGAAAGTTTGATAAAGAAACATTAAGAAATGGCATAGTTATAGCCAATGTTAAGTTTTCATGACAAAATCCAAGTACAAAAAGGGGCATAACTCTGTCAATTGTGACCTTGACCTACACATTTTGGCATCATCATGACCCTGTTGTCGTAAGCAATATAATTTGAAAGTTTGATGTTGAAATGTTAAGAAATGGCAAAGTTATTCCCAATGTTAAGTTTTCATGACAAATCCATGTATAACAAGAGCCACCGCAAGCGGGGCCACGCTCGACTTTTTTCTATTTCCAAAGGCAAACACATCAGAGAAAGCACTTTGTGGTGAAGGGATTTCAAATGAAACATCATTTGGAAATATAATTATACATAACAAAGTTATGGCCAATTTTAGCAACATTCAGAAATTTGACCTTAAAGGTCTAGGTCAAGTTCAGTTTAGAGAACTAGAGGTATTGTCTAAAAAGTAGTTATGTCCAAGCATGAAGACACGACATCGATTAACAACAAAGATATAGCCAAGTTAAGTAATGTCAAGGTCATTTAAAGGTCAAGGTAATGCTTGAATTGTTTAACACGTTTCTTTTATTCTCAGTGTTGTTTTGTCCCTGTATAGATCAAATCCGTCCATAAAACCAGAAGTTTGGCTATTTTAGCAAAATGCAATAATTAGAAATTTGACTGTAAAGGTCATTTAAAGGTTAAGGTCATACTTGAATAATTTAACATGTAGGTTTTGTCATAAGCCTTGTTTTGTCCAAGTATTAATAAACAAGAGGGCCAATGGCCCTAAAGCACTAACCTGGGTTCAAAGATGAAAAATATTTTTATGAATGTAATGATGCATATCACAGAAATGGACCAATGCAATTTCATTGCCATAGCTCCAAAAACAAAAAGGAGGTCAGTAGGTCAAAATATAGGTCATGAGATGACATTTTTGAAATCCGAACGAAAAGCTGTACACACAGTCCAAATTTCATTGCCTTAGCTTTAAAACAAAAAAGGTCAGTGGGTCAAAAATATAGGTCATGCTATGACGTTTTTGAAATCTGAACAAAAACTGTATACATGGTCCAAATTTCATTGCCATAGCTCCAAAAACAAAAAGTAGTTCAAAATATAGGTCATGCCATGATGTTTTTGAATTCAAAACGAAAAACTGTGCACATGGTCCAAATTTCATTGCCACAGCTCCAAAAACAAAAAGAAGGTCAGTAGGTCAAAAATATAGGTCATGCTATGACATTTCTGAAATTGAAACGAAAAACTGTGCACACAGTCCAAATTTCATTGCAGAAGCTAAAAAACAAAAAAGTAGGTCACTAGGTCAAAAAATATAGGTCATGCTATGACGTTTTTGAAATCGGAAGAAAAAACTGTATACAAAGTCCAAATTTCATTGCCATAGCTCCAAAAACAAAAAGTAGGTCAGTAGGTCAAAAATATAGGTCATGTGATGACATTTTTGAAATCGGAAGGAAAAACTGTGTTCATGGTCCAAATTTCATTGCTGTAGATAAAAAACAAAAAAGTAGGTCAGTAGGTCAAAAATATAGGTCATGCCATGATGTTTTTGAATTCAAAACGAAAAACTGTGCACATAGTCCAAATTTCATTGCCACAGCTCCAAAAAAAAAAAGTAGGTCAGTAGGTCAAAAATATAGGTCATGCTATGACATTTCTGAAACTGAAATGAAAAACTGTGCACACAGTCCAAATTTCATTGCAGAAGCTAATAAACAAAAAAGTAGGTCACTAGGTCAAAAAATATAGGTCATGCTATGACGTTTTTGAAATCGGAAGAAAAAACTGTATACAAAGTCCAAATTTCATTGCCATAGCTCCAAAAACAAAAAGTAGGTCAGTAGGTCAAAAATATAGGTTATGTGATGACATTTTTGAAATCGGAAGGAAAAACTGTGTTCATGGTCCAAATTTCATTGCTGTAGATAAAAACAAAAAAGTAGGTCAGTAGGTCAAAAATATAGGTCATGCCATGATGTTTTTGAATTCAAAACGAAAAACTGTGCACATAGTCCAAATTTCATTGCCACAGCTCCAAAAACAAAAAGTAGGTCAGTAGGTCAAAAATATAGGTCATGCTATGACATTTCTGAAACTGAAACGAAAAACTGTGCACACAGTCCAAATTTCATTGCAGAAGCTAAAAAACAAAAAAGTAGGTCACGAGGTCAAAAATATAAGTCATAATATGACGTTTTTGAAATCGGAAGAAAAAACTGTATACAAAGTCCAAATTTCATTGCCATAGCTCCAAAAACAAAAAGTAGGTCAGTAAGTCAAAAATATAGGTCATGCCATGACATTTTTGAAATCGAAATAAAAAACTGTGCACACAGTCCAAATTTCATTGCTGTAGCTCAAAACCAGAAAGTAGGTCAGTAGGTCAAAAATATAGGTCATGCGATGACATTTTTGAAATCGAAACGAAAAAGTGTTGTTTTGTCTAAGTCTTATTCAATTACATAATTATGGCCAGTTTTAACAAAATTCAATGATTTGACCTTGACCGTCGAGGTCATTTAAAGGTCAAGGTCAAACTTGAAATAATCATAATGTTGGATTTGTCACAACTGTTGTTTAGTCCAAGTTTGAATTAAATCTATAAATAAATGAGAAAGTTATGACAATTTAAGCAAAATTCCATCATCTGACCTTGACGGTCAAGGTCATGGTCAAATCTGAGTTATTCAACATGTCGGTTTTGTCATAAGTGTTGTTTTGTCCAAGTATAAATCAAATCCAACCATAAATACTAATGTTATGGTCAATTTTAGCAAAATTCAATAATTTGACCTTAAAGATGAAGGTCATTTATGAGTCAAGGTCAAGTTTAGTCTGGTCAGCTTGAAGGTCTTGTCCAAAGGGTTGTTGTGTCCAAGCATAAAGAGAATCCACCTATTAATAATAAAGTTATGGCCAATTTTAGCAAAATTCAATATTTTGACCTTGAATATGAAGGTCATTTATGAGTCAAGGTCAAGTTTAGTCCAGTCAGCTTGAAGGTCTTCTCCAAAGGGTTGTTGTGTCCAAGAATTAAGAGAAACGACCTACTAATAATAAAGTTATTGCCAATTTTAGCAAAATTCAATATTTTGACCTTGAATATGAAGGTCATTTATGAGTCAAGGTCAAGTTTAGTCTGGTCAGCTTGAAGATCTTCTCCAAAGGGTTGTTGTGTCCAAGAATTAAGAGAAACCACCTACTAATAGTAAAGTTATGGCCAATTTTAGCAAAATTCAATTTTTTGACCTTGAATATGAAGGTCATTTAAGAGTCAAGGTCAAGTTTAGTCTGGTCATCTTGAAGGTCTTGTCCAAAGGGTTGTTGTGTCCAAGTATGAACATATTCAATCAAGGAATAAAAAAATTATGATCAATGTTAAAGTTTTCGGACGGGAACTGCAACGGCAACAGCAATGGCAACGGCAACGACACCATGACTATGACAATAACTAGATTTTTTTCAAAAAAAAGTCGAGCTAAAAAGGGGCATAACTCTGTCAAATGTGACCTTGACCTAGAAATTTTGGCATCAACCCGACCCTGTTGTCATAAGCAATACAATTTGAAAGTTTGATAAGATAATGTTTAGAAATGGCAAAGTTATAGCCAACGTTAAGTTTTCGTGACGGACCGACGGACAAAGTGATCCCTATGTATCGCCTTTTCTTCGAAAGGGCGACACAAAAACTTATCAGTAAACAATAAACATTTTGAACTTATTTGCAGACATTGTTATAAAATTGTCCATGCACATAAACCATATCTTATTACGTTTCCTGTTGATAAGTATTTATCAATTGTGAAAAAGGTCTCCTAGTCTCAGTAGCTTTTTTCGGGCTTTCATAGCCCAGCTTCAGCTGAGCTTGTTTCTTTTTGTAGCTCTGGTGGCTTGTACATGCAACAGAGCGGAACCATTTCAGTGATTTAAGAAAAGGGCAAAATAAGGAATATTTCTGTAATTCTTGATGGAAAATAGCTTAGCAGTTTGTGAGGTGATGTCATTTGAAGCCAAATATTGATGAAAGTGTACTTTAAGCTCTGGCTGACATTTTGTGCAAGGGAGTCAAACCATTTGGGCAATTTTAATACAAGGCAATATAGAGAATATTTTTCTGAAATATGGTGGAAAAATCCTTGTAGGTAAGAGATGTTGTTTGAATTTTTTCTATTTTAGATTTTGCAGCTCTTATGATCAATGGAGTTGAACTGTGAGCAATTTCAGAAACTGGCAATATAAGGAACATTTCGGTAAAGTTTGATTGAAAATGATTCAGGGATTGTGATGAGATGTGATTTCAAGCTTAATCTAGTTTAAGCTCTGTTTGCCCTATGGTGCAATGGAGTTGAATCATTTGAGCAATTTTATTAGAGGGCTTTATAGGGAACATTTTTTTGCAGTTTGGTGGAAAAAAACCTTGCAGTTTAGGAGATGTCATTTGAATTTTTTCTATCTCTAGCTTTTGCAGCCCTTTAGTACAACAGAGCAGAACCATTTGAACAAAAAAAAAACATTTCTGTAAAATTTGGTGGGAAATGGTCTAGCAGTTTTAGAGGAGATAGTGTTTAAGTAAAAAAAAGATGATGCAAGACTCCCAGCAGACCCAGGGTGATCCTAATAATGTACCTTGAGCATATTGTGCTGAGGTGAGCAAAAAAAGGAACATACATAAAACAGAGGACAGATAAAAGTAAGGCCTGATTATTACATATTTCTCTTTAAAATTATAAAGGAATGGTTGAATGTATAACATTCACAAAGAACAATAGTGCAGTAATCTATTAGACATGTAAAATTTCAATGGATTTAAAAGAAACTATGTATCCAGAATAAATAAAACAACACAAATCAATTCCAGTCTATTTATCTTTGTCACTATTGCTGTCTGTTATCTGACTAACATCTGATAGTTTAGCTGATGAGCTATTTCTAGACTCTGTTGTGAGTCCTCTAAAATTTGGAGCCTCTGCATCAATGAGAGCTTTTTGAGCGTTCATGACTTTATCAATCAAAGCAAAGTCTTGTGAGCGTTGCTCTATATACTCTGCTGGCGTCCAGCTCATGTCGTGCTCCAACTTGAATGCACCAATAAACTTGTGTGGACAACTTGTACCCCATTCCTGAAGTTTATATAAGAAAAGCATTCAGATGATAAATAGTGAAAGGAGATAGTGATATATAATTACGTAATTAAGAAAGGTGATTGTACCAATAATACCATATTTTCTAACCAAGGATGCAAGGAAGTTATAGTTTTTATTTCCTGTGGGACAAACACTCTATTTTTCAAACAAGAGGGCAATGATGGCCCTTTATTGCTCACCTGAGAACCACTGCAGATAGAGCTCAATTATGCCATGCTGTAACTTCCAAAAGGAGAACATAGATCAGAATGTCAAGGTTAAAATCTTTTTTCAAAATTGTCTGAGTTTAAAATTTCTTTTAATTAACCTAACTCAAACATAATAAAGGTCCACCACAGGAATATTTCTGTGCAATAACTTTGAACTAGGCCGGGAGTTTCTTAGAAGATGTTTTTCAAAGTTTTCCATACAGTCACATAGAGAGGACTGGCCCAACGACTGTCAATTTTTTGTAAGGTACCAACATGGCTTCAAGGCTTTCTTTAGAGGCAAACATGTGAACTCTACTGCCAGTAGACAAAATGTACTGGTATTTCAATGTATCTAACGGTCTTACCGAAGGTACTGCCAAATCTACCATTTCCAAGAGCAATATATAGAATTCATAATCTTATCTGTTACTTTCCACTGCAATGGTGAACATCTTTGCCAAGTTATATTAAAATACCTCAATGCATGTAAATTTCTGCTCCGGGCAAGTGTTTTCCTCTGACCTCTAAGTGTTACCTTGACATTTGACCTAGAGACCTGGTTCATGCATGTGACACTACGTCTCATGATGCTTAACATTTGTATCAGGTAATACTTAAATCTCTCCATGTGTGAAGAAGATATGCTCCAGACAAAATCTGGACATTTTATCATCTAATGACCTTGATGGATTATTCGTGTAATGCTCACTCTCATGATGGTGAACATATGTACTAGAAACAATTCATGACGACTAAATGGTCAGTACACACATTTTCATATTTTTATCTGACCTTGTGTGTAATAAAATCCCTCAATGCATGTGGAAGTTTTGCTCCAGACAAGCGTTTTCATCTGACCTCTAAGTGTGTCCTTTGACCTAGCGACCTGATTCATGCGCTTGACACTACCTCTCATGATGGTGAAAATCTGTATCAAGTAATACTAAAATCCCACCATGCATAAAAGATAACAATTTATGCTCCTGACAAAACTGGATGCTGCCCACCCACCAGCCAGTCCATCTTTCCGCCATGGGCGTTCCCATATAACGTCCCGTTTTTTCAAACGGGCATACAATGTATCAAAGAGCAAAGCAATATGCTCTCACTTCTTTGGAGTGGGGTATAACTAAATCTGACACTTCAAATGGTTACATGAGTATGGTTTAATTTCACTGGTTAAGTATTAAGGGCATTCTTAGCATTCGGTAAGTTATACTCACTTCTGGAGAGAGGATAGAGAAGTATTTTTGGCCAGACTCTCTCTCATACAAGTAGTAGACCTTCCCTGGTTTCTTTACAAGGTTACAGGCAGCATGATGCAACATTGCATCTCGTTTTGCTTCTTCAAGAACCTGAAATATAGAAAACAAAGATTGCAAGAACCTGAAATATAGAAAACAAAGATTGCAAGCTTGATTATTTTCACTGCATGTCATTATAATTGTCCTGAACTTGTGATACACCTTACAAACAATCTATAAATGATGACAATTAAAGGTCTATATGGAATGAAGTGACCCCTGAGGTGGGGCCAATTCTGACACCAATACAAGGGTGATCAATGATCACATGTGTTGCCTGATGATAGCCAAATTTAACAGTAGTATTGAGAGATGATTGGACAGTTTGTAGGCTAAAAGGCATTTTTTTATTCAAGGGCCATAACTCAGCCAAAAATCATTCAACCGAAAAACCTGTTAGTCATGCACAAGTACTTGAGGTACCGATCAATCCTGGAACATTTCATATAAATTGCTTTAGTACAGTACGTGCCAGGAGGAACTCTCGTTTTCCTCGAGGTCGTCGCGGACTACCCATTCCTTAAAACGCGACCAAATCCGCCGCATTTCGAGGATGACCGCCGCGGACATGGTCACCAAATATCGCGGCGGACGTCCGCGAAATGGTTCCGCGAACTTTTTCACAGGTAAGAATTGACGTATCGAGGCTCACAAAGTTCCTGATGACACACATTTCGGCGAATTTTACGCTTTAAGATATCATTTAAATGTACAAAACTCTCATTAAACTCTCGTTCTGATGCATTTGTTTACGAATGCTCGTATTTGTTAACGAAAGGAATGACAATTCAAAACCGAAAGTATAGATTGTTTCTCGGAACAGCTGCCCCTATTTTCAGAAAATAAATTGACTGGTTTTCGATTTACACGTGTTAAAACTGCTTTCCTATATTTAAAGAAAACATACAACATGTAAACCCTACTGCGACATCTGTATCGTCTATGCGCTTGACAAAATTATTGATCGATTTTGCTATACAATAACGAGCGTTTTCAACGACAGAAGTACACATAAACCTACACAGCAAATGTATGAGAAATTTTGGTTTTAATTTTACCAAATGTCACATAATTGGCACATGTAAAATGCACAGTTTCATTACGATAATTTCATTAAATGTTCAGCTTATCCAGGTGAGTTATGACTCTAATTATTTTCGCGCTGGTCGTCAAATATCGCCGAGATATTTCGCGATGTCGAGACATCGAGGAAATCCATTTTTTTCCTCGATGTCGCGGCGGATATTTTTTTTTCCGCGTCCGCGAAATAAAGCGGAAAATGTGAGTTCCTCCTGGCGCGTACTGTAGTATTAGAGAAGTGGTCCGGACAAGTTTTGTGATGGACAGACAGACAGACGGACGGACAGACAGACAGATGACGGAGAAGTGATCCCTATATGTCATGGCTACTTTGTAGCAAGTCGCAGCTATGTGAAGCCTGCAACACAAAAATCATAAACGGGTAAAACGCCTTTTTCATTCAAGGGCCATTACTCAGCCAAAAATCATTCAACTGAAAACCCATTAGATATGCGGAAGTACTCGAGGTACTGATCAATCCTGTAAAATTTCATTCAAATTGCATTAGTAGTATAAGAGAAGCAGTCCAGACAAACTTTAAAAATAACAAGAGCCATGTTACACATGGTTAATCCCCCCGCTGGGAAGAAGCTACCTGAAGGTTGTTCTTTCAAACACTCAATGTAATAATGTTTGAAGAAAATCCCACAAAAAATAAGCAAGGTAGAGTTATTGTTCTTGCAAACTGCACTTCCTACCAATGTGCTATGTCAGTGTATTAAGTTTGAAGAAAATCGCTCAAGCACTTTTGGAGTTATGCTTCCAACAAAGTTTTTCAATTAAATCTGATAAAGGGGAATAATTCTAAAAGTAGGCAAGGCAGAGTTATTATTCTTACACATTGCACCTCCTCCAAATGTGCTCTTTCAGTATATGAAGTTTGAAGAAAATCACTCAAGTACTTTTGGAGTTATGCTCCGGACAAAACTGGAAAGAAGGACACATGGACACACGGACAGACGAAGGGCATTTCTAATATCCCCTTTGCCTTTGGCGTGGGGATTATAAGTTCAAGAATTCAAGAATTAGATATACATGTATATGCTGGGATTTTTAAAATGTAAACAAGTAAATCTGATAAAGGGGAATAACTCTAAAAAATAGGCAAGGTAGAGTTATTGGACTTGCACACTGCACTACCTACCAATGTGCTCTGTCAGTGTATGAAATTTTAATAAAATCCCTCAAGTAGTTTTGGAGTTATGCTCTGGACAAAATTTATCAAGTAATTCTGATAAAGTGGAATAACTCTAAAAATAGGCAAGGTAGAGTTATTGGACTTGCACACTGCACTACCTACCAATGTGCTCTGTCAGTGTATGAAGTTTGAATTAAATCCCTCTAGCAGTTTTGGAGTTATGCTCCGGACAAAATTTATCAAGTAAATCTGATAAAGCGGAATAACTTAAAAAAAGGCAAGGTAGAGTTATTGCACTTGCACAATGCACTACCTACCAATGTGCTCTGTCAGTGTATGAAGTTTGAATAACATCCCTCAAGTAGTTTTGGAGTTATGCTCCTGACAAAATTGTTTCAGACAGAAGGACACACGGATACACGGACAGACGAAGGGCATTTCTGATATCCCCTTCGCCTTTGGCGGGGGTATAACAAGAGCCATAATTCAGCCAAACATCATTCAACCGAAAAACCTGTAAGACATGCGCAAGTACTTGAGGTACAGATCCATCCTGTAACATTTAAATTGCTTTAGTAGTATAAGAGAAGTAGTCCGGTCTGGCCCCAAAGCGCTCACCTGAGGACAGACTGTTATTTGTGTTGAAGCTATCATTATTTCTTGTAAATCTAAGCTCTAGCCTTTGAAGCTTCAAAGGATAATTTCTTTTAAGTTTTTACTATATGCAAATAATGAATATCTATGACCCCCGGGCAGGCCCAATATTTACTCCGGATATAATTTGTACAAACTTGGAACAGGTTCACTAGACAATATTTCATGCCAATTAATTAAGCTTAAGGCTTTGTCATTTCAGAGGAGAAGATTTTTTAAGTTTTTACTATATACATATATGGAAAACCTATGACCCCCTGGGACGGGGCCAATTTTGGCACTAGGTGCATAATTTGAACAACTTTAGTAGAGGACCTACAGATGATGTCATATACCAAATATCAAACATCTAGCCTTTGTCATTTCAGAGGAGAAGATTTTTTAAGTTTTTACTATATACATATATGGAAAACCTATGACCCCCTGGGACGGGGCCAATTTTGGCACTAGGTGCATAATTTGAACAACTTTGGTAGAGGACCTTTAGATGATATCATATACCAAATATCAAACCTCTAGCCTTTGTCATTTCAGAGGAGAAGATTTTTTAAGTTTTTACTATATACATATAAAGAAAACCTATGACCCCCTGGGGCGGGGCCAATTTTAGGCTAGGGACATAATTTGAACAACTTTAGTAGAGGACCTACAGATGATGTCATATACCAAATATCAAATCTCTAGCCTTTGTCATTTCAGAGGAGAAGATTTTTTAAGTTTTTACTATATACATATAAGGAATACCTAACCCCTGGGGGCGGGACCAATTTTGGCACTAGAGGCATAATTTGAACAACTTTCGTAGAGGACTTATAGATGATGTAATATACCAAACATCAAAGCTCTAGCCTTTGTCATTTCAGAGGAGAAGATTTTTAAGTTTTTACTATATACATATAAGGAATACCTATGACCCCCTGGGGCAGGGCCAATTTTGGCACTAGGGGCATAAATTGAACAACTTTTGTAGAGGACCAATATGAGATGTCATATACCAAATATCAAAGCTCTTGGCCTTGCACTTTCTGAGAAGAAGATTTTTTTAATTTGCATTTTTGAAACTTCTTTTTTGGCCCTGTGACCTACTTATGCAACAGACCAGAACCATTTGAACAACTTTGAAAGGGGACCACCCAAGGATCATTCCTGTGTAGTTTGGTTAATGTGCTGTCATTGGTTACAAAGGAGATAATGTTTTTATGAAATTGTTGATGACAGAGGACGCACACCTCACGACTGACAGACACCGGAAACAGGGTGATCACAAAAGCTCACCAAATCATTAAAAATCATTAAAAGGCCATAACTCTGACAAAATCATTAGACTGGAAAATGCCAAAGAAATGCACATCTACACTTGATACTGATCATTCCTGTAAAGTTTGGATGAAATCGCACCAGTAGTTTCTGAAGAGAAGTCCGGACAAGTTTTGAGACGGATAGATGGACAGACAGACGGACAGACAGACAACAGAGAAGTGATCCCCATATGTCACAGCTACTTTGTAGCAGGCAACACAAAAATGATTAGAAAGATTTTGGTAGAGGTCCACTAGATGGTACTACAAACAAAATATTTAAGCTCAGGTCTTGTGGTTTCAGATAAGAAGATTTTTAAAACTTTTTCCTATATAACTCTAGCTAAATCCCTTCGGCCGGGCCAATTTTCATCCTGGGGCTATGATTTGAATAAACTTGGTAGAGGTCCATTAGACAATGGTACACATCAAATACATTAACTCTAGGCCTTATGGTTTCTGACAAGAAGATTCTTCTAAGTTCTTCCTACATAAGACTACGTAAAATCAAGTGACCCCTGGGGTGGGGCTAAATTCTGACCCCAGAGCCATGATTTTATGATTTTTTAAAAGTCGGTAGTCCACTTGATGATTTTACAAACCAAATATATAAGCTCTAGGCCTTCTGCTTTTAGACAAGAAGATTAAAAAAAAATTGTTCAGCTGCAGTGGCAACCAGAGTTCTATATGGTAATCCATTTCTCATAAAATTTTGAAAGGGGACCATACAAGGATCATTTCGTTTAAGTTGGAATTGAGCCAGTGGTATAGGAGCAAATGTTGTTTGGAGTCAACTGTAGATGATAGACAGGTGATGCACAAAAGAGAATCCTAAAAGCTATACCTGACCTTTGGTCAGGTGAGCTAATATCAAAACAAAAATGACCAGCTAAATGATTATCAATGCATCTTATTCTGCAATAAATCTGTAATATTTAAAGGATAAAGTTGTGAACCAAGTTCTAATCACACTAAAGGGAGTCATTAGTGATCTGAAACCACTGGGTCCACACAAGGATTGATAAGCCAATGGACACTCTGGAATTATAAGCTGAATACCTTTTTAGCCTGTTCCTGCAAGTAGCGTATCTGATCAGCTATCACCATCAATTTACTGCCAGCTGTTGCTTTGGTAAACTCATCAGCCTGGAAAATAACAATGTGAATTTCTTATAATAGTTTATCATATGACAATATTATTTTTAAAATGATAAAACCACAGAGCATGTAAAAGAACAAGGGGGGTCTCTGGAATTGGATGCTTTCTGCACTATCCCCAACAAAATAAAATAACTAATCCCTGCAGAGGGTGTTGGTCATATGGGCAACCGGTACCAACGATAAATAAAAGGAAAGAAATGAAAACAAATTGTCAAACATTCGAATCTGAAAGAGTTTGCCTAACAGATAATGTTTATACATGTAATGGATAGTTTTATTCTAATGAAAACAAACTGTCAAACTGTAAATTGCTATTTATCATTAGGATACAGATTAGTATGGTCTTTGTGATAGTTTTTTTCACTTTTAACCTTTTATTATACCAGTTATTCAGCAATGAACAGGTGATGATTTGGTTGTTTCTGCAAAATATATTTTGCATTTGTCCTTATTACTTGTCTGTCCAAATTAGATTATATGAAATACTTGTGCATTTAAAGCTGGCAAAAACCCTGGTTTTATGAGTATTACCCAGCTCAGTGGGTAATATTGGAAAAACCTAGGTTTTACAGGGTAATAGTTGGCATTACTGCATAATAAAAATTCTCAATAAATATCACAGTCATCAAAAAGCATATTTTATGTTTGTTTTGAATATGTACTGTTTTCAGAGATGTTTTTTCTTTACCAAGGCAGGTTTGTCACTGTTTGTAACTTTAGACTTAAATGCACCTGAACTAATCAACCTTCATTATAATACCAACATTACCTGATATATTATAGTGCATCTGAGTTAGCCAGTGTGTGAACAGATTTTATTTGTAAGAACAAGGAATACTAGTGATAGCCCTAGCCTTCATGTAGAAGATAAATCCTATTTCCTGTCTGCAGCTGGAACTGAGACAAACAAGAAAACACCACAGTACTGTACCAGCATTGCACTTTATTCAATTAAGGATGCCAAGAAAATTATGAGTGTAGCATCTCTGGTGTGGTGAATGATAATGACAAAAAGATGCAGGCAATGAAGTTGCATTGCAATGACATTACTACCGCATGCAAAACTGATTAGAGTTTCATATATTCAGAAGGCGGTAAAATGTGACGTCATGATGTTTATTTCAGTAGCTTTATTAACTGATCATCCAATCACAGCGAGGCAGTTTTCTCAGGAATACATATCAATAAAACTGTGTCTTGCAATCTACCCACATCCAAAAAAAAAATGTGCCTGGGCGGCGCCAAAGTTGCTGTGTCGTAATTGTGGCTGTGTTGCTAACGTGTTACTAAGTCAACCCCTCGCATGTCATATTTTTACATTGCAGACATGTACACAGCTCATTTGTAAGTTGTCAACTGAACTGGAAAGCGATTTTGTTTATGTTCGAATTTCTTTGGGACGCTGATTACAGCTGTGGAAGACACTAGAATGACACTATTGGCAGGTAAATGGCGGAGTTTGAAAGAAACACACTGGGCATCGCATTAATTGATTTTTGACAGGTGAACCGGCGAGTCTCGTTCTTTACCTAACCGAGTAACTCTAATCAGTTTTGCAAGCGGTAGTAACTAGGCATACATGTACATTTACAGTATAGACACATTGTTGATGTTCACAACTTTATTGTGTGTGTCATGCACTTGTGCTTGCCTCATGTTTATTTAACACTGTGAATGAATGTATTTCTTGATAAACCCTGAAAAAAATCATATTGCCCAGTACTGCCCACTTCAGAGAGTACTGACCAGCCCTGGAAAACCCGGGTTTTCCCACCTGTTTTTCTTGCGGGTGGTCAACACTTTGCCAACCTTGTGTGCATTGTACACCTATCAGTGTTCTTTATAAATGTCTGTCCCTTGTAGTCTAAAAGCAACCAACACACTTTAACCCTTACCATGCTAAATATCTGAAATAGACTTGTCCATCTTTCAATTTGGACATATCCATTAATTGTTTATGGGGGTGCTTATAAAAATGTACTGACTGAAAAGCAAATAGTGAACACCATGATCAGACTACATGGATGTGCAGGCTGATCTTTGTCTGCACTGGTCGCAAAGAGAGAGTCAATTGCCTCCAGCAGGGTAAGGTTTAATATCTAGAAGATTCCTCGAGACTTAAAATGTTATGGGGTTGTTTGTTCCACTTATAAGACCACCTCACTATTAAGACCATTTTACCATTATACCACGGGTGGTTTTTTATAGCTGGATTCTACTGTGAATCTACTTGACAGCAAATCTCAAATCAGAAACCTCACCTTTTGTACTTGTCTAGCTAGTTCTACTAGGTCCATTGGGTCTGCATTTCTGTTCACCATATAAGTGTTGACAAGCTGATGCCCAACTGGTCGGCTGTTACTCTCAACAAGAGCAACTGTAATGAAAAAACAAAAACAGTCAATGTGTCACAGGATCAATACTTTGGTGATACAGCTATTGACGTACTAACACATGCCAGGGTAACATAATGAGGATATTGAAAAGTATTGACATACCATCACCTAATGGAACAAACCATAACATTTACTGACAATATACAGCATATGGAATTAATTGCCTCTTCCTCTTTAAAATGAAAAGAAATGACTGAATGTGAGAATGCACAATACATGTACAGTCTTATTTTGAAAATACCCATTTCTGACACCATGGTATAAAACTGCACCTCACATTTGACTCAAACCCACCACCCCATGGAAACTAGTCCACAGCTCTATCACATGTACTTCACAGTAGTCGTGCATTTGCACTGATTCTAGTACTCTACCAAACACACACGCTTATAAGAGTTTCGTATCTGCAGTAATTCAGGTCTTTGGAAATTTTGTACAATTTTAGTGTTGGCGATATCTCAAATTGCATCAAACACTTGAAAGACTTAATTATAAATGAATAATAATATCTACTTAACATCACTGTGTGATTTTCAACAGCATTGGGTTTTGCCTGAACATTTGCCCAGGTTGATTGACAACAGATTGATTTGCCCTAGAGAACAAGCCTGTTTGCCCTTTATACATTTATATTGATATCATTTAGAAGGAGTGATACAGATACAAACATGTTAAAAACTAATATAAGGAGAGAAGGTTATTGAATTCTGCAATTACACTGATTATTTTTGCAATCAATTAGTCATGTTACATGGACTGCTAAACATGACCTTGTCCTTTACCTACAGTAGTACTGACCTCAAAAACAATAAGGGTCATTGACAGGTCATGACCAACCACACTACCAGCTGAAGACAAGCTTTGGTGGTGAAGGTAACTGTGACCTTTCACCTACTAACCTCAAAATCAACAGGGGTCATCTACTAGTCATGACCAACCTCCCCACTAAATCTAATGAGAGTATGTTGAAGCATTCTTTAGCAATTGATTGGACAAGTTTTTTGTGGTGAAGCTGAAAGTGACCTTGACCTTTGACACTCAAAATCAAAAGGGGTCATATATACTTCATGTAAAACTTCCAAACCTAATCTGCAGGACTGAAAGCCAAAGTGCTCTCTAGTTACCGACTGAAGGTGACCATGACAGTGACCTTGTCTTTCACCTACTGACCCAAAAACAGTAGAGATCTTTTACTTAGAGCAACCACCCTGTAAAGTTTGAAAGTTGTGGGCCTTATGGTACTTAAGTAATTGAGCAGACATGGCTTCTAAATTCATGGTGACAGTGACTTTGAACTTTCAACTACTGCCCGTTAAAACAATACGGGTCTTCTAGTGAATAAGAGGAACCACCCTATGAAGTTTGAAGGCTATGGGCCAAATGGTTCTTGAGTCATTGAGCAGACATGGTTTTCAAATTCACCATGACAGTGACTTTGACCTGTCACCTACTGTCCTGCAAAACGATAGAGGTCTTCTATTCAATAAAAGCAACCACCACATGAAGTTTGAAGGCTGTGGGCCTAATGGTACATGTACCAGAGTTATTGATCAGACAACAGTCTGTCTAAGGACAGGCAAATGGAGGTCGTAACAAACTGGTACTTCAGTCACTAGTCTATTGTTCTCCCCATTGTTCTTTCAGCCATGAAAGAGCATAATTTATAGCCACCAAAGAGCTTCTGGAATGTGAAAGTCACTAGTGAAAGGTCAAGGTCACTGTCATGGTCATGGTAAGAATGAATAGCATCAAATATGGACAGACTGATTGATCGACATGTGCGAAGCAATGTACCCTCACTTCTTTGAAGGGGGACATTATTATGGTTATTATGTGTTAATGAAGTAATCAACATGCTTTTTTGTGTTTTATCTGTTTTATGTTAATATTATCATAAACACTTCCACACTGTACAACATCATCTTGTGAATACAGTTGTTTAGGCTGTAGTGGAAATTAAGTCTAAGTTTATGTTGTGCATTGTTTTAGTCAGTAGCAGATAGCTTTGGGGAGTATGGGAGAGGTAGGTTAAGGCCATAGAAGGAGGTTCTCAAAACATCCAGCATTGTGTATCTATAAAGTACATGTGTAAGAAACATATTCAGAGGCTGTTCAAATACAAACGTTAAATTCTGCCAACTATAACAAAAGAAAATCTATAACTATGGTGGCATAACAGTTTTTATTGAGATCAGTGATTGGCATTTTTATATAACAATAAGTGTATGCTGCTTATCTTTGACTTTTTACAGATGTTTTTTTGGCAAAGGTAGATGGGTTATTTATACACATAACCATACCAATATTTTATAACTTTACATGCTGCTGAGCTAAAATATTCTGTTTAATTTTATTTTCATTTGCATGTATAAATCTCTGGAAGCGTCAGTCTGGTTTTTTGTAAGAAAAGACCACTGTTTAAATGTATTTAAATCAAAACAAAATACATGTCTTATGACAAAGAAATCACTCTTCCTGCTGGTATAATTGTTTATTTTTTAAAAATCAAAAGCTAATGGTATTGAGCAAAATAACTGAGAAGCTATCCACTACACCCTTTAATCAGCTACTACTGTAACAACTGTATCTGCAATAAAAAGCTATAATCTAAGTTATTTAAGAAAAAAGATTGTACATATTAAGATCGGAATTTTCGTGTGAGGTTTTTCTTGGCAATATTTTTGTTGTTGTTTTGGTTGACAAATGGATGTTCAAGTACAAAACTGTCTGAATAATGTTTTTCAAATTTTATTTAGTTAATTACAATATTCCATAAATATTTCAACATGAACTGTTATTTAATTTAATTCATAAGTCACAAAATAATTAATCTATATATTTTCTTTTGACACAAAGTAGTTTTTCTTTTCACAAAGTTCTCTCTAAAATTTATCCAACACACAAAGTAGTTTTTCTCTTATAAAATTAAATGTCTCTCTGGTTAAAAATATTTTGTTGCTTGTTTTTATCCAGTATACCTCCACTCTGGCATTAACACCTCAAAAATACTCATTTGTCAAGAGTTATTAAACTAGTAGATTACAAATCATGTTAGGAATGAATACATTTTTGCTTTTATTCTTATTTTCTAATACAAAAGATTATTATGTATTCATTTCCTAATCAGACCTCAGCACATGGTGTCAACTTTTGATGTAAAATGGCTTTAAAAACACTTACATTCTAGATAGATTACACTGAAGGTGCTTATAGTAAGCAAGATGACAAAAACAACACATTAACAGATTATTGTTTTTGGTGTTTGTGTTTGGTTCATGTACAATTGCTAATTAACCTCACTACTTATCAAAGTTCAAACAAAATCATTTTCAGACAAATGGACCTATGGCGAATATTAATTTTGGAGAACGGACCTAGGTCAAAGAGGAATTAGGGCCGAAACAGAAAAGTGGGCAAACATGTGTCAGGGCAAAGACCCGGAATCCTAGAAACAAAATTATGGTTCAGTGTATTTGGCTAGAATTAGATATTTTATTAGTGGATGATGGCCATTTCGTCGACCAACCGTTTTGTCGACCTGATTATGTATAGTAAATGAAAAGTCATTTCTTTGCCCTGAATATTTAACAGGCGTAAAGTGTGAAAGACTTAATTCACACCTAATTACTGGCGCATTATTAATGATATTGCTGTTTAATGCAGGTGTATTTTGCATTTAATTAATCAGTAGATAACAAATACAATATCGAGCACATATAATTAGACAAATCATCTCTAATTATAGTCGTTAAATGCAGGTTGATATGCCTTTGAAATATCTGAATATCAAAAAAAAAGATCAAACTAGTAAAAAAAACACATGTTGTGCGATGTTGTAACAAATATGCTTTAAATTGTTCTGCAAACAAAGGGAAATGTGCCAGCTTAAAAAAAATAAATATAAATATTCCAACAATTTTGTAAAATGTCCAAAGCATTCATGGCTATGGACATAAACATCTCCATTCTTCTCCCCAACAATCAATGTTGATTATGACTGGGAGGCATCAGTTTGACTCGTTTGGTTACAAAGCGAATGCATGCAATATGTTGCGATGGCTGTAGTTCACATACATTAACAGTACAGAAACAACTATAATTAATCAATATTATGTCTATAATTTAATTAGGTTAAAAAGTTAAACATGTGCAAGTAACAAGGTGTGTATGAACCTACAAAAATATTTCACACTTTCCGCCTATTGAATATTCAGGGCGATAAAAAGCCCTTATCAATAACTATACGTAATTGGGTCGTTAAAATGGTTGGTGGATGGAACGACTGTAATTCTTATCAGCCTTAAGAAATTTTTTAAGTAAGAACTATTTGAATCAGGGTTTTTTTCTCAGTATTTTGGGAACGTGACCCATACCCTTGGGACTGGGAATTTCAGTGATGTTTTGCTAAAAATTCTGAAAAATGCATGACTTCAGTTTTGCAAGTTTTAAAGCGACTGACTCACTGATGGGCTGACGATGAAAAAAAAAGAAAATGTCCTTACATCTTGAAATTTTTGCTGCAGTTGAGAAGAACATATTTAAACTAAGTTACTGATTCATTTTTTGATACAGAAAAAGTTTTACACACTTTTATCTGTTAATAATTTAGTCACGGGGTAGATACTTTAGTTATAAGATTAATTTTGACCCATCCTTACAAGCAGAAGCTGTGGCCCAGTGGTCTAAATCGTCGCTCTATATTTTACTGACCGAAAGGTCGTGGATTCGAATCCTGGTTAAGACAAACCTTTTTTTCAGTTTTCATGGTGTACAGAAGCATAACATTATGTCTTTTCCATAATATATTAAATTCTCTTAATTTTAAAGAAAAAAATTTTCAGCAAAATTCTGTGAGTCAGTCGCTTTAAATGAACACTAAAAATTAGTGATGGAAACTTTCGATCTTTACAAGTCTATTACAGTGAAAGATCTCTTGTTTTCGTAGATTTCTGTTATTAATATTTTTTTGTCTTCTGAAGTTTCAAATGGGATTTTTTTCTGATTTGTGGGTAAAAAAAGATAGTATGTTCAAACTTCAATTAGAAATTGACCCTAGTCTCAATAACTCGCCTTCAAAAGCGGACCCATTTATTAATCTGATATTTTGCGTTGTCCAAGGGGATATTGACCTAACATAAAATAGCACAATATACACCTTTTAGAGTACAATTATTTGGACTAGAATTGACCCAATATCGGCTATAAAACTGATAAAATAACCTTAAAAAACTGTGAAACATTAATACAAGTTAGTTTTCTACATTGATGTAAAAAAACGAATACCTTTAGTTTTATATTGGCAATCTTCAGCTGCCATTTCTTCTGACATTTTTATTTCAGCTTAAACTGGACCTACTCGTACTTTCGTTTACATAACAGGAAATAAACATGTGACATCAGCAGCTGTTTCCCAGCTGTACTTCCGGTTAGTTGTTGCAAAACGTGATAAATTTTCATTCAATTTTTCTATCTTAAATGGTAAGAAGTTTGGCTTATGTCATGCCGTGTTTGTCCTTTTCACCAAGTGAATAATTTAATTTTTTTGTTTCACAGTTTAGGTTTGTATATCTGAGGTTTACTTTACCAGATCTGTCTTCGAAAATTTCCATCATCTTATCACGTTTTACTAATGTTGTTGCATGTTTACAAGCTATTAAAAATTTTCAGCATTTCTATCACTGATAGATAGTATCAGTGTCAGTTACTTAAACTTTATTTGTATAAACTTGAAATGACCCTACAACATATACTGGCCAAACTAAATAATAATAAATGCCAGTGATGGTGGTCTACAAATGTACTTACTAAAGAGAGAATTAAAGTACAGTATGAGACAATTTCTAGAAAAGAAATATACTGAATAATTTATCAAAGTAAAGCCTTGTATTTTCTGGAATTTATAGTGACATTATTAATTCAATACCCTGCTCATGTAACTTTACTTTAAAAGTGGTTTGAATTAAAATTCCCTGTTAAAGTAAGACAACAAAGAATCCTTTAAGACAGAAGTTCAACTAAGTAGCTTAATTTCTTAATATTACATCACCAGATGTTGAACACAGGGATGGGTAGAGTACTGAAAATGTGGCATTTTCCAGTTAAATGATTTTTGTCAGAGTTATGGCCCTTCAATGATTTTTATGTTAAAAGTTTGTACGGACTACTTCTCTTATACTACTAAAGCAATTTGAATGAAATGTTACAGGATTGATTGGTACCTAAAGTACTTGCTTTTATTTTATGCCTACCAATGAAATATAGGGAAATATCAGTGAGATAAAAGTGATAATACACTGTTTTGAATCAGTTAATTACCATTTTGATAATACATGTTTGTGCCCGAACTATTGAATATTGAGTATTAATCCGCTTTTATAATTAAAGAATGTATGGCAAAATTCAATAAATATTGATAAACTGTGTAGACAAAAATAAATATTATTTGATGAAAGTGTATTCAGTTTATTTCAGCAGAAGTAAAGTTATCATATGTATTGGAGATTGTCTGCACTTTTTTTTGTGCGGAGTAACCAAAGTACGCATTAACTGATTTGGGGCTCACCATGGGGAATTTATTGAAGGCCCTGATTAAAAATGTCATAAAAAACCCCATTTTTGACGTGTTGGCATAAAATAAAAAGAAAATTTGTTTGTTTTTTAGTGGAAGATGGGAATTTATTTCATCTCGTGAACACCATATGTTGATATTTTCACTCGTGGCTGCGCCACTCGTGAAAATATCACATATGGTGTTCACTCGATGAAATAAATTCTCATCTTCCACAAAAACAAACAAATATCCTCTATATATTAAATGGGTTTTTCTGCTGAATGATTTTTGGCTGAGTTATGGCCCTTGAATATAAAACTAATAAAAGGCGTTACTGATTTTTGTGTCGCCTGCTACACAGTAGCTGCGACATTTAGGGATCACTTCTCCGTCATCTGTCCTTTCGTCTGTCCGTCTGCACTACCGAAAATAAATAAGGGGCCATCTAACTGTTAACATAACAAAAGAGAACAATAGAGTTCATTCCGTAACAATAGAATAAGGGGCCAATGGCCCTCTATTAAACAAAAGAAAATAACAAAAGAAAAAGCCCCGTTTCAAGTTTCGGCCGTGTTTCAATGTTCGTTTGTTGGGATGCAGAAATACCAAGGTGTTGATTCTACAGTTTATTTTCTAAGACTGATCTCATATCAATGTAGCAGAGTGGTCAAGACATAAGGAGGCGGAGCTTATTCAATCATAGTTTAAAGGTACTTCAAGTAATAAAGCATTAAACATGAAACATCTCCCTTTTTTTAACAAAACAAATTATACATATTATACTTATGATTTCATGATATCTAAACAATATTTCAACAGTTCTAGAATGAATATATTCATGGTGGTCCATTCTGATAACTGATTAATCTTAATGTGTATTTTATTGCCCTTTTAATGTTCTCAAATCTCTTCTCACACAGCAGTTGTAAAAATGTCAGGTAATTATTCATGGCTTATCAGCACTAATCTGATACTGAATGTAATGTCCATTTTATTGACACCGATTCCATGCTGAATCTTTACACTAATGGCCAATAAAATACACTGACCACAAGAATGCTAATATTTATGTGTGCACGTGATTCTTTGTTACAGTGTTCTACAGAATATTTTTAGTTAACAATACAATTGATAATTAGTTAATATTACTAAGAAATTTAGTCATCATCATTTTCTTTTAAGTTGTGACTTAGTAAGTAAGCTTTTGAGGTTTTTTTAACACACCGACCTGATCTTGTTCTGTATTCTTTGTCTACATTTTCAGACAGGGGTGATTGATGTTTGACAGGTGAGGTTTGTTTAGGTGCCATGGGCTGTAACGGGATGGGAGATTCTTGAGAACTGGCATTTTGACCTGGTGTCAATATTTGATTGGCAGGGTCATTTGCAACAGGGTTATGAACATTGGAGTTGTAGGTTTTATTTTCTAAAGGTGGTGGCAGTAATGGTAACTGAGAGCTGTTTTCTATTTCAGGAAATGGCTGTTCATTTGATTTCAATAACTGATATCTATTCCGTCTGTATATTGCACCATCCTTTGTTCTAACAACATAAGATCTGTCATGAAATTTTTGCATAACTATTGCAGGTAACCAACGTTTTCCTAGCCTTATCCTAACACCTTCTCCAATTTCTAGAGATTTCATGACTTTACTTGACCTGTCAAAGTAATATTTTGACTTTTGTTTTGCATTTTGCATCTTATTTCTAACTACCTGTGTGTCAGTGACTTTAGGATCAAGCTTTTCTGAGATGAGTGGTAAGGTTGATCTTAACTGTCTGCTCATAAGCAGCTGTGCTGGGGATTTTCCACAGGGTAAAGGGGCATTGCGATATTCAAGCATTGCAAGATAAGGATCTTTGTTTGCCTGCTTGGACTTTGTAAACAAAGATTTGATAGTTTTGACAGTGATCTCTGCAAGACCATTGCCTGATGAATGACCTGGGGATGAAGTAACATGGGAAAAGTCATACTGTTTTGCAAACTGTGAGAAGACTTCTGCACTGTAACAGGGACCATTGTCTGAGTACAGTATTTCAGGGATTCCATGTCTGCTAAAGTAACTTTTCAATTTGTCTATGACTGTATTTGACTGAGTATTTGAGATTTGACTAACCTCAAAATACTTGCTGTAAGCATCAACTAATAACACAAAATCTTTGTTATTCCAGTGAAATAGATCAGTGGCACAAACTTGCCATGCCCTATCAGGTACATTGTTTGGTCTTAAGGGTTCCTTTGGGTTTGAACACCTGTGCTCTATACATATAGGGCATTCGAGCACTTTTGACTTTATGTCAGTTGCCATGTTTGGCCAAAATAGTACATCTCGTGCTCGGTTTGTGCACTTATCTACACCAAGATGTGATTCATGAATTTTGTCAAGCATGAGAGGTCTGAGTTCTTTGGGGATAAGGATTTTTGTACCTTTTAGAATAATATCATTCGTAACTGAAAGTTCATCTCTGAAATTCCAGTATTCCAGTAAAACATTGGGACATTCGGACCTATCATTAGGCCATCCTTCATGAATAACCTTTGACAGTATTTGCATCTGCGGGTCAGATATGGTTGCTGTCCTAATTTGCTCCATTTTATGGTCACTTACTGGTAAGTTTGACATAACAGTGTGTACGTGTGTCTCTAAATTACACGATTCTGCAATTTCTGGGCACGTGTCTGGTAAAAATTTACGGGACAAGGTATCTGCCAGAGGTATTTCTTTCCCAGGGGTGAAGACCAAATCAATATCATATGGGTGCAAGTGCAGTAATATGCGCTGCAGTCGGGGAGGTGCTGAGTGCAAACCTTTTTTCCATATTGCCTGGAGAGGCTTGTGGTCACTTTGACATTTAATGCGTTTACCATAAATGTACTGGTGGAATTTTCTACATCCGAAGAGGATAGCGTATAATTCCTTTGTGATTTGTGCGTAGTTGACCTCAGTAGGGGTGAGTGACTTGGAGGCAAAACAAACTGGTTTACCGTCTTGGAGTAGTACTGCTCCTAGTCCAAATTTAGAACTATCAACTTGCAGAGTGATTTCCTTATCTGGGTCAAAATAAGAGAGTATTGGTCCAGGGCTCTGAGTGATAATTTGTTTGACCTGTTGTAGGGAATTTTCTTGGGGTGCATCCCAACTAAAATCTACATCTTTAGACAAGAGTTGTCTCAAGGGTGCAGTAATCTCAGAGAGTTTGGGTGCAAATCGCTGTAGGTATGTGACCATGCCTAGGATTGTTTGCAGTTCCTGTTTGGAAGTAGGAGGTGGCATTTCTGCTATAGCCTTAACCTTTGCAGGATCTATTTTTAAACCTTTGTCAGTAATTAGGTGGCCAAAGAAAGGTAGCTCCCTTTTACCAATCTCAGTTTTGTCAGGATTGAGTTTGATACCCATTTCTCGGCATCTGCTCAATAGGCTGTCAAGGTTTTTGTCATGATCTGCTCTGTCTTTGCCATACACGACAATGTCATCTACAATCGTCCTAACTCCTGGCAAGTTTTCAAGGCATTGTTCCATTTTTGAACAAAATGCATCATTTGCGTGCAAAACAACTGTTAAAAGTTGTCAGGTAAGAGGACCTTTCTGTAAGTTGGATAGACCAGTAACCACTTCGTGCATCTAGTTTAGAAAACACAGTAGCATTTGACAAATCAGGCAAAATGTCATCTAGGGTCCTATTGGGGTAGTGTGGTCTTTTGATGGCATTGTTAAGGTCTTTCGGGTCTAAGCATACCCTTAATGAGCCATTGGGTTTTTCTACAACAACAAGGCTATTAACCCAATCTGTTGGTTCTGTGACCTTTTTTATAATGCCTAGGTTTTCCATTCTGTCAAGTTCTACCTTAAGTTTGTCACGAATGGTGACAGGAACTCTTCGCGGTGGATGTACAACCGGTGAAGCATTGTCTTTCAGGTGTATCTCAAATTCACCTGGCAACTTACCTATTCCAGTAAACACGTCAGAGTATTTACTTAACACTTGCTCTTTTGTGAGAGACATGGTACAAGTATTTGAAAGTACTAACTTGATTAAGTTCAGCTTAAGGCATGTTTCTAGTCCTAGAATGGGGCTTGAACTTGTATCTACTATGTAAAACTCTTCATTACATATATGGCCATTATATTCACAGGGGAGACTGATGTAACCATCAACATTTAGACGCTGACCATTGTATACAGTTAACTGCTTCTGTGATGGTCGTAGTGGACCTAATTTGCCTAAGGACTTGAATATTGACCTTGGGAGGACATTGACCTGAGCTCCTGTATCAATTTTCATACTCACAGGGGTTGAACTGATCATAACTTTGGCAAATGCTTGATTAGTCAATCTGTCATGTTCAACTGTACTGACATAGAAGTCATCATCAGGAGGTAAGGGACGATCAAGATCAGATGTGTTAAAATGTGTTACCTCATTAACTTTGTTGCTGCGTAAATCCTGTTGTCTTTGCCTGCACACTTTAGCAAAATGATTAAATTTTGAACAGTACAAACACTTTTGACCCTTCGCCGAACATTTATCACGTTTAGAATGGTAAGTCCCACAGTTACTGCACTGGTCTGGATTTCCCTTGTGTATACTTTGATTTGCTGAGCCTCTAGCCATACTCCTGTTACTGGCTGGCTTCCGGTTTTGTGATCGAAATTGTTGCTGCTTTGGTGCTGCTGAAGACTTCTTGATAGTACTTATGGATTGGGCCTGGCCGCTTATATCCTTTACTTGCGTCTGACTTAGCTCGTAAGTGCGTGACAAGTCAATACATTTTTCAAGTGTCAAGTTTGATCCTTCATTAATCAGTTTTTCCCTGATTTTGTGCGAGCGCACACCAAAAACAATATGATCACGGATCATTTCACCTTGTATATTATCTGCATATCCACAGTCCTTGATCAGTAATTTGAGCTCCGTAACAAATTCCTCAAAGGATTGTCCTTCAGCCTGAATGCATGATTTGAACTTGTATCTGGAATATATGTGATTAACCTTGGGCGCACAATATGTTTCAAAGCCAGTGTAATAAGTCTGTAACAGTTTTCTTTCATCTTCTGTAATTGTCCATGTAGAGAATATCTGGCGTCCTTTCTCGCCAACCCACAGCATTAAATAATTACATTTGGCCTCTTCTGTTTTCTTCTCTAGTGGCCCACCGAACATAAATTCACAATGTTCCTTGAATTTCTTGAAAGCGTTTGGCAAGTCCCTTGCTTCCCAGTCCATTCTTGGATTTGCTTGTGTATCCATCTTTTTACAATGGTAATGAATATATGACTTTCAAAAATCAGTTAAATCCAGATAAAAGAACACTTTTGTTTTTGTTGTTGCTTAAACTTTTACTTCTGACACCATGTTTCAATGTTCGTTTGTTGGGATGCAGAAATACCAAGGTGTTGATTCTACAGTTTATTTTCTAAGACTGATCTCATATCAATGTAGCAGAGTGGTCAAGACATAAGGAGGCGGAGCTTATTCAATCATAGTTTAAAGGTACTTCAAGTAATAAAGCATTAAACATGAAACAGGCCGGACATCCGTCTGTCTCTCATCCATCACAGAACTTGTCCAATCACCCCTCAATACAGCTGTTTAATTGGCTATCTTCAGACTACACGTTATCACTGATTGCTCTTGTTTCAGTAATAATCACAAGGTTTTGTTTTCACAGCACTTGCACTCCTGTCAGTCAAATGTTTCACTTCTGTTCACTTTCTTACCTCTGCTGAAATATAATTTTCAGGACGATATTTCTATTTTTAGACAGGGAATTCCACAGTTACTTTTCAGAGACTAGCTTACAACAAATTGTCACAAACATACATTTGACAACCCTAAATGTTAACAAACAATGTATGTTAATTTGTATTTTACTGATCAAAGTTTTTTTTAATATGTATATGTAAATAAACCAAAAAATATAGAAATAATAGGTTACAGTCATGATGGTACGATTGTTTGGGGATGTTTCATTGCTGTCTTCAAATGTTGTGGAGTCTGGGTAATGTAGATATGTAGTTCAGTAGTGTATACAAAATTGTGAGAAAACACCTACTTATAATTTTTTTTCTGTCAAGTTATCGTTTCAACTAGTGAAAATTGGTGTTTAGATTTTTCGGTCGCAGGGATATTGGTACACTTTTATTAGTCGTTTAAAGTTCATGGCAAAGATCAATATCATAAATCTACAATCAATAAAGCTGAAGTGTGAAGTAACAGTAGTGTATTCACATAGCTGCTAAGGGAGCTTACACAGCACTGTGCTTGAAAAGAATACTGAAGACAAGTATTGACTGTAAAATTACCATAAAAACTTACATTTTCTTATCAAATATTTGAAGCTGAGCCCTTAGTCTTGCTAAATTTATAAAAAAATCTTGATTGAATAATACAGTTCAAATGAATTTGGGTATATTTGGGTATCTCATGCTGCTTTTTCTGGGGGGTGTGAGGACATAGACATAAGTACTTTAAGCCAATCCAGATGACTGCTTCCAGGGTGACTTACTACTGCTTGCAAAACTGATTAGAGTTTACACTGTTAGGTAAAGAACGAGACTCATCGGTACACCTTTCAAAAATCAATTAAAGTGCGGCCTAATGTGTTTCTTACAAACTCCGCCTTTTACCTGTCAGTAGTGACATTCTGGTGTCATTCTGTGTACAAAATGGAAAAGCAGTTAGGAAAAAAAATGAGTGAAGATTTTCGGTAGCAACGCAGCGGCAATTACGACACAGCAACTTTGGCGCAGCCCATGCACATTTTTCTGGCTGCGGGTAGATTGCTAGACACAATTTTATTGACAGGTATACCTGAGAAAACTGCCTCGCTGTGATTGGATGAACAGTAAAGTGACAGTTTAAGCTACTGAAATAAACATCAGAATGTCACTTTTTACCGCATTCTGAATACGTGAAACTCTAATCAGTTTTGCAAGCGGTAGTAACCAGTAATCGCACCATTGTGGATTGTTGAAGTTGAAAGAGAATGTCACCTTCAGTTTAAACTTAGGATTTTCCTTAAAAATTATAATATTTTACTATATCTTCTTAATTTCTTTAGGGATTTTCAATGATAAATAATAAGTATTATATAATATTTTTTCTACCATGGAGAAGATTTTTGTCTTTATATCTATAGATCTTGAATTAAATTGATTTTTTAATAGTTATCCCTTTCTAAACTATCCTGTACTTAAATAGTCTTGCTTGCTGTTTCCACTGACTGCTCCTGTTGATCTTATAAAAAGTATGATACATCTGAACTCTCAATGAGCACATAGAAAACATTTGTTGAAGCCAGAAGGGAAAAGGAATGCCCTTACCATTTGATATATTTTGTTCAGTTCTTTCAGATGTTATCATGGTTATAGAGTAATTCATATTATGAATTTCATAATTTAGTAAATGTAAATTACATGCAAGTCACTGCAGATTTGTTTGTAAAAAGTGAGTAAATCTAAAGATGAGATGATTTATGTTTTCAGGAAGAATGTTGGAGAAACTGTTCACCCATGTTATAAGCGACTCATTACAGATCCCAGTATGGACTGTGGTTTTGGCAACAGCATGTGTACTTTGGCTCGTCTGGGAATGGATGAAACCTTTAAATGTGCAGGTACTTGTAATTTCGAGGCTTTGTTTATTTTGCTCACCTTATCACAATGTATTCATGGCGAGCTTTTGTTTTACCACTATGTCTGTTGTTCAACATTTCTCTTAAAAAGCAATCTTCTCCTAAACTACCAAATTTGACATTTGAAACTTAGGTGAACATCTCACATGAAAGTCCTAATTTTTACAAAATATTGAACATATTTCATCCTGAGAAAACCCAACCACCTTAGGCGTGTCACCACTTTGAAATGTTTCTGAGAATACAGTGACTAGATTTGATCTATACTTCTATAATTTCTTTACTTGGATGAATGAAACAGAGCCAGTCTGGGCATCTTTTTTCTTCAGGAAAAATACTTTGTGGCAACAACAATGCTTGTTTCTGTTGTGTTTATGTCCACTAAATAAAACAATTCCAAATGGCCAAAGGCATACACGTTTCAACATTTAAATAAGGAGTAAATCATGGACATAAAATGGTATAGTAATATTGTATATAGATTTGTTGTCTATGAAATACAGGTCACCAAAGTGAATAAAGAAGGCTTTTCAGAAGAACTTGCTGGAACAGAAGATACTGCGCTGAGGAAGAAATTTGATGTGACTAAATTTGTACGCCTGAGGCTCAAGGTCTTCTATGGTTCACAAACTGGGAAAGCAAAGGTACATTTTGGAATGATTAAAACTCTTTATGATAAGGTAATAATACGTACAGAGTTGATATTATAATTCATACAGTGGCTAATTATATAGTATGCCCTTTTCACGTGAGTGAATTGAATGAAGTTAATACCCAGGTTATCACATGTACACTTTAGATTTCATTTGAAGATTGGAGGAAAATACATCTGATTGGCTAATTTTTTTCAGTAGATCTTTATAGTGGGTTGGTTTTATTAGTGGACAGACAACACAGCCCTGTGGACTTTGAAGTCAGGAGCAAGCTTCCAGATATTAAAGTTTGTTAGTTGCTTGTAAGGGGCAACCTTTGTGTTGAACCCAGGATTTCATGTATCTAATATAGTCAGACAAATGAAACCAAATGCAAAGTAACTTACATTTATTTCCTCATTAATATAATAGAAGTGTGAACAAATAAATAAGCACTTCATTCACTTCATGATGAATGCAGCATAAATCTGATGAATTAATCTTTCTCCAGCTGGTGGCAATTGTGTTTGCCTTTGCGAGTGCGACCAGTGCAGACCAAGATTAGCCTGCACATCCATGCAGTGTGATCATGGTCTGCACTATTCGCCATTCAGTCAGTAAATTTTCAATAAGCAGCCCTGTAAACAATTACTTGATCTGCCCAAATTGAAAGATGGACAAGTTCATTTAAGATATTTAGCAGGCTATGGGTTAATCACCTGATGATTTGATGAATCTCATTCATGTTACAATTTTTAACAAGAGAAAGAAACACAAACAAGAGAATACCTTATCATCACCTGTTTTCACTAAATTATAGCCAGTATTAGAATAGCAAGAATGTGTTATTCTAGTATTACACTGTCACTAATCCATCCAGTTATTATATTTTCCTATCTTTTATGATGAATAGCAATTTACAGTAAGAGCTCACAGTTTTATTATTAGCTCACCTGTAACAAAGTTCTGAAATTACTTTTGTATACTTTCTATCACATCTGACTACCAGGAGGTACACTAACAGTGGGAAAAAAAATGCATGTATAGCATTTCTGTTAACCATTTTCACATCTTCGATGTCATACCACATGACAGACAACATGCAGTTTAGTTGCTAGGTTCTTGTGTGATCCATACCCATGTTTCAGTAACCTTCCAACACTCGCATTTTTCAAAGACAGTAGGCCTTCTTTATGGTTATTCAGAGCAGGCAGAAAAGGTTGTGTGTTTGCATTAATCGTTAATTAGTCAATGACATTAAACTTTGACGTTGTTTTCTCGATGGTGTCAAATTCATTTGTTAATTTTATCACATCACTTCACATATATGGGTCATGTTGGGTCAAAAATTAGGTCACCAGGTAAAATCTTGGGAAAACCTTAAGAAGACTCTAGAGGCCACATTTTCCATCCAGTCATCATGAAACTTTATCAGAATGTTTCACTTGATGATCAGATGAGCAATATAAGGTTATTTTGGCCCTCTTGTTCATTATGCGCCCCCTTCAAAGGAACTTTGCTTGTGTCTGTCCATCGGTAGACCAAGTGGTTTCCAGTCAATAACACATAGGCACAGCGACTTAAGATTTGAAAGGTACATTGGGCATCTTGTGTAGATATATCCTAGAGCTTATGGGCTCTAGGTCAAGCTCACAAGGGCTTGAAGTGTGAAAATAGCTTCCTGGCAAGAACAACTGCTTACAGTACCTTCAAACTCGCAAGGATGGTTAAGCATGATAAGCAGGACTTATTAGTACACATTAATTAAGGATGAAAAACGGCAAACGGGGCCAACAGTGGTGGTTGTAATAGTTGATTAGAAATGTTTTTGTAATTACAGATATCAACTGAAATTAAGTGCCAAAGAATGTTTTCTTGAAAATTGATCTTATTAGTGCAGTGGTCTGTTTTGGTGTGGTTGTATGGCAGGTTTCTACTATATCAGTAGAAAAGTCTTATCATTGGTCAGTATGTTATGTCACACAAACTAAGTTTAAAGGGAGTGTCTGTTATGCCAGTTAGTAGAAAATTACTTCTTCAATTTTATTAATATTAGAATATCAGATTTAATTTCCAGGGCTTTGCCACACAGCTCTTGGAGGAGGCAACCAGAAAGGGGTATGATGTGGCATTGGTTGACCTGAACACTTATGACCCAGATGATAACTTAGCAGAAGAGGTTTGTAGTTATAGTTACAAGTAGTTATAGTTAAAGATAGTATGTTCAGTGAACTGAAAAGATGTAAAGCAATGTAAATTGCAGAGATGGAGTGTTGGCTTTGACATGTGGTAAACTAGAGCATGAAGCTCTACCAAAGTTGTTCAAAGAATTTGGTTCTATGCAGAACTGTAGTTGCTATGGCAACCAAAAGAAAAATCTTTAAAAATCTTTTTATCTGAAACAACTTAGATATTTTGCTTGGTGAATCATCTAGAGGTCCTCTACCAAAGTTGTTCAGATTATATCCCTTGAGTCAAAATTGGCCACACCCAAAGGGGTCACATGTTATACTTAGAAATGTATAAGAAAAACTTCAGGAAAACTTCTTCTCTGAAACCACATGGCCTTAAGTTCTAAAATATTGCACAAAGTATTGTCTAGTGGACCACTATTAAGATTGTTGAAATTATGTCCCTGGGGTAAAAATTTACCCTGCCCCAGAGATCACTTCTTTATATAGCGGCATTTATAGGGAAAACTTGAAACATATTCATGTCTGAAACTACTTTGCTTTCGGATTTGATATTTTTGCATACAGGTTCACCTAGAGCTCCTTTACAAAAATTATTCAAATTATGCCCCTGGGGTCATAAATGGCACCGACCCAGGGGTCACTTGAGTTAATAAAGGCTTATATAGGGCAAACTTCGAAAATCAATGAAACCATAAGATCTGGTACCTAGATATTTTGCATGGAGCATCATCTAAAAGTCTTCTACTAAGATTTTTCAAATGATACTCTTGTGGTCAAAACTGCCCCCCTCCCCCCCCCCCCCCCCCCAAAAAAAAAAAAAAGGTTACTTGATTTTTGTAAAGACTTGCATAGAAAAAAAAGTGTTACCACAAGTATCCACAAGGCCTAGTGTTAAGATATTTGATGTGTAACATGGCCTAGTAGACCTCTATAAAGTTTGTTCAAATCATGGCTCTGGGGTCAAAATTGGCCCTGGCCACCAAGGCTAAAAATAGACTTTTCAGATTTTCATCATAGAACCTTAATTTATGGACAGATATCATAGATACTTGCTATTTTGGCACTTTGAATGAATCTCTGCCATTCACTTGGATCAATAGTCAAGGTCACCAAGGCTAGAAATAGATTTTTGTACTTTTTGTACCTCTTTAGAGTCTTTATTTATTGATTGATGTCTGAGATATTTGGTATGTAGGTATCTTGCAAAACCTCTACCCTTACCTGGTAGTTGGAGCTTGAGGTCATGGGGTCAAGATGACTAAAACTAAAAATAGATTTTTCTACTTTTTGTCATAGAGCCTTTATTTATTGATTGATATTTTAAATATTTAATTTATAGACACCTTGCATGAACCACTTCCATTAAATTGGGGTTAAGATCACTGAGACTAAAAAAAGATTTATCAAGGTTACCTCATAGAGCCTTCATTTATAGACCAATATCTTTGACATGTGGAATGTAGGTTCCTTGCATGGACCTTTAGCCTTAGGTAGAGTTTGAGGTAACAGGGTCAAGGTCACCACAGCTAATAATAGATTTTTCTACTTTCTGTCTTAGAGCCTTTATTTATTGGCTGATATTTAAGATATTTGTTTTGTAGGAACCTTCAAATCTTCAATTACAAAATTTAATACTGCTTTTGACGTTAGCTTAGTACTCAGGTGACAGTCTAGGGCCATCATGGCCCTCTTGTTTACAAGTTATGATTGGTTATCGTTGCTTTCATCTCTGCTTCTACCATTGCTTACTTCTCTGCTTTATACAGATTTCAGACCTTTTTCTTTCAAAAAGTCAACTTGTTGATTAAATTATCAACATCTGAACACAAAATTCTGGCTACAGTCGTGTCCACTGAATAGTTTTCGCTTTAGGAAAGTTTCAGCTTGTAATTTTTTTGATTTCCAGACAACAGACACTGTATGTGTATTTATTGTGTCAACATATACTGATGGTAGACCTCCAGAAGGTGCAGCCTGGTTTTGTAAATGGTTGGAGGAGACCTCAACTGATTTTCGAGTTGAAAAAATGTTGCTGAAGAATCTGCAGTATTGTGTATTTGGTCTAGGAAACTCCTTGTATACTGATCATTATAATGTGGTAAGGATTAGACATTTTTACACTCTCAGAGGGATGCAATAGCTGCTTCCATTCATACATGTTTATGTTAGCTAATCAATAGCCATATATAGTATGTGAAAAGGATAAGGATATTTAAAGAATGTTAGTTAACTTAAAGTGATACACCCTAGTTACTCGGGTTGATCCCTTTTTGAATACAAGACATATACTGGTAAGTTTTCTGCTTAAAATTGGTGGACATGTTTCAGAAATGAATCAAAGGATTTAAATGAAACTTTGTAAAAATATTTCGAAATCAGTTTCATTAAAAGAAAATGATTGGAACACGAGAATTTTGGTTGACATTTATTCTTAAAATGTGTTTCAAATTTGTGTCAGTCTTGTCAGAATCAGAAAAAATGGGTAAATGCAATTTCATGAAAGCTTTCAAAGTTCCCTTTGTCATTCCATGTTTATATCACTTTAGAAAGTGAAAACAGTTGCAGGATTGAATTTTGTATTCTATAGTTTGTGAACTAAAAGAAAGGAAACTGTTAAAATTTCAGGTGTTGTTAGGTGCATTTTATAAAGATAACCTCATTAGTTAAGATTTTTAATATTTCAGGTGGGTAAAAATATTGACAAATGGTTGAGTAGTTTATCAGCCATGAGAGTTATGCCCCTTGGTCTGGGAGATGAGGATGTGGTGAACAGTAAACATGGAGGTGAGGACATATTTATTTTTATCAATGTCAATATATAAGATTACCACAGAACTTCCATAGAAGTTCACTGTGCCCCTGTTGATCAATCTTATGTCTTAAGAGCAATTGTACTCACTTGCACATGTCTGCAGCCGCACGTACTGTAGTCATCAGCTCTGATTAGAATGCATACATGAAATCTACCAAACTGTTATGACCATAATTCTCATGGTTTGGATTTACACATAAGTTGCATCATTTCCTCAGACATATGATTTTATCACAGCTTTGAACAACATGATCAGTTCTAACCATTCTTATTACTGTCGTAATGTTAACCTCAGTCCAATAGTGGACTAGAGGCCCGTTACCCTTTATCTTCCTGATTTTAAACATAGAGACAATTCTGATGAGGAGATAGAAATGTTGTGACAGCCTTTTTAAAAATTGTATTGTTCAGTATTGATATCTCAGCCAATGAATGAGAATTTGTGAAAGGCAAATTATTGATTTTCTTAATAAGCCATTTGAGATTAGCAGAAGAACGTAAACACAGTAAAAAGAATGTTTCTGGGTGTATATGAAATTCTTCATTTTCAGTTGAAATTGTTAGATTTTGTCCAACAATAGTGACAGTTGATATGCTGAAAACCAGTAGATATTGTCTACTTGTGGTAGATTTCACATAGTTGATACCGTTAATTTACGTATCTAGTTATTGAATTCTTGAAATAAAGAGGATTAATACAAAAATTATCTGGGCATGGTTTCTGTTATAGGTATAGATGAGGATTTCAAGGCGTGGCGTAAGATATTTTGGCGAAGAGCTGGCCCAATTCTCACAGGGCGAAAACAGCTTAACCCTACCACATCCAAAAAGAAGGAGAAAGGAAAATGTGGTGGCCAGTGTAAATGTAAAGAAAATGGTGGAAAATGTAGCAGTGATGAAGAAGGGTCTTCAGATGAGGTATTTATAATAACAAATTACAGTCAAAATGCATAGCAAATGGTTTATGATAGAACAAAACTGTTGTTGTTAAATTCAGTTTTTCTATTTTTAACATTTTTTCATTTTAATATGCCTATCGATGCCCAAATTAGTGAATAGATAATTGGTATGGATATGTTTGGTCCATATAACAAAGTATCATATTCAAAATGAACAGAAATCCACAATTATTTTCCGCCATTTTTGGAATGGTCCCTTTATCATTCATTGAGGAAAGTTTTCATTGGTTGAGAGCAACAAGTATAAGCAGAAGTACGTTGGAACAAACAAGTTTTTTGCTATAATCATTTGTTCCCTTAGTTGAATTTTGTTGAGATGAAGAAAACTTGGAACTTCAGTTGTATGAGACAACAACAGATGAAGAAGCAGATGACAATGTTGAAAATGGGGAAGGAGTAACTCAGAACAGCTCTGGAGTGGTTGACCTTGAAGATCTTGGCAATGTCATGAAAAAGATGAAAACAGCTAAGGTAAATATACAGCAGGGGTGCCTAAGTACTCTATCATTTTATAAGTGGAGGTTAATCACTGGTTAGACTTCACTTTTTCAATCCTTGAAAGTTTTATCACACTGTATAATATTTAAATGGCCAAAGACTTTCCACTTGTATGTTTTGTATATTCTTAAATCTTAGACTTGAAAATAATGCTTGGCACACAAATCTTAGTGCATAAACATGTATGTGTTTTACACAAAGAAGTTTAACTTCATAAGAATTGTTATCAAAGTGAGCCAGCATATGAATGTAAGATATGGTGTTTATACATTTACTTATGAAGATAATGCCCGTAAAGGAAAAAAATGCCTTTATACAAACACTTTGACAATTTTCTATTTTTGAATTTCGGGTAGCAATGAGTAATTTATTGAAGCTGAACCATACAGTTATACCATGTAGGTTCAAAGACAGTCAGAAGAGGATGCTGTAAACAGTGGAGGGGAGAAGAAGGAAATGGTTACCCCACAACTAAAGAAAGCCCTTACCAGACAGGGCTACAAGATTGTAGGCTCTCATTCAGGTGTGAAACTCTGCAGGTGGACTAAGGTAACTTACTATGTATATCACTTTCAATATTCTACATTATTGTTATGGTGTTTTTGTTAATTGCACATCAAGTGATAAGGAAGGATTGTTTTATAATGTCAGGATTTACATTTCTTATTGTCAGACTATCTGATGTATGTGAGTAATTTTGATAATTTTTTTAACAGCAGTTAGCTTGTACCTTGCTTAATGCAAGAATATTTGCATTTTTCAGCCAGTACAGAGTATGACCCAGTGTGCTTTTTGTTATATTTACAGTAGGAATTTTAGAGTATTGTTATGTAATTGATACTCCTACAACTTGATAAGGGAGTGTGCAGTATAACAGTATAAATAGGAATTTTTTCAGTGAATACTTTATACCATACTATGATAGTGATGTTAATCAAACTGGTGTTAATGTCAGGAAGTGCATGCCATGTATTAACTGAACAAGAAAAGCATCATGTAGACATGTACTTATGGTAGAATGGCTTTTTCTTCAAAGATCAGTAGACATCTTTTGGCATAAAAATAGTGCAGTCCATTTTAGAAATTAAGTAGTCAGGGTTAGTAAGGTAGATTAGAATATAGTTGTTGAATTCCAGACATTTTCCCTCTGGTTCAAGAAGAGAGAAATTGGGCAAGAATTTTGACATGGCATAATAATTGCCTCCTGTGAAAGCTCCTATTTTTTTCAGTCGTGGCTGTTATTTTAAAGAATTTGACAGATTAAAAAATTGATTATCTGGTAGTGAAATTCTCTGGATCCCACAGTGTCATGTACTTTGTTCTTTTTTAGTCAATGTTGCGAGGTCGAGGGGGTTGTTACAAACACACATTTTATGGTATCGAGAGTCACAGGTGTATGGAGGCCACACCAAGTCTTGCCTGTGCCAATAAATGTGTCTTCTGCTGGAGGTAAGTTTATTATAGGTGGCAATACCTGGAAACAAGACTCATATTAAAATTGCAAAATAGAGGGTTTTCTAGAAAATTGCACTTATTCAAAAAAAGACTTATTTTCTTACTCTTCATATTGAATGATGAGTATGTTTTCTTCTAGTAGTGTAGGAATTTACATTTATTCTAAGGTCTTCTAAATATCTTCTAAATAACCATGTGTTTATTAACTTAGAATGGTTGATTGTTTTCTTTTGAATGGAAATGCTGGATCTTGAAAATTGATAGAAAATAATGGATGAATGTGCTGTTCTAATGGTATATATTGCTTAATTTGTTATTTAAAGTCAAATACTTTGAATGATCTTTTTTCTGATTTATACTTTGCATTAAAAAATCATTTGATAGAAAAGATCAAAGACATATTAAGACTCATTCGGGTAATACAGTTGTATGTAAATAACTTTACATGAGCAAAGTGGAATAATACCTCCATATTTTTAACCAGGTTTCAAAACCTGGTTATTGTAATGCTGAAGTTGGCGGGTGGGTGGGTGGGTGGGTGGGCGTCAACTTTTGGTTTCCGCTCAATAACTTGAGTTTACTTTGGCCTATTGACACCAAACTTGGTATATGGGTAGCTTATATCAAGAGGCAGCTTGAGATTGCTACCCAGGTGTCTGTGAACAAGGTCAAGGTCACTGTTGTTAAAACATAGAAATTCAGTTTCCGCTCAATAACTTGAGTTTGCTTTGACCTATTGACCCCAAACTTGGTATATGGGTAGCTCATATCAAGAGGCAGCTTAAGATTGCTACCCAGGTGTCTTTGGTCAAGGTCAAGGTCACTGTTGCTAAAAATAGAAATTCAGTTTCTGCCAATAACTTGAGTTTACTTTGACCTATTGACCCCAAACTTGGTATATGGGTAGCTTATATCAAGAGGCAGCTTGGTGTTGCTAACCAGGTGTCTGTGGTCAAGGTTAAGGTCACTGTTGCTAAAAATAGAAATTCAGTTTCCGCTCAATAACTTGAGTTTGCTCTGACCTATTGACCCCAAACTTGGTATATGAGTAGCTTACATCAAGAGGCAGCTTGGGATTGCTACCCAGGTGTCTGTGGTCAAGGTCAAGGTCACTGTTGATAAAAAAATAGAAATTCAGTTTCTGCTCAATAACTTTAGTTTGCTTTGACCTATTGACCCCAAACTTGCTATATGAGTAGCTTACTTCAAGAGGCAGCTTGGGATTGCTACCCAGATGTCTGTGAACAAGGTCAAGGTCACTGTTGTTTTAAAAAAGAAATTCAGTTACACGTAGTAACTTGAGTTTGCGTTGACCTGTTGACACCAAACTTGCTGTGTGGGTAGCTTATATTAAGATGCAGCTTGGGATTGCTATTATGATATCTGGGAGCAAGGTCAAGGTCACTTGCTTACAATAGAATTTTCAGCTTCTACTCAATAAGTTCAGCACACTTTGACCTATTGATACTCAACTTGGCATGTGTGTAGCTTACATGAAAATACAGCCTGGCATTGCTACTCAGGTATCTGATTTATTTTTATTTTGAACTATTGAAACCAACTTTCTGTGTTGGTACCAAAATAACAGCACAATTTTTACTTCACTGCCATATTTCTTCCTAATTCCTGTCACATCAATACTTGGTTGTTGATAACCTGGTTTTCGTCGCATTGCGGCGCTTCTTGTTATGTTATTTTAGGGCATAAATTTCGGTCTGAATAGTTCTTGAGATGTTTTGTTGTAAATTTTAGTGAACCCGCTAAACAGTATTAAATGATTTGCAGTGAAAATTATGCACTTGTCAGCAATGCAGTTTTAAAATGTGTATTCTATATTTAGACACCACACAAACCCAGTAGGTACAGAGTGGAGATGGAAGATGGATGACCCAGATTTTGTGTTTAAGGAGGCATTAGAAAGCCATGTTAACATGATCAAAGAGTTTAAAGGTATGCTTGGCAGTGATTAGTTTGGGTGTGTCTCTGGTAGTCTGTTTTTTATCCTTCTGTAAAAGAAAAGTTGATCATGCTTGGCTTCAGATACTTACATGGTGTATATACCAGTGTGGACTTCCTTCCAATGTTTACTGCCATCAAGAAATCTGCAGATACTAAATTTATTGGCAGTTCAATAAAATGCTACAAAGATTGAAGCAGAATTACGTCAGCTGTGAAAAAAACATATATATTAAAGGTACCAAAAGTCAGAAAATTCAGTTAAATGTTCTAAACTGCCTCTTAAAGCTATTTCACATTTAAAATTGTACAAATATCTTTAACCTGCAAAAGCATGTACTTTTACTATTTAAAGTCAGATCTTGGGTTTTTGACTCAGTTGATGGCTGTAGCTATCGTTAGGGACATACACAAGGAGATTATATGAGACTCATTTAGTGATGTCAGTACATCATTTCCATGATAATGGCTGAAGTGTAAATGGTATTGCCATGGTATTTCAGGTCTTTGGTATTGAAAGTTAGAAACTTCAAATTGAAGAACTGTTTTCTCTTTCATTGTCGTTAAACAATCGTGTTAACAAGTGATGTTTTATTTACGCATTTACAAAATGCACTGTAGACAAAACTGATTTTTAATTAATACCAATTGGCAATTTCTATCCAGAAGATAGAGAAGATATATGCATCTTTACAAAACAGAATGTGTAACAAAATTATTTTACTCATTTAAAATCTTGTTTAGAAAATACTCAACTGTATGAAACTATATTTGGAGCCCCAAAGTTACAGCAGAAAGCAAACAGAATGTGGAAGCAGTGTTGAAGTTAAGATGTTTTTTGTTTGTTTATTTTACTAAGGTGTGCCAGGTGTTCAGCCAGACAAGTTTGAAGAAGGGAAGATGCCTCAACATTGTGCCTTGTCCTTAGTTGGTGAACCCATCATGTATCCAGAAATCAACAGGTTTATAGACCTCCTCCATGAGAAACAAATCTCAACGTTTCTTGTCACTAATGCTCAGTTTCCTGATGCTATTAGGTAAAAAATATTGCATGCTTGTTAATAGTTTCATAGTTAATTAAGTCACATCAATTTGGTTTGAAATAATTTTGTCCTTTCATAACAACAGCAGAATTACCTTCTGTTCATTTATCTACTTTTCTGTTTGTTCTGTTTGTTTTTGACAGACCTATAAAAACATTTATTGACAGAAACATAAGTTGGTAACTGCTACTGAAATGTAGGGTGATAGGTTTAAGTGCACATAATAAATACACATTCATGACAATTTTGCAGATGTTTATTACTTTTTTCTGGTGTTTATCATTTTTTACAGACCCGCAAATGCAACACTCTTGACCAATGAAATGAGTGCATCTCAGTAGTATATAATATTGTCTATTATTTGCTGAGTAGACAAATCCTTCTCAGAAACAAAAATATAATAATGGCGTATTACAAATATTGTTTTCCAGGAACCTGTCCCCAGTTACTCAGCTGTATGTGAGTGTGGATGCTAGTACAAAAGACAGCTTAAAGAAAATAGACCGGCCATTATTCAAAGACTTCTGGGAAAGATTCTTAGACAGTCTTAAAGAACTCTCCAGTAAAGGGCAGAGAACTGTATACAGATTAACTCTAGTAAAAGCTTTCAATACAGACGAGATTGAAAATTATGCCAAACTAGTTTCACTGGGGAACCCAGATTTCATTGAAATAAAGGTATTTATTTACGTGTTGTAATAAAAAAAGAACATCAATTTAGCTTTAGTTTTAGAAGATGATTAATGATGGTATTCCATAAAGTTTTTGTACATACATTTATAATGGTTAAAATGTCTGTAGTCAAGTTTGATGTGCATAGTTCTGCTTTGTTTCATACTAGTCTGATTTATTCTGGGACTAATTGTATTAAGCTGTCTAATTTGGGGCTTGTTTAAAGGCATTGGGTAATGTTGCAGTGTGACTGGAATTTGCAGTATGACATTTTAAGCCTGTTTTTGGCTTCAAGGTGTGTTACCTGTAGATGCAATTTGTTCCACTTGAGTAAAGCTATTTATTACCTACCTGTGACTCACACTAGCACATTATTAAAGTTTGTTTTTTTAAGCTGGAAATTCTCAGGTGGGGTGGTGGCTTGCAGAGAGATAAATCAGACATTTTTTTGAATTTATTGTGAGAACCTGCAGTAATACTTAGGAATTCTTCTGTATCTGTATGCTGTATTATATCTGTGTTTTATACATCAAAATCAATATATAACACCGTTTAGTTGTAGGTATTCATGCAAGAAGTGAAGAGAAAAACAAACAGTGATTCCATTTTATTTTATGCCTACCAATGAAATATAGGGAAATATCAGTGAGATAAAAGTGATAATACACTGTTTTGAATCAGTTAATTACCATTTTGATAATACACTGTTTGTGCCGGAACTACTGCTTGATGAAACTTCAGGAATTTCCCCACCACAAGAGAATTCGCTGTATTTCAGACTGTGACAGCGAGTGAAATGTATTTACCTTGTTAAATCCAATTATAATATTGAATTCCTGAGCCTAACTAGTTGTGAACAATGATGAAATTCCCCATAAATTATTTAAAATGTCTGATTTGTTTACATAACTCACATGGACAATATCCAATATGGCCGACTTTCAATTCAATTTATTGAATATTACTCGGTATTAATCCGCTTTTATAATTAAAGTATGTATGGCAAAAATTCAATAAATATTGATAAACTGTGTAGACAAAAATAAATGTTATTTGATGAAAGTGTATTCAGTTTATTTCAGCAGAAGTAAAGTTCTCTTATGTATTGGAGATTGTCTGCACTTTTTTTGTGCGGAGTAACGAAAGTACGCATTAACTGATTTGGGGCTAACCATGGGGAATTTATTGAAGGCCCTGATTAAAAATATCATAAAAAAAAAACATTTTTTGACGTGTTGGCATAAAATAAAAAGAAAATTTGTTTGTTTTTTAGTGGAAGATGGGAATTTATTTCATCTCGTGAACACCATATGTTGATATTTTCACTCGTGGCTGCGCCACTCGTGAAAATATCACATATGGTGTTCACTCGATGAAATAAATTCTCATCTTCCACAAAAACAAACAAATATCCTCTATATAAACCAGACTATTTACCTGTACACTTCATTAACCTTAATTTTACTTTTGGAATTAATGCAGGGTGATGATCAGCATACACTGTGTAATCTCTCTTGTCATATCCGTATTGCATGATGGACAAGAACACTGAGGCAGGGTAAGGATCGGACAAATAGAACTCTCAAGTATCCACACAAGTGTTTAAACCTTGGCAGTTTTATTTGCACTGATAATGCATTATTTTTTATCAGGGAGTAACCTACTGTGGAGATTCCAAAGCCTCTAACCTGACAATGAATAATGTGCCTTGGCACGAGGAGGTAGTTGGGTTTGTGAAACAAATCGCTGACGAGTTGCCTGACTATGAAATTGCTTCGGAGCATGAGCATTCAAACTGTATTCTCTTGGCTCATAAACGGGTAAGACTTTAGAAAGAAAAAAATATAAATCACAATACTGTAAAAAACACTTGATTTAAGATACAAGTTGAGGTTTGGTGAATTACAGTTGATAACTGTTAGTAAGGTGGTTAATAAACTGTGCTGGCCTGATCTGGGTTTTGAAGCCCTCACTTTATGGAAAACATATAGTGTTGCTCTTGTTTACAGCATATGTGGAAAACATATAGTGTTGCTCTTGTTTACAGCATATGTGGAAAACATATAGTGTTGCTCTTGTTTACAGCATATGTGGAAAACATATAGTGTTGCTCTTGTTTACAGCATATGTGGAAAACATATAGTGTTGCTCTTGTTTACAGCACATTGTTCTTTGAAAAAATATGCTAGAAAAAGAAAAAATAAAGCTAACAAGTGTATGGTCGTAGATAGTGACATAGCAGCATCCTTTTTTGAGATTGTGAAGGACATTCAAAGAAATTTGTCTGGTTTATTTAAATTTCTATTTATAGCATTCAGTCTCCTGTTATCTTTAATGTTTTAATATTACCTTTTTCAAAGAATGTTAAATGCTAATCTGAACAATCTTTGTTCTTATTTCCCAATTTAACTGTAGTCTTTGTCAAAATCTCTTGCTTTAACTAAACAACCTATTTTGTCATCTCTTTATTTAAAAGAACAATCTTTGTTATCTTTTTTTTCATTGAATTGATTTTATAATTAACTTTCTTGCTAACTAAACAACATTTGTACATCCATGGACATCAATGTTTTTTATCATCTTTGTTTTAAATGTTTATTTCATTTTATTATTACAGTTCAAGGTGAATGGAGAATGGTGGACATGGATTGATTATCCCAAGTTTCATGAACTGGTTAAGAAACATCGAGAAAGTGACGGGAAATTTAGTTTCAGTGCCAAGGACTATATAGCTAAGACACCCAGCTGGGCTGTGTTTGGTGCAGTAGAACAAGGATTTGATCCAGAAGAGACACGTTATTTTAGAAAGTCAAAGAAAGATATTGGTGGATGTTGAAAATGGACCTATCCTGGGGGAAAGGATCAATTATATTTTTTTAAACAACCTGAAAAGAATATATAAGGCTTACACGTGTTTTATTTTCTTTCATGCTTGCCATCTCAGTAAGAGTGCTTTATGATTTTATTTTTACAAGTATACCAAAAAAAGAGATGATTCGCGTTTCCAAAACAGTAAAAACATTAAGCTGTCTTTAGCTTACCAGGTTCAGATAGGCATGTCAGTGTTGACTTAGTTAAAAGTGCTAACTGAAAAATCATTGCATTCTGGGAAATTGATTTGAACTAAAATATGCACACAGCTAAGATATAAGAGGCAAGTGCTACAATGTAGCTGTGAAACTGTTAGCAGAGCAAACAAAAACTTAGTGACCATTTCCCTGAATATCCTGTCTAGAAGCATAACAGAGCCAGTCAAGTTATATGCACTATTTAAATGACATCTCATACTTTCACAGAATAGATAGATTGGTCACAGGTATTGGTAATAAATGTATGTGAAACATTGTTTTGAAGTGCGACATATAAAGGTTTGTCAGAGAATAAAACCAATGTAGCAGATTTGTTAAAGATACATACAGTGTAATACAAGCAAATAAAAACATTGTGCAATGTAAATTTATTTCAGTCTTGATTGTACTTTGATTTGACATAACAAAAAGACAAATATAGGTGTGTCCTTCCTCTTACTGAAGCTGATTTCGGTAGCTGTTACTGATTGACTACAAAGTTAAGCAAGATGTAATAGAAAACCCGCCAGAACAAGAGATGTGTCCATAGACAACAGATGCCCCCACCTTCCACTGTATTGTCACAAAAAATCCTGTACCATTGCAGGTGCATATAAAGTCTAAAAATGCTATTTTTAAGCTTAATCAGGGTGCTTGACAATTCCGACTCTAATAAATCTGCATCAAAATACCTAGGGGCGTAACTTCACATGCTGACAACTTTTCTTAGAAAGTTTCATAGCTCTAGTAGTTATACGTTTGGAGTTACACACAACACAAGTCTAACAAGGATCCATTTGTGAAAAATGCAATGCCATGGCATTGTATAGTACTAAATAATAGTAGGAACAAAAGTAGTTTATAGTTTGCTTCTATACAATTGAACTTTAACATAAAAATATGCAGTAGTGTCTATGATTTTGGGGGTCAAGGTCATATTTCTGCAGATGAAAGACAATGAATGTCCAGATGAATCTGATGTCCAAACAAGATAACTTTGATACAAAGAATAGCTGCAAGAAACGTTGCAAAGCGATGATGCCCAATAAATATCTTGCAGCAAGGTAACTGAATAATATAACATCATATACTAGTGATGCACAAATGCTTTATTACAGAGAGACAAGGTCAATAAGGGGTCATCGTCATATTTCAGCTTGTCAAATGAAAAAGAAATCAAATGTAGCATATGTCCAAATCTGAAGACCATCACTTAAATGATAATGAAATTATAAAATGACCTCTGACCGTAATGTCAAAGGTCAAATTAGGGGTCAAGGTCATACTTCAGAATGTTAAATGTCCAGATGTATTTGGGGTCCAAGTATGGAGGTCACAGCTTAAAAAATAATGAAGGTTTATAAATTTGACTTTAACCGTAATCTTCAAGGTAAGATTGGGTGCAAAGGCACATTTCAGCATATTAAATAAAAAACCATGTACATATGTATCATGTGTCCAAATCTAAAGACCATAGCTTGAATAATGATGACCTTATAACTGTTTAGATAATTGATCTATTAACTCCAATAAGTTTCTATGTGACACTGCTAAGCCCCAGAGCAGGGCTACTTTGACTGTTTGGGAAATAATTTGAACATCTTTGGTAAAGACCCGATAGGTAATACTACATGCAAAATATCTTTAATGTAGAATTTGTGATGAAGAAGATATTATAGTTTTCCAACTCTATGTAAATCTGTTTGTTGCCATGGCAACTTGAGTTCTGCATGGAATGAAATTCTTTGAACAACTTTGAAAGCCCTTCACCCAAGGAACATATCTGCATAATTAAATTGAAATCAATCATAAGGCTTTTGGGCAGAAGATTTTAAAAGCTTTTTGTATACAATTCAATGGTAAATCAATTGGTTGCCATGGCAACGAGAGATCTGCATTTTGACATTACAACATATCAAATGAAAAACAAAAGGGCCATGATGGCCCTTGATCGCTCACCTGAGTAGTTTGTGGGTTTTCTGTTACGCAAACATGAGAAGCAGCATTACATTTTCTAACTGAAGATTTGTAGGTGCCTACAAACTAAATCTCTAAGATATCAGTCAATGAATAAAGGCTCTATGACAGAAAGTAGAAAAATCTATTATTAGCTGCAGTGACCTTGACCCAGTGACCTCAACCCCACCTGAGGGTAGAGGTCCATGCAAGAGATCTTCATACTAAATATCAAAGATATTGGTCAGTAAATGAAGGCTCTATGAGGTAAAGTGGATAAATCTATTTTTAGCCTTGGTGACCTTAAACCCAGTTCAATGGAAGAGGTTCATGCAAATTGTCTATTTACCAAATATTTAAAATATCAATCAATAAATAAAGGCTATATGACAAAAAAAAGTAGAAAAAAACTATTTCTAGCCTTTGTGACATTGACCCAGTGACCTCAAACTCTATCGAAGGGTAGAGCTCCATGCAATGTACCCACATATCAAAGACATTGGTCAATAAATTAAGGCTCTATGAGGTAAAGTAAATAAATCTATTTTAGCCTCGGTGACCTTAACAACAATTTAATGGAAGACTAAGAGGGTCATACAAGTTGTCTATATAAAAAAAATAAAATATCAATAAATAAAGGCCATATGACAAAAAGTAGGGAAAAAAATCTATTTTAAGCCTTAGTGTCCTTGGCCTTGACCCAGTGACCTCAAACTCCACCAAATGGTAGGGGTCCATCCAAGTTACCTACATACCAATATCTTAGATATCACTAAATAAAGACTCTAGAGTGAAAAGTACAAAACTCTATCTTTAACGATGGTGACCTTGATCCAAGTGAATGGCAGGTGCCTATATACCAATTATCTAACCCAGCAAACATTACATATCGGTCCGACATCGGCCCGATATATTGTGCGATGTCGGTCCGATGTCGGCATGTACATCGGCCCGATATCGATAGTGCAACTCGGCTCGATATCGGTCCGATATCGGCTGTATATCTGGCAACAGATCATGAGCCGATGCAATGCCTACATTGCTTTAATACAGTATTTAATTAGAGATGTTTTAACCTTATATATATAAACAACAAAACTATTTCAAATTGATAACTGTTTCTTTAATTCTCAAGATCCATCATAATGAAATTCAGTCGGAATACAGAGAATGATAACTTCTTGTGACTAGATGCTGGATAAGTTTTAAGATTACACTCATTCATATTATTATGTAAAAATGAAGAAAACAAATGCAATAAAAATACAAAAGAGAATCTAAAAATTCCTTAAACTTATACCATAAAATGCAGTAAACATATCTGTATAACACTTGTTTTAAAAACAAAGTGAAACAGAAATTTAACAAAACCTTGAAATGAATAAATTCATACTATTATAAAAGATTCAGTAATAAGCAAAAGATAAATACATTTATATAAACAAATGGCAATGGCAAAAAATGTTTATTAGCACACTTCAAAATATTGATCAGAGTAACAAAAGTAAATTGAGTGACTGAATTAGTAGGAAGTTGCAAGAAACGAGTTGTTTCAACCAACTGAAGTTTATCTGAGGGTTTCATCCTGGCATTGCAAGAATTTATCAAGTTTCTAACACATTCTAAACTGATTGTCCAACAGAACCTTGAAAGACCCTAATAACATAGAACAACTTGGCACAGGTCCCAAACTCTACAGTTACTCAAACAAAATGATCTAATAGCTGTGTTTTTCTGTTGACTATATTGCCTTAATGCACGAGAGTGAATACGTTCCTGAAATTATTATGTCTCTGTACAACCATCCCTTGAAATATCTTAAAATATCTTATGTTGGTCATATGCAACCGACAGAGGTCCGCAAACATTGCTCATAGCCGTAGAATAAGAAAATCTTCATGCGAGCGAAAGCGCCGTAGTTTGAATAAAACGTACCCATTATTAGATGCACATTTCGAGAACTGTCAAACTGATTAACTGTTGACAACGCTCGTTTTTCTGAAGAAAGATAACTATAATGGTTGAAGTCGTTAAGTCTTCATTTAAAGACCAGTATCCAGTGATAGCTGAAGCTGTCAAGAAATGTGATTTCATCGGTAAATCTGTCTATGAAATTATTTCAATCTGTATGATGGCAAATGATGTGATATAAACCACAGACACTAGTTTAGAAGCGAATATAAGGCATTTATGAATGGCCATTCTCCAGTATATAGTATTATATATCTTAGTACTATATACTGGAGAATGGGCATTCATAAATGCCTTATATTCGCTTCTAAACAAGTGTCTGTGATGTAAACTTGTTTAATTGATACTTGACAAAATATATCTATGTCTTTAGCGTTACCAAACAAATTGGTAACACAACAAATCGGTAACATGATTTTATATAGTAAACAATCATAGAAATCGGTAACAATAGAAATATTGCATATAACGGTGATTAAGTAGGTGTGAAAAGGCATATGGGGGTACATTGCTCGTCAGAAAAAGGTGCTAACAACACGTGTCGGTCGTTAAAGAAGTTAGGTCTATTAGTTTGTCTCAGCAGGTAATTATATAATTTGTGTTTGTCATGCAATTATCATTGTTTAAAATTATTAAAGTTTATTCTATAATATTATAATCATAGTTACTTATAGGATGAAAAGAGAAAAAAATTTGATATAAATTGTGTTTGTCATGCAATTATCATTATCAAAATTATTAAAATTGATGCGATAATATTATAGTCATAGTTACTTTAAGGATGAAAGGAGAAAAAACTTTTTGATAGGACTTTAATGTTTTAAATTAAAAGACTCATTGTAAGACTAAGAGATCTCGGGTGACCTGCTGACCATCGTTCTGTTATAACCTTGATGTGATTTGACTTGAGAAGTCATTTTTTGTGACAATTTGTTATATTGTTTATATTTGTCGTATCATAATAAAATACAAATAAACAGCTTATACGAAATTTAATTCTATATTATGTTTTTTTTTCTTTTAAATTAATATGTCATTCCTTCGATGTTACGGTATGTAAATAATAAATATTTATATAATATTTAAAACATCTGAAAAAAAAACAATTAAAGTAATCTCGGTCATTAACGGTACTATTCACACCTACTACATCACTTTCTTTGACAAGCAGTGTACCCCCATATGCCTTTTCACACCTACCTAATCACCGTTCTCGGTATATGCAATATTTCTATTGTTACCGATTTCTCCGATTGTTTACTATATAAAATCATGTTACCGATTTGTCGATAAATCGTCTTTAGCAGGATATAAAGAGGAATTTGATCAAAACTGGGGAAAAAATATGAAAATCCAATAAAGTGCAGTATTCTCCCTTATTAGATTTAGTGACTGAAATTTATTTTTCAGTGGTAGTGGATTTTGCCTGAATCATAAAGGCATCATAATCATAACTGTGAGCCGGAATCATAACTATAACAAAAATCCAGAGCCTGTGTTTGTGCGAATATTTAATCTAATCGATCAAATCTAAGCTACCTTTGGTGAATTTCCGAGGAAAGAGTCCAAGAATAGTTTTAGTTTTATTTAATCCTGTTTATTTTACTATGACTGGGAACAAGTTCTTGCAACATATGACTGCTTCCTGGGTTCAAACCAGTAGTGTGGAAAGTGTGAAATGATTGGTATCTAGAGACTCATACCCCTGACCCTGGTCGGAGTTTGAGTTACTTTATGTTATTTCCATTCCGAAGAAATTGAAACTTTGTACAGCATAGAACATGATCATGATGGCTTCTGCCTAATGTTTCAGTAGAGGCATATACCTAACGTGATCATCATGGCTTCTGCCTAATGTTTTAGTAGAGGCATATACCTAACGTGATCATCATGGCTTCTGCCTAATGTTTGAGTAGAGGCATATACCTAACGTGATCATCATGGCTTCTGCCTAATGTTTAAGTAGAGGGATATATCTAACGTGATCATCATGGCTTCTGCCTAATGTGTCGCTAGAGGCATATAGCTAATGTGATCATCATGGCTTCTGCCTAATATGTCATTAGAGGCATATAGCTAATGTGATCATCATGGCTTCTGCCTAATGTGTCATTAGAGGCATATAGCTAACGTGATCATCATGGCTTCTGCCTAATGTGTCATTAGAGGCATATAGCTAATGTGATCATCATGGCTTCTGCCTAATATGTCATTAGAGGCATATAGCTAATGTGATCATCATGGCTTCTGCCTAATGTGTCATTAGAGGCATATAGCTAACGTGATCATCATGGCTTCTGCCTAATGTTTAAGTAGAGGGATATATCTAACGTGATCATCATGGCTTCTGCCTAATGTGTCGCTAGAGGCATATAGCTAATGTGATCATCATGGCTTCTGCCTAATATGTCATTAGAGGCATATAGCTAATGTGATCATCATGGCTTCTGCCTAATGTGTCATTAGAGGCATATAGCTAATGTGATCATCATGGCTTCTGCCTAATATGTCATTAGAGGCATATAGCTAATGTGATCATCATGGCTTCTGCCTAATGTGTCATTAGAGGCATATAGCTAATGTGATCATCATGGCTTCTGCCTAATATGTCATTAGAGGCATATAGCTAATGTGATCATCATGGCTTCTGCCTAATGTGTCGCTAGAGGCATATAGCTAACGTGATCATCATGGCTTCTGCCTAATGTGTTGCTAGAGGCATATAGCTAATGTGATCATCATGGCTTCTGCCTAATATGTCATTAGAGGCATATAGCTAATGTGATCATCATGGCTTCTGCCTAATATGTCATTAGAGGCATATAGCTAATGTGATCATCATGGCTTCTGCCTAATGTGTCGCTAGAGGCATATAGCTAATGTGATCATCATGGCTTCTGCCTAATGTGTCGCTAGAGGCATATAGCTAATGTGATCATCATGGCTTCTGCCTAATGTGTCGCTAGAGGCATATAGCTAATGTGATCATCATGGCTTCTGCCTAATGTGTCGCTAGAGGCATATAGCTAATGTGATCATCATGGCTTCTGCCTAATATGTCATTACAGGCATATAGCTAACATGATCATCATGGCTTCTGCCTAATATGTCATTAGAGGCATATAGCTAACATGATCTTTGGTTTTGCTGCTGAACATTTTCTTTCTCATTGTAATTGTAACAAACTTGAAATGAACTCATCTTTTAAAATTATCTTCTTTTTCCAGCCCTTGACACAGAATTTACTGGGTTGAAAATAAATGAAAACATCAAGTCAAGGTGAGACTTCCAATTTTTTTTATATTGTCTGGTCTGTAAAATTATTAATTACTGACTAATTATGTTTTGATGTTTTTCTGTAACCAAAACTGAGTCAGTTACTTAGTTTAAATATGTTCTTCACGATTACAGCAAGAATTTCAAGATGTATAAAGATTTTCTTTTTATCATCGTCTGTGAGTCAGTCGCTTTAAGATTTATTTGAAAATATTATGTTTATTCTGATTAATGTTCATTTAAGTCCCTTATGATGTTTTTTGTACTGATTCATACTTCGTATTTACCCAATTATTCCATTCTGAGATAACTTGTTATGGTTGGGTTCACACAAGCTTTATTTTGTATATATTCAACTCCTAAGCCAGGGAATTGAAATTTTAGGAGCGGATGTGGTCCAGTGGTAACACACCGGACTGGTAAACCAGGGGTCCCGAGTTCTATCCCCCACTCCTCCACTAACATTACTAATAGTCTTTCGGATGAGATGTTAAACCGAGGTCCCATGTATCAGATTTAAAAGATTTACCCACAAACATTACCATGTGCTCTTTTGTTATATTCTTGTTTGTGGTGAAAATATAACAGTTCCTCTTTGTTAAATTATCCAGGTGCATAGAAAGATGGCTTATCTAGTAGTTTATAACTAAAGAGGCACTTGTTTGAATCCCATGCAGACTGGGATTTTTCTAATGCATTCCATCTTTCTGTTGTGATGGTTTATTCATTTTATGATATTACCCCTAGTATTTAGAGTGTATTTAAAAGTCTATAGGGGCTTTTCTCATTAAAAGATTGGGTAATTGTTTGTTTTCAGTCTGTTTGATGGAGGTGCAGATAGGTACTTGAAGCTACGAAAAACAATCACACAGATAACCATTTGTCAGCTAGGTAAGTGAACAGCTGCCTGTAAAAGACGGCCTTCCTTTGAACCTTACTACGGGTTCATTCCAGCTTCATTTCATTGACCATAGACTGTTAGTGGAATGTAAGATCAGTTTAAATGCAATTTATTACAACCTACATACCTTGCTGTCAAGAGGAGGAGCAGTGGTCGAGGGGTTAGAGCGCCTGACTCTCGATTCAGAGGTACCTGGTTTGAATCTCACCAAGGGTGAGACTCTACAGTGACTTTCCACATTCCTCAATATTCCTGAAAACAAGTTGCTCCATGGTAATTAAAGTAGTTGTGTGGACCATTGGTAACCGACTATGGTGTGCCACACACTTGTATTACGAGTGTGAGAATTAACAATTTAGCCGAGGCTTCCACTTATATCATTCCTTCCTCTTAAATTGCCATAAATAATATCTGTTTTTAGTACTGACATATACTCAATAAGCCATATTCATCTTTCAGGTTTATCCATTTTCACCAAAACTCCAGATGAAAACAGGTGAGGAAAATTATCTATATTTATAATTATGCCCCCACTTCAAAGAAGAGGGGGTATATTGCTTTGCAATTGTCTGTCGGTCCGTCGGTCCGTAGACCAAATGGTTTCCGACCAATAACTAAAGAATGCTTAGGCCTAGGAACTTCAAACTTGGTAGAATGATTGTCTATCACCAGTAGATGACCCCTATTGATTTTGGGATCAAGGGGTCAAAGGTAAAGGTCACATTGACCTTGTAGGTAGAAACGGTTTCCGACCAATAACTAAAGAACGCTTAGGCCTAGAAACTTCAATCTTGGTAGGATGATTGTCCATCACTAGTAGATGACCCCTATTGATTTTGGGGTCAAGGGGTCAAAGGTCAAGCTCACGGACCTTCATCCTAAAAACGGTTTCCGATCAATAACTAGAGAATGCTTTGACCTAGGTTCACCAAACTTGGTATGCTTGTTGGTCATCACCAGTAGATGACCCCTATTGACTTTGAGGTCATTACGTCAAAGGTCAAGATCACAGAGACTTTCATCTTAAAAACAGTTTCCGATCAATAACTAGAGAACGCTTAGGCCTAGAAACTTCAAACTTGGTAGGATGATTGTCCATCACCAGCAGATGACCCCTATTGATTTTGGGGTCAAGGGGTCAAAGGTCAAGGTCACATTGACCTTGTAGGTAAAAAACGGTTTCCAATCAATAACTTGACAACCCATGTGCCGTTGACCCTCAAACTTCATATCTGCATTTGTCTTGGCCAGTAGATGACCCCTATTGATTTTGGGGTCAAAGGTCAAGGTCACATGTATGTCAAAACAGTTCAGACCAATAACTTGGCTACCAAATGGCATCGGGTTTTGTGGACTGTGAGACTTACATTTTAGATAACATGTATATTTGGTCACTAGGTCAAAAGTCAGTCAAAATAATCTGACCACATGACCAATTGGCTGCCGATAGGGGGCATACATGTTTTACAAACATATCTTGTTTACTTTAAGACTCTCAAGGAGTTCAATTTGGTTTGTTCTTTCAGCAGGCATGGATATACTGCCTAACCGATTTTGATTGCTTTCAGTCAAAGATAGGACTTTCATAAAAGAATATTTTTGAAGCTAAAATCCATTTTAAGAATCAGGTGTTGCTTGCTCATTTAGAAGTCATTACAGCTATATATGTTCAGTCATTTGTTAGCTGTGAACAAACTATTCACAGTCAGTTGCAAGTCAGAAGTAAATCTACCTCAACCAGTGTAGTTTGTAAAAGTTGGTAGGTCTGGATTGGTATAGCTTTTGCATAAATTTTTGTGGGCATAAATTTTTGTGGGCAGGCAGCCCTATTAAGCTGCTATGGTTTATAGATTTGGTAACATGAAGCAAATTTTAGGAAGTCTTGGGAACTGGGCTACAAACTTAAATGAAAAAATTGTACTAGTATAAAGTAACCCCTGTTACTGACTGAGGTTTGCTTGTTATAATCTTGGTACTTATTTTACACTTAATGTGAGAGAGTTGGACATGGAAGTGGTTAAGTGATGGTCACTTCTTCTTTCTGGTGAAAAAACAGATAAAATCGGTGCAGCCTAGGCTTAAGTAAAACTTTGTTGTTGAATGAATAACCTGTATGGTGGAGTAAGACTTTTATCTTCTTGATTAAAATACTGGGACTTTAAGGGGATTTATGAATGTCAAGACTGCTAGAATATATGCTGAATATTAGGATTTACTGCATTCCTGCTGGGTTATCACAGGTTAAACTTCAAGGAATGGTCATCAATTTAATTTGACTGGCTGAAGAAAGCAATTCCTATGGCTTGATCATCTTTCTCAATCTCATGTAGTAATTACTGGACCAAAAGTACATTTTATTTACCTGTTGCCTCTGGAACCATATAGTGATGATATATTGTTACGTTTCCAATGAGTTTAAATGTTTTTCTTTTGGAATAAAGGTACATGGTGAAAAATGAGTAAAAGAATTTCAGTATCACTACTTAATAAATGCTTAGTGATAGGGTTGATAAAGACCATTTTGAGGGTGAAACACCCCATCATATGAGAGTATTTGGAACAACATACATGTACCAACATTTAATGCTAGTGCTAAAAAAAAGTACACAGTATATAAATTGTTTTTCAGGTATGAAGCTAGAACGTTCAATTTCTACCTGTATCCACAGTCATTTGGTCCTGTAGATCAAGGTTTCTACTGCCAGGTTGGTTTTCATTCATTTTCGTCAGGTTCATATCTTTGCTTGCCGCAAAAAACTTGCTTTATGTAAAGTGTTGCTTGTTTATTAGCTGACAGCTCACAGTATGAAATGGATGAAAGGATTTTTAAAAAAATACAGTATATTTATATAGACAAAAATACAGCCTCAGACTTTACTATTATGAATATTTTTGAAACCCTTTCATGAAGATTTCAACAGATTTTACTAGAAATAAAAAAAGTATTACAAAGAGATTATTACATATTGTTTCGTGCCTTTTGGCCCATATTATCACCTTTATTCTTTCTTTCAGGCTTCAAGTTTGAAATTTTTATGTAAATATGACTTCGATTTTAACAAGGTAAGAGTACCATTTATAATCTGTATTATTTATAAACCTTGAATCCACAATTTACTTGTTTAATCTTTATGGATTCACCTTACAAAATCATCTAACACAGTGATGGTTACTTGCAGTATGTATTGAGAAATTTCATAAGCAACTAAGGTTGGTTTGACTAAATATTGTAAGAGAGAAATTTAATATGACAAAACAAAAAAGCTTCCTTTTTTTCAGATTACCATGTCCAAATAAAACTAAACAAGAAATGTTTGTAAAACATACATGCCCCCCAGCAGCACCTAATTGCTTGTGGTTGGGCCAAAGCGTTCTCTAGTTATTGATCGGAAACCCTTTTTAGGATCAAGGTCCCTGTGGCCTTGACCTTTGACCTAATGACCTCAAAATCAATAGGGGTCATCTACTGGTGATGACCAACCAGCATACCAAGTTTGGTGAACCTAGGTCAAAGCGTTCTCTAGTTATTGATCGGAAACCGTTTTTAGGATGAAAGTCTGTGATCTTGACCTTTGACCTAATGACCTCAAAGTCATCTACTGGAGATGACCAACCAGCATACCAAGTTTGGTGAACCTAGGTCAAAGCGTTCTCTAGTTATTGATCGGAAACCGTTTTTAGGATGAAGGTCCCTGTGAGCTTGACCTTTGACCTAATGATCTCAAAATCAATAGGGGTCATCTATTGGTGATTACCAACCAGCATACCAAGTTTTGTGAACCTAGGTCAAAGCATTCTCTAGTTATTGATCGGAAACCGTTTTTAGGATGAAGGTCCATGTGAGCTTGACCTTTGACCTAATGACCTCAAAATCAATAGGGGTCATCTACTGGTGATGACCAACCAGCACACGAAGTTTGGTGAACCTAGGTCAAAGTGTTATTTAGTTATTGATTGGAAACCATTTTTAGGATGAAGGTCCTAGTGAGCTTGACCTTTGACCTAATGACCTCAAAATCAATTGGGGTCATCTACTGGTGATGACCAACCAGCACACAAAGTTTGGTGAACCTAGGTCAAAGCATTCTCTAGTTATTGATTGGAAACCATTCTTAGGATCAAAGTCCCTGTGAGCTTGACCTTTGACCTAATGATCTCAAAATCAATAGGGGTCATCTACTGGTGATGACCAACCAGCATACCAAGTTTGGTGAACCTAGGTCAAAGTGTTCTCTAGTTATTGATCGAAAACGAAGTGTCCACCGACCGACAGACCGACCTACCGACTGACCGACCAACATTTGCAAAACTATAAGCCCCCTCATCTTTGATGGGTGGCATAATAAAAACATATGATAAATGTCATATCAGGAATTTGTTAAATTTTTACTGCCCTGCGAAAATCGCTTAATCATATGAAAGTGTAATTAAAGAAAATAAGAATTTCAAAAAAGTATGTTATTACATAGTATTAAGTAGTGTTATTATAGACAGGTGTGGAAAGGGTGGGAAGTGCTGACGGCATTAAGTGGAGTGATGGTTAAGGTTAAGAAACACAGACTCTGAACAGAGGTTGCTGATTAGAATTCCGTCAGGTGTGTCACTCTCCAGTAGCTTTCAGTATATGACACATTTGGCACAAGTACTGATTTGAATCTGGGAAACAGCCATCAAGCAGATTTTATAAGTTACAAGATCAAGTCTCTCAACCAATGTAAGAGGAATAAGCATGCTTTCAAATTTCACAGTTTAAGCATGGCCTACAAACTTATAATACAAATTACATCTATACAAAGTTAGTAAAGAAAAAAAAAGATAAGAATAAAATAAGTTCCTAAAAAAAATAGTTTCCAGTCATTACCTCAAAAGCAATTGCATCCAATACAGGATGGTTGGGCATGATAAGTAGAGTTTATTTTTGGGCCTACAGGGACAAAGGTTTAGCTCACAGTAGCACATACTTTGAAAACTCTTTCTAATCAATAATTCTACTGGTCATTAGACCTCAGACCTTTAAAGGATGGTTTAGCATGATAAGAAGCTGAAGTCTGTTGTTTTGGGTTCCACATAGTCGGGGTCAAGTTCACAGGGGCCCGTACTTTGAATTTGGTTTCCAGTCAATTACTCAAGAACAACAGCTCCAAGGACTTTCAGACTTTACTGGATGGTTGGGCATGATGAGAAGATCACACCTATTGTTTTAAGGCCCACAGGGGCAAGAAAAACTGCTCATAGGACCATAAAACTTTACAGAATGTTTGGACCTGGTAAGCAGATGACTCCTTTTTAGTTCACCTGGCAAAAAGTGCCAGAGTGAGCTTTTGTCATACCCCAATGTCCGGTGTGCATCGTGAGGCGTCAACAATTTCATTCAAAGACATCTCCTCTGAAACCACTGGGCCAAATTCAATCAAACTTGCATGGGATGTTCCTTGCATAAAGCTCTTCCAAAGTCGGTCAAAGAATTCAATTACATGCAGAACTCTGGTTGCTATGGAAAAACCTTGAAAATCTTCTTGTCTGAAACCACAAGTCCTGGAGCTTAGATATTTGGTATGAGGCATCATCTAGTGGACCTCTACCAAGATTGTTCAAATTATGACCCTGGAGTCAGAACTGGCCCAGCCCTGGGGGTCACTTGATTTACAAAGAGTTATATAGGGAAAACTTTAAAAATCTTCTTGTCAGAAACCGCAAGGCATGGAGCTTAGATATTTGGTGTTGAGCATTTTCTAGTAGACCTCTACCAAGATTGTTCAAATCATGGCCCCTGGGTCAAAATTGGCTCCGCCCCAGGGGTCACATGTTTTACACAGAGTTATATAGTAAATTCTTTAAAAATCTTCTTGTCACAAACTGCAAGGCCTGGAGCTTAGATATTTGGTATGAGGCATCATCTAGTGGACTTCTACAAAGATTGTTCAAATTATGACCCTTCGGTCAGAACTGACCCCGCCCAGGGCTTACTTGATTTACATAGAGTTATATAGGGAAAAATTTAAAAATCTTCTTGTCAGAAACTACAAGGCATGGAGCTTAGATATTTGGTGTTGAGCATTGTCTAGTAGACCTCTACCAAAATTGTTCAAATCATGGGCCCTGGGTCAAAACTGGCCCCGCCCAAGGGGTCACATGTTTTACATAGAGTTATATAGCAAAAAACTTTAAAAATCTTCTTGTCACAAACTGCAAGGCCTGGAGCTTAGATATTTGGTATTATGCACTGTGACCACAGTGGGGTCATCCCCCCTCCCCTGGGGGTCACTCCCCTCCCCCTGCCCAAAACAATTTGTTCTCATATTTTGTTTTTCGCTATGGCAATAAAATTTGGACCAGTTGTACAGTTTTTCAAGATGATTTCAAAAACATTATTCCTTGACCTATATTTTTGACCTACTGACCTACTTTTTTGTTTATTTGCTACAGCAATGAAATTTGGACCATGTGCACAGTTTTTCGTTTTGATTTCAAAAATGTCATCGCATGACCTATATTTTTGACCTACTGACATACTTTTTGTTTTTGGAGCTATGGCAATGAAAGTTGGACCATGTGTACAGTTTTTTGTTCCGATTTCAAAAATGTCATAGCATGACCTATATTTTTGACCTACTGACCTACTTTTTTGTTTTAAAGCTACGGCAATGAAATTTGGTCTGCATGTACAGCTTTTCGTTCCGATTTCAAAAATATAGTCTCATGACCTATATTTTGACCTACTGACCTACTTTTTGTTTTTGGAGCTATGGCAATGAAATTGCATTGGTTCATTTCTGTGATATAAAAATTTCTTTCATTTTTGAACCCAGGTGAGCGCTTTAGGGCCATTGGCCCTCTTGTATTATTGGGCCCATTGGGTCAAGCTCACAAGGGCGTGCAAGACAAAACCATTTGAAAACGAGCATAAAGCTCATTATAGCAACTGCAGCAATAAACTTTCATACTTTTTATAGTTTATATATGAAGGGATTCCCTACATGAATGAAGATCAAGAACAGATTATGCGAGACCACATTGCCAGTAAAGCCATGTTTACTGGCTTAGAAAGGTAAGCTGTATATTTGTAAGAAATGAAAATTTTAAGAGAACACTTTGTATTTGAAGTGCAGTATTGTTCTGCTAAATTAATTTGCAACAAACAAAAGTGATGTCATAATCTAAGAAATATTATTGGATTCTATTTTGAAACAATAGTTAAGCATGTTGTGTAAGAATTTGTATAAACAAAGATATAGCTATGCTCAGCATCATTTGTAAAGAAAATCTTAGCAGTTTTTATTCACCAGTCTTGTTCTGCCAGAAAGAGAAACATGGAAGTCACAATGCTTGAAAACAGGCTTTGAATCACGGCATTTTTCATTTGCAGCATTATTTTGTTATTTTGTTTGTTTTATATCAGTCAGGAAACATGTTCTTGTAAGTTGAATTAAGCCTGCTTGATGACAGCTTCGTGGCTTCAAACTAGTACTTGTGTTCAATATGGAAAGTCAAAATATTTTTCCCAGGTGCATGGTGTCCAGTGTTCTGTGCTTTAACTATTGCTTCTTCACAGCAGCAGAAAAGTAGAAGATTGGAACATGGCACCACAGATGTAGGAATCTGACACTCTTGCTCTTGATTGATAACATTCTCTTTTATTTTATTTCAGAGATTTAGATGAATACTCAGTCCAGAAAATTTGTTCTAAGGTTGCAGAGTGGCTTGTCAGTACAGATGAAGATAGTTTAATGATGTTACAGAAAGATGGTAATACAATGTATATTCAAACGTTTCTGGTCCCAGATAATCCTCTTCATTTCCCTTCTTTGGTCACCTTTGCTATCTTACATTAGTTTGTAGGTACAAAGTGTTAATGTGTTATAGTGAAAAAAGTACATGTCTCAAGGGACAGGCAGTTACATATGATCTGGCACAATATTGATCATGTCCAAAACAGTAATGTGAAACATACAGGCATAACTACCATGGTGTACATGTTTACAGTAAATATGTTGCAAAAAAGGTGTACCATATTACTATTGTGACCTATTTGTTTTCATAAAATGACATACACACTTGTTCAGCATAATATTAAAGATAGTAATACTGAAGTAAATTTAGCATTCTGTCACTTGCATCATTTTCTCTACCTTTTTTTATATCAGAGATGGAGAAGATTCCCATGTATGTATTGAGTACAGAGCTGCGAGGAAGGTTTCCTGGTATATGGACTGTGATAAATAGGGGAAATAAATGTGTAGGTTCAATTGAAGTTATTACCTCCCCTGTATATGGTCATACCTGCCATAATTTTTCTTGCCATTTCCGGGATTTTGATAACGAATTTTCGGGATTTGAGCTGATTTTCCGGGACATACAACTATTCATATACATTCAATGCCCTACTGTTGGCAGTACACAAAATTGGACGGGATTCCGTTTTTGGCTGGAAAAGCCGTGCACGTGTTTCAAATATACATCAGTACCATCAGTTTCATACCTTTTATTTTAGTTGCAAGAGCATAGTAATTGTGTAGCAGTAATCATAAAATAATAGCTGTGTGCCATTAATTAATTAACATCATAAACTCGAATTCAAGTTGAATCACGGGCGTTTGATGACAGCATCGTCTATGCTTCGTTTTACAAGTATCGGTGCGATTTGATCGAACATTACAATATTCATCATGAATACCTTTTAAACTTACCTTTTCTTTGTTGGACCGATATGTGAAAAACTCAGTTTAATTTTAAGCAGCATGATACCAAATTCCGACGACAGCAAACAAACCACAAACAAGTTAATGATTTAAAAATCATAGTCTTTGTCGGCAAGGTTGACGCGCGTTTGCAATTAATTTAATTTTAAGTAGCATCTCTATTAACACCGATTACTGCGGCGACAGTCTTTGAAAGGGGCAGATATCTTACAAATTAATTAATGCAATGCAAGTCAATAAATCGATAGCCGATAACGGTCATTTGTTAATTGGTTATCAATGACACGCACAGGGTTCGCACAGGACTTGAAAAGTCCTTGAATTTGATTCCTTCCTTGAAAAGTACTTGAATTCAATGTTTCCTTGAAAAACACCCCAAAAGGTACTTGAATTTACTTGAATCTATCCTTGAAAATACAAAAACATTCTAAAATATATAAATAATACATTTTTTGAAAATGTTATTGACAGTATTTTACTTTTTTTCGTACAATCACGATTTTCGGCAGGCTTCCACACCCAGAGATAAATTTATTGACCGGACACCGGTATCCAACTATTAGACTTTTAGTGACGTCATCAACAATGGCTGCGCCCGTATAGAAATCAATATTATTTGTGAGCATGCTTTAAAATGGGCAAAACGGGTAAGAAATGCTCGTTTCAACAAAGTCATCAGCTTGTTAAGTACAGTTGGTACTTCAAGCAATGTTTAACAGTTAACAGTTACATAGATGTAATGTAATTAAAATCTCATAATGCACTTTTCACAAAAACAAATTTGTTTTATTGAAATAGTTTGGTGTAAAAGATTAAGTTTTCTTATAGTAAATGAATATTAAAATGTGTTTTTTTACTGATTTATACACATTTGTGCATTTTAAATGTTTTCCAGAGCTTATAATTCATATCAAATGAGTCCTTGAAAAACAATATTTTTCCTTGAAATTCCTGGAAAAGTCCTTGAATTTTTAGATGAAATTTCTGTATGAACCATGACGCAGTGTATTCGCTGAATCGGAAGGAGTTTAAATAAAAATACAGGAACAACATATGTCAGTTGCCATCATAATTTATAAACTTAACATAGTAGCCCTTTGTTTTACAAATGCAGGCAGTTTGTCTTTATATTATTTAGAGCCATATATCCATAGCAGTTTGATGGATTTAGTGGTAACTTAGTGAGATTGTACATGGGTATGATGCATGTCAATTGCCGATACAGTTAACACTCTCATAGCTCAGTTATAGCCCTTTAATATTTTACAATTGTAAGCCGTACATGTAGGTCCATCTATTGCCATTACTCTGTAATGGTTTGTTACAGTTGATTGAAACTTTGAATGCTTGTCTATGAAAATGGGAAAAACTTGAAGAATCTCAAGGACTCTCATATAGTCGGCATGATCAGTAAAGTACATATTCCTTCTAAGTTATCTTTAACAGTATGTTTGCCTTAGGTACTTACTTACTGAACTACCCGATGTTAGATATTTTCCCTCTGGGGATATAGATTTTTTTATAATTTACTTGGTTTAGTTTAACACACTCCCAACAGTTAAGTCGTATCAAGTTCGAAGAACCTGTATTAATTAGACTCACTTTATTCACAAGAAACTGCCAATCTTCTCATTACTAGTCATGGTTGGTAGAAGGTGTCATACCGATGACCTACAGTCAGTGAGAGGTTTGAGTGATTACATGTCAGTAACCTGGGCCTTTAGCTGTTTTGACAAGAATTTATTTCAGATAGAGATAGAGAAGATATCTGCCAGCAGAAGGCAGGAGTTGGAAGTATCTGAGAAAGCCGACCAAAGACAACAGGAGGAAGTCATGCTTGAGGATATGCTGGGGTTCACAAGGGTATTCAGACTGCTGAAACAATTGAAAAAGGTACATATATTACCATATTAAAGGTCTGTTGTCAAAAGATTTTTTTTTAATGGTTGAGGTATGTAGATATATTATGTTACATGAATGTCCCTTTTTCCTGTAGTATATAGAATTTTGCTTAATCAGTATCACTTTTAAGGGGTAGATATATTTTCATGTTGACCTAAAATTGTTATTATAAAGGCTACAGTTACATAATTTTGTGTTATATTTTGTTTCTTGTTTCAGCCCCTACTTGGTCATAACTGTATGATGGATTTAATGTTGATATATGATAAATTGTATAAACCTCTACCTGTATCTTATACCGAGTTCAAGACGAACATGCATATGATGTTTCCGAGAGTGTTCGATACAAAACATATAGCATCTAGAATGAGACGGGTAAGTTCTTCCTTTTGTTACAGCTATTCCTCAATGGCTTAGCTCACTTTGCTTGATTTCCTTGATGACTCGAAGTTGATGCTCAGTCCCAATTTTTTCTTCTTATATTTCTATATTGAAACAATAGACTTGGCTTAAAAAGTCACAATGGTCAAATTATTCCAAAGCTTGAGGTGTTAAAATGCCCTCAGACATTACAGTGGTTCCTTGGTACTGTATTTATGGTTCATGTATGGGCACAACTTGATAATTTTCATCTTTCACTGTCCTTAAGGGTCGAAGTCCTAATTGATTTTTTTTGGGTCCCTTATAAAACATTGGCTACAGTGTTCAGCCTGTTTTTCCAATTTGACTATATGGAAAACTTTCATAAATTTTCTCCTCAGAAACTGTTGGCCTAATTACAAAATAATTTAACAATTTTTCTGGGCTGATTCATTATAAAGTTCATTTGAGTAAGGTTGGTTTGTAAAAAAAGCAGGGCAAGTTTTCAGCATACCAATATATGGAAAATTTCGAAAATCTTCTCTGATATCCTTGGCTCAATTGCGAAATAATTTTATAGAAATTCCTTCAAGTCATATTGGTTCGTAAAAAAAAACTTAGACAGTGGTCGGCAGGTTTTCACAGTACAACTGCCCGGTATATGGAAAACTTTGAATATCTTTTCCTAAGAAACCCCTGGCCAAGTCCCAAAGTTATGTCACAGAAATATTCCTTTGATGGACCTTTATCATACTCTTTATCAACTCCTCTTAAACCGGATGGCAGATTTTGCTTAAACTTCCAGGGATGAACAACCTTCATGTGTAGATGGAAGTAAAGGAAGGAATTTTTGCTGCGACTAAATTTAACAGAATTATGGCCCTTTGTTGATTTTTTCACTATATACCATATAGAAATTTTGTGAACGCAACTCCTCTTAAACCGGATGGCAGATTTTGCTTAAACTTCCAGGGATGAACAGCTTTAATGTGTAGATGGAAGTAAAGGAGACCATACATGTGTTTAAAAAATTCAATTTTATTCAGACACTAATATTGTATTCCATCTGTAGAGAGACCAAATATGATGCCTCAAGAGTTAGGCGACTTTTTTATCATTAATACATGAATTGAGGAAATTTCAACTGAAATGCTATGATAAGAACAGAATTTGGTAGGGGAGCAAGACAGTTAGACCCCTTGACAATTAGACCCCTTTCAGTTTTAGATGACACTTAGACCCCTAAGACACCTAGACCCCTGATTTGATTTTTTTTAAAAAGACACTTAGACCCCTTATGTAAGGATTGTTCAATTATATTAATTTAGCTATGAGATTGCTTTTATTACTATTATTTTTTATATTATTTTTTGATATTATATCAATAAAGTAATGATTTTTGGTAAAATTTGATTGAAAAGGATCAAGAAAAAGAAAGAAACATAATTTCATGGTGAAAAACCTATCAGGAGAGGTGTTAAATATCAGAAGAGGTGTTAAAGATTATAAACATAAAGGGCAAATTGAGAAATAATTAGTTATTATAACACTTTTCCAACATGTTTTTACTAATTTAATTACTCATATGTTAAATTGTATTTCATTGGTGAAAGATAGGATCTCATTTAGTACTCAGTTGCAATGACTTTTGAATGGTCTTGCATTAAAAACTGGCAACTCATGTTTATTATAAAAATACATGCATTATTCTTTCATCCATTCCTTGTCTCTATGCTAGAAATATTTGGTACTGTGAAATTGAATTTTTGGATTACTTTAATTAATATTTTGGATTACTTTATTAAATTCTATAAGTAAACATTGTATATTTTCATTGCTTCAGTCATCAAACTGATAAAAATATACATTCCCTAACAGAAAATTTATTTCAAACAAATATGAGAAAAATAATCATCAAACATACTTCATATTGTCAAAATCCAAAATTAGGGGTCTAAGTGTCTCAAACAAATAGGGGTCTAAGTGTCTTCACAGGGTCTAAGTGTCACCTTCAATTCAAAATTTAAAGGGGTCTAGGTGACCAGGGGTCTAAACGTCTGACACTCTTTGGTAGACATTAAGTGAAGCTGCTCTTGTTTACGAGCACATCTGCACAGTGGGGGCATCCGTGTCCTTTGTACACAGTTCTAGTTTAATATAAGTTGCAAGATATTGTTCCCCTTTTATGTACAACTATAGGTTTAAACTTTATGCGTAAAAATGATCTTGAAGCTGGTATGATACAATAACCATACTAGTTTCATATCACCTTGACAACCAGTAGAGATGAAATTGGCATTGGTCTGTTGAACCTCGACATTGGTTTGGTTTAACTTTGAGACTGGTCAGATATGTCCCTCAGACAGGCATAGTAAACCTAAAAATAACCCTGATGATACTTTGATAGGACTGTAAGTTTAGTATGATATGACCTTGAGACCTCTGTATAAAGTTGATATATCTTTGACATTTGTCAGATGTAACCTTGACCTTTACAGGGGATGGAGGAGACAGGACTTATGCAGTATACAAATCTCGCTGATCTCTACAAGGATTTAGATGGGTAAGAAGAGTCAGTTTCACAATTCAGCATTTAGTTGGGTCAGTTTGGTCAACCATTTTATCTGTTGCTTAATGACACATTTGCTAAATATACTGATAAGATGGAGTGACATTCAATTTAAACCCACCTGAGCATAATGTACTAACCACTAGGTCAGAGTTGATAAAATCTGGCATGGATGTTCATTGAATAAAGCTCCACCAAAGTGGTACAAAGAATTCCATTCTATACAGTTGCTTTAGCAACAAGAAAGAAAAATTGTTAAAAAATCTTCTTCTCTAAAGCCACCAGGGCCAGAGCTGGAAAATTTGGTATGTAGAATTATGTAATCGACTGTTACAATTTTTTTTCCCTTAGATCACTCTTGCCTCCACCCAATGGTCATATTTTGTCCATAAAAATACATAGGAAATTCTTAAAACTACTTCTGTGAAACCACAAGGCCCAGATTTCTAAACTTTTGTGCAAAGTGGACATCTGTGGTCATTTCTAGCTTGACTATACAAAGTATATGGAGAGCTGTCCTACTCACCCTGGCGTCGGCATTCAGATTTCTGATTAAAATTTTTGAGCAAGAAGATATTTTTTATTATATCTTTTTTACTGTTGACCCCACTGGCAGATAGCTCGAGAAAGTTGTCACATTTGGCATGGCAGTTCGGTGTATGTGCGTGCGTGCATGCGTGCGTCCAGATTGCCTTGTCCGGGCCATAACTTCTCTGTGCATAGAAGGATTTTGAAATACCTTGGCACATTTGTTCACCTTGATGAGACAGTGTGTCACATGCTAGACCCAGATTCCCAGATCAAAGGTCAAGGTCACAGTGCCAGGTCAAAAGTCCAAAATTTTGATGATAGACCTTGTCCGGGCCATAACTTCTCCCTGCATGGAAGGATTTTAAAATACCTTGATGTATTTGTTCACCTTGATGAATTGTGTGTTGCGTGCAAGACCCAGTTTCCTAGCTCAGAGGTCAAGGTCACAGTGACAGCTCAAAGGTCCAAAATGTTGATGATAGACCATGTCTGGGCCATTACTTCTCCATGCATGGAAGAGTTTGAAAATACTGTGTTACATTTGTTATGCTCCCTTAAAGAGACATCATATAGGTCTGCCTTGTCCTTCCATCATTATGTCATTCTGTCTAGTATGGGGAAGAACTCCATAAGTAAAAAAGGTATTGACTTTGAACTTGGTATGTGAATAGATCTCTAGTTTCACTGTCCCATCCCCATAAGAGGCTTTCCATTGGCGGGCTCGACATGATGCCCATGGGGTTCTGGTTTCTTTTGGGATTTACTTCAAACTTCAAACATATGTTCTTTATCATCACATCACCCACATCATATTTGGTAAGATTCATAACTCTAGCACCCATATTTCCAGAATTATCTCCCCTTTAAACTTCGAATTTTCATTAAATATTGTAACATTTTACTGTTAGTTCTTTATTTCTTTAGGGATTTACATGTACTTCAGACTTCAAATATGTGTTCCTTATCTTCATCCACGTCATATGTGGTAAGGTTCGTAACTCTAGCATGCATATTCCCAGAATTATCTCTCCTTTAAAGTTAGAATTTTCCTTAAAAATTGTAATATTTTACTACAACTTCTTTATTTCTTGAGGGATTTTCAATAATAAAATAATATATTATATGATATTTCATCTACTGAGGAGAAGATTCTTGTATATATATCTATGGATTTTGAATCAAATAGATTTTTTAATAGTTATCCCTTCTGAACAATCCAGTACTTAAATAGTCGAGCGAGGTGTCCCCACTGACAGCTCTTGTTTGCTCTTCCTAGGGGTGAGATGTATTACATAGACATATATAGGCTAGGAAAGCTTTTCAAAAATCTTTAAGTCTGGGACTTGAAATTTGGTATGTTGCATAATCGAGTAGACCCGTGGTATGATTATTCAAATTACGTTCCTGTTGTCATTATTGTCTCCACTGTTTGACCTAGAAATATACAGATTAGAAAAAAAACAAATCTTCTGTGAAATGTTAATGACAAGAGTTTTGAAATTTTGTGGAAACATTGCCCAATTGATCTCTACCAAGATTTTCAAAATTTGCCTTTTGGGTCATTTTTATTCCTCCCTGGCATAAGATTTTTTACATAGACTTATATCAACAAACTCTTTAAAACATTTCTTGTTAGAGGCCATAAGCTTTAGACTTCTTAGATTTAGTTTTAGACATTGCCTAGTGGACTTCTATCAGTATTGATCAGATTATGCCCATTGTTTAGTTTTATTCTTTTTTTATTTGGATGATAAATCCATTACATGGCATTTGTCTTTCTTAGCTGTTTTACACAGGAGAGCACATTAGGGCCATCATAGTCCTCTAGTTTTATAATACCCCCAAAACGAAGTTTGAGGGGGTATATAGGAGTCACCCGGTGGTTGGTCGGTTGGTCTGGCGGTCCGTCGGGGTTTACCTTGTCCGGAGCATAACTTGAAAACTACTGGTTTGAATTCAGTGCAACTTCATACAATGGTCAAGCACAATGAGAGGAAGTGCAGTGCCCAAGAATCATAACTCCAACTTCACTATTTTCAGAGTTGTTGCCCTTTATTGGTTTTTTTTTTTTGTCCGAAGCAAAACTTGAAAACTACTGGTTGGAATTCAATGCAACTACATACAATGGTCAAGCACAACAAAATGAAGTGCATTGTCCAAGAATCATAACTCCATCTTCACTATTTTCAGAGTAATTGCCCTTTGTTGGTTTTCCTTGTCCGGAGCAAAACTTAAAAACTACTGGTTGGAATTCAATGCAACTACATACAATGGTCAAGCACAATGAGAGAAAGTGCAGTGTCCAAGAATCATAACTCCATGTTCACTTTTTGCAGAGTTATTGCCCTTTGTTGGTTTTCCTTTGTATGGAGCAAAACTTGAAAACTACTGGTTGGAATTCATTGCAACTTCACACAGTGGTCAATCACAATGAGAGGAAGTGTATTGTCCAAGAATCATAACTCCATCTTCACCATTTTTAGAGTTGTTGCCCTTTATTGTTTTTTTTTGTCTGGAGCATAACTTGAAAACTACTGGTTGGAATTCAGTGCAACTACATACAGTGGTCAAGCACAATGAGAGGAAGTGCAGTGTCCAAGAAACATAACTCCATCTTCTCTATTTTCAGAGTTAATGCCCTTAATTGGTTTTCCTTGTTTGGAGCATAACTTGAAAACTACTGGTTGGAATTCAATGCAACTACATACAATGATCAAGCACACTGAGAGGAAGTGCAGTGTCCAAAAAACATAACTCCATCTTCTCCATTTTCAGAGTTATTGCCCTTAATTGGTTTTCCTTGTCTGAAGCATAACTTGAAAACTACTAGTTGGAATTCAATGCAACTGCATACAATGGTCAAGCACAATGAGAGGAAGTGCAGTGTCCAAGAATCATAACTTCATCTTCACTATTTGCAGAGTTATTGCCCTTTGTTGTTTTCCTTTGTATGGAGGATAACTTGAAAACTACTGGTTTGAATTCAATGCAACTTCATACAATGGTCAAGCACAATGAGAGGAAGTGCATTGTCCAAGAATCATAACTCCATGTTCTTTATTTGCAGAGTTATTACCCTTTGTTTTCTTTATTTGGAACATAGCTTGAAAACTATTGGTTGAAATTCAGTGCAAGAAAGTGCATTATATAAGAGCTATAACTCCATCTTCACTATTTGCAGAGTTATTGCCCTTCCTTGGATTTCCTTTTCCACAATATAATTTGGAAACTCGTGGTTGGAATTCAGTGCAACTTCATACAATGGTCAAGCACATTGAGTGGATGTGCAATGTACAAGAGCTATAACTCTGTCTTCACTGTTTGCACAGTTATTGCCCTTTGTTAGTTTTCTTTGTCTAAAGAATAACTTGAAAACAATTTTTTTGGAATGCTGTGCAACTTCATACAATTGTCAAGCGCAATCAGAGGAATGCAATGTACAAGAACCACAACTATCTTTAATTGCCCACAACCGTAACTCTTTTTCAATTTTTTTAGGAAGTATTCTGTAACTAAACTGATAATTTCCTCTGTTCTGTAGTGGTGTTTTGGGGGTATTAATCACATTTAGTGATAGCTCTAGTTTTATGAGTATATGCATTGGTTATGATCATTTTAGGGAAAAGGGTCAAGAACTTGTGATACATTCACCTGTGATAGTGCATGCGGAGGGATTTGACAGATACAGTATGTTGGTGCTTGATTTTTAGCTAACCTGAGCACAACATGCTCATGGTGAGCTTTTGTGATCTCCATATGTCTGTTGTTTATGGTCTGTATTCAAATTTTGTTTCAAACATCTCTGCCTAAACTACTGTGTCAGAGATGATGAAACTTGGGAATGCTCTTTGCATGAAAGTCTACCAGAGTTGTTTAAAGACCTCTAGTTGCTGTGAGAACAAGAATGGACATCTTTATAAAATCTTCTTGTCTAAAACCACCAGGCCAAGAGCTTGGGAATTTGGTGCATAGCCTTGTATAGTGGGCCACAGCTTAGATTATTCAAATTATGTCCCTAGGATCACTATTGGCCCTGCCCAAGGTGTGACATGTTTACAGAAATAAATATATAGGAAATTCCTTAAAGTCTTTAAAATAATGCCTCTGTGGTGATTTCTGCCTGACCAGGGAATACATGCTGAACCAAATATATGAAGAAAATCACAAAGAAGTACGGTACATAAGAAATCTTGTAAAGTCTTTCAGCTTTGATTAATTGTTGTTGTTTTGTTAGTTTTTTTCAGACAAGAGTGTACAGCCTTTAGACTGGATGAAAAAATAATGATAAAATATTGTAGCATCAGTAATAATAGCTAGGTATCAAGTTCTTCCAAAACATACATTTCTTTCATATTTCTCAAACAACTTGGCTTATTTAAAGAACAAAAACATTTAATAAAAAGAAAACAAAATCATACTTAAGGAGTAAGGATATACCATCCAAAAATAGGTGAATTAATATATTGTGACTTTCGATTGATCAAAGAAGATTCACTTTATAATAATTTGTGTATTTTTTCAGAATCAGATGTTCTTCCTCATGAGGCAGGCTTCGATGCCTACATGTGTGGATATGGTAAGTTGACATCATTACTTACACGATGCTTTGTGTAAGTTATTGTAGTATGGACAGTTAATCTGCAAGAAAATGTTTATGTCATAAAGTAAATATAAGATTGCTGTAATAGTGGAAATGTTACAAAGATGTTGTCTGTCTAGTCTACTGTCTAACTGCTGTGATGTTGAGGTACAGCACTGTACTCATGAGCCAGAGGTTTTGGGTTAGAATCTTGTCGGTAGATTTGATTGTGATTTCAAGAATGCTGTATTTTGGGGTTTCATACTGGTCAGAACTTTAGGAAGCACCTGTCTAGATTAGTTAAAACAGATGGCAAAAATTTGCCAACAAAATTTGCTTGAAATAAGTTAGTCCTCTTTGAATGAACAATAAAAAAGAAGTTAAAAAGCTTTGGATAAACACAAACAAGTACATTAAACAGCTACATAATTCTCATAATATCATCACTTGAAGTAATAGTTTTAGTAACTTATTTTGTCTTTTGGTATTTTCTTCAGTACAAACTCTTTCTTCGTTTGTTTCAGTATTTCTCCGAGTAGCCCATGTACTGACCTTCAAGGATACAAAGTAAGTTTCAAATTTTGATTATTATTTATTTCAGTGAAGACTAGCAAATGACGGCATAGAAAGGCATACAATAAATTATGTAAAAAAATACAGATGCGACAAGTTACAGCTCACATGTTAAAAAATATATTAGACTGTTCATAAAAAAGAAAAATAAATAAAAACATACCAGGACATGTTGTCTCTACTCAGGATAACACAAAAAAGAGGATATGAATCCACTAATTATTCCTGGCCGAAGGCGGAGGGATATAGATTTGGCGTTGTCCATCTGGCTGTTCATCCATCCGTCCATCACTCTTTGATTGGAGCATAACTCTAAAACCACTAAGTTATAAACCGAAAACTTCATTTATGGTTACATCTCATCGAGTAGAAGTGCAGTTCGTAGGAACTGTAACTCTTCACTTCATAATTTTAGTTATTCCCCTTAGCTATTTTTCCTATTTGATTTTTGTTTGGACCATAACACTAAAAGTATTTGAGGTATCAAAATTAAACATCAAAGGTGCATAGAAGCCATTAAGGAGTCATGCATGCATAGGAACTGTTACTTTTCACTCCGTAATTTTTGAGTTATTCCCCTTTGCTGTTTCCATATTTAATTTTCGTTTAGACCATAATTTTTGAATTATTACCCTTTGTTATTTTTTATATGTAAATTTTGTTCAATTTTTTATTAGTTAACTTTGTTCACAACACTCCTCAAAAAGTATATCAACATGAAACTTCACAGGTGCATAGATGTCATTGAGGAGGAGAGGGATATAGATTTGGCATTGTCCATTGACTGTTTGTTATGCCCCCACAAAGTGGGGTGCATATAGTGTTGCACTTGTCCGTCTGTCCCGAAATCTTGTGAACACATCTTCTCTTAAACCGGATGGCAGATTTTGCTTAAACTTCCAGGGATGAACAACCTTAATGTGTAGATGGTAGTAAAGGAAGGAATTTTTGCTGCGACCAAATTTAACAGAATTATGGCCCTTTGTTGATTTTTTCACTAGAAATTTTGTGAACGCAACTCCTCTTAAACCGGATGGCAGATTTTGCGTAAACTTCCAGGGATAAACAACCTTTATGTGTAGATGGTAGTAAAGGAAGGAATTTTTGCTGCGACCAAATTTCACAGAATTATGGGCCTTTGTTGATTTTTTCACTATATACCATATAGAAATTTTGTGAACGCAACTCCTCTTAAACCTGATGGCAGATTTTGCTTAAACTTCCAGGGATGAACAACCTTAATGTGTAGATGGAAGTAAAGGAAGGAATTTTTGCTGCGACCAAATTTTACAGAATTATGGCCCTTTGTTAATTTTTTCACTATATACCATATAGAAATTTTGTGAACGCAACTCCTCTTAAACCGGATGGCAGAGTTTGCTTAAACTTCCAGGGATGAACAGCCTTAATGTGTAGATGGTAGTAATGGAAGGAATTTTTGCTGTGACCATATTTTACAGAATTATGGCCCTTTGTTGATTTTTTCACTATATACCAAATAAAAAATAATTGAACATATAAATTTTACATTTGTAATTTAATTTAACATGTACATAAGGTTACCTGTAGATCATTTTAGGTATATGTACAGAAAAAATCTTACATACAGGATATACATGCTCTTGTTTATGAGCACTTATGCATAGTGGGGGCATCCGTGTCCTATGGACACAGTTCTAGTTTGTCTGTCTGTCCAACCATCACACTTTTTATTTCGAACATAACTCAAAAACTATCAAGTTATAAACCTTAAACTTTATATGTGGTAAGATCTCATTGAAAAAAGGTGCATTGAACAGGAACTGTAACTCTTCACTTCATAGGTTTAGAGTTATTCCCCATTGTTAGTTTTAACACTTAATTTTTGTATAGACCATAACTCAGAAAGTATTTGAGGTATCAGAATTAATTTTCATAGGTGCATAGTCATGCAGTGCATAGACACTTATTTCTTTACTTGCTTAGACAAAAAATTGCTGTTGTTCTGCTGTTTTTTGAGAATGTTTTGACATCAGTTCTCTCAAATGAGGTCATTTTCTATAAGAGCTATTTCTGCTCTGCATAGCTCAGTTTTTATGGGCATAGATTCGTTATAGATAAATATACCAAATTGATTTGTCACTCAAATTCCAAGGTCAAAGATCTGTGTAAACTTAAAAGCCCCATTCCAGTTATTTGTATTATTCAGCGGGGGATATCGGTTCAACAAATTTGCTTGTTGCCATTGAGGTCTAGCTGATAATGAATTCTTTGGTAAATTCTTTTCAGAATTAATACATTATATAACAACATATATAGGCATATAAAACAGTTAAATCTCTGAGGAGCTAATAGCATAATGAAGGGGATGTTCTAAAGTTGATATAAGATACAGGAACATCATACATGTAGCGACCGCTGTTACGTATTTATACAGACATCTTGTTCATGTTTATACAGACAAAAGATATGCACTTTTTACTGACAGTTTGATTTGCTTTGGTTTCATAACTGCATGTTTCAGAGTGAAAGTCTGTTACCTTAACCATATTATCTGGTAGGATTAGTACTAGACTCCCACTGTCTGTATACTATGATTATCGTCTTTTGTCACTTACACAATCATGGCTATGGTCAGGAAATCAACCTACAATCTCCTGTTAAATATTACATTGATAAGCTGTCAGTGACTTTAATCATTAACCAGGTTTTCAACGAAAACCTGGTTATTGTAATGCTGAAGTCGGCGGGTGGGCGTCAACTTTTGGTTTGCTTTGACCTATTGACCCCAAACTTGGTATATGGGTAGCTTATATCAAGAGGCAGCTTGGGATTGCTACCCAGGTGTCTGTGGTCAAGGTCACTGTTGCTAAAAATAGAAATTCAGTTTCCGCTCAATAACTTGAGTTTGCTTTGGTCTATTGATGCTAAACTTGGTATATGGGTAGCTAATATCAAGGGGCAGCTTGGCATTGCTACCCAGGTGTCTGTGATCAAGGTCAAGGTCACTGTTGCTAAAAATAGAAATTCAGTTTCTGCTCAATAACTTTAGTTTGCTTTGGTCTATTGATGCTAAACTTGGTATATGGGTAGCTTATATTAAGAGGCAGCTTGGGATTGCTACCCAGGTGTCTGTGATCAAGGTCAAGGTCACTGTTGCTAAAAAAGAAATTAAGTTTCCGCTCAATAACTTTAGTTTGCTTAGACCTATTGAAACCAAATTTAGTATTGGGGTAGCTGATATCAAGATGCAACTTGGCATTGCTACCCAGGTGTCTGTGAACAAGGTCAAGGTCACTGTTGTTTTAAAAAAGAAATTCAGTTTTCACGTAATAACTTGAGTTTGCATTGACCTGTTGACACCAAACTTGCTGTGTGGGTAGCTTATATTAAGATGCAGCTTGGGATTGCTATTATGATATCTAGGAGCAAGGTCAAAGTCACTTGCTTACAATAGAATTTTCAGCTTCTACTCAATAACTTCAGCACACTTTGACCTATTGATACTCAACTTGGCATGTGTGTAGCTTACATGAAAATACAGCCTGGCATTGCTCAACTAAGGTATCTGATTTATTTTTATTTTGAACTATTGAAACCAACTTTCTGTGTTGGTACCAAAATAACAGCACCATTTTTACTTCACTGCCATATTTCTTCCTAATTCCTGTCACATCAATACTTGGTCGTTGAAAACCTGGTTTTCGTCGCATTGCGGCGCTTCTTGTATTAGTATGTTGGTATAGTATTGTGTAGGAAGTCACACTCCCGGTGACTTTAAGCATTTTAGTATGTAGGTATAGTATTGTATAGGAAGTCACACTCCTGGACCCACAGTTCGGGCATTTGAGTTTTTTCCACTTGCATACTGGTCCATTACCTGAGAAACAGTTGTTAAAATGTTGAAGAAATTTATTCTATCAGTTGATTGATTGATTAATTAATTGATCATTGAAATGATATGTTTCAGGTCTTCAGATGTTATACCATGTATGTTTAGAAGATATTTACAGACACTAGATGATTATGCTAACAAAATCAACATTATCAGGGCCACCATTAATTGTATTGTAAGTATGCATTTCATTCAGATGTTTTCATATTTATTTATTGTAGCCGAGATAAGATGTGTTTGACAGTTTGTCTTCATAAACAGGTAAAAAAGATTTCCAACTTTAAGGATTGTATTGAGTGTTTATTATTTGAATTGGTTAAATTTTTTAATGGAAAATGCAAGTACATGTAATTAAACTGGCAGTAAAAATGTTAAACAATGTTTTCTATTATAAAGAAGTTTTTTTTTAAATATACATGAAAGTGTAATTGATGATATTCATTCAAAAATATTGTTAAGTCCTATATGAACAATTCAACATGTACATTATAGTAAGTAGTGATTTTTTGCAGGCTCTATGATACAAAATGTAGTTTGGTAATTACCTACCCTGTTCTATTTTTAGAATTTAGCAGGACAAGATGAGGAGTCAAGGAGACCAGAGTTGCTACATGTACGAAGTAGAATATTTAAACAGAAGTTAAACATTGACCAGGTAAAGATTAAACAGGTACTGAAGTTTCTGTAAAAGATTCTGATTTGTAGAAGTGAAATGGTCATATAACATCATGTATCATTTTTGTGCTTGTTGAGTTTGGAGCTGATACTGTTTTTGGCCTGATCACTGTGTTCAACCACTATTGCCATGTTTCCAAGCAAAACAGGTATAACAAGCAAGGCTGGTTATGCTCACTACCGCTTGTATACACAAACTTTATCTCGTGCCATTATGTTTATACATAAAGAAAATTTATATTTCAACTTTCAGATACTTGTATGTCATAAGCACAGAGCACAGATACTTGCATGTCATAATCACAGAGCACAGATACTTGTATGTCATAAGCACAACGCACATATACTTGTATGTCATAAGCACAGAGCACAGATACTTGCATGTCATAAGCACAGATACTTGTATGTCATAAGCACAGAGCACAGATACTTGCATGTCATAAGCACAGAGCACAGATACTTGTATGTCATAAGCACAGATACTTGTATGTCATAAGCACAGATACTTGTATGTCATAAGCACAGATACTTGTATGTCATAAGCACAGTTACTTGTATGTCATTAGCACAGAGCACAGATTCTTGTATGTCATAAGCACAGATACTTGTATGTCATAAGCACAGATTCTTGCATGTCATAAGCATAGAGCACAGATACTTGTTTGTCATAAGCACAGAGCACAGATACTTGTACATGTATGTCATAAGCACAGATACTTGTATGTCATAAGCACAGATACTTGTATGTCATAAGCACAGATACTTGCATGTCATAAGCACAGATACTTGTATGTCATAAGCACAGATACTTGTATGTAATAAGAAGCTTACATAAAAATGTAGCTCACTTGTAACTCAAAGCTTCATATGCCCTAAGACTGAGTGTGAATTGGCATACATGTATATGCACCAGGTAGGCAGGCACTTACTTAGAACCATGGAAAGCTTGCTTGGAAGTTGTGTGCTCTGTATATACCCTGGTTGTATATCAGCCAAAATTTTTAGTTGTAAATCAGGAGAGGAATTACTGCATAGCTGTTCATATTTCAGTTGGCCAAGTGGTTTTCTCCTTATGGTTCTGTAGATGTGAAAGCCTATGGTCAGAGTAAGGCTTTAGTTGCTACATCAAACTATAGTTGGTAAGTCTGTTTTCTTCATGTAAGTAGTTTAGCACTAACATTAAAAAGATAGAACAGATTATGCCCAAAGGGTATATTCAGACCCAATGTTTTACTGAAATCCCTCTGCCTGCATCTGTGATTTGGCTTGAGTGTGTAATGTGAAAATTTTCTAAACTTCAGAACAGCAGTTCTTTTTTAGAACTACACATCTTTTCAACTTCAAATTTCTCAGAAAAGTAATTGAAGTATGAAGTTCCATTAGTTATCACATTAGATCCTTAAGTTTTGGGGGAAAAAGATAACAGAGTTCAATAACTTGTAACCTTTCTGACATGTTTGTTTGCAATTTTCAGTGCAAGAGAAATCTTGAGGGCTTTCAAGAGACATAATACCATTTATGTAACAAAATACAGTATGTGGAGGCATAACACTGTTGTTCGAGGACTGCTCTGGTATGTAAATACAAAGAAAACACCTAAAATTGAAGTTAACAAGCTAGAAAGACTGAAATTAGGTGAATTATAGAGATTTGTCAAGCAGTCAAATACTAGATTCTGAAGACTTACCAGTAATCCCTGCAAGACATTATGCAAATCATAACTGACTGATAATATGACATCTAGGTATTTCATAGGTTTGTCTGCAGAATGCAGAACTGTAAGGTTTTTATCTTACAAATAGTTTGTTAGCAGTTAAGAAGATACTTTGGCTGGTTTGTTATTTGGGTTTTTTTTGCACAATTTATTTTCTATTCATTCTAGAGGCTGTCCCTGCGTATAAATGGTGAAATTCTCCATGACGACTTAGGATAAACTTTTTCAAAGAAAATTTAGTTTGTAATGAAAATGTGGCAGGAAGTCTCACACTGGTTCTTGCCAGGTATGGCAAACCATCTGTTCAGTTTAAAAAAAAACTTCAAAAGAAAAATTACTTAGTGGAAAGAATTTATCTAATCTCTCCTTTTAACACTATATTGGATGTTATCTTTTCCTAGGTCTGGGGTTCTTCTCTCAGGAAGTATCTGTGTGCTGACATTGCTTTCAGGAGAAAAGAAATCTTGACGTCCATACTTTTGTATAGTGAAGAATCATGGTACATAAGTCATTGTGCTAAACTGGAGGTTGTGAGCAGGGCTGAACCAAAAGCTTGTACGACTGTACACAGAACTGAAGCATTTTACAGTGCCAAACGATTTTTATAGATTAATAGAGAAGCAATTATTGTAGAAAATAGAATGTTTATTTGAAGGGAGGTTGTTTAGTAATGTACTGTTAACTTCAATTATGTTCACTCCACTTTCGAAGTTGGAGATGAAAAGAAAGCAAATAAAAAATCCTTAAAATATCTTACCGTCTCATATACATGTATGTCACTCATCATGATTATAAGCAATCATTTGGCTGGGAACTCCCATGTCTGAATAAATGTTTTGTACTGATTGAGAATTGTACTCAATCTGATATAGTCAGATAAAAACATCTACCTTGGGAAAAGTTGTTTTATTATACCCCCAACACAAAATGTGTGTTTGTGTGTGGGGATATACTGGAATCGCTTTGTTGCATCGGTTAGTCAGTCCATCTCCACTTTGTCCGTTCAGTAAATCATATACTAATGGAAGGATTTTGCTTCAAACTTGGCTTTGATGTTAACCTCAACATGGGAATGTGCAGACATGTTGTCCTTGTGTCCGGTCAAAGTCACACTGGAAGGTCAGTTAATTTTCGTGTCCACTCTGTAAATCCTATACCCCTTAAAGAGTTTTCTTCAAACTTGGCTCATATGTTCACCTTATGATAGCAATGTGCAGAATCCATGTTGACGTTGTAGCAGCTCAAGGTCACACTTGAAGGTCAAATTTTTAACAATAAGACTAGGATTTTCTTCTAACTTTGCTCTAATGTTCATCTCAACAAGGCAATGGGCATAACCCATATTGCCCTTGCTTCAGCTCAAAGTCACACTGGAAAGAAAATTTTTTGTCCTCTCTTTAAATCCTATACCCCTTGAAGGATTTAATTCAAACTTAGCTCAAAGGTTTCCCTGATGAAGAGGATATGCAAAACTGGTGTTGAACTCGTGTTGCCCTTGAACTAGCTCATGGTCAAGGTCACACTTGAACGTCAAATATTAGACAATCAAATGTAAGACAAGGTTTTTTTCTTACTTGGCTAAATATTTTAGCTCAATTTTTTTGGTTTAGTTAATTTGCAAAATCAAAGGTTATTGTTTCTTGTTTCCTGTTTCAAAATTTATTCATACCATTACCTGTGAAGTGTTGTCTTTTTTTCCATCAAACGCAACTATTTTATGCCACAAAAGTAAGTTTTTCCCTTTTCCATCTATTGAAATATCCAAGTCACCTTCTATCAATGACATTGTTTGGGGTATAAATCACATTCAGCGATAGCTCTTATTATGCCCCTACCTTTTTTTTTTTTTTGGGGGGGGGGGGGGGGGGGTGGCGGGCAGCGAGGGTATAGATTTGCCTTTGTCCGTCTTTCCTGCTGTCCATACGTATAACTACAAGAGCCATGAAACTAAGAATAGTTGTCAGCATGTGAACTTACAAACCTGGGTATTTTGACTGAGTTATGTACCCTGATAAACCAAAAAAAAAAAATAGCATTTTTAGACTTCTGCTACATGTAACTCTGTACCTGCTAGAGCCATGAAACTTTCTTATAGTTGGATTGGCATAGTAATGGCCCCTGATAAAGCTTAACAAAAGCTGTCTGCAGACAGCACGCTCCACTTTTCTCAGTGCTTGTTAATAAATAATAAGCTAAGTCAAAAGGCACAAGTGAAAAACCTATTTATTAAACAGAAAACAAAATAAAAAAATAAAGAAAAATTCAGGGGGTGGGGGGAGGCTGTACCTACCCATCTACACATCCCATTAAGTAAATAGTTTAGTTCTAGGCTAGGGGAGGGAGAGGTGTGGGTTACTATGAAAAAAAAATTCTAGGCTAAGAAGTTTTTTCCTATAAGTCTAAGCAAAATCAAGTGACCCCTGGGGTGGGGCTAATTTTGACCCCAGGAACATGGGTCCCAACAATTTTTGTAGTGGTCTTGCTGGTGATCAAATATTCCAAGGTTGAAGGGAATATCTGATACTTTTTGAGAAATGGACATTAAAAAAAGGTTAACCAAGAAATTCTAAGTCAAAAAAGGGGGCATAACTTTGCAAAAATAAATTTGTGGGTTATCTGCTCTATAGAAATGGTGTCACATTTTGATAGCGAACTTATATTCTAAATTTGACAGCTTTGATAGTTTCTGAGAAAATGAACCTTAATGAAAAGGTTAACCAACGCCAACAAGAGGGTCATGACATAGCTCCTTTTTTTTCTTCAAAAAGTGGAGCTAAAAATAGCATTTTTAGACTTCACATGCACCTGTGATTGTACAGGATTTTTTGTGACAATACAGCCGAATGAGGGGGCATCCATGTCCTATGAAAACATTTCTGGTTCATCATTTAATATAAAAGCATAACCACTATTTTTACATCAGATACATTCAGAACAAACAAAAAAGAACAATCAGCACAATGATGATAAATTTACATTGGAGCTATGAGTAAAATTTCTGTTATTCTGATGGAATGGATAACTGCAATATTGATGAAGTGATGTAATGTATTAGTTGCCTATTTCAAATGTTCTGCTATCTGTGCATGGAATATGAGCAAAAAAGGCAATGTTTTAAGGTATGGCCTTACTTGTTTGAACTAGTCTGTGAAATCTTAACTTAAATCTCCTAGGTCAGTACTTGTGACTGAAAATATGACAAAAGTTGCTTTGCATGAACAAAAGGCCTGAAAAGTATCTGCATACACTTGTAATGTAGTATGGCTGACTGATATACCATTTCTAACAATCCACTTAAATTATAAGCCAAAACAACTAACATCCAAGGCCAGCCTAGATTTTATCTGCAAACATACTTTTTTTTTTTGCTTTAAATAAGAGCTAGAAACAAGTTTTATTCTCAATTACTATACATATACAGTAAGTAGTTTTCTACAAAACATCAGTGCAAAAGGAAAAAAACAAATACAACAAAAATAATGCTACCTACTTAACAAATGGAGGGTGAAATGGAGGTTAACAAATGATGAATCAAACAATGAAAACAAAATTATAGAGTAAACACAAGCAGGCTGTTGAAAGCCAATGTTTTATCCACAGTACAAACATTTCACTCCATCTTCAGTGTTGAGAATATCCCAGTTTCACTGAAAACTTCATACCGTATACGTGGTTTTTTCTGCGGGCTCCAAATTCTGCGTTTTTTTCAAAATTTGGCATGTTTTTATTTCTGCGGACTTTATTTCTGCGGCACCTTCTTTGGACAAACTGTGACTTAAATTCTGCGGAAAAGAACACAATAAGAAAGTAAACTTCCGGTACAGACTAACCTGATATATGTATCGTTGTCATCACTACAGCAGAGATAAATTTCAACTGTAAGGGAGCTAGCGGAGGAGTAAAATTGACATGTCGGATTTAAGGAGAATGTGATGATCGAACATTATTTGTGTGTACTCGCGTTTATTTATCGTCGCCACCGGACACGCCTTAGAAAATAGCAGCATGTTTGTTTGTTTGTTTTGTTCATTGAAAGGGTACAACAATAAATATTCGCATAATAAAAGGCCATGTAATTAGAGGCCAATAATCGAATCAATAGGAAAGCGACCTGTTTCTCTGTTTATCAGCTTCATGTGTGCAAACAACAATAATGCACAACAATAGAAAATTACCGGTATGCACCTTTGGATCAGCATGAATGGACGTGTGAAATTTTTGTACCGGTAGCTTAAATATTGACATAATTGACATAATTACATAAAATACATCTACTTTACAAACACAGATTATGTATTTACTAGTAGCCGACGGCAATGTTATACAATCCGATGACCAACCATTCTGTATAATCTGTTAGTCGTAATTACTTTAGTCCAATACAGGTCAAAATGTCGGACACGTGGTAGGTAAACACGCCAAAACAGGGTGGAATATTCTGCGGATTTTATTTCTGCGGCGTTGAAAGTGACCGCAGAATACGCAGAAATAAAGTCACCGCAGAAAAAACCACGTATACGGTATTGTTGTAAACTGCAGACAAAGATGATCAACTTCAGAACAGCCTGAAAAAGGCAAAATGACAAGTCCACTTTCAACTTCTATTCTTCCTTTGCCTGAACATGTTGTGTTGCACACTATAAGTGGTTCAGTTTGAAAATATTCTGATACAGCTCTTGCATTTAAACAACAGGGCCATGATGGCCCTGTACCTCTCACCTATGACTGCTTTTAACCAAGTTGCTCTGGACCTGGTTAATTGACTCCAGATGACCCATATTCGAACTTGACCTAGAAATTATTGAAAAAATCTTTCTGACAAATTTCCAGGTTATTTGAACTGAAAATGTAGCCTCTAGAGTGTTAACAAGGTTTTTTCAATATTTGGGCTCCGTGACCTAGTTTTTGACCCCAGATGCCCCATATCCAAACTTGAGCTAGAAATCACCAAAAACAACCTTTCTGACAAATTTCCAGGACATTCGAAATTAAAATCTTATCTCTAGAGAGTTAACAAGGTTTTTCCATATTTGGGATCTGTGACCTAGTTTTTCACCAAAGATGATGCATATTAGTATTTGAGCTAGAAATCATCAAAACAACCTGTCTGGCAAATTTCCTGGATATTTGGACTGAAAATGTTACCTCTTCTTCTACAAGAAAATTTTCAAAGTTTTCACTCTATAAGCCTATGGAAAACCAATGACCCCAGGGTGGGGATAAATTTGACTCCAGAGGTATAATTTGAACAAACTTGGTAGAGGTCCACTAGACAATGCTACATACCAAATCTTAAGGCTAAGGCCCATGTGGTTTCAGACAAGAAGATTTTCGAAGTTTTTCCTATATAAGCCTATGTAAAACAAGTGACCCCAGGGTGGCTCCAAATTTGACCCCATTGGTATAATTTAAACAAACTTGGTAGAGGTCCACTAGACAATGCTACATACCAAATATCTAAGCTCTACATGTATGCCTTATGGTTTCTGACAAGAAGATTTTTAAAGTTTTTCTTCTATAACTCTATGTAAAACAAGTTACCCCTGGGGTGGGGCCATTTTTGACCCAGAGGCCATGATTTGAACAAACTTGGTAGAGGTCTACTAGACAATGCTGCACACCAAATATCTCAACTCTAGGCCTTGTGGTTTCTGACAAGAAGATTTTTACATTTTCCCTATATAACTCTGTGTAAAATCAACTGACCCCTGGGGTGGGATCAGTTTTGACCCCAGGATCATAATTTGAATAAACTTGGTAGAGGTCCACTAGATAATGCTTCATACCAAATATCTAAGCTCCAGGCCTTGCGGTTTCAGAGAAGAAGATTTTTAAAGATCCAACTTTAAAAATCTGTTTTTAGCTCCAGTGACCCAGCAAAGCAATGGACTGGAACCATTTGAACAATCTTTGTAGAGCTTCATGCAAGGAACATCCCAGGCAGGTTTCATTAAATTTAGCCCAGCGGTTTCAGAGGAGATGTCGTTTGAATGAATTGTGGACGACAGACAACCACTGATCCATAAAGTTCACGAGCACTACGTGCTCAGGTGAGGTAAAAAACAAGGATAATGCCTATTTGCCTGACTGAAATACTGTTTATCATTTATCAAAAAACCAAACATGTAATAAGTGAAGACAAAAAAGTTTTTACTACTTCAACTGCAGTCTTCAAACTGTTGAGAGATGCTTATTAAAGAAATGGTTCAGCACTGAAGTCATTGTCACGATCCAAAGATAGCATTTTGACTCATTTCAAATGTAGAAGCAACCACTGTATTTGTAAGATAGTAATATACAATTTTATACATTTACTGCTTACTTCAAATTCAAGCTTAATGACCTGACAACAATTTCATTTCAGTCATTTTCTATGAAAAAATCTGAAATACCAATTTAAGATCACCATGTCTTATGACCATTTTAAGCCTCTGACCCCTAAATAACTAATTTTGGCTTAGCATTTTCCAGCCAACCAAATCTGACCTTCATCTGATAAAAGAAAGTTAATTAGAAATTGGTTATGTAAGTTACCGGCTTTATCCTTACCTGATCAAGTTATCTACAAGATTTTTTCGATTTCTGCAATGACTGTTTCTGCCTCAGGGAACTTAAGTTTCCTTGGTGGTCCCTTCTTTAAACCAGTCCACACAGTCATATCTGAGAGTAAAAGGTAGTTCCTTTGTGTTTAATTGAGTTTAATGCTATCTAATAGTCTAAGTCATATTGGGCAGGCAGTTTACCTAGCCAGCGATTCTGGTAAGAACCCCAACTAGACTCCTGTTTTCCATAACAAACTGTCAACTTTCTCACTTAAATGGCTATGGTCGGTAGCAGAGGTCAAACCCAGGACCATCACTCAAGAGGTTAAGTGACTGGAAGTCAGTCACTTTTACTACTTAATCATGATGACGAGTAAGAGAGAAAAATGGCTTTTGTATGAAATGATCATACATGAGTAAACAACTGAAGACATGTTCAAAAACTTCCTCATGTCATTTGAAAAATAAATGAGCAAATAGTGTGCTGTATTTTGGGTGCTTCAGGGCTCAGACGCTATATGGCAATGAAAGAGGCTTTGTATTTTATCAGAATATAAAAGAATGAACAAACTATAGTCGCTGTATACTGAAAAGAAAAATCTTACTGAGATAAAGTATTGAAGGTTGAAAAAAACCATGTTTTCCATTTACTGAAAAAGTGAAATGTGTAGAACATACCGTCTTTTCCATCCCTGGAAACAACAAGTTCAAAGCTGCCACGCCTTGGAGCTGAGGGATTTAGCTCAACCTCAAACTCACCATACTTCTTGCGCAAGTCCTCAACCAGAGCCAAGGCCTTGCGCTTAAACACCTGTCAAGACTTACTGGAACAGAGCAATATGTCTTATTTAGAACTGTTATGGTAATCATTGAAATTTATTCATATACCAATTTGGCAGTCAAACGTGTCTGATACAATCTTGACAAATACTTCAAAAGATGAAACTGAGTTAGTATTTAACCTTCCTTTAAAAATTCATAAATTAAAAATAACTGGAAGACTGTTGTAACGTCAGGTAAAGGCTTATGCCAAAAGCGAATTACGGAGGTTTCGACACACTACCGGTTCGTCACACTTATTTTATATAGTGACAGAAAAGAGGTTTCGTCACAATGATATTATAGAGTAATTCACACCTATTGTATATTGAATGCAATCATAAAACATTGATTATTAAAGTAGTAAGCTATTAATGCACGGGTGTTATTGAATTATGATGAATCAAACTGCGGCAAATTTAACATAATTAGTGTTGATTAAAGTTAAAATCATGCTGGAAACAGTAACAAAAATATATACTGAATATTTTTTAATTTACTAGAAACTGGGGTTAAAATGATGCTGGAAACAGTACCAAAAAAGATATTGAATATTTTTTAATTTAATAGAAAACGGCTAAAAGATTGCCTTTTTAAGAAATATCATCCAGAAATAACAACTTTAGTATTTAAATTCTAAGCATCTTTGAAAACATCTTTTATTTTGATGCATAAAAGATCATTAAAGAGCAAAACATGACTAAAATTTGTGCAATTATTGCAAATTAAAATTATATAATTAAAGTTTCTAAAAACTAAATGAATTAAGACATCCAGATCATATAAAATAATTGCTTGTTATTAACACCTTGTTGCCGTCGGCAGTTTTCTATTACCGTATCTACTATATAAATTAATTGTGACGAAACCTCAACCTGTTTTGTACAGAAAAATAAGTGTGACGAACCGGTAGAGTGACGAAACCTCCAGCACCCGCCAAAAGCTAATTAGTTCATGTTGGATTATTTCCACATGGACACAGCTCATTGACCACACATAATATACTACAATAATAAATCTTGTATTATAAGTAGTTGTAAATATACTGTTTGGTCAATGAGCCGTGTCCCTATGATTATTTCAACTATTCAACTGCAGGCGCGTAGCTACCAGTACGCAAAATACGCAGCTGCGTACACATTGGTCCAGAAAATCTTTTTGAATAGTTGTTTGTAGATGTTCCATGAGAAAAAGTAAAACAAAAATCGAGTAAAATTGGTGAAAAAATATGACTTATTTTATGCCAAAAAAACCGCCAAAACGCTCCTGACTCGATCTACTGAAAAAAAAAAAATTCAGGGGGAGCATGCCCCCGGACCCCCCTACGATTCTGCGTACACCTTCAAAATCCCTTGCTACGCCCCTGAACTGAAACTCAAATTTGATTTCTAGAGAGAAAGAACTTAAAGAAGTCCATGTTTGACTATAATGTGGTATCTTAGTTTCATTAATAATGACAAACAAACATTATCAGCTATTAACAGATGTACACACTAAGAAATCCTGCGTAGATATGTAATGTCATCTGCCTTTTTTTTTCAAGCTATCAAGCAATGAAAAAACTCGAAGCCTATCGTGAAAACCTATGACAACTGAGACCACATGTAGAAATCTTACCAATGCTCAATTTTCATGCGCAATTTAACGTCTAAATCAGAAGACTTCATTTTCTTCTTCGGAGATGCTTCAGATTTTTTTACTTCTGCATCCTTTTCAGCAGGAACCGGTCTTTTCTTTCCAGTTTTCGATGGCATGGTTTTCGGCGGGCTGTTTATAAAATAACGAGAGTTGTATCCCTTAGTCTTTATACCGCCATTTAAGATGACAGAATTGCTTCCCCTTTTATAATCTAATATGTATGAACTGATTTAAGTAGGAGGATTTGACAGAGACACAAAGCCTGTAAGTATTACTGTAAGGGTTTCGATAAGTGGATCCTCATGGAACTATGCTGTACTTTGTTTTTATTGTTAATTTTGACATTAGTGAAGAAGATTTCACATTGACTCGGTGGTCATGGTCGCTGCATTACATTTCACTGACGTAAAGGACATTGGTTCGAATCCTGTTAAAATCAAATTCTTTTTTTTTTCTTCAGTTTTCATAATTTATAGAAGCATAAAATAATGTTTTTTTCCATAGTATATTAACTTCTCCTTAATTTTAAAGAAAAAAAAGCTAAATTCTCTGAGTCAGTCGCTTTAAGTTCGGACACGTAATGTGTATGAGAGATATATAGGCCTAACTTCTTTTATAATAAAATAGTTTCAACTGTAAGTATAGTCCTACTAATTGTACGCAAGTCGAGATACTGTGTAATTTTTTGTATGGGTCAATGTCCCCTCCTCCGCGAGATTCTGACCAAAAACAAAAATATCTCAAAATATGCACAAGACGTCACTTGATGCTTTTGCTGGTGAAATATGGCATTGCTATGCATGCAGTCGTAGTTCGCGGATCAGACAAAAAGTTCATGCTGATTAAGCATAAATCGTTGATTGTGTAGCTTTGCTATGTGTGTGTTTTGCGCTTGTTCAAAATTCTTATCTTTCGTGAGATAAGCCTGATATTGTAGTGGTGTCCTTTTGAAGACAACTTGAAGTTTCAACGTTGTAGGTTTTAATTTCTAATTGAAATTTCGATGTTTTTAGATTTGAAAATTGAACTGATTACTATTGAGTCAATGCGTGAGTTCCCCTGCAGATGTATCAGTAGCAAATAAATTTATGACATGCAGCTGCTATACACTGTTGGTGTTGGCAGTTAAAGTTAAGTTTTTGCACCTAACGGAGCTCTTCGGCAGATTTTATCCAGTTTGATAGATCAGTTAGGTGTTCCGCCGACAATATAGTCCGGTATGAATAAAGACATTCATTTTCAGTGGTTGAAAAAAGTAAAACTGTACGAAAAGAAGTTTTACACCAACGTGTATCGTTACGAATGGATTAAAAATGAAAGTACTGACAAAACAGAAGATGTCTGTTTAGAATCGTCGAAGGATTTGTCCCCTATCTAAGTTTTTGAAACATAGTTGTAGCGCTAAGGAAAACCAGTAAAATACCGGATCAGCTAACTTACATGAGACAGATGATGTCTTGTTACCATACGTGCTTTGTACCTTGTAAATATTTCTATTTAAGGAGCCTGCACTGATGGCAGACAGAGGGACAAAGCGGATAATGTGTGTAGGACTGTGTTGTGTTGACATTGTCAGTGTTGTGAAGTCGTTTCCAGCCGAAGACACAGATCAAAGGTGGAAACTTTCTTTTAAAATTACATTGTTTTGTGCTTGGACAAACAAGCCAAGAGCACAGGTTTGATTATACCACTGCTTACAATATGAGACTCTACAGTTTTCATTTTTATTGTTTCGTCTTTACCTTTTATCGAAATAACGCATCTTCCATCACAAGGGGCTCTTGGTCCCATGGTAAAGCATATAAAAATAGATACCAAATTTCTGTATTCGAGTATCCTACAAGTTTGTATAACGATTTCAAAGCATGTGTCCTTTAAAAAAAATCCACCATTCAACGCTGTAAGATGAGAGATTTTTTTTCTGATAGAACTGACTTTGATTTAAAGCAATTCGAAATCATAAAGTCACCTGGATTTAGCTTCACAATTATGATACATATTCAATCTTGCGAACTTGGTAGTCTAAGATTAACAATGTTTCGGATAACTTATCTCTGATGGCGTCGGAGTGACTTCACCTTATCTGTTTAAGTTTATTTATCGTCGGTAGTTTTTTTAGGTTGTGTAGGATAGTGTATGATACAAAATAAACTCTAAAGACATTCCTGTTTCTTTTTCATGTTCAGTGTATAGGACTGATGCATGTGACTTTCTTTAAATACTGATGTCGCCATAGTGGATACATGTTCTGCCAACAGTTTGTTATAGCTAAACAGTAATGATATATGTACATCATTAAGACAGTTACCCCCATAGACGAATATTTCCCTATGTGAAGCTCATTTTGCACGGATTGAAAACTCAAGTGATAGGACTACTTTTCAGAATTCTTCAAGTAAGGATTTTATTTTCTTATTACAAGGTCGCTAGATTATTACTGGCAGAGAGGTGGCAATGCTTCAAACAGCGCGTCTGTGCTATCTATGCTTGGTGGTAATGCGGAATTTATGGGTACTCTGGTTAGAAGTCAAGAATACAGGTAAACTTTTTTCTTTCATGGTAATGAACATTTCGAATATTTATAATCCACACTGCGCGTGGAAACCACTGGCCTTTTTAGCATACAGTTTCGTTTCCAAATCGTGTAATTATATGGTGTTGTATAGAAAGCAAATACACTTAGCCATAAGAACATCGTATACCTTTTTCATTAGCCATTACTGGTTAAGATGTCGTTTACAAGAACTATTTCATATTGAAAAGTGAATTTTAATAATATAGCACAAGCATATATGTATCTCTTGTATATTTTTTTTCAGATTTCTGACTGAAAACTTTTCAAGTTTTAACATCAGAACTGAGAACTGCCCCCTTTTTGATGAAGGGGAAGTGAGGTGTCCAGTTGCCGTGGTGATAGTCAATAAGCAAAATGGTTCCCGGACGATTATGGCTGCACTGAAGTTGGTAACCTTCTTAGCTTAACTGAGCACAACCTGCTCCAGGTGAGGAATTGGGATAACACTGTGTCCGGTGTCCGTCGAACGTTGTTAACATTTTACTTCAAATGACATATCCTTCATAGTTGCTTAACCATTTTCCAACAAACGATCTTCAATCCAAAACCTCAAGGTCTTTTTATACGAAACTTTCAAAGAAATGTTCGATATTGTAAAGTTTTGTATGTATATTATAATAAAGAACCAATAATCTCTGTGAATATAGGTGTTTATTGAACTACTGCTACATGTAAACTATCTCTGCCAGGTACTATCCAAGAGACCTAAAGGGCTTGCTAATTAAATATTCACAAAGAGGTGTGTCTTAATATCATGACTGGCACTACACTACAGATATATATTCCCCCTATTAAAATTGCTCTAACGGTTCCACTCTGTTGTACAAAATGGCAGTCAGAGCTTAAAATAATGTCCACATTTTGCTTCTAATGACATCTCCTCTCGCTACAGGGGTTCAGAAATGTTAGATCTTGAAAATCTCCAATACAGAAACTGTAGTATTATTTTTGATGTTTGCTCAACAGCAGACCAACAGCCAAAGTACTCAGGTGAGCGATTGAGAGCCGTCATGGCCCTTTTGTTTATTTTGTCTTCTGCTTTTGTCTGTGTCACTATGTGTATATGTAAGTAAAATCTCATATATATACATTGCCTTTCGTGTAGTAAAAGTCACCCACCTCAACATAAATAATGTGAATGAGCAGTGGTCGACCTCCTGACCCAGAAGCTGCTACAAGGGATGATGTTCTGCAGAGACTTTCAACAATTCACATTTTCTCCACGGGTACTGATTTAAATCCAGGAAGCAGTAATTGAGAGATATTAATATGTCAAGGATTTATGTACCAACGGATTTAGAATTAATACGTTTATGCTAACGTATATACATTGCACATATTTGCACAATTATTTCTTGTCGATACCGAAATAAATGTATTACAGTTGTTGCTTTGTGACATGTTTTGGGCTAAATTTATAAGATGAATGTTACGGCAGACTGACAGTTCTCGGGCATCCTTATAGGTATCCGGACAATTCCTTTCCCGTCAGTTTCGGCAAGTTTGGACCACCTCGGACAATTTTCTTTCCCGTCAGTTTGAGCATGTTTGGGCCACCTCGGATAATTTTCTTTTCCGTCAGTTTGAGCATGTTTGGGCCACCTCGGACAATTCCCTTCCCGTCAATTTGGGCATGTTGCACCTCAGACAATTCCCTTCCCGTCAGTTTGGGCAAGTTTTGGCTCGGACAACTCTCTTCCCGTCAGTTTGGGCAAGTTTTGGCTCGGACAATTCCCTTCCCGTCAGTTTGGGCATGTTGCACCTCGGACAATTCCTTTCCCCGTCAGTTTGGGCAAGTTTTGGCTCGGATAATTCCCTTCCCGTCAGTTTGGGCAAGTTTTGGCCACCTCGGACAAATTTCTTTCCTGTCAATTTGAGGAAGTTTGGGCCACCTCGGACAGTTCCCTTCCCGTCAGTTTAGGCAAGTTTGGGCCACCTCGGACAATGCCCTTTCCGTCGGTTTTGGCAGGTTTGGACCACCTCGGACAATTCCCCTCTCATAATTTTATAACAGTGGACAATTTCACTCTCGCAGTTTTGTAATTGTTAATATTATGTTATTATTCTCTGTACTTATGAAACATGATAAAAGTTGCTACAAATTAAAACCATGATAATTCTCAACAATTATATATCAAGTATATTTCTAACGTAATTTCCGTGCATTCTGACACTTGTCTACGCATTATGGCAATATATGCGGGCGAAGTTCTTTAAATTCTTTTATATGGCTTTTATAACGGTGCCAAAGGGAATACTTTACGGTATATTCGAAATGGTCCCTGTAGTCGTTTTGTAGAAAAGAGACGCAATTTTATGGAACAGTTCTATCGAAACAGTTGAAGCAGTTAGCTGACGAGATTTGAAAATTAGTAAACTAGCGCCCACTGTCATCCAAATAGACAAAATGGTTTTTACATTACTACATTTTTGTCGCAGCGGTCTGAAGCCAAGGAAAAAGTTAATCAAACGATGACCATATACGATAAAATCGGTATTACCTTTCGATATCATTATTTAACAGAGCTGGGCTCACTGAGTTTGGCCCAGCTGTTACTGAATTTGGAATTTAAACAATGACGCAAACGTACCATTGCCTTCGCAGTCTACTGTTGAAGTTTTATTCTTTCAGTAATATTGTAGAATTGATGTATGAAGATTTTGAAAAGGTGTCCCTAGAAAATTACCAGTGGATTCATTTCGAGGTGAGATTGTGACCTTAAACCATATACAATGTACTAGTATTGGTTTGTTATTTTCTGCCTAAAGGTAATCTTCTAACCTGGTATTTTACTAAGCTGACATATTGTGTAAAAACAAGTGCTTTAATTTAAGTATATGCACGTAAAGTCTTTATATGCTAAATTTAAAGGTTGAAGTTTGTGGAAAATGTCGAAATTAATGTTTAGTTTTAGATTTATATTTATTCCTGTATTTAAGTTTGAATATTTTATTTTCTGATTTTGAAGATATGCATATAAATGAGTTGAAAATTGAAAGTCCCCAAAACCAGATGCGAGCATACCAGATCAGTTGACGCCAGTTTTTTCTCTCGCTAAGGGTCATTTTTTGCTTAATAAATTTAGAGGTAATTAAAGTCAGTTTAGCTATTTTTTTGGTTAAAGGATTATATATATATTTTTTTTTTTTACCAGGGACGGAACAATTTTGAGAGTATATCTCGAATGATTGACAGGATCTTGGTGTATAACGACAAAGTACAAGTGGATGACAGGGTGCAAATTTCCTTGGAGATAGAAAAGACGAAGAGAACGGATCTGAGTGAGTCTGTTATTTCAATGAACACGAACAGACACATTTATTGATGCACTTACACAGTGTTATACAGTAAATAATTGATTAAGTCTAAATTAAAAAAAAACAATACAGACAAGACAGTACAGGATCTTTTATAAAGACCTTTATATTGCATTTTTACAACATTCATTGGAGTATTCATTTAGTTTCACAACATTTTCCTTTCTTTTGAAATTTTGAATTGATGCGATGAATAAAACCTGTTGACGAATTTGACTATTTTGCAAATTGATTTCTTGTTTGTTACAATTGTTATTGTTGAGCCCCGCTTGCTGGATAGTTTGACATAGTCGTTATAATTGGCACATCAGTTCGGTGTTTATACGTGTCTGCGTGCGTCCGTGTGTCCGTCTGGATTTGCTTGCCAGGGTCATAACAGTAACTGTAGCATTACTCAAAATTGTTTAGAAGGACTTTGATGAAACTTAACACTATGATAAGGGACATTTAGCAGAAGTGCTTAAGTTTATTTTTTTCTGGAGCACAATCCAGTAAGTAGAAAATAGTCTTTGCTGAAACCTTACACAGAGAACAGTGAGAGGAAATACAGTATATAAGACTGTTATTTCTGCTTAGCTTTAAAATGAATTATGTTCTTTTATTTAGTGTTTGCTTCTCTTGAGCATTACACAAAATCTATAAGAGTGATTTTGTTTAAACTTGACTCATTGATAGTGGACATTTAGCAGACGTCATTCACCGCTGAACATTTTTCATTTTTATAGTCCCATCCCCATAGGCGTTTTACATTAGCAGGCTCGACATGCTGTCCATGGGCATTATATTTTATAGTTGATTCCAAAAGAAAAACTATTCGACCTATGAACCTGTGTTCAAAATTCCCTTAAAGGGCTTAATAAAAACTCAGAATTTAATTTAAGCAATCTAACAATACTGTAATTAATCTAACAAATAACAAAAAATATTTCAATTCTCCATTGCAGTTCCTTTAATGGAAAGGGTAGATTATGTATTTATTAGTAAAGAGTTTGCCGTTGCCAATGGTTACCAGAATAAGGAGGACGCTGTCACTGGGATGGGTCACAGATGTAAGCCAAGGTAACTTAGTTGATTATCTGAAAAAAATTACAATCGGGAACAAATTCCTGTATTAAAGGAAATTTCTTAGAGTAGATATTTAATCGTTTCTGCAGTTCAAAGCGAAAATGTTTTGGCAAAAACAAAAGCTATTATACCAGTTACTTATTTCCGGGCCATGCCATTGTGACAGTCATTTGCTTTGGCACTCAGTAATCCTAAACGTACCTTCTAAGGTTTTATGTACCAATGCCTGTGGACATTTTGTTGTTCAATTGGTTTAATGACTTCAATTAATGCATGTTTATTGTTTCGTACTAACACATTTTTTCCCATTTTAATTTATTAGCGGAGCTGTTATATGTGCGTGGGGTGAAGATGGCGCTGCAGCGAAACCAAGATCAAGTGATCTTGTTACGTCACCAATATTCCCACCAAAAAGTTTAGTTGACACTCTTGGAGCAGGCGACACGTTTAATGCAGCAACGATTTTGGCATTGAGTGAAGGGCGTAGCCTGCAAGATGCTATACGATACGGATGTAAAATTGCCGGCGCTAAGTGTGGAATGATAGGCTACAGAGGCTTAAAGACTATAGAAATATGAATATCTTTACATGACATTGTGATTGTCAAGCGTTGTCAAGTGGCTAAATCACTAAAGGAACTATTTCTAAACAGATACAAGTCTGAATGGTACAACTTGATTTGTCCCCCTAGCCCATTTTATCAATTGGTTGAAGTCGGTATACAAAATATAAACTCAGTTTAATTTAAAGACTATAAAATTGACCCATGGATTTGATTAAAAGTCGTCTGCCAGAAGAAGATTTAGTGATTTTAGAGTGATATACTTGATTCAACAACTGCTCCCTGGACTTACAGGGTTGTTGGGCATGACAAGAACCGATTTTAGGTCTTTGGACATGACGAGACGATAACTACTTTTGGGTTTTGGGCCTTAAGGATCAAAGGCCAAGCTCAAAGGGGCCCTTACTTTGAAAATGGTCTCTGATCAATTACTGAAAAACAGCTGCACCTAGGACCATAAAACGTTACAGATGAATTTGAATGATTAGTAGATAAAACGTATTGTTGTCAAAAATGAAGCTGACATCAGAAACAAATGAACAACTGCATTTAAGATCTTCAAACTTGGCATGATGACTAGATGACATCTATTGTTGTTTTGGCCCAATCAGTCGAGGGTCAGACTTTCAGGGGTCTGCACTTCAAAACAGTTTATGACCAGTAACCCAAAATTAACTGCTCCCAGGGCCTTCAAACTTTACAGAATATTTGTCATGATAAGTAGACGACCTTTTTTTTCATTTTTGGGCCCACACTTTGAAATATTTTCCAGCCATCAACATTAAAACAATTCTTCTAGGACCGACAAAAAGGCAAGATCAGTAGATTATCTGAATTTCTGAGTTTTTGGTGCTCTGGGTCAAAGGGCAAGCTTACAGTGGCCTGAAGTGTGAATATAGTTTCTTAACAAGAACACAATAACTAATGTACATTGGTCCTTCAAATTTTACAGGATGGTTTGGCATGTTTAGATAAATCCTACTGATTTTGTGCTTTTTTGCATCAGATGTCGTGTTCACAGGGGCCTGTACGTCAATGATCTTCGGTATATTACTAGAGAGTGAATAAATATGCTCACCATGCTGAGTGGAAATTCATAAGGGTTGAATCAGTGTAATTCTGACAGCTCTTCTTTAGTGAAATAGTGCTCCAAAAAGCGTCGACACACCAGCTGGAATATTTAAGGCCATTTTCTAGTACTGTTCTACATGTATATACACTGTTGATTGTTTCATTACACAGAATAAAATCGTTATGTTTGTGGTTGCTACTGGTTAAGTTATCACATTTATCGCGATATAAATAATGCAAAGTAGCATGTCAACCATGGAGTTTAATTAAACCCTGAGGAGGCATTATCAATAACCTCAAGTGATTGCAAGGTAACGGTCGCTTTGATGATACATAAATTATGACGAAGAACTTATACATGTACTCAATTACCAACTGCATAAAGATTGTTTCTCTGAACTGTGTCAAATGAAGTGTTTCACTTTACACATTCCTAGAAAAAATCTTAGACCATCTATACATGTGAAACGTTGCGATATTCAGTGTTTACATTTATATTGTATATTGTTTTATGTGTATTGTAAAATAAGATGAATTTATGTGCTTGATATTGTTCATAAGTATTTAGTGATGTCTTCATTTGTTTTTAATAAATGTACATTTGTATTTGATAGTTTTCATTCTGTTCAGTACCGTCAATTTGTATTGAATACCGCATATTTGTATTCTATTCTGATTAATTTGTATTGTAAAAAGTGAATTTGTTTTTAATATTTGATTCATTATAATATATTTTAATCCTGAACTCATTTATATCGTAAATGTTTAACATTTATATCGTAAACGTTAAACATTTATATCGTAAACGTTTAACATTTATATCGTAAACGTTAAACATTTATATCGTAAACGTTCAACATTTATATCGTAAACGTTCAACATTTATATCGTAAACGTTAAACATTTATATCGTAAACGTTAAACATTTATATCGTAAACGTTCAACATTTATATCGTAAACGTTTAACATTTATATCGTAAACGTTAAACATTTATATCGTAAACGTTTAGCATTTGTATCGTAAACGTTAAACATTTGTATCGTAAACATTTTTCATTTATACGTTTTTGTAACATACATTTTTAAGCTGAGTGAAAACATATCATAGCAGTCTCCATGTAGGTAATGTGTGTCAGCTTGTTAGATCCTAGATAGAAACAAGGTGCTTGTTTTTCGGGGCTACTATTTCTGAAATCACCTGACAAGTGAAATCAGTGACGTCTTTAACCTTCAGCCAATAAAGTACATCGTTACAAAATCAGCAAACAAACAAACAAAGCTCAGAATGCAACTGTATGGTGCAGTTGTGCCACACACTTAATACTCAAATGAGTTCAGAATTATATAGTAATAAATGAATCAGTTATTAAATACAAATGTGTTCTACAATACAAATGATAAATATTGTTACGGTCCAGTGCACACCGGTATAAATATTGTATTAATACGACCTCTGACAATTGTGTCAGCAAATCGATTCTTCGGCTCCTTTGTTTAGAGCGTGGGTTTTCGATGCGGGAGGACCTGAGTTCGAATCCCGCACTGGGTGGTCTTTTTCAAGATGCATTGCATCTCTTTCTGTTTCATGTTTGCTAGAAGATATGATGCGAATGAGGAATACACAATACTAATAGATTATTATAGGAAACAAATATGACTTTAACATTGCAAATTGACGATATTGAAAAGAAATGAAAATTAAATACAAAAGTATAATATTCACATGTAGAAAAGACGTTGTTAACAATACAAGTGGAACAATTTTTGATGCAAGATGGCCCTACCTAAAGAATAGTGGTACGACGAAGAAGCACATAAGTGCGATGTTTCATATCGTATGGGCGGTATAAATTGGGATGCCCGTACATACCTTCCTGCTGCATTTTGAGTGCATATTTCGTTCACAATTTTAAGAAGGAATTTTCTATATTTAGCCAAATTCATCATAGTTGTAATATGCTTTGTAAGTTTTGCGTGTTTGATGTTAGCTCCCGACAGATACTACATAAAATCAACTATTTCGACATCTCTGGGCCTTGTCAGACGGTGGTTCCGAGATCATGCTTAGACTATGAACGATACAGATATGTTTGATATAGTTGTGTCTATTATATGTACATACTATTTTCTTTATTTCATGTAGCACAATGCGTGAAGGCTGAATGCTTTTACATTAACCGATTGTTCACACATGCATTTTATCGATGCGGATGAAATTAATTGATAATACCATTTTCAAGATGATTTTGTAAAAGAGAAGAACTATTCTTTTTATCAAGGTTTTTCAAATTCTGTTATAAAGACCCTGTTTTTATCAACAACAACAACATCACACACACACACACACGCACACACGCACACACACACACACACACACACAGAGTTTTGCTTTAACTCATAAGTTTGCCTTAAATCACACAAAATAGTTCTTTAAATGACCAACCAGTTGCCGTGTCTTTGATATAAACTCCATCCATGTTTAGGATAGTCACATTTTCAATTACTTTATTAACGTTACGATTAATTCAAATCAACCAACTGTCAATTTGTACCTATTAAACCTGCCGAGACCAGTTCAGCACGCGCGTGCTATTGTATTTCGGTTTGATTTATCACCGCCCAAAGATGAAAATTTTCGACAAAAGGGCGCTAAAACAATGAAATCAAACAAATAAACAAACAAAAACTAAAGAAAAAACACGAAAGACGGTAGTTTTGTGATATAAAAAAGAGGTACGGCCGATTTCCATGCTCGACCAAGAAGTAGTCCGGCTATGGCCGGACCGTCGACGTCACTGTATAATTAAGAATATTGCAACGCTCCACATGCCGTGCCATTGTAGCTAGCAACACATATCATAAGTTAGATAAACATCAGGAAAGAAAGAGTTAAATATAATATAATTTTCTCACATGTTTTGTTGTCAAGATGTAACATGATTCCAATTGGTCTGAGGGGTTTTATGCGATGCTTTTGTTGTTGAGAAGTGAGCGTCCTTTGATGAAAATGAAGCTCAACAGAAAACTATGAGCGTATTATAACGACGTCAGTATATTGCATTTCGAATACCATAAAAAACTCAAATTGCTTTGCATTGAATCATTTACAATGAAGGTTTTCGAGCTGATGAAAGAATACACTGTTTTAACTCTTATTGAGAAACTTTGCCCTAGCTATTTAAACTTTGTTTCAAAGCTTGGTTCATATGACTTTTTCCAATTTAAGATAATGCTTTATTTTTGAGAAAAAAAACCTACATAGTAAAAAGACAGAAATATCGATCATATGTCTCTTGGCTATGAGTCCTGCTGCAGAACTGACATAAGTTGCTTGTTGATTTTTCCGTGGTGTTCTTTAGTATTCTTCGTCTTCATCTTCTCCCTGCTCATCCACGCTGTCCACACCAACTTCTTCATAATCCTTCTCGAGGGCAGCAAGATCTTCGCGAGCCTCTGAGAATTCTCCCTCTTCCATACCTTCTCCTACATACCAATGGACGAATGCCCTTTTGGCGTACATCAGGTCAAACTTGTGATCCAAGCGGGCCCAAGCCTCGGCGATGGCGGTTGTGTTGCTCAGCATGCAAACAGCTCGCTGAACTTTGGCCAGATCGCCACCGGGGACCACAGTGGGTGGCTGGTAGTTGATGCCGACCTTAAATCCGGTCGGACACCAATCTACAAACTGGATGGTTCTCTTTGTCTTGATTGTAGCAATAGCTGCGTTGACATCCTTGGGGACGACATCACCACGATACAACATACAGCAAGCCATGTACTTGCCATGACGTGGATCGCATTTTACCATCTGGTTGGCTGGCTCGAAGCAAGCATTGGTGATTTCAGCCACAGTAAGCTGCTCATGATACGCTTTCTCGGCAGAAATAACGGGCGAGTACGTTGCCAGCGGGAAATGGATACGTGGATATGGTACTAAGTTGGTCTGAAACTCGGTCAAGTCGACGTTGAGGGCGCCATCAAATCGAAGTGAGGCGGTGATTGAAGAGACGATCTGGCCGATAAGACGATTTAAATTCGTATAAGTTGGTCTGTCAATGTCAAGGTTGCGACGACAAATGTCGTAAATAGCCTCGTTATCTACCATGAAAGCGCAATCGGAATGTTCCAGGGTTGTATGGGTAGTCAAAATGGAGTTGTAGGGTTCCACAACAGCCGTGGAGACTTGCGGCGCCGGATAGATGGAGAATTCCAGCTTTGACTTTTTGCCATAATCTACACTCAGACGCTCCATTAGCAGCGAGGTGAACCCAGATCCCTGTACCACCGCCAAAAGAATGGAAGATCAAAAATCCTTGCAACCCGGTACACTGATCGGCCAACTTCCGGATCCGGTCAAGGACGAGATCAACGATTTCTTTCCCAATGGTATAATGCCCTCGTGCATAGTTATTCGCGGCATCTTCCTTACCCGTGATAAGCTGTTCAGGGTGAAACAGCTGTCGGTACGTCCCAGTGCGAATCTCGTCTGCAAAATACAAATTACCTAGCCTTATAAATCATTCGTGACAGTTTACGATGTCATAAAGTTTAGAAACAAAAAATCATCATAAGGGAGTAGATAAAACAGCTATGATACCTGCATACTAATGTATGAACTTACATTATCAATCAGTAAAACGTTAATATTGTTGTTTACGAGGTCATAAGTTAACGATGACAATAAGGCAGATCTACTGTGTGGCATTTGTCTGGGCATATTATACTAAAGTATATCCAACTGTAAAAATAAATTTTATAGATTTCAATAACGAAAAAGGTAAAGTTGTCTAAGAGTTTTGATTTTTTAAAACCTGTTTTGGCACAAAGAAGTGATGGCACTAAAACCGTGTTTGTGACGAAATTATTTTGGTAAGTATTGTCAGTTGTGGAAGCAGATGATTATTCAGTATATTACACAAGCTGAAGAAATAAGATACGAAACTACCAGCCTTCACTGATACACTCACTCATCCTTTCAACATTGCAAATACAGTCTTTAAAATGATTGTAGATCCTGAAGATACTTAGATCAATGAGTATTTGTTCTGACGTTGCCGTTAACAGCTTACCGACAACTGTAGGTTCGAGGTCAACAAAGACACATCTGGGCACGTGCTTGCCGGCCCCTGTCTCGCTGAAGAAGGTGTTGAAAGAGTCATCCCCGCCACCCAAGGTTTTGTCACTCGGCATCTGACCGTCGGGCTGAATCCCGTGCTCGAGACAGTACAACTCCCAGCAGGCATTACCCATCTGGGTCCCGGCCTGACCAACGTGGATTGATATGCATTCTCTCTACAAAAGTAACAGTAGTGAAATGAGTTATATCTTTCGACTTCACAAAATACTTGTTTCTTTCATGTGTTGTTCAAAAACTGCGTTATAAACAGTTCCGCTATTGTTTTTCTGCAATCAAAAATCGATAGTTTTTTCTGTACATGTATGTCTAAATTCCCATATGCATGTATAGTACAGCTTGTTGTACAGTGCTCTCATATAAACTTTGATGACAAAAATCAGCATAGCATCATTAACACATCACTGCACATGAAAATATGATTGTTCTGCACGTGAAACGAACGCAAAACCAAACCAAAAAGAAAAGCTTACCATCTTGAACAAACAAATTCGTCCAGATCCAATCTCACTACAATGAATGTATGGACTGTTGGGCAAGAAGGGTATGTTCGTGGTATTTATACTCGCCGCCAATTACCATGGTACCGCGTACAAATATTTTGACGAACATCAAAAATTCATGATTCCATATCGTGCTTGAACAATCAAGATAATTAACCTTTGGTAGCTTGTTGCCAGACACGGTTCCAAAGCGATCAAAAATCGATTCATTAAGAGATAAATACTTAACAGGTACGAATTTAATTCTCTGTTAGATGTAAGTCTGTGTATCATTTATTTATATCATTCATGGGAGAACTTATTCCGTTGAGTTCCAAAATATATAATTTGTTACGGTTGACTAATTATCCACGATAAACCAGGAGGAAATATTGCACCTCAGCATCCAGTGGTTCATTGACGTCATCTTTACACACCAATGATGATGTCCGAAAATATCAATAAAAAACCGAGAAGAAACAAATAAGCCTTCTGAAGGTGTAAACTTCACACCTATGTAAACTTCACACCTATATTATTCACATCGTGTGAAGCTTACTTTGGTGTGAAGCTTGCACCTTTTCATATATAAAAAGCCACAGGGTTAACGGCAATTTCAATTTTGATATAAAAGTTCTAAAAAATAACCCTTCTGAATAATTTCATTCCTTTATTTAACGCACTTCAGTCCAAATGATAATCATAAAATAAAATGAAAAAGAGAAAATAAAAATGGGTTACATTTTCCCGTTTCGTCACCACTATTGTGAGATACGCCTCTCGATTGTAGCGCATTTACTTACATTGTATCATAGTCAAAACTTTCTGCATTCAGTCATGCAAAATAAATCCCCATACACAATGTAGATTATAAAAAACTGAAGCGGCGGAGCTAATATTCTGAAAGGTAAACTTTGTTTTCGAATGCTAGCTGTGCAATATTGCAAAATTGCACAGTAGTTATAACGCACAGTTAGGCCTAAAACCTTAATTGTTTGTTTTTGGTTTCATGCCCCCTGAAAATAGGGTAGTTAGGTCGGGAAAAAAACATTACATTTCTGGCTGATGAATTTCTGTTTTGATGTTTGATATTTTTTTTAGAATCGGCCAGTTCCCGAAATATGTCATACAACCGACTGTCTTAGCCACAAAAATGATCAGATTAACAGCTTAACAGAGTAATTCATAATGATAATTCCAGGAATGAACACTACAAAGCACAGGGTGCTTAAAAGTTCACACATGTCAACATCGCCGTAGAATGCTAATTGGCTGAAACAGATGGGGTTCATGTATACCAACAAACGGTTTCGTCACCAGACAAGGGTGTGTCTTGAATTGTTATGACTATGACACTATGTATGTAATACAGCATTTCGGCACGCGGTCTCGTCGCAGTGCGGGTTAAATCCAATACCTTGTGCGAGCAGTGCTATAATTACGTAGTCAACGCGCTTTAAAATCTTACAGCTAGAGGTCTCAGTCTCGATTCTGAAAATTTATACAATGGTATTATGATCTAATAGATAACATTAATGGAAATATTGATAACATATTAAAAATGGATGATCTAGAATTATTCATGCTTTTATTCGCGGATGATGTGGCTTTATTCGCACACAAACCAGAAGCTTTACAGCCAATACTCAACGATTTATCTGCTCACTGCGATACTTGGAAACTAAAAGTTAATACCACTAAAACAAAAATAATGATATTGGAACAAGGTAGACTCACAAATCATAACTTCAACTTTAATGGACAAGTCTTAGACATCGTCAATTCTTTTAAATATGTAGGGAATTAGAAATATACCTCTTTAAAAACGGTCACTGGTTTCGAACACAAAAACATCTTGCTCAGCATTCATTATTTGCATTGCATAACTTATTTATAGTATTTAATCAACTAGAATTAAAAGTACAAGATCAAAAAAAAAATATTTGATAGATCTTAACTACGGTGCTAAGTCCATTGGTATCATGAAGGAAAAAATATTGAAACAGTTCACCGCAAGTTTTAAAGAAAAATACTTTGTGTTGAAAATCAGCCAACTTAGATGACCTATTTGGAGATTTAGGTAGATATCCAATGAAAATTTACAGAATAATAATAATAATTAAATATTGGATAAAGACATTACAATTAAATAATAATTGTATTGTAAAGAAAATTTATAATATGTTAAAAGAAGATGCAAATAATAATCTATCATACAATAGTAAAAAATGTGCATATATGGTTAAATCGTTATTAGACGATATAGGTACTAGTATGACAAATATATGGTTAGAAGAAGACAGTATGTGCACTTGTTTACAAGTTAGAAAACTTAGAATACTATATATACGAACAATGGTGGTACATACAAATTATTCAAGCAGGTTGTCGTCGCATTTGTTGTTTAAATATGAATTTGAACAAGAAAAATATCTAAATATTATAAATAACAACAAGCATAGAATAACATTAATCAAAGTCTGGCTATCGTCTAAGAATTTAGAAACAGAGAAGGGTAGACATGAAAATATCCCCAGAGAGAAAAGAAAGTGCCGAAACTGTTCCATGAATTTGACAGAAGACGAATACTATTTTCATTAGTGTGTCCAAAATATTATCATCTACGTCGGAAGTTCTTTACCCATATTTTTGCAGATGGCCTACTATACATAAATTTGAAACCCTCATGTCTAGTACAAATAAAAAATTATAGAATAATTTGGCCAAATATTTATACTATGCACTTAATGAAAGAACGTTATCATACCTTATTAATGTAATGCTATGTTATGTTAATTAGTTTCATCTGTTCATTTGTATCAGTGTGATTGTGTTTTCTTAAACATTAATTTCGAAGGCGTTGAAAGAACGAAAAACACAACAACAAGAACAACAACAACAACAATACAACAACAAAAAACTAATAACAGTCGTGTAATCCTTGGTTAAAAATACAAAATGTCAATCTCATTAAAATCATATCCTAATTTGTGCTCCTCTGCTCTTCTACTATCTGCGATCAGTTAGCGAAATATTCTGCGAACGAATATACTGAATCTCATTTTAATGAGATTGACACAATTGAACACTGAAAGTCATTAAAATGCACATTAGTATTCACATTCATTATATCAGTTTTCGATTGAACTGATCTAACAAGTCTTCTTACAAGATACACATTATTGCTTTGATGTAAGAGATAAAAGGTAATTGACTTTGCGACCGTTTATCAAGTTAATAAAGGAAAAAGTAGTAAGAAGTAAGATACAGCAACACTTAACGAAAGTACATTTACTTTGATCCTGTTACGGACTTTGCACACTAACATGCGAAATTGCTTGCTGATTTAAATCACACTTTAAACACGCTTACGAAACCAGTCACAATTCAGCGTTCATGACATATTAAATTTCAAACTAAGCAATCAAATGTCAATTTACAAAATAAATTTCTTTAAAAAAAAAAGCTATAAATACCATTAACAGCTATAAGCAATTACCCTAGAAGTTGAAACGCGTTGAATAATTTTAACACTAATGTGGTTGATAAAATAATTATAACCTCAAGTGACTTTGCTTTTTGACATTTCAATCTGTATCTAATGACCCAATCCGTGCTATCACCAACTTTCAGGTTTTGTTTACAACAACAACAACAACAACAACATTCATTTAGCAATACAATGCTTCTAGTTCAAGAATAAATTTGGCATGAAGAGAGACATGAATGTGTGTGTCCACATAAATATTTATAAAGTAGGGATTCATCTATAGTTGTTTCATGTACATGTAACCATGTTTACATAATTATATGCTTCGATAAAATGTTAATATCTTATAAATTTCAGATAAACTCCTTTATAATATACTTATAATTTAATATTGAGAAATATTGATGAAATAAAATGCATATTTTCATTTTCCGTATTTTCACTGTAAAAATTTATTTTTCACTGCAGTAAAACATATTTTCCGTATTTTCACTGGTGTCTTGCCGGACTACTTTCATCTAAATTCTGCCAATACACAGAACTAAAGGGGAATTCTTTCGAATCGTAAGGTCAAAAAGAGAGAAAGTATATAATAAACAGAAAATTCAAGTGGTAAGAAAATTCTCGTGGTATGATAATTATCATATTTCACTCGTGGGTATCGCCACCTTTGAAATATTTACTTTCATACCACTCGATGAAAATAAATCCCGTATTTATAGAAAAAACTTGAATATCCTCTATGTAGTATCAAATAATCAACTCAGTTTGTGTAAGATATGTTTGTGTGAGATATGTTTGTGTGAGATATATTTGTGTGAGATATGCTGTGTGAGATATGCTTGTTTGAGATATTCTTGTGTGAAATGTGCTTGTGTGAGATATTCTTGTGTGAGATATGATTATGTGAGGATTGCTTGTGTGAGATATGCTTGTGTAAGATATGCTTGTGTGAGTTATGTCTGTTTGAGACAAGTTTGTGTAAGATATGCCTGTGTGAGATATGCTTTTACGGAATATGTTTGTGTGAGATATGTTTGTGTGCGATATGCTTGTGTGATATATGCCTGTGTGAGATATGTTTGTGTGAGATATATTAGTGCCAGATATGCTTGTGTCAGATATGTTTGTGTGAGATATGCCTGTGTCAGATATGCTTGTGTGATATATGCTTGTGTCAGATATGCTTGTTTGAGATATGCCTGTGTGAGATATGCCTGTGTGAGATATGTTTGTGTGAGATATGTTTGTGTGAGATATGTTTGTGTCAGATATGCTTGTATGAGATAAGCCTGTGTCAGATATGTTTGAGTCATATCTGTCAGATATGTTTGTGTTGGATATGCTTGTTTAAGATATGCTTGTGTCAGATATGACTGTGTGAGATATGCCTGTGTGAGATATGCTTGTGTGAGATATGTCTGTGTGAGATATGCCTGTGTGAGATATGCCTGTGTCAGACATGCTTGTGTCAGATATGCCTTCGTGAGATATGCTTGTATCAGATATGCCTGTGTGAGGTATGCCTGTGTTAGATATGCTTGTGTCAGATATGCCTGTGTGAGATATGCTTGTGTGAGAAACGCCTGTGTGAGATATGCCCTTGTGAGATATGCTTCTGTGAGATATGCCTGTGTCAGATATGCTTGTGTCAGGTATGTCTGTGTCAGAAATGCTTGTGTGAGATATGCCTGTGTCAGATATGCTTGTGTCAGATATGTCTGTGTGAGAAATGCCTGTGTGAGATATGCCCTTGTGAGATATGCTTGTGTGAGATATGCCTGTGTGAGATATGCTTGTGTGAGATATGTCTGTGTCAGATATGCCTGTGTGAGATATGCCTGTGTCAGATATGCTTGTGTCAGATATGTCTGCGTCAGATATGCTTATGTCAGATATGCTTGTGTGAGATAAGTTTAACAATGAATATATTTAGGCAAATTTAAAAGTTCGTTGTACTTCCAGATGACACCAGGTTATTGAATTAAGCAAGAGTTGACTGTCCACAATAACGCTGTTTTACGTACCCTTTTGGTATTTCATTATACGAGTACAATGGACAAACTAATAGAAACATTATTGAAATTAAAAAGGGGGAGCTTTTTCAAAACCTGGATAAGGAAGAGGTTTTTTTTTGGCACTACACTTCTCCTTGTTGCCAGCTATTTATTATTAAGTTTCAACTTATTCACTTCACATATACAAAGTTATGCTCGGGTCAAAAATTTTAAGAGGGGAGATAAATCAAAATTTGGAGACCAGCTAGAGTTGTGGTTCTTATGCAGTATATTTGTACTTCTTATCATCTATCTTTGTTTTAAGTTTCAAGTCAATCTCTTTCATTATCCAGACTTAAAAAAAACAGAAAAGGGAAAATAATTCAAAAACAGGAAAAGTTAGAGTTATGCTTTTTGGGCACTACACTTCTCCTTGTAACCAGCTATCTATATTTTAAGTTTCATACCAATTCCCTTCATAGTTTTAAAGTTACGCCCTGGATTAAAAAAGGGAGATAATTAAAAGATGCGACCAAGTATAGTTCATGAGCACTGCACCTCAACTTTTTACAATCTATCTTTATATCAAGTTTCAAAACAATTTCTTTTATAGTGTTCAAGTTATAATCCGGAAAAAAAATCATCATAGAAATCAAGAAGGAGAGATTACTCAAAACTTGATTAGATAGTGTTAGTTATGCTTCTTTGGTACTACACTTATCCTTTCCCATCTATCTATGTTGTAAGTTTCACAACAATCCACTTAATAGTTTTAAAGTTATGCTTCAGTCAAAAAATAAGAGGGGAGATTATTCAAAAAGTGGGACCAGAAAGTGTTATTGTTCTTATGCACTGCACTTCTACTTCTTACCATCTATCTTTATCACAAGTTACAAGGCGATCCCTTTCAGTGTTCAAGTTATGCTCTGGGCAAAAATTCATTATTGAAATTAAAAAAGGGAGAGATTACTAAAAACGGGTTAAGGTAAGGTTGTGCTTCTTAGACAGTGCACTTTTCCTTGTCGCCAGCTATCTATATTTTAAGTTTCACATCAATTCACTTAATAGTTTTGAAGTTATGCTCCGGAAATAAATTTTCAAGAGAGGAGTTTTTTTTTTAAAATGGGACCAAGGAGAGTTATGATTTTTATGTACAGCATTTCTACCCATTGCAAGAAAGCTGGACAGCAAGTTGAAGTCAGTCAGCCAGTTAGAAATAGTTATGGTCCGTGTTGTTTCTTACCAGCTTTCATTCTTTTTTGTCTGTGAAAGCGTACTAAGATAGGGCTGAGACCTTTAGTGCCTTTTGCAGCAGTAAGTTGAATGTGATCAAATTCCATCTGCTCTACAATATTTAATTTCCCAGAAATAAAATTTATCACTAACTCTTCACAGTTTCATATATATACCATAGAATAAAAGATTTTCTCTTAAACTAGAGAACTCGACGTCATTGACCTTTGATTCAAGTTTCCGGCTGACAAGATCTTCAAATTATTTAAATTTCTCAGACAGCGTTTATATTTCTATTTCTGCAGCATTTTCTCCTTACTTTCCTCTGTTTCTTTATTTATAAAGAAACAAGCATTTATTCAATATATTAAATATATATATATATTGACTATAAAGCCCATGGTGACAAGCATAATTATATAATACATATAGCGTACAGTGAACATAAAGTGGAAAAGGTATGACAAAACAATTTTGACATATTACTACTTGCTTTTAACAAAGACAACTTATATTAGATTCAAACACGATTCATCCTATAGACACTTTAGAAATGATTAATTGTGGACAATTTATGGATCAAGTGAATCGGTCAATGTCAAACCAGTCAGTTCAATAGGTATACAGCGAAAAGAAAGAGTATAAAATTAAATTTGTTATTAGACCAATTGTATTAAGTACACAAAGGAAATCGACTCACAATCACTCTACAGCATTAATGCCGTTTAGTCTCTATACTGTCTTCACGCCTCAGGTAATTAAACCCACCTATGGAACAGAAGGTCGTAGGTTCGAATCTCACGCGGGTTTTACTGCCCCTGCTTGATATTTCAGTAATGGTCTTTCGAAAGGTTTACATACAAGCAAGAAGGTGCTTTCAAAAGGCGGAAGAGCAAGACTTTTCTACGCAGTTATTATTTACGATATGATCAACCGTATGACTGGATGTCATCCTAAATTTCGGTAGACTCGGTATAGACACGATGGTCGGTACCTTTAATTCCCAATCCGCAGTTAAGCAGTGACTGAAGTCTATAAAGAGACAAAAATATAAATTAAACTATAAGCATTTTCTTGCGATAAATAACAATTCACTTATTTATTATACGACTATAAGGCAATTTTTGATTAATGTGTTGAGGCTGAGTGATTTATAGGAGAAGAAGAATTGGCTCTTTGTGACCACAACATTGTTGTGGTATTCTGGAAAACCAGCAGTTGGAAATGCCTCTTACTTTTGTGTAACATTTTTTTTCATTATAGGTGAACTGTTACTTACTTAAGCAGCGGGGAAGTGAATGGTACGTTTTCGATATTCAGTGGCATCTACATAAAAAGTTCTGATGAAAAAAAAAACCAAACAACAATAACAACAACAACATTTTATTTGAGGAAAAAATGTTCGAGAAGCATGCCCGGATTTCTTGTCATTATGGGTAGAAAGTGTTATGCTGGTTATTTTTGGTGAATTTGTTATATCTGAAATTTAGAATTTAATAATTTTGAATTTATTTAAAAATAATAATAATTATAAGTTAAAAAGTTAAATTTCTTTCAAATGCCATTTCTGAAACTTCTCTGAAATTTAAAATATTTGGCATGTTTTCTCAAAAAGTGACATTGGTGATTAGAAGCAATTATCTTTTAACACTTACAAAGGAAATAGCAGTGGCTTGTTGTTTTAACAGATGTTCAGCTGAATAGGTATAAAAACTTAGGTGATAAAATGTCTGGCTTAACCAGGAAAGAATCTAAAAAGTATTTCACAGTTTTGAGAACCCTCAGGCCAGCACTTCACAGCTCCACCCTTATCAAATTTTGAGGAAATGATATTCAGGGATTGGTCCAGGACCAGTGACCAATGGCCAGCGAGAGGGACACTTAAAAAGATCCTTTTTCCAGTGGGCAGTATCACTCTGCCGTTTGTTAATTTGAATATAAAGTTTAATTTAAGCTGGAAAATATTAAAAAGGATCATTTCTTATATTTTATTTTAGGTAAGTGGTGTTTTACTTTCAACTCGATAGTATGTTTTACACTGTTTTATTCCTAAGTAGAAAATTGTGACTTCTAGTTTAAAATGTTAAACTTCCATAGTTAAGTCACTGTCTTTTATCACACAATATTGTTTTAAGTTATAAAATTTATTTGTACTTAAGCTGTTGCAACCTGATTTCTAAAGGACTGAATTATGTTTAAGAGTGGTTGTAACATCCATGTGATTTGTTAGTTTAAAAAACTACAGTTATAGTTTATAAGTACTGAGTTCTATTTAGTTCAGCAATAGAGAAAACTGATTTTCACCAAAATAACCATTGTCCTAGCAAGTGTATTTTAAGAATATTTTATTCAGAAGTCTCAAATGAGTTTTATGAATTCTAATGTTTGAACCAAAAGTAATTTTCTATATGGTAGTCATACATGTACATATTTGCATATAATTTTTAATTGTTGATAAACAATACTATGTAATATATAATTTTGTATGAGTATCACTCTGCCGTTTGTTAATTTGAAAATAAAGTTTAATTAAAGCTGGAAATATTAAAAAGGATCATTTCTTGTATTTTATTTTGGATTATTCCCCATTGTACGTATTAGTTCAGCCGACATATAAGTCGAGGCAGAACAAAAGTCATAAAAAGGGTTAAACGTGACCTTAAATCGTTTCTTCTTTTTACGTTCTAGAAACTGTGTTATTTCTTTCTTGGCCAAAATAATTGTGAAATGTCAAATGTATCTAAGTAAGAACCGGATTGTAGATAAACCTAAAACTTGAATGACTGTTGTTGTTGTTTTTCTCTTCCGAGAAGTCGGTCATCTAACAGCTGTCAAATAAAGACTTCTAGAAACTATAACAAATGGAAATTGAAAACTGAGAGCAAAGTATATGGCGCAAATCCTTTAAGTGTAGACTTAAAAAGTATTTAAGTCATTTTTGCATCATTCTGTTTTAGATATTTTTCATTATTCAATTTTATTTAACTCTTTATAAAAAATATCTTTTTTGAACCAAACTGATTATTTCTTTAGTGCGGCTGTTGTATGTACGAGTATCGGTGTTATGTTGTTGTTTTGAGAATGATCTAAAAAGAAAAAAAAAACCAAAAAACAACAACAACAAGAGTATTGCAATGCAAACAGATTTTTAACTTAGATGACTAGATTTTGTCCAAAATCATCATGTAATCAGTTTAAGCTAACAGTCTTCTATAAAAAGATACAGCGCTAAATGAACCATAAATTGTTTTTTCTACATTATTTGTCTCTTTTTATGCAAATAGTCATATAATCACATAACAGACAATATTGATTATTTACTTATATAAATATGATTTAGAATGAGTAGTATCACTTCTTGACCTCTGTCCAAAATAAAATAAAATATTTAAGTTCATTTTATTGATGATGACTTACAATTAACAAATTCATGAACTTTTAGAAACAAAATGAAAAACTTCGAAAAATTTAGATATCATTCTTTCCACTAATGAACTGAATAAAATTAATCTGACCTGAGTATAATTGCGGTACACTTTACAGATGCCTTTGCACATATAGTAAGCAAAAGAAATACAGAATATTGAAATATAGCATATATATCATGTTTCATTATTTTGTTATTTTGTCCGTCTATTAAAGTGTTTGAATGTCTTCATTTCAGGTTTTCGTAAAAGGCTATAAATGTATATTACATGATATAGTAAAATCTTGTCGTGTCTTATCGTGCCGTGTTTGTTCTTGATGTGTCGTGTCATGCCGTTGCCGTGCTATGCTACGCATTGTTCATGTTATGCTTTCATGTTATGCTTAATCATGTCATGTCACGGTGTGAGGTATTGTGTGATGCGGTTGGTTATTAATACCAATTGTTTCAGGAGTCATTTCTGGGCATCTGATTAAAAAAAGTGGTCCAAGGTGTTTTTTCCATTCGAGCCAATTTCCATATATACATTCAAATAAAATTGATATGTTTTCGATTTCATCGATACGAAAATTATCGAGTCTTATCAACTTTGGTGACTTTTTTTGAAAATTTTACATAGTAAACGCGTATGAGAGTTTTCATACGTGGGAATACAAAAGTCTGAAAAAAGAATCCAGGAATGTTAAGCTTTTTTACGCAACATTAATTTATGCCGAAAAACAGTGCATTAAACAAGATAAAACTGGGAATTCTCATTTTATAGAATCGTAAACTCTTACAAAAATATTTCATATTGAATTCGATCCTATTATAATCATATTAAATAAAAACCTCTTTTCTTATGCCTTCGAAGAAATGAAGTTAATTTACCAGAATTCAGTTGCAAGTAAATTTCTTTACTTTTATTAAAATGATTCCGCGAAATTACCTCTCCTCAGAGCCAGTTTTTTTTCATGAAGTCATTTAACAATGAACAGAAGAAAAAAAAGTATCATTGGTGTTTGTAAACAGTAGCATATGTACTTTAGATGAAGGTTATTTTTGCTTATACGTCACTGTCCAGTCCAAGATTTGCAACAGTGATTCAACGCTAAATAAAATGCAATGATTTCTCTCGCCATATATTAAATCAACAATGAACCAAAGTATAAGAATACCTCTCTCGGCAAATTTTGCGGGTCACTGACAACTGACATGCATTACATGATTTATTCCTTTTTGTTGAGGACATACAATGACCGATCAAAAAATACTTCTTATATCACTCAGGTGAGCGGTAAGACATCCGTCACAAGTCTCTGAACGTTGGTTCTTCACACTGATTTTATTTTTATAAAGTGTTGTCAATATCGATGTTGCTATAAAACTCACTGTGTGTTTATTTTAAGCAACATTATTGATAAATGCCAGAAGCAATCCAGGGGAATGTACTAGATTGTGATAATAGCGTGTTTGTTTCACGCGTTATGTGATCAATTTTAATTACCATATATACTGCTTGGTGATGCATGCGTTTATTTCCCTGTTAAGTTATTAGTAGATCACGGACGGACGTTTCTGACAATAACAAAACTACATAAGGACTTGAGTTACTATTTTTTTTTTTTTTTTTTGGAAACGAGTATGTGTAACGTTTGGAAATAGATATGTTTACAATTTCTTGAAATTTGTAGTAAATCCAAGCTTAAGGTATTTTGATTTTCACGACACAGGATCAGCAAAATATGGATATAAATTTGGACACCGATCGTAAAAGCGCTCGTGCTGAACTCGAGGCGCTGGAGCGACAGAAAGAGAGAAGGGACGCTGAACCCCTTTTGCTGTGTAAACTCATCACACGCTGGCCAGTAAGATCTTTTAGTAAGTATTTTCAATTATTTGGCGAAATTTTGTTAAAAAGAAAAATCGATTTAACTTTATTATAGCCGCAGGAAAGTTTCCGTTTTACCTGCGTACTAGAACAAATACGGATCACAGCTATTTATCGACACAATAAATTAGTTAATATAAGAAAGCTTTAATATGAAAACGAAAAATTGAATTATATTTCGAAAATCTTGAAAGGTTTGTATGGCAAGAAGTCCGAGAATTATTGCTCGTTTGAAGTATTGGCCAGTTTCAGAGAATAAGAGCACGTCTTAGAAGGCCGTATATGTATGTCTTTCATCTTCTCTTCTACGGGGAAGTATTTCAAATTTCGTCTGCTTTCATTATATTTTTCTTCCCTCGAAATATAAAAACGCAGAAGAAAAATTGTTTCTTCGGGAATATTTCCAACTAATTATATTTATAGTTTACCTTGCATTTTCGTGTGCTATTTTCTACAATCAATTTCTTCAGCAATTCGTGTAAGTACAACCAAAATCTATTTTTGCAATGACAATTAATTGAATTTTCGGACGCCAACGTCATATTCCCTAAAACTTTATTTTTCCTAGCTTCTTTGATAATGATAAACCTTCTGCGGATACTTATCGTTTAAATGTACATGACTGTCTAGTTTGACCGGTCATTAACAAGGTTATCCAGGTTTTTGTACTGAGTAATACTGCAAAAATGATCAATCGATATACCTATGAATATTTACTACACATGATTCTTATATTTAATACATTTTTTATACATCTTGCACACCCACGTTAATTTGTAATTCAGATTTGTCGCAAAATACAAAACCGTACTGGCTGAGAGCAGAAAGGAAAAATAAATTGGCTGGCTTTTCCATGTGAGAAGAAGCCTAGGAGCATTTTGGGATGAGAAGTAGGCATTGAGTAGGATATATTAAATGATTGTCTCATTTCAAACTCACGTTTCAGGTTTTCCAAATAGTGTTTGCTTTATGAGACTTTCAACAATGTATTCGTTTAAGCAATAAATTTCAGTAACCATAACTACACCTGGCTCTTGTCTTACAAGTGGGCCCTACAAATATGGTGTACGAACAGGTTGAAAACTGTACAATACCGCCGCATGCTGTTTATAAATAGCATGAGGCGCTTTGAAAATCGCATGTGGCGGTCACTAACAAGGTCAAGCGATCCCTCATACTTTTTTGTCTGTTAGAGTTTAACTCGAGATTCTTCAGAGTAGCAATGGTTGAAAACACGGCTCAACTGCTGATGGAGATCCCATACTCCGTGGAAAGCTTATATTGTTCTCCTTAGCCTGACACATGTTCCATAGAAATTGGTGTAGAAATGAAATACTAACGACGTGTAATTTCTATTTTCTAAGCAAGCCAATGTTTATAGTTTTGTCTTGGTTTTAATGACTTTAGTGACGTCACGGTCACGTAATATTTCTTACACTTTAGTTGCCAGCACATTAAGGGGGGAGTGGGGAAGGGGGGGAGGTGTTCTTTTAGTCAAAATACAGAAGGGAATTTAGTTTCAGATACAGCCCTGATTAACTTTCATGTCCTGGAACATTGGACGGCATTAAGATAGGAATAAAAACAATCAGTAGTGGTGTGCTTGAACGGGCAGGACTCGAACCTGTGATACTTGGGTTGCATGTTGCGTGCTTTACTACTCATAAGACCGTTGTTAAAGGTGACTGACTTTAATTCCTCAAGAAAAGATTAATCAGAAAAATTATTACGTTCATCTCAATTTCAGCACTGGCTTTGCTCGGACATGTTGCAATGATCGGACTGTCTGGTATCCTTTACCTTACCGGGTACGACATCTTGCCATTATTCCTAGATGATGTGCCAATGCGTCTGGAAAATGAACCTTGGGATGCCAGGTTGTTCGCTTGGAATGACAGAAATAAGTACGTTGCTCATTACACCCGCGGAGGTGCCGGTTCGGGGTTTCGAACTTCAGATTCGTGGTACAGTGCTTTAGATTTGTTTTACCAAAATACTGAAGGAGGAAATGTTTTTACAAAAGAAGCGTTAGTGAAAATAAAACAGATTGAGAATCATTTGGTAGAACTTAATAATTTTGATAAGTTTTGTAAACTTAATGTCCAGACAAAAACATGTGAAAAACCAATGTCACTTTTACGTTACTTCGATGGAACCTTTGCTGCTATTCATCCCGTCTTCAATGACAGTGACTTCAATAATATAAAAGCAGTTCTCTTTGAAGCTTATACAAACCCAGCAACTAGAGATAATTTCAGATACTTTTTAGCGAAAACATTCAACGCATCGGAAAAGGAAGTGACGTCACCACTGACACGATCTCTTATATCGTTTGGGATACCACACGAGCAGTTTAATCTCGCTGACTACAAAGCAGAAATAGAGAAATTCTCCGGGGAAAATGTTTACCCAATTTTAAAACAATATGAAACAATAAGTGAATTTGAGTTATCCTATCGCTCTGAAGCCCTTTGGATGTTTAATGCTAGAAACCAAGCAATGGAAGATGTATTGTGGGCCGGAGCAAGTATGGGGTTTATCTTCCTTGTTATATTATTCCACACGCGGTCACTATGGATCGCCGGACTTTCTATATTTAGTATATTTGCAAGCTTCTTTACCGGAAACTTGATATATAACTTAGTCTTTCAGTTTAAATATATTGGCTATTTTCACATTTTGGCGCTGTTTATAATCCTAGGGATTGGTGCAGATGATGTGTTCGTGTTCTACGATATATGGAGAAATACTGGATTTGAAGAATATAAGAGTATTGCTCATAGACTTTCAGACTGCTACAAAAGATCAGTTTTAAGCATGTTGTTTACTTCGCTTACAACGGCTGTCGCTTTCCTTTGCAGCGCCATCTCTCCATTGCTTGCAACCAGATCATTTGGTCTTTTTTCGGCATTAGTGATTATCGTAAATTTTATATCAGTTGTCATCTATTTTCCAACAGTTGTTATCGTGTATCACATTTATTTTGAAAATGTCACTTGGCCATGTTTTTATCCTTGCCAAAACCGTAACGCAAAATCGCCACCTTGTAAAAGCAGGGAATGGGTAAATTCACGTACTTCACCGGACGGTGAGTCAGATCCAGAATCTAGAGCATCTGAGGAAGATGTTAATCTGGGTCAAATGAATCCAGTGTACCAAGCAGACGATGTTGAAAGTCAAGGACGACATTGGTCGTCGTTTTTCAATGATCTTTTCCCACAAAGTGAAAGACCGACGCCCCATCAAGATAACGAAAGCAGTAAAAGGACCAAAGTGTTAAGCGCTCACAATCTGAATAATAATGATGACGAATCTTCACGGACACCGGTTAAGCAGTCTGACTCGCCAAATGAACATATCAGACGACAAAAGTCGAATGAAAACAGGACATTTGACAAGAAAGGTTCCGAACAAAAAAATAAGAAGAAGTCGCTTTTTGTACTATTCTTCCGAAACTACTATTTCCGGTTTGTGACGAATAGGTATGCAAGATGGCTGATTGTGGTAGTTCTTGTTGGAATGATCGTTTTCTTCATCTATTTCGCGTCAAAGATAGAGCCTGACAATGAACTGGTGAGATTCTTATATAAATATTTTTTTGTACAGCAGACCCAGAAAAGCTTGTGCTATGATTTTTTAAACTTTCTTCAATTTCTCTAACCTTATGAATAATAACTTTTCCCAAGATCCACTTCCGGAAGGTCTGGTTAGTACTTGCAACGAATGAAGAGATTGTTTAAGCAAAAATCCGTTGCAAGAATTCAAAGTAACAAACTCCAGCTAGGGAGTAATTTCGATTATAAGTCATATCAAGGTTGTATTGACCTCTGACTGGAGGCTACTGGTCAACATGATTGATCTTTCTCGGCCCAAATGATAGGGCTAGTTTGAATTCAGTACGATAGATGAGTAATTTACGGTGTATGGCCAACACATTGTTTTCTATCAACCTATAAGTGATCATATCTAAACGTTTGCTTTTACCTAGGCGTATGATAAAAACAGTCCTGTTAATGAAACAAAGACGTTTTTAAATTTATTGATAACGTTTTACTGCATACAATTTATTGAAGATTTTTAAAAGGTACTTAGTTAATTTAAAAAAAAAAACTCATTTTCTCTTATCAATGTGGACGAACAAGCTCAGCTTACCTTTAGAGGTTATATACACAATGTTATGTTTAAAGATGAAAGTTCTGGTAGACTGGTTTTATTACCTTGTGCCTTCTTTTATCTTCATTGATTTGCTTATACCTTGCACTGCAACATGTGTTTATTGTTTTATATAAATCACACAATCTGTGTATTTCAGTTTAACGTTCTTCCAGACGACCATCCTTTCACGAAGGCTTATAAATTCAAGCTGTACGGGTTTGTTGAAAATTTTGGTCAAGCTAACGCTTTATTAGTGGTCCATTTTTTGTTCGGAGTCAAACCAAACGACATATCAGCTTGTCACTTCTCGGACCCCGTCTGTACAGGACAACAAGAATGGGATCCAGACTTCAACCCAAACACCGAGGACGCTCAGATAGCACTCATGGTAAACTTTCCTGTTTATCTGTGCCTAATACAGTGTTCACAAATACGCATGTTTAAGCAGAAAATAAACAGTTCATATCTTACGAATCGATCCATTATTTTAAATTGTGTACCATTCTCAGAAGTCCACAAATATTATTGAGAGAATCATTCCCAGCAAGCCTCAACTTAATACGATTGTAAATGATTAAATTCAATGTGATATCTAAATGATAAATCTGTTTGAACGAAATAAAATACACAGACGCCAATTGCCACAAAAGCGTATCCGTTCAGCAACCGCAAAACAAAATAATCACGCAGTTTTATGCAAAAAAAAAAAAAAAAATAGATTGCCTACGGACGTAACGTGTAACATGCACTTAAATTCATTAAAACGTTTTGGTGTTGTCTAAAAAAACTCGGGCTAGGTTTTCTTCTTAAATTTCTTCTTCCTTTCTTATTTGCAACGGCTAAGCTCTTAACAGGCACGGTAGGCCCGGGCCTAAACTATCATTTCCTAAGATGAAAAGTCTGAAAGAAAGTCTTCAATACCATCTCTCAGGAGAGGATAAATGACATTTTAATATTTGGTGAAGTTTTAAGCCCGTAGATATTCCAAAAGCACTCTATTTAACTTAAAAACATCAAAAGTTTGCGAAAGAATGTCCCCGTATCCTCGTAGATGGAGGGCCTACACACCATGTCAGTCAAATCAGCCAAGGAATGTCTCTGCTGTGAACATAATTCTTTCATTTAAGATAATGATTCCATAGCTAAAGCTCATGTTATGACCGAGCATGTCTTTATTCTTCGCTCTTGTAATGACATCCACACAAGTTCGTTCACACAGGATATGCTGAAAGAACTTGAAAGGATGTCATTCAAAGAACGATGTAATTTGTATACTGGCTGTCAGTTTGCTAGGCTTGCAACAACCTAGCACCTTCTTATATCTCTGAAATTTGGCTTTTTTCCAGCAATGAAACTCACAATCTAAGACCTGCTTCACATGACGACGTACTAATACCCAAACACCGCACAAATTATGGTAAAAAATCCCAAAACTTTTGGAATTCATTACGAACGATATCTGCTCCATATGTTCTCTAACATCTTTTAAAAATAAGTATAAAATATATACCTTACAGACCATTTAAAGAATCTCTTTATTTATATCACATACATAGTAACTATGTCATTAAATGTAAGTATGCATGTAGAATTTTTTACTTATCGAATGCCGACAGACTTATAATCAAGGTGTCGTGAGTTCGATACCCCGCCTATCCTTTAACACTGCAAAATGAGGTCGAATGTATCGATGCTATTATTTTGTTTTTGTCCGCCACAAGAGAAAATAAATAAAACTTGTATATGTGAAACCGGTACCGACGAGAAATAAACTCAGATAGAAAGACATTAATCATTTGCAAGCTGTAATTGTCTGGCTTATATGTCAGTTTGTATAGAATGTATCAGTCATTTTAAACATAACAAAATGGTTCAGTTGGTTTACATAAACTCACATCGATAGTGTTTTAATAAAAGTATAGCAAGGATACAAAGTATCAAAAAACATCCCTTGAAGAAGAAGTTATTTTATTCTTACGTAGATTTAACTTGGAAACAACAAATGGAGAGAAAATATGCTTTTAATTGTAATAAGCTTAAATTTTTATAATGATTTATATTAAAATAAATCAGTCACTTAATCACACTTCTAGTATGATAATTGTCGGTAGTCAAAGTGCCATTCAAGGTTGTATATAGTCACATATTAATATTAAAGTCTTGACTTAACCAAATAGTTCAATTTTATCGAAAATGTGCACATTCGCCTTTTCATAAATGCGCATCAAATGACAGGTGTAATTAATGTGAAAATACCTAAAAGAGATAGCTTGTATCGGTGACAATATGTGCGACCGCCAGATTATTTTAATGACTGAATATTAATTTGTCATTCCTCTGTTTGTTCAAAGGAAATATCTCTTGTTAGAATCAAACTTAATTAAAAGCACATATAAACATGAATTTGTATTTATTTATTTATAAGACTGGAAAATTTAACGAAATAGTGTCAACATCAACAAGGACTTTTTATTTGTCTTGTTTCAGAACCTGTGCAAGACATTGCGGACTCTACCAGAACAAAAAGCAGACGTACTTCGCATACAGAAGCACCCGGTCACCGGAAAATATAACGTCAAATGTTTTATGGAAGATCTTCAGGCATTCCTAATGGTATTCTATTTACATACGCCATTCTAACATATTGTCCCTTAAACCATAAACAGGCATAAACAAATGTTCATGTAGAAATCCGAACCATAAACATACGCCATTCTGATAATGTACCTTAAACCATAAACAGGCATAAAAAAATGTTCATGTAGAAGTCCGAACCATATACATACGCCATTCTGATAATGTACCTTAAACCATAAACAGGCATAAACAAATGTTCATGCAGAAGACCGAACCATACATACGCCATTCTAACATAATGTACCTTAAACCATAAACAGGCATAAACAAATGTTCATATAGATGTCCGAACCATATACATACGCCATTCTAATAATGTACCTCAAAGCATAAACATGCATAAACAAATGTTCATATAGATGTCCGAACCATATACATACGCCATTCTCATAATGTACCTCAAACCATAAACAAATGTTCATGTAGAAGTCCGAAACATAAACTCTTATCATTCATATGACGTTGAAATGGCCCGCTTAAGAAGGGCTCTGACAGATTCCCTGGAAAGAATTTTATGTCAAAATGCCTTAAAACCTTCATCGATATCAAATGAATGAACAAAAGATGTGTCTTCGTTAAGGATATTTGTTAACGACGAGTCTTTAACCGTTAACCTGCTGGAACCGAAAGGGATTAGTCTTTGCCACCAGTATAGAGCCAGGCCAGCCTGCACATCCGTGCAGTCTGACCAGGCTCTATACTGTTGGTAGCTCCATTTTTGTGTTTTGATATTGAAATCCCTTAAACTTTAAATGGACTGTTCTAAATTCAAAGCTGGGCAAATCCATTACAAAGTTTCAGCATGTTCAGGGTTAAAGCTTCTAACATAACTAAATACCTTCACTGGCATCCATTACCTTTGTAATAAAATTTTAAACAAAGTTTCCATCTATATTTGCTTTTAATATAGATGACTATGAAGCACTATCTATTCTTTTACAACCCACAAATCTTACAACAACTCTTTTGTGCGGAAATTTGTCATTCGAGCAATCTGCACCAACCAGTAACTTAAATAAACTTAAATAGCTAGAATGGCATAGCAATTAAAAAATCCTTACAAACCTTATACGTGTTAACTCTTGTCTTGTCCTACAGGAGGAGTCAGATCTCACCGGGACAAACTGGAGTCTTCCGTTTACCAAAGAGAAGGTCATTAGATTTGCAGAGGCAAGACCACAGTTCTATAACGCCAGCGTCCTCAGAGGAGACTTTAACAACAATCTACAAGTAAGTCTTTTTGTAAGATAACGCATATACAGTGGTTAACATCTTATAGTGCCCAGATACATATTGTTTTATGTCGTTGTTGCTATGTGTCACATACAGATGTATATACATGCAATTCTTACTAATTCAATGTTATAGCAAATTCTACACGTACGAGAGTAGAGAAGTCGAAACTTCGGTCATATCTTTAAAATGGTAAAAAAGATTGTCTTCATTGATTATTCATAGGTTATACTCTCATAAGTAACACAGGAAACAATAGGTTCAAGTCACATCTTTTGCAGATTCCTATATCCTACTGGCTGAACAATCGATACAGCGGTTCGTACACGGATGACTTCTACAAGTACGATTCCCTCATAGGAGAGGAGACTGGGGTCTATAGTACTGGCGTGAATACCAATCCAGGTTTATGTTTATGAATAATTTACACCTAAAGTGCTCATTTATTTGTACATGTAATTATTCTATCAAAGCTCATTGGCGACGCACGTTTTAATAGAGACTAATTTCAGACCTAATTTACGACATAGGTTATCACTTTATAAGGTAGAGAAGCCAGGAACATTCGTCACCTAATCACAGATGCCTTCAAAGCTATACACCATCTGTTCTGACGAAGTAAAGACTTCCTGATCTTGTTTTAGACTTCTTCAGAACGAAACTTTTTTTGACAAGTAAAATCTTAAAATCTAATGATGTCAAGTTAATAAAATAATCATCATCGATACAAAGAACTTACCTGAAGTAAGCCACTGGTTTCCTGAACTGTAAGGATCTTAATGATATATTACATAAATCACATATGTGTGTTTTTTTACACAGATATCTTGTATGGAAACAACTTAAAGTTTGTGGCTGTGTCCGTAGGAACGACAATACCGGCCATGCTTCTCGGATACAGGGAAGGAGAGGGTATCATGGAAAACTGGGAAGAATTACTAAACAAACTGGTAGGCAAACTGATTTTCATTCAGAAGCAAACATTTTAGGAATGGAATGACAACGACTTATTCAAATAAAGAGCTTTTTTATTGTCACACAGTCGATCCAATTTTACAAAAGACACCGAGCTTACTGCAAATGACCTTTCAACGTCCAGAATTTTCAACCTGCCGCCAGAACAAATAGTTCTATTGGTTCAAACATTTAAAAATACATTTACTTTATTAGAAGTTCAGTTATCACTTAGCAATATAGAAATTACCTAACTAACTAAGAAAATATGAGAAAAGTTTTGATTTTTGATTTTTACAATTTTCGGTCTAATGTTCTTTGTAGCAGAGGGATTCAAAGTCATTGCTATTTTTAGAAATACATGTTGTTCATCGTTGCTAGCCTTCTTATGTGTGTTCAGGTCATGACCTGGTCTAGTTACAAAACGATGCAGTTTAATTAGTAAATATTTTTTTTTATCAATCAGCGTTATAATTTTTAAAGCAGCGACAGTTTTGCTTTAATTATTAATCTTTAATTACTGATTTATCTGGTTATACTTACGTACTATCTCTAGAGCGGACTAACAAATCGTGTCCGAGTTTGCAAAAAACATTTTTACACATTATGAAAATCGTGTGTGGCACAAGAATCTTTGATGTGGATTCAAAGACACTCGATACATCGGTTTTTGGAAACTTTGATTTTTAGCAGCATAGAGTAAAACAAATAGTCACAGAATTCAAATTGACCATTCAGCTTGGGCCTACATTTTAAGATCTTTACGAAATACCTCAAGTTAAAGTGGTATTTTGAATCAAAAACTAAAGTTGATATTTTAAATCCTTTATAAAATAGTATAAATGGTGCTGATATTTTAAAAGTATCTTACAGGCACTCTTCAAGTGGTGTTGATTATTTGAAAATCATTCACAAAATAGCGCTTTGTAGTTGTTTATTGTAAGGTGTATCTTCCCTGGGAAACATTAAATGGATTCTCATATTTTGAGTGGATTGTATATGTTAAACGAAATTCGAACTATTTATCTGTTTAAGATGTATCTTGATACAGATATTTATTATAAGTTTGGTCATATCTCCATTTTAGATTGAAAAGATGCCCAAAGAACTGAAAACTGGATTTCAGACATCTTCTCATGAGCGTTGGGTGTGGATAACCAGACAGAGGGTAAATTTTACAAAGATTTTTCAAGAGACATAACTTAACTCGATTTATATCATGTTTCTTGTTTGAAAATTCCATTTGATAGGATATGCAGTGCAACAACTTTTAAGATGCCTCCGAAAGGTAGCATCGCTTTTCTAGAATCACAAAATAGTTCCACTGTTTTTCTTATCTAGTCAGCAAAATCGTAAAAATAATATCCATATCTGCTCTCAATGCAAAATGGAAATATTTAATGCGACTTTTGCTCTGGCAATTCTAACTTGTGTCACAAGTGAAACTATAAAAGTGTCCATGGGACAAAGAAGCCCCCGCCATGTCCAAATGGTGTCAAAAGACTATAAGCAGATTAAAATGTAAGAAGAGGCAGGTGGAGTGTCGAAAGCAGTAAAACTGTTGTAGGTATTTAATAAACAGGTTACTGCAAAACATAGTCCTTTTACATAAGAAAACATAGTCCTTTCAATGTGAAGAAATTTGATTTTATCTGCAATTAAGTAAAAAAAAGGTCAAACTCTGATAAAATTGGAGGAATCTCGCTAAATTTCGAGAGAAACCTGTAGTTTTATAAGAAAAATGTGCAAGCATTTTCCTTATAAGCATGGAAACAAAATATGGAGTCGAAAAAAGGCTGTAACTCTGATTAAATTTGAAGTTTCGAAAGGAACCTGTAGTTTTATAAGACATATATACAGTCAAAGTATGAATAAAATCTGTGCATGTGTTTTGCTTTAAAGCATGGAAACAAATGTGGAGTCATAAAGGGCCATAACTGTAAAGAAATTGGAAGTGTCATGCCCAATTTCAACAGGAACTTGTAGTTTCGTAAGACACATATACATGCAAAATATGAATGAAATCTGTTTAAGCGTTTTCCTTTAAGGCACAAAAACCAAATGTAGAGTCGAAAAAGGGCCACAACTTATAAAAACATTGGCTAAATACGAATGGAACGTGTGCGTTTTCCTTCCAATGCGCGGAAACAAAATGTGAAGTCGAAAGTCGAAACTCTGATAAGATTTGAAAGTGTCATGCCCAATTTCGAAAGGAACTTGTTGTTTCATAAATTATATATACCTGCAAAATATAAATATAAGCGCGGAAACGAAATGTGAACGGACGGACAGGACACTTAATGCCCTTTCACCATTCTTCGATGTTTGGAGCATAAAAATTACTTTTGCATTATATTAGCTTATGCAGACTTACCTTACTTTCAGTTACTTGTTGAAAATGCCGTCTACGGTATAGCTATAGGACTGAGTCTAGCTTTGGTCATCTTGATCGCTGCTACTGGAAACCTTATAACAGGCTTGTTGGCGACGTTGTCCCTGTGCTGCTGTACAGCCTGTGTTATCGGCGTCATTGTATTAGGCGGCTGGAAACTTGGGGTAATTAAAACATTTCATCGTTTTACAACTTTTATATAAGTATTTCAAATAATTTTAACAAGGAGTCTGCCAACTTAGAACAGCACTCTGTCATTATTATTTAGTCATTATTTCAGCATTATGAAAGAACATTATTTTTTGAACGCAACACTAATCAAAATTTATAGCCGTTCTGAAGGCCCGAAGTCAGCCGTTGCATAGTACACTATCTATGTACGTGCGCAGACAAAACCGTGTTGAAAATATAAATTTGTCGTGATTCCAACCAATGTCCTTCTGCTATCAAGTCATAGTCAGTTCTGAGTAGCCAAATCACTTCAGCCTTCAGTTTATTTTTTTTATGTATTTACTGTATTATAGTACTATTACACGAATGACACAGAGAAAACTTTCAATTTTAGCTGATCGAGGCCATGAACATGTGTATGGTCGTGGGCTTATCTGTAGACTATGTTGTGCATCTGGCGGAAGGATACACACTCTCGTTGCATTACGATCGTTTGTCACGTGTTCGAGATATGCTGGATTTAATGGCTGTATCCGTGTTTTTCGGCGCCTTCACGACTTTAGGGGCATCATTGTTCATGTTTTTCACCGTGCTTTCTTTCTTTTCCCAGTTTGGAATATTTCTGTTTTCAACTATAGGATTTTCGTTGCTATTTTCTATGGGCCTTTTTACAACTCTTCTTGGAATATTAGGGCCCGAGAGAGATACCGGAAATGTTGTTGCAATATGTAGATATATCTGCTCTTTCGAGACAAGGAGCCATCGCAGACAGCGGAGAAAGAGAAATATATAGATACATTGCCACTAGGGAATCGTCATTATATCTCTATGTAATTTTGTATGTCAGCTAGCTGTATCAGCCTGTGATTCATAAACACTAGGTGCAACACAATCGTTTACTTATGTATTGTGATAAAGTATAAAACTACATGTTTGATATATCGTATATACTTTGCTACAGTGATCGTTTAACGTTTCAAATTTTTAAAGAACTTTATCTCTGTAGTTAGGCGCAGATGTATAAGACATTGTTAATACGCCATATTGACTACAATACGTTTTTACAAGTGCTCAGGAATAGTGAAGATGTCTTCCATTTCGTAAATGTTTCATGACTTCGATCGAAAGCTGAACTGGTCTCAGTATTAACGTTTGCTGGGAGTTCAGAGCAAATGACAGCAAATGACAGCAGAGGTTCATACAGCGATGTACTTGCTTTTGCTTGACTGTTTCATTAATTGCAAACTGAAACCTGGTATTACAAAAGTTGCCAGATTTTATATTTTTCATTTTTAACGAAGCGAGTTTTTTTTCTTTTTATTTTTTAGTAAAAATGCACGAAATTTCGAACAAAATGAAGACAACATTAATGAAACAGGAATTCAAAGGCAAACAGATCACCCGGTACGTAACTGAAATTAGATAACCACTATCAAGAATGACAAACTATGTACCTAGGCTTTTAATAAAATAAATTTTTGAACATTTTATTATCAGATGACAAATGTCGTTTCTAATGTAATATCGCCAAAGGAAGGGACGCTCAATAACTTTTTTCCTGAACTTTATAAATAAAACTTTATGTGAAATGTGAACGCATTTACATTCTTTATTTACAAAGGAACATCTGCTGAAGGTCATGTATAAAGTAACTGCCTCAGTTGGTTCTGGTGTTAGATACATGCTCTGAAGGTCATGTAAAAGTTACTGCCTCAGTTGGATCAGGTGTTAGATACATGCTCTGAAGGTCATGTATAAAGTAACTGCCTCAGTTGGTTCAGGTGTTAGATACATGCTCTGAAGGTCATGTATAAAGTAACTGCCTCAGTTGGTTCAGGTGTTAGATACATGCTCTGAAGGTCATGTAAAAGTAACTGTCTCAGTTGGTTCAGGTGTTAGATACATGCTCTGAAGGTCATGTATAAAGTAACTGTCTCAGTTGGTTCTGGTGTTAGATACATGCTCTGAAGGTCATGTCTAAAGTAACTGCCTCAGTTGGTTCTGGTGTTAGATACATGCTCTGAAGGTCATGTATAAAGTAACTGCCTCAGTTGGATCAGGTGTTAGATACATGCTCTGAAGGGAATTCAATCTAAGAGTGTAGTTTTGAGACCTATTAACCAAAGGGCTATATATTATTAAATTTAGTGTTGTATCCAGGATTAAAAAAGGGCATGGTGCTGTGAAAAAGGGGCAGGGTGATGCCAAAAAGGGGCAGGGGTCAAATATGCGTCTTTTGCTAGCAAAAGGGCATTTTTCACCATACACCGTGCATTATATTATGCCAAGCATCGTCTCTTTATTATTATTGTTATCATTAAAACTATATAGTGTTGTAAAGTGTGAATCAAATACAGGTATTTGTTTTATTTAATTTACTTTTTAATCATTGTATAACTACTAGTATATGTTACTGAAAACAGACAAATACTGCAAGAAACTTCTAACAGCTTTTATTTTTCTAATCTCTCCATTTCATACAATCATGTAGATCATTGCTAGCATTTGAACAGTATACACATTCAAGTAACACAGCATACTAACATAATGCACAGTAACCTTTTAAGACTGTTTTTATCTACTTGTAATCAGTTTGATGTTTTAATGTGCTAATTCTGACAATAAAACAGCAAGAGTACAATCTTGTATAAATTGAAATCGTAACCGAAATTAATTTATCCGAAATATCATACACTTATCACTTTCGGTTTTGTATCAACGGTTTTATTTGACAAAATTATCAATTACAGTTCGATATGTAAATGACCATTTAACAGTCCGCTCGTTAAAACTAAATATATAGGTGAAATGTTTATTTCTTATTAACATTTATAACGAACGAACTTTCCTGTGTTTTGGCGCTAAAACGCACGTGCGTCCTAAAAACGTGCATTTTGACACAACCGATACCAATCTGGGACGCTTAATTGTGAAAATTGACACATGTATAGTTTTTTGTAAACAAACACGTTTCATAATTAACTTCTGAAGGCTAGAAACAGACTTGTTTTAAGATCGGCGAAACAGTGATTCGTTTTCGCTGCTTTTGCCCGTTCCTTTTCTAACTGAGCCAACTTTCGTTTTACGGAAGGTATTGTATATGCAGACAGAGATGTTAGTGCTTCTAATTTTTTGGTAAGAATGACTTTTAATGACAAATTGGATGGGTGGACAATTAAAATCAAAAAATCAAAAAAGACAAATGGTTTTATTAAGTTCTAGTTTATTTTTCACAAGTTTTATTGTGTTTACCGATAGTGACGACAAACACTTGTTATATTCCCAATCAACGAAACCTACATCATTTGTCATCTGTATTGTTGAACTAATCAATTCATCACCTTAAATAACAAGTTTTTGTTGTAATGGCAATCCAGACATTAATCCGCTAATTGATTGGTAATGATACCCAGTGCACGCTTGATTATTGATTTTTCGGCAGTCGCTGTAGGGTATGTATACATGCGTCGCTGCGTGTCTTGCTAATTAGAATACACAAGTTAGTTAGGAAAACATAGACACTGAATAAACAAAGGCAGAATTTGTGGTAATAAACATTTATGATTAAGGACAGAAGGGCGCTAGTGGGAAAAGGGCAGAGTGTTAGAGATTTAGGGCAGAAGGGCGCTCTTCAAAAAGGGCGGGGCGCAGCGCCCCGCTATCACGCTATAGATACAACACTAAAATTATTATATTGCTTATGACTATATATGTATGTGACTGTAGGTGACATCCATTTATGAATTAGCTCCTTATCTTTATAATTTTTGAGTCACATGAAGGATGAAGGTTAGATTGGTAAAACAACAACAACAAATACTAAATATTATTATTTTCAAACATGCATATACATAATGCATAAGAGGATTATTTTATGGAAAAAATAAAGTCTAACACTTTTTGGTTAAAAACAACTTATATAGGATTTCTATATATTAAATAATGCATAAGGTTTATAACATAATATTTCATGTGGCAAATATCTGTTTTATAGAAGTAGATTCTTTCTGATCTGTTATTACTCTTTTGTCAGAATGACTGTTTGATAATATCTGTATGCATATGTACGCAGACTCTAATAAAATAGGAGAGAAATATGAGATTTGAGAGGCATAGATGCAGTCCCCAATCCACCTAAATTTTTTTTTTGGGGTTTTATTGTTGCTGTTTTTTTTTCGAGGTGGGTGGGGATGTTAACTTTTATTCAAATTGAGTTAAATTTAGTTCGTTTAAAACGGATTTCAGCTGTTATAAAACAGTGAAAAAACGCATGTTTAAGGAGAAAACAGTCAGAAGACACATTCTCCCGACACAGTCAAAAAGTCAAAAAGATAGCATAACTTTATTTATTCATCAATTAAAAAAAAGAGAAAACCACATACAATTAACGAAAATGAGAACCTGAGAGTTTACCGCATTGGGACGGTCGGTGGCAAAACATTTTCCACTGGGGTTTAAACCTGGTCCTTGGGTGCACCAACCTTACACTTGCCCCAACAGTTTTTCATAGAAACAAACAAGTACAAGTTGTCTTGTTGTATTAACTCCACCCACTCTTCAACTCGACAACTGTTACATGCAAAAGAACGCAAAAATATAAAAAAGAGCTAATGGCATTGTAGAGCGAAAAGGGTAGGTACTGAATGACCTTACTGAGACGAGAGCAGTTGGAGTCAAATCAGAAAGAACACGACGGCTGGTATAAAAGAGGCTGATCAAGTTTCTGCGTTCTTGTGCAAGATTTCCCCTAGAAACCTTCATAAACTCTCAAACTGCCGTGCAAACAAAGAGGTAAGCAAAGCGATCAACTGTGGGTGTTACGAATAACAGCTATAGTCAGGCTTGTGCCAGTAGTACTGGTACTGGTACTGCAGTACTACTTAAGTACTTTTGGCAAGTACTGATACTGCATTACTCAAGTCAAAATTTAGCGACTACTGGTACTGGTAATGCATTACTGTCACAAAAATTGGTACCTTGCACTGCAGTACTTTAGCAGTATTTTGGTTTTCTTACCATTTTAGGCATAGTAACACAATGCTAATTTTAAAACTGAGCTTATTAAAAGTAGTACATATACCCTAGGGTGTTTCAATCATTATCATTTGCTATCATAATTAGTTTTAATGTTGTGCCTGTAAGCAAAATACTATAACTGTGGATTTTAAAAGGAATTAAGGGATGTATATTTAAATCTGATAACTGACATGAAATAATGTTGTTAAATGCAAGCACACGAAAACATGCTCTGGTGGTGAGCTGTTATCAATAAATATGAACCTTTTACAAATGACCTGTAAGCAAAAAACTATAACTGTGGATTTTAAAAGTAATTAAGGGATGAATATTTAAATCTTATAATTGACATAAAATTATGTTGTTAAATGCAAGCACACAAAAACATGCTCTGGTGGTGAGCTGTTATCAATAAATATAACCTTTTACAAAGCTTTTAATCCATTTATGTTCCGAAAAAGGCCTAGCTCTGACTTTAAATGCTCTAGATGCACTGTTATCAAAAGGCTTTAAACATGGTAAATTAAAAAAGTGCTTTACGTCCAAAATTACATGGTTACTCTTTTTTTCGGAAGAGTATATGAATTATATCTAATCTGAAGCCCCGAGGATATATGTTGAAGATTACTTTGATGTCATCCCCTCATCATAAATTGGTATTTTAAATTGATACTATGTTTGTTATAACATTTCGCTAGTTCCCATTATGAGCTGTACTCTTTGTGTTTTCATTAGCAATCACCAGCTGAATTAGGCCTTCATATTGTGAATGATCGCATCCTTCATGGTTGTTTGTTTGTATGGTCAGATTAAAGGGAAACGAAAGTCACAAATTCAACCGCACCATAATAAAGTTTGTGCATTTATTGATTAAATTTTGACGATTTTTTTTACGAATATTGAAAGAATATTTACTTAGAATTGCTTAAAAAATTAGCAATTTTTTCATCATCGGCCGGCCGATGGAACGCGCCATCTTGTCACGTGACCATTTAGGCTGTGACTTATTTATTTTTTTCTTAATCAAATAACTGCTACGATAGGTAAAATTATCGGAAGAATGCCAGTTTGTTGCATAAAAAAATATGCTAAATAAATTGATGGTTTATTTGGTAACTTTTAAAATAAATAATTCTCATGCACTTGGTTCCGCCTATATTGTTTTCACTTTACAGATTTACTGTGCGAATTACTAAATTCAGTGACATTATAATCGGCATTAACTCAGGTGACTTTGTTAAAAAGCAGTAAATTAGGTATCATAATGACAGGTTATTATTAAGCCTGCGGCAATATTTTCATGACAGGCAAATTAGGTCAATATTGAAACTTACCAACTATAACGGGTCTTCAAAGATCAAACGACAATTCACAGTGGCTTATCCAAACACGGATATGTCACAGGCTATTATGCAACCACATTACGATAATTTCTCAGTTATAATTGCCGTCCTGTTAGCATTTGTAGCTCTGTTAAGGACAAAGTACTTTAACACTTGGAAATTTTATTAAGAATTAAATGTCATTATTCTAGAAATTCGGAACTGAATTTTTCAAACTTTATTTGAAATATATATGTGCAAACGTCAAACTGAAAGAAAGTTTTTTTTCCTTGAGTGAAAAAATATTTAACCTATTATTAAAAGTAAAGAATGCAGTGACTATAATAACAGTCACTAACACTGATTTTTATTCGCCGGAACACTAGGTAAGTTCATCACGAATTTGAATTTTTATTTTATTTTAACGTTTGTAAATCAACTTTAAGCCTAAAAGAACTAATCAGACATAAAAAAATAGAAAATAAAATAAAATAAAAAAAACGATACTGAAAAAAATGTTTTGTGATTTAATTATATCCAAGCCGCATTATATATTGAATACAACTATTGAACACCAGCGTTAATCTGACAACAATTTATTTAGATGAAATCTACGAATCACGATGTGTACACTTCCGCCATTCTCCAATGGACACAATTACATCACAAATCTTAAGTTTCGCTTTCTTTCGCCATGTATTTTTGCAACAATGGCGCCGTCCATAAACCGAGTGACAACCTCAATTTTATATTTTAAAAGTCAAAATTTATGTATTTTGAGATTTTCGTTATATATCTTGGGTTATGAAATAAGACGAGGAGTTGATTCAGATCGATTCACTGATGCTTGAAAAAATATTATCATAATGGTTCATTTTCCCTGTTTTTTGTGTGAATTTGACTTACGTAATGCACACTTACACCAGGTAATATTATATTGTATTCATTTTATTACTGCAGAGAAATTGTTATTTTTTTCAGCCGTAATAATACTTCTAAAGAAGCAGATAAGATTAAATGCCTCGTTTCACTCATAAACATACATATTTTTACTTGCTTTATATCTTGTATTTTTAAAGAGGCTGTACTCCAGATTTGACATAATTTTTTTTTCATAAATTATATATTTAGATGCCGTGAGATTATAACAACATAATATTTTACTTCAAAACTGATTATAAAAGTCAAAATAGAATAAAAAAAATATTTTCGCTCCAGCCCGATTTGAACTCTGGACCCTCATGTTAACAAAATATTTCCAACGCTTTTACTGTCACTATCATCGCCGAATGTGATATTATAGATATTTACTTTAAATCTTATACGATATAGTTATACCGTCGCGTTACGGTATAGCACTTTGAAAGGGAAAAAAATCAATTTATAATGTAATTATTTGACTTATCTTTTGTCAGTAAGTTATTTTTTAAGCATAAGTCATAAATAGTACAAGAAATTTAAAATACAAGAAAACTTTCTTTTTTTGTCATCTGGAGCACAACCCCTTAAAAACTGAGCACGTAACTTAAGATAATGTGGTACAGATAATGTAAAAGTGCTCATGTCATTTAAAAAAACCCGAAGGGATGGTACCTGTCTTGATGTATTTAAAGTATATCTGCTTTGCATGTGTATGCTAAATGTATGAAAAAGTATGTCCAGATTTCGAGAAAAACTCGAGTGACTTATCTCTTCAAAAAGCACAAACTTCCTTCACATACATAAGTAACAGACGTTTTGTGAGGCGTCCAGTCTTAAGTTTCGTATAAGAAGGTAAAAGAAATGTAGTTCAAACATTTTCAGGAAAAGAAAAAATGTACATGTCGAGTAATAACTTTAATAGTTCATAGGTTACACGGGTAAAGTTTAAAATGTTTTTTTTTAGATATTTTTGTTTACTGAAACGATTTTATTAAATACATGTGAGACTTACCGATAAAAATTTTCGTTTCGTGGTCCAGATAAACAGCAGAATTGCAATGAGATTACTAACTATATACTTAAGGGGCCTAGAAAATGTTAGATAAGTGAATTGATGCGTCCATCCATGTCTGTATAGCTATGTCATATGCATCAGATGACAATATGTTTCTGTACCACAGGCGTTCGTTAACAATTTATTTTTTCTCGCTGGTGAGCAGAATGTTTAAATTGTGCATCTATAAATAATACATTTTATAAAGTGATTAAATTGCGATATTTTCGTATTTTCAATACTACAAAAGGACTTAGTCATGATATCAAATAAGTTATTCTTGGTTGAAGAAATATTTCGGTTTTCGATCGTATGAGAAACTAGTTAATGCATTTATGAGATTCAGCATTGAGCCTCGATGCTTTGGCATTTTATGGTGACACAGGATGGACTCCCAGTTTAAACAGGCGGTGGTTAAAGGCAATAAGACTTTGCAATCGTCCGATTACTTTGACGAGAGATTAACCAAATATATCCATTAATGACATTAACTGGATCAGACAAAATTGGTGCAGCAATGTCAAATTTATAATGGAACATAAAGGTCTTCTCAATAAATACGAATCGATAACACCTGCTCGCTTCAAAAGAACCTAGGATCTCAAAAACAATGTTTATGCTAAAATAATAATCAAATGAACTACAAACCGTTGCCAAACTAAGAACATACAGGGATATCAAAAGTGACTTCAAATTTGAAAAAAAAGTTCTTAACTTGACACAATACGAAAGATCTATTTCCACACAATTTTGTTATAGTACTGTACCGTTTGGAATAGAACCTGAAAAGTAGGTGAACCCTCAGAGGCTAGGTTATGCCGGTTATGTTCTTTGAATGCTGTAGAAGACGAAATACGCTTTCTCTTCCACTGTGAACTTTATGACGACATCAGAACAAACAAATTCAGTGATATATATGTTGACAGCAAATCTATAGAACTAAATGACCGTGAGAAATTTTAAGTTATTGATGAACTCAAGCTATTGATTATTAAATAATCAAAAATATGATTTGCCTACATGTAGATATTGTTACAGAATTTACTGGAGATTAATATTCATGTCATATTGTGATCACGCAATGTTAAAGCTGCAAATAATAAGATCCTGTTTTCATCAATTCATTGCGTCATAAGTTTTCCAACGCCATCACACACACGCACACACACACACGCACGCACACACACACACACAAAGAACATATAATTTTGAATAGTTATACATATTCAAGCTAAGAGACGGCAATTGCCTGGCAATGCAAAGGAAGAACGCTTTAGGTCACTCAGCCAAAGCAACAATAATAAAGTCCACAATTTCAATAGCGAATAAGTGTACACATTTTTACACATTTGTACACGACCTAAAAACAGAATGCAATGAAGTCCGCAAACTTTAGAGTCGTCACTTTGAATCTGTGTATGATTCACTGCTACACAGTTTGCCTCATAACGAAGCCAGCGCTTGAAATAGACATTGTTTTTTTTCTGGGAATAAGCTGCATATACACCAACGACATATTGCCGTAACATCGGATCGCAGTCGATCATACATTCCAACTGGAAGGTATTCATCTTTTACTGCACAGTGATATATCTCGCTCTCTTGACTGATTTTAAAGTATCATGGACCCTCACTGTACACGATGCAGCTCATTGGGTCTGAAACAAATAAGAAAATATAATGCAATCAAATGCATCACATTAGGGCGTGTAGCACAAACGACATTCAAACGGAGAGTTCAGATTTTCTTAAGTTTAAGTCCAATTAAGCTTTCTATCTTTACAACTGAGACAATACCGTGCTCTTAAATTCTGCGATAAAAGTAATGCAAAAGCATTCTTAACAGAATTTCTGGTAAAAGGAGAAGAAGAAACTAGAAAAATGTCTTTACTCACCCGTCAGCCCCATTTTGAATTGTATTTCCCGTCTCACGTTCCCCTTCTTCACCAGAGTGTGGAAAAAGTCGGGTTCCAACTGGAATGCGAAAATCGTGCTACCGCTTATAAAGTGGTTTCTGTCAAGGGCGTTGCCTTCGTCCCGTCTCAATTTTCCAGCACTCAGTAACATACTAGTGTACGCTCTCATCACTGCTGTTCCGTCGGCCGTGGTAAAGTCCATTTTCAGACTTCGACTGGAAGACCGTTCACATATACAGCGATATGTTTGATCCCGTAGTTTTCGAAATTGAAGAGATTGGTGACTTAGTTTCCATTCAGGGCCTTGCTCTTGATAAATCGATGTCCACTTTTTTTCCGTTTTTCTTCCTTGGAGCATGTTTTCCCAGTTGAAACACGTGCTGCCCGTGGCGATACTCTGGGACCGACATTCCACTTTGGTGTACGGGTAGAGTGCATTTAACTTCTGTAAGATTTTGGAATGACCTTAAATGACTGCGAGGTTCATTCGGGTCTTCTTTGCTAAAACGTAAATGTTCTCTATGTTGATTTTAAACTCGAAATGTCTGCAGCCAGTAAAGTGAAGTTAGCTGGGTTTTCTTTACAGCTTAAATTTCACATCGTCTTGATAACTCTCGATTGAAAATAGATCGTGAAAAATGGGGCCTTGCAAATCAACAGTCTTTGAGGTTGTGAAGTAACTAGCAATCACAAAGTCCGTTGTTAGTGGTTGTGGTGTCTGTTACATCCGGTAAATCGGAATCGTACTGAATCCATAGCCGCGTCTGTAGCTGAAAAGAATGAGCGTCATGACCGTTATTCAGTTAGGTATGAATGTACGGTACGGGTAGTAATTGCAAGTGAGGCTTGCCTTGTTCTTTCAACGTGACTTCTGTTGTTGAAAACAAGGCTTGCAAAAGCAAGCTGGCGGGTCCGACTTTTTCTGCTGTCGGAGCAGTAACATCCAATTTCGTCACTTTAAGTCTTACATAAAGTTGAAAATCTTTCATATCCAGGTAATCCAGCGAGTTTTGTTTGCTGATTGTAAATTTTTAGGGACCATCTGAAGACATTTGAAACAACGGACGTTTTCTTTTTCAAAATAGACCTCCGTGACACTGGTTAGATCTCAGGTAAGTCGAACAAGGCCAGTTCGGAATCCTCCTTTAAACTGCTCTTCGTTGAACACAGACATAATGTTCTTACCTGATATATCTTGGTATCCCTTTTTTGTCTTGTATTTTTGATTTCTTGCTGCCTTACAGTTTAGACTTAACTTCTATCATCTTGTTTTCTTGTTTTTTGTGGTTTGTTGTGCTAACCGTCTCGTTTCATCCCGCGTCTTGTCGTGGACTGAAGGGCTGCGGCAACGTCGTTTAGGTTTATACTTTCTTTTTCGAGTTTCGATTTAGCTTGTGCAGCCGTTTGTTCTACTTGCAAAACTGCGATTTTGATTTGTCCACTGTATCTACACGTGGTCACCTTCCAGTTCCAGACTGAGATAATTGCATTTTACTAGTGCTGACGCGACCGAAAAAGTCCAACACCTTTGCGGATAAGACACATAAAGCTTCATTGTTTTTGTCAAAAGAAAGGATACTGTTTCAAATGAAATGTCAAGTACACCGGTTTCATCAACTTTGTGGCGCTCTCGTCATCTTCCCACTTTATACAAATTTACAATTCAAGTAATTTCTGTTTCTTGACCGGGAAGTAAAAGGGATTGGTAAAGTATAGTACCATTTGTGTTTGCTACTTTACTAGACGTCTTAAATCATCTGCATACACGATACTCTCTTTGTACAAGTCTGTGTTAATGTAAAGTCCTTCCCCTTGACGCTTACAGCATTTCCTTTCTCTGTGGCATGAAAATGCACAAGCGCCACTTTCCATCTTCCAGGTAAATATAAAGGTAGCTTCAACTAGACCGTGAATTTGTTTTTCTTCAAGACAGTGATGACTGGTTCAAAAACAGTGGCAGTAGGTTTCGATGTTTCGATGTTTCTTCAAAAGTTGTTGCTGCTGCCGATGGTTGAGGTCCTCTGACACGGGACGACGAATGACGCTTTTACACTTGAACAGTTTCTTCTTATCCTTGTGCTGTAGAGGACATATCCCTTTAAACACGTTGTATAAGGCCTCTAGTACTGCTCGCCTGTTGAAGCCAAGATGATGACTTGAGTATGGCGCGAGTTAGTTGTCCGTGGTTTGAACGAGTAATTCAAGCAATGACAACTTCTTTTTTGGAACAATCTCGTCTGTTCCAAGAATTCTTATGAAAAAAAGCTAGGTGGACTCCTTTTAAACATTTCAAGTCTTCCTTGCTAATCCAAGAGTCAAATTTGGGTGTCTAACTTTTTATCTCACCAAATATTAATTTTCGTCTCGATCGTATTACTTTCCTTACCAGATAGGTCTTTCATCAACTGATTTTGATAAAGCGTGCCATTTATGATTTTCCTCGAATAGTCTTTCTGTTGTTACTGAGGAATATTTTCCCTCATGAAACTCTCTTTAACTACGAACAGCTGCCGATACCAACGGTCGTCGTACTCGCTCTGAGAGAGCACATAAAGGACATTCTAACTAGGTCTCCCACCCTGTACTTGTAAAACGCAACAGTGAACATTTTTCCCACTTGTGAAAATTCAGAGGTCGTTTGATATTGAAGTTTCCACAGTTGTATGAAATCTTTATTTGTCACGATCGCAGGAGAATGCTTGATGGAACGATGATAGGTCTTGTTGCATCTGATTGTCACACTAGAAGAAAGTCTATTCGGCAGATGTCTTGTTTATGAGTCATGTAGCGTGCAAGGCGAGATTTGATGATTTTGATTGCTCTTTCGGCAAAAGACGCCTAAACGACGTTCTTGGTCATAAAGTTACCCACGCCTTCCTTCTTCAGAAATACTTCAACGTCCTATTTGAAACATTCTGTTCCCTTATCACTTCTGATTTGTTTGAGGTTGTCTCCCTCGAGTAAAATTTGCTGAAAAGTCTTGTACCATTTCCTTTCCCGTCTTGGTGCGCAGTGGCACCACTCACACATATTTCGACAGGATGTCGATAGCCCACAAGAAGTAGGCATATCAAACGTTTTGTTTTGGTAATGGTCCATGCTGGCAGCGTCGACATCCCACTGATAATCTACGAAAAATGCAACAACTTTGCGTCTTTTGAATTTCCCGCGTTCTTCACGGTGCACGACATGATCTTGTTTTAACAGCCAATTTCGAATTTTATTTCTTCCTAACATGAACTTTTCTTCTTTTCTCACCCCTGCATAGGCGGCGAGATGTAAAGAGTCGTAATAAATGCTGGCGAGGTAATCTTCATATTCATAAGTTGAGCCATTCCACTGTTGATTTTTTTAGTTTTTCGTATTTCCATTTAACAGGGCAACTAGATGGCGGTGGAATAATTCCCTTCCATCTCTTCTCTCGAGCTCATCAGTAGACTTAGAAGAACGTTCATGTCTTTCAAAATAATATTGAATTTCTCGAAACACAGTGAATGTAGGTCTTTATAATCTATCAAACTGTACCTAAACAGATTTATGATAATAGATTTCGGAAATAACTCACCAAAAATAGTCACTTCTCCTTTCTCGTTCCAAGACAGGTGAGGCACAATATAGTTCTGTAACGCGCGTGCCCTATTTTGTAAGGTCTTAGGAAACGACGTCACAAACTTTTCAATGTCTATATAAGCTTTGCAATTAGATGTGTCTTCTGGTCCCTCTGATCTAGCCCATTCAAAGTTACCCCCTCTGCTACATTTTCTTGTCTTGAGAGATGTTCGTCATTTGACGGGTGAGAAGATTCTTGCTTGACTAACAGAAGTTGACCATATCTGTTATAAGTCAGAAAGACCGATTTCTGCATGTTAATGCCTAAGATGAATACAATAATACGATCGCTTTACTTTTATTTAGGTCGATTTAATTATGATGCTGTCTTCTCCGGGAAATACCTTGGTTCGTACTCGACACGCTTCTTGTCCCTGATGAACAAAAATCCACAACGAGATAGCCATAAGATTTGGACATGGCGTCTGCTATACGTCTAAAAGAAATGATCCTTACCCTAGGAAATATTGTAGCTGTGAGACGTCTCTCGGATTTTTCTTCAACACTAGAACGGTGTGTGTTAAGATGAATTGTTCGACCGGGTTATCCCCTTTTTTAGTACAGATTCTATTTCAAATACAAAACGCTGATATGGCGATGATGCATTCCTTTCACAAAGTAGATACTACATGCCTGCTGACGATGTCACGTTTTCTATGAATTCATCCAGTGCCACTAGATTACACACTGTTTCGTCAGGTCAGAGAGGTGATTTAATCGCTCTTCAGAATGCAAACCTTGATAAGTAATGTATGGTAGCTCCCTTTCCATCTGCTCAAACAAGTGGATGATAAATCCCGAAACAATAAAACTTTTTTTCTGGTAGTTTGGTAAATATAAAGTCGTTATGTCGTAAGAGTCGGATGTTTTGTCGGATGTAGGACTCAGGATGTTTTGCCACTGCAGGTAGCTCCAGTCACAAAAATCGAAGTACCTTTCTGGAACGAATACACTTAGAAAAATGACAACGACTCCATAAATTTCTCATATATATTGCCTAACATCTCAGTCAGGTCTTAAAGGGAAACGAAAGTCAAATATTCAACCAACACCTATAATAGTTTGTGCAATTATTGTTAAGTTTTGAAAATTTTACGAATATTGAAAGAATATTTACTTAGAAACGCTTAATCAAAAGAAGCGATTTTTCAGTAATCGACCGATGGAACGCGGCATCTGGTCACATGACCATTTAGGTTGTGACGTTCTTCTTTTTATCTAAATTGATAACGACTACAACAGGTAAGATTATCAGAAGAATGCCTGTTTATTGCATGAAAATATGCTAAATAAATTGATGGCTTATTTTGTATTTTTCAAAAAGAAATAATTCGTTCGCATTGGTTCTGTCAAAACTTTTCATTCACAGATTTACTATGCAGATTATTAAATTCAGTGTAATTATCAATAAATCAATTTATTGCATTTAACAAACACATGTTTTGCGGAAAGTACAAATTTTTACAAACACTATATTATGATAATTATAGTAGGCGTTAACTTGGGTGAATTTGTTAAAAAGCAGTAAATTAGTATCATTATAATTTGACAAGGGATTATAAAGCCTGCGGCATTTTTTTCATGACAGGCAAATTTGGTTAAACTTGAAACCAACAAAGTATAATAGGTTTTCGAAGATCAAACGACAATAGTGGCTTATCCAAACACGGATATGCCAAGGCTATTATGCAATCACATTATGATAATTGCATAGTTATAATTGCCGTCCTGTTAGCATTTATAGTTGTGATAAGGACATAGTACTTTAACAATTGGAAATTTTATTTGGAATAAAATGTCATTTTCCCAGAAATCTGGCATTGTATCTTTAATTTTATTTGAATTAAGTGTGCAACCGTTAAACTGAAAGAAGTAGGTCTGGTTTTTTTCTGGAGTGAAAAATGTTTAATCTAGGATTAATAGTAAAGAGTGCAGTGAATGTAATAACATTCATTTACACTCGTATTATGGAACACAAGATAAGTTCATCACGACTTAGAAGTTTTTATTTAACATTTTTAAACATATTTAAACCTGAAAGAATAAATAAAATAAAATTACTTTACTGAAAAAATGTTTAATTGTTTAAAAATAACCAGACTTTAAATTCAAAATAGCGTCATATTTTGTTAGACAAAAGCGCTGACAACCAGGGGTGTGACTAATTACAGGATCTAAGTTCTGACCGCGGATCTAAGGTTTTTCTACGGACAGAGCTTCGTACGAGCAGATAATTAAATAAATCAAGGTATTGATTGTATGAAATGAAGAATATTACAGAAATGTATGTTTCAACCAAATTTTAAACAGCTTTTTTAACTTATGAATAATTTAAGATTTTCTGTCCGCGGATCTAAGGTTTTGCTACAGACAGAACTTCGTACAAATAGCTAAATGTTAAACCGAAGTAAATTTTGTATAAATATAGCTTTACATAGAAATGTATGTTCTACAAAATTTTTTATTGGTACTCTTTTTATGAATGATCAAAATGTATTATAAGACATGCCTTGTTCTGTCCGCGGATCTAAGATTTGTATACGGGCAGAGCTTCGAACGAATAGATAATTTAACTAACCAAGTTGCATCGTGTACAGATAGAATTTTGTACGATTAAATTAAATAGTTTTATATGATGAGTTACATTATTGATCAAAATATAAATACAACAATTTATAAAAGATGAAATCTACGAATCACGAGGTGTACACTTCTGCCATTCTCCGATAGACCATATTTACGTCACAAATCTTAAGTCACGCTTTCTCTCGCTATATCTTTTTGCAACAATGTCGCCGTCTACAAACCGAGGGACGATCTCAATTTTCGATTTTAAAAGTCAAAATTCATATATTTGGAAATCGCAGATTTTTGTTATATCTTAGGTTATGAAATAAAACGAGGAGTTGATTTATATAGATTCTAAATGTTTGACTGTTGGCACCCTTTAATTACTGAGTACTACATCTTCCTTTTGACTGTGCATTTAAATGTGGTCTTGGTCACCGATCTTTTTTTTCTTTGATTGCGAACTGGGCACAAAATAATGTGGAGCGGAACTGTATGAATGTCATCGCTCAGAAAATTTTCTCTTGTAGTATAAGTAAACACCCTCATTTTTAGCGTGTAAGTAAATACAGCGTTGCTTACTCTGATGCCGCGATTATATCAACCTTTTGCTTTTCGAGCTTTCAATACTTCACGAAACGTTTTCATGGACACTTGTACGAATCTTTTACTGATTCACATTGAGCTGATCTTGTATTCGTTGGAAATGCGTGATGTTTGAAATATTTTTAATGGCTTCCAGTGTTTTGCTTGAGCCAGCAAACGGCTTGAAGACTTAATTATCTTTCTCTTGGCGCAATATAGGTTTTACTACAGAGCCTTATCATTTCATAGCCAGTGTATACCAGCTTGAACAGTCCGGGCGTTCTCTAGTGCTTGGCGTGCTCCGGGCAACAGGTGCGAGGAAACCAGTAAGGCATATCGTCGGCTTCAACGTCATTGACAATGCAAAACCATTGCGTCCTTGTTCATGCCATTGCCTCATGTCCGGTTTAATGATCTCGAAACAAGAGCCGTAAATGACCAAGTAAACGCTATCGGTATCCATTCGCAGTGTTTGAAATCGTCCATGAAATTGTAGTAAAATTCAAGCAAGCACAGCTTGGCATATTGCAAAGTAAAATAACCAATGCTGAATGGGTAGGTCCAGCTCAATCACGCGTTTAGCTGTCTCAACTTCGTAGTACTTATCTATTTGATCAAAGCTGTCGAGGTTTCGAAACCACGGATAATTGACGGTGAGAGCAGATTTCGTTTTCACCCGGAACATACTAATTTTTTCTGTGTTTTGTTTTATCAATAATCATTGACCCATATGCTGAATTGCCTATGATTTTCATAGTGTCTGCAATGATGGCTGTATCTGAATCTGTTTCACCCGATCTTCTTGTGTTGCTCACCTCTTTTACAAAGTTTTGAAGTATCTTTGACTTTAGAACTCGACCACTTGTTAAACTTTGGTCACCACTAGACCGTGATTGATATGCCACTGCAGCAAAGTAGCTGAGTAGCCAACACAATCTCTATCATCAATCTCTATCATCCTGAAAAGCGTCACGACGCCCCGCAGAATATCATTTTCCTGACTTTTGGCCTTGTGATATTGAAAAATCCTGTAGTAAGTTACATAACATTTTTATATTTCTGCTCTCTTTAGCTAACTAATCTTCATCCTTGATATTTCTGGTAAGGTTACTAAGATGGCCACGCTATATGCACCCATAAAATTAATAAACGCTCGGTTTTTCTTCCGGTTTTACTGCTGATGTATAGCAATCTACCTGGTATGCCTATGGGCATGTCTTTATAAATGGCTTGTAATTATAGTGCATTGGCGTCGAAACCAAGAATGGCACCTTACTTTTGCTGTCCTCGTATCAGGGTCTTTCCTGCGCGCTAATCAAATAATGCTGGGACCACCTTTGTGACTTCGAAACAGCAATTGTCTGTGATTCCCGGCACAGAGATTGCCGTTTGGAATACACCGATCCAGGTATTGAAGTAACTTTTTTTGGAAACAGCTTCCACAAAGGGTCTGAAGTCCAGGTAATTGTATCACACGAGAAAGCTACCAAACGTTGTCGTCTTGCCATATTTGCTGACAGAAATGGTACTCTGCCACACTGATATTTTCTCCTTTCAACTGGCTGTAGAAAGCTTCATGCGAAAGTAGGATTATTCAATTGAGCTTGTCCACCCTGACAAACTTTTAGTAGGGGAACTAACTAGGCATGTAAGTTAACGTTCGGGCCCAATGCAAACATTTGCCATTGGGGGTTTAAACCAAGTTCTTGGGTGCACAAACCTCACACTTGCCCCAACATGTTTTCATAAGAACAAACAAATCAAATAAAAGTTTATTATATTTTCTTATGGAATAATGTGTTGATATCAAAATGTGAAATTCGGGTGAACTGAAATAAATTCAAATCTGAAGTTAAATTCGTCACCTGAAAAGTGTTGGATTCTAAATCATTGCATTAAGTATTTGTTAACAATGTAAAATTTATATACATCGATATGTTACCAAGGATAATAGTAAGTATTTACCATGTACTCATGTTTAGTTAAAAAAAAAAAAAAAAAAAACAAAAACAAAAAAACATTTATAACTTAACGAGATTTTTTTAATAATGACATCACTGAACCATCTCTGTGCAAATGATTAATTGTATACGTTCAAGCGATTAGATCAAAACCATTCTGAACCTTAAATTAAATCACCCTTGTCGTATCAGTTGAAAAGTTTTACAGCAGGCTTTACCGAATAAATATTCATGTGTATTGAAAAAGCTTTTACAAAAAATGTTATCCGAAAATGATTTGTAAAATGTCTTTCGTTACTAATAATTACTTAAAAATCATAAATATTGATTGACACGACAAAAATAAAGCTGTAGGCCTAACTAGCTTTAAAATGTGTAAAATAATCAATGAAACGCAATGCTTGAAGTTCAAAACACAAATAATAAAAAGAATTTATCAGTTCACATTCCTCTTTCTATTTGATCAAACTCAGTAAGGACTGCTTATTACAACTGCCAATACATCAGTAAAAAACGGTTCTTACATCTAAAATGAATTACACAACATGAATGGGCACAACCATTTTTCAATTAATGTAAATCCGAACAGCACTTTATACACAAAACTTGTAACTCCAGAAATCGCGTTTATAATTATAACATGCGATGTAGCTACCATTCAAACTTGTTTCGTTTTCTGTACATGCCAATACTTAAGTCCCAATATTTCTATTCGTTTTTCGAAAAAGACACTTTCTATATTACTATTTTAACTGTTTTAAGTATAATGTACACTGTCCATGCAACTTTATGACATTCTTTATCTTACTCGCACTCTTTCCATTTTTTCTGCTTTGTGAGTCTTATATACCGAGTCATGCCAAGAGAACTAGCGCGTAATTTAAATATGAGAGTTGGTGTCAGCACATTTTTTTGGTGCCTTTGGCGGTTGTGGTGGATGCAACGCCGTCTAATATTTTCTCTTGAAGGAAGGAAACTGTTCTTATTCAGTTGACACTTCCATGAGATATAGAATATAGATAAATGACAAAGAGTTTGAGGTTTTGAAGAACGGAAATCGCACCCATTCAGTAGACATCTCAATTAGATAAGGCGCGAAAAATTATCCGCACCTGCGACTGAATGACTATGTGGTCTTTGGAAGAAAATTTTCGGCGAATCAGTTAGCACATTTATCAGTTAAGGCGTAACTTATACATTTGTAGATTTTACCGATTCTGGAATCCCAGTGTCTATATCTATTTTTTACAACGGAAGTGACCGCCCTGCGCAGGCGTACTTTCTGCGTTGTAAAAATCAAACGACACAGTTTTATGATGAAAACGTTTTAAGACATTTAGTGAGCGCGATCTTATAGACCTCCAGTTGGAGAAGGAAAATATGTTACATTTATAACAATTACATTTTTACTTATTGAGAATGTGAATATTTTGTTGTTACGGAAGTTGTTAAACCATACTTTTCAGATCTGCTAAAAAGAAATTTTTCAGTATAATAAAATAAATATCATATGGCTTTGAGTGGGACAGTGCTTAGTGTCAACCTTCGGAAAAATACTTTCACCCGAGGTTATTCTCCTCAGGTTGACAATATATACAGCCCCACTCAAAGCTATATGATATTTATATAATACAGAATTCGAAACGATTATCTAACTACTACATATTCATTTTTTTGTAATTATGTTGCTGTTGTACATATTAAATTTGTAGGTTAGAAAAATTACACCAAGAGTCTGAGTGTAACTGCACGGATTGCGAATCGTTGTTATCTCACTGATATTTTTTGGATTTTTTATAGAGTTATAAAGATATTGACAGCTTATGTGACACGAAAAATCGTGAACTATGGCAAAGAATTTAAAAACGTTTTTTTTTTGCTAAAATGCCATTTCATAAAATACACAAACATAGTTTATCGATGCTCTTTACTTAAGTGATCTTATCAGTATGTTCTGTATTTTATATAAAAAACATATTGACAAGTCATACCTACGTGACACGAATAATCGTGAACTATGGCATAGATGTTTAAAACATGCCCTGATCTTGTCAGTTTGTTCTGTATTTTCTGATATCTTTATGTTTTTTAACTGTTTTTTTTTCAGATTGATTTTACGCCACTCCATCTAATTAGAATACATATATTTCATATCATTTAGTAATTAGACCTACAGTTTGAAAAAATATATTCACATTTTGTTATTCTACGGTAAAACGAAATATTTATTTTTGTCACGTACTGTTCGAAGTAGAAATTAACAATGTATGACTGTTGTATATCATATTAGTCACAAAATCCGAATATGTAATTTATTTTAAAAGACTCAAGATTCAAAACTTTATTGAATTGTAACTTAAACATATAATGTTTCCTGTTACATACACAATTCGTACACAAAACAACAAATCACGAGCACATGTATAATATTCACACATGTATTTCACAACGTAACCACACACACACACACCAAAGTATTTTTTTACTAAATTTGATGACATACATTCACACATGTATTTCAAAACGTAACCACACACACACACACACACACGCACACACACGCACACACACAGAGAGTATTTTTTTTACTAAATTTGATGACATACCGATTCGCAAGCCAACTCATCATTTCTTGTAGAAAATGTAATGAACAATGTGACCGGTGAATCGGTGAAGATTATCCGTATACGAAGTCCTTATATACAGTAGGCAAAGCCCTTACAAACCGTGAGCAACGGTTTTACCCAAAGAGCCTATATACATTTTCTCAGTGTCTGATTGGATACTCATTTATTTGTTTACACAAAAACAAAATGGCAACCATTTTCTTTACTCTCGATTAAAAAAATTAAACATCAATAACTTCACATTAATAGTCCCTTAGGCATCAGTCTGTCCAGTATCCAAGACAATGAGAAATATAAAGTATTACTTAATCTTGTGTGATTAGAATACTAAACTGTTTAAACTAAGGCTATTCCTGCTCGAGGTTCGAAATGAACGAGCTTATTTTTGTTTTCCGAAGATCTTTCATCTTATCAAACCTTTGAACAGCCTTATGCTGCCTGTTATTATCAGCTAAATCGTCCTTTCTTTGACTTAAATGTGGCACTCTGTCTACACAATATCGATGACTGAAATTCATTTCTGAAATGAATTAGTAAAATCATTTCAGAATAACATTCAATCCATACCGACATTCGTCCAACACAGAGCGTAAATCTTTTACTTTTGCACCCAGTAGCCAGTCAAGAGTCTTTTAATCTAAAACAGCAAGCAATAATCAACTAAAACTTCTCTTGTTTTCATCAATGGAATCATAAACTATAATAGCGTCACAGTGTGACGTCACTCAAAGTTTACAAAAGATAGCAATGTATAAATTGGTTGTTTTTAGAAATAAATCAATCTGAACAGAAACATTGACGATAAGATTCTGAAAAAATGTTAAACAAAATCAAAAACACATTCGGTTTATTCCGAAAATGTTACGGGGGAAGACGAAAGAAAGAGGTAATGGGGCACATTAGGGGAGTACACAAATTTAGGAAAATAGTCATTCTATGTTGAAAATAGAACAGGTTTTGTATATAAAAAATATGCGGTATAATAATTTTTTTATAACGACTCTTGGCTGGGCATACGGTCTCGTATAGTCTGTTCGAACTGATGCCTGGCGGCTCGGGTTATATCAGTCCGACCAGGCTATACGAGGCCATCTACTCCGCTAGGAATCTATTTAACTTATATTGTTTTACAACATGTTAACCATGTATTATAAAAACCTAATATGCATAATATAATGAGCTTTTTTGCTACTTGGATAGACTAATGTTCTTTAATATGACATAGTTGTAGTATTTACAACCATATTTATGAAATTCTGCCTTTGTGTAGGACGTAAAACGTTTTTATCGCATCAATTCATCCTCTATTTGTCATTATCACCTTAGTCATTGAAATATCTTATACTTATGTAGAAGTACCCGTCCTAGCTCACCTTAGTCATTGTTATATCTCATATTTATGTAGAAGTATCCGTCCTATAGTTCATTGCTATATTTCATATTTTTGTAGAAGAATCTGTCTAGCTGACCTTGGTCATTGTTATATCTCATATTTTTGTAGAAGTATTTGTCCTAACTCATCTCAGTCATTGTAATATCCCATACTTTTGTAGAAGATTTCGTCCTAACTCACCTTAGTCATTGTAATATCTCATATTTTATAGAAGTATCCGTCCTAGCTCACCTTAGTCATTGTAACCTCTTATATTTTGAAGAAGTGTCCGTCCTTGCTCACCTTAGTCACTGTTACCTCTTATTTTAAAGAAGTGTCCGTACTAGCTCACCTTAGTCATTGTAACCTCATGTTTTATAGAAGTGTCCGTCCTAGCTCACCTTAGTCATTGTAACCTCATATTTTATAGAAGTGTCCGTCCTAGATCACCTAATTCATTGTAACCTCTTATATTTTAAAGAAGTATCCGTCCTTGCTCACTTAAGTCATTGTTACCTCTTATATTTTAAAGAAGTATCCGTCCTAAATATAGTTATTGTTATATATTACATTTTTGCAAAAGTACGTATTCGTCCTAGCTCACCTAATTCATTGTAATATCTCATAGCTTGTATAAGTCTTTGTCCTACCTCACCATAACCAGAATGTGCTCTGTGTATCCAATCTGTAGGATGTCTTGTTAAATTGATTTTCGAGAAGATATAACAAAACCTGAAACGGAAATATATAACAAGTGAGTAGAAACAGAGCTTCACGTCAAACGACACCGTTTTGAAATATTTTCGTAGAAAAAAAGCCTTTTTGGTTTAAGATAACATACACAATATCGAATAACAAAAAAGCTTAATTACAAATATCCGAATATCTATAATTTGTCCATGAATTTCTATTGAAAATATCAATACTTTCTAAAGAAATGATATATGTGTATGAACATAGTTGCTCACACCAAGCCAGCTTATACCGACTTACACGAACACGCGTACTAACAGAGCCTACAAAGCAGTGACAAATATATCTGAGGGGAAAACCCGCTAAAGCCAAGTAAAATAATATTGTTTTCTGTTACACTTCAAATACAATATCACTTTGTTTATATTCGCGGTACTGATGAAATCTAAAATTAGTAAGAGAAATCTGCTCTAATTATAACTAATTTAGTTCCGTCACACACTTGATACCTAAAGCAAAGAGCAACTCCATCATGTAAGGTCAAAATTCTTTCTTTCTTTCAGTTCAAATATACGAATACAGGCTTCCTTTTACACAGACTACAAAAATGCAATTTCCATAGGGACAACTATAGGTTTAAACGTTATGTTTTCGCCAACAATGCATATAGTTTCTCCAGTATTTAGAACATTTATTCAAATAGTCAACATTTTCTAATTCTACATGTCTAACCAGGACGATATGATTTTATAACAGAGCACATTTCCAACGCCTAAATGACCTTATTTCTTCCGAAAACAACATCAACAATTCAACTGTCGACCAAGCATGTGAAAGATTCGCTGAAACGTTACTTAGACTAATGTCAGAATGTATTCCTCATGAAGATATTACCATTCGTCCCAATGATAAACCGTGGTTTGTCTCTGAAATCCGTCGCTTTACAAAATATAGAAATCGACAAAGGAGTATAATTATTAAATAAGCCAACAATTGCGAATTTGTGCAAATGTAAACGTATAAGAAATAAAGTTAATAATCTGAAAAGGCATGCAAAACAGACTTTTATCACTAGTTTAGACAAGAAATGTTTGTAAAACATACATGCCCCCAGCAGCACCTAATTGCTTGTGGTTGGGCCAGATCGTTCTCTAGTTATAGTTTTTAGGATCAAGGTCCCTATGGCCTTGACCTTTGACCTAATGACTTCAAAATCAATAGGGGTTATCTACTGGTGATGACCAACCAGCATACCAAGTTTGGTGAACTTAGGTCAAAGCGTTCTCTAGTTATTGATCGAAAACCGTTTTTAGGATGAAGGTCCCTGTGACCTTGACCTTTGACCTTATGACCTCAAAATCAACCAGCATACCAAGTTTGGTAAACCTAGGTCAAAGCGTTCTCTAGTTATTGATCGGAAACCTTTTTTAGGATGAAGGTCTCTGTGATCTTGACCTTTGATATAATGACCTCAAAATCAATAGGGGTCATTTACTGGTGATGACCAACCAGCATACCAAGTTTGGTGAACTTAGGTCAAAGTGTTCTCTAGTTATTGATCGGAAACCGTTTTTAGGATGAAGGTCCCTGTGACCTTGACCTTTGACCTTATGACCTCAAAATCAATTGGAGTCATCTACTGGTGATGACCAACCAGCATACCAAGTTTGGTGAATCTAGGTCAAAGCGTTCTCTAGTTATTGATCGGAAACGAAGTCTCTACCGACGGACCGACTGACCGACATTTGCAAAACTATATGCCCCCTCATCTTCGATGGGGGACATAAAAACAGATTAGATGATAATGGCACTAACAACAGCAACAGGTTCTGGAAATCTCTGAAAGACTTGATGAGAAATTACAGATCGGTCGAAACTATTCAAGTTTTGAAAATGGAGTATTGTTTTTCTGATGAGGAAAAAGCTATGTTTCAATGATTATTTCATACCCGCAGCCAGTCAAATAGTATCTTGCCGCCTTTTGAATGTAACAATATCCAGATCTTACATTCAGATGTCGAAAATATAATAGGTATTCTAGATACACAAAAGGCAGAGGGTACTGATCATATCTCCTACAAAGTTCTCAAAGATGTCAGATTCACAATCTCGAAGCCGTTATGTGCACTTTTTAACAAATCACTATTAAATGGAGTTTTTTTCCAGCGAAATGGAAATCTGCTCTTGGTCTACCACTGTATAAAAAGCGGATAAGAATTCTCCTAGTAATTATCGTCCCATTTGCTACTCAGTTGCTTAGGAAAACTTATGGAACGATGTGTCTATAAATACAAGTATAACTTATTTTTAAAGCTAATAACCTCATTTACGAAAAGCAAGCTGGCTTCCTTAGAGGGACACTTTTCACAATCTTTCGACTCTAAGCAACACACGTGTGTAATATTCTGTGACATATCCAAGGCTTTTGACAGGGTTTGGCATAAAGGCTTACTTTTTTTAACTTTATCAAAACGGCATAAATGGTCAACTTCTAAAGTGGGTTTCAAATTATCTTAGCAAAAGTGATCAAAGAGTATTCATCGGACAATCATATTCGAGTTTCAGACATATAACAACAGGCGTGCCACAAGGCTCAGTCCTTGCACCTTTATTCTTTTTTAATCTGTGTAAATGACATAACAGATGAATTGGTTAGTATTGCTAGATTATATGTCGATGATACCTCTATGGCCAGCACAACATCAAACGTCAATGATTTACAAGGTATTTTAAACCATTATGTAGCCGAAATCTCTAGATGGTCAAAACAATGGCTAATTACATTTAATCCTACCGAAACGAAAGTAACCAAAGATCACCTATTCTTGAATTCAATCACACTATACTTAATACTACAGAAACGCATGAACAGTTAGGTGTAACTCTAAGTAATAACTGTAAATGGCACACACATATGGATAACATTATTCAGTCTGCATCTAAACTATTAGGCGTAATGCCTAAACTGAAATTTACTGTTCGTCGTAAAACACTCAATCGAATCTACGTTTCCTTCGTCAGACCAATACTAGAATATGCACCTGTTGTTTGGGACAATTGCGCTCAATATGGAAAAAGATATACTTGAGCGGATACAAATTGAAACTGCTAGACTTGTCACCGGAACCACGCGTTCTGTCAGTCTGCAATATCTATATCGAGAAATAGGTTGGCTAACATTAGCAGAAAAAAGAACATATCAGAAACTTATTTTAACTTTTAAAATAAAAAATGGTATGGTACCACATGATCTAATCAATCTGTTTCCAAGGTCAGTTTTACAACAAACGCAATACAATCTTAGAAATAGTGCAGATTTTCTCACTCTCCCAAGAAGAACACCCCTTTACGAAAACTCCTTCGTTCCATCCTTCATAACTCATTGGAACTCGTTACCGCCATCGATTAGAAATCTGCAATCTTTAAGTTTATTTGACCGTGAAGTATTACGTATTTTGTTCCCAGACGGTTCAGTGCCTTCCTACTAATTACATGGAGAACCTTTCTGTGACCTGATACATACGCGTTTATGCAATAATGCAGTGATCCTTAACAGGACTTATTTCTCAATCATATAACCGTAAAAAGACCTAATGATATTTGCTATGTTTCAGAGAGTACTAAACATTTTCCCCACTGTAGACGTTACACTAACGAGCGTATACTTCTATTTGCTGAGACGCGACAATTCCATCCACTAAGTTACAAACTTATCTTATTTGGTGATTATGATTTAACAGATGAGGAAAATCTCATTCTAGTTAATGCTGTTCATAAATTTATAAAGAACACAAAAAGTTTCAAACAGTAAAGATCAGTTACGTTTTAGTGTATACTTTCCAGACATCCTTCTCTCATTTATTAAATGCCTTTCCTTTGTTTTCTTTTCTCCCCTTAATTTTTTATACACTTTCACTTTGAAACTTACCTCTTTCTCTTTTTTCAAATTTAATATTATTCCGTTAATTAAGTTGAACACCTTATGTTGAATAGTGCCTTAGTCATAAGCGAAAATGAATTAACAATAGTTAAATAGTTAAATTAGCCGTAATTAAGTTGATAGAAATTGTGGCTCAATCCTTTTGCATTGTATGTATGTCTGTATAATTTTATGCATTGTATCTGTATATGTGTTTGACTATAGTAATTGCAATAAAATATGTTTAAAGGAAAGGAAACAGCATCCGAAAACTCAGTTACCATATTTTGCACACACTGTCGGCTAAACTGTGCAAATAACGAATTTAGTAGATGAAAATACAAAATTCATAACATAAACTCGATAGACTGAGTTAATGAATTTAATTAATCTTTTTATTAATTAATTACGGATTATAAATGAAGCCAAGTTTTTTGTATATACAATTATGAACAAAAAAAGTAGTAATATATCGCGCACATGACCGACACTCCTGGAGTTCACTTATTCTAGGTTGGCAATTGGTGCAAAATACTGCTTTTTTAAAATCATACATGTATACCTTGAATACGGGATGTGTAAATTCGAATATTTACGGTGCCGATACCACGTGACTTAGAGGGATATGTGTGGGACTGAAGTTTGTAAACAAACCGTCGATTCAACTAATATTTTTTATGACAACTTTTTAAATACATCACATTTTTTTATCGGATAATGCTGAGTGCTCGCTCCTTTTTAAAACACATATTGTCCTCAAATTATTTTTCGCAAATATTTTTTTTTTGATAAAGTGCAACCGTGCATTTTAATTTCCTAAAGTTGTGAAGGTATGTGTGAAAGCATATTATAAAGCGATGCTAAAACTCCCTTTATATTTTGTTTATGAAACTAATTCTATGTCCGGAGCGAACAGTGTTCGGTAAAGAATAAATAATGTATGTGAAATGTATTTAATTCAACAAGCAAACAAAATGAAACCAAACAATGCAAAGGAGATATGTGTGGAATAGATTTGTATTCTTTACCGAATACTATTTGCTTTAGACAAAGAACTACAAAATATTTGCGAAAAATAAAGACTATATGTTTTACAAAAAGGAGCGAGCACTCAGCATTATCCGATAAAAATATGATTATTAAAAAAGTTATCACAAAAAATATTACAGAATCGACGGTTTGTTGACAAATTTTCCGTATAAGTCACGTGGTATCGGTACCGTGATATTCCCACTTCCATTTACCCAGTAAACATCGGAATAATTTAAAGTACATGTATTTGAAACAGAACAATTCCTTTTCCGAAACAGCTGAGATTAGCTCTGTTCAAATACTAGATTAATCCCGTTACAAACATCACTTATCTACTTACACTTAAGTTTAATTAGTTAGTTAGTTAGCTGTTTAGCTGGTTAGTTTGTTAGTTAGTGCCTTTTCATGTACATTCTGTCCTATGCTTATTTTCGGGAAAAGTCATTTTTCATACATGTTAAATTCATCATTTTCAAATAGCATACAAAAAAGAAGTAAAATGTAAAAGCTGTATTGATCATTTTTAGTGTATACACATACCTTTAAAAAACTGCACATATAGACGCCGCACTCATGTGTGGCAATAATAACACCTCTCATGAAAAAATATTGAATGGCTACAAAACTAATGCGTTATAAAACTAAGATGAACGACAAATTACCATTATTATTGGGTCTTTTTATCGATTAATACGTTTATGAGAATTGACAAACGTAGTGTTGTCACGTTCTATGGTGCTTTGGAAACTCTCTGTGTAGTATTGTTATTGAAAAATGTCAAAGGCTGTCAAGGGATTTCGTATGAAATTATGACCTCACTAGTACGCTGAATAACTAGATTACTACATGCGTGAAGTGTATGAGGCATGGCGTAGGTTTGTGTAACTTGCAGTTATGACCTGAGCCAGGAATTGAATATGATTAATATCAAAGCACTGATAGCGCTGAAACAACAGGGTTTTATGAAGCGGCCAAAAGTGGGACACCGTGATGTCATTTTATGTTTACAGTAATATTCACCATTCTGACAAAGAACAGTTCTGTATCATACATATGAACTTGGGGAGAGATTTTTGAAATAAACATAACGTCAGTGTGCATGGCTGTAAGTCCGTTACAACTACACTGCATTGAAACTACTTTGATTATTACTACTGTTACACACTGAACGCCAAGAAGTCTTCCAAATTGAGACGACCCATCGCATGGTTTTTGAACAAAAGGACATAGACGACACTATAAAAAGTAAATGTTAAATAAAACAAATCTTTTAAAACTATACTTTACGGAAAAAATCAAGCACAAAACATCCATTGACATCAGTCATCTACAAAAAGGGTCTCAATGTATATAAAATTTGTATCTATTTGGAAGTGATCTTGTAGCATAAGAATAGATATTGTTTCAATGAAATGCACCAGAAACTTTATTTTTCCAGAAGTATTTAGAAAAAAAAACTTGATTCTTATACAGGTATATCACCGATGCCAGTACTGAGTAAAAGGAAACTGTTTATTATGTTTATGTTTAGAAAAAATATCTATAATCGATTTCTTTTGCAAATATGTTAGGGTCGTTATGCATGTCCCATATCGTTTCTTTAGCTTAAAACCAACATTTCATTGCTATTACATGGCCACTACACTTATAAGCACAGTCTTTGACAAATACTAGATTGCCGACGTTGTAAATGGTTCCCTAGAGAATTACGAAGATGGAAATAAAACATTAAAAAACATTGCTCTGTAAAGATTTATTTGACATAAATAAAATCTATTTTAAGCCTTTTTCATGGTTTTAGATTCTCTGCTATACTTTACCTGTATTGAATGTCTTTGTGAGTGTTTGCTGTCTTAGTGTGTATTTGCGGTGTATAGTAGGACGGCTTCTGACTGTTACTCAGATCAGCACATCTATGGCAAACAAAGTGCCTAACACTGATGGGGATTCGTATATCCATATCTTTTAGCCCCGTACCTAACCCAAGTTACACATTTTTTGCTTCAGATACATTAAAAAACTGGTTTTCACTTTCTATTTTTGTCACAAATAAAAATGCAATTTAAGAACTACATCGTTCAGCGGAGCAATACCAAGTGACGGTACTCCGCCCAGAATTTGTATATATTTATATCCACGGAGCGTGACAAGAGCCCAGAATACTGCTAACACTGAACAGGTTGCAAGCAACGCTGTTTAAAAATTAGCCTGACTAATAAATTTAAAGTGAATTTTCTTTAAAATATTTTTACATAAGTAGTTTAGTAACGTTTGCAGTGATGGAAATAGACTGGAACGCCGAACAGGCAGATGCACGTGCAGAACTTGAGGCGCTGGAACGACAACAGTCGAGAAGGGACGCTGAACCATTCTTGCTGTGTAAACTCATTACACGCCGGCCAGTTCAATCTTTCAGTAAGTTTTTTTTGTAATTTATATTTTGTTTACAGATTTCTAGATTATACAGTACACCTATTCGAACAAAGGTCCTAAGATATAAATCTACAAGACAATAATATCAACATAGTAAGACTGAAATTCAGACAAAATTTTCTATAACTATTTCTCTTATCTATCTCCTTTATCCATAAGAAGCAAAAATACAGATTCAACATTCGCCATATACCATCAGACATTAAGTGAATTAAAGTTTGAATTCCTGACATTTTTCTTTTAACCTGAAAAAAAATCACAGGAACAAAATTTTATTCCATATGGGACGTAACTTTGTAGATAGTCCTACTTAAGATCTAATAGCTTTATAAATGTCCTTTCGAATAAATCGGTGGAAGCTTTGAATAGATTCTACCTATGTTATTATACTATAATTTTTGTAAGTGTTTAATTTTGTTCTTTCCCAATTGCATTGTAAAGGAAATTGTTACACAACGTTATATAACTTGTACTATGTTTAACTGTGTACATGTATGATTGGGAGAAGACTTTTATAGGCAATTTGCCTGTTGTCTTATCTTTTTCAATCTTTATTAATTAAATTAAGTAATAGATTTTTAAAAGTCGCATAAAGTTGGTCAAAGTAAATTGTTATAATTTATGTTAAGGGAGAGTAACTATGTAACCATTATTCAAATCAAAACTATATTTATTTCCCGTTTCAACTGTAATGTTTCGAGGCAGATTTTAAACATTCTGTAATTTAGCACAAAACCTAACTATATTGGTTGAATTTCCCTGAAATGATAATAAAGGAAGAAAAGAAAAAAAACAGAAGTACCTCGATGAGTGTTTTTTCTATGAATAAACAAGAAATACACCTAAAAAAACGATCAGCGAAGATACAGTATAAAATTAATGCCTAAATTTCCGGACATTGGCAAATGTTGAACGCGCGTATTAATTGAATGTCTACGGAGCCCCTGAAGTGACATGCTACACACTTATTTTTGTTGTTGTCACACTTATTTCATTTCATTTAAACGAAATCTTATTCATTATAACGAAATCTTATTTCACTTAAACGAAATATTAATTTGTTTTTACAAAATCTTATTTCGTTCAAACGAAATAATAGTTCTTTTAAACGACATCTTATTTCGTTTAAATGAATAAATATGTCGTATAAACGATTTAATATTATGTTAAAACGAAGTAATATCTCGTTAAAACGATATAGAATTAATGTGACAACAACAAAATAAGTGTGTATCATGTAACTTTAGCGGCTCTGTAAATGTTCTATTTCTATATAACAGTTTAGCTTATAAACAAAAATGTTTAGTTTAATGCCAAAAGTATCTGTTACATTTTCAGTAACATAAATTAAATAGTTAGTCATATTTACTATATATCTATTCCATTTAGTATAATTTGTCATGGTTAAAACGTTTTAGTATTTTAATTTAGGACTATATTATTATCACAATACTATTGTTATTACTATTGCATTATTTTCAGAATCAATCAAACTAACAATTACGAATTCTGCCTTAAAATTCAAGAACAGCAACACTTTTAACTAATGACAGTTTATCAAGTTCATTCATTACAAATATAAAAAAAAATCGATTTTAATACAGAAAAAAAATATATGTAAAAAGGGCACCATCTGGAGGGAGAGGGGATATTGGAAATACCTTTAATAAAAAAAGTGAAGCCGAGAGATACATATAAATGATTGAGGCTACAGGATTGTAGTAAAAGTTTATCAAAGTAGCAAGTCTTGAAAATGTCTCCATTGGTTTTAGAAGTTCTGGATGTTCATTGTGTTAACTGCACTGAATTCTTCAATTTTGTATGAATATAGGATATTATTTTTTCAGTGCTTCTAATTTTGATGACCCCATTTTCATTTTCCATGAAATAATTTTATGAGTTGCAAGTTAAAAGAATTTTGTCTTACACGTATGAGAAAGTTATATTGCCAAACAAAATTTCAGTATTTGTCCAATCTGTATTATATTGTTTAACCCTTTTCTTGTATTCAGAGTTTAACATTTTGACAAAAGAATAAATCCTAGAACACTCACAAAAGTGTTATAGTTTAAGGAGTCCTTTTGCAAAAAGAGTATGGATTATTATTTGTAAGCCCCATTTTAGCACTAAGGTAATTAGTTCCTAAGATTCTATGATTAATTCTAAAGTAAAGCCATTATAGCTTTTTATCTTTTGTACATATAAATGATAACCTATAAACATGTTCCCTGTTAAAATATGTTAGTTTCAACGCGTTTATCCATTTTTGTTGAATGCTTAACACCGGTTTCAGTAAGAATTGTTCATACATTAACCTGTTACGCTTTGGTTGTTAAAAAACCACTTCACCTATGAAATGTTAAATGGGGAATTTTCCTTTTTTGATTTATTTGCAAAACTAAGAGCATTCAAATATGCTCTAATTGAAGCAATGATATTGTTATAAAACAGAAAAAATGTTGTGTTGAATATTATATATATTTATCTGCTGAAATCTTTCAAAAGAATATAGCATACTATCTCCACCCTATAAATCATTAATGAAGTACACACAAGTAATTTTTACGTCCCTGTGATTACTATTAGCCCCGGCCGAAGGGTCACAAGCTTTACATAGCAATACAGAAGAAAATCTTAACAATTCTTTGTCTGAAACTACAATGTCAAGAATTTTTAAATCTGGCAGGAAGAATTGTCTAGTGGACCTTTACAAAGGTTGTTCAAATTATTATATTAGTGTAAAGGTCACCAAGGTTGAAAATATATTTATCTGCTTTACCTCACAGAAATTTGTTATTTCGTATGTAGGTTCCTTGGATGGTCTTCTACCCGTAGAAGGGGTTTGAGGTCACTGGGTCAAGGTCAAGTTCACCATAGATAATAACTTTCTGTTTTAAAGCCTTTATTTAATGCCTGATATTTTGATATTTAGTTTATGGATAATAATTATAAATGTTGGATTTCAATAATTTTGGTATGGATGGAACATCATGATATACCAGTTAAGTTCGACTTTGTCTACAAATGACATCAAGAAATAGTTTAACAGTGTTACAATCCATACACTGGAGGAATTGTTTTCATAATTTCTAATGTGAGTATGAATCTCGCTCAAACATGTTCAGTCACTGTGAATTTACACATTACATTTTGGATTACACGGCACTATTTAAGCTGAGTTCAATGATGAATAAACTATCATACTTTACCATAGATAATTGTACAGTACTGTAAATATTCCTACATTAGTAACATTATCTTACGTATTGGTTTTCTCTTCCAAATCTTCCAGTATATGAAATTGAACACAGCTTGAATAAGTGGCTACGTTCTCGCCATTGTGCCGAACTTCATGCATCCAATCTTACTTCCATAAAATCTTCCTCCTATAAATATATATTTGGAATATGCTGCTTTTTCCAATTAGTTGCTATTTCTGTGTGCAGCACTAAAATACCATATGTAATGTCATCCCTCTTTTATGAACACTTATTTTAGTGTGCTGCACTAAATTATTTTGCATTTAATGTCCCTCTGTAAAGTCATCCTTCATTTCCATTTCATGTGGTCTTATTTTCCATTCAGCATTGAGTGCATGATGATTAAGCCACAATAATGTTCATGTGACCACTTATACAGGTTTTACTGTAATCTTTTTCTGCTCATGTATTTGCAGATTTGAATTAAAGCTTTGAAATTTCACATAGTTGATAATTCTTCACCTACTTTAATATGCAATGTTTCAGTCATGCATTGAACAAGTGCAGTAAAACCGGATGCTTTATATTTCTGTTTTGTTGTTGCAGACTTGTTACTAAACTAAACATTCACATAACCATACAATAACTAAACTAATTCTCCAGTTATAAAACTAAGTTCATGCACAAACTTTAAGGCTGAAATCAGCTTTCTTCACCTTGAAATTAAACAATTTTAATACATCTTCTATGTGGCTTTTGTTTTCTTGTGGTTTCTTGTATTTTGTGACAAGGTGGTATTAATCAACTTCAGTAATAACTCTAGGAGAAAACTGTTTTATTAGCAGTTCGTTTATTCAAGTATAGTATATCTAGACAAACAGGCAAGTGTTCTTTATCACGCTAATATTTTTTTCCGATTTTTTTTTTGAAGTTTGTGTGTAATTATCTTGAATCTCGTTATATGTATTCGCGTTATTATTGATAAATATTATATTGTAAACGAAATTGAAAAGTTACTATTTACTACTTAATGTCCAGTACAGAATTACAGAATTACAAATAACTTTCGCTGAACATAGATAGCATATCTTAATTTATTCTCATTCTTTCTTTTTTTTCTCTTTTTTTTCATAGGTCCATAACTAGTGAAATATCGACATAAGTGTGATATAGTCGATTTTCTGTTGGACATTTATTTCTTTCAACCAGCAATGTGCTGTACCAAACGAAATATATATAAATGTCATGTTGCTAATACCATGTCAAGCTCATATATACATATGTAACCTGACTAGAGTAAAGATATGCTTAAGTATCCTTATATAACATACCAAGGGTTTTATTTTAGTACAACGTTAATTTAAGTTGTTGTATAAGTTAGATAATTATCTGTTGTTTTTTTCACACTCTCTTCATATCAATAGTTATTATGGTAAGTAACAAATCCTTAAAGATTTGATGCATAAAATGTGGTATATGCACTTATTATCCTACTAAAAGGACATGATGTTTCATATTTAACGATAGAAACTTGAATATATTTCTGTTAAATACGGAACCCTGTTTGGAAATATCGTTCTGGCATCGCGCCTTTGAAAACATCGTTGAAAAAAATGCACGAGATTTTTTTGTTGCGTTCTTAAAAAAAGAAACCCGTAAGGGAATAAACAATTATTTAGACGTCTTTTTTAATGATGTTCTGCTATTCTGCTGCATTTCTTCTGCCATTCTGCTGTTCTGTTGGAAATGTTCTGCTATTCTGCTAGATTTCTTCTGCCATCCTCCTATTCTGCTGCTCTGCTATTCTGCTGGAGTTGTTCTGTTATTCTGCTGTTCTACTATTCTGCTGGAGTTGTACTATTCTGCTGTTTTGCTATTCTGCTGGAGTTCTGCTAATCTGTTGGAGTTGCTCTGCTATTCTGCTAGATTTCTTCTGCCATCCTGCTATTCCACAGCTCTGCTTATTCTGCTAGATTTCTTCTGCCATCCTGCTATTCCACAGCTCTGCTGTTCTGCTGGAGTTGTTTTGCTATTCTTCCGTTCTACTATTCTGTTGGAGTTGTTTTACTATTCTGCTGTTTTGCTATTCTGCTGGAGTTGTTCTACTATTCCGCTGGAGTTGTTCTGTTATTCCGCTGGAGTTGTTCTGTTATTCTGCCATTCTGCTATTCCGCTGCTCTGCTATTCTGCTGGAATTGTTCTGCTATTCCGCTGGAGTTGTTCTGTTATGCCGCTGGAGTTGTTCTGTAATTCTGCCATTCTGCTATTCCACTGCTTTGCTATTCTGCTGGAGTTGTCCCTGCTATTCTGCTGTTCTACTATTCTGCTGGAATTGGTCTGCTATTCCGCTGGAGTTGCTATGTTATTCCGCGGGAGTTGTTGTGTTATTCTGCTGGCGTTGTTCTGCTTTAGCTTTTCATTCAAAAGTAAAAATGATTTACTCAAAGTAAGCAATGCAATATGGTAACACGTGTGTCGCAAAACTAGTCTTAGACTAATGCTAATTATTCGAGGTAATATGTGAGATGTATGACAATTAAGTTGTGCTTTAAACAGACTAAATTGTTTTGTTACAGCTTCTTAAGATTTAAAAGAAATTCTTTTCTTAGACTCTTAGTTCATATGTAGGGGACTAATATCTCATTTGTACATTTTTTTCTTTTTTAATGCTGTTCTGCTATTCAGCCATATTTCTATCCTGTTTTGAGTTGTTCTGCTGGTCTGCCATCGTACTATTTTACTGGAAATTGTTCTGCTATTCTGTTGAAGTTTTTCGTTCAACAGACAAAAATGATTTACTCGCAGTAAATAATGCAAACGAAAAAAAAAACAACGAAAAAACTAAATTGTAGTTTTACAACTTTTTAAAGTAGCATGTTTACCACCAAAATGTCTTTGGTTTATGTTAATTGCCATTAAGATTCAAGGTCAAAAAAATAAAAGAAATTGTATTCTCAGTTCTTGTGAAGTTTCATAGTTTGGAACGACACAAAATTTTGACCAGAGATAGAAAACAAAATGAAATGCATTATTGCCATATTGCCATCTACTCACATTCTTATTTTCAGTAACCTAGATTGTATTCTTTTTGAGTTATCAATGGATCCATTTCTAAAAGCCGTATTTGGTCATTTTTCGTTGCCGTGGCAATCCCTAATTTTGATCATAGGAAAACAGAAAGTAACGTGCATATTCTCTATGTTGCCGTCTGCCAAAATACCAAGCTTTGTAAACTTAACTTTGGCGTTTTTATATGTTATCGCGGGATCCAGACATCCGGAAACCAGGGCGACAGACGGACAGACACACAGATGGCAACATCGGTAGGGAATTAAAAAAGCCATTTGGACTTTTGTCTTTTTAAATGACTCTGCTATTTTGCTGGAGTTGTTCTGCTAATCTGCTATTCAGCTAATATTACACAGATCGTATAATGATATATCAAGGTCAATTCCGTCGTTGTTTATTGTCGGCAAATTGCGGATTATTATCGCCGTTCCTGGACGGCGATATATACAATTAACAAGATTTGAACAGTTTTGCCTGTACACCGCCTGCCTTTAGCCAATCAAAGCAAAGCATTTCATATCACATGATAACAAAATGGACGTCAAAATTCTTCAGAAGGGATGCGTAAATGGACTCGCCCAACCGCCATGTTTGTCGGGTTACTTATTCTTACAACCGAAAAATACCATCATCAATGTACGATCTCAGTACCAGTCTTCAGGCTCGTATAGGATAAATACAGGATAATCGCAATATTTTTTGCTACATGTCATTTTTAACTAGAAAATGTAGTCTAAATAAGAGTATGGTTTGTTTGTTTTTTCCAAAACTTGCACTTAAAGAAAAAAATAAATGCTTGCTTCGGGCGATTCTAATCAGGATACAAACTCCCTGCAGGAGTTACTCCCCCTGATTAGTGCAGTAAAAATAGCAAAGCGTGACCTAACCGGTGCGAGGAGTTTGATCAGGATTTTTCCGTGTTTTATATATGCTTGATTAGGGTCAGGGCAATATCGTATTTTTTACCTAAAATTTATTATGTTTAAATTGTACATATAATATTCTTATGGTATTGAAGAACTGTATCTAGCTTTTGTTAAGTATACATTTTTTAGTAATAAATAAAGTTAAAAAACTACGCAAATAGTCAATTAATTACTCGTAGACTGGTTTACAACAAAGCAATATTCACAAGGTTTTAATGCTGCAAATTTTAACATGATGTATAAAGATATTGGGATGTTTTTCGTAAAGAAGTCAAATCGTCCGCTTTCAAAAATAGTCCAGCTACTATAAAAATTACAATGTATATTTCATCTACTTTATAATTTCTGTGTGAAAATTATCAAATATAACTTCGCTTTTCAGTGCAAAGCATGTTGTAAGATTTTCAAATTAATGAATGATCGAAGAACATGAAATACATTCATCTATGGATAAGACGAAATGCATGGCTGAACGGCGATTTCAAGCATTTTTGGAAATGCTAATACTTGTGTTAGAATAAGATTTATATCATCATTGAAACGTTTAAATTAAGTTGATGTGTTCTGTGAAAATTTTGCTTTGATAAAATGTTATGATTCACAACATTACTCACTACTGTTAACACGAAACCGCAGGCATTAACATCTTATTCATATTGCTTGAAATCAGTTATTTTAGAAATATGCATAAAGAAATTTATATTGTTTTGAAATATTGTCAATGACCTGGTTGAAACAAGGTATAAATCAGTGATCCAAATATACATGCACGTAGCTTCTCAAATTCCATCTATCGACAAATTCAGTATTAAACTGCCTTTTGCTATTTTCAAAAATATATAACTGGAACTATCAAAATACGTCATAAAGAAGAAACAATATATCAAATTATCAATCTATAAAAAAGAAAAAATACACGTTGCACATAAGATTTAGATGCCACCAAGACACATGTTCCACCTAGTTACATGTATAGTCATTCTGTATCATTCAATATGGGGCTAGTCTATAACGAGTCTTTTGTTTTTTTCGATAACAATCTAGAACTTCTTATCTAAATATTCCTTAAAACAAAATTTTGTTTTGTATTTACAGTTCAATAATATTATATTTCTTATAAGAGTATTACAAACCTTGTTTTGAATAAATTAATATAATTAGATTCACAATCTAAATTATCAAAATGTAAATGCAGGCTGTAACTTTGGACTTAGTTGGTTTATGAGCAATACATAGAATCAATAAGACGGTAAACCGGGTTCAATTCTTGAAAATACGCATGCACGTGCACACACATCAGCTTAACATACATTTCTTATTTAATACTATATGCCAGATAACGTTTCCTCCAAATCAAATTATGAAGATTTCCTTCTTAAATGTATATATTTTATACATTATCTATATATATATTTTTACATTTCTTTGTCATTGAAGAATAGTAAATTAGTAAAATTTGTTTTCTTTTGAATACTTATAATATAACCTTCAGATAAATTAAAAAATTGGCTTGTTAAAATGTGTGCATGGCTTTAGTTCCGTGAGAAAAGAATAATCAGAAAAGTTACTGTGTTTATCTCAATTTCAGCACTGACTTTGCTCGGACATGTTGCAATGATCGGACTGTCTGGTATCCTTTACGTTACCGGGTACGACATTTTGCCTTTATTCCTTGATGGTGTGCCATTGCGTCTGGTAAATGAACCTTGGGATGCCAGGTGGTTTGCTTGGAATGACAGAAATAGGTACGATGCGTATTACGCCCGTGGAGGTGCCGGCTCGGGGTTTCGAACATCACATTCTTTATACAGCGCTTTAGATTTGTTTTATGAAAATTCTAAGGGCGAAAATATTTTTACGAAAGACACATTGGCGAAAATACACCAGTTCGAGGACGAGTTGGTGAAACTGAATAATTACGATAAATTCTGTAGGCTAGATGCTGAAACAAAAACCTGTGTCAAGCCGATGTCGATTCTTCGATATTTCGATGGAACCCTTGCTCATGTACACCCTGTTTTCAACGATAGCGATTTTGGAAACATAAAGGCAGTTCTTTACGAAGCCTATACAAACGAAGCAACTAGGGACGATTTCAGCTACTTTTTAGCGAAAACATTTAAAGTATCAGAAGAAGAAGTGACGTCACCGCTAACGCGATCTCTTATATCGTTTGGAATACCGCATGAGCAGTTTAGTCTTACTGATTATGAAATAGAAATGGAGAAATTCTCTGGGGAAATTATTGAACCCATTTTAGAAAAATACGAATCCGTGAGCGAGTTTAAATTATCCTATCGCTCGGAAGCCCTCTGGATGTATACAGCCAGAAACCAAGCAATGAAAGATGTATTATGGGCGGGAGCAAGTATGGGGTTTATTTTTCTCGTTATACTGGTCCACACTCGGTCACTATGGATAGCCGGTTTTGGCATATTTAGTATATTTGCTAGTTTCTTTACCGGAAACTTGATATATAACCTAATCTTTCGGTTCGAATATATTGGCTATTTTCACATTTTGGCGCTGTTTATTATCCTAGGAATTGGTGCCGACAATGTGTTTGTGTTCTATGATATATGGAGAAATACAGGATTCGAAGAATACAAGAGTATTGCCCATAGACTTTCAGACTGCTACAAAAGGTCAGTCTTCAGCATGCTGTTTACTTCTTTGACCACCGCAGTCGCTTTTCTTTGTAGCGCCATAACACCTTTGCTAGGAACTAGATCCTTTGGACTCTTTTCGGCAATAGTAGTCATTGTGAACTTTCTATCAATAATCATCTATTTTCCAACAGTTGTTATCATGTATCACATATATTTCGAAAATGCTACTTGTCCATGTGTTTATCCTTGCAAAAAAAGCGACAAAGAAGCGACATCTTACAGAGATGATGAAGAGATGAAATCACGTTCTACGGCGGATTCTAGAGAGCATGAAGACGACAGAGATCTTGGCAAAATAAACCCTGTGCTCGATGCAGACGAGTTTGAAAGTCAAAGACGACAGTTGCATCATGATAGTGGCAATTCAAACCAATTACATGTGCTAAGCGCGCATAATCTGTCTAATGACTTACCTTCACAGACTCCAGTAAAGGGCAGTGGTACTAAAATGACCGAGAAGCCCCTTGGACAAACCGATGGACTAAAGTCAAATAAAAGCAGTACATTGGAAAGTACAATATCCAAACAAAAGCTTAAAAAGAAGTCGCCGTTCGTTCGGTTTTTCCGAAACTACTATTTCCGGTTTGTGACGAACCGATATTCAAGGTGGCTGATTATTCTATTTTTAGTTGGAGTTCTTGCAGTTTTTCGTCTACTATGCATCAAAGTTAAAACCCGACAATGAATTGGTAAGTAATGATTGTCTCTATCACACCCAAGATATATTTAGTTTTTATTATTGTTTCATCTTATCAACGTAAATTCGACGAAAGTTCTTTCCACCACTCATAGATTCTTCAATCTGGAGATCTAGTCCGTAAATGCATTTTATAATCATTATAAAAGTCACAGTCAAACATCTTTGCTGAGATCCGAACTCGCTAGCCCTGGGTTATGATCGTGACATTGTACTTGAAACCAGGCAGTAACAGTTTAATTTTTGTCTCAGTAATTTTCTTTTAGATAAAGTGTTTGTGTTTTCATAATTAGACAACACAATAAAGATATGATCTTGCATAAGTTTTCATTTGATCCACTGTCTCTATATATATCTATGTCACGTATGCAATAATATTTTTTACTCACCTGAGCATATGCTTAAGATAAGCTTTTGTGATCACCTTGTGGACGACGTGCGTCGTTCGGTGTGTGTCGAAAGTTGATAGCTATAAACAACATTTCCTCCTTAACTATTAGCTTAGAGTTAATAAAATTTGACAGGAATGTTCCTTGTATGAAGTTCTGCAAAAGTTTTTCAAAAAATTAAATTCAGTCAAGAACTCTGGTTGCTATGGCAACAATAAAACACTTTGAAGATCTTCATGTCTGAAACCACAAACCTAGAGCTTCGATATTTTCCAGACAGGTTCACAAAGAGGTCCTGTTCCAAGATTATTCATATTATGCCACTTGGTTCATTAATAGCCCTGCCCCGGGGTCGCTTGATTTTACATAGGCTTTTCAAAGGGAAAACTTAAAAAATCTTCTTGTCTGAAACCACAAGACATAGAGCTAAGATAATTTACATGGAATATCTGTAACCTGGAAAATTTCAATTTCCCTGAGCTGGATTTGAACACGGATACTTTTGTTTAATAAGCGAACGCACTACCACGTCGCCATAAAAGCTAGCTGATAGGCAAGGGTTGTAGAAGTGTCGTATTATACCTCGGCTACATACACTTCCTCCTTCTCCAAAATCGTCCTCGAATTCTTGGAGTCCTGAATTTCTAAGGGTATCATCACTTCTACATTCTTAATTAATGTACGTTTGGCGGTAAATGTAACCTGCCCTGAGCTGGATTTGAACTCAGGTAACTTCAGTGACTGAGCGGACACTCTGCTACGTCGCCATGAAAGCTCGCTGATAGGCAAGGGAGAGAAGTACCATATTATACCCCTGCTAGGCCTCATTTAGTGGTTCTCTACCAAGATTGCTCAAATTATGACCATATATTCATTAATGGCCATGCCCTGGAGGACAGCTGATTTTACACAGGCTTATATATTGAGAAATCTTAAAAATTATCATGTCTGAAACTGTATGCCTTAGGACTCAGATATTTTGTATGTTGTATAGTCTAGCAGATATGTACAAAGTTTTTTTTTCAAATTATGTCAAACTTTGCTCCACCTTGGGGTCGTATTTGTGAAAAATATTTTTTAAAATCTTTTGTAAAACAACATAAGCTCTAGACCTAAGATATTTGGTATGTAGCATTGTACAGCTGACTTCTACATAGAATGTTAAAATTATTTTCCTAGGTTTAAAATTAACCCCGCTCAGGGTCACTTGTTTTACATTGTGTAGTGTATGAAAAACTATGAAAATCTTGAACTGAACTTGAAATCTGAAACTGTATGTCCTAGAGCTTAGATATTTTGTATGTAACATTGCATAGTAGATATGTATCAGGTTTGTTTAAAGTTTTTCCCTCGGGTCAAAATTGGCCCCACACCGGTTGTCCATTTTGTATATAAAAATAGATCTTCGTAAATATTCTGTTCAGGAACTGCAGTTTTGCAGTTTATGATGTTTCTCCAACAGCAGACACACAGCCAAAGTACTCAGTTGAGCGATATAGGGCCATCATGCCTCTCTTTTTTCAGTTTAATTTACTGCCAGACGATCATCCGTTGGAAAAAGCGTATGAATATAGCTTGTACAATTTTGTTCAAAATGTTGGACAAAGTTACGCTTTGTTATCGGTCTATTTTCTGTTCGGGGTCAAACCAAACGACATATCAGTTTGTCACTTCTCGGACCCCGTCTGTACAGGGCGGCAAGGTTGGGATCCTGACTTCAATCCAAATACGGAGGCCGCTCAGATAGCACTCATGGTATGTTCTCTTGTTCCTCCGTACTTAGAGTAAACATGAAAATGTAAAAGTGAAAATTAGAAGTACTGGTACGTTGTTTAGAATCTTACAGCACAATATTGTAATATTTAACAAACCGAGTCATTAGATATCATAGAGTTCCATGTATCTTTCTTCTTAGAAGCACTGTAAGTGTTTCTTATCCTCCAAAGTATTATCGTTTGCAGAAAAGCACTTTCATTTTTTATGTTCTTTTAATATTGACCGAATTGTATTATTTATTAGCAATTTTCCAATTAGATCATTATTTTCGAATTGTTTTAAACTTTAGTTTCGACTTAGAGTCAGTACAAAATTTTGTCATAGAATCACATGCTATCATATGAGAAACTAGAACAATAGTTAGATCGTAGTTTCGAGTTGTGTATGCTTACACATACACCGTGGGGAAAAATAAATTATTTTCATTTGTTTCAAAGAAAAAAATGCAGTTTGTATGTTTTTGAGCCCTAGGCATAGAACATTCAAACTGTTCATGCTTCAGGGGCTGTTGCATATAGCAAGAATTAGTTACATATACCCTGCAAGATCTCGCTTTCGAATATTGTTTAGTTTTTCCTAGAAACAGTTTTGGGCGAGTTCTAGTATCAAGCTAACATCAGTCAGATTAACATAAAAAAATGAGATTTGTGTTTTACATTAAACAGAGTTGTACTTTCTAGAAAAAAGTCACAGATTAATGTACGTGTATCTAAGGGGCATTATAGTAATATATTTCTTTAAATTTCAAAAGTCCACCGAAGACTAACAATGGTGTAAGGAAGAAATAGTCAGTAATTTGAAGTGAGGATAGTGCATCTCCGTTATATATCACGACCATGAAAAAGATCTAGAACTTCCCAAAACAAATGTGAAGAGCGTGCATTTCAGTAAACGGGTACTTCCTTCAAGGCTTGATTTATCTGTTGCAAACGTATTTTAGAAATGGTTTAAAAGCTTTTTATTTGTTACTGTTTATTAAACAGTCTGGAAGTTCCTCATCTTCGCCCGTTCTACTTAGAAAATTAAAGAAATTAAAGGATAAAGATTCTACTATTTAGATTAATTTGTCTCAATAATTTTTTCCCGGGATGCAAACTTTACTATGTTATGTCTACTATGTCGAAATGACAATTAAAACAATGAAGCGGCTCACAAATGTTATGATGATGTTCATGTCGGGCTCCTTTGAATATTTATATCTTGAGTTATACCTACTTTATCGACATTTTGTATCATATCTCGTGGATCTTGGAATTTGAAACAGAAAATTCTGTGGCAAATCTGGCGATTTCCTGACTACTTACTTCCTTTACTCCATTTTTAAATAATATCCTTTGTCCCGCCATAGCTTACGCAATGTTAGGACTTCCACTGTAGTGTCCTTTGATTTTTCTTAACACAGAACCTGTGCAAGACACTACGGACATTATCAGAACAAAAAGCAGAAGAACTTCGCATACAGAAACACCCGATTACTGGAGAATACAACATCAAATGCTTCATGGAAGATCTTCAGGCATTTCTAGAGGTATATTTTAGTTTAGACGTACGCCCCTAAAACACAGCACAAGTCAAAACAGGACAAACAAACAGGTCAGACTGTAAGAATGTATTTTCACAAAGTCATGGGAATATGACAATTTGAAAAGAAATGTTGCATTAAACTATAACGCCTTTTAGGATTTTATCATTTCTGTGTACATGCCTCACTCTTCGGGCGAGATGTTGAATAAACTGAGGTCCCTAATACCGGGTAACATAGAATAAACATTTAAAACAAGAGATGTTCGTATGCCCTCCCCCCCCCCACCTCCAGCGCCTTATCCCTAGAGGCAGCCATAAAAGTATAGGAAGTTAGAAGGTCATTGACTTGTGTCGGAACATTAAAGGGAGGATGACAGGGGCTTCTGATATCAAACGTTATTGGCCATGGCAAGTAGATGAATGAGAGGAACTGAAGATTATGTCAATGACATACTTAGTTATAAAATGTATAATGTTCAATTACTGGAGAACACGAAAGAGTATAGAACTACATGGGTAGGTAGGTAGGTAGGTAGAAAGTTTTAAGGCAGCAATGCCCAAGGGCTCTCCAGTTAACAGTCAGAATCTTTTTTCCTCTTTATGGTGTATGGCTACCGTGACCTTGGTCTTTAACCTAGTATCATCAAAGACAATAGAGGTCATCTCCCGAACAGCCCAACCTGCAAAGCAAGTCTGTGAAGACAATACCCGAGGGTTCTTTAGTTATTGATTGGAAACCATTTTTCTGTTTATGGTCAATATGACTTTGACCCTTGATCTAGTGACCATAAAAAACTATTACAAATTGCTATGCAAGGCCACTGTAGCCTTTGCCTTTGACCTGGTAACCTGGAAAGTTATAGGGATCATCTACTTGTCATTACTAACCTTCATACCAAGTCTGAGGAACTTCGGCCCAATCCTTCTATAGTTATTAATCGGAAACCGTTTTATTTTTCAAGATCACTTTAACCATGGCCTTTGACCTGAAGACCTGAAAAACTTTAAAAGTCATTTACATGTCATGACCATCCTATATACCAAGTTTGAGGAGCCTTGGTCTAAGTGTTCCTTAGTTATTGATCGGAAACCGTTTTGCTTTTCAAGGTCACTGTGACCTTGGCCTTTGACTTGGTGACCGGAAAAACAATAGTGTCATGTACTGGTCATGAACAACCTACATTCCAAGTTTGACGATGGTGAGCCCAAGGGTTCCCTAGATATTGATCGGAAACGAAGTGTCTACCGACCGACTGACAGACATTTGCAAATCAATATGCCTTCTCATCTTCGATGTGGGGCATAAAAAGCAAGGGGTGTGTCTTGAACTGTTTTTATGTTATAGCTGAACTTTTCTTTGGGCTTTGGTCAGTTGAGCAACCGATAGGCCGAGTAAATAACTAATATAGATAGACCACCCACAGTTTGCCATTAAATGTCTAGGTCTTGTTAACTGTATGTATGTTTAAGTTTATTTTTCTACAGGAGGAGTCAGATCTCACCGAAACTAACTGGAGTCTTCCGTTTACCAAAGAGAAGGCCATTAGATTTGCGGAGGCAAGACCACAGTTCTATAACGCAAGCGTCCTCAGAGGGGATTTTAACAACTATCTAGAGGTAAGTCTTACCGCAATAAGCCTCTAATAAATATTTGTTTCAAAGCTTACGCACTTACGTATATATCCTTTTTTTCTTTTGTTTGGTGTTAAATGCATAATATTTAGATAACTGAATTACTCTATTGTTACTAAGCATGAAATCTAAACATGAATGTTGTTACAGCGTTTACCTCTGTATATAAGCAGAGTTGGGTAAATGCTAATTTTAATGCTAATGCATTAATAATGCATTACTTTTTCTCAGGTAATGCCAAGTAATGATTAATGTCTGAATTTTAGCATTAAAATAATGGTAATTTAATGCCAATTTTGGTAATGCTAATGCTTAGCATTACTTTGGCATTACTTCCAGACTGTTCAGCTAATCCATTTACTATTGTATGCCATAAATCTTAATACACTTTAAACAGTAGGTACTTAGTATTTTTAGCTCACCTGAGCACATAGTGCTCAGGGTGAGCTTTTCTGATCAGTCTGTGTCCGTCGTTCGTCCGTCCGTCGTCAACTTTTCATTCAAATGACATCTCCTCTGAAAACAAAGGGCCAAATTAAATAAAACTTGCCTGGGATATTCCTTGCATGAAGCTCTAGAGACCAAGATAGTTCAAATGGTTTTGGTCCATTGGATTTCTGGTTCACTGGAGCTAAAATTAGATTTTAAAAATTGGCTTTTTAAAAATCTTCTTCTCCAAAACCTCAAGGCCTGGAGCTTAGATATTTGGTATGAAGCATTATCTAGTGGACCTTTACCAAGTTTGTTCAAATTATGACCGTGGGGTCAAAATTGACCCCACCCCAGGGGTCAGTTGATTTAAAAAAGATTATAGGAAAAACTTTAAAATCTTATTGTCAGAAACCACAACGCCTAGAGTTTAGATATTTGGTGTGCAGCATTTTCCAGTGGACCTTTACCAAGTTTGATTAAATCATGGCTCCTGGGTCAAAAATGGCCCAGCCAGGGGTCACATGTTTTACATAGAGTTATATTGGAAAATCTTTAAAAAAAATCTTCTTCTTAGAAACCGCAAGGTCTAGAGTTTAGGCATTTGGTGTGCAGCATTGTCCAGTAGACCTATTCCAAGTTTGTTCAAACCATGGCTCCTGGGTCAAAAATGACCCCGCCCCAGGGGTCACATGTTTAACATAGAGTTATATAGGAAAACTTTAAAAAATCTTCTTGTCAGAAACCAAAAGGCATAGAGCTCAGATATTTGGTGTGTAGCATTATCCAGTGGACCTCTACTAAATTTGTTCAAATCATAGCCATTGGGTCAAATTAGGCCCTGCCCCATGGGTCACTTGTTTATATAGAGTTATATAGGAAAAAGTATAAAAAGTCTTCACATCAGAAACCAAAAGGCATAGAGCTTAGATAGTTTGTATGAAGCATTTTCAAGAGGACCTCTACCAAGTATGTTCAAATCATGGCCCCTGGATCAAAAATAGCCCCGCCACAGTGGTCACATGTTTTACATAGAGTTATATAGGAAAAACTTTAAAAAATTTCTTTTCAGATACCACAAGGCCTAGAGTTTAGATATTTGGTGAACAGCATTTTCCAGTAGACCTCTACCGAGTTTGTTCAAATCATAGCCCCCGGGTCATAAAAGGTCCCGCCCCAGGGGTCACATGTTTTACATTGAGTTATATAGGACAACTTTAAAATTCTTCTCTTCAGATACCACAAGGCCTAGAGTTAAGATATTTGGTCCATTGTCCATTAGACCTCTACCAAGTTTGTTCAAATCATAGCCCCTGGGTAAAAAAAGGCCCCGCCTCAGGGGTCACATGTTTTACATAGAGTTATATAGGAAAAGTTTCAGAAACCACAAGGCCTAGAGTTTAGATATTTGGTTTGCCGCATTGTCTAGTCGACCTCTACCAAGTTTGTCCAAATCATGACCCTGGGCTCAAAACTGGCCCCACTGGTTGGTAATTTGATTTTACACAAGGATTTATATAAGGAAAACTTTGAAAATCTGTTGCTCTGAAACACCAAGGGCTATACCTTCAATTGTTCGTTGGAACCCCGCCCTTCTGATGGAGACATATTGTTTTTGCCTTGTGCATGGCTGTCTGTTTGTCTGTCTGTCTTTCACACTTCGTTTCCTTTCAATAACTTGAGTACCAGTTGACCCAAAGCCTTCTAACTTCACAGGGTTATTTCCCTTATTGAGAACAAAAAATCCCTTTTGTGTTTTGGGTAAGTAGGTCAAAGGTCAAGGTCAGAGGGATCTCTAGAGTGAAAACCGTTTCCCCTCAATAACAGGATTACCATTTCACCAAGAGCCTCCAAACTTCATAGGATGATTGCCTTTACTAAATAGAAGAACCATATTGTTTTTGGGACTAGTATGTCAAAGGTCAGGTCCACAGGGACCTATAGAGTGAAAACTATTTCTAAAGAGTAACTGTAGTACCATTACACCCAGAGCCTTCAAACTTCATAGGATGATTTTCTTTACTCAGTAAAATAACCCAATCATTTTTGGGTCAGTAGTTCAAAAGTCAAGGTCACAGGGACCTGTAAAGTGAAAACTATTTCTTCTCAGTAACTGGAGTATCATTACACCTAGAACCTTCAAACTTTATTAGCTCACCTGAGCCTTTGGCTCATGGTGAGCTATTGTGACCGGACTTGGTCCGCCGTCCGTCGTCCGTCAACAATTTCATTCAAACGACATCTCCTCTGAAACCTTGGGCCAAATTTGATGAAACTTGCCTGGGATGTTCCTTGCATGAAGCTTTACCAAAGTTGTTCAAAGAATTCATCAAGAACTTTGGTTGCTATGGCAACTTAACGGAAAAACTTTGAAAATCTTCTTGTCTGAAACCACAAGGCCCTGAACCTTAAGATTTGGTATGTAGCATTGTCTAGTGGACTTCTATGAAGTTTGTTCAAATTATACACCTGGGGTCAAATTTGGCCCTGCCCCGGGGGTCATTTGATTTTACATATGCTTATATAGTCTTCTTGTCTGAAACCACAAGGCCCTGAGATTTAAGATTTGGTATGAAACAAGCTTTATCAAGCTTTTTCGAATAATTAGATTAGGTTAAAGGTCACAGAGGCTAAAAATAGGTTTATATACTGTACCTCATAGAGCCTTCATTTAAAGACCAATATCTTTGATATTCGGTATATAAAATCCTTGCATGGACATCTACCCATGGGCAGGATTTTAGGTCACTGGGTCAAGGTCACCATAGCTTATGATGGATATTTCTACTTTCTGACATAGAGCCTTTATTTATTGACTGATATTTTACACATTTATATTTACATTACTTACATATTTTCAATTAAAACATGAAATACTGCTTAACTGCAAACCTACAGCCAAAATACTCAGGTGAGCGATCTAGGACCATCAAGGCCCTCTTGAAGGGTAATTATATTAGAAGAACCCTATTGTTTTTGGGGTCTGTATGTCAAAGTCACTGGGACCTGTAGAGTAAAACTATTTCTGCTAAAATTATTTGAGTACCATTACACTCGGAGTCTTCAAACTTATTGCAAACTTATTCAAACTTGCACCCATAAAAACCAATAACGATATTTGTAACATGGGCAATGAGACTCAGGTGAGCGATTTAGGGCCATGATGGCCCTCTTGTTACTATATACTTTGGTAAAAAATAACATAACCTTGTCCACAAGTGATAAATGCCATGACTGTAACTGACCTTTTGAATCATGCTACAATGAAAAAATCTCGTCGCATTGAAAAACTATAATCATGATAATTGCAAGTGTATAAAAATTATTTTTGAATGCAGTGATTCTCAGTATTCAAATAACAATAGAATTTTGTTGAATGGAGTTGTACTTTTCTGTTTGCTCTGTCATTCTTACAACTTATGTGCAAATAGCAACATTAAGGTTGAAACTGAAAAAATAAATGTTTTAAATCACTGTGATATGCTTACAAGTGCATTTGAAGGTAAAACAAAACAAGAAATCGATAGAACCGATGGATGCTCCCCGAATAAATGCCAATTCCAAAAGGTCTATTGTTTAATATGTATTTGTTTTAAATATAAAAAATATCAAAGGGCAATAACTCCTAAACTATGCAAAATAGAGTTATGGTTCTTGCACGCTGCACCTCTCCTCATAGAGATCTATCTACCAATAAAGTTTCATGTTAATATCTCTTATGCTTTGTGAGATATGCCCCGGACAAAAAATAAGTATGAGAAATTTCAAAAGGCAATAACTCAAAAACTAATAAAGCAAGAGTTATGGTTCTTGTGCAATGCACTGCTCATCAATGAGATCTATCTACGTATAAAGTTTCAAGTTGATAACTCTTATGCTTTGTGAGATATGCCCCGGACAAAAAATAAGTATGAGAAATTTCAAAGGGCAATTACTCAAAAACTAATAAAGCAGGAGATTTGGTTTTTGTGCACTGCACTGCTCCTTAATGAAATCTAACTACCTACGAAGTTTGGTTTTGATATCTCTCATAGTTTTTGTGTTATGCTCCGGACAAAATTATGATGGACGGACAAAGCGGCAACTACATGCTCGCCCTCCGGGGAGCATAAAAATCAAGTCATGTGTACGCACTGTGCAATATTCATCTCTGGGAGTTTGAAGGTGACCTCAAATTTCATCACGCATATGATGTTAAGTTCTTATTTTCAGTATTTATTTAACAAAGTAGCTTTATGTCTGTACAGTGTATAAGAATTAAAGACCTTTCTGCATGTTAACCACATTTTGCAGGACTGCCTAAACATATAGTTCATTTTAGAAAAAAAAAGTTTACCCATTAATTAATTTATATTGGCCTTAATCTTATCAATTATTTATTTACGAAATTAATATAGTGTCAGCATGGTATTACAATTATAAGAACTGCCTGAGGCTAGGTGTTTGTACTGTCATAACAAAGTGGTGTCACTTTCAGTGACTTGTGAAAGGAAAAATCTATTGTCATAATTGCTTAAAGACATAATTATTATTATCGAAAAACTAATTATTCTGTACTGGTAATTGCTACATTAAGTATTGCAATCTTTAGTCCAGGTAGAAGGTATAAGTTTCTTCATGAAAATATATCAAAACCTGTAATCAGGACCACTTTTTAACAAAAGCAGGCTTTGAAAGTTCTATTGTTTATTATCACTCTAAAGTAATGCTTTATTAAATGCTAATGCTACCTCAAATAATGGTAATTATGCCTCCGAACATATAGTTTTTGAACTGTCAGTCCGTCAGTCAGTCCGTCCGAAAACTTGAACATTGGCCATAACTTCCTTATTAGTAAGTAGATTTACTTCATACTTGGACACAACACCCCTTTGGACAAGACCTTCCCACTGACCTATACATGTTGGACCCTTGACCCCTGAATGACCTTCACCTTGAAGATCCGATAGTCCGAAAACTTTAACATTTGGTCATAACTTCCACATTAGTAAGAGGATATACTTCATACTTGGACACAACACCCCTTTGGACAAGACCTTCCCACTGACCTATATTTGTTTGACGTTGACCCCAGAAAGACTGGTTCTCAGCTCAAAGGTCAAAGCACCACTTCGGGGGCATAGTCATCTTACAGTGACAGTTCTTCTTTTATGTATTACTTTTGAAAATATCAGTAGTGCTAATGCTAATTTAATGCCCATTTTTGTCACTTTTAATGCACTGTTTTTTCAAATAATGCTACCCAACCCTGAATATAAGTGCAATTATAGATGCTTAATAGGCAGCAGACCCCTGAGTATTTATGCTAACAAGTCGTTTCTCTTCAATCAAAAATATTATTACAGCGAACAAAAATGTTGCCATCAGTACATTAGTTTTGAACAATTGGTGTTTGAATTTCAGTGCTTTAAATTTCTTTTAGCAATAAAATTGCAGTAACGTTTTATCCTTTATGCAGAAATTATTTCACAGAAATAAATGGAACTGTAACTTAACCTTATACAAGACAACATGTATCTGCGTATAAATATCGAAATGAAAATTTCATGTAGAAATGGGCAAAATGGAGATTTTAAAAAATAGAATACTGATATTAATCATTTTTAAAGACATGCTGATTAGAATATGAACAAAGATAATGTGTTGTTAATATTATTTTGAGTTTTCAGATTAGATATCAACGAAAAATATATTCGGAAAATGTCACTTTGACCCATGCTATTTCTATTGCGAAATGATGATAATCGACAGCAAAATGGAGAAAAGAAATAAGTATATACTCTAATAACAATGGTATTTCAAATGTATGAAAGTCACTAATGATAACATATAATGATTTCAGTTGGGAATTCAACATTTTATTAGAAAAGTTGCCGTTGATTTTCCTCATTCCGCCATAACATGAGGTTGAAAACAGTGACATTTTTCGTACATACACTTTAAATCTTTATTTTGCCCATTTCGCCATGAAATCTTCATTTCCTGTTAATACCAACCGTGCATCTGGTCCCTATGAAAATTAAAACATGGGCTGTCTTCATAAAGGTTTCATATGAAACTTACTCAGAGAAAGAATCACTTCAAATCAAATCACAGAGGTATTATTCTTTGCAGATTGCTATATCATACTGGCTGACAAATCGTTACAGTGGTTCGTACACGAATGACTTCTACAAGTACGATTCTCTCATCGGTGAGGAAAATGGGATCTTTAGTACTGGCGTCAATTCAAAGCCAGGTACTGCCTGAGAAGTATTCACTCTTTTTAATTTCAGCCTATTTGTACTGAATGATTTAGGTCAGTTGCAACGCGTGTTTACCAGTACTATATAAGACGCTCTCAAAACTACTAGTCAAGGTGGAGGTAATCACTATATGACGGAAAGAGAGCCATTTATATTTAATCTTGTCACTGTGGCAGAATTTCCTTAAAAACTGTGCGACATCAGTTTGACAAAAGTGTCTGAATCGCAAATAAGGAAAAGCTTTTAAACTATCAATATCTTTTGATAAATACAATAACTCTTTAAAGAATTGTCGTACTAAATTAAATGTTTTCTTGTCTATAGGTCTCTTTTATGGAAATGACTTGAAGTATGTGGCGATCTCTTTCGGTACAACAATACAGGCCATGCTCCTCGGGTACACGGAAGGAGATGCTATTATGGAAAGCTGGGAAGATTTCCTAAACAGAGAGGTTTATATTTAGGTTATCTCAGGTGGGGGAGGGGGGTTCTTCGACACTTTGGGAAATATAGTGTTCTGCTTTATACTACCAGCGTTATTTTGCGGAAAGTGTAGGCTACAGGCGTAGTTTGTAATACCAGTTTAAGTAAATCCTTTTTATTTTATATCAAGTTTGTGTTAGGAAGCGGGAATTAAATTACGCTCCTTCAGCAGCTATGTGAATATACTGCCGTAGAAAGTGAAACATTCGACCGATGCGCAGGAGAGTAGGATTAAATGAGATCTGTTGAACTTACTATAAACCTCAAACAATTTCAAGATAGAAAGATCACAGCGTAAAAATAGAAATTATGCCTGATGTATTTGTTATTGTGTCTAGGTTGTCTTTCAATAGATCTGTTTATAATTGTTAGCTAATTCATTCATATTCTTATTCTGTATATTTTTGAAGCTCATATCTCAAATGTCGGTCAAATTTATTTGTTCTTTCGATCTATTCATTTTTATATTAATTCAGTTTCTTATATCCATGTTTAATTTAGATTGAAAAGATGCCGAAAGAGTTGAAAACCGGATTTCAGACGTCCTCTCATGAGCGTTGGGTGTGGATCACCCGACAGAGGGTAAAATTTGTAAACATGTTTTGATCTACTTTTTTCAACAGGTGCCATTTTTTTAAAAACGTCATGGTTTGCAAATATCCCATCAAGTTTGTTTCGTATGCTTTGTTATTGATGTTGAGTGTAAAATAAAAAGATACTGTGATTTCATTTGTTGTAGCCGATTAATGTAAGTATGTTACAAGAATTTTATGATAATCGTCCACATAGATAAATTTAGCGCCAAAATTATTCACTAGTATGTCCCATCTCATATGAATTTTTATTTTTTTTCCGTTTTCATGAACTATTTATAAGCAATAAATATTTCAGAAGAGTACAATGTTTCTTTCCAATTTAAAGGGTTGTTCTAGAAGAGCAGAAATACATTAAAATAACATGTCTAAGCTCACAAAACAAACAACTTCCTGTTTTAAAAGTTTGCGCAGCACCATTGAAGAGTAAGGAATATATCATATTCATTTAAAATCTCATCGTCGGTAACCCCTTGTACATATTCCGCACAACTACATTATGAACCGTGGGATAATTGACTGCTGATTATTCGTTTTCATGAATATTTATTAGCAAAGGGATGTAACTCTTCGTCGAATGAGATGCCGTATTACAAATAGACACTCTTCAGTGTGGATAGTAAGCAAAATGACAAGTTACTTAAAATAGACGTATTTTCCAGGATTTAAACATAGACGCGGAAGTCAAATTGTAACAAGTAATTTCATTGGCTGAGATTCCGCAAAGGAAATCTTACGGGAACCAATGAAAGTAGGTAATGAATTATTCATGAGTACGAAATTTTACCAGCCAATTGTCCTACGGTAGATAAATAGAGTGAAACGGAATGGATCGAACGTGGGTTTCCGACGATGTTAAAATCTTTGATTCATTCCTATTTTTTGAAAGTTGCCGCATTTTTTTATGTAAGAGTATTAAACAAATACGGATTTCTTTTCATCGGCATTCTTTTTTTTTTTTTGATAGGGCTATAAAAATACGTAAGTATTAGAATTTCTTGTAATTGACTGATTTTACTTTCAGCTGCTGGTGGAAAACGCCATCTACGGTATAGCTATAGGACTGAGTCTAGCTTTGGTCATCTTGATCGCTGCTACTGGAAACCTTATAACAGGCATGTTGGCGACGTTGTCTCTGTGCTGCTGTACAGCCTGTGTTATCGGCGTCATTGTATTAGGCGGCTGGAAACTTGGGGTAATTAATCAAGTTTTGTTATTACGTCATTAAGTACTTATTCTATACATCTACTGTGTATTTTAATTAGGGTGCAGCTGAGTCAAACAAACCATGGGTGTTGGGGACAGGGTTGTATCAGTTAACTTTCCTCGCTGAAACAGCGATGCATTCACTTGCTAGAATGATGGTTTTTATGACAAATACAAGTTTTGTACAAAAAATGCGTGCAGTGCATTTTTCTAGTTGGTGCTTTTAAACTGTCTCTTTTCTGTTTGAAAACCGGTGAATAGCAGGCAATGAGCTTGTCTAAATAAAAGTTAAATGATTGGAATTTAACTTTTCTTATTTGTAGGTGCCTGTTCTAATAATGATTCATCAATATTGTTGACAGTCATTAAACTTTCCAAGATGACATTGTATAACTTAATAGATTTATTGAATTATTATAGTCACAAAGACATTTTTCAGATGATCGAAGCGATGAACATGTGTATGGTAGTGGGATTATCTGTAGACTATGTTGTACATTTGGCAGAAGGATATACACTCTCGCTGCATCACGATCGACTGTCACGTGTTCGAGATATGCTAGACTTAATGGCTGTATCCGTACTTTTCGGCGCCTTTACAACGTTGGGGGCATCACTGTTTATGTTTTTCACTGTGATTGCTTTCTTTTCTCAGTTTGGAATATTTCTGTTTTCAACTATAGGATTTTCGTTACTTTTTTCTATGGGTCTGTTTACAACACTTCTTGGAATTGTAGGACCCGAGGGAGACACCGGAAATATTGTAGCAATATGTAAACGTATTTGGTGCTCCAAGAACATGAGACATTGCGGGAAAAAGAGAGACAGACGTTACGACATGAGATAAGTTTTCATTACATAAGCTCGACTATGCAGAGTAAGTCGAGGTATTCTACTCACCCTGGCGTCGGTGTCGGCGTCGGTGTCATGGATATCACATCTAGGTCAAGGTTTTGTTTGCAAGTAGCTATCATGTATATATATGTTATTAACCAGCAAGGCTTACTGATTTAATACTTCACTTATGTCTTAAGGGGCATTAAACAAACTAGTTAGATAACTCTTGACCAAATTTTAGGGAAATTATGGCCGTATTTTAATACGAAATCTTGGTTTAAAGTTTTGCATGCAGTAAACTAGCATACTTATTTCTCAGAAATCATTAATGGGATTGACTTGAAACCAACAAAAGATGTGAAGGCACATCCGACCTCCAAGTAAAATAACTCTTGACAGAATTTATTTTAAATATTACCAATTTAATAATTTTGGTTAAGGTTTTGCGTGCTAAAAAGAACTGTAACAGTTTTGCATATTCTATACTGTGTTGCATATATCTTATAAGCAACTATAATAATTGTTTACATACTTCACTAAGGTCTTCAAAAAGGTCATGAAAAAGCAAGCAAGATAACTCTTGACCAAATTTAATGCAAATTATTATCACCGTTTTTTGACTTGGAAATTATGATTAAATTTTGTCTGGAACCCACTGTCATGCCTATATCTTAGAAATCAATCATGATAATTATACCTCCTGCAAGGAAGTTGTTTAATACTACTATACCGGAATTAGCTTTTCCGTCTGTTTGTCTGTCCGTCCGTCTGTTTTTAGACACAATTGTCTTCAGACCATAAATTGCTCACATTACTATCTACCTGCATGAAAAAACTAACACATGTACTTCAACCCAATCAAATCAAGGATGATCCCTATTGATTTTGAGGTCAAACCATAAAAGGTCAAGGTGACAATGCCTGGAAATAGGGAAACTGTTTGGGGAATATAACTCGCTTTTTTTAGCTCCTACCTGCATGAAAACTTACTCATGGATTTCAACCTCATCAAAGATGGTACTTCGGGGGTAAAATTGTCACAGGTCAGGATTACAGTACGCTTTCTTCATCACCTTTCTACATAGACATCTGGACTTGTTCCACATCAAGGATGATTATAATTACTTAAAAATTGCGGTCAAAGGTCTTGATCAAGATTTTTTTTCATCACAGTGTTTCCTATATTTTTCACAAGCAGCTTTCAACTAATGAACTGCAAGCGTGCTTTCTTGCAGACAGCTCTTGTAAGGTATCTTGTATTAACGTTCTTCAGGAACTTAGTCTCAGGTCTCCCATATTGTCCGTCTGTCTTTCTGTCTGTTTATCTGTCTTGGGAAAGTTAGTTTTAAGTCACTGATGAACATTTCATACATTAAGTATTCGTTGCAAGTACTCTTGTCAATTTAAATGGGAAAAACTTAAGCTATATTTGTGTTAAGTGTAGATTTCGGCATAGGCGTCAGAGATGTCAAACCTAGGTTGAGGTTTGTTTGCCTGTTACTATCATGCATATATCTTATTAACCAGCAAGGCTTACTGATTTAATTCTTCACTAATGACTTTAGAGGCATTAAACAGATCAGTTAGATAACTCTTTGACTAAATTTTAGGCAAATTATGGCCTTTTTATTTAGAAATCGTGGTTAAAAGTTCTGCATGCAGTAAACTATCCTTCTTAATTAAATTTGCATATTATTTTACTATGTTGCAAATATCTTACAAGCAACTATGATAACTGTTTAAATACTTCACTAAGATCTTCAAAAGGGGCATGAAAAAGCAAACAAGATAACTCTTGACCAAAATTTATCCAAATTATTATGACCCTTTCTTGACTTGGAAATTTTTATTAAAAGTTGTATGAAATCCACTGCTGTTTATATATCAGCCATGATTATTATACCGCCTGCAATGAAGTTATTTTAGAATACCTGGAATTAGCTTTTCCGTCTGTCTGTGTGTCTGTCTGCGTGTATTGTCCGTCTGTCCATCTTTTTATTCTTAGACACAATTGTTTCCAGACTATATATTGCTCACATTCCCATCTACCTGCCTAAAAAAACTAACATATACTTCAACCCAATAAAATTAACATAAAGATTGAGGTCACAATGCCTGGAAATAGGGAAACTGTTTGGGGAACATAACTCGCTTTTTTTAGCTCCTACCTGCATGAAAACTTACTCATGGACTTCAACCTTATCAAAGATGGTACTTTCGACTTCGGGGGTCAAACTGTCACAGGTCAGAGTTACAGTACGTAGGCATAAGAAATCAGTTTTTCAGATCATAAATTGCTTTCTTCATCATCTTTCTACATGGACATCTGGACTTGTTCCACATGAAGGATGGTTATACTTACTTAAAAATTGCGGTCAAAGGTCTTGGTCAAGGATATATTTTCATCACAGTGTTTCCTATATATTTCATAAGCAGCTTTAAACTAATGAACTGCAAGCGTGCTTTCTTGCAGACAGCTCTTGTAAGGTATCTTGTATTAACGTTCTTCAGGAACTTAGTCTCAGGTCTCCCATATTGTCCGTCTGTCTTTCTGTCTGTTTATCTGTCTTGGGAAAGTTAGTTTTAAGTCACTGGTGAACATTTCATACATTAAGTATTCGTTGCAAGTACTCTTGTCAATTTAAATGGGAAAAACGTAGGCTAGATTTGTTTTAATTGTAGTTTTCTCGCCACTGAAAATCTTCTTGTAATAAAAACTCAATGCCCCATTTACCTTCTGGTATCGGAACTGTATCATCTTTAAAAATCTACATAAATATGTTTCCAGCCTTTGTTGTCTTGAGTTATAATTTGAATTGTGTTCTTCGTGTTTTAAGTTCTTCTTCTTCTAAGTTTTCATTACATAAGCTCGACTATGCGAAGTGAGTCGAGGTATTCTACTCACTCGGGTGTCGTCATCGGCGTCAGAGATGTCAACCCTAGGCTGAGGTTTGTTTGCCTGTTACTATCATGCATATATCTTATTAACCAGCAAGGCTTACTGATTTAATTCTTCACTAATGACTTTAGAGGCATTAAACAAATCAGTTAGATAACTCTTTGACTAAATTTTAGGCAAATTATGGCCTTTTTTATTTAGAAATCGTGGTTAAAAGTTCTGCATGCAGTAAACTATCCTTCTTAATTAAATTTGCATATTATTTACTATGTTGCATGTATCTTACAAGCAACTATGATAACTGTTTAAATACTTCACTAAGATCTTCAAAAGGGGCATGAAAAAGCAAACAAGATAACTCTTGACCAAAATTCATGCAAATTATTATGACGCTTTCTTGACTTGGAAATTTTTATTAAATGATGTATGAAAACCACTGTTGTTTATATATCAGCCATGATTATTATACCTCCTGCAATGAAGTTATTTTAGAATACTGGAATTAGCTTTTCCGTCTGTCTGTGTGTCTGTCTGCGTTATTGTCCGTCTGTCCATCTTTTTGTTCTTAGACACAATTGTTTCCAGACTATATATCGCTCACATTCCCATCTACCTGCGTAGAAAAACTAACATATACTTTAACCCAATAAAACTTACATAAAAGATTGAGGTCACAATGCCTGGAAATAGGGTAACCGTTTGGGGAACATAGCTCGCTTTCTTTAGCTCCTACCTGCATGAAAACTTACTCATGGACTTCAACCTTATCAAGGATGATCACTTTTGATTTGGAAGTCAAACTGTCACAAGTAATGGTCACAGTAGATAGACATAAGAAATTAGTTTTCAGATTATAAATTGCTTTCTTTATCATCTTCCTACATGGAAACTTGCACCCGTACTTGCCCCACAATTGCTTTTGGTGTCAAAGGTCTTGGTTACAGTAATAGAAATTTCTTATCACAGTGTTACCTTTATATTTCACAAGGAGCTTTAAACTGATGTGCTGCGAATAAACAAGCGTGCTGTCTAACGGACAGCTCTATATGGTATCTTGCCTTACAGTTCTTAAGGAACTAAGTCTCAGTCTTCCATCTTTATCGGTTTGTTTGTCTGATCGCATCAAACTTCTTATACAGATTCTAAAGTTACTTAAACTATCTGTTCATTACAGCTTTTAACAGTTATGGCCCTTTGTCAATTATTCAATGTAAATACATTCATTAGTGAAACAACATTTTTCAATTTGAACGCAATTTGTTTTAAAATACCCAAAGTATTTTCATCAGTACTCATACACAGTAACCGTTGTAGTACACACTAGCACCTGATTTATAGTACAAACCCGATTTATGGGAACAAAAACTGTTGTTTAGAAAATTGAATGGTTTGATGAAGGGTTTTAATACATTCGAATTTCTCTGCATATTACAAAACTGCTTAGAACTACGATTTTGAAACCGAAAAAGGTGATCGGGCACGCTTACGCTGTCCGTTGCTTTGCAACTGTGGTGATAAACCTTCTTGTTAATTGTTTATGTTGTATTCCATATGAAATAATATAGAAAAGAATAAAAATTGGCGAAAGTTCCTTTATTGCATCTTCGTGATATAAAATGATCTTTTTGTACAAAGAGCAAGCGGAGTATTCAAAAGTTTTGACAATTGTACAGTGTTACCCCGCTGGACAATTCATTTGGAGGCCCCTTTAGGGTGACCTTGTTTATAATGAGAACTGATATACAAGGTATTATACATGCATCGCATATACAAGGACGTACACAAATAGTCAGACAAATGTTACAGCAATTCATACCAAAAGGACAATACAATAATACGAACAGTTCTGAAGCTTAAATTAAATCGCAGTAGATATAAAATATTTGGCAGACTGAACTTGGAATGTTGTTACAATAGGAGATTATATAAATATAGCATGTTACGAGGTGTTCCATAAATTCGCGGAATTCCCTTCTAAAGACCTTATTTTTCAATCAGATTACACGAAAATAATTGTACAAGTAATTTGGCACATATTATATGATATTTTAAAATGGGTTTTTATTTTCCTCAACTTACCGAAGTTTCAGTGGTATCTATAGCGACTTGAAGCACGCTATTTTTTCATACATTTCAAATGCACTCTGTTGAACAATCAAACTTCAGGCAATTTAAGCGGGAAAGCATCTGACGTATGCGTCACGTCTCGACGTAATTTCCTGTAATTTTGAAGAAGTTTTGTTGAACGGTAACCTCCCAGCAGCTTTTTATCGCCATGACTTCGTGAATCACTTGACGTCAACGGACGATATTGAGTACGTTTCGTTGTTAAATTTCATGTTGGATCAAAATTATCTTCAGTGAAAAGACTTAATCAGATTAAAAATTCAGATACATTTCCAACGTGTGGAAAAACACTTGTGTACATATGACGTGAGCAATTTAGGGTCTTTGATGACACCCCCAGGTCGTCTGACATCCACCTTGACTGTTAGAAACACAGAATTAGTGAAGGAACTGAAAGACACGGATAGGAGGCTTGCGGTGCGAAACATTGCAGGGAAGCTGTCTCTAACTCCTACATCCGTATATAGAATTCTAACTAACTAGAAAGTGTGTGGCCACAGGTGGTAACTACGGCGAGAAATTAAACCGCACCCTTCAATTTGACGTTAAGGTGACGACAGCGTGCTTCAAGTACTACACAGCACTCTTGCTCAATGTTCCATTTAAAATCAATTGTTTCATGTATCACTATAATATTTGCTCTGTAAGTCAGCAATAACTGCATGCATCGCAAAATGTATTCTTTTATATAAAAATTAAAGGTTGAAGAGATAGAGGAATTCCGCGAATTTATAAAACAGACTCGTATATACATATTTTGTGCTAATTGTTTGCAATTTTAACATCAGGGCCGGATCCAGGAATTTCTGACTGGGGGTCTTGGGGAAAGGTACGGAAGGGGGTAACCCCTTGCGTGTGTGTGTGGGGGGGGGTGGTTGGGGGCCTCCCCCAAGAAATTTTTCTGAAAAGGTGGAGTAAATGGCTCTTTTGGTGCATTTTAGGCGCAAAAATATAATGAAATTTGTGTGAGAATTTAAAAAAAATATACTGTTATTCTTTGAAATGTTCAACTAAACCAAAAAACAAAATACGGTATGACAAGTTTTTACTTGTTATGCCCCTGAAGGGAGGCATATAGTAATCACACTGTCTGTCCGGCCGGCCGTACGTCCGTTCATACATTCGTCCGTCTGTACTGTAAAATCTCCAAAACCGCTTGAGGGATTTCATTGAAACTTTACAGGAATGTTTGTCACCAAGCCTAGCTGTTCATATCGTCAGGAGATTCCGCTCGATTTATTTTTGGCAGAGTTATGGGCACTAAGTCATTTTTCACTCTGACTTCTATATTAAAATCTTGTCCACGCTTCATCTCCAAAACCACTGGAGGATTTCATTGAAACTACATAGGAATGTTTGTCACCAAACCTAGCTGTGCATATAGTCAGGCGTTTCTGGTCGGATTATTTTTGGCAGTGTAATGGGCCCTTAGTAATTTTTTACTATAACTTCTATATTAAAATCTTTTCCAAGCTACATCTCTAAAACCGCTTGGGGGATTTTATTATATGTAAAACATCAGTAGAGGTTGGTAATAAAACAATATTGTTCGTATTCAAGGTCCAAACTCACAGCTTTCTATTTCATTGAATAATTATGTCTTCAACCTTCATATAAGAATCTGAAGCAGAAAAGCATTACTTTACCATTTACCTTCAGTTCATGCTCTATTTTTTGTCTGATCTCTTTTCCACATTCATATTAAATTATATATTTACACCAGTTTTATTTTAAAACTACATTTCGGAGGCATTGTCAATTTCCAGTGACAGCTCTTGTTTTATTTAATATTTATAAAGTCCTCTGAAACAAATAATTTATCAATAAATTAATTGGCATAACAAATAACAATGTCATCACAATATCATCAAAATCATACCATAATCATTCCTCAGAATCATACTTATTCATTAAAATCAATAAAGAACCATCACAAAATCAGTCATCATTACCATCAACATAGTTGTGAGGATTTGATATTGCCCACAAAACAGATAGTCGTTCCATACTTTTTTACAAATAGCCAAATTTAAATCAATATCAAAGTGAGTCATCTATGCCAAAAAATCAAAACTGTTGAACAATGATCATTATAAAAATCAAAATGCCACTTTATGGAATCTAAGGTACTACAGGAAACAGTGAAAAGTCTGCCCCATCAATGATCATGGTCAGCAGACGCTCATTCAACAACTTTATCAAATACGTCAAGGTTAATAGACGCTTGAAAACTATACATCATGATCAGTCTGGAGAACTCTCGGATAATCCGTGCCACCGAATATTCGGTACATTGTATAATATACACGGTTATAATGTTGCGAGCTCGTTATCAGATGTTACGTAATATTCCATGACCGTAGCAAATTGAAAGGTTGACTGTTTTTCTGTTACGATGTGAAAAGAGGTGAAAAAATCAGCTGAGGGGGTGGGGGGGGGGGGGTTGGGCTTGCGCCCCCGTGCCTGAACATGAAATTGGTATAGTTGTACATAGTCAGAATTGTAAAAGAAAATGGGGATAGTAACAATTCTACTTCTTTCTCAGATAGCTTTTAATATGACCAAAGCATTCTTAACACGAAACGAAACAGCTAGGTTGTCGTCATGGAATATTAGAGAAAAAATCGCTTTGTTATAACTATCTGCTATGATAACATTAACATTTTCACATTTAATTTTACAGACAAGATTATTATGTATATAGATATTCACACTGTACTTTTTTTTATTATCATTAAGTATTTGTAGAAGTGTTCCAGACGTCAACCTTCATTTATTCTTCATAGAAGAACAATATTCTTATCCTGAGTGCCATTATGTATGGCTACTTACACACTATACAAACATAAAATTACAAAAATTGCGATATGTTACCTCAGGCCTTCTTTGTAGAATATTAAAGGCATAAGGCTACCAGTAATTACGAAATACTTAAATATACGTGTATCACATTATGCTGTGTTATATAGAACGAGTAATAATTATAATTTGAATAATTGTAAATATATATATATATATATATGTGTGTGTGTGTGTGTGTGTGTCTGTGTGTCTGTATGTGTTACGTATAGATCACTGATAAAATTTCATACATAAGTATTAGTTGCAAGTATTGTAGTTGTCAATTCAAATCGGAAAATCTTAGGTCATATTTGTATTGATTTGTAGATATCTCACCGTTGGAAGTGTTCTTGTAATAACAGCTCAATGCCCCATTTACCTTCTGGTATCGGAAATTTATTATCTTTACTAAGATCTACATAAATATGTTTGCAGCCTTTGTTGTTTTGAGTTATAATTTGAATTGTGTTCTTCGTGTTATAAAATAACCTTTTCGTACAAAGAGGTAGCGGAATACAAGTGTATGTTGTTATGTTGTCTCCCTGGATAATAGGTTGTACATCCCGTGTGGACTTCTTAGCTTTTAAAACGATGATAGATCTTAGCAGTTTTCTTATGTTATTTGTACGTTTTTTTATTTCATGTTTTAGATCTCTTTGTTTTGCTAAATGTTCAAATTAAATTTTAGATGTGCATTTTTCCCACTTTATATTTCCTTGGTAAATCATTGTACACTGCAGATACCTTTTATGCCAATCAGGGCGGATGTTATGTAATATTATATTTATATACAAAATTATTTGTATTGTAAAGCACAAATTACTTTAAATATATATTTACTTACTTTGTTCACTTATTTGTTTAATGTTTGTTCCATTGAAAATGACTGTTTTGAGGCTTCAATGTATAATAAATTCCGAAAAGCAAACAAACCTTACATTAGTTGAGTATCTGGTATGTTGTGCAAAATTTCATCAAATTTTGTGAGCAGTATTCTTTTCCAGGGTTTCATGTATTGCTACAGATGTTACATAAGCAAGGCCAATTTTAGCACAGAGTTGCTCAAGTAATCTATTGTGATTGCTTAATATATATGCAACAATTTCTTGAAAAAGCATCTGTGAAACTACTAAGACCAATTTGACGAAACTTGCTGGGTATGTTAGTGGCATGAACATATTAAAATAAGGATGTCAACGGATAAACAGATACGTCTCTAGATATTCGGCTAGTTTATCTAATGAATATTTGGTCCATCGGTATTGTATGTAGGCTACACATTTACGAGGTCAATACGCTGATCCTACATTAAAAAAAAACAGCTACATTATTATTGTGTAAAATGTTATGCATGAACCAGCCAGTTAACAAATGATATTTGCTGTACTAAGCAGTTAACAAATGATATTTGCTGTACTAAGCAATTAACAAATGATAGTTGCTGTACTATTAAGCAGTTAACAAATGATAGTTGCTGTACTAAGCAGTTAACAAATGATATTTGCTGTACTAAGCAGTTAACAAAATTAGATTATCGGATGTCTCTGATATCTTTATAAGAAAAAAAAACGACGTAAGGTCGGTCATTATGGTAGCTAGCTCTAATGTATGTTAAGATTAATTTTTTAAAAAAATGTTTAGCTTATGTGATACTGCAAGACGTTAAAATTCTGTGATATGATGAGTTTACAAATTCTGCTATAGAGCATGGATACAGTTTCTCCTACAATGTCTAGTTTTTAAAGATCAAGTTGCATAGTAATCGTCAATAAAGTCTGAGTTTTGAGTTGTACCCATTAACAAGTACGAACAAAAGTACGAAACAAATGTTGTATTTTCAGAAATCGGTGTAAATTTTGATGATTCTAAGAATAAGGTTTGTTCTCATTATAATAAACTTTTGTTTTACTGCCACAGCATGAATAATTATGTTACAGTAGATATATTACTGAAAATTAAACTCATACCAGAAGAATTGACTTGTTTATAAGTTGCCATCTTTCAAGAAACATGTTAATTTATACGAGCCATAAGGCAATTTGTACATTCATTTTTACGGTGAGCTGTTAAGAAAGTTGACTGTCTGTCGTCTGTCATCAACGACATCTCCTCTTAAACTTCTGTGCTTATTTTCACCAAGCTAAAAATCACAGGAGTGTTCTTCAGTTGGTCGTTTTAAGACTGTCGGCAAAGCTTAGAGTCTGTAATACCGCAAATCAGGCATCAAGACACACGTCCACTTTGACATCGGTTAATTCAGGTTATTGTTTGCTTTGTCGTTTCTACATAATTATGCTCGGTTGAAACAAGGATCGTGTCTTTAGAAAAGAAATACACAGCTGATTTTTAAAGGCATTTTAAGAGCCGTACAAAAGCTTCATATTGTTGTTTCAAGTTTACTAGTTCTTTTAACCAGGAAGATGCATTTTACTCGTAAACAAAAAATCATTCAGTCACGATATATTTCCAGATTTACCTTAGTGACACAAATGACACAAAAGTCAACAAAGTTTAATTTTTTATAATTGTATTGTACGGAATACCGTTAGGGCATCGCATTATCGCACTGTCGCCATTCCATTATCGCACTATTCGCATTGTCGCCCTCTGGATTATAACGTCTAACCATTATGGCCCTAACGGTATTCCGTAGTATTGCAGGTCAAAATAGTAGTGCGATTTAGAAACTCATCTGTTTTGCAAGTGAAGAAACATTTTACAAACTGAATGTTTGATATTTCAAAACAAATACATTAAAAAAGACTCAAATATATTTAAACAAAGAAACAGCCAGAAATTATCGGTCACTTTAAAAAGATAACACACCTATTGTCATGACAGGCTGAGGATATATGCCCCTTAAACTTAGAATTTTCTTTAAAAATTGTAATATTTTACTATACTTCTTTATTTCTTGAGAGATTCTTAGAGTTTTGATATCTGGTGTTAGCAATGTCTAGTAGACCTCTACCATGTTGGTTCAAATTATGATCCCAAGGTCAGTAATTGGCCCGGCCTTGTGGTTAGGAAAAACTTCGAAAATTTTCTAAAGCCACTTGACACAGAGCTTTGTTATTTGATGTGAGGCATCCTCTAGTAGACCTCTAACAAGATTGTTCATATTATGTCCCTGGGGTGAAAGTTAGCCCCACCCCAGGGGACACTTGGTTTGGCATAGACTTATGTAGCAAAAAAGCTTTTAATAGGATGGCACAAAGCCTAGACATTAACTATTTACTCACATTGGATGGGAAGGTACTTCCCTACCCACCCTGCATTGGACCCCCTGACTCTACCAGACCCCATCCTCCACCCGCCAAAGATATCCTTCTTCATTTTACTTTGTTTTTTAATGTATTGGTAACCCCCGCCCCCCCCCCCCCAAAAAAAAAAAAAAAAAAATAAATAAATAAATAAATAAATAAAAAATATATGCATAGGAGCTTGCCCAGCCATCGCTCCCCCCCCCTCCCTGCTCTCATTTATTTTTACTCTTTTCCAAAAAAAAATAAAGAAAAAAATCCTTTTTGTCTCTTTTTCTGGGATGAATAGGTACTTACAAATTCTTTTCCATTTCCTTATTATGCTTTTTTTGGATGGGTAGGTACTTGCAAGTTTTTTTGGCCACAATGCATATAGTTTGTCTAGTATCTAGAAACAGTGTCCGAAAACTGAGTTACCATATTTTGCACACATTTTCTGGCAAACTGTTGCACTTAACAAAAATTACTAACTGCAAATAACACAAAATTCATGAGAAAAACAGATACGACGACGGTTTTCTCTGTAAAACATTTTTATTCCTTTATCTACGATTTTCAAATAAACTCGCACTTAACGAACAGCCCGTGCTTCTTCATGGTGTAAAACGATCCTGATCGTTAGCCGAGAATGTGTTCTGCATCTGACCCAGTTTAAAATAAACGGCACATTAAATGCGGATCAAAATATTTGGCGATTTCTGAAACAGTAAAGGACATTTAATACATAAAAGTAATCCAATCTCGCGCACATGGGTGACACTCCTGGACAGTTTAGTTATTCTAGGTTGGGGATATTGGTTCAAAATACTGTTTTGTTTTAACCATACATTAATACCTGGAATACGGTATACGTAAAGCCTCTTAATATTCCCATTTACCAATTATTTTTCCATTTACCAGTTAATTTTCCATTTACCCATTAATTTTCCATTCACCCAGTAAACATCGGAATAATTTAAGGTATTTGAAACCTAACAATTACTATTCCAAGCTATGTTCAAATGCTGGATTAATCCTGTTACAAACATCACTGAACTACTTACATTGAATTAAGTAAGTGAGTGAGTGAGTTAGTGAGTGAGTTACTGCCTTTTCATGTACCGTCTGTCCTATGCTTATTTTGGAGATAAGCAATTGTTTATATATATTCATTATTTTCAAATAGCATACCAAAAAGAAGTAAAATTTAAAAGCTGTATTGATCATTTTCAGTGTACATACATTAACTTTAAAAAAACCACACATATTGACGCCGCGCTCATGCGTGGCAATAATAACACCTCTTTTGAAAAAAAAAAAATATTGAATGGCTAACAAAACTAATGCATTCTAAAACTCAGATGAACGACAAATTACCATTATCACTGGTTTATATGCAAGGTTTCTTTTTATCGATTAATACGTTTACGAACTGTTGTCACGTTCTGCGTTGCTTCGAAACTCTCTGTGCGATATTGATATTGAAAAACAAGGAATCGTGTACTACATTGTGACCTTAACAGTACGCTGGATTACAAGATTACTTTACCCGTTTAGTGTAACCATACTGTGATTAGCGAGGCTTGACGTAGCTTTATGGCGGATATGTTACAGTATGACTTGCATTTATGACCTGAATCACAACTGAGTACGCTTAGAAATAAGTTTGGTTAATAATCTTATAAATTCATTTTATTGGAAATATTTTTATGTAATATCAAGCAGTTCAAGTAACGTTTGGAGCAATGGAGATAGACTGGACCGCCGAACAGGCGGATGCGCGTGCAGAATTCGAGGCGCTGGAACGTCAGCAGGCGAGACGGGACGCTGAACCATTCTTACTGTGTAAACTCATTACACGCTGGCCAGTTAAATCTTTTAGTAAGTTAGATTATTTGCTATAATTTCATAAGGTAAAATCTGTTGGTGATTAGACTAGTTTTTAGCCTTCCATCTTACCTCTGTGATTGATATAATTCTACATGATGAAAGAGAATTTCAGTAATTCAATTGTGTAGTCAACAATCATAACTTGTTTGTTTGAATGCATTTGTCAAGGTCACAGTAAGTCCCTAAGGCGAAGAGTTATTAACCTCTCTAATCTCTGTGTCTTGTAAAAATGAGTTGGAAACGAGAACCAACCTTACATTTTAAAAGGGAAACATTTTACGTCTACGCGCCGGCTTACGGAATATTGGTGTCTAGTACTTGTCTTTCGTAGAAACGATGGTTAGGTACAGTGCCTGCCTGATATGACCTTGACTGTTAGAGGGCGTTCAACTCAATTAAACCAATCCAGTATTGTCTCTTGTAGCTTTAACTACAAACCACAGCGCACTAAACAAAATATTTGATTTAACCACGAAACATTAATGTATAGAATATCTATGCGTGAATTTTGTCCGCTTGCTAGGCCGCAGGTTTGAATAAAAATAAAGCCCTTTACTACATTTTTACATAAGAATTAAGAATTTAGATAGGCTATGTATGAAAAGATATTCAACAGTTAAACAATATTAAATAGATAGTTTTTTTTCACAAGTAAAAACGAGGTATTTTCTTTCTCTCTTTCTTTCCCATTCTTTCATATTTGTTCTCATTCTTTCTTCATTTTCTGCATATACGTTACATATATACATATAATACATATATCTCACTATACGTAATTCGGGGCTGTTGAAGCTGAGATGAGATATAACACACTAGTCTCAAAGTCCCTTTAAATCTAATTAAAAATTAATTTACAGGTTGAATTTTTTAGGAAATTTACCTGTCAGATTCTTCAACCCCTCCCCCCCACCCCCGTCCCGCGCCTTGTCCCCCTCCCCCAACAATATCTCAAAGTAAACATAAATAGCTCATTCGCTCGTTCGATAGGTCAATATCACGAGTGATAGAGTTCATGCTTAAATACTGGTAAATGATACGAAAAAAATTAATTCGTCAGAACATATTTATTTACATTTAGCATACATGTATGTTTATAGCAATTACTACACAGAATGCAAACAGCGAAACAGTGAACAGGTTTGCATAAAGGCATACAATGTCGCATATAAAATTGTGTGAATAGTAATAATTGCTACATGTTTAAATTTAAATTGCCAAGGAGTTAGCAAGATTGTACTGTATCAGTTCTCTCTAATTTGGATTTTTTTTATAAGACGAGTAAGGAAAAATTGAAATTCAATTTCTACAAGATTGATATGATATTATATTCAAAGTTTAAAGATTATTATACAAATCAAAAACCCACAGAGGGCATATAGAAACCCTGCCGTCCGTTCGTCTGTTCGTCCGTCCGTCTGTGTAAAATTCGTGTCCGCTCTGTAACTGTACTATTTTGTAAAGGAATTTCATCTAACTTGCCATACGTTTTCATCACATAAAAAGACCCATGTTTCTAAGGTCATGGTCAGAAATTTTGTCCAAGTAAAATAGGATACTACCAAACTTTCAATGTCGTGTCCGCTATGGCACATCAAAATATTCTTAAATAACTTGGCACAAATACTCTCAAGCTAGAGTTCATGTCTCGCAAACTGTCCGTCTCTCTGTCTGTCCGTCTTCTACACCACCAAATGATATAAAATACTGCCTATCTGCGTTTTTGTGTCAGCTCTGTTGCTCATGGGTACATTACAGGATTTAATGGAAATATGGCACAAAATAACTTGGCATAGATGTTCACCATATAGCGGAAATATGTCGCAAACTGTCCAGACTCCTGTCTGTCTGTCTGTATGTATGTGTATGCGCGCGTGCGTGCTGCGTGTGCGTGTCGTGCGTAATCATCAAATAATATTTGAAAAATACAAATTTACTACTTAAAGTTCTGTCAAGGATTACTGAACAGATTGATTGCATCTCTGAATTTATTTTCACTCTCATTTTTTCTTCATAAGTCAGAAAACTAGTGTAATATCAACATAAATGTTATATAATCTGGTCGACTTCCTTTTGGAAATGAAAAAAAATCTTAAAACTTTTGGGACTTTTAGTATTTCTTTAAACCACCAGTGTTTTATACTATATGAAATATGTGTAAATGTTGTTTTTTAATGCCATTTCGACCTCATACATACATATGTAACCTGATATAATAAATATATATCTAGGTATACTTGAATAACATATCAAAGGTTTAATTTTAGTGCTACATAGCTTTACGTTGAGGTCTATTTCACAATAATTATCAGAGGTTTTTTCACTCTTCTTTTCACACCAATAGTTATAATAGTAAAAGCTTATATATCTTTTTAAGATTTGATAATAAAATGTGGTATTCTGTATTTAATATGCTATTAAAAAGAACTGGTATAGTAGGCCACGTAAGATTTAACAATAAAAAGTGCATCCTGTTTTGTAGAAATCCGAGAGTTGATGTGTTCTTAGTTTTACCGCTCTAATTATTTTGTGTAATAGATATTTGTAATACTACCCCTATAATCGCGACAGAGTTTTGTGAAAACGTGACCACCATCTTGATGATTTATGTTTTATTTTATTTATTGCTTTTTTTGTATTTTTTAAATTGGGAAAGAGGTCTGTTACATTTTTAATCCGATAGGAACGTATTTTGAAAAAATATCAAGCCGCTTCAAATTAATTTAAAACCACTTTTTTTTAAGGACAACTGATAAACAACGTGTCGAAGTTTGCAACTATTTATTTTGTTAAATCAACTGTCAGAGCATCATGTCGAAGTTTTCAGTCACATTTTTTGTTAAGTTGACTTATAAGCAAATGACCGAAGTTTACAAACACATTTGTTTGTTAATTCAGCTTACAAGCAAAGAGCCGGTTTGCTATATTTTCTTTAGCTGAATCAACTTACAAGCAGCTTACGAAATTTTGCAGTCACATTTTCAGTTCGTCAACTTACAAGCAACTTATCAAATTTTGCAGTCACATTTTCAGTACGTCAACTTTCTAGCAGCTTACCACATTTTGCAGTCACATTATCAGTACGTCAACTTACAAGCAGCTTACCAAATTTTGCAGTCACATTTTCAGTACGTCAACTTATAAGCAGCTTACAAAATTTTGCATTCAAATTTTCAGTTCGTCAACTTACAAGCAGCTTACGAAATTTTGCAGTCACATTTTCAGTTCGTCAACTTACAAGCAACTTACCAAACTTTGCAGTCACATTTTCAGTTCGTCAACTTACAAGCAGCTTACCAAATTTTGCAGTCACATTTTCAGTACGTCAACTAACAAGCAGCTTGCCAATTTTGCAGTCACATTTTCAGTACGTCAACGTACAAGCAACTTACCAAATTTTGCAGTCACATTTTCAGTACGTCAACTTATAAGCAGCTTACCAAATTTTGCAGTCACTTTTTTATTACGTCAACTTACAAGCAACTTACCAACTGTTGCAGTCACATTTTCAGTACGTCAACTGATAAGCAGCTTACCAAATTTTGCAGTCACATTTTCAGTACGTCAACTTACAAGCAGCTTGCCAATTTTGCAGTCACATTTTCAGTTCGTCAACTTACAAGTAGCTTGCCGATTTTGCAGTCACATTTTCAATACTAAGCTCACAAGCAGCTTGCTAAATTTTGCAGTCACATTTTCATTACGTCAACTTACAAGCAACTTACCAAATGTTGCAGTTACATTTTCAGTACGTCAACTTATAAGCAGATTACCACATTTTGCAGTCACATTTTCAGTTCGTCAACTTACAAGTATCTTGCCAATTTTGCAGTCACATTTTCAGTTCGTCAACTTACAAGCAACTTACGAAATTTTGCAGTCACATTTTCAGTTCGTCAACTTACAAGCAGCTTACCAAATTTTGCAGTCACATTTTCAGTACGTCAACTTACAAGCAGCTTATTAAATTTTGCAGTCACATTTTCAGTTGGTAAACTTACAAGCAACTTATTAAATTTTGCAGTCACATTTTCAGTACGTCAACTAACAAGCAGCTTACCAAATTTGCAGTCACATTTTCAGTTCGTCAACTTACAAGCAGCTTACAAAATTTTGCAGTCACATTTTCAGTACGTCAACTTACAAGCAGCTTACCAAATTTTGCTGTCACATTTTCAGTTCGTATACTAACATGCAGCTTGCCAATTTTGCAGCCACAATTTCTGTTCGTCAACTTACAAGCAACTTACCAAGTTTTACAGTCACATTTTCAGTTCGTTAACTTACAAGCAGCTTACTAAATTTTTGCTGTCACATTTTCAGTTCGTCAACTTACAAGCAGCTTACCAAATTTTGCAGTCACATTTTCAGTTCGTCAACTTACAACCAACTTATTAAATTTTGCAGTCACATTTTCAGTACGTCAACTGACAAGCAGCTTACCAAATTTTGCAGTCACATTTTCAGTTCGTCAATTTACAAGCCGCTTACCAAATTTTGCAGTCACATTTTCAGTACGTCAACTTACAAGCAGCTAACCAAATTTTGCAGTCACATTTTCAGTTCGTCAACTTACAAGCAACTTACAAAATTTTGCAGTCACATTTTCAGTTCGTCGACTTACAAGCAGCTTACCAAATTTTGCAGTCACATTTTCAGTTCGTCAACTTACAAGCAACTTATTAAATTTGCAGTCACATTTTCAGTACGTCAACTTACAAGCAGCTTACCAAATTTTGCAGTCACATTTTCTGTTCGTCAACTAACAAGCAGCTTACCAAATTTTGCAGTCACATTTTCAGTACGTCAACTTACAAGCAGCTTACCAAATTTTGCAGTCACATTTTCTGTTCATCAACTAACAAGCAGCTTACCAAATTTTGCAGTCACATTTCCAGTACGTCAACTTACAAGCAGCTAACCAAATTTTGCAGTCACATTTTTAGTTCGTCAACTTACAAGCAACTTATTAAATTTTGCAGTCACATTTACAGTACGTCAACTTACAAGCAGCTTGCCAATTTTGCAGTCACATTTTCAGTTCGTCAGCTTACAAGCAACTTAACAAATATTGCAGTCACATTTTCGGTACGTCAACTAACAAGCAGCTTGCCAATTTTGCAGTCACATTTTCAGTACGTCAACGTACAAGCAACTTACCAAATTTTGCAGTCACATTTTCAGTACGTCAACTTACAAGCAGCTTACTAAATTTTGCTGTCACATTTTCAGTTCGTCAAATTACAAGCAACTTATTAAATTTTGAAGTCACATTTTCAGTACGTCAACGTACAAGCAGCTTACTAAATTTTGCAGTCACATTTTCAGTTCGTCGACTTACAAGCAGCTTGCAAAATTTTGCAGTCACATTTCCAGTTCGTCAACATTACAAGCACCTTTCCAATTTTGCTGTCACATTTTCAGTTCGTCAACTTACAAGCAACTTACCAAATTTTGCAGTCACATTTTCAGTTCGTCAACTTACAAGCAGCTTACCAAATTTTGCAGTCACATTTTCAGTTGGTCAACTTACAAGCAACTTATTAAATTTTGCAGTCACATTTTCAGTACGTCAACTTACAAGCAGCTTACCAAATTTTGCAGTCACATTTTCAGTTCGTAAACTTACAAGCAGCCTGCCAATTTTGCTGTCACATTTTCAGTTCGTCAACTTACAAGCAACTTACCAAATTTTGCAGTCACATTTTCAGTTCGTCGACTTACAAGCAACTTACCAAGTTTTGCAGTCACATTTTCAGTTCGTCAACTTACAAGCAGCTTGCCAATTTTGCTGTCACATTTTCAGTTCGTCAACTTACAAGCAACTTACCAAATTTTGCAGTCACATTTTCAGTTCGTCGACTTACAAGCAGCTTACCAAATTTTGCAGTAACATTTTCAATAATTCAGCTCACAAACAGCTTGCCAATTTTTCAGTCACAACTTCAGTTCGTCAACTTACAAGCAGCTAACCAAATTTTGCAGTCACATTTTCAGTTCGTCAACTTACAAGCAGCTTACCAAATTTTGCAGTCACATTTTCAGTTGGTCAACTTACAAGCAACTTATTAAATTTTGCAGTCACGTTTTCAGTACGTCAACTTACAAGCAGCTTACCAAATTATGCAGTCACATTTTCAGTTCGTCAACTTACAAGCAACTTACCAAATTTTGCTGTCACATTTTCAGTTCGTCAACTTACAAGCAGCTTACCAAATTTTGCAGTCACATTTTCAGTTCGTCAACTTACAAGCAACTTACCAAATTTTGCAGTCTCATTTTCAGTACGTCAACTTACAAGCAACTTACCAAATTTTGCAGTCACATTTTCAGTTCGTCAACTTACAAGCAGCTTACCAAATTTTGCAGTCACATTTTCAGAACGTCAACTTACAAGCAGCTTACCAAATTTTGCTGTCACATTTTCAGTTTGTCAACTTACAAGCAACTTATTAAATTTTGCAGTCACATTTTCAGTACGTCAACTTACAAGCAGCTTACCAAATTTTGCAGTCACATTTTCAGTTCGTCAACTTACAAGCAGCTTGCCAATTTTGCAGCCACATTTTCAGTTCGTCAACTTACAAGCAACTTACCAAGTTTTGCAGTCACATTTTCAGTTCGTCAGCTTACAAGCAGCTTTCCAATTTTGCTGTCACATTTTCAGTTCGTCAACTTACAAGCAACTTACCAAATTTTGCAGTCACATTTTCAGTTCGTCGACTTACAAGCAGCTTACCAAATTTTGCAGTCACATTTTCAGTTCGTCAACTTACAAGCAGCTTGCCAATTTTGCAGTCACATTTTCAGTTCGTCAACTTACAAGCAACTTACCAAATTTTGCAGTCCATTTCATTTCGTCAACTTACAAGCAACTTACCAAGTTTTGCAGTCACATTTTCAGTTCGTCAACTTACAAGCAGCTTGCCAATTTTGCTGTCACATTTTCAGTTCGTCAACTTACAAGCAACTTACCAAATTTTGCAGTAACTTTTTCATTACGTCAACTTACAAGCAACTTACCAAATGTTGCAGTCACATTTTCAGTACGTCAACTTACAAGCAGCTTACCATATTTTGCAGTCACATTTTCAGTTCGTCAACTAACAAGCAGCTTACCAAATTTTGCAGTTACATTTTCAGTTCGTCAACTTACAAGCAGCTTGCCAATTTTGCAGTCATATTTTCAGTTCGTAAACTTACAAGCAACTTACCAAATTTTGAAGTCACATTTCCAATACTCAGCTCACAAGCAGCTTGCCAATTTTGCAGTTACATTTTCAGTTCGTCAACTTACAAGCAACTTACCAATTTTGCAGTCACATTTTCAGTTCGTCAACTTACAAGCAACTTACCAAAATTTTCAGTCACATTTTCAGTACGTCAACTCACAAGCAGCTTACCAAATTTTGCAGTCACATTTTCAGTTCGTCAACTAACAAGCAACTTACCAAATTTTGCAGTCACATTTTCAGTACGTCAATGTACAAGCAACTTACCAAATTTTGCAGTCACATTTTCAATAATTCAGCTCACAAACAGCTTACCAAATTTTGCATTCACATTTTCAGTTCGTCAACTTACAAGCAACTTGCCAATTTTGCATTCACATTTTCAGTTCGTCAACTTACAAGCAACTTTCCAAATTTTGCAGTCACATTTTCAGTACGTCAACTGACAAGCAGCTTACCAAATTTTGCAGTCACTTTTTCAGTTCGTCAACTTACAAGCAGCTTGCCAGTTTTCAGTCACATTTTCAGTTCGTTTACTTACAAGCAACTTACCAAATTTTGCAGTCACATTTTCAGTACGTCAGCTTAGAAGCATCTTGCCAATTTTGCAGTCACATTTTCAGTTCGTCAACTTACAAGCAGCTTGCCGATTTTGCAGTCACATTTTCAATACTTCAGCTCACAAGCAGCTTGCCAAATTTTGCAGTCACCTTTTCATTACGTCAACTGACAAGCAACGAAACCGTTGTATCTCGTTTTTGATAAATCAACATGTAACGTGCCGAAGTTTTTTTATAGTCTACTTAGAGGCAAAGTGCCGGTTTGCGGTTACATTTTTGATAAATAAACTGAAAACAAAGTGCCGAAATGCATGACCCCACAACTAATCCGTGGTTTAATAATGAGTGTAGTAGCCCAATGCGAGAATAAACTTCAAACATATGTAAGAAATGGGTTTTTAGGACGAAAACAAACGATTGTATATATTTACGCCTACAAAATATAATTAGATAGATACAGAAAACTACATACAAATCTACAGAGAGTAAACAATTTTAGCAGAAATGGGACGAGTGTATCTTAACCAGTTTTGGAAGAAAGTAAAAGAAAAAAATACTGAACAAGAAAAATGAAGTTCATACGTAATATTTCGAAACTATTTACTCATTTCAAAACATTATATAGTTCCGACAATACAATAAATGACGGTTATAAACTTATAATACTGATTCATTTACTAGCATATACGACGCAGAGCTTGATAGCAACATAACCTTTCATGAACTAAAATGTGCCGGGTATTCTCAAAATGATTATAAAAGCAGCGGTGTTGATACTATTTTTGTAGAAATCTACAAACATTCTTTTGAAGTTGCTTTGCCTTTTTTGTTAGCATCGTTCAACATAATACTTCGCGAAGATTATTACCTGGATTCGTTCGGGCATAGGAATCATAGTGCCTGTCTATAAGGGGTGGGGGGAATAGGGGGGGGGGGATTATAAGGGAAATAGGGGAATTGCACTTATAAATATTATTGCAAAAATATTTTCCCAAATAATATTGAATAGATTGAAAAAATGGTCAGTTAAATATAAAAAAGGTTATTGAAAACCAGTATAGTTTTCAGAAAGGAAAGTCAACTAGTGACTGTATATTTCTTTTGCATTCTATTATTGCTAAGACAGTCAAAAAAAATGTTTCTGCGTTTATAGATTACAAAGTAGAGAGATCTTACCTATAACAAAAAAAATATTGAAAGAAAATGTAACTTCAAATCATATCCAAGCGATAAAAATATGTACAGTGTCATAAAATGATTCCGTCCATGTTCGACTCATAGTAAAACAAGGAGATACGAGTTCTAGACAGCTGTTTCTACTCTTCGTAAATTTATGACATTTTACCAAATATGAACGACAATATTGATGGGTTATTCTAGCATAAAATCGCTTGTTTTTGCCCGTTAAGCCTATGTTTTAACGAGAGCAAAAAGGTGTGTTAACAAGGAAATTCTCGCGCTCACGCGCTGTTATTACCCGTTTTCAGTTATGCGCGTTACAGGGCCTTTGTAAATAATGGACGCTGATCCGTCGTTTTTGCGCCAAATCGGCAGTTTTTGTTACTTTGCAGGTCGGAACGTAGACGAAACATTATTAACATGATTATTGATCAAATCAATGGCTGGCCTTGTCCACATTATCTGATTAAATCCAGATCCTTCCAAATATCTTTAATCGACACTTTTTAAGTTTCAAGATGGCCGCTCAACAGGTTGAAACATGTTGACGTGTTGCCCGTAGAACGCATATTTAAAACACGTATCCATAATAACCTAAAACCGACTGTACTATTTTTTATTTATTTATTTCTTTTTTTCGCAAACATGTCTTTTCTTGATCACGGGCTCGGTCACCAACCATCCCTCGGGATTCTGCAGATGTTATAACACGAAAAAACGTGCGTTAACCCTATATTTACAACTGATAATGTAAATTTTTTTATTGTATTGTTTGCTGATGATACAGATCACCAGGATCGTTACAGTCTGTACTTAATGACTTACAATGCTATTGCAATAGATGAGGGCTAAAGTGTAACACGAGAAAGAACAAAATAATGATTTCTTCAACATAAGAGTTTTTTTTATAATAATTCCAAATTAAATGTAGTTAACTCATGCAAGTATTTGTGAATACAACTTTATAAGAACGGGAATTGGTCCAAGACACAAAAACACATAGCGCAAAACTCACTAGTTTCTTTTCATTATCTTTTGAGTTTTTAACCAACTTGAAGTTGAGCATGCAATGTAAATTCCTAGGGAAAGTTTCATGTGTAAGAAAATCTACAAATCTTGATGGTTTATGTAGAGAACTTGGACCGAAGTTTAGTTTTTGCAAAATTATGCCCATTTTTAGAGTTAAGTATTTCTTGGTTAACTCCCTGTACACCCAAATTACACCCCCCCCCCATTTTTACTTGCATTAGTTACCCACACCTACCCTCCTATCCTAGAACGAAACTATTTACTAACATGGGATGGGTAGGTAATTCCCCCACCCCTGTTACCACCACTTCCCCGGCCCCATTTTTTATTATTATTTTTAATACGTAGATACTTGACTCCCACCCCACCAGCCCACACCCCCATCAGACACCCCCTCCCCCCACAAAAAAGAGAGAGAGAAAAAAAATCGTGCATGAGTAACCCACAATCACCTCCCTAGCCAGAACTAAACTGTTTACTTACATAGGATGGTTGGTACTTTCAATCCCCCCCACCATCCACCCGGTTACCCCCAACTTTTTTTCATTACTTTTTTTAATATGTAGGTTCTTCACTCCCGCCCCACCAGCCCCCTACCCCATCAGATCCACCCCTACCGCCCCGAAAGAAATGCTGGAAATGAGTAACCTAACAAAAATCAATGAAAAATATCCGTAAAGAAACTCAAATTGTTAAAATATTGTAAATAATTAGGTTGAAACACGGTACAAGTCAGTTACCGAAATATACTTGTAGTTTCAAGTCTCTGAAAAATCAACATCAAAAATTTACAACAAAAAAATGTGACTGAGACAGCCGAAATAGGTAAGAAAATTGAAGTTACAATGTATAAAAAGAAACAAATACACGTTGCACATAAGTTGTAAATGCAACCAGTACACCAAGACACAGGTTCCATCAGTAGGAGCATTCTCTCAAGCTTATTGTCAGGACAAAAATGAGGATAGTCTGAAACGTGTAAATTGTTTTCGATAAAACTTATCTTAACATTCTTCAGAACAAAATTTTGTTTTGTATTTACAGTAGTAATAAAGTTCTTGTGAGAGCATTCCAAATTCTCAAGTACCTTGCCCATTAATCTTGTTTTGAATGAATCAGTATATTTAAATTCACTATCAAAATTTTTGAAATATGAATGCAGGCTCTAACTTCGGACCACTAATCCCTCAATTGGCCTGTTAATTGAAGTTTTTCAATGAGGAAAATTTGTTCAATAATATAGCAAACATACTCTAATTCTTGAACACAAGCTATCATGCGCCCACACATCAGCTTAACAGCTTTGTAATTTAATCCCATATGTCAGATAGCATTTCCCCCAAATCAAGTTTTAAAGATCTTTAAAAAAATGTAAATGACATTTTGACATTTCTGTTAATGTAGGCCCCAATTTGTGTTCTTATTACATAGTCTTTAGATTCAATAAAAGTTGGCCTGTTAAAAGGTGTGCATGGCTTTAGTTCTGTAGAAAAGAATAATCTGAAAAGTCATTATGTTTATCTCAATTTCAGCACTGGCTTTGCTCGGACATGTTGCAATGATCGGACTGTCTGGTATCCTTTACCTTACTGGGTACGACATCTTGCCTTTATTCCTAGATGATGTGCCAATGCGTCTGGTGAATGAACCTTGGGATGCCAGGTGGTTTGCTTGGAATGACAGAAATAAGTACGATGCGCATTACACTCGTGGAGGTGCCGGCTCGGGGTTTCGAACATCACATTCTTTATACAGCGCTTTAGATTTGTTTTATGAAAATTCTAAGGGCGGAAATATTTTTACCAAAGAGACTTTGTCGAAAATACAACAGTTTGAGGACGAGTTAGTGAAACTGAATAATTACGATAAATTCTGTAGGCTAGATGCTGAAACAAAAACATGTGTCAAACCGATGTCGATTCTTCGATATTTCGATGGAACCTTTGCTAATGTACACCCTGTTTTCAACGACAGCGATTTTGGAAACATAAAGGAAGTTCTTTACGAAGCCTATACAAACGAAGCAACAAGGGACGATTTCAGGTACTTTTTAGCGAAAACATTCAATGCATCAGAAGAGGAAGTGACGTCACCGCTTACGCGATCTCTTATATCGTTTGGAATACCGCATGAGCAGTTCAGTCTTACTGATTACAAAGCAGAAATGGAGAAATTCTCTGGGGAAATTATTGAACCCATTTTAGAAAAATACGAAACCGTGAGTGAGTTTAAATTATCTTATCGCTCGGAAGCCCTCTGGATGTATACTGCCAGAAACCAAGCAATGAAAGATGTACTATGGGCGGGAGCAAGTATGGGGTTTATTTTTCTCGTTATACTGGTCCACACTCGGTCACTATGGATAGCTGGATTTGGAATATTTAGTATATTTGCTAGCTTCTTTACCGGAAACTTGATATATAACCTAATCTTTCGGTTCGAATATATTGGCTATTTTCACATTTTGGCGCTATTTATTATCCTAGGAATTGGTGCCGACAATGTGTTTGTGTTCTATGATATATGGAGAAATACAGGATTTGAAGAATACAAGAGTATTGCTCATAGACTTTCAGACTGCTACAAAAGGTCAGTCTTAAGCATGCTGTTTACTTCTTTGACCACCGCAGTTGCTTTTCTTTGCAGCGCCATAACGCCTTTGCTAGGAACTAGATCATTTGGACTATTTTCGGCAATGGTAGTCATTGTGAACTATCTATCCGTAATCATCTATTTTCCAACAGTTGTTATCATGTATCACTTATATTTCGAAAATGCTACTTGGCCATGTGTTTATCCGTGCCAAAAAAGCGATAAAGAAGCAACATCTTACAGAGATGAAGAAGACATGGAATCACGTTCTACACCGGATTCTAGAGCGCCTGCAGACGACAGAGATCTTGGCAAAATAAACCCTGTGTACAATGCAGACGAGTTTAAAAGTCAAAGACGACATTGGTCATCGTATTTTGATTATCCTCTTCCTGCACTGCAGCGACCAACGTTGCACCATAATGGCAGCAATGCGACTCAGTTACATGTGCTAAGCGCACATAATCAGTATAACGACTTACCTTCACAGACTCCGGTAAAGGTCAATGGTACCAGAATGACCGGGAAGTCCACTGAACATATCGATGGACTAAAGTCAAATAAAAGCAGCGCATTGGAAAGTACGAGATCCAAACACAAGCTTAAAAAGAAGTCACCTTTCGTTCAGTTTTTCCGAAACTACTATTTCCGGTTTGTGACGAACAGATATGCAAGGTGGCTCATTATTCTATTTTTAGTTGGAGTTCTTGTATTTTTCGTCTACTATGCATCAAAGTTGAAGCCCGACAATGAACTGGTGAGTTATGTTTATTTCTATCTTAGACAAAGTACATTTTGTTTTTATTGTTTAATTTCATTAACTTAAGTTCGACGATAGTTCTTTCAAGCACTCATGGTTTCTTCATTCTGGAGTTTTAACTTAAGTAAATTTTAAAATTCTTGTGGAAGTCACAGCCAAACTTCCTTGTCGATATTCAAACTCGCTACCCTTAGGTTAGGATTTGGACGATGCATTGTATTTAAACTCAGGCAGTAGCCTAACATTTTCATTTTTGTCTCAGTAATTTTCTTTTAGATAAGTGTTTGTTTTTGCATCATTAGAAATCACTTCTAAAAACGGAACCATAAGGATATGATGTGACATGAGTTAGTATATTCATTTCAGATAAACATTTATTCATCGAGTTCATAAAAATGTTATTAAGCGAGCCGCTAGCGTAAATCTATACCACTGTCTCTACATATCTATGTCACGTTCGCAACGATATTTTTAGCTCACCTGAGCATATGCTTAAAGTAACCTTTTGTGATTGTCTTGTGTCCGATGCGTGTCTTCCTTTTTAATCTTTAAACAACACGTTCTCCTTAACTACTAGCTTAAAATTGATAAGATTTGGAAGGAATATACTTTGCATGAAGGTCTTAGAAGTGAATTCCGCTTAGAACTCTGCTTGCTAAGGAAAGGAAAAACTTTAAAACCTTCTTAACTGAAACCACAGGCATAGAACTTAGATATTTTGCAAACAGGTTCACATAGAGGTTTTCTACCACGATTGTTTAAGTTATGCTTCTTCGGTTATTAATGGCCGTGCCCCAAAGGTCGCGAATAGTCGACCATGTCGCCATAAAAGCTAGCTGATAGGCAAGAGTGTAGAAGTGTCATATTATAACTCTGCTAAATACACCTCCTCCTTCTCAGAATTTGACTTCGAATTCTTGGAGTACTAAATGTCTGTGGGACCTCATCACATACATCTACATTCGTGAGCTATATACATTCGGCATCATATGTAACCCGAAAATTCCACTTTCCCTGAGCTGGATTTGAACGCGCGTACCTACCATTACTAAGCAGTCACTCTACCATAAATGTTACTGATAGGCAAGGGAGTAGAAGTACTGTATAATACTCCTGCTAGACATCACCTATAGGTATTCTACAAAGATTGTTCAAATTATGACCATGGATTCATTTATGTCTCTCCCGCGGGAATCATTTTGATTTTACATAGGCTTTTATAGAGAAGACTTCAAAAAATCTTCTTGTCTGAAACCGCATGCCTTTGAGTTTAGATATCTTAAATGTTGCATTATCTAGAAGATATATATATCAAGTTTGTTCCAACTATGCCCCTGGGATAAAAATTTGCCCCGCTCCGGGAGTCCCATTTGTATAAAATAATTAATCTTTGAAAACCCTATAAGAAGCTCTAGACCTACGATATTTGGTATGTAGTATTGTTTAGTTGACTTCTACAAAGATTGTTCATATCATTTCCTTAGGATCAAAATTGACCCTGCCCAGGGTGCTTTGTTTTTACATTGAGTTGTTTCAAAGAAAATTGAAAATCTTCATGTCTGAAACTCTACGCCCTAGAGCTTAGATATTTTGTATGTAGCTTTGCCTAGTGAATATGTACCAAGTTTGTTCAAATTATGATCCTGGAATCAAAATTGGCCCGCCCCGGGGTCCTATTTGTATCAGATATAAGATCTTTGAAAATCTTCAATTCAGAAAATTTAGTTTTACTTCTGATGTTTGCTCAGCAGCAGATACACAGCCAAAGTACTCAGATGAGCGATCTAGGTCCATCATGTCCTCTTGTTTTGTTTTGTTATTTTCAGTTTAATATTCTTCCCGACGATCACCCGCTGGCGAAAGCGTATGAATATAGTTTGTACGGTTTTGTTGAAAATTTTGGACAAAGTTACGCTTTATTGTCGGTCCATTTTCTGTTCGGGGTCAAACCAAACGACATATCAGCTTGTCACTTCTCGGACCCCGTCTGTACAGGGCGACAAGGTTGGGATCCTGACTTCAACCCAAATACTGAGGACGCTCAGATAGCACTCATGGTACGCTTTCTTGTTCCTCCGTATTTAGTAAACATGAAGCTGTGAAAGTGAAAACAAGACATACATGTACTTTGTTTAGAATGCTAAAGCACAATATTTTAATATTAAACGAACCGAGTCATTAACGGTAGTAAAGAGTTCCTGGAGTTTCACAGAGTCTATCTTCCTTCTTAGAAGCACTCTAAGTATTTCTTATCATGCGATGAATTATCGTTTGTAGCAAAGCACTAACATTCTTTATGTTCTTTGGATATTGACTAAACTGTGTTATTTAAAAGCACTCTTCCATATAGATCATTTCCAAATGGTTTAAAACTTAGGTTCTGACGTCGAGTCGGTACAATATTTTGTCATAAATCACATGCTCCAAAAAAGAAAAATGTTTTAATAATGGATGTAATAATGTTGTAAAATTACTGCTTTTAAGTGAATTCGCGCTGTACATTTTGTATGTAAGAGAATTAGAAGTGTCTTATGATCGTACAAATTTTGTTTAGTGATCAAAATTAATCCCGCCCAGGGATCACTTGATTGTTTTAAATACTTGCACAGGAAAAAACTTAAAGATCTTCTTGTCAGAAAACCACTAGGTTTAGTGTTAGGATATTTGATGTGTAATATGGCTTAGTAAGGCCTCTATCAAATTTGTTTAAATCTTGGTCTTGGGGTCAAAATTGGTCCTGCCCCTGGGCTTAAAATAGGTTTATCAACTTTTCGTCAAAGAGCTTTCATTGTTTTACCAATATCTTATGTATTTAATATATAGGCACCTTGCATGAATCTCTGCCATTCATTGGGGTCAAGGTCAAGGTCACCGAGGCTAAAGTAATAGATTTTACTACTTTTTGTCATAAAGTCTTTATTTATTGATTAATATTTGAGAAATTTTGTATATAGAAACCTTACATAAGCCTCTACCATTAAATGGGGTTGAAGTCACCGAGGTCATCGAGGCCGAAAACGGATTTTTTCAACTTAACCGCATAGACCCTTCATTTATTATCTTAGATATTTGGTATGTAGGTACCTTAAAGTTTGAGGTTTGAGGTCACTGGGTCAAGGTCAGTGTCACCGAGGCTTATAAAAGCTTTTCCTACTTTCTGTTATAGAACCTGTATCTTTTGACTGATAATTTAGATATTTTGTTTGTAGGTACATTCCATGAACCCCTACGATTCACTGTGGTCAAGGTCAAATTCATCAAGGTTAAAAATAGTTTTCTACATTTTGTTATGGAGCTTTTTGTTTGTATTTGACCGATATCTCTAAGATATTTAGAATGTACCATGGACATCTGTCCTTGAGTTGAATTTAGGTAACTAGGGTCAAGGTCACCGAGGCTAAAAATCAAAATTTGCCCCACAGTAGGGGTGGCTTGGTTTTAAAGTAGCTGTAGTTGTACTTAGGTGAGCGATAAAAGGGCCATCATGGCTTTCTTGTTAACACAGAACCTGTGCAAGACACTACGGACATTACCAGAACAAAAAGCAGAAGAACTGCGCATACAGAAACACCCGATCACTGGAGAATACAACATCAAATGCTTCATGGACGATCTTCAGGCATTTCTGGAGGTATGATTTAGTTTAGACGTATGCTCATCAAACATAGTACTAGTCACAACAGGACAAACACGTCTGAGTATTAGAATGCTAATCCACCAAGTCATGGGAACATGACAATTTGAAAAGAAATGTTGCATTAACTATAAAATATTAAACTATAACTTCTTTAGCGATTTTATCATTTCTGTATACATACCTTGGATTTCATTCGATGGTAAATAAACCGAGGTCCCTAATATCGGGTTATATACAATGAACATTAAAAAAGCAAAGAGTGTGTCTTGAAATGTTTCTTTCAATTTCCCCAAATATTACAGCTGAACAAAGAATTGAGCAACAGATAAACCATGTAAATAACTCGAATAGATACACTATCGATAGTTTGCCATTTAATGTCTAGCTCTAACTGTATGTATGTTCAATTGTTTTTCTACAGGAGGAGTCAGATCTCACCGGGACAAACTGGAGTCTTCCGTTTACCAAAGAGAAGGCCATTAGATTTGCGGAGGCCAGACCGCAGTTCTATAACGCAAGCGTCCTCAGAGGAGATTTTAACAACCATCTAGAGGTAAGTCTTAGCGTAATTAACCTCTTATAAATATTTTTTTATCAAAGCTTACGCAATTACGTATTATATCTCCCCCCCCCCTGTTTCTTTTGTTTGGTGTTAAAAGACATTATCTTTAGATAACTGAATTATTATATTGTTGCTGAGGATGAAATCTAAACATGAACTAAACATGTATAAAAGTGCACTTAATGATAATTATGCTTAAATCAAAGCACAGCAGGCTCTGGAGTATTTCTGCTCACAAGTCGTTCCTCTCCATTCAAAATTATTGTCACAGCAAACAAAAATGTTCCCATTAATGCATTAGTTTTGAACAATTGGTATTTAAATTTCATCGATTTAAATTTCTTTTAGCAATAAAACTGTAGGCACGTTTGTTCGTATCACAGTATTCTTTCATTCAACTACAGCAGACGATGGACTTAAAGTATTCATCATCATGTAATACTAGTATACCAATGTTCTTAAAGGTCATGTGACACGGCTATTGCAACCTTGTCTATTCAAAATAATCATAATGTACTAATCAAAATGGTTTAACTGCGAACTTATAAAAATATTGCTTTTGATAAGAAAAGACGTGTTTTTGATGATCGGCTGTTTCCGTTTTGACATCGGTAATTTCCGCCGCAATTTTTGGCTGTAACGTAGATTTATCCCTATTGTACCAGGCAGTAGTGCAGAATTACACTGCTCATAACACATCCGTTTTTAAATGAAAAAAAATAACACTAAACCACAAGTGCAAGAAACACGATAAAAGCACACTTATAAAAATAACATGCTATAAATTGTAAATTAAATAAAATAACCTGATTACTTCTCGATTTTTATAAGTAAATTCAAACTTTGTGCCGGGAGAACGGGTTGTAATTTTACCTTAATAAATATTAATAGATATTCCATTTCTTCCATGTTGTGGTTCAATATAAAACTATTTACTCCACGTTTTTACATACTGCATAAAACCCTCCTCACTTGATGTTTGTAACGTCATAAACAAATTCTTTTTCATTTAAGTGTAGTAAAATTGAAGTGAATTTAGGTGATCTAATGTGTTAACGTTTGTTTCACTGGTATGGAAATTCACACTACAGTGTATATTCACGTTGGGATATTGTTTAAAAAATAATAATATGGCGTGTCCATCAAGTAGGAATTTGTGTCTGCTTATAAATTAATATCCAATGAAATGTCAAAGATCCATAAATCACGCCTTATACTGTGGGATTTATGCAAATTAACCTGCCCAAATGGAACCCTTGTATATTCTGCATAGCTGCCAAAACAAAGCGATTAACTTTTTCATGACCCAATCAATGATAAAGTTGGGACAAATAGCAAAATTTTATGGCAACTGATCTTACAAATTGATTGCATTACTTTTGACCAGTCACACTTGTGAAAACATTGTGTAATTGAGCTTGTTCCAATTAACATGTCTGAATGCTTTTTAGTTAAGAAGCTTCCATGCAGATACATATTTTAATTACACAATTAAATGTAATGGATCTATTTTTATGAAAATAAAAATCATTTGACTTCTAAAAGTGAACAAATTATTAAAAAAAAAAAAAAAAAAAAAACAATGTGTTTGTGTTATGATTTTGACATAGTTTTTAGGCTTCTTCATATTATTTGCTCTTTGATCATTATTGTTTTGTTTTCAGAAAAAAATGTAGAATGAATGAGCCTAAAAAAGATATGCATTTATAATGAAAAAAATCATAGATCTAGTCAAAGATTACTTACACGTACCTCAGGCAAAATATACCACAGACAAATAAGCAACACATCACGGTAAGGAGAATGTTTTTATTGAAAAAAAATCTCTCGATCAAGTCTTCCAACAAACTGCATCGGATAAAAGGAGCATGTTCAAAATCTTTTTGGATCAGTTACTTAAAAAATATCTCTTAGTCTAGATATTTTCACCGATGTATCTTTTAATTCTATAACCCTGGTTAAACTAGCCTCTATATAACGTTGCTCATTGGCTTCGTAATTCCATCAAAATTTCAAATTATTTATTTAAAAAATCGTCAGTGTATATTCATGATGTTAGCTTAACTTGTTCAAGTTTTTTTTTACTATATTCAGTCTACATTTTCGCTTTCCATCAAAATTTTAAAGTTATTGTTAACAATCCAGGTAGCTGTGTAAAGTGGCAAGGGATAAATGTACGACACTTCCGGTTTCGCTCGTGACAGATGCGCGCGACCAAGTTCGTAAAATATGGATTTTAACTTGCTATAAAAACATCTTTAAGATGAAAATTACCTGCGGAATTTTGTAAAACAATCATAGTTAGATATATATTTTTCGCTCACATGAAAATTTCGAGGTAAAAAATTCGTGTCACATGACCTTTAAGAAGATTTCTTAGAAAATAGATATAACATAAATGATTTCGAGTCCTTTAACCAGTTATATAAATGGTTCAGTAAATTAAATGTGTATGAAAACAAAATTACGTTTTATAAAATCAGACCACTACCTGAGAGAAAAATAAAATTGCTACGGACTGTAATCTGTTACCTTTGACAGGCTGCATCCTTCTTAGTTCTTCCACTAGTATGTGATGTGAAAAATGACAAGCCTAGCTAGCATAAGCTTCGAAAAACTGTTATCATGTATTGACTGCTCACACAGTGAATACTGCATGTCACAGAAGCAAACGGAACATTAATTCTTACAAGACAGCGTGCATCAATCTGTTCCTTATGAAAATTAGTCATTTAGTCATTAGGTTGTCTTCATAATGGTTTCATATGAAACTTAGTCAGAAAAGGAAACACTTCAAATCAAATTACATGAGTATTATTCTTTGCAGATTGCTATATCCTACTGGCTGACAAATCGTTACAGTGGGTCGTATACAGATGACTTCTACAAGTACGATTCCCTCATCGGTGAGGAGATGGGGACCTTTAGTACTGGCGTTAATTCAAATCCAGGTATTGTTTGAGATATATTCACTCTTTTTAATTTCAGTCTATTTGTACTGAATGATTTCAGGCACGTTTACAAAAATATATATTACGCTGTCAAAACACCAATCAAGATGGAGGTAATCACTATATGATGAAAAGAGAGCCATTTACATTAATGGTCGTCACGACATCAGTTTTGACAAAAATGTCTGAATCCTGATTTTTGCTTTCAAAAGTGTTTTGCACAAAATCAAAGTTTCAAGGCAAGAGTCTTTGATATCCAATAAGGACAAGCTTTCAAACTATCAATTTTCTCCTTATTTAATATGAAAAATCATTAAAAATAATTGTCGCACTAAATTACCTGCCTGCTTGTTTATAGGTATCTTTTATGGAAATAACTTGAAGTATGTGGCGATCTCCGTTGGTACAACCATACAGGCTATGCTCCTCGGGTACACGGAAGGAGACGCTATTATGGAAGGCTGGGAAGAATTCCTGAACAGAGAGGTTGCTATTTAGGTTATGTTATTTTGCAAAAAGTAGGCTACAGGCGTAATTTGTAATACCAGTGTAAGAAAATCCTTTTATTTTATATCAAGTCTGTGTTAGGAAGCGGGGATAAAATGATATATATTGATCTGACTATAATCCTCAAACAATATCAAGACAGAAAGATCAAAGTGTGAAAATACAAATCATGCCTGCTACATTTGTTTTTCTGACTAGCCTGTCAACTAAATCCTTTTTTAGCTCACCTGAGCACAAAGTGCTCAGGGTGAGCTTTTCTGATCGGTCTTTGTCCGTCGTCCGTCAGTCCGTCCGTCCGTCCGTCGTCAACTTTTCATTCAAACGACATCTCCTCTGAAACCAATGGGGCAAATTTAATGAAACTTGCCTGGGATGTTCCTTGCATGAAGCTCTACCAAGATTGTTCAAATGGTTCTGGTCCATTGTATTTCTGGTTCACTGGAGCTAAAAATAGATTTTATAAGTTGGATCTTTAAAAATCTTCTTCTCCGAAACCACAAGGCCTGGAGCTTTGATATTTGGTATGAAGCATCATCTAGTGGACCTCTACCAAGTATGTTCAAATTATGTCCCTGGGGACAAAACTGATCCCACCCCAGGGGTCAGTTGATTTTACATAGATTTATATAGGGAAAACTTGAAAATCTTCTTGTCAGAAACCACAAGGCCTAGAGTTAAGATATTTGGTATGTAGCATCGTCTAGTGGACCTCTACCAAGTTTGTTCAAATCATGGCCTCTGGGTCAAAAATAGTCCCGCCCCGGGGGTCACTTGTTTAACATAGAGTTATATAGGAAAATCTTTAAAAAATCTTTTTGTCAGAAACCGTAAGTTATAGAGCTTAGATATTTGGTGTGTAGCATTGTCTAGTGGACCTCTACCAAGTTTGTTCAAATCCTGTTCTCTGGATCAAAAATGGCCCCGCCCCAGGGGCCACTAGTTTTACATAGAGTTATATAAGAAAATCTAAAAAAAATCTTCTTGTCAGAAACCGTAAGTTATAGAGCTTAGATATTTGGTGTGTAGCATTGTCTAGTGGACCTCTACCAAGTTTGTTCAAATCCTGGCCTCTGGGTAAAAAATGACCCCGCCCCAGGGGCCACTAGTTTTACATAGAGTTATATAGGAAAATCTTAAAAAATCTTCTTGTCAGAAACCGTAAGTTATAGAGCTTAGATATTTGGTGTGTAGCATTTTCTAGTGAACCTCTACCAAGTTTGTTCAAATCCTGTCCTCTGGGTCAAAAATGGCCCCGCCCCAGGGGCCACTAGTTTTGAGTTATATAGGAAAATCTTAAAAAATCTTCTTGTCAGAAACCGTAAGTTATAGAGCTTAGATATTTGGTGTGAAGCTTTGTCTAGTGGACCTCTACCAAATTTGTTCAAATCCTGGCCTCTGAGTCAAAAATGGCCCCGCCCCAGGGGCCACTAGTTTTACATAGAGTTATATAAGAAAATCTAAAAAAAATCTTCTTGTCAGAAACCGTAAGTTATAGAGCTTAGATATTTGGTGTGTAGCATTGTCTAGTGGACCTCTACCAAGTTGTTAGAAAAATGTCCCTAGGATCACTATTGGCCCCGCCCGATGGGTCACAAGTTTTAAATAACAATATAGAAGAAAATCTTTAAAAATCTTCTTGTCTGAAACCACAAGACCTAGAATTTTAAAATTTGGCATGAAGCAAGCTTTATCAAGCTTTTTCAAATTATTGGATTAGGTTAAAGGTCACGGAGGCTAAAAGTATATTTATTTACTGTACCTCATAGAGCCTTCATTTATAGACCAATATCTTTGATATTCAGTATAGAGGTTCCTTGCATGGACCTCTACCCATGGGTAGGGTTTGAGGTCACTGGGTCAAGGTCAAGGTCACCATAGCTTATAATAGATATTTCTACTTTCTGTCATAGAGCCTTTATTTATTGACTGATATTTTACATATTTGGTTTGTAGGCACTTACATATTTTCAATTAAAAAATGAAATACTGCTTAACAGCAAACCTAAGTACTCAGGTAAGCGATCCAGGGCCATCATGGCCCTCTTGTTTACCTGTATATTTTAGCAGATCTTATTTGTGCTGTTTGAACATGTCGGTCTTTTATTTTTCAATCTATTCATTCTATTCAATTTTATAATAATTTAATTTCTTATATCCACGTTTAATTTAGATTGAAAAGATGCCGAAAGAGCTGAAAACTGGATTTCAGACGTCCTCTCATGAACGTTGGGTGTGGATTACCAGACAGAGGGTAAAATTTGTAAACCTGTTTTGAGTCTCTTTTTCATCGGGTTCCATATTTTTGTTAAAACGTCATGGTTTTTAAATATCAGCATACGCTTCCCTCAAGTTTGTTTCACAAGCTTTGTAATTTGATGTTTTTTCCAAAATAAAAAGAAACTGGCTGAGTCTGATTTCATGTAGCCGAATAATTTAGGCTGTTTAAAGAATTTATTGATAATCTTCTACATAGATAAATTTAGCGCCAAAATTATTTCCTAGTATTTCCCATCTCATATGAACTTTAAATCGTCCGTTTTCATGAATTATTTATTGCTCGGAGACAAATATTTAAGAAGAGTACAATGTTTGCTTCCAGTTTACAGTGTTGATCTAGAAAAGCAGATATATGTGAAAATAAAACTCACGACCAAGTTCACAATACAAACTACTTCCTGTTTGAAAAGTTTGCGCAGACACCACTGACGTCAGTTTCGAGTGAAAGTGTAAAGAATATACGAATATATTCATTTATTATCTGTGAACAATACTTATTTTTAGAAAGTTATTGCATTTTTCTTCGTTTGTGTATTAAATCATTTTTGGCGATACAAATACGGGACTTCAGTTCACCGGCATTCTCACATTTTTGACGGGGCTACGCAAAAGAACACATAAATTTCAGAATTTCTTCTTATTGACTGTTTTTATGCTCCCCAATTGGGGTGCATATAGTCGCATTCTTGTCCGTCTGTCCGTCCCGAAATTTTTTCCGGACAATTTCCCAACAACCACTGGCTTGAATTTACTAAAACTTCATAGGAAGCTTCACTGCCAAGATGAGCTGTGCATATTAGCAGACTGTTCCGGTTCAATGATTTTTCACAAAGTAATGCCCCTTTAATGCCCTTACAACTGACATTTTTGTCCGGACTATTTCTCAGCAACCACTGACTGGAATTCATCAAAACTTCATATGAAGGTTCACTACCAAGAGGAGGTATGCATATTACAGCCATGTTCCGGTTCAGTGATTTTTCACAAAGTTATGCCCCTTTGATGCTTTTTTAGTTGTAATTTCTGTCCGGACTATTTCTCAGCATCTATTAACTACAGTTCACTGAAACCCACTCGGAAGCTTCACTTCCAAGGTGTGCATATTACAGGCATGTTCCGGTTCAGTGATAAGTTATGCCCCTTTGATGCTTTTTTGGCTGTAATTTTTGTCCGGACTATTTCTCAGTAGCTATTAACTGCAATTCACTGAAACTCAACAGGAAGCTTCACTACTAAGAGGAGGTATGCATGATACTGACATGTTCCTGTTCAGTGATTTTTCACAAATTTATACCCCTTTGATGGTTTTTTAGCTGTAATTTTTTTGTCCGGACAATTTCTCAGCAACCATTGACTGGAATTCATTGAAACTAAATAGGAAACTTCACTACCAAGAGGAGGTGTCCATTTTACCGGCATGTTCCGGTTCAGTGATTTTCACAAGATTATGCCCCTTTGATGCTTTCTTTATGTAATTTTTGTCCGAACAATTTCTCAGCAAACATTGGCAGGAATTCATTGAAACTTGATAGGAGGCTTTACTACCAGTTGGAGCATATTAGAGACATGTTCCAGTTCAGCGATTTTTCACAAATTTATGCCCATTGAAGCCTTACCATCTGTGATCGTTTATCTGGAGCATAACTCCAAAGCTATTTAGGGGATTATAATGAAAGTGTACACAACGATAGAATGCAGTGATAGGAATCACAATATGCAAGAACAAAAGCTCTGTCAAGCTTACTTTCGGAATAATCTCCTTTTGATAAATTTAACTTTTGTCCTGAACATAACTCCAAAGCTATTTTGTTGAAAGTTAAGAAATAGACAGAGTGGAAGTGCACTGTATTATGAACATAACTCTTGCTTACTTACATTTTGAATTAACTCCCTTTATTACATTTAATTTGAACACTTTTGTTCAGACTATAACTCCAAAGGCATTTGTTGAACATGTGTTATGTTGAGGAGCATCCATCGTTTCCAACGATATCCTTGTTTTTTTCAGCTGCTAGTGGAGAACGCCGTTTACGGTATAGCTATAGGACTGAGTCTAGCTTTGGTCATCTTGATCGTTGCTACTGGAAACCTTATAACAGGCTTGTTGGCGACGTTGTCCCTGTGCTGCTGTACAGCCTGTGTTATTGGCGTCATTGTATTAGGCGGCTGGAAACTTGGGGTAATTAATCATGTTTTATAATTATGTCGTGTATAAGTACTTATATTATACACGTACTGTGTATTTTAATGAGTGCAGCTGAATCAAAGAAATCATAGGGGTTGAGGGTAGGGCAGTGTCAGTAATTTTCTCGCTGGTTAGAATAAATGGACTTAATGCCCAATCCTGTCACATGCAAGTTTGTAAAAGAAATGCGTGCATTGCATTTTACTAGTTGTTGTTTTTAAACTGTCACTTTTCTGTTTGAAAATTGGTGTATGCCAGGCAATTAGCTGGTCAAAGTAGAAGCTAAATGTCTGGAATTGACCTCTGGAAGGCGCCTGTTCTAACACAATTCATCAATATTGTTTGACAAGCATTATACCTTTCAAGTAGTATAACGTAAATTGATTGATTTGATTATTACAGAAATAGATGTTTTTTTCAGATGATCGAAGCGATGAACATGTGTATGGTAGTAGGTTTATCCGTGGATTATGTTGTTCACCTCGCGGAAGGTTACACTCTCTCGCTGCATCAAGATCGATTGTCACGTGTTCGAGATATGCTGGATTTAATGGCTGTATCCGTTTTTTTCGGCGCATTCACGACTTTAGGGGCATCATTGTTCATGTTTTTCACTGTGCTTTCTTTCTTTTCTCAGTTTGGAATATTTTTGTTTTCAACTATTGGATTTTCGTTACTGTTTTCTATGGGCTTATTTACAACTCTTCTTGGAATTGTAGGACCCGAGGGAGACACCGGAAATGTTTTAGCAATATGTAAACGTATTTGCTGCTTTGAGACCAGAAGCAGTCGCAGGAAAAAGAGATACAGAAATAATTAAATAACACAAATTTTCATTTATTAGTATCTTGTTTTATAGTTCTAAAGGAACGTAGCCTCAGGGCTATATTATGACATTGTTACGCTCCTATTGTCCGTCTGTGTATTTCAATATATTTATTGATTCTAACTCCTTATACAGATTTTGAAAGAGAAAAGTCAAAGTTACTAAAACTAATTGTTCAATAAAGCTTTCAAAAGTTATTACCCTTTGTCAATTATCCAAAAACATAATACATTTATATAAGAAATAAGTATTGTGAAGCAAATAATTTTTCAGTTTCGAAGCCGTTTGTTTCAAAATTCCCAAAACTATCAGTATACAGCTGTATACTATACGATCACGATGGAAGTGCACTTTACAAAGCTGCTTAATACTTCGATGTTGAAACTGTAAAAGGGGTTGGCCGCGCTTATGCACATCGTTGCTTTGCAATTGTGGTGATAAACCGATCATTTTGTGACACTTTTTGTTAATATTTTATGTTTAATTGCATATGAAAAAATGTAAAAATAATAAGTAGTGTTAAAATCTCCCTAATTGCATATTTGTGATATGAAATAACATTTTCGTACAAAGAGCTAGCGGAGTATTTAGAAGTTTCGACAATTGTATTATACTGGTATTACGCGTCTGGACATTTTTTTAGATATATGTATATATTATATATAATATATATTTTTTAACTGATTCTATGTATTTTTGACTTTGAAACGAAAAAGCTCGGTTGTCATCATTGGATTTTTAGAGATAAAGTCATTTTGTTTGAGCAAGACCCAATTATAGGACATCCTAACACGAAACGAAAAAGCTAGGTTGTCATCATTGGATTTTTAGAGATAAAGTCATTTTGTTTGAGCAATCTCCTATTATTAAATTCGCATTTTCACATACGATTTTACAGACAAATTTCTTATGTATATACGTAGTACTCAGCATTACTTTATATTTTCATTAAGTATTTGTAGAAATGTTCAAGACGCAAACCTTCATTTATTCTTCATAGAAGAACAATATTTTTATCACGAGTGCCATTATATATAAGTACCTACATACCGTACAAACATAAATAATAATAATAATGGTACTATGCTACCTCGGGTCTCCCATATAGAATATTCAAAACATTAGGCTACCAGTACTTGCGAAATACTAAAAAATATATCGAATTTTACTGTGTTATAGAGAATTTGTAATAGTTTGAAAATGTTTGTATTTATAAAGATTACTATATGTCTTGAGAATGTTACTTACAGATCACTGATAAGCGTTTCATACAATGACTAAAGTCTTTTAAATTTTTCCCAAATCGCACTTTCAGTATTCAACAGCAAAAACTTCTTTAAACTTTGTGTATTCAGTATTGTATCCCTGTATCTACAATTGTAGATGTATTTTTACTGTGAGTAAAATAAAGATTTATGCTGTATCCGCTCTGTCGCTTTTAGTCATACCAAACAGAATTTTCAATTAAAATTTGTTTTGACTAAATGTGGTCGTTTACATTTAATCAATCTATTAACGGACAACAAATGTTTTTACATTATCACAAAGCAATGGGCGAGTTTCCTCACAAGATTTGCAGAATATGCACTTTTGTTATCTTTTACCCCAGTCCTATTCAAAAGAAAATATTCGCTGCAGGCATTTGTCAATTTAAATTGGAAAATCTTAAAGGTCATTGGACACGACTGTTACAACTTTGCCGCATCACAATAATCATAATGCACTGGTTAAAATGGTTTAATTACAAAATTATGAAAATATTGCTTTTGATAAGAAAAAAAACGTGTTTTTGATGATCGGCTGTTTCTGTCAAGACATCGGTAGTCAGTTCCGTCGCTATTTTATTAGCTGTCAAAACAAAGCAACTAACACTTTTTTATGATCCAATCAATTTTAAAATTGAGACAGTGGCAAGGGATAAATGTACGTCACATTCCGGTTTCGCGCGACAGGTGCGCGCGACCAAGAGCGTAAAATATGGATTTATGCCCGCTTTCGGTGTCACATGCTTCCCGTGCACAAGTCTTTCCTTCATAGATATTCGGTCGATATTCATACAATCATATCTTAATGTCGATTTGCACCGCTAGACCCGTATTTGTACGCGCATTCGTACAAAAATGCGATATCTTTTTGTATTGGATGGTTCGGTACATATCACTCAAAATTTGCTAAGGGTTACTTTTTATAACAAGTATTATTTTTGTTTCGTATTCGGTAATGACAGATCTATTTTTTTCTGATTTTGAATTGATTGTTATAGCAAATCATTATTATGAAAACTCTTATCAGCGTAGTGTTTTTGAAGCGTGACTGACGTGAGAAAACATAAAACTCGAACATCAACATTTTTTAGGTGAGAGCTCGATATCAAAAACTAAGGAAAATCATGCTTAAGGTTTAATACCTCGTATGAGGTCCGTAGCTACGTCGCCGCATTCTACTGATAAACCCACAGACTTTTTGTTGCAGAAACAGAACCCATTTCAAAAGCATCGCCTGTCTAAGCTCCTGGTCTGTCTAAACTTATGACCGAATGGTGGGCATAAATTGCTGTCTGCAGCATATCCCATTCGTTCTCAACAGGATTTAAATTCAGTGACAATGCAGGCTTATTGAAACTGGCCATAAGTTGCAGACAGCAATTTTTCGCTCATGAAGTCCAACAAGAAACAAGTCAGGAGCTACAAGGAAAGGCCATACTTTCTGCAGTTAAAAAATCCGAGGACTTATCAGTGGCACCGATATCAGGTGATTATGTAGACACCTGGCACCACACGCAGTATTTAAACGTACTAAGGTCTTGATTATTTATCCCCCCGCCAAAGGCGAAGGGGATATTAGAAATGCCCTTCGTCCGTCCGTGCAATTTTGTCCGGAGCATAACTCCAAAACTACTTGAGGGATTTTATTCAAACTTCATACACTGACAGAGCACATTGGTAGGTAGTGCAGTGTGCAAGTACAATAACTCTACCTTGTCTATTTTTAGAGTTATTCCCCTTTATCAGAATTACTTGATAAATTTTGTCCGGGGCATAACTCCAAAACTACTTGAGGGATTTTATTCAAGCTTCATACACTGACAGAGCACATTGGTAGGTAGTGCAGTGTGCAAGTCCAATAACTCTACCTTGCCTATTTTTTAGAGTTATTCCCCTTTATCAGATTTACTTGATAAATTTTGTCCGGAGCATAACTCCAAAACTACTTGAGGGATTTTATTCAAACTTTATACACTGACAGAGCACATCGGTAGGTAGTGCAGTGTGTAAGAACAATAACTCTACCTTGTTATAATAAGCAACATAATGCTCAACAGCCTCAAGTGACAGTCGCCAGGAGAATCTGTGCATTCCAAGTACAACAACATTCCGCTGAATACATTTGGCGTATTCCTTAGAACGCACTCTAGAGACAGAACCACCCCTACGTGTCTGCAGATAGTTGCAGTAGTCTGATGCCACATTGCAAAGGTTCATGGTACTAAGCCTAGGATGTTCTAAGGGAACAGCCTTTGGCGGTGGATGCTGAGGCAGCAACAACAACATCTGTTCAGATGCCTCAGATGCAGGAGGTGTGAGCTCAGAAGACTGAACAGCGCTGGTCGCTACTCCTCGAGCAGACTCATCTGAGGATGAGGAAACAAACTCATAATTTTGGATCGGAGTGTACAATCCATGGTTAAGACTTGACTGCTTTGGCATTCTGCCTTATCTGCCTGTCCTCTTCCCTTGACCGGTTATGTAGGCTACTTAGGTGCAAGGGCACGTCTGAAATCATGCTAGAACAGGTGTCTACTAGTCAAACTCTATACAAATGCCCCCTGTAATCAGTGGCCCCTTGCAGCTGGACATAATTCGCCCAAAGCTTGCTGGTATATCTGGTGCAGAGCACATTGATGTGCAAGTACATGTGCGATGTAAACCACTGTACAAAGATGTCACAGATGGGGCACCTTCACCTGTTCCTGTGCTGCTTAGGCATGACAAAGAAGGAAGTATTCACAAAGAATACAGAAGAAAGAAAGAAATAAAACATAAAAAAACATAAACTGCAGCAATACAAAATGCAAAAATAAATGTACTTCAGTAATAATTTATTAATGATATATCAACTGAATAAACAAAATATGTAAAATCAATCACATCGCAGAGCAACAAAAACACATCTGAGCGCTCTGAGCACAACGATAAGACTTAATTTACAACCGTCCTTTGTTCGCAACTGGGTCAAATGATGTAATACAACTGCTACAAAAACAAAAAAGTAAATAAATGGCTTCGGAACAAGGCCTTGGTAAAACAAAGCTCTTTGGACAGATCAGGAACATGCAGGTAGTATTCGATATCATTATCATTTAAAAACTGCACTGTATGTTCAAGCTCTGGCTGGATGAAGAAGCTAAACCCTGAGACCAGGTTTAATTCCTCCATCTGCACATCCATCTGCTTCATCACGAAACCATCCAACTCTTCAAAATTGCCATTGCAAACAAGCACAAGACCTACAGGCATTTCATCAGCATCTATAATTGATGAGTCACCTGATGGAAGATAGCAAAGAGAATGCAGTAAACAACTGTAATAAATTGACACTTGGGTTTGGTTACATCAGAATAAACAAGTTTTGATTGGCTTATTTATCCCCAACCCCCCCTCCCCCCTGGCTTATTTATCCCCAACCCCCACTCCCCCCCCCCCTAAAGGCAAAGGGGATATTAGACATGGTCTCAGTCCTTGCGTCTGTCCAAATTTTGTCCGGAGCATACCTCCAAAAGTGATCTTCTTAAAACTTCAGACACTGGCAGAGCACATTGGGAGGAAGTACAATGTTTAAGAACAATAACTCTACCTTGCCTCTTTTTTGAGTGATCCCCCTTTATCAGATTTATTTGAAAACATTTTCCGAAGAATAACTCCAAAAGAACTTGAGGGAATTTCTTCAAACTTAATACACTGACATAGGACATTGGTAGGAAGTGCAGTGTGCAAGAAAAATCACTGTGCCTTGCCTATTATTTACAGGGATTTTCCTCAAACTGCATACGCGCATTATTAAATTTAGTTTTTGAAAGTACAACCTCCAGGTAACTTCTTCCCAGCGGGGGGGACTAACCATGTGTAACATGGCTCTTGTTCGTATTTATTTAAATTAAGGTCAAGGCTCAAAAAAGTTGATTTTCGGCCATTACGTTCTTTCAACTGTATGCATCATTTAACTACATACTGATCATCGTTTTGCAAAAACACTGTATGTGAAATAAATTAGTGTGCTCAAGTCATATAAAGAAACTGAAGGGATGGTATTTGTCTTGAACTATTGAAAGTAGCTCGTTCACAGATGGTCATTGACTAAGAATTTGATTCTAACTATCTGTGTGTATTACGTCTACCATAACCCATCTACAGACGCATTGTCACCCAATGCAACATTTAGTGATTATAAAAAATGGGCACTTTTCTCTATCATATCTCTGTAGCGTTATAAAACCTATATTTAGAATTTCTATTTTCGTGTGCCGTCACATTACTGATCACATTCAGCGAAAAAGCAAAAATACGACAAGTCGTAAATCACCCACCATATGGCATACTTTTCAAACTTATACATATGTATATACATTTTTTGTCATCCTTATGCACAAGTCACTATAATAAATAATTGCTTATTTTAATTGCATATCTTTAACTATCATCATTACAAATTTACATGTAGGCATACCATACGTTTTGGTAATTAATATTTATTAAATAATATTCTCAATAAATAAGTAATTTGATAAGGTTCAATTTCGTTTCACCTCTTACATATAAATGGATTTATATCGAGTCACTCGTGTAATAACATATACTATTCTCGTGAAAATTTATAAGGACAAAATTCAGATTTTAGCATACCAAAGTGAGTCAGTGGAAAAAATATCATTTTCCTAAAATAAAAGTGTACTACTTTATCTTTACTCTTAGATTATTTAAATATTAATTTGTTTAAATAAATTTTCAACACCGCTTCTCTTTGCCTTATAAACTCACATTTATAAAATTTATACAGATTTCTTATTGAAAAAGATCATTTTACCTTTCAAGCGACGGGTTGTTGATCCGCGAGAGAGGATAAGGTGCGCGATGACGTAGTATCCTACCATTGAAATAGCATACAGAAAAAAAGAAGTACAAGTCAAATGTTTGAACGCCGCCAAATTGACTGGGGGTTGCGATAATTAGTAATGTTGGATTAAATGTATGGTGGTTAATCAAATCTAATCTTTTTGCACTCTAATTTTGTATATGGCTCACATTTGTTAATGTTTAATGCTTAAAAAGATGATTCTACGTCATGTCTATAGGCGTTGTTTCTTCTGTACGGAAACTGGCTGCTGTCACATTATGCTTTTTTATTAAGGAAGTGGAATTAAACCGAAATCATTGACCTAATCAAAAGACAATATTTTTGTTTTATTTTCCTACCTCTATAATTCTAAAATATAAATTTGCTTTTTTTTAACAGTTTACGTATGGAAAGAAATTATTTCGGAAAAAAAAATTAATTCGAACCCATGCTTGAAACTACATGCTTGACTGTCGCGTCCTTACTAAAAAAATAACATCATAGTCATTCGTTTAAACTCGGCTCTTTCCGTAAATTTAAGACTGGTTCGCGATCTTAAATCAAAAGACACTTGTTAAAAAGAACAGACTGTGAAATCAGTTTACAGTCTAAAAGGAGTTACGCCTATAGGGCGGCGTGTAATAATAAAAATGTAAACGCAACATGATACATGTGTGCATCTTAAGTTGAACTTTAAAATAACTGACACACAAACTATGACACGAAAATATCCCTTCCTGGGACCTTTCAAAATTAAAGCGTTGATGGCGCTGAAAGAACAGGGTTTTGTGAAACGAAGAGTGGGACACAGTGATGTCATTTTTGTTTAAGACAAAGAACAATTTTGTATCATACATGTTAACTTGGGAAGAGATCATTGACGAAAAAAAACATAATGTCAGTGTACATGTCTGTAAGCCAGATACACATACACTACATTAAAAAGACTTTGGTTATGACTGCTGTAACACACTGAAAGCCAAGAAGTCTTTCAAATTGAGGCCCATCACATGGTTTTTAACAGAAGGACAGAGACGACACTGTAAAAAGTAAATGTAAAATAAAATTCCTTTAAAAGAATACTTAACAAAAAAACAAAATAAAGTGCAAAACATCCTTTGGCAGCAGTCATTTTACGAAAAGAAGCGTCTGAATGTGTTATTTTTTTCTATTTGGAATTGATCTTGTAGTATCAAGTATCAATATTGTTTTTTGATTGAAATGCTCCAAAAAGTTTATTTATGTGTTTTTCCAAGTGATCATAGACGAAATGGACGCCTGTACCTAGATTATGTGATTAAGATTTATACAGAAACTGCTGCTCTTGCTGATACTTGTTTAAATTCAATACCCTGTTCCGATCCCACAGCAGCTCTGTACTTATTTTAGAACCCCTTGAAACCCATCAAATATATAAGACAAGTTGAAGTTTAACACTGAGTCTACAAAATATTATACAACTGACTTTTTGTAGAAGTATTTAGAAAAAAAATATTTTGTACGGGGTACTGCTCTGATGCCAGTAATGAGTACAAGGAATCTAAGTGATGTTTTAATTCTATAAAGATATCTAAAACGATTTCTTTTGCAAACTTATGCCTGTCCCATATCGTTTCTCTCCCTTAAAACCAACATAGCTATTTTCATTGTCACTACACTTATAATCACCGTCTTTAACAAATACTAGATTGTCGGCCTTGTAAATAATACCCGAAAGAATTACCAAGATGGAATAAAACATAAAAACATTGCTCTTCAAATATTTAAATGACATCAATAAATTTAATTTTAAGCCTTTTCAGGGCAATACTTTACACAAGTGTTGAATGTCTTTGTGTGTATTGCGGTCTTGCGTGTGTTTTGCAGTGCTGAAAAGGATGATTTCTGACTATTATTCAACTCAGCAAATTGAGAGACCAATCAAATATCGGAACAACCAAACTGCCTAACTCTAATAAGGATTTGTATATCCTGTCCTATCTTTTTTGACCCGTACCTTCAAGTTACACATACTTTCACACATATTTTGCTTCAGACGCATTCAAAAAATGGTTTTCACTTTCTCTTTTGGTAACAAACAAAATGCAATTCACGAACTACATCATTCAGCGGAGCAATCTCAAGTGACGGTACTCCGCCCGGAATTTGTTACTACTTATATTCACGGGGCGTGACAAGCAAACACCGAAGCAACCCTGTTAAAAAAATTAAACAAAGAGACGCCGCACTCAGGTGTGGCAATGAATAAACTTTTTAAAAAAATATTTGATTGGCTACAAAACTAATGCGTTATTAAACTTAGCTGAACGACAAAATGAAAATAATAACTGGTTTATGCACATTGGTTTTTTTATCGATTAATACCTGTATGAAAACTGACAAACGAAATGTTGCCACGTTCTGTCGTGCTTAGGAAACTCTCTGTGTTCTGTTGTTATTGAAAAATGCCAGAGGTTTCCAAAGGGATTATGTACTAAATTGTGACACCACTGCATTATAAGATGACATTACGCGTAAAGTGTAATCATACCTGGCGTAGCTTTGTGACAGTATGTTACAGAATAACTTACAGTTACTGTTTGAACCACAGTCTGAGTACGTTTAGAAATTAGTTTGATTAATAATTTTGAAGCTAATTTGTTAATTTTCTTGGAAATATTTTTATGTAATATCGAACAGTAAACGTAACGTTTACAGTAATGGAAATAGACTGGAACGCCGAACAGGCTGATGCACGTGCAGAATTCGAGGCGCTGGAACGTCAGCAGGCAAGAAAGGACGCTGAACCATTCTTACTGTGTAAACTTATTACACGCTGGCCAGTTAAATCTTTTGGTAAGTTAATTTAAAACATTTGCTATAATTTCATACGGAAAAATCTGTTGGTGATTAGACTAGTTTTTAACCTTCCGTCTTACCTCTGTGATTTATATAATTAGATGATTTGTCGTAAGAAAAAGTATTAACAGAAAAAAACTTAACTAATACAATCGATCTTTATTTTTACTTGACCAAAGAGAATTTCAGTAATTCAGTTGTGTAGCCAACAATCCTGTTTTAATGCATGTGTCAAGGTCACAGTTAGTCCCTAAGGCGAAGAGATATTATCTTCTCTAATCTCTCATTGTCTTTAAAAGATGAGTTGGAAAGGCGCTGCAATATGACATTTTAAGAGAGAAACATTTAACGTCCTTGCGTCGGCTTACGAAGAATACTGGTCTTTCCTGGAAACTATGGTTAGGTACACTGCCACCTTGATATGACCTTGACTGTTAGAAGCGCTTAACTCATTGGAAACAATTCAGTATTGTTCCTTACAACAAATAATCAGCGCACTAAACAAAAATATTTTTCCAATGAAATGTACCTGTGAACATTTTGAAAATTGATTTTCGCATTGCTCAAACTGCTTGATCAAATCAGTATTAACTGGTGTTAGTTAAATCACACAAAATGTGACCAGTATCTACTAATCGAATTTCTCGTTGTAGATGCTTCCTTGATCTTAATTTTCGTATGGTCTTTTGTTATGAGTTTCAGCTTGTAATGCGAGTGTTTCCGCTCTCAAGATAAACATATATGGCTCATTCGACAGGTTAATATCACCAGTGATAGAGTTCAGACTCAAGTACTTATAAATGATGCGGAAAAGTCGATTCACCACAACTCAAGATAATTATCTATTTGCATTAAACTTATAAGGAACAGTATTAGAAGCAAAAATTGCACTGAGTGAGACATTCCTACTTCCCATGTTACATCTCTATCTGTACATGCCTTCTATTGACATTTTAATAGTTTATCTTGAAGTTGACGGTAACTACTTTCTGAGAAAAGAGTTGCTATAGCATATGACTGTTATGTGTCTGCTGTTAAAATGAACTGATATTTAAACATGATTGAATCATCGGTCGAAAAAAATGCATTGTTTGGTATGGAAGCGTATTAGTGCCACATTGACACTTTTTTTATTTTCCACACTTTAATCTGTAAAATTTATACTTAAAACTGTAAATTTTACACGTTAATGCGTAAATCCTACACTTTTAGTCTATTAATATAAATTTTACCAATAAATCTGTAAAATTTACACATTATTCTGTAAATTTTACACTTCAAACTTTAAATTTTACACTAAAATATGTAAACTTTACACTTAAAACTGTAAATTACACAATTTAAACTGTAAATTTTACACATTAATCTGTATTTAAACTGTAAATTTTACACTTTATTCTGTAAATTTTACACTTTAAACTGTAAATTTTACACATTAATTTACAAAATTGGACCCGCCCCTGTTGCCACATGATTTTTCAAAGGTTTGGGTTTGAAGTGGAAAATAAAAAAATAAGCGTAAATATGACACTAACACGCTTCCCTAATTTGGCTATCGTAAAACTCTCATTTAGCATTTAAAAATAAAATCTTGGACTGCTGTTGACACTGCTTTTTTATAGCAAAGGTGTATCATTTAGGTCTTTTTAACTTATCAGTCAACTGTTACACAGATTATCATTTCTTCGTTAAACAGTGCATGTCGGAAGAACGAACAACTAACGCCAACAAGCATAATTGAAACTTTGCAATATCATTACACCAGATGGCGTGCTTGCGCAATGTTCGACTGTTTTCGGCAAAGTATATAAGACTGCAAGTTTAAAGTGACTGACGCATAGTTGGGTCGACGATGCATACAAAAGAAAATGTTTATACATATTGAAATTCTAGTTGTAATTGTGAAGAACATCTATAAACTAAGTTACTGTCTCATTTTTTGTTACAAAAACACACCATAATTTAAAATTTTACACACTTTTATTGATAAAGATATTTACGCCGTAAGTCACATAGTAGAACTTTGTTAATACTGGTAATTTTGTCTCTCGGTAACATCAAGATTTTGTGTTGAGATATCTTCATTTTACTGACCGGAAGGGCATGGGTTCGAATCCAGTTGAAATCAACTTTTTTTCACTCAGGTTTCATGGTGTATAGAAGCATAGGTTTATGTCTTTTTCCATAGTATATTAACTTCTCTTTAATTTTAAAGAAAACATTTTCAAACTGAATTGTACGAGTAATTCGCTTTAATAACGCCTTTTTACAGGCAATGTGCGCTGGGTATGTCAATTTCAAAGACTTGCTCGTCATTATAATGATTTTGCTGTTCTCATCTATACATTCGTTATTTTCATGAACATACATGCCCTTCAATTTAACGAAATCATTTCATATATATGTTCGCCAGTTGAAAAGATATTGTACTCGCCTACCATGTCCGACGGTTTTAAAGGGAGGGCGTGAGGGAATTTGATGTAATACTGTTAAGATTGGCTACATCAAGGTCAATCAGTGTGCAGTATCATGGTATAGATCATTAAATTTTTGCTGGGCATATCCCTGTTGTTGTTGGTACGTTGAATCTTCACTCGTCGGACACATGTATATATAACCAGCGTTATGGCCCGGTCACACCGCCCGAACTTTGTTGGAGCGTTCCTTGAACGGTAGGGAGAGGGGACCGAATTTCGACAACGCTCGTCACCGCGCACAAAATGGGAAAAAATCGAAAACACGGGCGTTGCCTTAGCGGTGCACCGCTGAAGCCGGCGTTGCTATAGCGTTGGCTTAACGGTAGCGAGCGGTAGCGAGCGTTGGTTTAGCGGTGACGCGAGCGTTGATAGAGCGGCGTTCTGCGCATGCGGGCGTTGGCTCGGCGGGGGTTTAAAGTTGGTTTAGCGGCATACCGCTTTTGACTACGGAGCTGAATGGATCGCTTTGATATGGGTCCTGGTCCATTTCTCCCCGTATTTATAGCCAAATTCTGGCCCCGCTCCGACACCTCCTTACCAACGCCAAACCAAAGTTCATCACCGCAATGGATCGCTGCTTCAACGCCCGACACCGTTCCAGCAATCCCGTGTCCGCTCGTAAAACGCTTACAACTGCTCCACCAAAGTTTGTGCAACGTTTAATCACCGCCCAGGCAAAGCTGGCGAAGCAGCGGTGGTCCAGCGTTCAAGATTTCTGCGTTGGCCTAGCGGACCCAAGCGTCCACGAACTTGCATCTAGCGGTGCCAAACTTTGACTGGGGGTTGTTGAAGCGGTGGTGAACTTTGCCGGAGCGGAAAATTGCCCGCTCCATACCGGTCGCAATATTTTGTGCAGCTCAAAACTTTTGGAGCGGTAGGAGGGACCATAAGCGGTGGCCGAGCGTATACGGCGTTGCCTTAACGGGGGCCAACTTCTGGTGAACGGTAACGAGCGGTGATGAATTTTTTTAACCGCTCCAGGAACGCTCCAGCAAAGTTCTTGCGGTGTGACCGGGCATTTAGGAGTGTAGTAATACTACTTGACTGTTTGATTAGCTTAGTTTGTACAGCTCCTTACTTGCAAGCAGGAACTCGTAGGTTTGAGGTCTGAACAATCTATCGGGTCTGAACAATTTTTCTCCTTTATTACATGAGTTAGGTTCGTGATTTGATCAATCTTTTTAAAGATCATGTAAACTCCTTTACAACAAGAATAGAGGCACCTTATTTGCATGTGTTTTCTCCTTTTAAAAGGATATATTAAAGTAACAACTTCGGTGAGGATAGTAATTTCGTTCAGAACTGTTTTAAATTTGTTTCAAACATTTTTTTATTTCTCAGACTGCTCTATCACTCTAAATTGGCATGTGCTTAATAATATAAACATGATCTACCGGCATACACACGAAGTTACGTCATCATCGTGGATCTCCGTGAAAAAAAAACCGAGAATTTTCTGCCAATGAAAATATTTTGTGTTAGTGTACGTACTAACAGATTTTGGAAAAATAAAAGTTAATTACCATCTCGTAAGACAATCTGTTCAATGTCATGCCACCATTAAATAATAATTAAATAACAAGATATTATTGTCCAAGTAATATAGGATACCACCAGCCTTTATGTTCGTGTCTGCTCAGTAACTGTGGTACATGAAAGAATGTCGAAATAACTTTGCAGAAATACTCACAAGCTAGATGTCATGTGTCGCAAACTGTCCGTCTGTCTGTCTGTCTGTTTGTGTGTTCATCTTCTGTACCACCAAATGATAATTAATACTGCCTGTCTTAATTTTTTGTCAGCTCTGTATCTAATGGGTACATTACAAGCATTAATAGAAATATGGCACATAAATACTTGGCACACGTGCTCACCAGATCAAGACAAGATGTCGCAAATTGTCCATACTTCTGTCTGTCTGTACGTCCGTCCGTCCGTCCGTCCGCCGTCTGTCCGTCCGTCTGTCGTCTACAACCATCACATAATTTTGAATACTGCCTTCCTGTGTGTTTGTATCTGTTTTATAACTCACTGGTACATTACATAGTATGAAAGAACTTCGCACAAATGTTTACAACATTTAACCAATATGACGCCAGGTATTCGTAGATAGCATCTCTTAATTCTCTCTCTCTCTCTCTCTCTCTCTCTCTCTCTCTCTCTCTATCTCTCTTCATAAGTAAAAAAATGTGTAATTATCGACATAGGAGTGATATAATCTGGTCAATTTTCTTTTGGAAATAAAAAAATAATATCTTAAAACATTTTGGACATTTATTTCTTTCAACCATATAAATGTCATGTTGTTAATACCATGTCAACCTCATATATACATATGTAACCTGATAGAGTAAAGATGTGTTTATTTTTTCCTTATATAACATACCAAGGGTTTTAATTTAATACAACGTTGATTTAAGTTGTTGTATAAGTTAGATGATTATCTGTTTTTTTACACTCTCTTCATATCAATAGTTACATTGGTAAAATGTTACAAATCCTTTAAAGATTTGAAGCATAAAAATGGTATATGTACTTATTATGCTATTAAAAAAGACTCGATGTTTTAGACAACGTAAAATTTGACAATAAAAAACAGCGTGTCATTTTTTTTTATTTTTTTTTTTGTAAAATAAAAACGACAGTTTATGTGCTTTTAGTTTTACTTTTTGTGAAAAAGTGACTAACTTTGAGTGTTTTCTATACATTTTATGTATAGAATGTTTTTTATATATTCATAATTTAAGAAGGTCTGTTACATTTTTGATCCAATAGGAACGTATTATGAAATGGAAAGAATATTTATTTTTTTAATCTCGTTTTGATAAGTCAAATGAGATGCAACGAGCCGAAGTCTTTTTATCTCGTTTTGATAAGTCAAATGACATGCAACGAGCCGAAGTTTTTTATTTTTTTTATATAAATCAGCTGAAAAACAACGAGCCGAAGCTTCTTGTCTCGTTTAGATAAGTCAAATGAAATGCAACGAGCCGAAGTTTTATATCTCGTTTTGATAAGTAAAATGACATGCAACGAGCCGAGGTTTTTTATCTCGTTTTGATAAGTCAAATGAGATGCAACGAGCCGAAGTTTTTTTATCTTGTTTTGATAAGTCAAATGACATGCAACGAGCCGAATGCTTTTTATCTCGTTTTGATAAGTCAAATGGCATGCAATGAGCCGAAGCTTCTTGTCTCGTTTTGATAAGTCAAATGACATGCAACGAGCCGAATGCTTTTTATCTCGTTTTGATAAGTCAAATGACATGCAACGAGCCGAAGTTTTTTTTATCGTTTTGACAAGTCAAATGACATGCAACGAGCCGAAGTTTTTTTATCTCGTTTTGATAAGTCAAATGACATACACCGAGCCGAAGCTTTTCTATCTCGTTTTGATAAGTCAAATGACATGCAACGAGCCGAAGTTTTTTTAATCTCGTTTTAATAAGTCAAATGTCATGCAACGAGCCGAAGCTTCTTGTCTCGTTTTGATAAGTCAAATGTCATGCAACGAGCCGAAGTTTTTTTTATCTCTTTTTGATAAGTCAAATGACATGCAACGAGCCGAAGTTTTTTTTATATTTTTTATATACAAGTCAGCTGACAAACAATGAGCCGAAGCTTCTTGTCTCGTTTTGATATGTCAAATGACTTGCAACGAGCCGAAGTTTTTTTTATCTCGTTTTGATAAGTCAAATTACATGCAACGAGCCGAAGTTTTTTTTAGCCCACCTGTCACATAGTGACAGGGTGAGCTTTTGTGATCGCCTTTCGTCCGTCGCCCGTCGTCCCTCCGTCCGTCGTCCGTTCACAAGTGTTGTCCGCGTTCTAGCGGTCCTAATTTTGGTCCGATTTTCTTTAAACTTGGTCAAAATGTTTATCTCAATGATATCTAGAACTAGTTTGAAACTGCGTCATGTGACTTTCAAAACAAGATCACGAGGTCTAATTATAAAAAAAAGCTTCTCCGCACTGTAGCAGTCTTAATTTTTGTCCGATCTTCTTCAAACTTGGTCAGATTGTTTATCTCAATGATATCTAGGTCAAGATCGTAACTGGATTATGTGACCTTGAAAACAACGTAACTAGTTCGAATTTTAGAAACAGCTTGTCCGCACTCTAGCAGTCTTAATTTTGGTCCCATCTTCTTCAAGCTTGGTCAGAATGTGTATCTCAATGATATCTAGGTCAGGTTCGAAACTGGGTTATGTGGCCTTGAAAACTAGGTCACTAGGACAAATTATAGAAAAAGCTTGTCCGCACTGTAGTAGTCTTAATTTTGCTCCGATCTTCTTCAAGCTTTGTCAGAATGTTTATCTCGATGATATCTAGATCAAGTTTGAAACTGGGTCATGTGACTTTGAAATTTAGGTCACTAGGTCAAGTTATGATAAAAGCTTTTCTGCACTCTATTGGGCTTAATTTTGGTCTGATCTTCACTTTCATTACCATAAGATCTTGGTTTCTTTATTCAAATTGCCATATTGCATTATTGGTTCCAGAGTTATGGCCCCTGAAAGTGCCAAAATTATCTATTTAGACCTTGTCCGCACAATAGCAGCTTCATTTTTGATTTAAATTTAATCAGACTTGTACAATACTTGAGTTAATATAAGATCTTGCAGGGTTGCCAGGGGACTTTGATTTGTTTTCAAGGTCAGAGAATTGACAGGGAATTTTGAAAATTGGTCAGTGAAAAATAAAAATCCAGAAAAGTTAGTGAAAAGTCAGGGAAAAATAATTTTGAAGGGCTAATATGTTCTATTTTGTTAAAGATTGCATTTACACATTTTTTCCGTTATGAATCTTTTTCTTTATAATTGTGTACATTGTATTTTAATAAAAGTTCTAGTATTATAAATAACATTACTTAAAGACTGAAAGTCTCTGCAACCCTTACAACCAAACATTAAAGTAAGTATGTGTTACACTCGAAACCCATGTTCCTCCCTCCAAGATCCATGTCACAGCAACCCTCTGAACTTAGTAAGTTCTGCTATATAGGCCCTACTGCTGATAGTTTGTGTCTTGCCCACATATTTTTTTGCATCTATGGTTGGATTTTAAAATAATTAGCAGAACTGGCAATAGAATGAACATGTGTCATGTACATAATCCCTGTTTGGAACGGTGTTCCAACATTCAGTTCACTGCAACCTAGTTTTTTGTATAACGGCAGGTTTTTTAAAAAAATATTGCGGCACAAACTTCTACATTTTTCAAGATGCTGCTTTGAAACTTTAAACATGTTAGGTATCATGTGTATACGTGCCTGATATATTTTTTATGAGGCTCAGTCCATTATAGTCCACGTTGTGCTTTAACAATCCTGATGACGCACGACATCTAGTGAAACTCTACCAAAGATGACCCCATGGTCAAAATTGCCTGCACCCTTTGAGTCAATTGGCAATTGTATTTGCATCCACTAACTCTTGCAACCATTGAGCAGTTGTTGGCAGGTGAGCGACCCAGGGTCCCATGGACCGAAGCTTCTTGTCTCGTTTTGATAAGTCAAATGACATGCAACGAGCCGAAGTTTTTTATATTTTTTATATATAAGTCAGCTGACAAACAATGAGCCGAAAGTTCTTGTCTCGTTTTGATAAGTCAAATGACATGCAACGAGCCGAAGCTTGCAAGGTCAACTTAGAAGCAAATGACCGAAGTTTGCCGCCGCATTTTTGTTAATTCAGCTTACAAGCGAGAAGCCAGTTAGCTGTTACTGTTTTTGTTAAATCAAATTACAAACTTATCAAATAATGCACTCTGATTTTCAATACATCAACTGACAAGCAACGGGCCGAAGTTTCTTATCACGTTTTTAATAAATCAACTAACAAGCAAAGATCCTAAAATTTAAACTCGTTTTTTCAGCTTGACTATACGGAGTAACTTGGTTGAAGTTTAGCGTGCGAGTTACTGCCATGCATATATCTTACCAACCAGCAATGCTTAAAGATTTATTACTCATTAATGTCTCCAGGGACATTAAGAAACAAGTTAGATAACTCTTGACCAAATTTAAGTCAAATTGTTACTCTTGTTTTACTTTGAAATCTTTAGTCTAAATAGCGATGCTTACTGATTTTATATTTCACTAGTGTCTTCAGGAGCGTTACACAAACACGTTAGATAACAATTGACAGAATTTTAGGCAAATTTTGACTCAGAAATCTGGGTTAAAGTTTTGCATGCAACTTACTATCATGTTTATTTCTCAGCAATCATTAATTCGTGTTTATTTCTCAGCAATCATTAATTGGATTGACTTGAAACTTAACGAAGACGTTGAGTGAGAACGGAACTCCAAGTAAGACAACTTTTGACGGAATTTATTGTAAATTATTGCCCTTTTTTAATTTAGACATGTTGCGTGCAAAAAATACAGTTTTTCTTAAAATTTACTGCGATGCATATATCTTATATGCAACTATAATTATTGTTTAAATACTGCACTAAGGTCTTCATGGGCATTAAAAACAAGCTATATTACTCTTGACCAAATTTAATGCAAATTATGACCCTTGTTTTGACTTTGAAATTTTCATTAAATTTTGTATGCTACTTACTGTTGTGCACATGTCAGCCATGATTATACCTTCTGCAACAAAGTTATTGGTGTATACTGAAATTAGCTTGTCCGTCTGCCTTTCCGTCCGTGCTTCTTTTCATAGATACAATTGTTTCTGGACAATAAATTGCCCTCATTACCATTTTCTTGCATGAAAACTTATACAAGTATTTCAACCTAATTATAGATGATCCGTATTGATTTTAGGGTCAACCTTCAAAGATCAAGGTCACAATGCCTGTAATTAATGAAACTTTTATGGGAACCATAACTTGCGTTATCTCTAACCTGCATGAGTACTTACTCATAGGCTTCAGCCTAATCAAGAATGATCCCTTTTGATTTCGGGGTCGAACTGTCAAAGATCAAGGTCACAGTGGATAGACATAAGAAATAAGTTTTCACATCATAACTTGCTTTCATAATAATCTTCCTACATGAAAACTCAAACATAGACTTGCCCAACATCAAGATTGATATCTATTGCTATTCAGGGCAAAGGTCTTGGTCACACTGCTCATATATTGCTTTTTATCATAATGTGTCCAATATATTTCGGAAGCAGCTTTAAACTAATCAGCTGCTAAAAGTCGAGCGCGCTGTTTAACAAACAGCTCTTGTCGATAAGTCAACTGACATGCAACGTGCCGTATTTTTTGTAACTGACAATTAACAAACCGAAGTGTTTATCCCGTTTTGGATAAAGTCAACTGACATGCAAAGAGCCGAAGTTTCTTATCTCGTTCTGATAAGTCAACTGCCATGCAACGGACCAAATGATTCTTGTAAAGTCAACTGACAAGCAACAAGCCAAAGTTTCTTATCTCGTTTTTTATTAGTCAGCTGACAAGCAATGAGCCGAAGTTTCTAATCTCGTTTTTTATTAGTCAGCTGACAAGCAACGACCGAAGTTTCCTATTTCGTTTTTGATATGTCAACTAACATGCAACAAAGTTTTTTTTTAAAGTCAACCTTCAAGCAAACTTCAAGCCGGTTTGCAGTCACAGTTTTGATATGTAAACTTAAAACAGCGTGCTGAAATTTGCAATTACTTACTTTATTAAGTCAGCTGACAAGCAACTTTCAGAAGTTTGTAAAGAAATATTGTAAACCTGTTACTGCTTTAAGAACCTAACGAAAGCGTAACCTGTTGCTATACTTTAAGTGCGACTCTATTCACAAAATTGTTTCTTTAATTTGTGAGAAATGAAAAATAAATCGTCTAGAAAATGATTGTTGAATATAAGTGTATTAGGAAAACCATTGGTCGAAAAATAAACTTAGTTTCAGAAAGTTTGTCTTGGCTTATCATTTAATATAACAACATAAAGGTTCATTTTCTCGATAAAAAAGATTCATAGCAATATACTTCATTTCAATAAATTTCTAGATTAATCTACTGAAATTATTGCCATAATGTCGACATCTGTATGTAAAGTTCAGCTGGAGTTAGGTTTTATATTACCATTGTACGTTTTAATTATGTTGATGCGTTCTACGAAAGATCGTTTATAATTTACATTACTCAGTACTGTAAACACGAACCCACAGCTGACAGTCTTTTTAACCTTTCTTTAAATGTATAAATTTAAAATAAATATGTAAAGAAATTTATATTGTAAAAATATTGGTAACGACCTGGTTAAAACAAGTTACAGGGGAGTGACCAGAAAAAACAGCATGTACACTGAAGTTTCAACTGGAACTTTTATTGGCAAAATCCAAATGCCTTTTTGCTATTTACAAAAAAAAATGTCTGAGTCTGCCAAAATAGGTCAAAAACGAAGTAACAATGTATAAAAAAGAAACGAATACACATACACAAAAGATGTAAATGCCACCAGTACACCAAGAAACAGGTTCCTCCAGTAGGAGCCTTCTCTCAAGCTTAATGTCAAGTCAATGTGAGGTTAGTCTGAAATAAGTAAACTGTTTTCGATAAAAACTAGAGCTGCTTGTTATCTAAATTTTCCTGAAAACAAAATTTTGTTTTGTATTTACAGTTGTAATAAAGTTCCTACAAGAGTATTAAAATCCTCAATTAAGTGGCCCTTAATCTTGTTTTGAATAAATTAACATAATTAAATTCACTATCTAAATTATCAAAATGTAAATTCAGGCTTTAACTTTGGACTTGGTTTGCTTATTGAAGTTTTTTTCAGTGAGGAAACTATCATTAATTATTGGGATTGTTACTGACCCACAGCTGAAATGTAGGGGGTCTGTAGGATTAATAGAGGGCGGGGCGTAGCCGAGTCCCCCTATTCATCCAACTGACCCCGTATATTTCCGTACTGGTCGGTTACAAACCCAGTAATTGGGCTATTTCATCAACCACCTTCCATCAATTATTTTGACCAAGATGATGTGGGTGGGGTAGATAAAATCAATATTTTTTTATATTTAGATTTTTAAGTAAAAATATTAATGTACATCATATTTGTCAAAATTAAAATGAAGTTTCTTTATTGTTACGAGAGGAAGCCTTTGCTTTCAAAATTGTCGTCGTCTGCAATTGAATTGACAAGGGACAAGGTGAATGTCGGCTAAGGGAAATAACTCTTTTTATAACAAAATGTTTAAAATGCGTCAGTCCGTTATATACGAACAAAAAGTGTAAATTTGTTAAAATTTGTAATGTTGTTGAGGAAAATAATGAATAAAAAGAAGAGTTTTATTGAATGGCAGCCATTTTGTTCTTGTTTGCCAATACTAATCGACTATAGCAAAATAACGGGTCACCACGTGACTGCTCTTATCCAATGAAAAACCACAAACTAGTGGGAGGTGAAATAAGTAATCAGTAAGACGGCAAACCGAGTCCAATTCTTGAATATACGCACGCATGCATCAGCTTAAAATATTTGTTATTTAATCCCATGTCAGTAACATTTTCATCCAAATCAGATTATGAAGATTTTTTAATGTAAATACATGTATAGTACATATATAGTATACATAATTTTGACATCTCTGTTAAGCTATTTGAAAAATAGTGTATAAGTAAAATTTGTTTTCTTTTGAATACTAATTACATAGTCCTTAGATACAATAAAAGTTGGCTTGTTTAAAGAGTTTTGTAAGTAAAGAAACATCAGAAAAGTTATATCTCAATTTCAGCACTGGCTTTGCTCGGACATATTGCAATGATCGGACTGTCTGGTGTCCTGTACCTTACCGGGTACGACATCTTGCCTTTATTCCTAGACGACGTGCCAATGCGTCTGGTGGAATGAACCTTGGGATGCCAGGTGGTTTGCTTGGAATGACAGAAATAAGTACGATGCGCATTATACACGTGGAGGTGCCGGCTCGGGGTTTCGAACAGCACATTCTTTATATAGCGCTTTAGATTTGTTTTATGAAAATTCTAAGGGCGGAAATATTTTTACAAAGGAAACATTGGCGAAAATACAACAGTTTGAGGACGAGTTGGTGAAAACTGAACAATTACGATAAATTCTGTAGGCTGGATGCTGAAACAAAAACCTGTGTCAAACCGATGTCGATTCTTCGATATTTCGATGGAACCTTTGCAACCATAAACCCTGTTTTCAACGACAGTGATTTTGAAAACATTAAGGGCGATTCTTTATGAAGCCTATACAAACGAAGCAACAAGGGACGATTTCAGGTACTTTTTAGCGAAAACATTTAACGTATCAGAAGAGGAAGTGACGTCACCGCTTACGCGATCTCTTATATCATTTGGAATACCGCATGAACAGTTTAGTCTTACTGATTATAAAGCAGAAATGGAGAAATTCTCTGGGGAAATTATTGAACCCATTTTAGAAAAATACAAAACCGTGAGTGAGTTTAAATTATCCTATCGCTCGGAAGCTCTCTGGTATTATACGGCCAGAAACCAAGCAATGAAAGATGTATTATGGGCGGGAGCAAGTATGGGGTTTATTTTTCTCGTTATCCTGGTCCACACTCGGTCACTATGGATAGCTGGATTTGGCATATTTAGTATATTTGCTAGCTTCTTTACCGGAAACTTGATATATAACCTAATCTTTCGGTTCGAATATATTGGCTATTTTCACATTTTGGCGCTGTTTATTATCCTAGGAATTGGTGCCGACAATGTGTTTGTGTTCTATGATATATGGAGAAATACAGGATTTGAAGAATACAAGAGTATTGCCCATAGACTTTCAGACTGCTACAAAAGGTCAGTCTTCAGCATGCTGTTTACTTCTTTGACCACCGCAGTCGCTTTTCTTTGCAGCGCCATAACACCTTTGCTAGGAACTAGATCATTTGGACTCTTTTCGGCAATGGTAGTCATTGTGAACTTTCTATCAATAATCATCTATTTTCCAACAGTTGTTATCATGTATCACTTATATTTCGAAAATGCCACTTGGCCATGTGTTTATCCTTGCCAAAAAAGGGACAAAAAAGTGACATCTTACAGAGATAAGGAAGAGATTAAATCACGTTCTACGCTGGACTCTAGAGAGCATGAAGACGACACAGATCTCGGAAAAATAAACCCTGTGTACGATGTAGACGAGATTGAAAGTCAAAGCGCATATAATCTTTCTAAAAACGACTTACCTTCACAGTCTTCGGTAAAGGTCAATGGTACCAGAAGGGCCGGGAAATCTCTTGGACATAATGATACACTAAAGTCAAATAAAAGCAGTGCACTGAAAAGCACAAGATCAAAACAAAAGCTTAAAAAGAAGTCGCCTTTCGTTCAGTTCTTCCGAAACTACTATTTCCGGTTTGTGACGAACAGATATGCAAGATGGCTGATTATTGTATTTTTAAGTTGGAGTTCTTGTTTTTTTCGTCTACTATACATCAAAGTTAAAACCCGACAATGAATTGGTAAGTAATGTTTATTGCTATCACATACAGAAATATTTGTTTTTATTATTGCTTAATCTTATTTATGTGAATTTAACGATAGTCCTTTAAACCACTCATGGTTAGTTCATTCTGGACTTCTAAACAGTAAATGCATTTTATAAATTACTTTCCTCTTCCTCTTATAGCTGAGTGAAAACAGCTCATTTACTCGCATACCAAAATTCGGATAACTGACAGAACTTCCGAAAATCGAATATATTCGAATATGGCAAACAGAATATTCGAATATTTATTTCGGTATACGTTCCCATCTCTACTGTTTACATAATTAGAAATCACTTTAACTAAAGATGTGTCCATAGCACACGGATACCTCCTATATTCCGCTGTTTTGTCACAAAACAATCTTGTACAATTACAGGTGCGTAACATATTGTCCTTAACATTAAGGAGTCTAAAATGCTATTTTTTGCTTAATCAGGGGACATAACTATGTCAATCTGCAATACATTTGCGTCAAAATACTTGGGTGCATAAGTTCACATGCTGACAACTATTCTTAGAAAGTTGCATAGCCCTAGCAGTTATAGGTTTGGACTTACACGCGACACAAGTCTAAAATGCTATTTTTTGTTTAATCAGGGGATATAAGTCTGCAGATCTCCAATAAATTTGTGTCAAAATACCCAGGTGCATAAGTTCACATGCTGACAACTACTCTTAGAAAGTTTCATGGCTCTCACAGCTATACGTATGGAGTTACACGCGACACAAACCAGCTTGACAGCGTGACAAGTGGGACAGCATGGCAGCGGATGGACGGACAAGGGCAAATCTATATGCCATTCACCTCCTTCTCCAAAGCGGTGGGGGCATTAAAACGGCACAATAAAAATATGATCTGACATGAGTTATTACATACATTTCAGATATCGATTTCATAAAAATATTATTAAGCGAGCTGCTAGCATTAATCGACACCACTGTCTCTATACATCGATGTCATGTATGCAACGACATTTTAGCTCATCTGAGCATATATTCAAAGTAAGCTTTTGTGATCGCCCTGTTCCCAGCGCGCGTCGTGTATTATCTGTCGCCCTTTTTAAATCACTAAACAATACCTTTTCCTATACTGCTAGCTAAAAGCTGATAAAATTTTGCAGGATTGTTCTTTGCCTGAGATTCTACTAAAGTTGTTTAAAGAATTGAATTCGATCAAGAGCGCTGGTTGCTATGACATCAATAAGGAAAAAATCGAAAATATTCTTGTCTGAAACCACAAGCCTAGAACTTAGAACTTTTGAAAACAAGTTCACAAAGAGGTCCTCTATAGAGATTCATTTTTTTTCCACTTGAGTCATTAATGGCCATGTCCGGGGGTCTCTCATTTGACAGGCTTATTAGGGGAAAACTTAAAATATCTTCTTGTTTGAAACCACAAGGCTTAAAGCTGAGATAACTTGCATGGAGTATCTGCAACCCTGAAAAATCCACTTTCTCTAAGCTGGATTTGAACTCAGGTACCTTTGTGTATTAAACGAATACTCTACCACGTCGCCATAAAAGCTAGCTTATAGGCAAGGGTATAGAAATATTCTACTATACCTCAGATACATACGCCTCCTCCTCAGACTTCGTCCTCGAATCCTTGGAGTACTGAATGTCTGTAGGACGAACTAAGGGTGTCATCGGTCTACACTTGTGTGTTACATTGGACCCCAAATGTATCCCGGATTTGAACTCAGGTAACTTCCTTTATTAAGCGGACACAATGTCACGTCACCATTCAAGCTAGCTGATAAGCAAAGGAGTAGAAGGGCCGTATTATACACCTGATTTCGTATGTAGTATTGTCTAGTGAAAATGCACCAAGTGTGTTTAAATCATGTTCTTCGGGTCAAACTGGCTCCGCCCTGGGGTCCCTTATGTAGAAAATACAAGATCTTTTGAAATATTCAATTCAAAAACTGTAGTTTTGGTTATGATGTTTGCTAAACAGCAGACCTACAGCCAAAGTACTCAGGAGAGCGATCTAGGGCCATCATGATCCTATTGTTTGGGTTTTTTTCAGTTTAACATGCTGCCAGACGATCATCCGTTGACGAAAGCGTATGAATATAGCTTGTACGGTTTTGTTCAAAATTTTGGACAAAGTTACGCTTTGTTATCGGTTCATTTTCTGTTCGGGGTTAAACCAAACGACATATCAGCTTGTCACTTCTCGGAGCCCGTCTGTACTGGGCGACAAGGTTGGGATCCTGACTTCAACCCAAATACGGAGGACGCTCAGATAGCACTCATGGTACGCTTTATTGTTCCTCCGTGCTAATAGTAGTAAACTTGATGATGCAAAAGTGAAAATAAAAAATACATGTACGTTGCTTAAAATGTTACAGCACAACAATTTAATATTTAAGGAGCCGAGTCGACTTTTCTAATATTCTTTCTTTTTGGCGGAAACAGGACACGGCTCATTAAATCGGGACACCGGTCATACAAACGACATTTAGGTGTCCCCTCGATACGAACAAATACAAAATTAAAATAACATCAGTTCAATAAACTTCAAATTGTCAAGGTGTTTAAAGTTTACTTTTGCTGTAACTTTTTCCAAATTTTATGCATCAACCGTAAGTACGTATAAACTGTCCATTGCATCTCCATATCCAGATGGCCACTACACAACAATAACTAGGCTAATTGAAATCACAAATTTAAAGCTGCTTTCTGTGAACATACCCTTGTTAGCAGAGGTAGTGAACAGCAGCAGCTTAGAGATTTGCTGACCGCTATTAGTCTGATAGTTTTACCTGATGATAGATATATGTAGACACAACAAACGTCCCCACTAGAGCCGTACCATGGGTCATCACTGTTCTGGTCTATCATATATTGGGGGTTTATAGTTATTCCACTAAAAGGAATGAACACAGCTGAGAGTATATCTTTTATTGCTGCCCAATCGTACTCTGCTGGGTAAATACACAATACATACTATATAAGCAACAGAATAATCATATGGTGATAACAGGGGTATACATATAACAAAATATTAAAGTACAGCATTATACAACATCTCCCTTTTTCTGAAAAAAAATAAAAAATAAAATAAAGTGAAATAACAGAAAAAATTCTCAATTTTTCTTCAGAGAAAATTCACACACAATTCTGTCACTGTTATCTACCACTCTCTGTGAGGTAGTACAATCATTTATGTTATCAGCATAGAAAAACTAATTAGGAGAAGTAATCTCAGTATTGTCTCTTCACTTATCAGTGTTTCTGTACCTGGTGGACCATAATAATAGTTAACTTCACATTTTTGTATTCAAATAATTAACAACAGGTTTGTTTCTCATATTTTATCTTAGTTTCACATAGATTCCTTTATTCTGGGTTTAACAATGCGACCATATCTTGTGATCTAAGGTTGTGCCGAAATTGATGATTCAGGCTTATCGTGGGAAATTGGTGAACTTGTTTTTTCCACTTGAGAGGGACAGGGGTATCCACTAGAAATTTCCAAAGGTTTCGTTTCGTCGGGACTTTGTTCTGGAAGATTGATTTCAGGAAGAATAGGCTGATGTTGAGGTTCATTTGATTTGAGAAGGTGGCGCCTATTTCTACAGTATTCTGCACCTTCTGGTGTTTTTACCGTGTAAGAACGTGCATTATTTTGTGCAATAACAGTAGCTGGTTTCCATAATGTACCTTGCTGAATGCGAACTGGTTCACCTACACTCAATGACTTAAGTGGTGTGACCTTTCTGTCATAGCACTTCTTCTGCGTCTGCTTTTGTTCAGTTAGTTTGTTTCTAACCTTTAGGGGATCTGGAGTTTTTGGTTTCAACTTTTCAGCTGTAATAGGTAGAAATGACCTAATTTTCCTTCCGAACAACAATTCAGCAGGCGTATAACCTGAACTTAATGGGGTTGCACGATACTCAAGCAAAGCAATGACTGGATCTGTGGAAGAGCTTTTTGCTTTTTTCAAAATTTTCTTGCAAATCTTAACATGAGCCTCTGCTAACCCATTGCTTTGGCTATACAAAGGAGAAGAGAATACATGCTCAAAATCCCATGTTTTAGCAAAGTCTTTGAACTGCTGAGATGTGTAATAAGAAGCACCATCTGAAACTAATCTCATTGGTATACCATGACATGAAAACCATTGTTTCATTTGCCTGATAACAACATTACTTGTTGTGCTTGACAATTTAGCATACTCAAAGTAGTTGCTGTAGTAGTCAACAATAAGTAAGTAGTCTTGACCATCAAATGTGAAAACATCAGTGGCAATGTTTTGCCAAGGGCGGTCTGGTATTTCATAAATATCCATGGCTCTTTGGGATTTGAACATCTATGTTCTAGACAAACTGAACATTTGCTGACCTTTTCATTTATGTCTGCTGTAATGCCAGGCCAAAACATAGTATCTGCTGCTCGTCTAAGACATTTTGAAATACCACAGTGATCCTTATGCAAAATGTTCAACATTTCTTGCCTCAGTGTACTAGGAATTAGTACTTTGTGACCTTTCATGATCAAATCATCTTGCACTGTCAACTCATCTCTATAGCTCCAGTAATCAAGTAACTGTGACGGGCAATCTTGACGCTTTTCAGGCCAACCTGACAGAATAACGTCCTTAAGAAGCAGCAAATTATCATCTTTAAGGGTGTGAGACCTGATTTCATTGAATTTCCTGTCACTTACTGGGGTATATTTCATAACAAAATGAACATGCAGATCAGCAGCTTTTGACAATTCAGGGTATGAGTTGGACAGAAATTTCCTAGACAGGGTATCTGCTAAAGGAATTTGCTTGCCAGGCTTGTGGACTAATGTAAAGTCGTAACCTTGCAACTGCAGCATCATGCGCTGTAACCTTGCAGGTGCAGCATAAATAGGTTTTTTCATGATGGCAAGAAGAGGTAAATGATCTGACTCTACGACTACATGGCGACCATACACATAGTGTTTAAAACGATTTAGGCCAAATAGAATTGCGAACAATTCCTTTTCAACTTGGGCCCAGTTTACCTCTGACTGTGTAAGTGATTTGCTTGCATATGCAACTGGCTTTTCGTCTTGGAGAAGAGTAGCACCAAGACCAAATTTGGAACCATCACATTGCAACACTAATGGTTTACTGGGATCATAGTAGGCTAGAACAGGCGCTTGTGTCAATATGTCTTTGACCTTTTGAAAAGATTCTGCCTTAGCTTCATCCCAATGAAAATGAATATCTTTCTTCAGGATTTGGGGTAGCGGAGTAGTAACCTCTGACAAATTGGGTGCAAACCTGGACAGGTACGTAACCATGCCCATAAATGTTTCAAGTTCTGCTTTGTCCTTAGGTGGTTCCATGTCTCGAATTGCGGACACTTTTTCTGGGTCAGGCTTTAAACCTTCAGAGGAGAGAATGTGACCAAAATATTGAACTTCAGTAAGTCCAACTTCAACTTTGTCTTTATTAAGACGTATGCCTTTCTGCTGGCATCTATTGAGAACTTTTCTTAGGTTCTTGTCATGTTCTGCTCGTGTTGACCCCCATACTAATATGTCATCAACTATTGCAGAACAACACTTCAATCCTTCAAGACATTCGTCTATGCGACGCTGGAAATCATCTTGACTTGTGACCAGACCAAAAGGTGTTCGGGTATAGCGGAAACGACCTAAAGGGCTATTGAATGTAGTCAAATATGACGATTCCTCATCGAGTTCCATTGACCAGTAACCTTGTTTGCAGTCTAACTTTGTGAAGTACTTAGCTGCAGATAACTGGGGAAGAATATCGTCAAGAGTTCTCATTGGATAATGAGGACGATACAGTGCCTTGTTGAGGTCTTTCGGATCTAGGCATATTCTGACCTTATCTGATCCTGGTTTGTTTACAACAACCATTGAATTGACCCATTTAGTAGGTGTATTGACCTTTGCAATAATACCGGCTTTGACCATTTTCTGTAGCTCAGTATCAACTTTTTCTTTAAGGGAAACAGGTACTCTTCGAGGCGGGTGCACAACTGGCTGGATTTTAGGATCAAGTTTCAATGAAACTTTGCCCGGAAGATGACCAATGCCTGTAAATAAATCAGGATAGTCAGCAAATACTGTTTCCTTCGACAAAGGTCTAGTCTTTTCGTCTACTGACATGACTATCTTAATCAGACTGAACTCAAGACACGACTGGAGACCTAAGATTGAGCATCTGCTTTTGCGTACAACAAAGAAATCAACATTTTTGTTGTAGCCTTATAAACACATTTCAGATTTATCTGGCCAATAACGTCAAGCTTAGCACCATTGTATGCTGTAAGATTGCAAAACGCCCTTTTCAGTGGAAGCTTCAGACCTAAACTATAAATATCTTCTTCAGTAAGAATATTACAAGAAGCACCAGTGTCTATTTTCATGGAAAGAGGACAACGTTTCGGGCCTACCTGAATCTCGGCATAAACCTGATAACCTGAATACTTAATAGTGTCAATTTCAAAATCACTGTTATGAACACTTTCATCACTGAACACTTCTGGTAATCCATCAGTATCTACACCATGCACTGAGAGTTTTTGTCTGCAGGCTGCCTCAAAATGATTAAATTTTTTACAAAAGTTACAGCGTTTTCCTTTTGCGGGGCATATTTTCCTTATATGTAGTTGTCCACATTTTTGACAGTTCGAATGTTTCTTTGGTCTAGGATGCTGAAGATTTTGTGACATTGTTGGTTGTTTTCTACTTGCAGCTTCATGTGTTTGGTTATGTTGTTTTGTGCGGCTTTTAATATAGTCAACTGATGGTTTTGCTGATTTCATTGTCTGTAGCTGCTTTTGAGCATACTCGTAAGACTGACATATTCTTTCTGCTTTAACAAGTGTAAGTTGGTCTCCTTCCGTAATAAGTTTTTCTCTAATTTTCTCAGACTGGATTCCAAAAACAATTTGGTCCCTAATCATGTCGTCTCTGTATGTGTCTCCAAATGCACAATCAACAGCAAGTGTCTTCAAGCTTGTGATAAATTGTTCAATGGTATTGTCTCCTTGTTTTTCATTTTTAAATTTATAACGACTGAAAACTGGGTTTGATTTTGGTTGAACATGAAGTTGAAATTTATCCGAAATCAGTTTTGTTGATTTTTGTTCATCTTCTGTCAACTGCAATGTATTGTAGATCTCTCGTCCACGCTCTCCTACCCACAATAATAAATAAGTAACTTTGACTTCCTCTGATTTGTCTTTCAGGGCACCAGCAAAAAAAAAAGCTCTACATGTTGTCTAAATTTCTTGAAAGCTTCTAGGAGGTTCTCGCTAATCCAGTCCATCTTTGGAGTTGGAATTCCAGTTGAATCCATTGTGGAATTTAATATAAATATTAATTCCGTCTAACTGGTAACAGGAATGTATTTTAACCAAAAGAGTTACAAATAATTTCACAATTATTAAATAAATCCCTTTATTCTGACACCATGTCATATATTGGGGGTTTATAGTTATTCCACTAAAAGGAATGAACACAGCTGAGAGTATATCTTTTATTGCTGCCCAATCGTACTCTGCTGGGTAAATACACAATACATACTATATAAGCAACAGAATAATCATATGGTGATAACAGGGGTATACATATAACAAAATATTAAAGTACAGCATTATACAACAGGTCATGGGAGGGTTCAAAAGGTAATCGTCCACTAAAATGATATAATGACACGTAGACACCGAATTATTCCGTACTCAGTACAAGTGATAAAATGATAGTAATAAAACAGTTGTTGACAGAAATTGCTTAAGTATAACCTAAAGATCATCTGCCATGCAGAAAAACAACACAGCATGCATTACTCAGTAATAATTTTAGATTATTTAAAGTCATGCTCGTCACAGGTACTAGGAACATAACTGGGGTCCTAAATATGCATGTGAATGAAAAATCTTTTAACTAATTGTAACTTTTTACGACTATAAAAGTATATAAGAAGATAAACAACTGTTTTTAAGCACTGATCCCGTTTCCAAGTCTTTACATATTCAATAATACTCGATGCATACCAGACCTAAGTGTTTATTCCTTCGAAAAACTACTTTGAACCCACGACCCAAACTGTATAGAATCAGCGAGCGACTGTTCAAAAGATTCAGCCTAAATGAATTCTTTCTAGTTAATACATTTCTAGTCATTTCAAAAGTCCACTGACCGTGAGTAGACTACGACAGACCGTGAAATAATATAAACAAAGGTATAAGGAAGAAATATGTTATTAATTTGAAGTGAAGCGCATTCCCGTTAAATATCACGACCATGAAATAGATCTATAACTTCCAAAAACAAATATAAAGAGCGCTTTCCATAAACGGTACTTCTTCAAGACTTGAGTGATCGGTTTCAGAAGTATTCAAATGTTATGATGTTCATGTTTGGCACCTTTGAATATTTATACCTTAACATTTTAAGGAATTCTGTGGCAAATCTATCTTTTAACATGATATCCTTCGTCCCGTCATAGCTTAACGCGTTGTAAGGAATTTATATTAATGCCTTTGTTTTTTCTGAACACAGAACCTCTGCAAGACACTACGGACATTACCAGAACAAAAAGCAGAAGAACTTCGCATACAGAAACACCCGATCACTGGAGAGTACAACATCAAATGCTTCATGGACGATCTTCAGGCATTTCTAGAGGTATGTTTAGACGTATGCTCCTAGGACACAGGATAAACACGTCTGAACGTTAGAATGCTTATCCACAAGTGATGTGAATTTGACAAGAAATCTTGCATTACTTATAAAATATTTAACTATAAAGCCTGTAAGGATTTTATCATTTCTGTATACATGCCTGTCTCTAGAAAAGTTGAATTTTGGATGTTAAATAAACCAAGAGTCCTATTATCGGGTTTTATACAATGAATATTAAAAAGGCAAGGAGTTTGTCTTAAACTGTTGTTTTTTTTTCAATTTTCTTAACTTCTCTTGGGGTTTTGGTCATTTGAGCAACTATAAATCGAGTAAATTTCTTATATAGATAGACTATCAAAAGTTTGCCATTCAATGTCTAGCTCTTGTTAACTGTATGTACATTTATGTTTTTTTTTTTCTACAGGAGGAGTCAAATCTCACCGGGACAAACTGGAGTCTTCCGTTTACCAAAGAGAAGGCCATTAGATTTGCGGAGACTAGACCACAGTTCTATAACGCAAGCGTCCTCAGAGGAGATTTTAACAACCATCTAGAGGTAAGTCTTACCGTAATTAACTTCTAATGAATATTTGTATCAAAGACTACACACTTACGTATTAAATCTCTTTTTCATGTTTCTTTTGTTTTGTGTGAAAAGGCATAATCTTTAGACTAAAGAAGTACTTTGTTGTGGCTAAACATGTGAATAAGTGAAATTGAAATTTCATGAAATCTAAACATGAATGTTGTTACAGCACTTGCCTCTGTATACAAGTGCACTTAAAAATGCGATTTGATCACAGTTTTCATCAAGCTTAAAAGCTTTAGAGTATTTCTGCTTACAAGTCGTTTCTCTTCATTCAAAACTATTATCACAGCGAACAAAAATGTTGCCATGAATACATTAGCTTTGAACGATTTGCATTTAAATTTTAGTTCTTTTTTTTCTTTAAGCAATGTGTCCGCATCGCACTATTCTTCCTAACTCGACAAGGTCATGCAGCTCCTGCAGACGATGAACTTAAAATATTCATCATCGTGTGTATTTTTTCGAGAAAGCAGATATAACAAAAATGATTGCAATTTCTTTAACCAGCAAAATAAATAGTTCAGTAAATAAAATGTCTATGAAAATACAGTACGATTTATAAAATTATAAACACTACCTTAGAGTAAAATACAATTGCTGTTGACTGTAATCTGTCCTCCTTAGTTCTGTGTACTAGTATTTGTTGTGAAAAGGACAAGTCTAGCTAGCACATGCTTCGACAAACTGTCTTCCTGTACGCACTGCTGACACAGTGAAAACTACAGGTCACAGAACTTTAATTCATACAAGACAGCGTGCATCTGGTCCTTATGTAAGTTAGTCATTGGGTTGTCTTCATAAAGGTTTCATATGAGACTTACCCAGAAAAAAGAACCTATTCAAATTAAATCATATGAGTATTATCCTTTGAAGATTGCTATATCATACTGGCTGACAAATCGTTATAGTGGGTCTTACACGGATGACTTCTACAAGTACGATTCCCTCATCGGTGAGGAGATTGGGACCTTTAGTACTGACGTCAATTCAAAGCCAGGTACTGCCTGAGAAATATTTACACTTCTTAGTTTCAGTCAATTTGTACTGAATGATTTTAGGTTAATTTCAACTCACGTTTACCAAAACTATATAAGTCGTTCTCGAAACACCAGTCAAGGTGGAGGTGATTACTATATGACGGGAAGAGAGCCAATTACATTTAATCTTGTCACTGTGGCAGTTCCCTTAAAAAACTGCACGACATCAATTTTGACAGAATCGTGATTTTTTAGGTTGTCTAAAAAGTTGTCTTGCACAAAAACAAACCTTCAAGGCAAGAGTCTTTGATATAAATTAGATACGTGCCAATAAGGACAAACTTTTAAAATATCAAATTTCTCCTAATTAATACGAAAAATCTGTGAAAAAAATGTCGTACTAAATTACATATTTGCTTGTCTATAGGTATCTTTTATGGAAATGACTTAAAGTATGTGGCGATCTCCGTTGGTACAACAATACAGGCCATGCTCCTCGGATACACGGAAGGAGATGCTATTATGGAAAGCTGGGAAGAACTCCTGAACAGAGAGGTTGCTATTCAGATAAAATCTTGATATCTCGATTGGTGGGAAGGAACTTTCGTCGACTTTTTGCGAAGTTTTATGTCCTGCTTTATACTACTTACCAGCGTTTTATGTGTTGGGAGGGGAGGGTGCAAAAAGTAGGCTGACGGCATAATTTTCAATACCAGTTTAAAAGAATCTTTTAATTTTATATTAAGTATGCGTTAGGAAGCGGGGATAAAAAAGAGAAAAATCTCTTGATCTGACTCTAGACCTAAAATAATATCAAGACAGAAAGATCACAGTGTGAAAATAGAATCATGACTGATACGTTTGTTTTGTGTCTAGGTTGTCGTTCAAAAAAACTGTTTTATAATTGTTAAGTAAAACATTTTCTTTTACTGTGTACGGTATTTTTGAAGATCTTATCTGAAATGTTAGAACATGTAATCTATTCAATTCTATATTAATTTGGCGTCCTCTATCTGCGTTTAATCTAGATTGAAAAGATGCCCAAAGAGCTGAAAACTGGATTTCAGACGTCTTCTCATGAACGTTGGGTGTGGATCACCAGACAGAGGGTAAAATGTTTTAACAAGTTTTGAGCCACATTTTACAACGGGTGCAATCATACGGTCCCACCAAGTTTGTTTCACAAGCTTTGTAATTTGATGCGTCCAAAATAAAAAGAAACTGGCTGAGTTTGATTTCATTTGTTGTAGCCGAATTATGCATGCCTGTTAAAAGAGTTTATTGATAATCCTCTACATACATAAATTTAGCGCCAAATTATTAACTAGTATGTCCCATCTCATATGAACTTTAAATCGTCCGTTTTCATGAATTATTTATTGCTCGGAGACAAATATTTAAGAAGAGTTAGTGTTTGCTTCCAATTTAAAGTGTTGATCTTGAAAAAGCAGAAATAGATGAAAATAACATGATTAAGCTTACAAAACAAACTTCTTCTTGTTTTAAGTTTGCTCAGTACCATTGACGTCAGCGTGTGAAAGAGTAAAGAATATACTATATTCATTTAAACTCTTTGATTCATTCTTATTATATGACAGTTGCCACATTTTTTTATGTAAAAGTATTAAATACCAATACGGACATTTTTTCAACAGCAGTCTCAATTTTTGACGGGACTATCAAAAAAATTACACGTATTATAATTTCTTTTAATTGACTGATTTTACTTTAAGCTGCTGGTGGAGAACGCCGTCTACGGTATAGCTATAGGACTGAGTCTAGCTTTGGTCATCTTGATCGTTGCTACTGGAAACCTTATAACAGGCTTGTTGGCGACAGTTGTCCCTGTGCTGCTGTACAGCCTGTGTTATTGGCGTCATTGTATTAGGCGGCTGGAAACTTGGGGTAATTAATAATGTTTTATAATCACGTCTTAGGGTACTCATTTTGTACATGTACTGTGTATATTAATTGCGGTGCAGCTGAATCAAAGAAATCATGGGGGTTGGGGAAAGGATAGTAGCAGCAATCTTTACTCGCTGAAGTACGCTGGTTAGAATAGATGGATTTGCTGACAAATCCTACCACGTTTAAATTTTGTACGTAATGTTTTTAAACTGTCACTTTTCTGTTTGAAAATTTGTGTATGCAAGGCAATGAGGTTGTCAAACTAGAAGTGAATTGAAATGTTGCTTTTCTTATTTGTAGGTGCCTGTTCTAATAACTATTCATCGATATTGTTTGACAAGCATTATACCTTCTAAGATAATTTAGTATAACTTAATGAATTGATTGAATTATCACAGCAAAAGAGACTGATTTTTTCAGATGATCGAGGCGATAAACATGTGTATGGTGGTGGGCTTATCGGTGGACTATGTTGTGCATCTGGCAGAAGGATACACACTCTCCCTGCATCACGATCGATTGTCACGTGTTCGAGATATGCTGGATTTAATGGCTGTATCCGTATTTTTCGGCGCCTTTACAACACTGGGGGCATCACTGTTTATGTTTTTCACTGTGCTTTCTTTCTTTTCTCAGTTCGGAATATTTTTGTTTTCAACTATAGGATTTTCGTTACTATTTTCTATGGGTCTGTTTACAACGCTTCTTGGAATAGTAGGGCCCGAGGGAGACACCGGAAATGTTGTAGCGATATGTAAACGTATTTGCTGTTTTAAGACGAGGAGCCATCGCAGGAAAGATGGAGACAGATATAATTAGATAAGATAACTTTTCATTATATAAGCTGGACTACGCAAAGTAAGTCGAGGTATTCTACTCATTCTGGCGTCGGCGTTGGGGATATAACATTTACGTTAAGGTTTTGCTTGCAAGTTACTATCATGCATATATCATATTAACCAGCAATGCTAACTGATTTAATACTTTACTGATGTCTTCAGGGGCATTAAACAAACAAGTTGGATAACTCTTGACCAAATTTTAGGCAAGTTATGGCCCTTTTTATTTAAAAATCTTGGTTAAAGTTTTACATGCAACATACTATCATTTTTATTCATCATTAATCTTTAATGGGAAATTACTTGAAACTTAACAAATGATGCTAAGGGACATCAGACCTCCAAGTAAGATAGCTCTTGACAGAATCTATTGTAAATTATTACCCCTTTTTAACTTAGAAATTTTGGTTAAGGTTTAAGGTGCTAAAAAGAAATATGACCGTTTTGCATTGATTTTTTATGATTCATATATTTTTATATGCAACTATGATTATTCTTTAAATACTTCACTTATGTCTTCAATGACATGAAGAAAAAGAAGCTAGATAACTCTTGACCAAATTTAATGCAAATTATGACCCTTTTTGACGTGGAAATTTTGATTAAATTTTTTATGCAACCTACTGTTGTGCATATATTTTAGAAATCAGCCATGATTGTTATACCCATTTTACCGGAATTGTTTGGGTATACTGGAATTAGCTTTCCGGATGTCTGTTTATGCGTCTGTTCTTAGACACACTTTATTCTAGGCTATAAATTGCCCTCATTACAACCTACCGGCATGAAAACTTATATGGACTTCAGTCTCATCAAGCATGATCCCTTCTGATTTAGGAGTGAAACTGCCAAAGGTCAAGGTCATAGTGGATATTCAGAAGAAGTCAGTTTTCAGATCATAAATTGCTTTCCTTGTCATCTTCCTACATGAAAATTTACAACTGGACTTGATCAATATTGTCCGTCTGTCTTTTTGTCTGTTTATCGGTTTCTTCGTCTGATCGCAACGAACTCGTACAAATTATGAAAGAGAAAGTTCAAAGTTACTAAAACTAATTTTATCATTATGGCTTTCAACAGATATGGTCCTTTGTCAATTATTCAAAGTAAATACATCCATTATTAAATAAGTTTTTTTGAAGCATTGTTTTCAATTTCAAAGCATTATGTTTCAAAATACCCAAACTATATTATAATGTTAATAATTAAGTGTTTTCATAATGGTCTAGTTGTTGGGCTGAAGATAGTCATATTAGGCTAATATGACTATCTTCAGCCCAATAACAAGACCATTGTGAAAACACTTAATTATTGAAAAATTTACCAATTAACTATACAATACTTACCAAAGAACATTAGATAGTTAACCAATAACAATTAATGTGAAAATTTCAATGAAATAATAGTAATCCAATGTTTTCATTAACATCAACAAACAAAAATCCCATGTGTTAGAAGCAGTTTCATAATGACCGAGCTGGTCAGCCAATGAGAAGGCTCGAATCTCATAATAGCCGAGTTTTTTCATAAAGGCCGAGTTTCTTCATAATGGCCGAGTTTTGTGTTAATAGTGTTTTGGAGAAGTTCATATTGGCCCTGCATTTGCAGTGAAAATGCGCCTAATATTGTATAGTTAATTAATAATCATCAGTAATCGTACGCAGTAACGGTTGTATTTTACTTTAGCATCTGATTTACAGTACAAAACTGTTGTTGTCAAAATTGAATGGTTTGATGAAGGATTTTATTAATTAACTTTATAATATTGAACTAGATTCTGACCATGTTGTTGGCTTGATACAACCAAAGCCTCGCCAATAAAGCTCGAAACTCGGCCAATACGAAAAAAACACGGCCAATAAGTAAAAAGTCGGCCAATACGAGATTTAGCCAATCAGGATTCAGGAAAAACTCGGCCTTATATGAGCCTAGGATTTTCACCATGTTGGACGCCATTTTGAATATGCTTAGCCTAGTTTTTACATAAAAGTTTTTATCTCTTAAAAAGTTCAAAAAGTAGCAAAAAAAGTTCGCGGAGACCCTGCGCTATCGGATCACAGTAAATTTAGCAGTGTTCAACCTTTCATTTAGTGATTTTCATATTTACCAAATATTATGTTGCGCGGAAGTGAAAAGCAGACGATCACAAGTTTTACCCTGTTATAAATTACGAGTTTTGGATTACTTAGTTTGATAATTGAACATAATATTATAAAGTTAATTAATAAAATTGTCATTAATTAGTCGAATTCGTATTGGCTTTGTTATTGGGCTGAAGACGTCATATTGGCCTTCGGCCTCAGGCCAATATGACTGTCTTCAGCCCAATCACAAAGCCAATATAAATTCGACTAATTAATAACATTATATTATGAAACATTCGAATGGCTGAGCACTTTACTAAACTGTTTAGTACGTAAACTCCGTTTTTGAAACTGTAAAAGTGGATCGGACACGATGCATATCGTGGCTTTGCAACTATAGTGATTAATCGATCATTTTGAGAAACGTTTTGTTAATATCTTATGTTTTATTCGATATGAAATAACATAAAAAGAATGAGAATTTGTAAAAGTTCCCTGATATAAGATAATATTTTGTACAAAGAGCAAGCGGAGTATTTAAAAGTTTTGACAAGTGTATAATATTACCCCGCTGGATATTTTTTCAGGCCTCGTTAGGATGACCCCATTTATTGTGAAAACTGAGCATATATACACAAATAGTCAGACCCATAGTACAGTAATTCATAACAAAATGGTAATATGATAAAAACAGTTCTGGAGCTTAAATCAAGTATCAGCAGATATTAAATATTTGACAGTTTGCACTGGCAACGTTGTTACAATGGGAAATTATATAAATATAACACGACATATACTCATTTTTTAGCTGTTTGCATAAAGTTTTAACATGAAAGAGATATGGTCAGAATTAAAAAAGAAAAATAAGGATTGTAACTATGTAATTTCTTTCTCAAATAATTTTATACTAAGATCCAACCATATGACATCCTAACACGAAACGAAACAGCTAGGTTATCGTCATCGGATTGATAGCTCACCTAAGGTCATGTGTAATATGTTCTTTTGTCCGACGTCCGTTCAAAATTAACTTCAAATAAAATCTCTTCCTATACCATTGGGCCAATCGCAATGAAACTTCACAGGAATGATCCTTGTATTGCTCCCCCTTCTAAATTGTATAATAGATAAAATTCTATGCAGAATTCTGCTTGCCATGGCAACTGAAAGGAAAAACTTTAAAAAATCTTCTTGTCTCAAACCAGAAGGTCTGCAGCTTATATATCTGGTTAAAGCATCCCCTAGTGAATTTCTAACGAAATAATATAAGCCATGGCTCTTGGAACAGAATTGGCCCCATCCCAGGGGGTCAATTGATTTTACATAGACTTTATAGGAAAGACTTTAAAGATCTACTTGTCAGAAACAGTAAGGCATAGAATTTAAATATTGATGTGTGTATCTCAACCATGAGTGTGCAAATCATCGTCCCTGGGTCAAAATTGGTCCTTCCTCAGGGGTCACTTCATTTAAATAGTTATATAGAAAAAGGTTTTCAAATCTTCTTGTCTGAAATCACAAGACCTGGAGCTAAGATATTTAGTTTGTAGTATCATCTAGTGGACCTTTATTAAAATCATACAAATCATGTCTCCTGGGACAGAATTGGCCCTACACCAGGAGTAACTTCATTTTATATAGACTTATGTAAGAAATACTTTAAAAAATCTAATCTTATTGTCAGAAACCGTTAGGCATAGAGTTTCGATATTTGCTGTGTAGGGTTGTCTAGTAGACCTCTAATAAGTATATATAAATCGTGGCCCCTTAGTCAAAATTGGGGGTCACTTGGTTTTACATAGAGTTTTATAGACAATGGGTAAAAAAATCTTCTTGTCAGAAAGTGGAAGGCATAGGGCTTAGATAGTTTAGTTCAGCATTGCCTAGTTAATAAGAAGGGCTTTGGAAGACTTGACTATCACCTTCAATTGACCTTGTCGTTTATGGACCTACTGACTTACTTCTTTGTTTTTAAAGCTACGTAATTCAAATTTTAAAAAGTTGTATAATTTTGCATGCAGACCTCAACTTTGACTTTGACTGACCTTGACTTTGACCTACTAACCTGCTTCCTTGTTTTGAAGCTGTGTCATTAAAAATTTAACTGTTTGTTTCCATACAGACTTCCACTTTGACCTTAGTTTACCTTGACTTTGTGACCTATTTTCTGTTTTGAAGCTACTTCGTGGCATTTGTAACATGTGTACAGTGTAAAATAAGATTTTTGCAGACATTGTGATACGTTTCAATGGAAACTAGAGTCCATCAGTTTGGCTTAAAGATATTTTTATATGTAATGTGGTACTTGAACTTTCTGCCATTTAACACATGCTTTAGGTGGCATGACTATTTTTCTTTCCCCCACCCCCACCACCACCCACCCATTTTTAATAGTCCCTTTTCAGGGATCTAGAACCATTTAGTCCTCTTGTTAGAGATAAAATCCCTTTGTTATAGCAATGTGCATATACATAATATATAATGAAAAATGAAGAAAATGGTGATATGCTACCTCAGATCTCCTTTGTAGAATACTAAAGGCATAATGCTACGAGTACTTGTGAAAAACTAAAAAATATATCGCATTATACCATGTCATATTATTTTTTATATACAGAATTATTTGTATTGTAAAACACACAACAATTCAAATATTATTTACTTACTTTGTTCACTTACTTGTTTAATGTTTGTCATTGAAAATTACTGTTTTTAGGCTTAAATGTATAATGTAATCCAAAACGTACACAAGCAACAAAGTAGTTAAGTACATGTCGGCTACCACATTTGATGAGGGTTTGCATGAAGATTTATTACTATTTCAGGTTGCAGGGATTTATTTGTTATAACTTTAAACACGCATTGTATGTAGTTTAACGAATATTTGTTGATACATGCTAATAGCTGAAATAATACAAGTTAGTCAAAGTTAATTTATTTTTGAGAAAATAACATTTTTCATAGCGATATTATTGATATTGTGATGTATTTAATGACAAATATTGTTATAAGTGTAAAATAAATGTAATGTGTATCTTCACATGTGTAATGTCATTGGCACACGTAACACTGTACCATTAATTAAATTGTTTATATTTGTTGTCATTTTCTAAATTTGTTTTCATTTTGTTGTCTGAAAAGTGGTGGTCTTCTTCATATATATACCCGATAAAATTTGACAGTTAACTGGAATTATTTCCTTGATTGATGTTTTAAAATGCCTCATTTTAGAAACGTAAAGGGATAAACCATTTTATGGGTGTTTTGGTCATGTGACAGAAAGAATTTGACCATGGTAAATATTCTTTATATTATTTCAGACCTTTGAAGAAAGAACCTGACACTTCTATAAACTTTTGTTTAACCCCGTCTTGATATTCTGAACAATGTATTTTCAAGTCTACAACATTTATTCTATAAATTATATTTTATCAACCTGAAAAATGGCCACTTTACTCATTCTATGCCCCCGAAGGGAGGCATATAGTTTTTTAAATGTCCGTCTGTCAGTCCGTCCGAAAACTTTAACATTGGCCTTAACTTCCTTATTAGTTAGTAGATTTACTTTATACTTGGAAACAACACCTCTTTGGACAAGGCCTTCCCACTGACCTATATTTATTTGGCTCTAACCCCTGACTGATCTTCATCTTGATGATCCAGTTGTCCAAAGACTTTAACATTGGCCATAACTTCCTTATTAGTTTGTGAATTTACTTCATGCTTGGACACAACACTCCTTTGGACAAGGCCTTCCCAGTGACCTATATTTATCACACCTTGACCCCTGAATAAGCTTCACCTTGAAGATCCAATTGTCCAAAACTTAAGTAAGTGGATTATTTTCATACTTGAACACAACATTCCTTTGGACAAGACCTTCCAACTGACTTAAATTTATTTGACCTTGACCCTTCAAAATCCAGTTTTCCAAAACCTAACAATGGTCATAACTTCCATATTAGATAGTGAATATCCTTCATACTTAAACACAACACCCCTTTTGACAAGACCTTCTTATTGGCCTATATTTATTTGACCTTGACCCCTGAATGACTGGTCCTCAGCTCAAAGGTCAAAGCACCTTTTTCGGGGGCATTTTCATCTTACAGTGACAGTTTCTTATATAAATTATGCAACTCGTATAGTGTATTTCTGCTTTTATAGATAGCATTTTAAAACTTCACGAACCAATAAAGATTGAATACTCCGAATACAGCGTAAGTTATTTATGCGCCCAAGTGAATAGTTATGTTAAATACAAACATCGCGATACTGTATTTGCATTTCCCTCTAAATTGATATGAAAAACACAGACTAGTGAAGCGTCACAAAGTTCCGTGGACAGTACAGAAACTAAATTACTTACCTCTTGGGCTTTCTTGAAAGCTGTCAAGTGCGCAGTTATTCATTACTTTCTTTGCTTTTGGCTGTCAGGAGCGATTGTAAAACGCTCCGAGGTAACAACTAATGTTAAATGTGCTTTGCGGGAGCTGGGTCGGCTTTTCATAGTGTCCGTTTTAGTAGCATGATTTTGCATCTAGTTTACTTAACCTTGAACCTGCTGAATTTTTGTAATGAATTTGTCCAGCTTTGAATTTGGAACAGTCCATTCAAAGTTTAAGGGATTTCAATATCAAAATACAAAAATTGAGCTACCAACAGTATAGAGCCTGGTCAGACTGCACGGATGTGCAGGCTGGCCTGGCTCTATACTGGTGGCAAAGGCTAATCAATTTCGGTTCCAGCAGGTTAAGGGTTTCACCAAAACAGCAATGCTGCAGAATTATAATCGCATTGTGTAACCTGTCAAAAATATTTGCCTATGCTTTTATACAACATGTGAAACAGGTTTTGCTGTAATTATTGTTCTATGTCGCTGAAGAATATCTCAATAAAATCAAATAGGGAAAATGGTCTGAACAAAATGGGTAAACACATAAATCAAAATAGACCTAATGGATTTAGCTTCACGCTTGATTCTCGAAGTTAATATTCTCTTGTTGAAAATACATGTTGTAGTTGATAAAAGTTAATGGAACGATCACACCTGTTCAACGTTGAGGCTCTATCAGAACCCGACAGTATTTGCATCCCTACCATTCTTTTCCACACAGCCTATCGGGTACAATAAAATGTGCTTAAAATACTGTTAAAGTAATGAAAACCGATATAATAGTTTCTAAATATTGTGGGAAGCTGTTTAAAAAAAGCCTGCGCGTAACTACTGTAAAATCTGGTTGGTGCCTTCAGGAGCCGCCTCTGCCTAAGAAATAAAACAAGCTCATTCCAATTTTATGTTCCAGACAAGTTTCAAAATCTAGGGACCAAAATTCTCTGCTTGAGTGTTACAATCAAGTTCGTCATGCAAAAATTACCCTGTTACAATTGTGACCAATTCCCATTTACTCTTAGCCCGCTCATGCGCGGATCCCATCTGGTATACTAAACAATAGGCAATATGCTTCATGTTTCAGTCACACGAACAACGTCAAATGAGTGCCCGAACCTCAGGTACAGGGGACATAACTATGATATGAGATGTACTTGTGAATGAAAATCACTGCGTCATACATTAAGACTATACTGTTTATACTTACAGTTGTGAGTTATGAAAATTGATTTCGTCATATTGCAGTGTCCATAGTATTTGTTCCTAAAACCTGTGTAAATGAGATTATTGTAGATATTAGATATCAGTAACAAGTGTTTAAACGCATTCGCTATCTTTATGAAATAATGTTTTCCTTATATATTTTCTACTCGTTCGTTAATTTTCAAAAAAAGATAATCTAAGCACGTGGACTAAATGTTTTAGAATTACCTACTCTTACAACCAAATCTACTGCATAGGTCTTTTAAAGCACGTGGACAGGTCTACCCCAGAAGAACAGGCCTGTCCAGGTGTCTAGAAAGACCTGCACACGTGATTTAATCGTTAGATCAGATCTTTACAAAATGTAAAGACATGTGTCAAACAAAACCATAATTTTAAGACACCTTAAGGACAGATCCGATAAAAAAGCAGTGCACAAGAACTGTAACACACCTTTTTGAAAATCATTGCCAGTTGCTAAAGTTCATATCTAATCTGATCATTACTCCAGAACAGTTGAAGAAACAGTTTTGAACATTTATACACGGATATCTTTCATCATGGAGAAATGAAGTGTGAAGAATCATTACTCTATAACTGCGAACTATCGTCCTTCGTTAACTTTTTTTTTTTTTTTTTTTTTTTTTTTTTTTTGTCTGGACCTGATTCCAAAGACCATTGAAGTTACAGACTGGAAACGTCTTGTAGGAATAGTTGTTATAGACATGATAGAGGAGTAAAACAATAATAAAGAACGGTAACTCTCCACTTAATGTTTGAAATTATTTCCCTTTATTTAACAGAGGCCTTTGAGGATTCCAGACTGGAAACTTTATTGATTGATAAACCTTATAGCAGAGGAATTCTGAGTTAAAGAAGCATAACTCTCTGTTCATCTTTTTAAAAAAATTCCTTATGATAACTTTCACATTTGCTTTGCCTGTACAATTTCTACAAGACAGTTGACGAAACAGGCAGGAAATTTCATGTACGGAAAGCTCAGATAACGGGATATGTGCAAAAGAACCATATCTTTCCATTTAGTTTTTAGAATTATTGTCCTTTGTCAAGTTTCATATTTTTTTCCAAAGTCCTTGAAGAAACAGACCTGAACTTTTGTAGGGATAGAATTGATAATGAAGGAATGCAGTGCAGAGAAGATAACTCTATTAAATTCTGAGAATAATTCTCTTTGTTTACTATATTTATTCTTTGTCAAGGCTTTTGAAGAAACAGACTGGAAACTTCATGTAGGGAATGTAAAAAAAAACATAATAACTATAGTATTTTAGCCTTTGTTTACTGACATATTATTTTTGTTAGGACCGCTATTCAAATATTCTTGCAAATACCGTCTAAAACTCTGATAAAGGCGGTAAACATTAAGCTATAACTCTCCATTTTTTTACAAACTTTGTCCTTTGTAAACTTTCGTACTTAATTTTGTCCTGATTATAACTTCAATACATAGTACTCATATAGTTATCTTAAACTGATAATGTCATGATCTCTTAACTTAGGTGTACTACAAAATAAACAAAGCATTGTTACACATAATCTGTTGTGAATGAAATAACGAGGAGTGTTTGAAATTAAAGAAGTCTTTCCTTTAAATACATGTACTTGAATAAACGAAAATAAAAATGTATACATATAAATTATAAATATATAACCATATTTCAGAATATTTGTGCTAAAAGAAAAGCAACTTAAGTGTGTTTATGACAATATTTTTGAAAGTTTGCTCCTCGAAATAAGTTACAACTAAGGATCAGCACACGTCAGACAAGCGCCAGTGATGTCACTGTCGTGGTGATCTCGACGGTGATGAATAGTGTATTCATGAGCTCTTCAATTTCATCTGAACTTACTCACCGTAAAACTGAAAACAGCGTTGTTGTCGGTGGATCCACTGTCTAAATATTTCCTCGTTCTATCCCAAGTCATTCTGTGTGAATTTTTTTACAAGCAGATTGTAGATTGTGTACAGATTTGAACTTATATCCTTTAGCTGGTTCTTTATGGTTGTATGGTTGGAAAAATCAGTTAGAAAAAGAGTGAAGTTCCGAAAATGGAACATGTACATTATACTATAAAACATATGGTTTATTTTTCGTCGTCCCTTGTTGATACACATACTAGTTTCAGTGTGTAGTGTTATAAAAATGTTTCCAACAAGCTGAGTTTCAAAGAAGCCATGATGAACTATAACTTGAATTCAGTCATTTTTAGCGAAACATTAAAACGTTATTGGTTCTTGCGCAGGACTCCTCACTCTAATATAGCTTTTTCAGGGTCTGAAGTCACCAAGACTCAATCTCAATTTATCCGTGAGCACTTCATCTTTGTCATGTTAACAATCCTTTTGCGTACTGCTGGTATTGCATCATGTTGGTAGACATGATTTGACAAAAACCTCATATCATCAAGTTCCAAAAAAGAAAGCTTAGACACCTCTTACAAACCTAGTTCTCGAACACCAAACTTTCTCATACGTCGCTTTTTATCTGTTTCATTGTTCGAGTGTATATCTCGTTGGACACGTTCCAAAATAATATTATTCATTTTCACGTGAGGATAAATAAATAAAGACCCATTCAACCAAAAATATCCGCAAATACTTTTTGAAGTGTTTTATACGGAATCCCGTTCGAGCCACGTAAAATATCTTCTATTTGACAGGTCAGATTAAGAAAAACATCTCTTGTCTCGCCCTTTCAGATGAACATATACAAGCAAAATTATTAAACATCGCGAGGAAGTACAGGCGAAATTTAATATTTAAATTTTCCTATGTATTACTTTAATCGTCACGAGACTCAAAATGAAATGTCGCATGTCTCGTGTTAAATCCTCGCGAGGATTTAACAAAAATTTCGCTTGTCTCGTTGAGACTTATTCATTGAGGACAATTTATCCGTGGACGTAACACATCACGGGTAATGGTAAAAAGCCGAAAATACTGACATGCGACTTAGTCACCGTGCAGAAAGGGCGATGGTGACATCGCAAGATGGAACACGTGACGTGCGGCATTTTATTTTGATAATCTACGTGGTCTGAACGGGATTCCAGACAGAAAGTCATTCATGATTTTAAGTCAGAAATCATCATTTTCGATAATAAGACGAGTTACAAGAGCGGCTATATACTGAGCATGTGACTCTAAATGCACTCTTACAAGAGCGGCTATAAACTGAGCATGTGACCCTAAATGCACTCTTACAAGAGCGGCTATATACTGAGCATGTGACTCTAAATGCACTCTTACAAGAGTGGCTATATACTGAGCATGTGACCCTAAATGCACTCTTACAAGAGCATGACTCTAAATGCACTCATACAAGAGCGGCTATATACTGAGCATGTGACTCTAAATGCCTCATACAAGAGCGGCTATTTACTGAGCATGTGACTCTAAATGCACTCATACAAGAGCGGCTATATACTGAGCATGTGACTCTAAATGCACTCTTACAAGAGCGGCTATATACTGAGCATTTGACTCTAAATGCCCTCATACAAGAGCGGCTATATACTGAGCATGTGACTCTAAATGCACTCTTACAAGAGCGGCTATATACTGAGCATGTGACTCTTAATGCACTCTTACAAGAGCGGCTATATACTGAGCATGTGACTCTAAATGCCCTCATACAAGAGCGGCCATATACTGAGCATGTGACTCTAAATGCACTCTTACAAGAGCGGCTATATACTGAGCATGTGACTCTAAATGCCCTCATACAAGAGCGGCTATATACTGAGCATGTGACTCTAAATGCACTCTTACAAGAGCGGCTATATACTGAGCATGTGACTCTAAATGCACTCTTACAAGAGCGGCTATATACTGAGCATGTGACTCTAAATGCACTCTTACAAGAGCGGCTATATACTGAGCATGTGACTCTAAATACACTCAAACTACTAACTAACTTCATCACATAAATTGTTGTGTTGGGCCTCAAACCCATGACATTATATCGCTGACAGTTTAGTTAAAAGCACTCTTACAAGAGCGGCTATATACTGAGCATGTGACTCTTAATGCACTCTTACAAGAGCGGCTATATACTGAGCATGTGACTCTAAATGCCCTCATACAAGAGCGGCCATATACTGAGCATGTGACTCTAAATGCACTCTTACAAGAGCGGCTATATACTGAGCATGTGACTCTAAATGCACTCTTACAAGAGCGGCTATATACTGAGCATGTGACTCTAAATGCACTCTTACAAGAGCGGCTATATACTGAGCATGTGACTCTAAATGCACTCTTACAAGAGCGGCTATATACTGAGCATGTGACTCTAAATACACTCAAACTACTAACTTCATCACATAAATTGTTGGTGTTGGGCCTCAAACCCATGACATTATATCGCTGACAGTTTAGTTAAAAGTCTTTTGGTTAACAAGTGTTGACCTGATGTACAATATCCTTTGCAGTTTGCAGGACTTTGGAATATTCCACTGGTCAATTTTACAAGTGATATAAATGTACTAATTTCAGAAAATACATGGTTTGATATCGCTTGTATTAAGTTCGGCCAGTCATAAAGATGACCGAAGGTAAAAACGACCTAAATGTAACGTGTTCTCAAATTCAAAACTGAGATTATAACGCACTCATTTTAAAAGTTTGCTGTTGTCTCGGCATAATGTTTACATATTTACATAGATAGGCTATTTGCTATATCTTTATAATTTTAAGACGTTTATTCACTTGTAGTCATGTTTCAATTTTCCGTTGAACGCGGTGATGCAGAACAAAGTGAATCTGAACGCTTGTTTAAAGATGGTGGACTTAAAACGAGACCGTTAGACAGGAATTTTTACAGAGTTCCCGGCAGAATGTCTTACAACGAGGGAGAAACCGACGGACATTGGTGTGGAAAGAAAACGTGCCTTTTTAGAGCCGGGATTTATATGAAACGTCTAATGCCTCTCATTGTTTTGATTGGATATTACGTGTATTCTGGATTTGTTCTCTACTTAAACCCGACACAGTCAGCGTTTGTTTGCATTATTGCTGTGTTTTTATCCTTCGTTTGCATAAATATATTGACTGGAGGAAAACTTAAGCAAACTTTATCAAAATGTTGCCGCAAGTTTAAGACACTTACCAAGCCAAAGAATAAACGTGTTTCACTATGGCTAAGGAGGTAAATGATTTTTGTTGCCACTTTAATCTTTCTAAACTTTAAGACAAAAAAAATAGATTTTTACCACAGAAACATCATAACAATAAGGATCTTTTAAACATTTTTTTGCAGAAAAGTGTCCGGCCTGAAAGTATTTATTGCATGGGGCTCATTATTTAGATGTGAATTATGATAAAAGTTTAGGTCACGTTTTCCTCTAATAACATAGCATGCACGGCGCGTTGCGCATGTGTGTCCTCATATGCCTGTATTCGATCCCACTCAAGTTGCACTTGCTTATCATACACTCTCGCATGGCTATGTCTCTCCCTTTTAATCAAAACCAAGTCTGAATTTGAATTTTTGATCTCCACTTGTCGAATTAACTTTCAGGGACTAAACGGTTTGTGTTTGAACAATGTGTAGAAAATCACTGGAGACCCTCGCCCTTGGTGAGATTCGAACCAGGGACCACTGGATCGTGAGTCCTGCCCATTGTTTCTCATTCAGTTACTTTCCATTCATCAATGTAGGGTTAAAACGGCAAAAGTTCTGAGGCAGCCTGTTGATGAATGATCGCGTACAAAACTGAAATACGGCGAAAAAATCACACGATCTTTAAATAGAAAAAAAAAAGAAAATTATATTTACAATACAAGTACGCATATTCTCACCAATGCACTTGCCTCGTTCACGTGCAAATACTTGTCACAGTTTATGCCTTATATATGAGTATACTATCTGTGACATAAACCGTTCATAACGCATGTGACTTTTACATAAGTACGCAAAACTGCATTATCATTGCCCATGGAAAGAGCTATTCTGTTTTTACATGTTAGTGAGTACGTAAGGAATACTCAAATAGTTTTACAGCTTAACTTATCCAAGAATAGTCACCTGCATATAAAACTGTAATATATTATTCAATTTTTGACTATTGAGGCATTGAAAATTATAATTACTGTCTGTCTGTCTGTCGTTGAAAAAGGCAATTTAACAGCATAGCATATTATTCAGAATAATATTAACAACGTAAACCGAGAATGCTACATCGGTAAATGGCTTTATAACCGAGGTGGTGGGTTTGGGTAGATTAAAGATAAACCTCAAGAACCCGACATTATGCCATATTGTAGTGCTCCTATCGGCTGTTATGTCTTACCTACTGTAGTGCTCCTACTGACTTTTATGTCTTACCTACTGTAGTGCTCCTACCGACTGTTATGTCTTACCTACTGTAGTGCTCCTACCGACTGTTATGTCTTACCTACTGTAGTGCTCCTACTGACTTTTATGTCTTACCTACTGTAGTGCTCCTACTGACTTTTATGTCTTACCTACTGTAGTGCTCCTACCGACTTTCATGTCTTACCTACTGTAGAGCTCCTACTGACTTTTATGTCTTACCTACTGTAGTGCTCCTACTGACTTTTATGTCTTACCTACTGTAGTGCTCCTACTGACTTTTATGTCTTACCTATTGTAGTGCTCCTACCGACTGTTATGTCTTACCTACTGTAGTGCTCCTACTGACTTTTATGTCTTACCTACTGTAGTGCTCCTACTGACTTTTATGTCTTACCTACTGTAGTGCTCCTACTGACTTTTATGTCTTACCTACTGTAGTGCTCCTAATGACTTTTATGTCTTACCTACTGTAGTGCTCCTACCGACTGTTATGTCTTACCTACTGTAGTGCTCCTACTGACTGTTATGTCTTACCTACTGTAGTGCTCCTACCGACTGTTATGTCTTACCTATTGTAGTGCTCCTACTGACTTTTATGTCTTACCTACTGTAGTGCTCCTACTGACTTTTATGTCTTACCTACTGTAGTGCTCCTACTGACTGTTATGTCTTACCTACTGTAGTGCTCCTACCGACTATTATGTCTTACCTACTGTAGTGCTCCTACTGCCTGTTATGTCTTACCTACTGTAGTGCTCCTACCTGACTGTTATGTCTTACCTACTGTAGTGCTCCTACCGACTGTTATGTCTTACCTACTGTAGTGCTCCTACTGACTGTTATGTCTTACCTACTGTAGTGCTCCTACCGACTGTTATGTCTTACCTACTGTAGTGCTCCTACTGACTGTTATGTCTTACCTACTGTAGTGCTCCTACCGACTGTTATGTCTTACCTACTGTAGTGCTCCTACTGACTTTTATGTCTTACCTACTGTAGTGCTCCTACCGACTGTTATGTCTTACCTACTGTAGAGCTCCTACTGACTTTTATGTCTTACCTATTGTAGTGCTCCTACCGACTGTTATGTCTTACCTACTGTAGTGCTCCTACCGACTGTTATGTCTTACCTACTGTAGTGCTCCTACCGACTGTTATGTCTTACCTACTGTAGTGCTCCTACCGACTGTTATGTCATACCTATTGTAGTGCTCCTACCGACTGTTATGTCATACCTATTGTAGTTCTCCTACCGACTTTTATGTCTTACCTACTGTAGTGCTCCTACCGACTGTTATGTCTTACCTACTGTAGTGCTCCTACCGACTGTTATGTCTTACCTATTGTAGTGCTCCTACTGACTTTTATTTCCTGCATACTGTAGAGCTCGTACCGACTATTATGACTTGCATACTGTAGTGCTCCTACCGACTGTTATGTCTTGAATTCCGTTTTCTTTCAGAGTTTCCACCATAGTTGTCCTAATCGCCATTTTAGTATTTCTGGTCATAGATCTGTGGAACGAATGGATGAAATGGGTTCCTCTCGGTGGACTGGCAGTATTCGTCGCTATATCTGTGATGTTTTCAAAATATCCAAGAAAGGTCAATAATAACCTCTTTTACATTTGGCAACGACGATTTTTCATATAATAATACTGTTGACATATTCCGTTTATGTTCTTTGCCTCTTATTTACATAGCAATGCTTTGACTAGACGGTCTGCTATCAAAAAAGAAACATGCTTAAATACACATACAGTTGCATATTGTAGATTTTCATTTCTTTTACTGTACCAAACAGACTAGTTTTTAAAGTAAATTTAAATGTCAATGTTTTTTGTTGTTGTTGTTTCTGCTGCTGCTCTTGCTGCAACTGTTGTTGTTGTTCTTGCTCCTGTTGATGATGACGATGATAATGATGCATATGAGTATAACCGTATAACTGGATGGTGATGATTTTATTAAATATATTAACATTTCATTCTTTAATTTCAGATCATATGGACACCAGTGATATGGGGCATTTTTGTTCAATTTGGGCTTGGATTACTTATCTTGCGATGGGGACCTGGCTATAAGGCTTGTGAGTGGGTTGGACAGCAAGTCACTACTTTTCTTGCATATACTGATAAAGGGTCAGAGTTCGTTTTTGGAGAGAAAAACATTGACCATCCTGTTGCCTTTAAGGTAAGGTGCTTTGTTTTAATCAGTGCTTATCTGAGAACGGACATAAGAGTATATGCGCATATTTGGTTCAAAAGCAATATACATCTAATTTAAACATAATGCGTAAGGTCATTTTATGTGAATGAATAACTTATCTTTGTAAATTTGGTAAAATTTCTGTCAAGTAGGTGTATTGGGATAGAACATCCGGAACGACCGCCCAGCTGATTACAGTACACGAGCACACGGACTTTTTGTCCCTGATCATATTTATATTACACTACATTTGTCTGTTACAGATTTTGCCGGTGGTGATATTTTTCAGCGCGGTTGTGTCAGTGCTATACTATTTAGGAACGATGCAAATTATAATCAAATCCATCTCACTATTTCTTCAACTGACACTTCAAACAACGCCAATTGAGTCATTTGCAACGGCTGCACATATATTCATAGGACAGGTAAAACGTCAGTTTAATCACCTCCATAATCATAGGACAGGTAAATTGTGATTTTATCCACCTATGTAATGACAGGACAGGTAAAACGTCAGTTTAATCACCTATATCATCACAGGACAGTTAAGACATCATTTAAACCAACTTTATATTCACAGGACAAATAAACTATTATTTAAATCACCTATATGTTTACAGGATATGTCACTTTAACCATCTTTATAATCATAGAAGAGGTAAGATAACATTTAAGCAACCTTTATATTCACAGGATGGGTAAAATGTCATATATACACGGGACAGGAAAAATGTCAGTTTAAACTCCCATCTAATTATAAGACAGGAAACATTTATATTTAATCAACTATAAACAAACGGCTACAGAAATGTCATTTTAATGACCTTATTATCATAGGACATGTAATATGTCACTTTAACAATCTATATCATCACAGGACAGGTAAAATGTCATTTAAACCACTTACATATTCACAGGACAGGTACAATGTCACTTTTACACCTATTTGTTCATAGGACAGGTATTTGTCACATATAATCACTTTATAATCACAAAATAAATAAATGTCATTTAAATGTTATAATCACAGGTCAGGTAAAATGTCAGTTTAACTACCTTTAGAACTACAAACTATGTAAAATGTCTGTAAATAAAACTATATGTCTATATCAGAGACAAAATGTTCCTTTAACCACTTCTATAATCACAGGACAGGTCAACTGTCAGTTTAACTACCTATATAATCACAGGACAAGTCAGTCATCAATTTGAGTTTATTTATAGTTGGTATCGCTTGCCCATATGACTGGCGCCACTTGCAGAGATTAGTTATTTTATGTTGTGCGGGATAGTGCAAGATACAGAAAACATCTCATTCCAGAGACACCCCTGGTTCTTTTGCATGCTCAGTGTAAAGCACTGATACATGGGACCTCGGTTTAACATCTCATCCGAAAGACATTTAGAAAAGTTAATGGAAGAACGGGGGATCGATCTCGCGACCACTTGGTTATCAGTCCAGCGCGTTACCATTTGACCACTGATCCACTCCTAAAGGGGACATGTCGAATGACATTTATCACTTTTATCTTCATAGAACAGGTAAAATGTTACTTCATAACCTGTTTGATTTGCAATGGCTGTACATACATTCATACAACAGGTAAAACGTCAGTTCTATCACTTCCATAATCACAGGAGAGAAATATTGTCATTTCAGACACCTATAAAATGACAGGACAGGTAAAAATTCAGTAAAACCACCTATTTAATCACAGAACTGGTAAGATATCCATAATCACAGGACAGGTGAAATGCCGTTTTACCTCTTTTATATTCATACGTCGAATAAATTTTGTATGTGCAGGTCATATAGAATGACAAGAATTTATCTATTAACGCATTGGACATGTATAATGTCGATACTCTTACAATCACATGAATTTGAATCATCAAATTACTACGCAAAATTCACACGCACGTTTCCCTATGTAAAATAAATTTTAAACTAGGTTTTAATTTTCAATAGGCAACTGAATATTATAGTGGCATGTTTTTCTTACATGGTTGCTAGATAGCTATCGAGGTAATTTCAAGTCATATTAAGAGAATGTGTTTTCTGGAAATTTGATCGCAGAAGATTAATGTTTCCTGAAAAGATTTTGCCATATTTTACGTTTTTTTTCCCAAATAATTTTGTCATATAGCTATAAATAGAAATGTTGATAATCGGAATATCTTTGTAAAGTAGATAGGCATTATTCAGAAGTCAACAACATGAATGTTACCATCCATAGCTTGCAACAGTTTCCTCAAGTAATTTAAGTGTCCCTTTAAACACTTTTAACTCTAATAAAACAAACATAAATCAACAAAACTCGCCCCCATTTTATGAAATGGCATGTGGCTTCAACCAAAGTATGGAATGTTATTTCTGTTTAAAACTATCGCGATACCGAAATATCTTGGCACCAACGAGGGAACAATTTGAGAGGAAACAAAAAGTAGCCTAAACCACTTTTACAGGTTGAGTCAAGCGTTGCACTGAAACCATTTTGGATGAAGCTGACGGAATCCGAGCTACACGCCGTAATGACAAGTGGATTTGCTACTGTCGCTGGAACCATCATTGCTGCTTATGTGGAATTTGGTGTAAATATGATAAACTATTATTTCTCTGTTTTGTTTTTTCATTCAACCAGTTATCAAAACATTTCTTCCTCCTGCAAGACATCCGATAACTAAAGCATTCCCTGATTTGTATCGAATTAATTCATATACACGCACTTGCACAAATGACGTCCGAGTTGAATAGATGTTTATTTATCTATTTATTTATTTATTTGTTGCGCAGGTTCCGGCTGAGCACGTGATCTCCGCGTCCTTCATGTCAGCACCAGCTGCTCTTGCAATAGCGAAGATTTCAGTACCGGAAACGCAAGTCTCCAAGATAAAAACGCAGAAAGAAATAAAATTACCTTCTGGGTATGTATAATACTGTACATTAAACCCTCCATTGCACATTCAGTAATAAGAAAAGGTCAGTTGTCAGATTTGTGGATTCTTGTAATGTATTCTCGTGAACGGACCAGGTAAGAAGAGATTCCTGCTTCTCTCGAGTAATTGTGTCTTATTTGAAAATGATAAACACATGATGTATACAGTTTATAGATTTTTTGAAGGGTTAATATTCAAATAAATTTATGCTGACTTTTATGTAAAGAACTTACATTTACAGTAGACGTGAAAAACTTAAAAAAAACATTTCTTATTGCTCTGCACGATCTGTACTGGGTAAAAAGGACGCAAATGTAGATATTTCACGATATTTACTATCTGTCTTTTTCAGTCAGGAGTCAAACTTGATTGAGGCCTTGTCAGTTGGCGCCACTACGGCCATCAAGTTGGTGGCGTTCGTTGTCGTTAACCTGATCGCCTTTATTGCCGTTCTTAACTTCCTGGACACTGCATTGTCCTATTTTGGGGCCAAGGTCAACTATCCAGATCTCAGCTTTCAGGTTATAAGATAATTTCTGTTCTTCTGCGTTTTTACTGTACTGAAATAACAAAATGAAAAAGACAATTTCGGGGACTGACTTGATTCGACGTACATATAAGTGCCTGTAGTATACGGAAACGTTCTTTCTTCAGCTAATTTGCTGTTACAGTTTGTGATATCTTTTATATTTCAGTTAATTTGCTCATACATATTCATGCCACTAGCGGCTGTGATAGGCGTTCCTTGGTCCGAAACGAAAACTGTCGGCGCACTCATTGGGAAGAAAATCGTCATTAACGAATTTCTGGCCTATGCAGATCTCGGGGCAATGATAAAAGAAGACGTTATAGGCGTATGTCTGCTTTTTACATATAAACTCAACAAACCACTGATTTTAAATCATAATGCCAAAATTGTGGAAAAAAACAAGGAACTTAAGTCTAACATTAGACCGGATGAGGTCAGCAACTGAAATAGATTATTAAAATCGAATCTTGACATGTCGTAGAAGAAATTTAAATGTAATGCAATACATATAGCACATTTTACTATAGAAAGGTAATAATGCCGTCGTAAAGTATCAGAAGTTTTCAAGTTTTCTTCAGTCATAGACCCTTGAGGCAATGCATGAATAAAACATAAATGACGGCAGTGTTTGCAAAGAATAAAACGTTAGTAATCTTGCATAATTACGAGCTGGCTATACCCAGTAAAATGGCGTTTCAGTGAAATATGATACTTAAATAATGAAGCACTTATAGCACAACTAATAGTATTATGCTATATAAAAGTCTTATTACACCATATTTAAGATTTGTTATTTACTAAAACTATCTGAAGTATTGAATTTATGCTACAATGTTAAGATGTCAATAAACGGACCATTTGTCGTAAATTTTGAATTTATACCAGGGGCTAACTGGTAAACTTTTTTGAAAATCTTTTATTCTGATACGAAAGTTCTTTCTAGGCTTGTTTGTAGTTTTTTTTTCCCAAAAATATTGTTCTGTTCCAGGAGGTACGTACATTAACGTTAATATAGGTACCTGGTTCCAGCCACTTTGTGTGTTAAGTGGTATAAGGTTTCAATTTATTTAAATCGCAAATTATTGATTATCTGAACAATTCCAGGAGCGATCTAGAATTCTGGCAACCTATATTCTGTGTGGCTTTGGCAGTATAGCGGCGCTAGGAATCAATCTAGGAAGTCTATCGTCTGTCGCACCGGAAAGACGGTCCGAGTTTGCTCGTCTCTCCCTTCGATCGATGATTAATGGAAATATCGCGTGCTTTATGACAGCATGCGTCGCAGGTATCACCAATTCTCTGATTATTGATAATTTTTGAGTACAATGTGACCTGAATAACATTTAGCATCGAACTCAACCACCTACAAGCAAACTGCATTCCACTCGCGATGATCTTTTTCATTTAACATGTGGAAACGAGGCTAATAATTTTACAATGTTCATGTAACTTATAGTATCAGCTTTGATTTTTTCTGTTATTATGACTGTCTGATTTTACAAAGGTATGATGTTCTTAGTGTAACCTTTCTTGAAATCATCAAAATAGCTATGTATGAGTTGAGGTAATTTACTTTTAGAATTTGACTTTGGTGGGGTGGGGAGGGGGGGGGGGGGGTAAGAAGAAAACAGATGTTTTGAATAAGAGAGTTCTACTATATTGCATCGTTTTTCCATTAACTTATAAATCAGTAAAATGAATAGATACTAAAGGAGTACTGTTTCAGTGATTGTGTTTTGTTTTTGACAAGAGATTAAAATCATCATAACTGACATTTTATCTTAATTACAGGGTTGTTATTTCAAAGCTCAGACACTCCGGCAAATGCAGGTGTCTATATGAACACAACAGATGCGGTTTTACATCAGAACTTTACCTTAAATTCAACTTTATCGCCGATGTTCAATACTTAAAAGTGTTGATATTACAACCACTGCAACATACGTTAACAATCAGTGAGCTGTGATCACATCTGTCACATTGACAGCTCTAAATTTTCTAAAAAATATATTGCACAACTTTTAAACGCAACCGCAAATTTGGTTAATGAAAATTCCAATCAGTTTATTTGCCAGTTGCTTTTTCGCATATCACGTCATATCACGTCACGTCATTTGTTGACGTAAATTACAAAATTATCTTAAAGCTGAACTTAATAGCATTAGATAGAACGGAATGTTGGCTTTCTATCATACCTTTTGAAATGAAATAATTGTGACAGTACTGTTTTTATTATGTAAATATGTCTATTAACCTCCAATATTTCTGCCAGAAAGATGTAACATAAATAATGTCACTGTTGGTCTCAAAATGGTATTTTATCGTCTGTGTGAAAAAATTCTGCTCGAGACATCTTGCACGTAGCTTCTGTTTTCTTATAACATTTGATATCAATAGCTGGAAAAGACGTAAATGTGAATATCAAATTTAAGAAGAGTCTAAACCTGTAGATTTATATCTTGACCATAGATAGACCAGAAACATAAGTCAGTCATGTTAATGCGTGGTTATAGCACGGTCAAACTTAGATGATATACGTAGCAAAATGGGAAACAGATATTAAAGTTGTCAAGATATTTGCTTTCCTAGATGACCAATTATCAAAATAGTTATCTTTGGGTGAAGTTTGAATACGGGTCATATCAGCCATTTTGATAAATCCGTTCGCACAGTTATGATAAAATCCTGTGTAAACACCCTAGTTGTTATTATTCAGATTTTCTGTATTATATACTTTGTACATCAGAGAACAATTTATTGAAAACTGATTGTGCCTTTGATCGTGTTACAATAAAACCTGGGTCCTAATGAACCCATAGTAGGACCCAGATAAAATGTTTTGATTATTTCTGTTGTTAATTTTATGTTCCATATTGATTGAAATGGAATAGTTTATAAAATGGCATATTCAACAGTGATTGAAGCCTTTAGTATACTGTAATAGCATAGGCAAAGCATACATAAATCTAAAAACGTGCAGAGGTCTTCTCTTTTAAGAAGCACGTTTAAAGTAAAAAAAAAATTCCTACCAGCCGTTGCTGAGAAAAGACAATCCTCAAATATAATGTCATTTTGTATAAAGCCCATAGCCTTGTTTCTGGTGTAACCATGTACCTTGTGCCAGTTCAAACAAGAACCATGAGCGACATGCCCCCAAAGCCACCCATCCCCTATTTGTTTGGAAAGGAGGACATCCAGATGACCTTTAAAAACATTACTGTTTGATTACTCATTGAATAAATAATCTAAGAAAAGATTAAAAACAGGTAAAATCTTACTCAACATTATGCAGATGGTCTATTATTTTTCAATTAAGATTAGCACTGAGAAAAAAAATCAGTTAAAAATGAATTAGATTAGTCTGTACTTCTTCTCACTGTTATTGAAGTACCTTCAAAGTTTCAAGTCATTATACTAAAAGGTTACAGAGTTATCCTCTAGACAAAATTAAAGTTTGAAATTTTAACCATAACTCTGCAAATAGCCAGGCCAAGCTTATTTTTCTAAATGCCATCTACTCATCCTCAAAATTCTAAATCAATAGATTGAATGATTCCAAAGTTAATTTTGAAAAAAAATATTACTAGAAAAATATTACAGAGGTGAATTCCCCCATTCTCAGCTTGGTCACAGGATTGAAGGCTTTGTAAGTAAAAGGGGTCATTGTAAAATCCTTGCATGGCAGTGGAGTGAACAAACATGCTTATGACGCTATTTCATTTGATGGTATGTGATGTGATAGAAGTCATAAAATAGCAAGAAGGCAAATAACCAGGAAGATGACATATATTTAGATATAAATTAAAATCGAGAATAAAATGAGATGAACAAAAATGCAAAACTATTTTAAAATCCTTCTATGCATGCAGAAGTTAAGGCCCGGACAAGATCTATCATCGACATTATTTACTTTTAACCAATGTTCTTTTTCTGAAACAAGAGGGCCATGATGGCCCTGAATCGCTCACCTGAGTACTTTGGCTGTAGGTTTGCTGTTAAGCAGTATTTCATTTTTTAATTGAAAATATGTAAGTGCCTACAAACCAAATATGTAAAATATCAGTCAATAAATAAAGGCTCTATGACAGAAAGTAGAAATTTCTATTATAAGCTATGGTGACCTTGACCTTGACCCAGTGACCTCAAACCCTACCCATGGATAGAGGTCCATGCAAGGAACCTATCAAAGATATTGGTCTATAAATGAAGGCTCTATGAGGTACAGTAGATAAATCTACTTTCAGCCTCCGTGACCTTTAACCTAATCTAATAATTTTAAAAAGCTTGATAAAGCTTGCTTCGTGCCAAATTTTAAAATTCTAGGCCTTGTGGTTTCAGACAAGAAGATTTTAAAGATTTTCTTCTATATTGTTATTTAAAACATGTGACTGCTCGGGCGAGGCCAATAGTGACCCCAGGGACATTTTTCTAACAAACTTGGTAGAAGTCCACTAGACAATGCTGCATACCAAATATCTTAACTCTAGGCCTTGTGGTTTCTGACAAGAAGATTTTTCAAGTTTTTCCTTTATAATTCTATGTAAAACATGTGACGGGGCCTATTTTGACCAAGGGGCCATGATTTGAACAAACTTGATAGAGGTCCATTAGATAATGCTGCACACCAAATATCTTAACTCTAGGCCTTGTTGTTTATGACAAGAAGATTTTTAAAGTTTTTCCTATATAACTCTCTGTAAAACATGTGACCCTGAGGCGGGGCCATTTTTGACCTAGGGTCCATGACTTGAACAAACTTGGTAGAGGTCCTCTAGACAATGCTTCATACAAAATATCTTAACTCTAAGCCTTATGGTTTCTTCTGTGAAGATTTTTAAAACCTTTTCATACTCCATATGTAAACAAGTGACCCCCAGGTCTGGGCCTATTTTGACACAGTGGCTTAATTTGAACAAACTTAGTAGAGGTCCACTAGACAATGCTACACACCAAATATCTAAGCCTTATGCCTTACGGTTTCTGACAAGAAGATTTTCAAAGTTTTTCCTATATAACTCTATGTAAAACAAGTGCCCCTGGGGCGGGGCCATTTTTGACCCAGAGGCTATGATTTGAACAAACTTGGTAGAGGTCACCAAATATCTAAGCTCTATACTTACGGTTTCTGACAAGAGGATTTTTTAAGTTTTTCCTATATAACTCTATGTAAAACAAGTGACCCCTGGGGCGGGGCCATTTTTGACACAGAGGCCATGATTTGAACAAACTTGGTAGAGGTCCACTAGAAAATGCTACACACCAAATATCTAAGCTCTATAACTTTCAGTTTCTGACAAGAAGATATTAAAAGTTTTTCCTATATAACTCTATGTTAAACAAGTGACCCCTGGGGCAGGGCCATTTTTGACCCAGAGGCCATGATTTGAACAAACTTGGTAGAGGTCCACTAGACAATGCTACACACCAAATATCTTAGCTCTATAACTTACAGTTTCTGACAAGAAGATTTTTTAATATTTTCCTATATAACTCTATGTAAAACAAGTGACCCCTGGGGCGGGGCCATTTTTGACACAGAGGCCATGATTTGAACAAACTTGGTAGAGGTCCACTAGGCAATGCTACATACCAAATATCTAAGCTCTATAACTTACAGTTTCTGACAAGAGGATTTTTTAAGTTTTTCCTATATAACTCTATGTAAAACAAGTGACCCCTGGGGCGGGGCCATTTTTGACCCAGAGGCCATGATTTGAACAAACTTGGTAGAGGTCCACTAGAAAATGCTACACACCAAATATCTAAGCTCTATAACTTTCAGTTTCTGACAAGAAGATTTTAAAATTTTTTCCTATATAACTCTATGTTAAACAAGTGACCCCTGGGGCAAGCCCATTTTTTACCCAGAGGCCTTGATTTGAACAACCTTGATAGAGGTCCACTAGACAATGCTACACACCAAATATCTTAGCTCTATAACTTACGGTTTCTGACAAGAAGATTTTTTAATATTTTCCTATATAACTCTATGTAAAACAAGTGACCCCTGGGGCGGGGCCATTTTTGACCCAGAGGCCATGATTTGAACAAACTTGGTAGAGGTCCACTAGGCAATGCTACATACCAAATATCTAAGCTCTATAACTTTCGGTTTCTGACAAGAAGATTTTTTAAGATTTTCCTATATAACTCTATGTAAAACAAGTGACCCCCGGGGCAGGGCCATTTTTGATCCAGAGGCCATGATTTAAAGAAACTTGATAGAGGTTCACTAGAAAATGCTACGTACCAAATATCTTAACTCTAGGACTTCTTGTTTCTGACAAGAAGATTTTCAAGTTTTCCCTATATAACTTTATGTAAAATGAACTGACCCCTGGGGCGGGGTCAGTTTTGACCCCAGGGACATAATTTGAACAAACTTGGTAGAGGTCCACTAGATGATGCTTCATACCAAATATCAAAGCTCCAGGCCTTGTGGTTTCGGAGAAGAAGATCCAACTTATAAAATCTTTTTTTAGCTCTAGTGAACCAGAAATGCAATGGATCAGAACCATTTGAACAAACTTGGTAGAGCTTCATGCAAGGAACATCCCAGGCAAGTTTCATTAAATTTGCCCTATTGGTTTCAGAGGAGATGTCGTTTGAATGAAAAGTTAACGACGGACGGACGGACGACGGACAAAGACCGATCAGAAAAGCTCACCCTGAGCACTTTGTGCTCAGGTGAGCTAAAAAAAGGAATCTTACTAAATGCCTGATGAATCAAATAAGTGATCAACACAGACTTCTTTGTATTATCATGTATTTTAATTCATATTTTCAAAAAAACTATCATCATAATACTTTGCATCAAGATTATTTCATAATTATCAATTATCATCACATAACAAAAAAAGTAACAAATTATTAAACAATAGTATGAGTTTTTACTTCATTTTGTGAATTTACAGAGGTTTTGACAATGTGCATGAATTTAGTATCTGGACTGTTACAAGTGGAATTGGTGAAAGCAGTAATTTGTGCAGGTACATGTAATCAGTGGTAATAGAAATATATAAGAAATACTGTACTTCACTCAGTGATAATAACTCAGTATATACAGTAAAACCTCAATAATGAGACCACCTCTGGGACCAGCAATAGGTGGTCTTAATATTGAGTTGGTCCTAAAATTGAGTTCAGATGATGACATGAAGGTATATGGTAGATTTATCGACCCAGTGTGTGTTTTGCGTCAGTTGTAGTGTCACTGAGCATAACTTATTTGTTTTATTTGTCCTTACTTTTATAACTAATGATTTGATCAGAATAATGGTCAATATATGGTTAAATCTATATAAATTGCAAAAAATATTGTTTGCGTATACTTTTCTTTCAGTCTGTTAAGCAACTTTTGCTCGGCTATCATTAAAATTTAATGCAACATACAAATTATGCAGCAGTTAGTTCAGCTAAGTACAAAATTATTTATCATATTTTAATAAGCCCAGAAACTAATACAAATTTAATCACCTGAGTTTTCCCAGTGCCGTACTTTTCAGCTAACTTTCTCTGACTCTGACCATTGCTTTCATTTATCAAATTTATTTTCTCTTTAAGAGAAAGCTCTGTCTGCTTTTTGCTCATTTCAGTCAAATTTCAGGAGGAATATTTTGTGTAATCAACTTGTACAATGTGTATCAATCAAAATGAAAATGTAAAGTGATACGTAAATCTCACAAAATTTTGGATTTCAGTGTTGCATTAATTCGTTTGCACATCAATTAGTGACTATAACAATAGAAAATTTATCGTGCAGTAAGCCGCAGTCTACTCTAATAAGGGTGTCATAAACAATTAAACCGATAACTACCAACCTTAAAGTAAATTATCCACACCTGGATCCTTTTGACCTGTCAAATTATCAATTAACACCGATTAACACGAGAAGCCCATTATGTACATGTTTGTGTAAACAAGTTTGCCGACCTCGACCTTTGATGAATAGCTAAGGTCAACGGCTGCCCGTTTTGTTCCTTTCTGGTCGCGGTCGTAATTTTGAGTTCAAAAAAGGTTTGTATTTTCATTCGGGACCGGAAATTGCGGTCGCAATACGCAATATTGAGTTGGTCTTATTACTGAGTTTAACTAACAATAGAATATATAGTAAAAAAATCGGGACCAGAAGAAAATGTTCGTAATATTGAGTTGGTCTGTATATTGAGTTGGTCGCATCATGAGTTTTTACTGTACAAACAATATACTAAGATAACAAATACTCAAAAATGACCAACCAAAATGGATCGTTAAAGGAAAGTTACATCATTAATGCTACATAATTATCATATACAAAGAACTAATTTAGTGTGACTTCACTATGACATCAAAAATTATTGATAGCAAGATAGCATGCTGGTAAACTTAGAAGACATGTGGAATAAGAGCACACCATCTAAAGCTCTGAGAGGAATTTGAGCTTTGGACCAACTGAATGTGAAGCTTAATTATGATAGTGGTAACTGTTTTATATGCACATGCATTAAGGTGGTATTAGTAATTTTTCATGAAATTAACATGAAAATTCTTTGTACAATTATAATAAACAGAAAAATGTCAATAGAAATAAGTGAGCAAGGTAAGATGTTAATGTGTGTCTATATGGGTAAACAATACCTTTTTTAATATAAACATGACAAGAGGGCCATGATGGCCCTAGATCATTCACCTGAGTATGACTGCTTTTAACAAAATTGTTATGGACCTGATTATAATTGACCCAAGATGACCCATATTCAAAATAGAGCTACAAATTACTGAAACAACTTTTCTGACAAATTTCTAGGTTATTTGGACTGAAAATGATACCTCTAGAGTGTTAACAAGGTTTTCCCATATTTGGGCTCTGTGACCTAGTTTTTGACCCATATTCTAAACTGTGCTAGAAATAATTGAAACAATCTCTCTGACAACTTTCCAGCATAATTAGACTGAAAATGTAACCTCTGGAGTGTTTACATGGCTTTTTTCATATTTGGGCTCTGTGACCTAGTTTTTGACCCCAGATGACCCATATTCAAAACAGAGCTAGAAATCATTGAATCAACTTCTCTGACAAATTTCCAGGTTATTTGAACTGAAAATGTAGTCTCTAGAATATTAACAAGGTTTTTCTTTTTTTGGGCCATGTGACCTAGTTTTTCAATCCAGATAACCCATGTTCAAACTCGACCGAGTAATCACTGGGACAAACATCCTGACTAAGTTTCATGACAATTGAGGCAAAAATGTGACCACTAGAATGTTAACAAACTAAGCGTGGACGTCCGACACACATTCATCCATCCATGAGCCTACGGCTCAGGTGAGCTAAAAAACTTTTAAAATTATTTTTAAGTAATAAAATGGAAAAAAAGAAAACTAAAACATGGAATAAAATGGAGCTGTTGTTGTTGTTTTTTTGTATGACAAACTTGTATTTAACCTAAAAAAAAACTGTTACCTAAGTATCACGTAGTCAAATAATCAAAATACTGTAAATATCCATAAATGAAACAAATAACCTGATTTTGAAATACTGTATGCACTAATACTCAAAACAAACCATAAGCAACTATTCGTTCCTATTTTATCATATACAATTATAAGTTAAATTCTTTCCAATATAATTCAATACAATAACATTACCTCATTATAGCAGAAACATGACATATTCATTATGGGTAACAATAAAGTCACTGTCAAATTGAATTTGACTGATTTATGAAAATTAGAATAAGTTGTAAATTTTCTCAGCCATTTTTGCAGAAGGTACCTTGAAAAAATTGTAAAAAGCTTTTCTTACAAACATAGAATTTCCCCGCTACAGCAGAAAAATAGTTACAAATATTTAATATTACGTAACTACCACAAAGAAATGATAAACTTTTGTGACAATAAAATTATTACCCCTAATTTTTTTGAGGAGTACAATTGTTTATTTCAATCACAATTATATGTACAACAGTCAAATAAAATATTATGGTTTTTTTTCTATTTCAAATAGCAAACATCTGTTTATACAAATGAAGTAAATATGATACATCTCTATACAGGAAATGTAAAACGTATGATAAAAAATGTTTTACATAACAAGAAATCACAAACACCTTTTACCATCTTGTATATCAAATTATACAAGTTACAAATTTAAATACAAAATATATCAAGTTTAACAAACATTATCAGTATGTAAGCTATGTGTAAGACTATTTTCTTTACTAAAATACCTAAATCATATTTTCTAAATTCACTTTAAGTTATATCATTGGCCATGGTGACCCTGAAAATGTCAACAACAAAAATGGTTTACTTTGGTTTGATTTTTACTTAAAGAAAAGCAAACATTATTGATCTTTTTACTTTAATGTATTAACCCTTAACGTGCTGGAACTGAAAGTGATTAGCCTTTGCCACCAGTATAGAGCCAGGTCAGCCTGCACATCCTTGCAGTCTGACCAGGCTCTATACTGTTGGTAGCTCCATTTTTGTATTTTGATATTGAAATCCCTTAAACTTTGAATGGACTGTTCCAAATTCAAAGCTGGGCAAATCCATTACAAAATTTCAGCATGTTCAGGGTTAATCAGTGCACTAATACTGGAAATTGATGAAAACTGTTTTAGAAGAAGAAAACAAATTCATTTCATTTTTTCCTCTTAAATCCATATTTGAATAAACCTTATATACTTTGCAAAATTAGAAATTCCTATCTACAGCCCTTCTGTTAAAAACCTGCTTTTCTTTTGGACAATAAAGACCTATTTTCAATGCATGTAGTTCCTAAAGATTGTGTAATAAAGCACAGTTTCAGTACTGTAAACTTACCTTACAAGCATACACTAAATATACAACTTTAACTTAACAGGTTAAAACACCTGTACAAATAAAGTTCAGCCAAAATTTTCTCATAATTATGTTTTAATTTCTAAGCTGAACCACAGCACATACATGCATTTGCTTAAAAATTTTATTCACAACAATCTGAGAGTCCCGAATCTTGTTTGTAATTTGGCATTGTATGTATTTAAATAATATTGTTTCTAATGGTGTACTAAACATGATACAATGATAATCTGGTCTGTGCACTTTTAACACAGCTGTACAGATGAATGTTTCAGCTGGGAAAAACAACATGTGATAGTGTAGACACAGATGAACTATAGTGAGCATATTATGTTCAAACCCCCATCTGTCGTCTCTTCACAGCCACATATATTGACCAGAACAACCCAACCATGTTTCCAAACAGTACACGGTACTGAAATAAAAAGTAGCAGACATTTATGAGTTTTAAGAACAAGAAAAGCTAGTCCTAGTTTATGACAATTCCGATTTAATAGTATGATTATATATGAACCTATTAAGATAAGCTCTGTAAACCTGACAGGAGAAAACAACCTTTCACCCCAGTGCCAAATGACTAATGACTACAACATTTTTCAACATAGTAAAGCTGTTTAACTGGTTCATACTCTAATCTCTAGTCATCAGCAATCTCATTATAACATCATTCTGTGTCTCTTTAGCTTATCATAACTACATTAAAATAAATAGTATTTTCTAGATGAGTCTAATAAAATGTTCAAACTGCAAAACCCTGAAAAATATAAATAAACATGTGCTACCTTCAAATGAACCCCATGCCCCCAACAGGGCCTCAAAAAGGTTAAAATTTTGCGACAAACAAACTAATAGACAGACAGACAGACAGACAGACCAAAAACAATATGCCCCCTCCAGGGGCATGAAAAGTAGAAAAACTGGTACTGATACTTACTTTTACAGGGATGTAATTTACATTGATGTATGTGAAAATGGTCCACACTTTCCAGTTCATCTTCAAGATGGTCCAAAACTGAGTCTTGATCTTTTCAATGGCAACATCAGACCCATGACCCTATAAACACAATAATATATTAGGCACATTTACTGACAAATGTTAAATATAGTCTGCTGCATTCTTGCTCCTATAACAGTCCAGTGGTCAAAGAGTTGTTTATTAAACAAGACTGCACTATCAGGTCCTAGTTTAAACCCTTCAGAGAATGGATTTTTATCTCATGCTCTGCATCTTTTCATTTCAGAGAGAAGCTTCTAGGACTACAGTCTATAATTTACACTAATCTGATTTAGTTCACAAACACCTGTGATGAAAGTTATCTGGAAACACAACAAACAAATCAATAACTAATCACTGATGTTATTTTGGCTATCATCAATAGTAAATTTTGTTACAGATTCAATATCTCCAAACTGTTTGCTGTGTACAGCTAAAATGTTTACAAGTTTGAGTGATCTTTAAGATACTGTTTAGAATTACAAAGATTACTCCTTTCTACACATGAAATTTACACCATTATTGTAAACAAAAGTCTGTAAACATCTTAAGTTAGCCATTTTTATTGAATTCAATGACTTAAAAAATCAATGAAAATTCTATGCAAGGATAGCATACTCACCTCAAGGATTGTAACTACGTACAGAAACAGTACTATAAAGGGAGGTGTGAACAAAAATCTGTCAATTAACAACCGCTTTATATTATCCACCTGGCTGGGTTTATCTTTGCGTGGCTGTACTTTCTCCAACCATATATAGAAGTAATGAATAATAGGAGCACTGAGACAAAATCTGAAAGTGAAAACAAAACAAGAGGGCCATGATGGCCCTGGATCGCTCACCTGAGTACTTTGGCTGTAGGTTTGCTGTTAAGCAGTATTTCATTTTTTAACAGAAAATATGTCAGTACCTACAAACCAAATATGTAAAATATCAGTCAATAAATAAAGGCTCTATGACAGAAAGTAGAAATATCTATTATAAGCTATGGTGACCTTGACCCAGTGACCTCAAACCCTATCCATGGGTAGAATTCCCTGCAAGGAACCTATATATTGAATATCAAAGATATTGGTCTATAAATGAAGGCTTTATGAGGTACAGTATATAAATCTATTTTTAGCCTTTAACCTAATCTAATAATTTGAAAAAGCTTGATAAAGCTTGCTTCATGCCAAATTTTAAAATTCTAGGCCTTGTGGTTTCAGACAAGAAGACTTTTAAAGATTTCCTTTAATACATATTAAGGGCCCCCGGGGCATGGCAAATTTTGACCCCAGGGCCAACATTTAAACAATATTGGTAAAGGTTCTTTACACAATACTCAACACCAAATATCTAAAGTCTACACCTATTTGTTTTGGAGAAAAATGATTTTTCATGTTTTTCCTATATAAATCTATGTAAACCAGGAGAACCCTGGGACATGGCCAATTTTGACCAAGGGGACATAATTTGAAGAAACATGGTAGACATCCACTAGACAATGCTACATACCAAATATCTAAGCTGTACGCATTGAGGTTTCCAGAAAGAGGATTTTTAAAGATTTCCTGTTTTACATACTAAGGGCCCCCGGGGCGGGGACAATTTTGACCCCAGGGCCAACATATAAACAATACTGGTAAAGTTCTCTACACAATACTCCACACCAAATATCTAAGGTCTAGTCCTATTAGTTTCGGAGAAAAATGACTTTTAATGTTTTTCCTATATAACTATATGTAAACCAAGAGAACCCTGGGGCGTGGCCAAATTTGACCAAGGGGACATAATTTGAACAAATTTGGTAGACATCCACTAGACCATGGTACATACCAAATATCAAAGCTGTAGGCATTGTGGTTTCTGAGAAGAAGATTTTTAAAGATTGCCTTTTTTACATATTTAGGGCTCCTGGGGCGGGGCCAATTTTGACCCCAGGGCCAACATATAAACAATAATGCTAAAAGGTTCTGTACAAAATACTCCACACCAAATATCTAAGGTCTAGTCCTATTAGTTATGGAGAAAAATGATTTTTCATGTTTTCCTATATAAATCTATGTAAACCAAGAGAACCCTGGGGCGTGGCCAATTTTGACCCAGGGGACATAATTTGAACAAACTTGGTAGACATCCACTAGACAATGCTACATACCAAATATCTAAGCTGTACGCATTGTGGTTTCAGAGAAGAAGATTTTTAAAGATTGCCTTTTTTACATATTAAGGGCCCCCAGGGCGGGGACAATTTTGACCCCAGGGCGATCATATAAACAATACTGGTAAAGGTTCTCTACACAATATTCCACACCAAATATCTAAGGTCTAGTCCTATTAGTTTCGGAGAAAAATGACTTTTAATGTTTTTCCTATATAACTATATGTAAACCAAGAGAACCCTGGGGCGGGGCCAAATTTGACCAAGGGGACAAAATTTGAACAAACTTGGTAGACATCCACTAGACCATGGTACATACCAAATATCAAAGCTGTAGGCATTGTGGTTTCTGAGAAGAAGATTTTTAAAGATTGCCTTTTTTACATATTAAGGGCTCCCGGGGCGGGGCCAATTTTGACCCCAGGGCCAACATATAAACAATACTGGTAAAGGTTCTCTACACAATACTCCAGACTAAATATCTAAGGTTTAGTTCTATTAGTTTTGGAGAAAAATGATTTTTCATGTTTTTCCTATATAACTATATGTAAACCAAGAGAACCCTGGGGCGTGGCCAATTTTGACCCAGGGTACATAATTTGAACAAACTTGGTAGACATCCACGAGACAATGCTACATACCAAATATCTAAGCTGTACGCATTGTGGTTTAAGAGAAGAAGATTTTTAAAAATTTCCTATATAAGTCTATGTAAAATGAAGTTACCCCTGGGGCGGGGCCAATTTTGACCCCAGGGAAATAACTTGAACAATTTTTGTAGAGTTCCATTAGAGGGTGCTAAATGCCAAATATCTAAGCTCTAGGCCCTGTGGTTTCAGACAAGAAGATTTTCAAAGTTTTTCCTTTAAGTTGCCATAGCAACCAGAGTTCTTGATGGAATTGAATTCTTTGAACAACTTTGGTAGAGCTTCAAGCAAGGAACATCCCAGGCAAGTTTCATTTAATTTGGCACTTGGGTTTCAGAGGAGATGTCATTTGAATGAAAAGTTGACGACGGACGGACGGACGGACGGACGACGGACGACGGACAAAGACTGATCAGAAAAGCTCACCCTGAGCACTTTGTGCTCAGGTGAGCTAAAAACATAAATACTGAATTCATTGAGGACCTGAAATGTGTTGCTGAGAACAAGAATCAAACACTGCTCTAAGAAGTATTTAAGACAATCAAGGGTAATTATATGTACAAATGGTAACAGAACAGAAACAAGGTCAAACTTAAACAGTTACCACATGTCTTAAGAAAATTGAAACTGTTTTTGTTAACTGGTGAACATACTTTGAAGAAAAAAGCTTTCCATATTTCATGACTGCAAAACATTGGTGCAGACCTTTTTAAATCCTATGATTTTGTGTTTGAAACAATAAATCAGAGAAAATCTTCATCACAGGCAATAAAATAATAATTTGTACCTAAAAATATCTTACAATGTTTTTCTATTCATTTTTTTTTTCAACTTACGCGAAAGTTGCATATGAAGCTACACTTCTCCATCTTACTTTACCATCTGGATTGGGGGCAACCTTCTGTGAGATAAAGTTACCAAGAGCTGAAACTGTGGCACTGAAAACAAATAAACAACTATTTAAGGGACAAAGGATATATCATATTCATGTAATTCATTATTATCAGTGTCTGTCTTGAAGAAAAAAAGATCGAACCATAAGAGACAATATTGTATGTTTATACCATAGTAAACGACACTTTCATTCAGAATTTAATGACAGTGTATTTTCTTGATACACTTCAAAGGTATGCCCCATGGTACTTAACCCTGAACCTGCTGAATTTTTGTAATGGATTTGTCAAGCTTTGAATTTGGAACATTCCATTCAAAGTTTAAGGGATTTCAATATATCAAAACAAAAAATTGAGCTACCAACAGTGCAGAGATATGGAGGCTGGCCTGGCTCTATACTGGTGCCAAAGGCTAATCACTTACCATTCCAGCAGGTTAAGGATGAACGTAGTTGTAACGAATGTGTACCATGGGTAACCAATGATGCTATGAATCTAGACATGGTATTAACAGGATTTGGCAGTTATAACACTGCATGATCCTCAGGGCGTTTTGCCAGATTGAATGACACTGGTACTTAACACCAGTATTATTTGCATTTACCGGGTATCTATCTACAGCATTTAAGACGTTTGTAATAATTATTGCAATATAAATCAAAAATACTAAAAATTCTACTGTGAATAGAGCACAGCTGTATATATAGTTTGCACATCTTAATTCAAATATCATATGAACAGCAATAATTTATGGGTACATGTACAGGCAAAATACTTCTAAGCACTCTATGGGGACTAAAATTTATTACTAAACAAACAAACAAAAAACAAATTATGGTTTTACAAAAATAAGTGGTTTGTTACCTACAGAAAGTTGGGCCTACAATGGCAATGAAACGGAAGTTGTTAATGATTTTATTTACCTTGGCATTATTCTTAACATTACTGGTAATTTTAATCTCAGAAGGTAAAGCCCTCAAGAGACCACCGGTAAATATTTTACTTTGTAATTGTGCTAATTTTGACTTGAATATAAAGATACTGTATCAGTTCTTTGATGATTTTGTGGGTTTGATTTTCAACTATGCCTTGGTAATATGAGGCTTTACAAAATCTAAAGAAATTAAGAGAATACATTTGAAATTTTGTAAATGATTACTTAATGTCAAATCCAATACATTAATGCTGCTGTTAACAGAGAATTAGGTAGATCTCCCTTATTTCTAGGATTCTAGGATTTGTTCATAGGTATATTATAATTTTGCAGTGGTACAAGCCTGCATAAATTGACAGTATGATATTAAAAACTGTATACCTATTTGCTTGCTGACCATGGCAGAGGCTATCATACCGTAAGTGTGTGTTCAATGATAAAAAAGTGTTTAATTATTACAATACTAAAGGCTTCATTTATGAATTTGATACCGTCCATACTGTTAATACAGTTATTTTTTTGGAAATATCCAAAAGTATAGTATAATAATATAAATATAGTAAAATATAGTAACAGACAGCAGTTCAGACTTTTGAATAGAAGTTCTGTATTGAAAATTTATGAACATTTTAAAGATTCAATACAGTATTAACATTACTTAGATATTACGCTAAAGATTTTACTTTTTGTAATTGATGTATGTCTGTGCTCCCACTTAAAATGTAAACTGGTTAGGAATAATGTACCAAGAAATGACAGATATTGTCATGCCCCCAGTTGAAAATGAGGGGGCATACAGTTTTGCAAATGTTGGTCCGTCTGTAGACACTTTGGCTTCTGACCAGTATCTAGAAAACCCTTGGACCCACCTTCTGTTGGTCATGACTAGTAGATGACCAAGGTCACCAGGTCAAAAGTCAAGGTCACAGCAAGCTTGAATAGCAAAATGGTTACCGATCAACAACTATAAATGCTTGGTCCCAGGTTCTTCAATCTTAGTGTGTAAGTTGATCATGACCAGTAGATGACCCCTAAATATTTTTACATCACCAGGTCAAAGGTCAAGGCCAAAGTCACTTCAAATAGCAAAACGGTTTCCAATCAATTACTAAAGAACCCTTGGTCCAAGGTTGTTTACACTTAGTATGTAGGTTGGTCATGACCAGTAGATTTCACAAAACCAGGTCATTGGTCAAGTCACAGTGACCTTGAAGAGCAAAATGGTTTCTGATCTGTAACTACAGAATCCTTTGTTCGAGATTGTTCAAACTTAGTATGTATGTTGGTCATGACTAGTAGATGACCCATATGGTTTTTCAGGTCACCAGGTCTAAGGTCAAGGTCACAGTGAGCTTGAAAAGCAAAAACAGTTTCCGATCAATAACTACAGAAGGCTTGGTCCCAGGTTCTTCCAACTTAGTGTGTAGGTGTGTCATAACCAGTGGATGACCCTTATAGTTTTTTACATCACCAGGTGAAAGGCCAAGGTCACAGTGACCTTAAAAAGCAAAATGATATCCAATCAATAACTATAGAATGCTTGGTCCCAGGTTCTTCAAACTTAGTAAGTTGGTCAAGACCCTGACAGTTTTTCAGGTCAACAGGTGAAAGGTCATGGTCAGAGTGACCATGAACAGCAAAACGGTTTCCAATCAATAACTACAGAAACCGATGGACCCAGGTTCTTCAAACTTAGTGTGTATGTTGGCCATGACCAGTAGATGACCCCTATAGCTTTTTAGGTCAAAGGTCAAGGTCAAACTAACATTGTACAGCAAAATAGTGTCCGATCAATCACTATAGAACACTTGGGCCCAGCTCCTCAAAACTTCATAGGTAGGTTGGTTATGACAATTAGATGACCTCTGTATTTTTTAGGGTTATAAGGTAAAAAGGTCATTCTAGGGAATCTTTGGGCCCAGATTCGTCAGACTTAGTAGGTAGGTTTGTCATGAACAGTAGATGACACTATTCTTTTTCAGATCATTGGGTCAAAGGTCAGTGATCTTGAAAAGCAAAATGGTTTCAGATGTATAAGTGTAGAAGGCTTAGCCCCATGTTCCTCAAAATTTTATGTAAGTTGTTCATGACTTGTAGATGAGCTCTTTAGTTTTTTCAGGTCCCCAAGTCAAAGGCCATGGTCACAGTGTCCTTGAATGGCAAAATGGTTTTCTATCAATAACTACAGAATGCTTGGTTCCAGCTCCTTAAAACTTCATGACTGCCTCTAGGGATAAGACACAAACATCTCTTGTTTATATTGTGATACCAACAACATTCAAAACTAGTATCATTTTATTCTCTTATGCCCTTATTTCATCTCTCTGAGGCAAAAATATTTCAGTAGCAAATATGACCTATGTCTAAATACTTATATGACAATAAAAAATTGTTGCAATTAAGTATAATGTGGGGGTGAATGACAGTCACAAATCGGTCCCAAGTCCAATTGGCCTCAAGTCAAATCGGCCCCAAAAAAAATCAAATCAGCCCCAAGTCAAATCAGCCTCAAGTCAAATCGGTCCAAATTTTTTTTTATCTAAAAAGGTAATAAATAATTATTTAAATAATAACATTTTCAGTGAATTTATCTTTCCTCAAACTGTCTCTCAAAGACTGTGCTAAGCTTGCCATATTAAAATAACACAGTTGAGTGGAATGAGAACCCATTAGATAGAAAAAGAAAAACATTCACATATATTTATATATCACTTTATTAATCAAACAATTTTAGTGATCTTATATAGTATGGTAAGCATCAAAACACATATTAAAGCATGGTGTATGAATCCTGAAGTATCAGTAGTACTGGTAACAATATGCCTGTCCTTATCACTAGCATATATATAATTTTAGTTCACTCAGTTGTCAGCTATGCTCATAACCCTAGGTTGATAAAAGCTTGATACCCTCTTTTAACAATGCTGTGGTTGACAATGGTTTTTGGCGGTAGCCGCGAGTAGAAAAAGAATAACTCTAAATTCAATTCCTTGATAATGATTAATATGTTGATTTTCATGAAAATGTTTATTCACAAAATAAACTGAACAGAATTTTTCAAGAATCAATCATAAACAAGATATGTTTGTAAAACATGTATGCCCCCTGTCGGCAGCCAATTAGTCATGTGGCCAGATTATTGTGACTGACTTTTGACCTAGTGACCAAATATACATGTTATCTAAAATGTAAGTCTCACAGTCCACAAAACCCGATGCCATTTGGTAGCCAAGTAATTGGTCTGAACTGTTTTGACATACATGTGACCTTGACCTTTGACCCCAAAATCAATAGGGGTCATCGACTGGCCAAGACAAATGCAGATATGAAGTTTGAGGGTCAACGGCACATGGGTTGTCAAGTTATTGATTGGAATCCGTTTTTTACCTACAAGGTCAATGTGACCTTGATCTTAGACCCCTTGACCCCAAAATCAATAGGGGTCATCTACTGGTGATGGACAACCATCCTACCAAGTTTGAAGTTTCTAGGCCTAAGCATTCTCTAGTTATTGATCGGAAACCGTTTTTAAGATGAAAGTCTCTGTGATCTTGACCTTTGACCTAATGACCTCAAAGTCAATAGGGGTCATCTACTGGTGATGACCAACCAGTATACCAAGTTTGGTGAACCTAGGTCAAAGCGTTCTCTAGTTATTGATCAGAAACCGTTTTTAGGATGGAGGTCCCTGTGAGCTTGACCTTTGACCTAATGACCTCAAAATCAATAGGGGTCATCTACTGGTGATGACCAACCAGCATACCAAGTTTGGTAAACCTAGGTCAAAGCGTTCTCTAGTAATTGGTCGGAAACCGTTCTAAGGATGAAAGTCTCTGTGATCTTGACCTTTGACCTAATGACCTCAAAGTCTAAAGGGGTCATCTACTGGTGATGACCAACAAGCATACCGAGTTTGGTGAACCTAGGTCAAAGCGTTCTCTAGTTATTGATTGGAAACCGTTTTTAGGATGAAGGTCCCTGTGAGCTTGACCTTTGACCTTATGACCTCAAAGTCTAAAGGGGTCATCTACTGGTGATGACCAACAAGCATACCGAGTTTGGTGAACCTAGGTCAAAGCGTTCTCTAGTTATTGATTGGAAACCGTTTTTAGGATGAAGGTCCCTGTGAGCTTGACCTTTGACCTTATGACCTCAAAATCAATAGGTGTCATCTACTGGTGATGACCAACGAGCATACCGAGTTTGGTGAACCTAGGTCAAACTGTTCTCTAGTTATTGATCGGAAACCGTTTTTAGGATGAAGGTCCCTGTGATCTTGACCTTTGACCTAATGACCTCAAAATCAATAGGGGTCATCTACTGGTGATGATCAACCAGCATACCAAGTTTGGTGAACCTAGGTCAAAGCGTTCTCTAGTTATTGGTCGGAAACCGTTTCTACCTACAAGGCCAATGTGACCTTGACCTTTGACCTCTTGACCCCAAAATCAATAGGGGTCATCTACTAGTGATGGACAATCATCCTACCAAGTTTGAAGTTTCTAGGCCTAAGCGTTCTTTAGTTATTGGTCGGAAACCGTTTCTACATACAAGGTCAATGTGACCTTGACCTTTGACCCCTTGACCCCAAAATCAATAGGGGTCATCTACTGGTGATGGACAATCATCCTACCAAGTTTGAAGTTCCTAGGCCTAAGCATTCTTTAGTTATTGGTCGGAAACCATTTGGTCTACGGACCGACGACAGACAATTGCAAAGCAATATACCCCCTCTTCTTTGAAGTGGGGGCATAATCACTGACAAAAAGACAGTATAAGAAACTTTTGACTAATATGCCACTGCTTTGAATTTATTTATCATCGGTACCGGCTGCCATTACAAAAAATATATAAAAAATAGACAGTATAAGAAACTTCTGACTATTATGCCATTATCTTATCTTATCTATTTGAGCTTGTTCATCATCGGTACCGGTTGCCCATATGACCGACTTCCCCTGAAGGGATAAGTTATTCCATTTAGTGGGGGTAGTGCAAGATACAGAAAGCATCCCATTCCAGAGACACCCCTGGTTCTTTTGCATGCTTAGTGTATAGCACTGATACATGGGACCTCGGTTTAACATCTCATCCGAAAGACTTTTAGTAATGTTAGTGGAGAAACAGCGGATCGAACTCGGGACCCCTGGTTTACCAGTCCAGCGCATTACCACTGGACCACATCCACTCCTTTATGCCAATTTACAAAAATGAAAACATTTTAGTACCTACCTGTATACTCGGGATGGCATCGCTTCATCAAATAATAGCTGTTAAAAAGTGCCAAGTTCAATTCAAATTAATTTCGGACAATGATTAAAAAAGATTCATTACATGTAATTATAGTTTGTTTCTCACTTATTTCTTATTTAAAAAGAACAGACCGATAAAAAAGATAATCAATTATCACACATGTGTAAAATTATGTTAATAACAATTATCATTAACATTAAAGCTAACTTAATTTCACAATAAGTTGTCGTTTGTCAGGCTGAATATTTAAATGCAATTATCTTTTATTAATCTTCTTTAACACAATTGCAAGAGAATTAGAAAAATCACATGGTAGCATTATTAAAAATGTTCAATTTTGGTGGGCCAATTTGACTTTTGTGGCCGATTTGGCTAATAAAAATGCAGTGGAGTTGATATGCCTTTTTTGGAGGTCGACTGACTTATTTTGGAGCCGATTTGACTTGGGGCCGATTTGGGTTTCCAGTTGTTTCCCCCACACTGACATTTCCTCCTGGATGTTTCCTCCCCTATATATATATTATAATTATAGTAATGTGAAGATATACTATATAATGATGATATTGTTCTTTATGAAATATTTAGTATCATTGATATTTAACCAGTTGGCTTTGTTATTTCTTCATTGATATAAATCTGGTCATTTGTAAAAAAACATAATTGGTATTAAGCTGTTTAAAATGTGTTAAATACAGATGCAGTGTATTTCACACCTGCCATATCCTGTTAATAGCCTTAATTTGTAAATTTTTGTAGTGTAACTATCTCAAACAATTCATACATTTCACTCCATTAAATGCTTGGTAAATTTAGTGGTTTATATATTTCAAAAACATAATTCTCATTATATTGCAATAAAATAATTTACTATTTAATTTACATTTAAAATTGAAAATTATATAAATGTTATGTTATTTGTAAAAATTAATTAATGATAATCTTGATTCTTTTGATAATCAGCTGGTTGAAATGTTATTATTATTTCTATATTTCTATATCAATAATTAAACTATTGTAAATGCAACAAACCAATGGTACATCAAAATTATGTATGTATTTAAGTAAAAATATAAACCTTTCCAATCTTTCCCAACTACTTTTTATATAGTATATATATAGGGGAGGAAACATCCTGGAGGAAACTGTAGTGTGGGGGAAACATCCAGGTGAGGAACTGGTTTGTGGGGGAAACGACTGGATACCGCCCATTTGACTTGGGACCGATTTGACTTGCATCCATGAGGTGATATACAGAAAGCCTATAGAATCATTCTCGCAGTTAAGGAGAAAGTAGGAAATATTATTTGGCATTTGACAAATAGCAGTTGGCATTTAGCAACTAGCACGTAGCATGTCACCGCGGGCATTCCACAGAAAACGGCCGATTAAAAACATAAACAATAAAGTTAAACCCCACCCACCTCGTACAGGCCTTGGTTATTAAAGGTTTCTCCTTCAGCAACTGCAAGTACTTGTTGAGAGTACTCTCAAAGAAATTGTCTTTACTTTCTTTGCTCAAACTCATTTTGTCGCCAAAGTAAGAAATTATGGACCTTGAACTGACTGCGTTCAAAAATTGGGACTATGCACCATGGGCGCAGACATGTTGAATCTCGTTGCTTCCGTGATTTTGCGAGACCTATGAAGTCGTTATTTGACAGCTAATTGACAAATTATTTAGGATGAATTTATGACATTTATTACAGTTTACTAACGCAAAACATGGTTTAATTGTCAAACAAAGATGTTCCTCTGCACTTTGACAGTCTGTTTTTGCCTTCAAGGTCTTGGTAAGTAGTCATTTAAAATGTTTTATTTAACCCAATATTCATTTTGTGGGTGGGGTAGTGCTTAGTCTCAGTATTGTGACTTCAGGCAGGATGCTGCCTTTTCTGAAGGCGGATATCGACCATTCAAAAAATAGCACGATATTCAACGTTTTGAGTACAGTAATTTGGACTGGGGTAGTGCTATGTAAAAGTGAGGACATAAACCATGAAAAAATTGACAAATGTAAAACTGAGAAGAAAATGAAAATGCGAAGTCTTTCAATGAAGGACTATAAGTATCAGTATCCGTAATAAAAGGCAAAACATTTGAAGCACTTGATAATGATAACCCACTCTTAAAAAGCACTTAGGCAGTTACTCAGTGAAATTTCAAACAGAAAATATTAAGTGTAAAATTACTCATCATAATTTAATTATGTCTTTCAGTTGTCTTTGTGCCATCAGGGCTTTAATTTACAGGGAATGGACACTCCTTATCTATCGAATGAATAACCAAAATATGGTGTCGTGAGTTCACCTGTATATCCTGTAACGGAAAATCGGTCGATAATCAATTATCTATCGTTAGTTAGTGGTAAATTGGTATGCAACGCGCGCATCTAGTTTACAAAAACATCCGTACTTTTGTCAATTATGGACTGATTTTCAAAATTTAAAATTTGTAAGAAAGAAGAAACATTGATCTTTTATGAGATCTATTTTTTATTTCAACAATGGAAGTGTTTGTTCCAAGCCGACGAGTAAAAGACGACAACCCAATACTTTTTACGTCTTTTTTGTAATTATCTATCGTTAGTTAGCGGTAAATTGGCATGCAATACATGCACCTAGTTTACAAAAAACATCCGTATTTTTGTCAATAATTGGCTGATTTTCAAAATTAAAAATTTTTAAGAAAGAAGAAACATTGATCTTTTATGACATCTATTTTTTATTTCAACAACGGAAGTGTTTGTTCCAAGCGGACGAGTAAAAAACGACAACCCAATACTTTTACGTCTTTTTTTTGTAATTATCTATCGTTAGTTAGCGGTAAATTGGCATGCAATACATGCACCTAGTTTACAAAAACATCCGTATTTTTGTCAATAATGGGCTGATTTTCAAAAATTTTAAATTTGTAAGAAAGAAACATTGACCTCTTATAATACCTTTTTTTTTATTTCAACTAAGGAAGTGGCTGTTCCAAGCCGACGAGTAAAAGAAGACAACTCAATACCTTTTTCTTTTGGTAAAAATCTTGTCTCGACTTGATGAAAAAAGTGTTCACGTGTCTACAAAAATTGTTTATAACTTCGTCAATATATGGTATAATTTACTGAAAAAAATATGTCTGGAAATAGTAGACTCAGATTATTTCAAATTATTCAGATTATCTTTACTTAACAAGTATAAATGTAAACTTTTGTATGATAGTCATGTCACAACATCCTGACACCCAAAATTATGACAAAGCGATTAATTAATATATTAATTAATAAAAGCTCTGCCCATTGAGCCAAAAACACGATCTCAATGCTACCCATTGTCCACAAATTTAATTAACCAGCACTTAATTTTATAAAAAATGAAGAATGCAACAAACAACACCAAATTTCAGTGCAAGTAATTTTAAAGAACACTGATCAACCGTGTGTTTAAAATAGCCCAATATTTAACCGCCCATTTTGAAGTTAATATTCAGAGGAGGTCGGAAACCTTAGATTCAAATGTCAATCTCATCCAAGTAGAGTACGATGCAATTCATGTTAAGTGTTTTCATTGAGTCTGTTTGCACTGATACCACCCGAAATTCGTTAAGGTGTTGATCACCGAATAACTTTTTTCGACAAAATTGCTATAATTTATGTTGCTTTATTTCATTAACAAACACAGATATAGCAATAAAATGCATAGTAATGCTCAATCCTATGTCCACTGATTAACTTCCATCTTATGTCAACTCATTTCATAACTCCATTTTTGTCTAATACCCCCCGAAAGTTGACAAGAAAACACGAATTTGTACATACTTTCCGCCATTTTGGAAAACAACGATTATATTTTAGTACTGATTTCATTGTTATTCAAGCAAAAGCTGCTTCGAAAAATAACAAACAAGATAGTCAAAATATTTATTTCACAATATTTAATTTACAATTCGTTCTGAAATTTCTTAATGTAAGTTCTTTTCAACATTTGAGTATATGATCGTGAAAGCAGCAACCAGGGTTGGCAAGTTTTTGCCGAGGGTGGAAAAAACCATGGAAAAAACCGGAAAAAACCGGCAAGGAAAAAACTAAGTGGCAAAAACTGGCAAAAACTAAAAAAAAAATAAATGTTTAAACACTTAAACACTTGAACAACACATTTGAAAAGGTGTGAATATACATGGTCAGAGCCTTAAAGGTGCTAATCTCTTTCACTGGTCCACACTTAAGGCATGGCAGTGGACATTGGCTGTATATTGTAGACCTGTCAATTAGTGTCAATTAAGTCTTTAATGGTCCCAAAATAGTGACTAGGTGTTGTGTACTGTAAACTTGTCAATTAGTGTCAATTAAGACCTTGTTTTATATATACTCCAAAATCTATTGATATCATTCAGTTGAAAAACATATTCCAAACAACTTAATTTCCAATAGTAAAGCAAAGATATTGCAACAGAAAAAAAATGTCATCCATGCTATTCAAAAGTGCATTATCATGCTATTAAAAATGTGATTATTTATAAGTGATTTCTGATTAATAAAAATTTACTAATAAGAATTATTCAAGCCTTGTCTTTTCTCTTAAACTTAGGTGAAATATAAGCTATCATGGTTTTTGCCATTTTTGCCGGTTTTTACCAGTTTTTGCCAGTTTTTTCCAGTTTTTGCCACTGGCAAGGAAAAAACTAGTTTTTGCCGGAAAAAACCCAACCCTGGCAGCAACATGAACCGTTCGCAATTGAGGTGTTTTTATTGAGATCCGGCCGCGCATGCGCGCGACATCATATTATCGCAATTTTGGAGTGTCCATTCCCTGTAAATTAAAGCCCTGGTGCCATCAAGTGTAATGGTTATCATAATTGCAACTAGAAATTGTTAAACAATGTTTCATACAAGCTACAGCTGCAGTGTTAAATTTATATGTAATTTTAAGTATGTATTGATTGGTGTGCGATATGTAGCCTTGATTAATGTCCCATGCAAGTTGGTAGACTCCTAATTTGAAGCGAGTTGAGATACTGTGTAATTTTTTGTATGAGTCAATCTCTCCTCCTTATAGGGAGATTCGTTCTTAAAACAAAAATATAGAATATGTTCACGACATCGCTTGAATTAGTTTAGACTCATTTATTTTACATCATGTTGCGATACAAGTTCTTACAACTTAGATTCATCACTGCTCGATGACTGCTTCCTGGGTTCCATACCAGTATTCGCGCAGCAAGTAGGTATGTGAAGATCGTGAGAGAATCTCGCTTCTGTCGGGATTTGAACCCACGACCTTCGGATCTGGAGCCCTGCACTCTACCCCTGGACCACAGGTGCCTCCTCCTATCACTTGAATTATTTTGACTAGCCAGTTGGCAACAGTTGGATGTCAGTATTTCTCATTCTTGAGTTATTGGTGTATTTAATTAATTGTGGATACATTGATTCATTTCTTTTCAGCTGCAAATTTCTGATACTTACTGGCATGTTCCACTTAGTAACATACATTCCCAACCTAGGAAAACTGTCCTCTTTCTCTACTTAATGTTTTTTCCTTAGTTTAGTATGGGAACTTATATTTTGGTCTCTTGGTATATAGTTCACATTTTTAAATTAAAGAAAGGTTTTGAGCTTTCTAGATGCAGTTTCTGTGTTTATTTTTGGAAGAAATCATTGCCTCACCCTAAAGACTTGCTAATTGTGCAAATCTAACAAAATCTTCTGGCAGGCAAATAAATCTCACAAAGTATTGTTTTTAGTATATTTCAAATAGGATAAAAATGCCATGCAATACTGGTGAAAATACATTAAGTTATAGACCATGATTTTTCCTACAAAATTTTTATCAGAATTGGACCAAAAATGATATTTTATGCACAAAGAACAAAAGCCCAGCATACACCAAGTGTTTTCACTGGTTATTTATATAGTATTTTGGAGAAATGTTGACAAGCCACAAGTGGTTTGCACTGGAGACTAATCTGTGGTATTTCGGGTTTTTGACTTCATCAATATTTTCCATAAATTGAATGTTAAGCAAGTTGTCTTTCATCAGAAAACAAGGTGACTTTTACATATTAAACAGGCTGAAAGTGCGACAACTCATGCTCAACCATCAGAAAGTTAAAGTTTCACTCCACTGTGTTACATTAATGTTTCTTTGAACAATATGACCAGAACTTTGTCTGCATCCCTCACAATGTTAGGTAAGGTTTCTGAATGCTTGACGTTGTATGCAAATGGTACAGACATACATGTACACTTGTGATAAATTTACGATTTTTTATTTAATATTAATATTGAAGAGGCCAGGGTATGTCAGCTGTGTGCTTAACCATGTAAAAGCATTGAAGCTAGAAAAGCGAAAATTCTGTTGCCTATGCTCTGTAAGCAGTATGCTCATGCATGACAGTATTTTGAAATCTTTGAAAGGACAGAACTGTTCCAGGCTTCGAAAAAAAAAAAATCCTGTATAAAGTGTGATTGGTTTATTGCTTGTTAAAAAAGTTCTCTGAGTTTAACAAGGTGATAAACTTAGCCCTACACACTGTAACTGTTGAGTAAATTAGTTTCCTCAAAAATTCACCCATAGAATAGTTCCTGTTATCCCTACTTTTGAAGGACATTGTTTTAACCACTATTGAAATAAGGACATGAATTCTGTAAAACCTTACTTTTCACCCCAACTTTTAGAATATTTCAGAACAATCAATAAACCTACATGAAAGTTTGACCATCTTGAATTGTAAAGGATATATAGCGTTATTAGAAGGTAAATATCTTTGATGATTTTTTTATATGATTCTATCTCTTATACATGTTATAAGAATATAATTGCTTCTTCTTCTTATTATTATTATCCTCACCTTCACCTCTGATGGTGTTAGGGATTTGGACTGTATTACTGTAAGTTAGTTCCCAAGTATTTGTGACTACACTAAGCTTGGATCAGACTTGATTTCACCTTCAGGCTTGATACAGAGACAAGCACTGCAAAATACATGTATGATGTGTTTGGTCATATAAAGTGCTTTTGGCTGATATATTTATTATTTAAGCAACTTCTTATAAAGCAGAGTTAACAGCTATTTCTGATTTGAATCATTTGAATTTAGTAAGCTGAGAAAAAAAAATCTTGTTACTGAAGGTTTTTTTTGCTTATCATTTAAGCTTAGAAGTTAAAAAACACAATGAAGTTCATCATTGGCAGATATAGTCTGTAAAAAAAGTATACTTCACCCCCTAACAGTTCAAATTGTTTCAAAATAAGCAGTTTAAGTACTGATAGGGGTCTTGTGTGCCCCGTAATCTTATGATCAAGCATAGAGTTCAGGTATTTGGTAGAATATTACTTGTATAAGGTCCTTAAAATGTTAATAAAATTCAAAACACGAGCCAAACATTAAGATATCATGTGCTTGTTATCGGATGAAACACTACTTCATATCCATCAAAATTCCGCACCTTCTGTTTATACTATTACCTTCAGTATTATCAAAATATGACGAAAAAAATACAGTCTAACAATTCTATGAGATACAGTCGACTGGGAGTAAATTACCTCTCTCCGGCACTCAAGCACTACATTTGAGATAATAAAAATATAAAAAATGAGAAGAGAAAATTCTAGATGGAATTACAAGGTAACACATTAATATTGATGCAGTTGCCATCTTCTCTAACGTTTTTGCGTTGCAGCTTGCAGTAAAAGATTATCAAATGATACATCTGGTTTGTATTATATCCAGAATATCTCTCATTCGATAGAATGGAGAGGAAAATTCGAACACAATACAGGAAGTATGTGTAAAACATAATCCTTCTAAGAAATCACCAAGGTTTAAAATAGATATATAGGTGTATTACCAGCTGTTGAAACAAGTGACTGAGTGCAAAGTATGCACATATAATTGAACTTTTCTTACAAGCATATTGAATTAAACAATCAGTGGGTGTACTTGTCATTTTTATGCCCCTAAAGGAGTTAGTAGTCTGACCTGTCCATCCATCTGTCATTCTTTCCAAAAAACTAACATTGCCCATAACTTCCTTATTAGAAAATGGATTTACTTCATACTTTAACACAACACCTCTTTTGACAATTCTTTCCCATTGACAAGTATTTCTTTAACCTTGACCTCTGAATGACCTTTACCTCAAAGGTCCAATTGTCAGAAAACTTAAACATTGCCCATAACTTCGTTATTAGTAAATTGATTGACGTCATACTTGAACACAACACCCCTTTGGACAAGACCTTCCCACAGACATATATTTAAATGACATTGACCTCAGAATTCCAGTTGTCAAAAATCCTTAATATTGGCCATAACTCCCTTAAAACTGAACAGATTTAGTTCATGTTTGGACACAGCAACCTTCAAATGCGTATATTTTTTTTACCTCAGCCCTAACTTGACCTTTACCTTGAGGTTAAATTGTAAAAAAAAAAAAAACTCTTCTTTGGAAGTATTTAGAATCTTCATCTGGAAACATAATTATGTTTTTGAAACTTTTACCTCTGATATTTACCTTGAGGTTGATTGTCCAAAAACATCTGTTTCTTTAGAAGCTACAATTTATCTTCATCTGGTCCTTAGCTTAAAGGTCAAAGTGCCACTTCGGAGGCATTATCATCTTTCAGTGACAATTCTTGTTTTTCATTTTTATTCATTCTTATTGGTCTGTTGAACTCATTATTTATTTACTTTATCATATCTTTCACTGATTCATTGTTTCAGTCATCGTTGATTCATTTATGATATAGGTTAATTGATAGGTAACTGACTCTGGTGAGATTATAAATAAATGAAAACTAAACCTAATTAGCAGTATATCAAACAATAATTTTTGCAGTTTGATTGTTCATTTGAAATTGAAAAATTTTATGCCCTTGAAGGATTTGCAGCATATAGGTTTTGAACTGTCTGTCAGTCATTCTGTCCTAAAATTTTAACATTGCCTATAACTTCTATATCAGCAAACAGATTTACTTCATACATGAACACAAAACCTTCTTGGACAAGACCTATATTACTGATCTTGACCCCTGGCTGACCTTGACCTTCCAGTTGTAAAAGATACTTAATATTGGCCATAACGTTGTTAGTTTAAAATTATTTATTTTGCATTGTTTAGGAAGCAAGTTATTGCAACTTATATTAATCCCTCTCGATGACTGCTTCCTGGGTTCAAACCAGTACTCGCGCTGAATGTCACTGCAGACTCTAACCTATGAAGGGATATGAACCAGTAACTTCTGTATTGGGAGTCCAGTGCTCTAACCTCTCGATGACTGCTTTTCATAACTCCCCTTTTACTCAACAGATTTAGTTCATGGTTGGACACAACAACCCTTTGGGAGAGATCTTCCAAATGACATATATTTTTGTTGGCATTAACCAGTTGTCAAAAAAACACTTCTTTTGAAGGATCTACTATTTATCTTCACCTAGTCCTCAGCTCAAAAGTCAGTGCTTCACTTCAGGGACATTGTCATCTGTCAGTGACAGTTCTTGTTTTTTTAAACTTGGTCGTGACAGACATTGTATCCAGATCCAGGGGTTCAGCTTAGACAAGGAAAGAATGAGTATTTTATTTACAAAATGAGAAGTAATAATGAGTAGAGGTATATTTATGAAATATTAAGTTGTGTAATTAATGTTCTTATGCTTATTTTTATATAAACAATCGGAGCCTGTTGACAAGGGCTGGTATTGGCAAATTCATTTTTTCACATTTTTCTGAGAAAAATAATGGCATTGTAATGTGAAATATGCAAAACCCATCCTAGATAATGTATATTCACTGGTAGAATTTGGATGAAGTTTACCTGAACATGCAGTGTGAAGTGCATGATGGGTAAATCTCTACCAGATGTTGTTTGAGAGAAGGAAAAAATGAGAAGTTTCCTGGTAAAAACTCTGAAGAGTTTTTGAGAGAAATTTTATGTATCTGATAATTTTAGAAAGCTTAAAGGACCAGATGCCCCCTTCATAGCAAATTGTAGAAAGCAAGTCACCCTTATAATGCCTGAACTGTATTGTGTAATTTATAAAAAGGAACTCTAGTTAGAATATTCATTGGTGTCAATTTGGTGGTACAAGTTTATGCAAAATGTTCAAAAATCAAATAAAATACATACTGTTTTGATGTCTTTTCACCAACAAATAAGTAATAAATAACAAATTTGACTGTTAGGTAAAGACCATTGATGGAAGAATTTTATTTTGAGAACAATCACTTGGGTATACTAGTTAGAATTATCCAAATTTGAGTGTTTCTTCCTATTATTTTCTTGAAAAGTTATTGTCAAACTAGTAAAGCTAGAAAAGAAAAAGGGCGGGGTGCTACTGTGAAAAGAGGCCCTTGTAAGCTGGATAGTGTAGAAAGGGGATACAGTGTACTCAGGATTATTGAATCAGTTCATGTTTTAATACATGTACCTATCTGGTATAAATGAAGTCCACTCATCCCCTTGGTACCGTCTTATTCAAGACCAGTATCCCCTCTTACTCTTAATATTCACATGAAATAAGGAAATCCCAAGTCTAAAAGAGGATAGTAGGCTGCTAGAGAAAGGGGCAATCAAAGGGGCAGGGTGCTGCACCCAGCTATTTTGTACTGGCAAAAGGGACGCTCTTCTCCTAGAATGGAGACTCTCAAGCTTAATTCACTTTGGATTTGAAAACATTATCAGTCTTTCTGCTTTAATTTTGCCAAGTAACAAGTTTAGAAAAAAGCTTTGAAATGCCTTTCTCTGATTGGTGCAGGCATAACTTTTTCTAAAAAAAAAACAGTAAATATCAGAGCATATTGACATTTTTTTCAAAAATAGATTTCCTGGAAATCCCCCGCATCTGTTTATAATTTAGACATTTCCGGCGAAACAAGCCACTTTTGGGAAATGACCAAGGCCATTTCAGCAAATTCCATCAAATGCACCACCTGACAGGATGTTGTGAATTATGATGTTTCCGGTGTAACAGCGATATAAGAAATGGATGAAACAAATGTGCCATATAAAAGCTATTTATATATTATATAATAAAACAAATACGGACATTTTAGCTGGTAAATATGATGTTATATGTACCTAAAAAATTAATATTGACCTCGGCTATTGCCTCGGTCAATATTAATTTTTTAGGTACATATCACATCATATTCACCAGCTAAAAAGTCCATATCTGTATTATTAAAACTGGAATTCAGATAAGCTGCAAGGAAATTATTTACAGTACAACCTCAGTTTTCTGTACAAGGGGTATCTGAAGACATCAGATTGAAAGCAGATATATGAGATGTGACTAATGAATGATTATAATTGATGCAATGTACCTATTCTTCCATTATACATTGTATTTTCTTTTTAAAGCAGCCTGGGGCATAATTGAAGATAATACATTATTTAAGATGTCATAAAAATATGTAAGGCTTAAGTGTTCATCCTTATCTTTTACTAAATGTCAGAATGACTTTGAAATGTAAAATAATTTGACATACTTATATCATGTATATTGCAGAAAAAATTCTATCCAGTTCTATATTTAAAATAAACATAATAATATTCAAGCTTTTCTGTGTTGACTTTGTCAAAATAGAAGCATTGCTCAGCAGGGTTTTCATGTGTTGATCGTTGTGGTAAAATTGTTAATGGCTGGAAATGGAATGGTTCTTTGAGATACACGAATTATAATGTTGTAATAAAATGCGTTCAATTAAAAGATGTAATTAGAACCAAATCCTAGTGCTCAGCATTTCAACAAAATGTGGAATTGCAGATTTCTCATTGAAAGGAAATGTTTTAAACATGAATGGCTTTAAAAGAATAAACATTGCTAGGAGTGGTTTCAACTTCTGGCTCATGTACACTGAAACATGAATAGGCTTTCTTGAACATACAATGTCCATTATTTATCTGTCTGTTTGTCTGTCATCATTTAGCTGTGTATTTAGAGTACCTATATTCTAGCAGAACAAACATTGATATATGATACTGCATGTGGGGCATGTATGTGGTGTTTTTTTTTTCAGAAAATTGAACATCTTTATGGATAGTTACAGTTCAGAATAAACTTACATAAATCTGTAGTGCTTGAAAGCTCACAAGTGAGTTGCACTATAGATTTTTTCCTCAGTTTCTTGAAAAGCAAATTTGAAGAGCTAGTATAAAGGTATAGGAACAAGTATGTTAGGTATAATTTATCTTTGAGGTTTAGAGAGGTGAAAAAGCAATAATCACTCAGGGAGTTTATGTTATTTTGAGAATGTAGAAACTCATCTGAGTTATTGTGGAACATATTAATAGCCATTTTACTTCTTGAAGTAAAACAAAAAATGAACAGATATATACATTGACAGCAGGAATTTTCAGTTTATACTGGTTCAAGAGTTCTGTATGGTTGAGTGTGCAGTATAATTACGTATCTTATACTATTATGGTGCAAAAAGGCATACAGCTAACAGGCAAACAACATACAGGAAGAAGGGTCAGATAAACTGTTCGCACTGTTTCATACACTCGAACAGTAAACATGTGACCTTCTACTTCACAATGTTTAGTAGTCACTAAGTTGGTGTACATTTTTATAAATACAGTTCACACATGATGAAACAAATTGCTGAAGAATATAATGAAAGCATAAGGTGAAAACATTCTTTTAGCTCTTCAGATTGAAGATTTTTCTTTTCAACTGTGAAGTAAATTAGAAGAGATATGTATGAAATACATTGTGACTTTTTAAAATCACTCAGAAAAAATGCATACTGTAAAAATTCTATTTATAGCCCAGGCTTTTATTAGAATCATGGATTGTTCGAAAGTTGGGGATGGGCGTTAATTGGAGACACAAGACAGACCTATTTTCTAAGCAGGGCTTTTTAAATCAACTCATTAATACAAGAAGAAATCGAATCCGTAGAAAGAGCGGCTTATTGCAGACAACACTAAAATCTGTTCATTTCCGCTATTACCCTACATGTAGAGTCCGGTATGTGTGAAAGTTTGCCGAGCACGGGAATGAAAAATAAGCTCGCGCATGATCTTTACTAATTCTTTATGGCAAAATTAAGGGAAATAAAAGTAAAATAAAAGCGAAATAAGTAAACTTGAATTGTAAAGGTAAGCTCAATTTTGCTCAAATCAGGGGATGGGCGTTAGAAAGGGGCAGTTGATTTTTCAACTGAAAATGGCCATTTTTTGTCCAAAATATTGGGGGTGGGCATCTATTAGAGAATGGGCTATAAATAGAATTTTTATGGTATCCTATACATTGTGACTTTTTAAAGTCATTCAGAAAAAATGTATATCCTGTATACATGTATTGTGACTTTTTAAAAAATCATTCAGAAGAAATGCATATCCTATATATTGTGACCTTTCAGAAGTCTTTCAATGCAGATATATTTGCAGTACAGAAAGATTACTTTATAATGCTACTGTACTGCAAAACTTCTAGAGTAAAGAACTTTGTACATGTAAAAGTTCTTCCTACGATATAAATAAACAGTACTTAAACATTTTTGCTTATAGAATGATACAGCAACATTTTCAAAGACCTTATTAGTTTATTTAGCAAACGAAAAAGTAATGAAATCAATTACAAAGTATAAGATTGCTTAATTCAAGCTTTGTGATTATTGATCTGAGCAAATAAGCTAATTCCAAACACACCTTGGATTATCACAGTTTTACTGTGTAAGTAAAATAATCAGGTGTTTTAAATTATTCAGTTTGTGTAATCAAAAGCTGTCTGTTATACTTTCAGTGATGGCGTCATTAGAGTGCATGGACTGGCAGGGTAAAACAATATCAGATGGCATGGAGTTCTACCCAAATAAAAATGATGCATGTTTACAGTGTGTATGTGAGAAAGGTTACTCGACAATGTGCAAAACAGTGTCCTGTGCAGCTCCAGATTGTCCAAACTGGAAATCCATTCCTGGTGTGTGTTGTAAGTTTGAGTGCCTGGACAAGAACGGTGTGGCAATAATGGTTGATAACAGTACAGGATTTCCAAAAGTAGATGTAGATGTAACAGGTACATTAAATAAAAAAATCATTTCTATTTATAGACATTCTTGCTTTGTCCAGTAGGAAAGGGAACATAGCTAGCATGAGGTACATTTTATCATGCGCTTTGAAATACTTAGTATAAACATGAACTCAAGTTTTGTCAGCTGATAAAGGTTTTTCAGTCTGGCATTTTTAGCTCACCTGTCACATAGTGACAGAGTGAGCTTTTCTGATCACTTTTGGTCCGTCGTCCGTCCATCCGTTAACAATTGGTTTGTTAACACTCTAGTGGTCACATTTTTGCGTCAATTGTCATGAAACTTGGTCAGGATGTTTGTCTCATTAATATCTCAGACGAGTTCAAACATGGGTTATCAGGGTTGGAAAACTAGGTCACAGAGCCCAAATATAGAAAAACCTTGTTAACACTCTAGAGGCTACTTTTTCAGTCCAAATATCCTGGAAATTTGTCAGAAATGTTCTAATGATGATTTCTAGCTCAAGTTCAAATATGGGTCATCTGGGTTCAAAAACTAGGTCACGGAGCCCAAAAATAGAAAAATCTTGTTAACACTCTAGAGGTTACATTTTCAGCCCAAATAATCTTGAAATTTGTCAGAAAAATTGCTTTGATGATTTCTAGGTCAAGTTCAAATATAGGTCATCTGGGGTCAAAAACTAGGTCACAGAGCCCAAATATTGAAAAACCTTGTTAACACTCTAGAGGTAACATTTTTAGACCAAATAATCTGCAAATCTGTCAGGAAGGTTGCTTCTATGATTTCTAGCTCAAGTTCAAATATGCGTCATCTTGGTTCAAAAACTAGGTCACGGAGCCCAAATATAGAAACATCTTGTTAACACTCTAGAGATTACATTTTCAGCCCAAATAATCTTGAAATTTGTCAGAAAGGTTGCTTCAAAGATTTCTAGCACAAGTTCAAATATGGGTCATCTGGGTTCAAAAACTAGGTCACAGAGCCTAAAAATAGAAAAATCTTGTTAACACTCTAGAGGTTACGTTTTCAGACCAAATAATCTGGAAATTTGTCAGAAAAAATTGCCTTGAGGATTTCTTGATCAAGTTTGAGTATGGGTCATCTGGGGTCAAAAACTAGGTCACAGAGTCCAAATATGGAAAAACCTTGTTAATATTCTAAAGGTAGCATTTTCAGTCCAAATAACCTGGAAATTTGTCAGAAAGATTCTATGGATGATTTCTAGCTCAGTTTTAAATATAGGTTCTCTGGGGTCAAAAACTAGGTCACAGAGCCCTGAAAGTAGAAAAAATCCTTGTAAAAGCTCTAGAGGTTACATTTTTAGTCCAAATGTCCTTGAAATTTGTCAGAAAGGTTGTTTCAATGATTTTTAGCTCAAGTTTGGATATGGGTTATCTGGGGTCAAAAACTAGGTCACAGAACCTAAATATCGAGAAACCTTGTTAACACTCTAGATGCTCCTTTTTCAGTCCAAATATCTTGGAAATTTGTCAAAGAGATTGTTTCAATAATTTCTAGGTCAAGTTCGAATATGGGTCATCTGGGGTCAATTAACCAGGTCCATAGCAACTTTGTTAAAAGCAGTCATACTCAGGTGAGCAATACAGGGCCATCATGGCCCTCTTGTTTGAAATCTTACAAAGTCTAATATTGTGAGTAAACTACATGTGTAAAGTATAGTTTTCTTTAGTGAGTTGTTGTATTTAAAAGTAGACAAAAAAAACCTAAAAAGTTATGATACTGTTTCAGTTAGTTTATATCTATCTTTCTACATTTAAAAAACATTTGCCAACATTGCAGGCACCCCAAAAGACAATACAGTGGCTGACTTAGGTCTGAGACTGGTGGCTAGTACAGTGACGACCTTCCTTATTCTAGCTTTACTCTTGTTCTTAATTCATCGCTTCAGACAAAGAAGGCTGCTCATGACCTTGCGAAGTAAGTTTTCCTTGTATTGAATTTTACATGATATTTAAAGGAAGTTCTTGCAACATATATTAAGTATTCTCAATGACTACAGTTGTTACCAGCTCTTGAGCAGATTTGAATAATGTGGAAATTTTGTCAGATTCTCTTGACAAGATTCCAACTTGTGACCTCTTGGTTAAGAGATTATAGCTCATCTTCAGAAGTATGTAGACACATACATGTACATGTACATACGAGTGACTAGATTTCAATTTAAAAGGTTTGTTACTTGATAATTTCTTTAGGATTGTGAACTAAATTAATTTGGTTTGAAGAAGGTACCTTTGACCTTAGAAAGCTTTTATGGCAGAAAAGGTAAAGGGGACATACTGCATGACACAGCCTTCCAACTGAGAAACACATTGTGCTTGGTTAAAGGTTCTCATATTGTAAATTAAAAGTCATTTTAGTAGATTTCCTTCTAGAAAAAAAGGTACATAGTTCTTTTTCATGCACTATTCTAGTTCAGCCTTATGTCCAATGATGAAAACCTTACTAAAGATGACAGTATGTTAACTCATTTTTTTTCTTTCAGGATACAATCGGAGAAGAGAACCCCTGGATGACCTTGATAGTATTAGTTACTCTCCTGACTTCTTTGGAATCCAGTGTCCCCCATATGAGGATCCTCCTCCTCCCTATACCCCACCTAAGCCCCAGCCTGGGGAGGAACCCCCACCATATGAGGCAATTGAGGGTAGTCAAGGGGACCAAAGAAATGAGGGACAGCAAGGGAGTAATAACACTGCTCTAAGCTGTGATCAAAATAGTAACAATACAAATAGATACATCATGGACAGGGATATAAATAATGCCACAGTACCTCAACAGCAAAGTAGAAACCACTCATCTAATTTAAGTAGTAATTTAAATGGAAATATTAATGGTAGAGGAAATACCAATGTGTCAACTAATGGTATTTGTAATTCGGGAACAAATAGAGAAAGTGTAAGAATACAAAGGGAAATAAGTGATAGGAATATCAGTTGTAGGATAGACAATAATTGTCTACAACAAAACTGTGGGAATGTTCAAACAGCAGGTGATACTGATGTGTCAGATGGCAATCTATTAAGTGTTCATTTCAGGAATAATCCTTTTGGTCAGCCAAGTATCACAATGGGAGTACAAAACAGAAATCGAAATAATAGGAACAGGTACTCTGATGGGAACTTCAGTAATGCGAATTCAAGCAGGAATCAGGCAGGAAGGAATGCAGTGAATGACAACACTGCTGCTTTGAATTTAGAATTACAAAATACTGTAAGGAATTTCAGAAATAGGGGTTTCCAGACAAGTCATAGACATAGTGCCCCAAATGCCGGTGATTTGTCATCAAGTACAACAGATATTGGTGAATCAACAACTTCTGCTGAGTCACTGTCCAGTAGTCCCGAGTCCCCACACTGCCATATGGAAACTGAAAGTCCTGATGGTTTGTCACCTGATATCTTAGCTGATGATGCTAATTCAACTGTTAAAAGGTTTTTAGATCGTCAGTTTGGGCCACTGCCAAAAAACAGGCGTTACCCTACCACCATGTCTCAGTCGTGGACAAGTACTCAGGTATCGCCAACTGGGCAGAATTTCCGACAGAGCATTTCTTTAGGGTCTTTTCCTCCAAAACCAGAATTTCAGACTGCACAGAAAAGTTTGTGTATGTCATCAACTGCAAACTGTGTTGGTAACCGGAATTTACCAAGATCAAAGTCAGAACATTTGAAAACCAATGGTAGTTTAATCAATCAGCCGTATAAAAGTCCAACTAGGAATATGCCCCATCCTGGACATGCAGCCAGAGTGGCCTATAAAGAACCAGAGGAATTCAACCACAGACATGTTCACAATAGAGTATTTTGTGATTTAAATTTCCAGAGTCAGGATGCTTGTGATGGTCTTGACTCTAATGCAAGTGTGTGTTCTGGTCAAGTTGGGAGTGGTTCTTCAAGATTAACGGCAGCTATTTTAGACCCAGGAGACATAATTGTGACAAGGCGGAATGAGGAGTTACGTAAACTTAGGCTTAGCCATTTATTACATAAACAGACATGCCCTTTAGATGGAACAAATATGGATTCTTTCAGTTATATTGGTAATCCAAGACAGATACATAGGTCCTTTAGTGAAAATTCCGTGAACTCTTTGAGTGTCTGTTCAGAAACTGGTGAAAGAAATGGGGCTGGTGTTGCAATAAGTAATGATGCTCAATATCCAACAAGCTCTTACAAGAACTTCCAACAACCTGTTACAAAATGTAGGTCAGATCAGAGTGATAGTGCAACAAGTCAGCAGTCATCTCCACGGCAACAAGGGTCACAAAGTCGGCAATTGCGGCAAAGCCAAAAACCATCCCCACTTCACTCACTGCCAATAGATCAGCATTTGCCATCAAATGAAGTAGAAAATACTCAGTGTAAAGATGTAGTCAGAGATCAGATGACAAATTCTTCAAACAGTGAGGTATCCAGTTGTAAATCCACACCTAAAAGGAAAAATGATTCAGTTGAGACTAAAAGAAAGTTGCCAGACATATCTATGATACATAGTTGGCATGGTGGCCAGTTTGACTCATGTGATGATAATATCTCACTTGGCAGGTTCAGTATGAATACATTGGTGAGAAATGTGAATAGAAACTTTGAGAAGAAAACATGTGTTGATAAAGATGTTTCAAACATGTTTTTCCCATACTATAAACCGTGCAATACTGATTTAGACATAGATAAAAACTGTGTACCTAGCAGTGAAATGAGGGCGTGTGCCTCACAGCTGTATAATTATGAAACAGAAGAAAGACAAGGTAAGAAAAGTAAGAAGAAGCAGATATTCAAAAGACATTCAGCAGGTTGTATTCCAGTTCCCACCACTGAACATAAAAACAACTCACCTGACACTGCACATAAGCAGTATTTGAGATTGAAAAGTTCAAGGTCAAATGAAAGACAGTCTAGTCAAAGAGTAGTCTTGGAGAACAGTTCCAAAGATCATTCAAGGAAAAGAGTTTCAAGTAGAGACAGAAAATCCTGTAAAAAATTACTTAATTCTGGAAAAGACAATAATCCAAAAGTGACAGATTTAACACCATCTCACCTTGTTCAGTCACATGTAGCCTCAGGAAGACCTTCTTCTTTAAATGTGTATAAAAATGAAAACTTAGGCTTATCAGAATTAACTAGTTTTAACAATCCGGTGACATGTGGAAAAAAGAGGTCAAAATCTTTAGGCAGGGGAGACGTTAACTCCAGTACACGCAGTCGTGGGTCCCAGTCTAGGAAAAAGAAACGTCAGTCAGTCCCTGCTGCACATCCATTTCAAGAGGAGCTTGAACATGCTCTTCAGCGACATGTATCACATGTCAAAACAAACATGCCAAGATGTCCAAAAAATGGCTTTGATAGAAATCCAGGGGCTATAGCTCAAGTTTGAAATTACTAATATAAGTTGTGTTGGTCGGTTTTTAGTGGTATTATTCATAGAAGTATTGTTCTATAGAATGTTTTGCAAATTTGTTTCGTATGTATTAATCTCTTTTTGTAACTCTTGCACATAAAACTGAGCTCTTGTTTTAAGTGAGCTTTTAAATCGCCTCTCTTTAGTTATCTAGTTCTCCATTGTGATTCTGACATTTAATTTATTGAACACTTACAATGTAAAGCAAATGCAACAAATGACTTGGCATTTCTTTAAGACTGAGTAATGGTCAGATGGACCAACAATTGTTCTTACTGCAGATGGAGAATCTCAGCATAATTTGCATAAATGTTCACAATTGGAAGTTTTTTTATTCCTAGTAAACAAAAACAACAGAATAAACTGAGACTATGGTTTTTGAACAAATCCTTGCTGGAAGAAATTTGTATGGAGTAAATCTCATCGTGAAATCTGTCATCTTAAATGATATTCAGGTTTGATGTGTGATACATCATCAAGTTATATTCTACTGTTACTGTCAAGGTTTTTAACCAGGTTTTCAATTTTGAAAATCCTGGTTATTAGATTGGGGTATGGCGGGCGGATGGGCGGATGGGCGGATGGGCGGATGGGCGTCAAACGAAATTGTGTCCGCTCTGTAACTCTTCAACCCTTTGAAGAATTTTGATGAAACTTCAGACAAATGTTTACCACATCAAGATGACGTGCAGAACGCATGTTCCGCATGGCTGGCTCCAAGGTCAAGGTCACAGTGACATTAACATTGAAAATCCTGTCCGCTCTGTAACTCTTCAACCCTTTGAAGAATTTTGATGAAACTTCAGACAAATGTTTACCACATCAAGATGACGTGCAGAACGCATGTTCCGCATGGCTGGCTCCAAGGTCAAGGTCACAGTGACATTAACATTGAAAATCCTGTCCGCTCTGTAACTCTTCAACCCTTTGAAGAATTTTGATGAAACTTCAGACAAATGTTTACCACATCAAGATGACGTGCAGAACGCATGTTCCGCATGGCTGGCTCCAAGGTCAAGGTCACAGTGACATTAACATTGAAAATCCTGTCCGCTCTGTAACTCTTCAACCCTTTGAAGAATTTTGATGGCTCCAAGGTCAAGGTCACAGTGACATTAACATTGAAAATCCTGTCCGCTCTGTAACTCTTCAACCCTTTGAAGAATTTTGATGAAACTTCAGACAAATGTTTACCACATCAAGATCTTTACTTGAAGCTTAAAGTATCCAGAGCTAACGATATACAACTAGGTATTTGCAGTTGAAATGTTAAATAAGGTAAATTTGATCCAGAGTACTATAAATTTAGTTACTGGAAAATTTTCTGTTTCTTTACATTTTAAACTATACCTGGAGGTGAATTGTTGGTGTATTTATATACTGGTATTTTTGGACTTTGTCCATTCTCTTTTCACAGATGGCATTTAGATTGCTCAATGTGGGTTTTATGTCTTTATTATAATATATAACTTTTACATCATGTGGAGTGTTATTTGCAAAACTGTATTAAACTGTATAAATTGTAAAAAAAAAATATAACAAACTTTTAATTTAGCATTATATCTACATTAAAATTCATACTATAACTCACCAGATTTTTACTTATCCCTTAATCATTAACCTGCTGGAACCCAAAGTGATTGACCTTTGCCACCAGTATAGAGCCAGGCCAGCCTGCACATCCATGCAGTCTGACCAGGCTCTATACTGTTGGTAGCTCAGTTTTTGTATTTTGGTATTGAAATCCCTTAAACTTTGAATGGACTGTTCCAAATTCAAAGTTGGGCAAATCCATTACAAAAATTCAGAAGGTTCAGGGTTAAGATAGCTTGTTACTGATGGTCTTAGAGTTGAAGTTCAGTTTGTATGTTTTAAACTGCTCATTTCCTTCTCATAAAGTAGTTTGAGTGGATTCATACAGTCAAGATATTTTTTGTAATGCTCATTTTTATGATATGTATTTTAGTCATCGTGTGTTTTGCATTTTGTGAATTTATGTAGAAACTATTGTTTGATGATAGAATAATCTTTTTTGACAAGTCATATTGTTTTTAGAGTTGCCATAATTGTTTATTTGCAGATTTAGCTTGTTACTTATACACTAGTGTTTCATTAAATTTGTAAAGTTCATTACTAAATTTTACATATTTGGAAATAACATATATTGTGTTGTAGAAATGTTTGTTTAAACTTGCATCTACTAATATAGATTGTATAAACTTTATAAACTTGTTAGAGATGTTTTTCTCTTCATATATTGTATAAATTGTTATGAATTGTACTTTTTTTGTGACAGGGGGGACTTTTTATGTTCAGTTTTAGTGCATAATAAGTTCTTATAGTGTGTGATCAGTCTGATATTGTACAAATATTGTTACTATATTAAGTAACGTATTTTAAATAAATATATCCTATTATGTTACTGGCAATCATGTTTATGGCTTGTTATGGTTATTGTCTTCAGACAGGACTGTGGTAGACATTGTTCAAGCACACTTGTCTTTCTAATTTCTATTCCTTCAATAAATGAATGAAATATTTTGTTGGTCTAGCATAATACTATCTATCTGTTAGAGTTGATTTATTGTTGGTACCAGTTGCTCATATGACCAACACCCCCTGCAGAAGTAAATGAGTGTATTTTAGGTTGTGGGGGTTAGTGCAAGCTATCGAAAGCATGCCATTCTAGACACCTCTTGTTCTTCTCCATGCTCAGTGTACAGCACCAATATGGGACCTAGGTTTAATCTCATCAGAAAGACAGTAATGTAAGTGCAGGAGTCGGGGAATCAAACTCGCACCCCCTGGATTACTAGTCCATTGCATTACAACTTAATCACTGAGCCACCTTTATAAAACATTATTTATATTGATTTACTATATTATTGCACAAGACCATCAATATATACAGGTTTGTCCTTTTTATGCCCCCCCATCAAAGATAAGGGGGCATACAGTTTTGCAAATGTAAGTTGGTCGGTCAATCAGTAGACACTTTGGTTAATGATCTAGAGAACCCTTGGACCCACCTTCCTCAGACTGGGTGTGTAGGTTGGTCATGATCAGTAGATGACCCATTTAGTATTTCAGGTCACTAGGTCAGAGGTCAAGGTCAAAGTGACCTTGAAGAGCAAAATAATTTCCGATCAATAACTATAGAACCCATGGTCCCAGGTTGTTCAAACTAAGTGCATACTGTAGGTTGGTCATGACTAGTAGATGACCCCTGTAGTTTTTCAGGTCACCAGGTCAAGGTCACTGTGAGCTTGAAAAGCAAAATGGTTTCTGATCAATATCAAAAGAACCCTTCGCCCCAGGTTGTTCAAACTTAGTTTATAGGTTGGCCATGACCAGTAGATGACCCTTATAGTTTTTCACTTCACCAGGTCAAGGTCACAGTGATTTTGAATAGGAAAACAGTTTCAAATCAATAACTATTGAAACCTCGATCCAAGGTTCTTCAAACTTGTGTGTAGGTTGAACATGACTAGTAGATGATCCGTATTTTCTCTGGTCACCATGTCAAAGGTCAAGGTTAGAGTGACCTTGAAGAGCGAAACGGTTTTCAATCAATAACTATAGAACCCTTGTTCTCAAGTTGTTCAAACATATTGTGTAGGTTGGTCATGACTAGTAGGATCCTTATAGTTTTTCAGGTCAAAGGCCAAGGTCACAGTGACCTTAAAAAGAAAAATGAAATCCACTTAATAACTATAGAACACTTTTCAGGTCAAAGGTCAAGGTCATAGTGTCCTTTTATAGGAAAATGGTTTCTGATCAATTGCTATAGAACACTTGGGCCCAGCTCCTCAAAACTTCAGGTAGGTTGGTCATGACAATTAGATGATCCCTGTAGTTTTTAGGGTTATTAGGTCAAAGGTCAAGGTCACAGAAACCTTGAAAAGCAAAACAGTTTCTGATGAATATCTAGGAAATCCTTGGGCCCCAAGTTCTTCAGATATAGTGTGTAGTTTTGTCATGATCAGTAGATGACACCTATCATTTTCAGGTCATTGGGTCAAAGGTCAAGGGTCATAGTGACCTTGAAAAACAAAATGGTTTTGGATGAATAAGTGTAGAACGCTTGAGCCCTTGTTCCTCAAACTTGGTATATAAGTTGTTCATGACTTGTAGATGAGCCCTTTAGTTTTTCAGGTCAAAGGCCAAGGTCATAGTGTTCTTGAATTGAAAAATGGTTTTTGATCAATAACTATAGAATGTTTGGTGCCAGCTCCTCAAAACTTCATAGCCTCTAGGGATAAGGCACTAGGGGGGGGGGCATATATGTTTTACAAACATCTCTTGTATCATCTCATTTTGTTTTCTGTATTATCAAATAACACTGAGGCCTACTTAACAAGATTTGCACAAAGACACAGTCACATTATACCTGTGCTATTGTATGTACAAGTTGGGGTGTGTGTGATTTTGAAGCAGTTTGCAACTTGGAACTTTTTCCTCCAGCAAGTATTTCCTGAATTTTCATTCCTGATGATATTATGAAAATCACCACCTGTTGCATTGGACAATATTGGCTCACAAAATGCATTTACTTTTCAATATTTATTGGATTACTTTAAGGGTCGCTGCATTTCACTGTCTGCTATGTGAAATGTGCATAAAGTGATGGATACAGTACTAGTTTTCTGAGTAAGTTTTTGTCTCTTCAAACTCCTTTTATTTCATGAATTCCTTCATTTAAAATTGACCATGGACAGCTACTTTTCTCAGTTACCACATACATTATATATAAACTAAATACAAGGGAAATTGTTGATAAAGGACATTTTTTCAAATTATTGTTTTGTAACTCTGAATATTCTGCCCTTAGACTTCAGCCTTAGTTGTTAAAGTCAGGATGGTTGTTTAGTAAGATTTAGGTCAGGCTCAATTGATTTTGTCTGTTTAAGAAAAAAATCTATAGCTAAAAATACAGGTTAAAATTTCTTGTTGGCTATTTTCCTTTCAGAAACGATCGTGAACATTATTGGCTATAATTATTCAGTTTTTCTTTCACATAGAAAAAAATCTAGTGTGATATGAACAATGGAAATTACGAGTTTGACCTGAGCTAAAACCCTCCAGTGGAGAAATATTGAATATATAATTGATAAAATCACTTGCCAAGTTGCAGGTTTCTAAATTTAGTAATCATTGTTATTCATGCCCTTCATTGTCATACATCATTTATTTAGGGTTCTGGTAATTTTGATACAACTTTCTGAAATGAAATGCAGTCAACTCGGCTTGACAATCCTCCATTAAACAGTTCTGCTTTCTAATCTATATTCAGAAACAGACCATATTGAATTTTTTTATTGATACTGTTTCGTTTAACCTTGGATCAGTGATACAAGTTCTTTCTGTTTACTGTAAGTTATGTAAGCTATGACAAACCAGTTTTGAAGAGGGCAGTAACATGTATCATTGGTACCCATGAATAGTGAGTGTAGTTTTATTACTGGCTGAAAACTGCCTGAGGTTTCAAAACTGAGCCTCACAGGTCAAGTGAGAAAAAAACAAGAACTGACACTGTAAGATGACGATGCCCCTGAAGTGGTGCTTTGAGCTGAGGACCAGTCATTCAGGAGTCAAGGTCAGATAGATATACGTCAGTGGGAAGGTTTTGTCGAAAGGGGTTTTGTGTCCAAGTATGAAGTATATTAACTTACTCATAAGGAAGTTATGGCCAATATTATAGTGTTTAGACAATTGTTTCTTCAAAGTGAAGGTCATTCATGGGTCAAGGTCAAATATAGGTTAGGTCTTGTTCAAAGGGGTGTGTCCAGTGATCAGACTGACGGACAAACAGTTCATAAACTATCTGCCTACCTTCGGGGCATAATACGGAAGTTATAGCTAACGTTAAATTTTTGGACAGAACAAAAGACAGTTTTACAGTTCAAAAACTGTATGCCTCCCTTCTGAGGCATATAAATGTAACCATTTGAAATGTCAAAGCCCTGTGGGCTGTACTTAAGTTTTGCAGACTTTGTTTAAGAATGGTTTTAGAACTAGTTATGTGATGTTCATATATTTTGTGTATTGTTAGTGTTAAACACTGCATTTTATGTATTTATTAAATACTGTGTTGGATTTATTTAACCATGTGTCAAGATTTACTAATAAAACGTAATTTCAGTTATGTATTCATTTCCTGAAAATAGTTTTTTTTTCCATCCCATCCTGTATAACCATCTTGGCCACTTAGTAACGAACCGATGTCACTATTAGGTGTACCAATAAAAGCACTTGGAAGGAAAAGGCTTGGTTAATTCAGATACTGAAAGCCATTGCTTGATCCCATCTACAGCTTGTGATAAGCTGGTAGTTTCTTATGAAGAAAACCGATTTCAAGTATGGTTGTTGGTAAAGATTGGTTTTAGCTGGCAATATTGTTAAAGCATCAAATATATGTGCTACCCATTTTACTTAAATAAACAACAAAGACTGTACAGTTACATATGAAATGTACAAGCACCTTAACCATTCAACGTGCTCGACCTTTACCCAGACATCTAACCAAGAAAGCAATTCTAGACAACTTCTGGTCATACTTTGGTTAAGCTACATCACAAAATATCAAAACAAAGCTTTTGTTATCTTTTTCTACTTTATTTGACAAGCACTAAAGTCCAGACATGACAATTCACAATGAGAGAACAAAATATTACTTCAAAACATAACGGTGATAGCTCCAAGAGTAAAGGCATGAACAGGTTATACTAGAAACGGGGTTTAACATTTCATGTAAATGATAACAGAGTTCCAGTTGCAATAATTATTTTTCGTCACACATTTGTAATGCTTACACCTTTACTGAAATTAAACTTAGGACCAGCCTGGCCAAAGACAATGAGAAACTACACATCTGCATGCATACATAATTCAGTGGCAACCATATTTTTCCTCTTGTAACACAGTGATGCGAAGTTTTAAAGAACTAAAACTAAAGAAAAATTGATTGATTGATTTTCATCCATATAGTTTTCATAATCTTATTCTCAAGAAAAAAACAACGTTCAGATTTTCGAATATGATACCAGGTAGAATGAAAATATATTTCCGTGTTATATTTACTTATCTTCAATACTACAAACAAAATGAAGTTAGGTTGTTACCATTAACCTTTTTAAAACATAGCAAACACTGTGATCTTGTTGGGCAACTGTAATCTTTGTTGATAACTATAAATTTTTCAAGGACCTTTGCTTATCTGTTGCCAGTACATAAAATATGCATCAACATTAACAACAATGAACACAGCAATCAAGTGTGTTTTTGGTACTGGTACCATGCACTGCTATTTAAAAGACTCTAGGTAATGACTACACTAATATGCTTTACTCCAATGTTACTGGTTTAGTAAAAACATGAACAGTTTTTATATTCTCACTTATCTGAAGGAAAGCAATTCACTAGCAATACACATTGTACTTAAATGCACAATAAAGAACAAAACCATAGTACTGAATGAAGAAGCTTTTCACTTGAAACACATTTCCAACCATCTAAATCTCACAATATATTACTTTTTTTTCACTAAAATGAACATCACTAACAACAACCTCTTGCAAACAACAATCAGACAGAATGTGCAATGAATTCACGATACTGAAACATATGAGAAAACACTTTTAATTAAAAGCAACATATATCTCTAACAGGTAATCCAGTCTGCTTTGCAATGTTAATCTCTGATGTACTTAGACAGTGGTATGTAATCGACCAGCAACCTTACATTTCCTACTGGTATACCCTTTAACAAGTATTCAGAACTTTTTCCCGGCTGTATTGTTGAATAAGTCAGCTGAGTACCAGACTCTGCAGTTATTTCTCAGAATTTCTACTGACATGACCTTCTTTAACTAGATTTCTTCAAAATGCTACCGATGTTTAATTTAGTCTGTAAGTTTCAAAGTTATTGTGTAAAATTTACATATAAATTAACTGCCTTTATTTCTGACCATTTTCAAGAGTCCTACAAGCAGGCACAAAGTAGCCATTTCTAGCATACTGTAATCATGACTGTTCATCATCAGAAAGAGTTTCATACTGAGATGACAACAAAGGTTGTGGTTCCTGCTCTCTAGCCTCGTTTCCCCCACCTTCCCCGTCTGGTCCCCGTCTAGAGTATTGCACACTGGAGGCTGCTGCAGTACTGGGTCCCAAGTCAGAACTTGACTGAGGATATGACCTTGGACTTCTTGACCTATGACCTTGACGGGAATGATGTTCAACTGATCCAGAGAAATCTGTTGAAGGGTGTGGGCTGTTGTCACTTTCCCGAGAAGATTTTGAACTGCGTCTGCTCCCACCTGCTGAAGACACCTCTCCTGTTGCTGAACTGTCTACATTAGCTGACTCATCAACCATTAACCTATCAGTGCTATCTGCACTCGTGTGTGAAATATTGGAACTCTCATCTGCCTCTGATGACTGTTTCCTAACAGATGACCCTGAACCAACTCGGCTGCTTACTTGGCTGTCTTCAACTTTTCGGCCATGATCCTGTAATTTTGAGCTGTCTGCCATCTGTTCAGCACCATACCTTTCATACCCCAATGCTTCATTATCTTTTCCAGGTATTGTGTCACTAACCTTAGAATCAGCCGAACCTACATCCTCTGAGCTTTCTACATTTCCTTCTCCTTCACGACCACTATCACTGCCTGTCTGCATTCTGTTTTCTGAACTATCGACTATACCACGTCTTGGACTTCTTGCACTGCTAGAAAGTGCCATATAACTACTTAATGAAGGTTTTCCCTTGGCTTCATCATCTGGACTGTCTGGAAAATCATATTCAGACTTTGGTCCTTTCTTATCTGCTCTTCCACCTTCTTGAGTAGGTGCCGGTGAAACTCTCTGGGAATGCTTTAATCCCTCCCTAGAGGGTGCTACTGTCGGTTTTCTCTCTGGTTCTTCCTGTTCCATACGAGATCTTGGTCTTGTGAACATCCTGCCCTTCCTGTGAGCATGCTGAGAAGAATGGACCTGGTCTCGACTGTCTCCTGCAGAGGAAACTGGAGACTGGGCCTGGGAACTAGACTTAGTGTAATTACCTCCCCTTAATGGATCTTCTTCCTGCAAGAACATTGAAATAATTTGAAACCTCAAAATAATTTTTAATCAATTTAAGAGAACCAAGTATTACTCTCACGGACCATGTCTCTTCCATGCTAACAACTCAGTTCAATTTTCCTGGCCATGCACATTTACATTTAAACAATCAAATTAGGAACTCTTCAAATTTCAAATTCAGCTTCACTACGATTATTCTATAAATGCTTTGAAAAACAGAGATAGTAATATGCACTTACATTTTATAGAATCAAATTGCACACTTCAAAGTAATTCTTGAGTGTGAATTTCTTCCCCTTTCACTATTTCTCATAAAATGCGACAATGGTGATAATTTTTAAACATATCATTACAAAAATCTTTGCCCATTTCGTTCAAAACCTGTAACAGTTCCCATCACAAGGACATTAAGAAAGCAGCATTTCTTAAAATAAGAATAAAAGCTGATTCCACCTTTCTAACAGCCATTTGCAATTAATCTGAAGGTTAACTAACAATACCAGTACCTGTGAGTGTTGATCTGGTGATGGCTGTGATGAGCTTGAAGGTGACACAGATGATATCTCCCCTTGTCTCCCAAGACCTCCATGCATTTCCATAGAAGTGCTCCCTACAAGACCTCCCTGCCTTGGCTCTGGACGACCATGCTTATGAGAGTTCTCCTTTGAACTAGCCATCTGTGAGGAGACTGGGGATTGTGTCCGTGACTTGGCTGATGAATGTGTAGGCTGCTGCATCATCTGTGGTAAAGCCCAAAATTTTCTTAATTTAATACATCACATCTAGAACTTTTAAAACTCTCGAGTACTTTTAACTTGGGTACTAATCACTAACCTGTGCCTACCTGTTCACCGAAATGCATTTAGAGTACTTATTTAATATCTGTCATACACAGCTGAATTCAGGAAACAGAAAATATCTTATATCCAAATTTAAAGTAGTTTCATTGTACAACTTTTCAATCAGATGGATGACTTGTGTACCAAAACTTTCATAATAAGGATTCTAATTGCAAAACTTCACCTAAGGTTTACAAAACTACAGGGTCATGATGACCTTGAAGTGCTCACCTGACTATAACTGCTAAGAAAAGAAAGAGCTACAAAATGTATTTATCATCAAAATAGAAAGAACTAAACAAGGGGCATAATTTGAACAATACTGGTAGAGGTCTACAGAAGTCCGTCTGACAAGAATTTTTTTTAAGAGATTGTCTATTTAAGGCTATGTAAAACATCTTGACCACTGAGTGGAGCTAAAAATGACCTTCAGGACACAGTTTAAATTATCTTGGTAGACATCTACTTGGCAATGCTGCATGCAAAATTTCAGAACCCTAGGTCTTACTTTTTCAGAGAAGAGTTTTGAAAAAAATGCTTTTTATTTCTGTGTAAAAACCCTTGGGGTGGAGCCACCCAGCTGACTGCAGGGACATACTTAAAACAATCTCAGTAGAGTACCAACTTACAATGATACACACCAATTTTCAAAAACCTCAGACTGCAGTTTTGACAAGAAGATAGCTAATGAGTTTGCCTATATACAAATAAGTCTATGTAAAATATGTGACCCCTGGGGGTCACACTGTGCTCTAGTAAGCTAAAAAGGAAGAGATAGAATGACAGATGAATGATTTTCTATTCACCTGTAGATGAGGACTCCTGCCTCGAACTGGCTGCTGTAGATCAGATGAAGCACCAGACTGACCTTGACCTTGTTTTGTTTCACCAGTGTCTTCATGAAGGCATTGAGCTATTTTACTCTGTACATATTCTAGATGAGACACTTCTGATTCCTGGATACCTTTCCTGGTTGCTGTCTTCACCTCTACAGAATTAGTTGACATGCTACTGCTACTACTGTCTGCTTGACCTGTTCAGAAAAGTAAGCAAGCAATGACATTCCCTGAAAGGCTTCAGTGAAGATTTCCAAAACCTTGAACTTATTCTAATGAACTTCTATTATCTGACTATAGGGTATGATTCAGAACTTTGGAATCAAGTATATGCAATTTGAACTAAATGCTGAAATTGAAAAGCTTCATCAAATGAACAAATATTTGTTCATTTTTATTTGTTATATTTTATTTTCATGTTTATCAGTACCAATCAACCTGTAGTGTAGCTACAGGCCACCTGTGAGTAAGATGTTGTTTAAGCTAAAAGTAATGAAACATCTTTTAAACCCTATTATCTATGAAGTAAAACTACCAGGAGGTGAAGTTGGCTGACCTCCAGTAACACTGGGAGAATGTGATTGGTCAGGTTTCATTTGTCTTGTCCAATCAACTTCCTTTGACCTTGACCCCAGGTCATCACTTCCAGACTGGGAGACTGCTCCTCCAGGCTCACCTATTTGACCTGTACTGCTGGCATGTTCATTCGCCTGAAAATATAAGTGTTTGTTAAAATCCATCCTAGATACACTTATGATACAAGTCTACCAGATATCAAAAGGAGACTTAATCATAAAACAAAGATTCACAAACTACTAAGGATAATTAATCTGCATGCATGTAAAAATAAACAAGACATTTCAGGAAGCATAAATATACTTTACCAGTAAAATTGTAAATGGCTTTTCAAGAAGTGTCTTGGAGAAAGAAAACAGGTAAGTTACTCCTTCAGGTAAGTCCAGCATTCTGGTGAAAATGACCTTTGCTTAGTATCCAAAGCTGTTAAAATTCTTGTATATATATAATTTTATATGACATTTTCAGCTCTACTTGCTATCACTTTCTAGTATTAGCAGGCAATTTTGTATTACCTGTCTCCATTTAAATTTCTTATGTCCAGAGTAAGCAGTCTGTGACTTTTGACCCTCCTGCTGAGTGCTTGTAGTGGAGGATGAACTTGCCCATGTAGGTGTTGTCTCTATGGATGTGGAGGTGGCTGTCGTGCTTCCAGGTCTTGGAGATGTTGAAGATTTACTGGTACCTGAATCTATACAAACTATCAATTGTAACTATCTCTCTTCTATTGTGTTTTCTCTATTGTTGATCCATTAAATGGCCCTGAACAGCCAATACATTAACAAGATTTATCATTACTTGTATCTTTATACTACTTGAGAAAGGCAAAATGACAGTCATATGGGCAAACACTACCTTAAAAGTAAGCTTTCTTTGTCTGAACTAAAAGCTCTTTTACAATTACGGGTGTTTCAATTTGCTCAGGTTTGCTTTCACTGAATTTTCCTTTTTGCATGGTTTAAAAACTAGGTCAAACTGGCACTGCATGCTAGCCTACCTGCTTGAAAAGAACCATTTATCTGGCTAAGGATGGACTTCCCTCCCACCATCACAGGTGCTGATGGCTTCTTCTTCTCATAATCCATAAGGATAATCTCATTGATATGGTCACCTAATGTCATCTGTTTGGCGTCACTTGATCCTAGAACTGCCTGTCGTAATGCAGAATCCTGCAACAATGCAATATTCAATGTGAGGGCTTAGCATAAGACTGGACCAAGTCTAATTAAATTCTGAAAGCAGTTAGTCCAGTCTTGCATCAAGCATTATCTTTATTGTCTCATTTATGTTACTTGTAATTTCTGTAATTTAATATCTGATAGGAAATGTTCACCTTTTGAAGATAAGGTGCAGGTAATAAACTATCATCTTGTCACTGGACATTTACTTATTTAACAAACAATGCAGGCCCTAGTTTAAAGCCGAGGAGCGGCACCAACACCCATCTGTTTTACATGTCGACAATGGGGGCCATAGTTATGGCTCTTGTGCACTACTCCTGAAGGGGGTCTATATACCTCTGACGTTTCATGTCAAGATGTTGATACTGTTCATATTGATACCTTTGATCATTCAACTTAATTAGCAATTTTGACAAAAGTTGTAAATTAAAAAGGGACATAACTCCAAAAATATAACTTTCAGAATAATGCCCATTGTGTTACAACTGCCTCTTGTCATGATAAGCAAGCAGTCCAAGTTTCATATTGATAACTTTGATAGTTTTGAAATCATTCAACTTAATAAGCAATTTTGACAAAAGTTGTAAATTAAAAGGGGACATAACTCAAAAAAAAAATAGCTTTCAGAATAATGCCCCTTGTGTTACAACTGCCTCTTGTCATGATAAGCAAGCAGTCCAAGTTTCATATTGATAACTTTGATAATTTTGAAATCATTCAACTTAATAAACAATTTGACAAAAACTGTAAGTTAAAAGGGGGCAAAACTCCAAAAATATAGCTTTAAGAATAATGCCCCTTGTGTTAAAATGCCTCTTGTCATGATAAGCAAGCATTCAAAGTTTCATATTGATACCATTTAAATTGTTTGAGTAATGGGCTACATTAAAGTTTTTGCACGACGACGACAATGATGACAATGACGCAGTGATCATAATAGCTCGACTTTTTCTTTGAAACAGGCAAGCTAATAAATAACTCTGTTGAGAAAATAAATATATTTCATGAAACTAGAGTCATATTATCAGTCTTAAAAATATGTTTTAAGCATGAATTTTATCAAATTTGATAAAAACAAGTGAAAACTTAGTGTCAGTGCCAAATATTTCACTGGTTGTTTAATTACAAAGCTGATTATTGAAATAAGACTTTTTCAAATCAGAATAAGTCTAATCTCTTATCAATGGCTTTAAAAGGCAATCTATATTATCATGTTTAAATGACTAAGGTGTTACTACATACCTGTGGTCTGGATGAAGCCCCACCTGACCCTCGACTTGATGGCCTTGAATCTGGCTTGCTGTCTGGGTCTGACTTGGTAGATGCCCCTGGGGAGTAACTGGATCCCCCTGACCCAGGAGGGGTCACTGGTGACTGCATCCATCTTTTCTTTCCTGAATTTTAATGGAATAAAGTGATCTATCATAATGATAAATAGCAATTAACAGTCTGACAGTTTGTTTTCATTACAATGAAATTATCCTATAAAGTGTATTATTCGTACAGCTGTCTCTATCGCATGTGAATGTTTGACAGCTGTTTTCATCATTGTAAATTTCATGTAGAATCTGTAAAGCATTCTGTATATCACATGTGAAGTCATAAAAATATGTTACTTCATGGAGATCGGAGTGGGATACTTGAAAGGAAAATTCAGTGCTAGTTTTAGTATTTCACTAATTCATCATAAATAACGACTCTGCAGGCCAGTCCGTAATAATGAACAAATATTTGTTGAAGTAAAGAAAAAGAAAATCTGTTCTTTTACAAATCAGCCATATAAGTGGAGTGGTTGTAATTATGGAATGGTCGTAAGGTGGGATTCTACTGTACTTGCTTTTTGTTACCTACTTTTAAAGCACTAATGCACTATTTATAAGATAAGCAAGAAGGCCAGAATGATCCTATATCACTCACCTGAGTATAACTGCTGGAAACAAGTCCAAACAGGTTTAAGGTTGATGACTACAGTAACACGAGATAATATTACACACCAAATTCAGAACTCTCAGCCTTGAGGTTTTGATCAAAAAGTTTTAACGAGTTTATCTGTACAAGTCTGCTTAAAAATCTGACTCCCAGGCACAGCCAATAAATGCTGCCAGAACTGAAGTTTGAATCACTAGAAAATGCTTTTTTTTTCAAACTTTTATATCCTTTGCCTTGTGCTTTCATGCAAGAAGAATTTGTTAAAGATTTTCCTAAATATTTCCATGTAAACAGGGAGATTTGAAACTGTTTTGTGTCAATAAGACAATCTGTGTACCGGGTATTCTCAAGAGCATGAAACAAAAGTATTCCCAAAGACTGTCTTGATAGAAACTAGCACAGACCAAATTTGGTTACAAAAGGCAAAGCAGAACTTAAAATATTGAGTGGAAATTTTAAAAATCTATTTTTAGTAACAGTGAGTGACCCCTTCACCTTTAAAAGCAATCCAAGCAAAACGCTATCAACTGATCAAGTTTGATAACAATAGGCAAATTGAAACAAAGCAATATGAGGGGTCATTTACTGGTTATGCACTACAATCCTATTAGGTTTCATGAACTACACCCTAAGTTTTCAACAGTTACTGATCAGAAAAGATAACAGGAACCCCATGTATGAACAGACAGAGGAACATATATCGGACCAGATGAACAGACTTTTCAAGTGGTGGAGTAACATATTGATTGAGGTCCACAAGAAAATGCAGAGTTCTGTGGCATTATGCTTTAAGACAAAATTTTTTGAGGTTTTTATTCTTGTTGTCTTAGCAACCATGGTTATGCAAGGAATGAAATTTTTTTAATAGTTTGGTAAAGCTTTATGCAAGGAAAACCCATGCAAAGTGTGATCAGCTCAGACATTATCTAGAGCAAAAAGCTGATAACAGACCACACACCATGAACACAAGGTGATCACAAAAGCTCACCTTGGGAATGTTGTACTCAGGTAAGTTTAAGATTTAACAGAAAAATAATCTTACCAGCCATTTGTGCAGGTGGAGATTTGCTTTCATGCTGTCCCTTTGGGCTCTGGTATGGGTACTGCTGACCTGGGGTTTGGGGCTGACCCTGAGGTACATAACCCTGACCTTGTCCCATATGTCCTTGGGCTGGCTGACCTGAAGCTGTATTTCAATAAAACCCAAATGTTCTTTAATACATTTCCTCAGTTGCTGTTTGTCTGAACACAATTACAAGCATGTTTACAAAATTATATAGTTCTGGTAGAAAGTCAGTTTTCACAAAATACAACAAAACTTTTTGCTTTGGAACTAAACACTTTGTAACAGATTTAGATGTACAGATCCCCAAATACCTATATTCAGTTAAAATATTAGCCATAGGGCAATTGAGATTGTACTTCAACTATTACTTATGCATCAAAACCTTACAGCCGAATCTGGAAACCACAAAATTCATATGTCAATATATCTTTGAAAATTTATGCATAACCTTGTGGATATGACTGACTCTGAGGTGACTGTCGGTACATCTGTAGACCCAACCCACTTGAATTTGGTGCAGATGACTTCACTTCCTGTTTTATACCCCCTGGTTTATTTCCTGCCTGAGTTGAAGATGTTGTTGATGTAGGTGTTTCTTCTGTTGACTGATTTATCTGATGTACGATGATTGCATCTATCAACGAAGCCGCTGTCATGCTCCTGTTCGCCTTGCCACTTTGATCCACACTCTGCTTGCCCTGTGACCTCTGACTTTGAGAATCTGGTACAAAAGCCTTGAGGATGTCAGATGGCTGAGATAACTTTGGAGATCGTTTATTGGGATCATCTCCTGCTCTCATTTTCTGTATGTATAACTCCTCTCTAGCACGCTCATTTGCCTCTGCTTCCTGTTGTTGTTGTTGTTGTTGTTGATGATGATGTTGTAGCTGCTGCTGCTGCTGCTGCTGGTGGTGCTGCTTCAGTCTTTGCTCCTCAAATCTATGTACACCTTGCTGATACTGCTCTCCTGCAGAAAAAAAAAATTATCTGTCAAATCAGGTCTGGAAAGTTAAGTTATATTAATCACAGATAAACTATCCCTTGCAATCTAGTGATATTCAATCAGAAGACTTCTGATCTTTTTTTTTTCATCCACATTTTCATGAAAGCAAATAATTACCCCAGATGGTGAACTCTAAACATTTTTCATCCACATTTTCATGAAAGCAAATAATGACCCCAGATGGTGAACTCTAAACATTAATTTTTTCATCCACATTTTCATGAAAGCAAATAATGACCCCAGATGGTGAAGTCTAAACAATCTTTTTAGAACACCACTAGGCAATGCTTCATGCAAAATATCAGAACTATGGGCCTTAGAGTTGCTGACAAGAAAATTTAAGAAGTCTAAGCCTTATGATTTCTGACAAAGTTTTTAAGAGTTCGACTAAATTAGTCTATGCAAAAAATCTACCACCCACCCTGTTGCAGCCATAGTGACCAAAGAAACATTATGTGACAAAATCCACTAGACAATGCCAAACACAAGAAACTACTGTCTGCTCACAGAAATAGTCATACCATGGTTGGACTCATTAATAACTGACGCTGCATCAGTGAAAGGCTTAATGGAGGGAAAGGCAGAAAAAAACAAATATATTATGATGGTTTAAACTGGGAGGCTAGTAACAGATCCTGAATCAATGAGTTAGAATATAAAATATAAATAGAACAATAAATCAGTGAAAATATACTTACGAACAGCTCTGAGTGCAATTTGTTCTCTGTCTTTCATTTCTTTCTCCTGTCGTTCTCTCTCGTACTGTTGTCGAGCATAGTCTGGGATGCATTGCCGGTGACCTTCTGTGGTCACCTGTCTGTGATGGCATTTGTAGGTAACCATCAGCTTGTGCCATACGTGGTGAATGATGTGCTCCAGAACTGTCTGGTACATTCTTGTATCTTAGAAATATATGATTAAAATGACTTATATAGTGGAATACTTATTTCATGCTTTTCGGTTAATACTCTAATCTCCTCAACCCTTTCCATGCTAAATATCTAAATTGGTCTTGTCCATCTTTCAGATTGGACAGACCTATTAAGTGCTTGTTGAAATTTTACTGACTAAATGGTGCCTAGAACAGACCATGATCAGACTGCACGAATGTTAAAAATATCTTATAAATACATCCAAAATAGAGACCAATCTTCTTACTGTAAGGAATTTATTGTGTGTTACACAAGCCAGCACATCTAACACCTAAGCCAGTTGTTTTTTTAATTACCCTCACCTATCATCACTTCTTGAATCAGTTATAACAGACTGTCTGCCTGTCCCTTGTGTGATACTGGGTCGCCCTTGTCCACCTTGACCTTGATACTGGTGACTTGGGTCCAGATGGGGGCTGGGATGACCTCCTGGGCTTGGTCGTTGAGCCATTACCCAGGGAGAGCCACCTTTGTCATCTCTAGGGGACGGCATGCTAGAGGAGGGTCGTGGTGACACCCTGTATAGATATAAGGATAATGTGATAACATATCAACACATATTAGTACATATCTTTTGTTCAGTTCACATTTGCTTTCACACTGGGTAAAATGAAAAATTTAAAGTGAACATCATGATATTTTAACAAACAAGTGCTATTACTGTAAAAGCAGCAAGTGAAAGTCGTACAGTTAAGAATGCTGACTGAAAGCATAGATTATTTCTGATCTTAAAGTTTCTCTATAAACATCTAAACAAAAAATTGAAGAAATTACACTAGCTTCTGATCTTAAAGTTTCTCTATAAACATCTAAACGAAAAATTGAAGAAATTAAACTCCACTAGTTTACCTAGAAGATGGAGGAGGCTGCTGTCCTGGCTGCATGTATGCAGATACAGGGATAGGATAGACTGTCCTTGGATCAATATGATAACCCTTTTGCCCAACTGCTTGAGGAGGTTGGTTGTCCGAGGTCCTTGGACTGATACTCTGATCCCGTGGGTCTCGGACCTCCTTTTCTGGGGGAGAGGGTGGGTGCCTCATTTGGGTCCTTGCTGTAATGAAGTCACCTAGAAGTGTCTGCTTGGAGTTGTACTCTGATGGTTGCTGTGTTGAAGGCTGAGAGGCATTGTACTGGTATGGTTGTTGCTGGTAGGCAGGGTGATGCATACGAAGTTGTTCCATGGCCCTGGGATCATACATCTGCTGGTGAGGTACACCTCTCATCTGCTCCATCATTCGCATGTCATACTGACTTTGACCTCTTGGTGCTCCTTGCTCCTGGTGCATCATACCTCGTCCCATTGCCACCTCCCTCACAGGGGTACCCTGGGTAATAGACCCTCGTGCTACTGAAGGTTGTTGTGGTCTCAGTCCTGAAATTATTGAACCATCAATCTTCAAGAGTACCAATCTGAGACACTAACCCTGCTGTCTCACACAAAGTTCAGTCTATAGTAGGACTTGAAAGCAAGATGTCAGAAGATACCCCTACCAAGTTTATGACATACTGAACAAACACATGGACAATGCTATAGTACCAATATATTTCAATCTTGACAGGTGTAGCTAGAGGATATAAAGAAAAAAACTACTTCAATTTTTTACACTGAAGTATCCCAGTGTCAACTATTTTTAGCTAAAGTGCTTGTACAGTTGTGTAACTTACCAACAGATGGAGTAGTTGTTGTCATAGCATGAGGACCAAGTGGTGTTCCATGAGTGATTGACCCAGAGGGAGGAGCCTGCAAGTGACTGGTTGGTGGAGACTTTGGCAGTCTAGTATTTGTACTGTTAATGAGGGGTGGAGGGGGTGGTATGCCTTTACCACCATGTGGACTGTATGGTGAAGATGCAGGTGGCAAACCTGGAATTGAAACAGTTTCATTATTCTATAAGCATGATCTTGTTTTCAATGTCATCAACAAGATTCTCTCAAAGACTCTAACAGTATGGGTAAATGTAAAAGTTTTAGGGAAGGCAATGAGTAACCGGTTAATCAAGTACTCGATCGAACGTCCGCGTATCGAATTAACAAAACTGATAATCAGTTACTTGGAAGAAATGTATCACTTCATTTATTTTCATTGCAATTTGTAAATGTTTAGTGCACTAGAATAATTGAAAATACTATGTGAAACTTGTTTTCCTGCTCATGACAAAGATAAGTTGCACTGGTTTATGAAGACTATATTACATGTATGTAATAACTGTTTCCCTTAGAGCTACCATCATAAGTTATGTAAGGTATGGAATAAAAAATCTGTGATGAAACATCTTCGACAGTCTACCCCCATGATATTTACCTCTAACATTAGGTGAATGTCTATCTTGGTACATGGCAGCAGGCTTATCCATGGCCTCAGGTCTTCCCTTCATAGCCTCCTGTATCTGAAAGGGGGATCTTCTATGTGAATGTGCAGGGGGTGGTGTTGCCATGGTAATAACCTTTCTCTGCTGTGGATCATCACCTTGACCTCTGTAGGTGTCACCACCTCTATGAAAACCATGAGGCTCAAAATCTCTTAGGATCTCCTTTATAACCATGGGCAACTTTATCAACACCATCAGGCTGTCGAACTGACAGATCTATACCACTTGACTGTATATTTCGCAGGTCACGTGGGTCACCTCGCATTTCTCTGTGATCACGACCTGGCAGCTGGAAAGGGGATCCCCTAGGGTCATATCCTTGACCTCTGGAATCCTTCCTCAAGTCAGTAGCCCTTAGATCCTGGGGCATTGCCTGTCCAATCAGCTGAGGTCTATACCCACTTGTGTCAGTGGATCCTGTAATTCAAATACTCGCTTTTGCAAACTCCCTAGAAAAGCAATTTTCTTTGTCAAATGTTACATGGCCATTAAATCATAAAATGATACATCAGGAAATTCAGATTTAAAGTTCAAAACCACAGAAAAGACAAGAGTTAGTGGTGGTTATAGGTGTTGAGGACAATAACTACACTGTGACCATTTGTGGATAAAATATCTCACTCATAGGTAGGGTTTTTGCTTCTAAATGTGTTTAACATTTAAAAGTTAAACAGCATATGCCTTTTTACACAAAAGTTCAGGACAAAATTTCTGCATGGTTGTCTAACAGTAACATTTTATTAGCAAACAATACAATTTCAAATTCTAATTGAGGTATAATATCTGTAAATACTTGGCCTATCTTGAGTAGGCTGTGGTCTCTCAGGAGCTGACTCCTGGCTCAGGTTTCTCTCAATGGCTGAGTGTATCAGGTCTCGAACACAAGTTGCCGGCTTTAGAGGCTTCTTTTCAGGAGGAGTGCCAACACGAGATGGATCCAATCCTTGAAAATGAGAAAACAACATATATTTATAGTACTGTAGACTGATTCAACTGTATTGAAAGAAAATAATATTTTCTACCCATACATAACAATATTCAACCTTTTCTCATCAATGACTACAATTTAAACCTATTTCAATATGCTTATTTCTGACATTTTAGAGGAAACAGTAGCATAGGTAAATATACAATAGAAAACACTGCAAACTTGTATCCAACCAACTACATGTGGAAGTATCTGCAAAAGCAGTTACACAACAATTTCTAGAAACAGAAAGAGAGAGGGTGTCTGACAAATATATTCCTTAGAAAACCTTTAGCTGTATTTAACTTACCAATAAGCATATGAGGCTGAGTGCCCAGAGGGATATGAGGTGATACAGCTCTGTGTGAAGACATTCCGGGTTCTGACATTGCACTTGATGGCCGTCTAGGTTGACCACCACCATCTCGACCTGATGGATACTGGGGAATAAGGTTTCATGCCTTGTGAAAAATCAAGAACGCTTGGGTTAACTCCTCCTTGATTGGAATTGGCTTCCCTGATGATTGGAACCTCATGACTGCTTGAGGGGCGCGAGTTTGGACGCCCCTCCCTCAAAACTGACAAACTCTGTACAGCAGGACTTGCCCTTGAACCAGGCCTTGAAGGGAAGCTCTGATTTGAATTGCCACCAGGACTTTGACTTGGGCTCAGGCCTGCCCGTGGTGTCAATCCTAGGCTAACAGCACCAACCTGAGCAAGATTTTTCTGACTTACATGTTCTAGAAATAGAAAGCATGCATTATCTAACAAGCATTTCATGACAAATGCTAACTTAACACAATCAGTTGTGCTCGAAATAAATAGAGTGAAAAAATCACAATGCTTTACTCATTTAAAATGAAAGTATCTTCACTTTCTTTTTCTATTTCTTTTAAAAGTGTATTTCACAGTGACAGTGTTTATTTAATGATATCCCTGAAAAAAACCAAAGAACTAACCACTTCTGCATGTTGGCAGGGAAGTTGGTAAAATACTTCCAGGGTAGAGTGTCTGTTGTTGTGCCGGTACCAAACCCTGCCGTTCACTTATAGTCGCTCCTTCATCAGCGCTCAGTGTAGCTGTGCTGTCGTTGTCTGGTATACTTCTCAGACTGCCCTCAGATGTACTCAATGATTTTTGTGTAGCTAGAGTGGTGCTCATATCACCAACCAGCTGCCTTGAGGAATCCGGCTTCTGGTCTTTCTGCAGATCTAAAACAAAAACATTAGTCTTTATTTGTACAGTTATAAGTGACCTACTTGACAGCCTCTCATTTAGCTGGTTCAAGTTTCATTCTGGAATGACAATAACATTCACGATTCCACTTAACTGGAAAATACAGCTGAAGACCATTAATGGAACAAAGGCAAACAATTCTTCTTTTTCAAACAGACCTTGTTCATAAATGTACAAACCTTGTACAGTGCAATTCTTACCATAATGATCTTATGTCATTACATGATCCTGGTCTTTTACAAACATAGTCTCCTTCAAAAATCCTTACACATTTACATCAATAGTCTTCAGACCATTATATAAACTCAATATGCATTATATTTGAAGAACGCTGCAGCTTAGTTAAAATATACAGTATTTACTGACTTTTTACTGACTTTTCTAAACAGTACAAATGTTAAGTTACCCAGAAACTTACCTCTATCATCCAGCTGTAAGGGCCTAGGACTTGGGGCACTAGCTGTCCCACTATCATCAGTGTCATGATTCTCCTCAGTTGTCAGAAAGCAACTGCTCGCCATCAGATGGTGCTGTTACGGTTGAAGCAACACTCTCACAGATGGACACAGTCCGGTTGTCCTCCTCCTGTATGAATGATAAACATGTCGAAGTTATGAATAAGCCAAAAACACACAATCAAAATATAACTGCCTAAACTCCTGAACCAACTGATATACAATCTTTTTTCTAAGACTTAAATCATATGATATGTCAAATATATACTGACAAAATCAGCATAGCAATAACTATGATCTTATTTCTTATTTTACAAATTGTATCATTTCAAGTACAAATCAGTTTTCGAAGTACTGACCAGTATGTCACATAGAAAGAATACAAATGAAAATAAATTTAAATGTGACATAATACATAGTTTAATTTAAATTTATTTATTTTATTGACTAGAAAACCAGACCTTGTAACTTATATATCAAACGATAATATGCTTTGATGAAAAAAAATGAGGCTTCAACTTTTTCAAATCTTCTAATGCCATCTGCTTTGTGAGAAAATTGCTAACTGTCAAATGTATTTGTAATATTAACAGCTAGTCCCAAAGTGTGACTCAAGTTTTTCGCAAGAACATATACAAATTTGTTTGCCACCTCAAAGGACCAACTACAGTTTGTTCTCAGAATCATGTTATTTATTTATTTTAAAATTTAAAAACTAAATAACAAAAGCTACTTCACTTAACAAACATACTATTGTGTGAAATTTTAATATCTTCACATAAACTGAGTGCAAGTCACTGTCATAAAACTGAAAGACTAACTATCACAATTACACATTTAAAAATAAACAGCAATCTACTCCTGTGTTAAGACATATGTAATATCTATCTATATGCAATGTAATTGGCGAAATATACAATGACGTTAAAAATAAACACTTCAAGCACCTTATGCAAAAACTGATAGTAATAAGACTTTATTTTATGAAAGGTTAGTATATTATATGGGAAGTGACAAAAAACAGGATGTTTTTTGCTTTCCCTGCTAACTTTTTTATACAGTCAATAACATTTATACAATTTATCTAAAAAAAACACAAGAACATAATTAGGTATAATAGCCATATCCCCATTGCAATAATATGATATTCTAGTATTATACACAATTAATCTACATAGATATACAGGTATTAGTTTAAAGCAATGTGTATCATTTTTTTGGTTATCTTATTTTACACTTCACTTCCTCAAATTAACAGATATGCCAGTCAAAGTAGGGATGTATCTGAGCCAATGTTGTGAACAGAGAAGGCCACTGAAAACCTGATAAGATCTGAACCAGCTGGACAGGGACTACCTAACAACTAAATGTATTTCACCATTTAGTACTATGCACTCTCAATTTTCAGCCAGAATGTATCACATAATTCAGACAGTCAGGTGGAAGAATGTTACACTACTGTAATTAATGGCATGATTTCATTCTCTAATCAAAACTGTATAGATAGGAAAACTACAATTACACTTCATCTCTATTCAAACGAAATTACTGAGATTTTTAGATTTACTCACATCCCAAATCTAGTAACTGAGAGTTTAAATCAAATTTTAACAGCATGCTTGAGAGCTTAAAATTAACATAACATCCCAAATAAAACAGACAATGGGGGACTTTAGTGGATTATCTGCCCTGAATACTCTGATATTACATTGGTCCTTCCATTTGGATTCCTCTGCTTTTATCTCTTTTTTCTCTTTTAGTATGGTGATGATTAAGCCTAATTATTTGCAACAATGGTAGTCAGATTACACATTAAGTTTAGCAACATGTTTTGTTAACACCATTATCTTTGTTTTTTGATAATCCTAACTTTTTATTTAATAGATAAGTGACATTTTTCACTACTAAAAGTCAAGACAATTAGAAATAAGGATAAAGTTAGAGGATTCCAACTGAAAGGACCAATGTACTATTTGGTCTACCTTTGATGTTATCTGTATGGGAGATAATTTGTAATCAGGAATGTCCCTCATTGTTCAAATCATACAAAACTCTCAAATCAAATTATGGTTTTGAGTAGAGATTATATTCAAAATAAGTAGCCCATGAGTTTCAAAATTAACATAAAATTGCAAATTAATTGATGGAGACTGTAAATAAACCATACATCCCAAAATGAAATCAGTAAGAATTAATAAATAAACATTACATGCCAAATTAAAGGCATTGTTGGGAGTCTGAATTAACAATAACTCTAATATCAATTTGAAACTAACATCAAATTGAGGTTACATAATAGGAAAAAATCCTAAAATAAAGCAGTTGAGGGTATATATGCCCTTTATACTTTTGTTAAAGTTTAGAACTGAAATTTTAATTAAAAACTAATCACTAAACAATTCTTTTAAGTCTAAATTAATAAAGTTATGGCCAATACATTCTGGTATACATGTAAATAAACAATTAAACTGGTTTAATAGTAACTGTTTTTCCCCAGAGTGGCATACCATTAATACCTTAAAAACTAAGCATTGTATTGACCTTTATACTAGTAAAATATGATTAATTTAGAAGTAAGATTAGCACCTTGTCAGTAACACACAGAACATGTACTTAACTAAAACAGCAAAAAAGATTACAATGTATCTCTCAACAAGCATCTAAATAATGCCAAAATATATGTGCTATAGCTGTACCAAATGCAGTAAAAAAATACAACTTACTTTCACTTTAATCACTGATTTTTGTTTAGGCTGTTAAAATGACAGGAAACAATGGTAAGGTTAATGTATGACGATGAAATGGCCAGACAAATGTGTGTTTTAACCTCTCATGTTTGTACTGAAAAATTAATGTGTCTACAGTACAATTTATTTCAAATAGTAAGGATTTTTAGAAACAGTTTTTTTAGAACCTGACTGGACTGTATAACTCAAAGAAATTCACCTTCATACAAGTGTTTTTCCAGTATCATTGCAACCCAAATATTATTATTAAGTTAAACACTTTCTAAGTAAGCTTGAAATGCTCACTCACCAAATAATGAATCAATATTTCTAGGACTGGAGTTGTAAAATACATGTACAGCTTGTTAGAAACACACATTTGTGAAACAATAGCTTCTTGGCCAACATAAATGAATCTTATCTAGAGATGATGACAGAATTTGATGTCAGTGGAATGAAAACTCCAGATTTAAAAGCCTATGCTACCTGCCTGTAGTCTTATCCATCACAGAATGATAGTAAGAAATTGGTTTTCGCACAACGGTGCTCAAAATAATGACTACATATCTAATGAGGTTGCTTCTTCAAGTATCAGAAAAAAGAAGACAGAGAAAGTTATACCATAAAACACCAAAATAGATAAATACTAGCTATGTAGCCAACACTATAGCAGACAGACCCTCGCCATCAAAAGAGGCAGAGCACCAGATGAACATCAAGACAGACATCTCAGGTAATGACAGAAACTATTTCCATCGTCAGACAGTTCTTTTTTTTTTCTTTCCCAAACACTTATTATTCTTATGCTGGAAAATCTTCTAATATGTTTCTTAATGAAATCATTTACAGAGATATTGCAAAGAATCTCCAAAACTTCTGCCTACAATATTCATTAGAAAAGCATAAAATGACGCCAACATGTTACATGTACCTTCTCCTTGTCAGCTGTGATTGACTCAAGGTTGTATTTCTTCTTGTTACTGTTGTAGAAGCTGTTACATTGGGACTCGGACTTTGTACCGACAACAGAAGCTATAGCCACCCAGTCCTTCCCATGCTCCCGTAAACCTGAGAAAAAAATAACCTTGATTAACAAAGTTTCATCATCTATAAATAAACAATATACTGAACACTGATTTAGCTATTTTTAGCTCTGGCAGCCATTTTGTTCAATGGAGCTGAACTGTTTTAGCAAATTAAATAGAAGGCTATGTAAGGAACATTTCTGTGAAATTTGGTGGAAAATCACCTTTTCAAGGAACTTTTCAAATTTACATGTAAATCAACAATTTGTAACTTGTGCCTTTATTTCTTATGTCAATACATGTACTAGAGTTGAGTTATGAAGACTGAATAGTAATGTTCTTGCCACTTAACACAAATTAACTGACGACAAATCAAAATTAGTAATACCCTACTATCTATGTTAAGCCTTAACCTGCTGGAATCGAAATTGATTAGCCTTTGCCACAAGTATACAGCCAGGCCAGCCTGCAGTCCGTGCAGTCTGACCAGGCTCTATACTGTTGGTAGCTCAATTTTTGTACTTTGATATTGAAATCCCTTAAACTTTGAATGGACAGTTTCAAATTCCAAGCTGGACAAATCCATTACAAAAATTCAGCAGGTTTAGGGTTAAGGAAACTTCAAACACCAATATGTTTCTTGTATTTATGCCTTACTGAAAAGATCATTGTAAACAGTTTATTAAGCCTTGCCTTTCTTAGCTAACTCTATTTCTTCATCAGTCCACTTTGCTGAGTCAGTAGATTCTTGTTCCTGGGCTGAAATCAGTGACAGAAACTTTCAACTCTGCATCAGTAAATTCTTATCAAAAATCATAAATGTCTTAAATATTTCATTTACTATACAGTACAAGCAGGAACATAAGAATTTACATTTGGCCTTTAAATGCAGACTTTCTCATTACTAAATCAAGTGTCTGTTTTAGCTGGGACAGAAACCCCCGAAAGAAGTAAGTCCATTCAGGAGAAATGAAGATAACAAGAATGTTCAGACACGATCATACATTATATGTTATGAGACATTCCAACTATTCAAATTAAGGCTTTGTACATGTAAACAAAATCAAAGAGTGAAGATAAGGAAAAAAATTGTTTTGTTCTGTTATATTTTACAGTTAGTTAAATGTCCTACATTGTAAACTTGGAACTAAACACAAGCTACTTATGATTATCTTACTGTCAATGGGTTGCTGATCTGAAGTCTGGGGTTTTTCTTCCTGTGCAGGTTCTGGGGGTGCTAGGGTCAGCTCTAATGTAGCAGGTTTACTTTCCATCCTACGAGCAATCCTGTTGAAACAGGCTGAGCAACACTTCACTGTCTCGTCTGTTATCTCTGTAATGGATATCAGGAGTATATATGTATATATACATAATATTCAACTTATCACTTGCAAGAACACAGTCTAACTACAGTCTAACTTTACATATTAAATGACCATCCAAGGGAGAGTACAAAAATGGTCACTTCAAGAAGGTGATCTCTTACTGAAATAATGGGACTGACAAAATGTTTTTTCATTCTGATTCCTATGTTATTATGTACAGAACTACTAGCAAGACTTAATCAACAAATGGGAATGGTAAACATTTTTTTATTTGCCATGTTATTGTATGTATGAATTAACATGAACAAAGATAATCTTTATTGAAATAAATATGTAAGAATTTAAATAAACATTGAATAAGTCTTTATCATATTCAATTACATTTGTGATAAAAAGGCCTTCTTAAACTGATGTTTTATTTCTTTTTTCAGGAATATTTGGGTCAGAGGAAGTAAAATTTTGGAATTTCTAGACTACATCTGTGTACATTTCTAGATTTAAATGTTTTAAGCACAAAATTGGCCCAGATGATTTTAAACATATACCTGAATGCTCAAAATGTAATCATATTAATCCATGTGATAGCCTATCCAGTCACTCAACAGACTTTTAAATCCTCATATTTTTTCAATACCAACATGAGAAAAGCTATTACAATCAAAGACACTTCTTCTATTATCAATTATCCACAATATTTACAGATACACAGTGCAGTAATTGACATCAAGAGTCTTGCAAAAACATCAAGACCGTCTGCTGTTTACATAACACCTTAAATAGTCAGACATGATCAACTGTATGATACACATCTAAAACAGGGACATGTACTTGATTTTGTATGTGTTCACTTAAGCACTGAATATTTGCTTAATTCTTTGAAATTTTGTGGTCACTGAAATGGACAGTTGTTTATTAAAGAAATGTGAAAGCAAAATCTTATGGCAGTGGAGGCGTTTCACGTTTGTTCATTTTAGGAAATTGTTTATACCAGGTGGACATATGATGACTAAAGGAACAAACTTACGTAGATCTTTCATAATAGGTTCCTTTAATTCAGCCGGTAACTCAGCCCACTTTGTTGGCAGTGGTCGCAATCTTTTTACTTTCCTTTTAGGGGTCTTACATGATGGTACCGGACATCTAAAATAAGAAAACACTTCTATTTCAGTTACATTGTTATGATTTCATTCAAATTTACATTTATTCTGGTAAATGTGATTAGCTCTAGACTACAACTATCAAATGAGAGACTCAGGTTGCAACATTCTAAAATCCAACCAGGTAGACTTTCATTTGTTTAAAATGCTTAAAAAGACTGGAAAGGTTTCCCCATACCTATTACTGTTTAAGAAATATAGGTAAGAAAGTGACTTATTCATTCTGTTACAGTTTGATGTTTGTTTGTGAAACTTGTATGCCTCTCCTTGCCTCTTTCACTTCAACATAGACACTTGTGAGCTTAACCTTTAACCTTTCAAAATCTTTCATCACTTTATCATGCAAAGTTTGAGATTTTGTCAGTTATTCTTGGTTTATTGCTCAGAAACCAGTTCGGGTTCGTTTTCTCATCAGGCCCAACCACCTTTGTAAATTTTGAGGATTCTGGATTTAGTTGATCCTAAGTATTTGATCTGAAACTAATTCTAAGTACAAGCCCCTATAAGCACTATTTTTGATCCAGTAAAATCAAAACTGGGAGTTATCTTCCAATCTCTGACCAGTCTTTAAACTTTGAAAGCCAGTTTTTCTTCATTTTTTTGTTAACTGTTTTCTAATTACAGGCCCTGTGAATATGATCTGCAAAATTAACAGGATTCAACTATGCATGATGCTAAACAATCCTGCCAAGTTGAAGGGTCCTGAGTTCAATTGTTCTTGAATATTGTAATTGGATACTGTTTTCAAAGTGCATGTCCCTTTAAGTTTGACCTTTGACCCAGTGGGACTAACAGTCAAAAGGTGTTATATTCTCATCATGCTGCACTCATTTGTAAAGTTTGAGCGTTCTGGGTTCAGTTGTTCATAAGTTGTTGATTAAACAGAAAACATTTTTAAACTGCAGGTCACTGTGAGCTTGACCTCTGACCCAAATGCTTCAGCTTGATAGAGTTCATCAATTCATCATGTGCTACAATCCTACAAAGCTCGAAGAATCCGAGTTCAGTCATTCTTGAATTATTGATGGAAACTCGTTTTCTAACTGTGAGCTACCCAGTGACCCAAAAATCAATAGGAGTCATCTAATCAACATGCCCTACTATCCTTTAATCCACTGTTCTTTATTGGAAACTGTTTACAGAGTGCAGCCTCTTTCTGAGTTTGACCTCTGACCCAGTGAGTACAACAATAGGGGTATTCCACTCAACAAGGCTAACTTGCCTACCAAAAGTATAAAGTATCTTGGGTAATGCATTCTCAAGATCTTAATCAAAAATAGTTTACAAATAACAAGCCCATGTGAGCTTGACCTTTGACTCAGTTAGCTCAAAATCTATCAATGTGCTTAACATAGCTAATGAGTTTAAAGTCCCTATGATCAAGGATTCTCAACTGGAGATGGAGGGCATAACAAGACTCATTTTTATTTCTATCAGATGTAGAATATAAGGTTCTTCATAATCCATGCTATATTTGAAGTATTCTAATTGTAACATTATATTTACACAAGAAAGGTAAAAATACCTTTTGCATAGAGATTTTCAACTGTAAATTTTGAATTACATTAACTGTGAGGCCCTTGACAGATATTTCATACTTACTGGGTGTATCTTCTCCTCACTGACTTGCACCAGCAGCTACTACACACCCTCATATCTGGTGTGAGGTCAGACTGTATTATACCATACAACTCACAATTCTTCACTGTAAGTGGTCGACTCAGACCGTAATGTTCAAGCTGTGTCTTACATATAGCACATGGGTGTACCCCACCTGTATAATAGTGTACAAGTAATGTTTAAACCTACTCTCATTCAGAAGACAAAATGAACAATTAATATAAAACTATTATCAATATTTCCCTGACACTCTGCTTTAGGGTGTAATTTTGTTATGCATTTCCCAAAAGTTTTCCCAGCCTACCAGGTTAATCAGAGAACTAACTAGAACCAGTACCATACTAGTGCAAGCAAAAGATGTCTGCACTCAGAAAACGATATAATTTCCCATCAAAATCATAAATTAATACACTTAGTGAAAATAAAAGTAAGCATTTGATGACCAGGTCTTTTTCTGTGAAACTATATGACCATGATAACTTTAAAAGCTGTAAACCGGGGATCATTTTGTGGTGGTACAAAATTATGCCTGGATAATGCTACCTCAGTCATTGTACAAATTTCATGTCCAGTTTATACCTACCCTCGCCCTCTGCACCTTTGCTTGCATCATTATCATCGGATGAATCGTCCACCATGTCTTTGTCATCATCATATTTATCTTTACCAGTTGTGGTTGACACTGTAGACTCCGGCCTTGCTGGAGCTTCCCCACTGGCTGATGATGTCACGCTGAAGTATACATGTATGCTGTGATCACTGAGCTTAAAGGACACCTCAAAACATGGACATTTTAATTCATTTCCTTGTGTTAACATATCAACAATCAAGATATATTATTATTTTCAACAAATTAAAAAATTTAATCTTAACATGTGCCTCAAAAAACCAAGAGGTACTTAATGCACAAGCTTACCTATAAAACAAGTACTTTTTAAAGGTATGTTTAGAAACTGACAAAATGAAAATGTTCCATTCATCAAAATTTACATGAAACTGACACTTAAGATATTTACTTTTTAACAAATGTATGAAATTGATGGTCAAATTCTTCTTTATCTATTTTTTCACAAAACACTTTAACCCTTACCATGCTAAATATTTAAAATGAACTTGTCCATCTTTCAATTTGGACAGGTCCATTAACTGTTCATGGGGATGCTGATTGAAAATTTACTGACTGAATAGCGAATAGTGCAGACCATGATCAGACTGCACGGACGTGCAGGCTGATCTTGGTCTGCACTAGTCCCAATGGCAGTGTCAACTGGTTTTAGCAGAGTAAAAGTTAATGCATAAGAAAAATCTTCTTAAATGATATCTCTAAAGGGAACACTGCATTATACATGTAACTAGTCTAACTGACAGGACAAAGACCAATGTACCTACATGTTAACAGTGTCTTCACTACCAGAGGCAGACTGAGACGCCAGGTCAGAGGAAGAAGCTATCGGTTCCAAGCCTTCTTCTTTTGGTACCACAGCCTGAGGCTGAAAATTTGAATAAATTATACATCAATAACAGATTAAACAAAATAAAGATGGTCTTCTAAATTTCAATTCTAAGATCATGAATATCAGTACTTTCATAAATTCATAATGATTTTCAAAGTAGGTTACTTCAACACAGTATCAAGGCTAAGATTGATTTAATCCAACTATAAACTTAAATTATTCTAGTTTATTGAAACTGCTACTGATGACCAATTCTAGTGCCATAATATGACAGAACAAGTCCTCCTCAAGCTCCACCAATAGAATTCAAACATATTTCAAATTATTCAAGAAATCCAGAGTAATTTAATGATTTCTGTTATTTTTTCAGTACAAGAAGATGATCTACCTGTGCTTTCTGTTGCTGTCTCTTCTTTTTAACTGTCTGTTTCCTCAACATCTGTTTGTAGTTCTCACTTTTCTTTGACCTATAGTAGTACTCTACACAATCCATTGTAGTCTGAAACAGAAACAAATATCTGTTGGTGTACCACCATGCTTACTTCACATTACATTAGTATATGTACTTAATAAGAACCATCACAAACAAGGTGGAATGAATCCCCTGGAAGAGCTACAGAACTTTATTTCTGATCTATGCAAGTCTTCATCAAATTAATTAACAACCTATGGCCATAAAAAAAGAATCCTACGATTATTTGTTGTTGTTTTTTTTTTATCAGCATTTAGACATACATGTATATGTGCTGTACTGATTGTCTCAAGTTCCCTAAGCCTATGCCAATGGTACACAGACATTATTAGCTACATTAAGACTACAGTACTAAGTACAAAGTTTCAAAAATATAACTCAATCATACAGATTTGGGGCAACAAAAATACATATCCTTTTCATCTTAAACTTCGGTTCAGTGCTCAGACAAAAAACACTTCAAGCAGTAAAAGTTTTCCATGACTTGCAGAATATTCTGTATTCTAACCAAAACCTCAAAAGCCAAGAGGTAACATTGTATGAGGAAAAAAAACCAAAACAAACCCTTATCACTTTCCTGTAAAAATGCTGCGGACCAATACACATACCTTTTTCTCCAAAAATGAAGCAATAAGACCAAAGTTTTTCGGGTGTTGCAGGTATTTCTCCTTAAAGATCTGTTTCTCCTGAGCAGTCCATACATTATAGTACTTTCTTTCTTTATACTCCTCCATACAATCAGAGATCAGTCCATTCTTGTTAACAAACTTTAGACTTCTCTGTTTAGCGTCCAGCATCATCGGGGGTATTACAGCAAGGCTCTTCATCTTTCTGTCCTCCTCCTGTAAAGTATTTCAGTTATTGTTAAAGTTATGCTCTACACTTGGTACAAAAATTTGATTATTGTAAGTGTTAAACTGTACATTTTTAACAATAATTCAGTAATTGCATGGCTTATACAGAAAATCTTGTACAATGAGGCAGTGCCTGTATATGTTATAAAGAACATCATGTTCAATAAGTTATTTAATGTACTCTTGCACAACAAATTGTTACATATACTCTTGAATGCAAATTAAAACTGTAATATAAAGTTATGTGTTGGGAAATCTTTATTCATTTAAATAGCTACAGTCAGTATAGACAGGAAAATAATTACAATGCTTTATTTCATACTTTCCAGTGTTTTACTGTAATATAACTGTAGATAATATTCTGATAAACCACTAGTGAAATTTACAAAATATAATTTTCACTAAGCCATACTACTTTTTTCCCCCAAAGAGCACCCCATTCACTTATCTACAAAGTAACTTTCCTTTGTTTACTTACAAACAATATACATGTAGGTAAACAAATAACAACAACAACAAATAACCATCTGCTAACAATTTCAAAATGGTTTTAACTGTAAATCTGAATGTCTGAAGAAACTTTTTAGGCTAATACCTGAAGATTTTGATAACAATTCTTCATTTGAATTTGACAATGGATCATTTATTAAGTACAGACATTATGCTTTTCATCAAAGTTCAGTTGTTTTGATGCGAACGCACCTTGTGATGAAAAGCCACAAATCTTGTCTATGTAATAGCATCCCTGTGTCAAAAATTTGGTAAGAACAAGAAACAAGAGACCGTATAAAGCACGAATGTGTCGTCAGGTAAAAGATAATTAGCTGTCTACAACAACAAAATGTCATGGAAAACGATTTAAAAATCGCCAGGAAGAGTATAGGACAACAAGAATTACATTGGATTTCGACGCATTTATTGAGTATAGACATTATACCTACCACCTGAACCATTATCAGTGTGAGTTAATACATAAAATAGTGTTTTTGGAAGCAGTCAGAAAACAGTATTTCATTACTGCTGTTTTTTCTACATATGCCTAAAATTATCTACCAGTTCCTTGAATTTGTTTACATTGATAAAACATCTGATTCCTGTGATTAAATGAATCAAAAAGGCATGCAACTTCACTTAGGTAATCCAGAAAAACATGAAAACATTAAATTATCCGATTAAAGTGTAGGTTTACCGATTAACTGACACAGAAAAACAATATGGCAGACATTTTAAAATCCAAAATGCGCAGGAATATATGTTATTGCTGATGCTGACATTTCTATATTATTTAGCTGTATCAATTTAAACCACAAAAAATTATTGATGATAATTGTTTTGTTTTGTTTTCTTACAGGTGAGTCACCACAAAGTAAGCAGGCTATCATTTATTTTATCATTTTCCTTGATACTGTTTGAATAAGTCTCTCACGTGCAGACAGTAGTAAACATTGGGGTGTACAATGGGTTTGTAAATTGTTCACAGCTCATATTTTTTTCAAAAAAGGCTCAGGTAAGTATTAAATAAATAGAACTTTTGTTTTTTTCTGAATGAGATTGACAATTTATTTCACTTGAGAACATCAGACTTTTACATTTTCACTCGTGGCTATGACACTCATGAAAATATTTAATCTGATGGTCACTTGTGAAATAAATTTTCGATCTCACACAGAAAAAAAACAAAATATCCTTTATATATTCTTCTCTTTATAGTATGTCTTTACATAATGGAAAATAGTGGTATACAGTTGTATACAGTTTTTACTTTAGGGGTAACTATCTTTTAATAGGTAATTTCTATGTAACATGTAAATTTTTCTAGAAGGTACAGCATATAAACTACATTTACCATACCTCTTGTTCATGTATGCCATCCATAATTTGCTCTAGTTCTGCCTCACTTCTGGCATACACTGGCATCCCTGCGCGTGTACCTCCTCTGTTATAGAAACAAAACACATACATATAAATACATGTATGTGTGCTGCTTAATCAATACAACATAACTGAATGCATACAGAACAACTTCATACATCTTATGTGTACTTACAATTAAAATGATCAAAACAATAGCTTTTGAGAACACACACAACATACCTTACATCAAAATCTGAAAAACATTTGAGGGTTTTTTTAGCACTTATTTAAGTAAATAAAACATACATTTTACTCAAGAAAGTTATTCATTTCATTACCAAATTTTCATAGGTATCTCACTTAAACCCAATAAAGTTTTTCATAGATACCTGCTAAGTCTTTCTTTATCATCCCTGGCTTTCTTCAATTCTGGGAAAATCTTCTCAAAATATTCTCTAAGTTTTGCCTCTTTTGCTCTACAATGTAACAACAAAACAATGAAAATACCACCTGTTGGTTACAAGTCAGTATCATTAATCAGAACTATTTAATAATTTTCAACACAAAAGTTTTCTTCTTCCTATCAGCAAACTACAGCTTACTATGAGTAATAATCCACATTTTAGCTGATCCTATATTAAAGCTTGTGTTTGGTGGACAAAAACCTTTTTCTTGAAATACAAGTATACAGTCAAACCTGAGAACAAAAGCCACCCAAGGGAGAGACAAAAACTGGCCTTTGTCCACAGAGACTTTTGTTCAGAGGCACACTTGCACTAATAAATCAATACTGGTTTCTCAAAGTCTGGCCTTAATTCACAGGGTGGCCTTTATTCGGAGGTGGCGGCTGACACAGGTTTGACTGTATCGTTCTTGATAATTTCCCCTCAAAACCACCCAACTACTAAGACTATACTTTAAAGCGATACATCTATTCTGAAATATCTTGGCAGTAAATTAACTTACTTTCTTTTTGGATTGTTTTCCCATTTTTCCAATTTTTTCGACCAGGCTTGAAACAACAGGTCATACCTCTGGGAAAGGTATTGTTCCTGGAAGAAATATATCACAGTTTTACAAACAAAATTTAGCCCATTTTAACTAAAGGCAAGGACCAGAGTAAAAGTTTTAGTATATTTCTCTCTTGCAATACAAGTAAGAAAAAAATTCATGCTTCAATAAAACCTTTTTATCAGGACCTTAATACATTTAATGTATTAATTCATAGCTTTAAGTACAAGATTCTTTAGCATCCAGTCACCTGTGGACACAAAAGAAATTAATCTTACAAGATCAAAAACAGTATTTTAAACATACCCTGATCTTTCTTGATTCATGCCTCTTCTTGAAGTGCAAAATAAGTCTTGGCTTAAACAAGGCAAACCTACAATACAAAACAAAACATGTGAATAAAACAAATTTCTCTTTCCTCATGACAAAAGGAGTAATCTGAAGAATTTTCTAATTAACCTGTCTGACACAGAAACATGATTCTTTATATTTTCAACAGACCTACCGTATATACTCACCTATAAGACGCTCTCGCTTATAAGACGCACCCCTAACTTTGAGTTGAAAATATGTACTTTTTGCATTGACCCTCTTATAAGACGCGGTCAGATTTTCACATCGTCCGAGGTTACGGGGTTCATGAAATTTTGAACTTTCACTTGGAAACCCAACTGCTGTATTTGTTTATGGTATTTTGAAAATATTTAAACAAAATTAATTTTAACATATTTTATTTAATTTTTGACAAGGTCTGAATTAATTTTATTTCTTAAACCCCAAGAAAAACTTCCTACAAATACAGTGACATCCATTTATTAACAGCAACTGTATACATCCGGTACCGTATTTTAATTATTTTTTAATACTTAATTACCTAAAGGTATGATCATACAAGCCGTAGCACTAACAATTCATCACATTGCCATATTTACCAATTATAACAATGACAATTTATTGGTTTCACTACTTCACAGTAAAAATTTGGCAAGCTGAAATGTCCTTAATCGTATTGTAGCACAAGTAATGATCGGTCAACTATTTCTCGTATCATTTATCGAGTCTTTCACTTTAATTTCAACCGCGTCATTTTTTTTACCGACGGCGCTATCACATCCATCAATTAACTCTGTTTGGATTGCCAGTCACGAACCATTTTCTCACTAACGCCAACGGCAGTATCAGCAATAAAACATGCCCATATCGATATATTATCCAATCATGTTGCGGTCTGAGCAGGTAGTCATGCATACTGAACTGTCAATCAGCAAATTCAAACCAATCAATAGAAGACATAATTAGGCAATCACAAGCTGGTTGTGTTTATACAACAATTACGTTCTTCGATAAGAAATTGCTGAAAATTGGCATCTAATTGGCGTATAATTAATATACAATGCCAGACAATTAACAGTAAAAAGGGTCTTGGCTATCAACTCCTGCGAACCATTGAAATAACAGTCTGTTCATTAGTGAGACCCCTTTACTAAATTTCACAGTTTTTTAAATGTGAGAATTTAACATTATTGTTAGCGTGACTTGTACAGTTTTTAAAGTGATGTTTTAATTGAAAAAAAATTAAATATTAACTTATTGCCAAACATTCTTTTATTTAAAAACTTAAAATAATGTTTAAGAAAGAACGAGTAGTATACGCCGATTGAGCATAATTTAATACGGTGCGGTACGGCCCGGGATGCGCTTTAGCACTCATAGCAAAATGGGTGATGTTGAAATGAAAGTAACGCTGACGCTGTCTAAAAAGGAGAAATAAGCCTTTGTTAGACCAAAACAAGAACATCTAGCAATACTTTTCATACTAATTAAAAGTCGTTGATTAATTTCTACAGGAATGGTAATTTTTTGCCTTGTTATTTTTTGTTTAGCCCCGGTAAGTTACTGAACAGTTTGCAGTACATAACACTTGCCGAAATCTTGACTGTAGAAGCCAGATTCTTGTTGGGATTTTTTTTTCTCTTGAAGGACGCGCTTATAAGACGCTCCCCCCTCGACAACCTTATAATATGATTCCTAAAAATGCATCTTATAAGCGAGTATATACGGTAGTTCTTTTCTCCTGAATCACATTTTCCATTATAATACATCATTTTTTCATCGTATCTCATCTTTCATTCTGACAAAAAGTTCTGTAAAGTTCAAAGAATGGTTCCAGGATACACTTTAGTTTTGTTCTTCCATGATTCCTTGTTCTCCATTGTACAAACAATATGAACACTGGCCTCTGTGAGTAAATGAAGTGTGTTAATTACACATTCATGTCAATATGGTGGGTATAGAAAGCCTACACCATATTTCACTTTCACTTAACATAGACCTTTGTTTTGATCATGTAATGTAATGTAACATAAAAGTTTCATTCCTGTAAATGAACATAAAAACAGCCCAAATTTCTTCTTTTGAAATCAATCACACAACTTCAGTATTCCCCCTTTGGTATAGAGGAAAACATTGAACAATCCATTTAAAAGAATCTAATTGTAGTATGGAAAATCAACAATATTGCCTATATACTGAAGCCACTTACTTTCTCTTGTTCTCATGGTATATGGGAGCATCTGAAGGTTGATTGTACAGAGGCTGTAACAGATAATGTTAAACATAATTACAACAAACAAACTACCCCTGTAACTTTTTCCTTGCCACATTTCTCTTTTATACTGACGAATTGCAAGAGGTCACTGATGGAATAAAATATTCTAAGGTAGAACTACTTTTATCATGCAAACAAAGCATAAAGTTGAGTGAACCCTGTCACACAGCATTTATTGGTCTGTGACAACATGAACTCTAAAATCCCCATTTAGCACAACTGTCTACATTTTGAAGCTTTATGAAGTACTGTCAAGACTTAGGATAATCCTGTTTATCATGTCAGAATGAAAAGCATACTCAAATTAGTCACTACTCTATATCTAACAATTTACATGTATATATACTTGCCAGATCAACTTTGGGTCCCAATTTGGACAAAATATTATGTGCTTCTGCAGCCTTTTTCTGAAAGCATAGACAAAATCTAGTGCATATATGGGTCACCATTGAATAAGAGCTTGAAAGTTATAAAGGTGATACTTAAGACTCATTTGTGATTCTACAATACTTGTAATTGGCAAATCAATGTGTGCCATTCGACATTATAATATTATTAAGTTTGATACACAAAAAATAAATGTCTAGAAGTCAATGTAAACTTGTAACAGTAAGAGAAAATTGTTGGACCAAGAATTAAACAGATCTGTAATTTCTGGAAACCACTGTACTCAATTAACAGACAACAATGTCAGGAACTAACCTAGTGGGGACTGGCTACTCAGATTATAAAGATGTGGTAAGTTTGATCACAATCTCTGCCTTTTACATAACTAATGGTCATTAAATAAACTGACAAAGAATGTAAAGGGAAGAAAAGACTAACCCTGTTTTCAGCATATATGATCTGTGCTGTACTCTGATGTTTTAAGTCTACAACTGTTGTATCTGGCACCTCCTCTGATTCCACAAACTCCTTATGCTTGCTGGCTGCTTCCTCTTGTAACTATAGAAATCACAGTAGTACAAATAAGGTATGACCGTACATGGAGCTTTACAATATCGCTCTAATCAACTGAATAGAAACTAGAACTGCTACTGTCCTAGAACCAATACCCCACCCCAGCATGCTGCTTTGTCAGTAGGGTACTGATATATGGGAACATGTCACTTTATGTCCCAGACTAAAATTAAGTATGAACAACTTCAAAGGGCAATAATTCCAAAATTATGCAAAAGAAGGTTATGGTTCTTGGGGACTGCAATTCTCCTTAATGAGATCTATCCATCCATGAGATCTATGAAGTTTCAAGTTGATATCCTCAATACTTTTTGAGTTATGCCCCGGACAAAAATTAAGTATGAAAAATTTCAAAGGGCAATAGCACCAAATTAATGCAAAAGAGAGTTATCTTGTTGAGCACTACACGTCTCAATGAGATCTATCCATCTAAGAAGTTTCAAGTTGATACCTCCAATAGTTTTTGAGTTATGCCCCACACAAACAAAAACCTGATGGCCGGATGGCCAGACAGATAGAAAAGCTGATTCCAGTAGACCCCAACCCCCCACAACACAACTTCATTGTGCAAGGGGTATAAAAATCATGCACGTTAAATATGTGGAAACTAGCAAAAATTTCAAGGACTCCCCAATAACTCCCCAATTATCTGTACAGGAAGCATTCTGTAAGTGCAGTTTTCTACTGCAAAATGACACAGTTTTCTTATCTAAGGACAAATGCATTTTCTTTCCTGTTTAATTAATTATCTAAATCAAATAACATTGCCTTCATCATCAACTTCAAGGATCCAAATTACTATAGGATCAATTAACTAATTTCCAAATTGGTCGATTGTAACTAATACCTGTTTCTTTTTCATTTTCATTTGTATCTGTTGTTGAACTAGAGCTATTTCACTGTCTATCTTGCTAATGTTCTGCAGTAATTCATCCTTGACCTTTTGGACCTTCACTGTTTCCTCAGGGGGAAGGGTTGGTGAGATGGCCTCTGTCTGAGGGTTATATGCAGGTTCCTGCAACAGAAAAAATATGTCATGATATATTTCCAATGGGAGTAACTTCTATAATTAAGTTCTTATTTCTATGTCTGCTACTCTGCATTTTCTGCCAAGTACTGGTAAAAGGTTTTCTCCAGGTTGCAATAAGACCACTGCCCTTCTAATTAAATGTCTAGCTCATACTAAAAACATATCTGAACAGTAAAGAAAGAGTCAATCAATTCCACATACTCCCACTGTGAATAGACTCATTGTACTAACACACATTGTGATGAAACAATGACTCAAACCCAACAAAAGACGCAGTTAGAATCAATGGCAACAACAGTTTCCACTATAAATATGTATTAATGCATCATTAGTTTGTATTTCATTCAAGACACTCTACTTCTGAAACATACAGATTGCATTTGATCAAATAAGATTATTAAAAAAGAATTTCTTGCCTTTTTAGGTTCTGTCTGGCTGACATCAATGCTGAGGGGCTGGGCCAAATCAGGACGATCAATTGGTCCAAGACGGGGTCGTTTTGGGGTAGTAGGCCCCGATGGTTGTCCAGTACTGCTCATTGTTACTGGCAAGCCTCCCTGTAAGTTACCCATGGTTTCCTGTCTGTAATGTTGTCCGTATGCTGATGGGGGCTCAGGTCTGTAAAACGAAACAGACATTAACATAAAATGTACATACGATACTGGTTATAAATGATCATTTCATTTAAAAGTAGCAAAGTTAGTTGATCTGTGTTAATATATAATATATCATGCTTTCTGACAAGTTTCAAATAGATATTTATTCAAAGCACTATTTTAGCTTCTTAGCAGTAAATGTAACATATGTACAGAAGAAAGATTTAGGAAAACAATATTGACACTAATGGTCAATGTGCTGCAAAGAACCTGTTGTGATACTCTGTTATACTAAAGATGTAATTTTATATGATTACTTTATCACTGCATAATTAAACAGTCTGCTATATACGAATTATTGCTACACTGATCCCTCTGATACAGACAGCTTTTCTTCAGCTGATGGGTAAGTGTGTTTTCAACTTTTCACAGAATCTTACTAACAAACTGAATATTATGTTGTTGAGTGTTGTTAACAGCAGTTTTAATTATTAAAAGCATTTGTTAAATCAATTTCACTAGTATGAATACAAAAGTTACTGGCCATTCAGACTAAAACAGGAATGAAAATGACACTAAACTTGCCACTATAAACTTCAGTGTCAGGTGTAATAGTGAGCACTGACCTCCCCACAAGACAGTGTGTATAGATTAGTTATATTTCTCATATCACTCACAATATTTAAAAGAACAAAATATCTTAAATGATATAAGATACAAGTTTCATCATTCTGATTATGAAATTAATAACTTTGTGTGAACAAATGTCAACTGTTCTGACAATGACTATCTTCAAGCGAATACCAAGAATGGGTCTCCTTTCTTCTATGTTATCTATGAATATTTCTCAGAGAAAGGACTTGAATCAGTAAATTACACAGAAGAAAAGCATGCAGCATCTTTAAATTTCTTTAACTCACTCATCCTAAGGCAAACACAATATAGCCTTAGAAACATCTTAGCACAGTCAATGACAACCAGCTTGACATCAAGCCTGTTACTGACTCTTGAAACTAAGCTTTTGCTAACATGCACTAACCAATTATGCCTAATGGATTATGCCATCCTTGTCAGTTGGACAAGGCTATTTTTAATTAAAAGGTTTCTGGTATAAATTTTTTATTTTATTCTATTTAAGGAAGAAAACCCTTTATGCAAACAGTGTAGACCCTGATCAGACGCCACATATTTCAGTATCTGATCTGGGTCTGCACTGTTTGCCTGTATCTATTTTTGCAGACACTAGATATTAGAATGGTTAAAATCATCTTTTTCAAACCTTAGAAATGTAATAATAACAAACCAACCTATACTGCCTGCTTCTATCTACACCAGGCTGAGAGTGAGTTCCGTGATGGTAGTCGAGCAGGGTAGGACGGCGATGTTTCTGTAACTGTAATAGATCGGCATCACGACTTGATGGCTGGGCGACAGGTAATCGGTCACGATTATACTGGTCTCTCACATCCCGGGCATGTTGCTCTACAACTTGTGGCTGAAAATCAGAAGACAATGTCAGTATGAAACACAGAAATTACCAAATAAAGAAGTAACAATCAGCCCCTCTTTTTCAGACTTAGGTTTAGTCCCTTTAAACTGAGATGTTTGGGCAAAAAAGAGAGAAGAGACACACAGCAAATGGTACTTAAAGCCAGTCTATCAAGGTCATGCAGACCAAAACAAAAAGATATATTAACTGTACAGATATGACATCATACTGACATGTACATGGTTTAATAATAAGATTTAATAATATTTCTGTATTATGTTCCATGAGATAACATCAAAGCTGAGATAATGTCTAGATGATGCTGACTTCATCAGACTTAGTGATTTTTAGTACCAATGTCAAACACTTGGAAGAGAACAAAATGGTTCTAAAAATGTGTCAATTTCAAGACAAAATTATAGAGAAACATTTTGAGTTCAGATCAGACAGTCAGATTAAAAAAAGCTGATTTTCAGCTTTTGACTTAAAACTTAAACCATCCAGCTTTATGCCTGACCTTATACAGTACAGGCAGTTCAGTCCATTTTCTGATAAACTTAGATAGAGCAATAATAATGCCAAGCTTGAACTTCATTAAGAGTATGACAAGGTCCTTATAGGATGCAGGACTGATTTTGTACTGTACAGGACACTTATACTGACAACCTCTATAATTAAAGTTTGACAATTTAGACATTCAAGGCTAAACATTCATTCCATAACCAGTTACTTCTGATGAAAATCACTTTTTTTATGGAAATGTTTTTACATAAGCTTTTTACTATTAACTATTGACAAAGCTTATTTTACTAAACACACTGTAATCTAATGAGAATTAAAATTCTAAAATTCTACCTGCTTTATACGTTCTTCTCAAATTACAGAGTTCATTTTAAAAATATCAACAATTCTATTTGTAAACAATGACGACAAGTGTTAATATAAGGTCAAGAGGGCAGGAACAAGTAAATTAAGTCAACTGGTTAAAGGAACTAAACAACACATCAGATAACCCCTATATTTCTCTAATAGATCATGATACACCAGGACCCAAATGCTAAAAACTGGCAATATTACTTCAATGTTAACTTTTAATTTCCATTTAAAAATGACAGAAAAAGAAAACGTTTTTTTCACTAAATGTTTTAGCAAATTTATTAAATTTATTGTCAGGTGTAAAAACTTTCAACAGGTGAACTTTTTATTCAGTCTGTAATAACAATTCATGCTTTACATCATCCTCCTGTGAATAAATTTTATAAAATGTTTGAAACTTGTCACAATACATGTACCATAAAAATAATACATTATTTTTCTTGCTGTAAAAGTTTATCTATCTGAAGATAAAAATGCTCTGATTTGATTCTGTATGCCTTTATTCATAAGAATTCAAGCAGACTTGTATAACTTTACAGATAGACTTCTATCTGGACTCAGTTTTTTACTTAGATCTACTTCTGTAAAGACTGTTTTGATGTTGCCTATTAAATCTCAACTTGTAACTCGTTGTAAGACAGTTTTAAATGCGTTCTGCAATCACACACTTTCCGAGGAAGGAACTGTGAATACTACCAATGACTGTGAAATAGTGTGTTACTACTGAAGACAACTTTACCGAATATTACTTGGAATTTGCTGGATTTATTAGTCAACATAAAGAAAAGACTTATTTCTTAGCTATTAAAAGGTTATAATGGAACCAGTCACTTCAAGAACAGATTTAGAGAGGCCAATATTCTTAAAACGGATCAAATTTCATTTTATGAGTTTCTTGTCTTGAATTTGGAACATAACTTTACTGAATTCAAGGTAATCTTTTACATATATACAAGAAATGTTTGAATACAGATTTTCTTCTAGTACACATTGTTTTTGTTAGAAAGAGAAAATACTGACATTTTGCATCGATGTTCTCTTCTGTATAAAGTATAAAGACTTTTTGCAATTTTTCATTAATTTCATGGTATTTTCCAAACTGAGAAAATAACCTTATTCATAACAATATTCATATGAACCATGTTTTAAATACTGTAAAAAACAGTAACAAATTTAATAGAACTGCCAGGTTTATACATAAGGAGGCACCATGGCATAGTGGTAGGACTTTTAACCTAAAGTCAGAGGTTCAAATTCCTTCTCTAATCAAGCACTAGCCTAATTAATTAGGCGTTGATGGTTTCACTCATTTTAAAGACCTTTTCTTTTTGTTATATTTTCAAACCGCTGGGAAAAAGACATTGCCCATCAAAAATATTCTCGATTTCTCTTCGGCAAGTCTGATTTGCTGGACTAATCAAGCACCAGATTTGGTCAAATAAAAAAAAAAAATATGATTTTTAATTCATGTAAGTAATTACTTATATATTAATATTTCCAAATAAAACTTGTAATTCTAATAACCTGCACCAATAATTTATAAATAAGCAAGATATTGTTTATACAAGTAAAATAGTAAAATTAACCAAACGCTTTGGGTTTCACACAGAAGTAGATCAGACGAGTCTGCCGATGCAATATATACAGTTTATCATTCCTAAAACATGATACACAAGACAGGTATGTATAAAGTAACAAAACACTAGCATAGAATAACAGTAAAATAACCTTTTGTATTTTAGTCTCACATATTCCATTTGCACTGGAGTCAAGTATCAAGCACTATTTGGCATTTTTCAGGTATAATGACTCGTTATCACATGCAAAAAATGCAATGATATAACAGCTTTTTCCTTTTTAAGATAAAAAAAAGTCCACAATTTTTTTTATCAAAATCACAAAAAGCCCAGTTTTTATCCAGTACATGAGGTATGTTGATGGTTTACATGAAGTAATGTAAGATTATACACTAGAGCACTGACCTAAAAACTAACAGCAGTAGTATAGATGAGGAGGTGAACTGTTTTCTTCTGTTTACTTACGTCTGTTCTGAATGTACTAGTGGCCTAAATTCATACAGATTTCATTCATTAAAATTGAGCAGTTGCCCCTACTTCACTCTGCTTATCGCACCTTTGTAGACACAAATGAAAACATAGGCTGTACTAAGTAATAACTGGTTTAGAACATGCCTGTTCCAGGGCATGCCCTGAGCAAATGTAATTACTATAACATACAACAGTTATTCCTTTCTAACATTAACCTACAGGGCATTTAAAACAAATTCAAGAATCAGTTTTACTGAACTTCTTTTTACTCTATTCCATCAATTTTGAGGTGAACACACTACAAGCCGTGTTCACTGAACCTCAAAATGTTCATTTGTTAACTGAATGAAATCTTGGTGGCAATTTTAATCAAAACAGAGCCATCAGGCTGATTAGTAAATATGAATAATGCATGAAAATGGTTTGTATTATAAAACTATCTCTTGTGATTCTATCATGGGATGCATCCAACAGAAGTTTTGCCATTTTTTAAATGTAAATAGAGTATGTAGACTGAAGATTCAGTGAAAAGTGTTAAACGGTTAATTATAATTCAACACCAATAGTCAATAATCATACAATCACATAACATTCAACCCCAGAAATGGGACTTTTTACACCTAGATGCAAGAAAGCTAAATTTGCTTGGCCTTTACCTAGTTGTTTTGAAAAGCTAAGAAAAAGTTGAACTAACAACTGATTTGTTTTCACGGTGTATAAAGGGCATCTCTGCAACATGAAAACCTCATGCTGACAAAAAAATATGAATCTAAGTTAAACAAACAAATAATATAATACAGTCTAAGATCTGATAAAAAATAACTCTGAACTGATTTCTTATCATGTTTTAAACAGAAATAAATCCACGGGACAGTGGTGCTCCAGCTAATTACTTTTGTTACTAGATTTGGTAACAGACACAAATGTGGGGCTAACATATCTATGTGTATCCCTAGCCTTAATCCCTAGCATTATTAAACCAAGATGTTTTGAATCAAAAAAACCTAGGACACTATGAGGTGACTGTATTATTACAGATAATTTGTGTAGTCTAGTCCAGGTCTGTCACTGGTCAATGAACTACCAGCTGGCAAGTCAGCTGATACAAAAGGTGAATGACCCTGTTAACCTCTCAATGTCAATACAGTTCATAGCTCTACAGAGTAATTTTGCAAACATAAACACATGAAAGTTGCTTCATTACTATATTACAATCGCCCCTAACCTGAAATGACCTCAAGGTGAAGGTTATACATAAATGTGAAGAAAATAAAATAGATCAGGTTCTACCATATCTGACTATTATTGATCCAGAAAAAACGGAAAAATATGTATGGCATCTGTGTTAAGGTTCTAGACCCATAATAAACTTTTTCAACCCTCAGTGAATTAAGCTTTTTTAAAGAAATATGTTATGACAAAACATAGTCAATATAAGGCGCTTCTACTATAGGCTTTTCAAGATATGACAAGTATTTATTTCAAACCATATCAGATTGAATAGTTGTATAAAGTAAAGAGAAACACATTGTATGTTTTTTTCTTAGTTTGACTAAAAATAACAACACCAATGTAGTTATAATTGATCATTCACAATTTGAATACCTAATGACTGCTGAGAAAAAACACACAAAAAGCCATCCAATACTCATCACAAAAATGGTGCTAATTTTACCCCACCCACCCCATGTTGGTGATGCTGATGAGGATAATATCTTAATTAGCTTCAGAATATATCTTGGGAGTTTAAAATAACCTATAATTGTTTTTCTTATGCCCCCCATCGAAGATGAGGGGGCATATTGTTTTGCAAATGTCTGTCTGTCGGTAGACACTTTGTTTCCAATCTATATTTAGAGAACCTTTGGACGTCCCTTCCTCAAACTTAGTGTGTGAGTTGGTCATGACCAGTCAGTTTTCCAGGTCATTAGGTCAAAGGCAAAGGTCACAGTAACCTTGAAAAGCAAAATGGTTTCCGGTCAATAACTATAGAATGCTTGGGCCCAGGTTCTTCAAACTTGGTATGTAGGTTGGTCATGACCAGTAAATGACCCCTATAGCTTTTCAGATCACCAGATCAAAGGCCAAGGTAATAGTGACCTTGAATAGCAAAACAGTTTCCGATCAATAACTATAGAACACTTTTGATTGGGAGGGGGGGGGGGGGGGGGGGGGCATACTGTTCTGCAATGTCTGTCATCAGTCGGTAGACACTTCATTTCTGATCAATATCTAGAGAACCCTTTGACCTACCTTCCTCAAACTTAGTGTGTGGTTTGCTCATGACCAGTAGATGACCCCTATAGTTTTCCAGGTCATTAGGTCAAAGGCCATGGTCACAGTGACTTTGAAAACCATAATGATTTCCAATCAATAACTAAACTACAGATGCTTGGGTCCAGGTACCTCAAACTAAGTATGTAGGTTGGTCATGACCAGCAGATGACACCTATAGCTTTTTAGGTCTCTTAGTTAAGGCCAAGGTCACAGTGACCTTGAACTGAAAAACAGTTTCTGATCAATAACTATAGAACACTTGGGCCCAAGCTCCCCAATCTCATAAGCAGGTTGGTCATGGCCAGTAGATGACCTCTACAGATATTTGGGTCATAACACATGAAGGTCAAAGGCCAAAATCACAGTGACCTTGAAAAGCAGAATTGTTTCTGATCAATAACTATAGAACGCTTGGGCCCAGGCTCCCAAATCTTCATAGGCACGTTGGTCATGGCCAGTAGATGACCCCTATAGAAATTCTGGTCATTAGTACACAGGCGAAGGTCACAGTGACCCATGAAAAGCAAAATGGTTTCCGATCAATAACTAGAACACAGGAGAACATGTACCGTAAACTTAACATTTTCTGAAGTCAGTCCAAGGGACTGCTATATCCCCCACCACCAGCGAATAGTAAAGTTTAAGGTAGTCTGACATAGGTTTGATTTTATGGAGCATTTAGAATATCATCTTAGCTGTAAACTGCACATTAATGATTGGATAATACATTATAAGTCTATTGTTGACATTTGGTTTTGCATCTTGAACAATGAATCTATGAATATACTCTTTGTAACGTAAATAACCTCAATAATTTTGATGAACTTCATAATAAATAAAGTTTAATATTTTAAGAATAACGAGGTATTTTCTAACTGTTTTTACATTTTTTCAATCTTGGTTACATGTCTAATGTAAATGTACTTTCAATACACTCAATAAAAAAATAACAATACAAAAGAAGTGCTGAAAAATAAGTTATTGAGCGGAAATAAAACTAAAGTTTCAAGAAAATCAGTTCAAAGGGATAGCCACAAAATTGAAGGCTGAAATGAATGACCTTCATAGGTGACCTTGACCTGAACTGACATGGCTGCACTATGTGTTCTGCAGATTGCCTAAATGAGCTAAATGTTTGACCAAAGTTTCAAGAAAATCAGTTCAAGGGTGTAGGAGATACACTGTATGGAGCAGAACCGAAAATGTTATGGACTGACAGAAAGACAGACAGACTCACGAAGGCCATTCCTATAGCCCCTTACTGCTTCGTGGTGGGGGATTAATAAATCGACTGGAGAGGGGTTTGAATTCATGCCCTTCAATGAAAAGGTCTCAAACATACATTAACCAAAAGTATTAATACTCTTCAAAGTGAAGGTAATGCATTATGGATCTAACACCTTAAGCATCTCAGCACAAGTGCCTTCAGTACCGTTCAAGTTAATGGTTGTTGCAGCCAAGGTGAGGGTGTTAGAAGGAGGTCAAAAGTTAAAAGTTCTATGCAAATTTCTCATCAAATTTACTGTCAAACAAGACCCATCATTCACAATCAATTAAGTACTTCTTTAAAGTAACTGACTGATTGCTAAGAGTGTTGTCCCTGTATATGCCAAAAAAAACCCCACATGTTCCAATAATGCTACAGAAAAGCGCCATATCTAGATAATGCATACATGTAACATTTCAAGGAATGGCTCTGGCTCTTAACTCAGTTTGGAAAAAGAAAACTAATTATGTAATTATAGATGACAATTTCCTATGTTTGCTTTAGCTGAACACAGAAAAACAATGCTGAAAGGGAATGCACTGCTCTTTAATAATATCACAAATTATTTAAGGTTGTGTCCCTTGTTTGATAACATCTTTTTTTTCACAATCAACACATTTAAGAATCAATTTCTTTAGATTAACATGTGAAGCATATTGTCACAGGTAACGTCATACCAAATGGAAATTAGACGACTGTCTACAATAAAATAGAAATATGAAGTACATGGAAAGGAATTAAGCTTTATTTACCATGAAACATTATTTTTTATGAATGTTCATTATGAAGAAACATTATGTCGAATTTAAGTTCTACACCTCTCATTCTGAGCTTAAGATCTTAGTGAGCTGAATGGATAAAACATACCAAATTATAGCTTAAAATTAAACCAAGACTTAGATTCCTTCAATATTAACTTAAACAAACAGGATAACAAAAATTGTAACAGGTGTGCCAACTAACACAAGCCTGTCCTATAGTTTCTTTGACTTTGCGAGTGAACAACCTGTGGACACCACTCGCCTTGTGTTCCCACTTCTTCAGCCATATACAAAACAAACTTACTGTTGGTTGGAAGGGATCTCTGTATATACTGCCGTATCCCCCTGCAGCCACAGCAGCAACTGCCATTCCAAATCTCGGGTCCTGGTAGTAAGCTGGACCTGGTCGCATCTGTGAACCAGAGGGGCTCTGGGGCCTTGACCTTTTGTATGGTGAGGAAGCATCATGCTGGGATCCTCCTGGGCCCCTGAAATAACAGCAAATACATGGATTGAACATTTTGTGATGCCCACAGAAGGTGAAATAACAGCAAATTAATGAAATAAAACATTTTTTAATGTCCACAGAGGGTGATGTGTTACCTGCACAGTATTAATAGTTCCTTTTTCTATAAGTAAGGCAGTCCTAAAATACCCCTACCAATCATTTTTTATAACTGCTATGGAAACAACATTTCTTGTTCAAGAGATCAAGATATTTTAAATGCAATATTCAACAAGCCTTGAATTTGGATAAAAGTTTTAAGTAAAATGTCTCGATTTTTCCTAATGACTAAATTTCAGTACCAAAATCATTCATATCCTGATGTTATGTTAAAAATAACCTAATGATCAATGTACTTTTACATTTCATTATAACTTAATGACCAATGTATTTTTACATTTCAACATAACCCAATGACCAATTTATTTTTACATTTCATCAGAGTTTTCATCAGTTTTAAGACTGTCGTCAGAGAGTCCTTAAAGAGGCATACCCTGAAATTGTATAAATGTAAATGGTATTAAACATTACCCAATGTCAAGGTGTCAATAAAAAAATCCAAGTACAACAGGTAATCTCATAGCAATAATATTAGTCTTACTAGTATGCAGAACTTTGTTGTTTTACAACTTGAAGTACATGGGTAATGATTATTACAAATGAAAACTGGTCTTTCTTAGTGTCTATATGCTTCTAGTGAAAAAAGTCTGAAGAAAGTTCTTCAACTATCACATATATTGATTTGACAGAGGATGTCAGCAACAAACATTATGTAGTATATACGACTGACTGGCCATTCACAAAGTTAAATCCAATAACCTGAAATCTTAATACCGTAAACGCTTGAATATAATACGCACTTTTTTTCAAGAATTTTCAGTGTCCACAAAGGGGTGCGTATTATACACGAGGGTGGGCCGTCAGACAATTTTTTCCAGCTTGAAAACCCGTAAAATACCGACCAAAAGTCAATAATTTTTGTCCAAATGATCATGTTTTCTTTTTTGGTGCACCTTCTTTTTGGAGAGCGTTATTCAGGGGAGAAAACCAGTGTCATCAGTACTGAAAGTACGGTATCGTAAAAGGGGTTATAACGCCGTTTTTTTTCTTTTTTTTTTTGTTTTTTTTGTTGTTGTTGTTTTTTTCTCTTAACGTTTTAACTTCTAAAGATTCAATCATATAACCAATGCTTACCGGTATTATGCCTGTCAATATTCGCACTCACACAATTATCAACCAATTAATTTGATAAAGGAGTGGTCCGTATATTGTTAAACAATAATAAGTGTTGTTTGATGTCGCCATAATTACGAGATGTTTGTTAACACATCCAAAAGGTATTAAGAAAGGTGTTGACACTTTGAGATAATGCCATGTTTATTCGATATTTCATACAGAAATAGTTTATAGGCACTAATTGTCCTTACAGAATTAATAGTTAAATGCAACCGTAGCGATATTCACGCGATGTAATTATAACGCGCACCAACAATGGCCACTTCCTTAACGAAAACATGGACAAATGGTAACTCTATTTCAGACGAAAATTGGTGTGCGTATTACATTCCAATGCAAGCTTTTTTCCCCTGATCTTGAGGCCAGACCAGGGGTGCGTTTTATACATGCTAGCGTACAATATTCGAGCGTTTACGGTAGTACAAATATGTATTTGGTATGAATTCAATGTTCATTCTTTATTTGAAACATAACTCACTGCCATAAGATATCAACAACGAAAATTCTCATTTTCAGGATAAGTAACTGATCAGCTTTGAAAAATCATAATTACTTAATACAAAGTCTAGAACTTTGTTTATTTTCATCTATTATTGCCAAATGAAATCAAAATAACTTTTTCTGCTATTTTCTAAGCTCAGCCCAGCCTATGTTCTGTAAACAGGTGTCCCCTAAATTAAGTAGAAGTAAACAACAAATCTGTATGCATGTAAATACCTTGGAGACATGTAATTCCACCAAAAAGATGACTGTTCGTGCATACTGTACTTTGTATTCATATAAGCAGGTTATTACTACTATTGTTACTACACTTCTGCATTTTCCATACAAGGCATTTTACAACCAATTAGAGTATTTCTGCACAAAGCTTGAAAATAATCCCTCTGATCTCTCAGTATCTTCTTTAAATATTCAGTATTCCCTAACACAGGCAATGTCTTGACATTCTTAACAAATACATGTAGGTGGTGCTTATTTTTTATTGGTGAACTAAATCCAAAAAATATGTACTTCTGAAATTGGCTGGAATAAAGCCATCAAGACATTGCAGAACTTGTAAATCTGCTACCTATCAGAAATAAAGCCTGTTCCTTTTAATAATAACTACATTTTTAACTTACTGCATCATATATTTTTACTAAATAACCCATCTTTTTTTTTCAGGTGTACAGTTGACTTCAGATACAGTTCCCTTTGGACAACTGCTGAGTTCAAACAGAGTGACCAGAGATTCATGTTCAAGGAAGAAATATCCACCATAATATGATGCTGTCATCATTCGTACATTCTAGAAATAAGTTAACAATTTAAACAGCAATATCAGCCAGAAAATCTGCCAAATTCTATTCCAAAGGGATATCAATAAAATGACAGTGACCTTGAACTTTGCTACAGACAGTCCTACAAAAAGTGCTGAAACCAGGCCTGCTGCAAGACAAATTTGCTAAACTTTATAGTGACATATTAACACTGTATCTACTTTATAAGAAAATTAACAGCTCATTGACAGTTGCAAGGCAAATTTTCATCTATCATGATTCATTAATAACTGTTTTGACTAAAGTGGAAGCATTTCGGTAGTATAACTTATAGTATAAAATAAATGAAAATCCCCATGTTTAAAATTATCTTCTCAAGTTAGTTCCATACATAAACAACCAATAATTCATTTCTTTCTTTCAACAATGATAATTAAAAAAAAAAAACTCTCAATATACAGATGTACATTATCGAGTTATTTCTTTTTATAATCCATCTGCATTATACACCAGGAAATAAGCTTATTAACATTGTATTCCATCTAACAAACAGCATACAGACAAACTGATGACCATCCCTGCAAGTCATATCAATTATACCTTCAGACTAGGCTCTAATTATCCTAATATGGTCAAACTTAGGTTTACCATGCATGCTGAAACAGGTAAGATGCTGGGTTTACAATGCAGACTGAGAAAATATTGACATTTTGATATTTACATGATTTCAGAGAGAGATCAAAGAAGATATTGGTTTTTGATGTCAACAGGTCTGTTTTATAACAGATTTAACTTAACTTTGTTTTTTATAAACTACATGTACATTTTTCATACGCCTGAAGGTCTGAACAATCTTGGTAACTGGGCAAAGCTCCATGCAAAATTACAGAACTCTAGGCCTTGTTGTTTTAAAAAAGAGAGTTTTCCATATTTTTCTATATATTCTATGTAAAACATGAGATCCTAGGGTTGGAGCCAATTATAACACCCAAGAACAATCCTGAGAACTATCAATTAGAAAATGCTAAATTTCAGAGATGTGGGAATTGTTGTCTTAGGCAAGAACTTATCCATTCTTGTAGTGAAAGCAACCAGAGTTCTGCATGGGATAGAACTTTCTAGCAAAGGTGAAAAACCGGATCACAAAATTAATTTACTTTGTAAATGAACTAGCAAAATGTGTACCTTAAATTGTCTGTCACCTTATTACTAGGTACAAATTGGAATGCCAGTCATGCCTGCTGATAATTCAATATTAACATTAACACTTGAGATTGGAAGTATATTTATATCCGAACAAAGTTGGAGGCAAAAATACAGTCTGGTCATCAATCATTATAATTATTATTTGAACAATCTTAGTAGAGGACCTCCAGATGATGCTCCATGTAAAAAATCTTAGGCCTAATTTTACCATATCTCCTACAAAAGTTTCCAAAGATTCAATATTTTACATAAATACAAATGTAGGACCCCTGAGGTGGGGCCAATTTTGATCCCAAGGACATAATTTGAATAAACTTGGGAGAGGACTTCTAGCTGATGCCCTATGTAAAATATCTCATATCTAGGCCTTGTGGTTTCTGACAAGAAGATATTTTTAGTCTTCCTTATATAAGCCTAATCAAGTGAACCCACTGTAGGGCCATTAATGACCTCAGGGACATAATTTGAACAATCTTGGTAATGGTAGAGGACCTCTAGCTCATGCTCCATTCAAAAAGCTTATCAAAGTCAGCTTAGTGGTATAGGAGGAGGAATTGTTTAAGTCAAACTGTTGACAATGCATACAGCACGATGACGGACACCAGACAATTAATGATCCCAAAAGCTCACCCTTTAGCACTACATGCTCAGGTGAGCTAAAAATGAAAACATTAAACAGCTATATTGTTTAGAAACAAATACACAGCTCCAACTGCAAAGTTTTCTCGAAACAAGATTAAAACACAGCTTTCTAATTTGTTGACAGTTTTTAAAATCATCAACAGCAATTTAGAGAATGTGATATAGTGGTCTTCTTAACATCATAGATCCAATCAAAGGACCAACAAAAAACTCAATGACAACTTCACACCACTGTTGATATACGTATACAATGTATATATAGTATAACACCATGTTTAATTCATTAGACATTCTACCAGGCATATGTAGCAACAACAGAATATTATATTCATAAAACTAACAAAGCAACAGTTTGGAATAACTAGATGGGTGTTCAGTGGAACACTTGTGTCGCCCTTGGGTACTCTGTTAGAATAACTAAAAAGGTAAACAAGAGCCTGCTGGGGTTGAGGGTGGATGGGGAGTCAAGTACCTATGTATTAAAATTAAAAAAAAAAAAAATTGGGCACGGGGGGGGGGGGGGGGGAGAGTAAAGTACCTATGTTTAAAAAAAGGCGCGGGGGGTGGGGGGTAAAAAAATGGGGGGGTGACTAGTTGGGGGTTGGGGGAGGGTGAATGGGGAGTCACGTACCTATGTATTAAAAATTAAAAAAAAAAAAAAAAATAAGGGGGGGGTGGGGGGGGGGGGGGGGGGGGGAATGGGGGGGGTTTGAGGGTGGATGGGGAGTCACGTACCTATGTATTAAAAAAAAAAAAAATATTGGGCCAGGGTGGGGGGGGGGGGTTGGGGGGGGTTGAGATGGGGGGGGGGGGGGGGAGACAGTGGGGGGAGTACTTACCCATCTCATGTCAGTTAATATTTTATTTCTAGGCTTAAGAAGTTTTTTTTTCCTATATATAAGTTTAAGCAAAATCAAGTGACCCCGGGGGTGGGGCTAACTGTGACCCCAGGGACATGGGTACCAACAATCTTTGCAGGGGTCTTGCTGGTGATCAAGTATTCCAAGTTTGAATGGAATATCCTTGACACTTTTTGAGACATGGACAAAGAAAAAGGTTAACCAAGAAATTTTAACTTGAAAAAGGGGCATAACATTGCAAACAAAAATTTGAGGGTTATCTGCCCTTGAGAAATGGTGTTGTCTTAAGTGATACAATTGTAAGCATTACAACTGGAAAGTTTGATGAAGAAACATTAAGAAATGGCATAGTTATAGCCAATGTTAAGTTTTCATGACAAAATCTAAGTACAAAAAGGGGCATAACTCTGTCAATTGTGACCTTGACCTATACATTTTGGCATCATCACGACCCTGTTGTCGTAAGCAATATAATTTGGAAGTTTGATGTTGAAATGTTAAAAAATGGCAAAGTTATTCCCAACGTTAAGTTTTCATGACAAAATCCATGTATAAAAAGGGGCATAACTCTGTCAAATGTGACCTTGACCTAGAAATTTTGGCATCAACCTGACCCTGTTGTCATATGCAATACAATTTGAAAGTTTGATAAGATAATGTTTAGAAATGGCAAAGTTATAGCCAACGTTAAGTTTTCGTGACGGACCGACGGACCACCGGACCGACGGACAAAGCGATCCCTATGTATCACCTTTTCTTCGAAAGGGCGACACAAAAATGTCCAAATAACTAATAATTTAAAACAAGGTTGTGATATTTTATAGTGGTTTCACAATGTATTAGGCTAGTCATAAGACAGATCTATGGCAATAATTATCTGTCACCTAACTGTACTGGTACATGGTAATCTGTGTCTGTCAGCCTATTTTATCAGTTTACCTAATTTGTCATAAATTTGTGATATACTGGTCTCTGAAAATCAGTAGATATAAGACTTGATACTAGAAAACTTTAAAATATTTTAAAATTTTACATTTCAATAGATATTACTAAGTAAAATTCATTGGTATTATACAACTTTCTGACTGCCCTTATTAACAATTCAATCTCCTAACCACACATATTTAGAAAAAATATCGGTGCTAGACCCGTGTCTCTTTCTCTGTTTTATCAATGACATGCCTGAATCAGTTAGATGTAGAATCAGACTTTTTGCAGACGATACCATCATTTATTTAACTATAGACTCCACCACTGATTCAGAAAAACTACAGAAAGATCTTGAAAATTTAGAAAAATGAGAAAGAGACTGGTCGATGGAGTTTAATCCTGAAAAGTGCGAAGTTATGAGAATTACTACAAATGACAAAATTAAATGGTTTCCCTATAAATTACATAACATCGAATTAAAGTCTACTAAACACTCCAAATATTTGGGCGTAACTATCAGTGATGACTTTACCTGGAAAAAGCATATACTAAACACATCTGCTAAAGGCAATATTACTCTTAAATTTATTAAACGTAACATCCAAACAAATAATCGCAAAATCAAAGAAACTGCTTATAAAACTTATGTTCAGCCACAATTAGAATACAGGGGTCAAATTTAACTTTTTTGTCTACTGGCAAATATTTGCTAGTGACCATTTTTTCTACTAGCAAAATCAATTTTCTACTAGCTAAGCAATATTTACAAAATGTGAAAAGTTGCGGACAAACAGTTGTATCACTGACTGTATGACAAATAAATGTAGGTGTGAAACCACCAAATAGATTCCTTCTTTATTCTATATAAAATTCATAAAGTTCACAGAGCTGTAAAACATAGCAAAACCTTTTTAAATAGCTTTAACTTACATATTCTTGTAGATCTATATCTGTACTCATGAAAAATAGCAAGAAAAGTGGGGGTTGTGTTTCAAACAAGAAAGATATTTCTGCTCATGTGAACTTACCCATAAAATTAACAAAAAATCTGAGCTACACTACAGCTCCCACGATATGTACACATTTTGTGCTTTGCGATCGTGGTCAGCGCGAATTCTGAAAATCGCGGAGTTTCTCCTTGAAAAAAACGCTCAGAATCTCCGTGATTTAAGTTCACGCACAATCTCCACGATTCTCAGAGTGTTAGAGCGTTTCCGCGGAGATTCTCCGCGAATATTCTTGTGTTTCATCACCAGAGTTTTAACAAACTATTTCCCATTTAAAGGTGAAAAAAAATAATTATAAAATTTATACACTTGAAATCCTTTCATCAAAAACAGTCAGCAATGTGTGATGAAATTACCATAATGTAACTGTACATTTTACAACTGTCAATTATGTGACTATGGTATAATTCAGTCAAATACATTAATTTATGTGATTTTTTAAACGCATGTTATTATTTAGTAAATCGATAAATACTTTTTTTGCTAAGCGCCGAGATGATACAGATGCAGTTTAACATGTGTTGTTCGGAAATCGGTCAACTCATTTTCTGAAAATAAGATCAGCTGTTTCTGACTCAACTGCTTTGAATTGTCCTTCGTTTTGTAAACAAATAGGAACGTTTGTACACAAATGCATCAGAATAAGAGCGCATTTGTTTGTATTTTCACTTTTTAAATTAGATATATTTCTTTTCGCAGTTTGATTATCATTAGTAATTTATTTGCGCGGCACCGATTAAAGATTTAAAAATAAATAAATTGCAGCAATTAAAGTTGACATGATGTCAGGTAGGTGTGAAAATCTATTCATTATCGGCTGTCTTTCTTTTCTACCCTCGTTTCACGCATTCGATATTAATGTTCGATTCTAATGAAACTAAACTTTCTGTTCAGTCAACAAAGCCATCATTGCCTAAATTTAAAAATATCCACATATCTGTTAAAGATATTAATTATCTTAATAAGAAAATGTAATCACGGGAAAAGCATGCTACATGACTGTAATTCCCGCTTTAAAGAGCATGTGGTGTCTGAAGGTTTTAAAGTAAGGTGAATATCATTTTCGGAAAATAACTCTCGCACAATGTTAAAGGTCAAAAGTTATATTTAGGAACCAATTAGTGGTTGAGACGCAATGTATCATGCGTGTACAGATCATAGGCCATGAGACCAACACATGGTCTTGTTTCTGTCAATAAATTAATGTGTCAAAGCATGTGACGAAACGAAATATTACTATTAGGCATCCTAAAACATGAAGATAAAAAGAGTAAGTCAATATAAAATTTCACTTGTCATATATACACTTCAGTCAACTGAATGCATAAACAAATCGCGGAGATCCGCGGAGGATTGATAATCTGCAATTTCACAGCAAATACCGTCACTAACCAGACAAAATTCGTCTTTGCGACGCCTCCGCGATTTAGGGCGTTTCTCAGAGATTCTCCGCGATTTTCCTCCCAAGGTCCGCGGAGTTTAAGAGAAAAATGTACATATCGCGGGAGCTGTACTGTAATTTTCAGATTGGGGTATGTGAAACAATTTCACATTGTGAATTCTATTCTGAATGCATATGAGCATAAAACTGCTACCACACTATCAGAAATAGTCAAACAAAATGATTCCAGCAAAAAAATACACAGATTAGGGTAAAAATGTTAAAAATAGCCAAGAAAACTGAGAACTATTTCTAGACGCCATTATTAGACTGAATTGGTGGTTTCATACCTGTAAACAAATAGTCTTAGTCATCTATGCGCTTTAATATCGCATGAACGTATACCGGATTAATTCAACAAGCGTCTACAAGTAGAGCGATCACATGACTGGTGCTAGGGACATTTTTTCACGCACCGGCAAACGTGGCTTTTCGGATAAGTCAGAACTTGGGATGTCTGCCGATTTTCCGGCGCACTCGCAAATTATTTCGAGTGCTAAAATTTTGCACTCGCATTTTCTCATTTTCGCTCGCATTTTGCGAGTTTGCGACCGTTAAAATTTGAACCCTGAGAATATTGCAATACCATCTTGCACCCGTGGCAAGAAAATCTTAAATATGAAATTGAGAAAGTTCAGAGAGCTACTGCTCCATATGTCATGAATGATTATTCACATTACAGCAGTGTAACATCTATGCTAGAAACATTAAAATGGCAAACACTTGAACAAAGACGCATCTTTTCATCCTTAGTCATGCTATTTAAAATATCAAATAACTTAGTAATGGTTGATCATCACCATCTTATTCCAACTATCAGAAAACCTTATAACTATGTTATTCCTCATTCTAGAACTAACTACCATTCAACTTCCTTTTTCCCACGAACTATCAGATACTGGAATGCACTACCAACTGAACTCAAGACCTGTGTGAAGCTGTCATCTTTCACATCTGGTCTCCAAGCTCATATGTTCTAGACGTCATACAGATTTTACCTTTTAATCATTCATGTATGACAGCACATTTTATCTTTTATCACAGCATGTTGCTGCATGTATTGTAAAATAGCATTTTAACACTGTCCCCGGCCTCTCAGTGTAATCAGTAATTGATTTTTGAGAGTAAGGCCGTAGATGTAGATTAGTGATGAAACATTCATCGAGTTGACTCGATTAATCGTCGAGTTGGTCCGAGGTCGCCGACTATCGATAGTGAATGTAAAATAATCGATTATCATTTCTTTTTGGTAGATACTCTTCCTTTCACTTACTTAACATTTCCCATTCAAAATGGCGGAGAAGAACTCTGAAAAACACGATGGAACGAAATTTATCCATATCCCGGCTCTCCAAGATCGTCAGTTTGGAAGTTTTTTGGGTGTAGAAAGGAGCAGAACCTAAACATGCAAGAAGTGATCTGCAAATTGTGCAAAAAGTCGTATGCAAACAAAGGTGAAAATAATTTTTTACCTACGCTGTATTTTGCTAGACATCCTGCTTCTTTCTAAACCCAAAAAACTTCCAAACTGACGATCTTGGAGAGCCGGGATATGGATAAATTTCGTTTCCATCGTGTTTTTCAGAGTCCTTCTCCGCCATTGAAAAGTATTTTCCAGAAAAGTATATTTTCCACAGAAAAAATATTGATAAATCTTTATGTATTTTAACAGGCTGGTGAAAATGCCCAATCGGGCTTTTGTCATAAAAAATCATATTTCTAGAAAAGAAATAAAGATATTTCTTTTAAACCTTGTTTGTTTATTGAGAATAATATTTGACATAAACAGAAAGAAAAATATTGTGTGTCAAAGAATTGTCAAAATATAAATGCCAGAAACAGAATATTTAATCCAAATATATAGAACAAAGGTATTGGCGCAATAATCTAGAGCAAAATGAAGTTGTTGGACACATTTCTATTTAGAATTTTACTAGGCTATTTTACATCCAACAACTTCATTTTGCTCTAGGCTTAGACATAAACTATCATATTTCTAGAAAAATAATCAATATGTTTCTTTCTCACTTGTTAAGTCTTGTTTTGTTTATGCATTGATATATGATACAAATCAAAATCAAAATGTTTTTGTTATCTTTTATTTTCTTACAAAATATTTTAAGTTCATAAAAATATGATATTTGACTTAATGCTATTTTTTCATTAAAGAGCAAGTTTAAACATATTTGTGTTTAAATTTTTTAAACAACAACATTGTACTTTTATTCTTACAGTCTACAGACATACAATGTATAATGATATACATGGGTTTATTTCCCTGTTTTCCCAATTGTAACTAGCATTGTAATGATTGTTATCTTTTTAGCTGCATATGTCGTTAAGAAAAAACAATAACTGACAAATTAACAGGTTTTAAAACATAGTTTTTGTCCAGACTTTTCACTATTTATGTCTTTCCTTTATGACTAAGAAGAATTTTATTCAAATACATAATGAACTGTACTTTATAACCCTGTCATGCAAGGCTGTAAGCACAAATGTTACGAAAATGCCTAACTTTCGATTATTTTCCGATTGTGAATCGAAATGACCTGTCCGATTCAATTTGATTATCGATTCTGCTTGATAACCGATTTTACATCACTAATGTAGATGTAGAAAATTAATAAGGATAGTGATTTGGCGAAAATAGAAACCGAGACCAAAAAAACTCTTTTGCACTGTAGGCTAAATATCATCCGAGTTATACAAAGAAACAAAATAAGTGTTAGAGAATAACATTCAAACTTAAGATTGAACTAATCATTATGCATAAATGAAGAGAACTGTGGACAACATACCGTTCATTTGGTGGCCTATTTGACATTTTGGCTAAAGTAGAGACGCCATTTGTGATAAGGCCTAAACTATTTACCGTACTGACAAAAATATTGTTGTCATCGATATCATCCATCCACTGCCGTCGGTTTCGCATATTGAGTTGCAAAATCTCTCTTTTTTTCAACACATATGTATTCCGTTTGCGTGCGGTATGTAATCACAAAACGTTAAATAACAAATGAAAAATATATATAAGTACAGATCTACTCCAGATATAATTACATTTATGCCTGAGTTTGTGTACGCTTCTGGTCGAGATAGGTGTCCAGATGTAATTATTGTGTAGCAGAGGTATAATACAGAACTTCTACTCCTAGCTAGTTTTTATGGCGACGTGGTAGAGTGTCTGCTTAGTAATCGAAGGTACCTGAATTCAAACCCAGCTCGGGGCAGGTGGATTTTCCGGGTTACATTTGGCGCCCAACGAAATGACTCACGAGTTTAAATTTGTGATGGCACCCTTAGAGAGTCCCATAAACATTCAGTACTCAAAGAATTCGAGGGCGAATTTCAATAAGGAGGAGGTGTAAGTTGCAAAAATATAATACGGCACTTCTACTCCATTGCCTATCATCTAGCTTTTATGGCGACGTGGTATAGTGTCCGCTTAGTAATCGAAGGTACCTGAGTTCAAACCCAGCTCGGGGCAGGTGGATTTTTCCGGGTTACAGTTGTAGACTAAAAGCATTGTCTTTAAAGACAAGTGTTTAAACAAACTGAATCAGAGGTTTTAATTTACATATTAGCCTTAAAATTCATTTTCGGGTGTCGGAATAAAGAATAAAATTTTCCGACTGTAGGTTAATCGACCTCGCTACCTATTTCATTTCTATTCACTCTTCAAAGTTTGTTGTTATTTTTAGAAAGATGCAATCATTTTTAATCCCTGTCTCAAGTACAACCCAACTGTGCCATACTCATCACTGATGGCAAGACAAGCTTTCTCGACTTTACTGATTGTACCTTATGCACGTACCGAACTTTATTAGATTATCGTGTGGTTAGCAATTTTACCGATTTTACTTTATATTGTCAGGTACGTATTTTTATGTTAACATACGTACCTGACGTCATCAAAAGAAGGTCACCTTCTCGTGGCTATTCAATCAGCCAATCAGTGCCTAGCTTTCAAGTTCTTGAAGGTAAATCAATTTCTATTTTTAACCATTTGTACGCTTCTGAAAAATCTCTATTTAACTGGGATCACAAAAAAATTAGTCGTTTTGTGCCATAAACTTCACGAAGAAATAAAATCTAGTCGCGGATACCGTTGATAAACGACCTGCTCAAATGTATGAAAGTGCATTTTTTCTAACTTTCGAATTATTTCCATTTACTAGTATTACTTTAATTATAACTATCAAACATGTGTAATTTTTAGTTATTTGGGAAAGATCGTCAACTGGGTTGTGATCTAGCCTTTTTTTCAATTATATGTATTTGGTGTGATAAATACCTGTGTATCATGTTCCATTTGTGTTTACTGTACATGTAAAGGGAAGTAATCTGCAGTAAATTAGACGGCTACTTACTGAGATATTTGCAGAGTTACTTCCCATATTAAAAATTCCACCATTTGTAGTTACATACAGGTTACATACTATGCACTGCAAAACAAATAAACAATGCTGTTCCAGGCACAGTTAATTTACAGAGATTTGTAACTGTAAAAGAATGTTGGATCGTTCTTTTAGATTTTTCACGCGAGAGTACTGAAAAGTAGAGGAAAACAGGGCCGAAATTCTGAAAGCATCAGTCCTGACAAGTTAGTACTGACCACACCTCTTGAATACATCTCATACGTATGTGTGTCAAGTGACTGTCAAAGTAATCATGACATATCATTGCAAGTTTCATAGAGATTATTAACCAGTTGACGCTATGAACAATAAGCTAGCCATCAAAGTGATCTTCTGGTAAATGCTCTTTGTCTAAGCATTGACATTATACAATGGCATTCATTCAGATATAGAATTTTTTAAAGTTAATAAAGCAGTTGCTGTTCAAAAAACAGGCATTGCTAAAAGACTGTCCATCATTCAGTCATTTGGGTGCACAAAATCCTGTTGCTTTAATAATCAATTTCAGCCTGATTCTAACATGGAGTTTGTGTCAAATACAAGTAAACCCCAAATACAGATTCAGACAAAAACTTGAATCATTATGATCATAATCAGATGTTTATTGATTAAGGTAGAACCACTGAATAACAGAACTAGTTGTATGTGAACATCTTTAAATATTTGTATGCTTGAAATTTTACCTGATTTGCACTTGTATGAATTTAGCTGGGCCCAGTGAGTTCACAGTTATAAGCCCAGCTAGCAATTGGCCTTAAATGAAAAGTTAATTTATATCCCTGAGAAAGACATATAGAAGGCTTTTAATCTTTTTAATGTTAGAGACATGTAAAAACATTTACTGTGACTTGTCTTTGATAGATTTCAATAGATTATGTTGACTAAAGATAATATTCAGCCTGCTGCTGCCACCTGTGTATCAAATGAGTGACAGGTACAGGCTTGGTGTGAAATGTCTGAGACTACTTTTGCTTGTGACAGTTTCAAACAGAGACTTTGAAGCACACAGAACTGTACAGAAATTTACTGTGAGGGATAGATACATGTAAGTTGTAACCTGTCATGTTTTGACTCTAACTTATGGTTTTCATTTTCATATACATAATATGATATTGACAATTCATTTATCCAACTAGGTTGTAAAAACAAACTTTTTAAAAATTGATTGCATATTCTTGACTTTTTACATTACACTGCAGTACTCAGCACTTATTTTCCAGACTTAAAATCTGCAAATAGAGATGTCAGTTGTCACCTTACAAGTTGGTCAGTGTGGAAACCAGGTTGGTGGGCAGTTGTTTGCAGGCCTTGTAGATGATTTACACACTAAACTCTCACAGGCATGTGGTACTATGTATAGTTATTATTTGAATTACTTTAACTGTGGCTTCTTACTAGGCTTACATCAGTACAATACCAAAAATTAGTTTTTACCTGATGTCATTCCCAAAATATCTCTGTGTCTGCCACTACAGTAATGAATTTTTCAGGTGACTTTACTGTGCATTTGTTGTTGAAATGTAGAGAAAAAAAATTAGAGTGATGTGATTTTGAATTTATATTCTTGATAATCAGAACCGACATAAAGATTTTAACCATCAAAGATCTGTCACATGCTCTCTTAATTGAATAAACATAGAGGTCTTTTCAGTTTTATTTGCAATTTTTCACATAATTATAAGAAAACTGAAAAAAGGTGATATTATTTTGAAGGATTTATTTCATATGAGATGTTCAAAGAAATTGTACAAAACACTTAAATCTGAAATAAAGTGATAATTATAATAATGATAGTCAAAAATACAAGTTGAAAATATTTGCCCATTTGGAAATTCTTGTATTTTATATTTCATTTTTATTCCCTATGAAACCAATAGCTGATTTCAAAACTGCTTTCACTTAGACCTAAACCAGGTCAATAAGATATATGTCTCATATTCCCAATCAGTAATTTCCAATAAATATTCGAAATTCACAGATAAGAACACTGATTCCAGTAACAAGATGCTTACTTTCACAAGACAAAATGTCATGTTAAATTTAAATGTAATGCTTAAGACTAAAAAAAATTCTAACAAAATATCTTATTTTAAATCATAATACATTGTGTCATCTTTTAAAAGCAGAACCATACTTCTGCAAGGTTTTTGTGCAGCTTTTTATATCTATGCTCAGACTTTTAAATCTTTTAAAGCAGTTCAGAGTCTACTTTTTGATAGTTCTTAAATAATTATGATAATGATTTTATAATTTACATGTATTACAAGAAAGTAAATTGGAGTTCGGAAACTTCATCTTTATAGATACATGTCAGTTACATAATTACATGTATGCACACTCTACATCAGCAGTTCAGTCTACTTTTTCATAGTTTTAAAAAGCTTAAGCCATTGAAAGTTGGGTGTAATACAGTATACTGAACTACAAATGTACATGAAGTGTAAAAAACAGAAAATGAGCTACAAATACAATATTATAAATAAAGATTTTAAGCAAATTTTTGATGTAAAAAAATGAGAAAAGAATTAGCATTTTCATCACAACCAGTCTTGTTCTTTTTCTAAAATATGTTTTTGAGATGTTGCTTTAGCCCTAAACTTTTGACTTCGTATGTGGGTAACAGTGATGTAAAGAAAACCAAATACTTTTAAGAATAAATGAATTTCATAGGAATGATGAAATATTCCTTTCGTATTAATGGAGATTACACTGTGCATATTGACAAAGGATTTGTATTCACAGTAGCTAAAAGTTTTCAGTACCTTAATGGCAGACTTCTCTTATGAGCATTGTAATAGCAGCATTCAAATTATCAGTTCTGGTATCATCTATACTAGACTCAAGTATAGTGCAGGAAATAGGCAGTGCTATTATGCAAACAGCTTACATGCTAAATATGTCCTTAAGAGCCATGGATATGATGTATATTTGAAGGAGCTACCCTCAGTTAGTTAATATAACTGTATGATATAGTTTTGACAAATTTAAATGACATAATGATGTGCATGTAATACTAGGTGTAATACTGTATTTATGATTTAAGAATATTTCTCTTCAGTGAATGGTAGCTTGTATAATTGCATTGCTTAACAGTTTTAGTTGTCACGAGATCTGGTAAAATCCAGTAAAACTGAGCATGTTACTTTTACTTTATAAAAGCCAGTATTTAGATGTTGTACACTGTACATGTTTACTATTGATCACAGGTAAATGTACCTGCACACATGAACAATGATTACATTGAGCAAGTAAAGGAAAGATTTTTTACGTGTCAAGATGACAGACCTATGCTTGAGGCAAAAGCTGTGATGGTTGACATGGAACCAAAGGTAAGACATATAGAACATTTTACAATATTGTTTTGTTTCCACATAACGTTTAGGTAGTATAAAAGTCTGTTTATGTGTACAGAAAAAATTGCACAATTATAGAGAGGTCTTTCACAATTTTAGGTAAACAATTTCGGACTAAGTAACTGTATGAGGATTTTGACAGTTTCTTTCAGACTTTCAAATTCTAGAACTTGTTTTTTGTTGTTGATTTTTTTAGCCATGATGAACTACATTGACTATCCACACTTACATATTTAAGGTTGTTAGGCTATGTGGCTGTTGCACTGTTTAAATAAATAGAAAAACAGGGGATGTTGCATAGACCTAGGTGAACTTCAGAGCATCTACCTGCAATGTTTTATTGCTATTACTGGACACTCATATACATTATCAAGGTGTAGAACAGAATATATTAAGTTGAATTTTTGTACACCCAAAGTTGGGGCATAATGTAGGTGGGTGGGCAGGTAGTCAGTTAAGTTTTGAGTGGCACCCCAAACCTGTCCGTCTCTGTCTTGAAGAATTTTTATCAGGTCTTCATCAGACTCAGTGATAATGTTTGTTGACATAATATCTGAACTAGTTTTTATAACTAGCTGAATCCCTTCAGGCACACTAGAATTATGGCCTTTGAATTATTCAAAATTGGAGAACTTTGCCTTATCCACTCTGAAAGTCAGAATTTTCATCTGAATTTCACCAAAATTGCTGATAATATTTGTAGACATAATAGCTAAGTGCTGGTCATGGCCCTTGGATAATGCAAAATTGGTGACATCAGAGTTTTCATCTGATCTTTAGCAAACTTGCTGAGTATGTTTATGGGCATAATGTCTCAGCTGAACAGTCCAATCCTTTTAGGCTTTCTAGAGTTATGGCCCCAATCTGGCCAAATTATCCATGTCTATTCTCTGTGTTGAAGAGTTTTCATCCAGTGTTCATCAAACTTGTTGATAATATTTGTGGGTATAATACCTCAGCCAGAATCAATAATCACTCTTATTCCTTATGTTGCTCTAGAGTTGTGTCCCTTTTAATTATCCAGAATTGACAAAAATAAGCTTGTCCACTCTCTGAGGCAAGGAGTTTTGTTCTGATCTTAACCAAACTTCATGATAATATTTGTGGGTATAATATATCAGCTAAGTGCAATAACCAGTCAAATTCCTCCTGGCACTTTAAAGTTTTGGCCCCTGAATCATATGCCTTGTAAACATTATAGAAGACTTTTAGTCAGAACTTAAAATACCAGTATGTGCATTGTTGAATTGAGGGTTTAAATAGGTTTAAAATAAAAACATTCATACACTTGCTGCCAATCACAATCATCACCACAGTATAGGCATATTTTGCTCTAGTAGGCACCCTTAATAGATATATACAAACATATAATTGTTATGGGGCAATCTTTTTGCAGCATGGTTTATCTGTCTAAAGCTGTGATGCAACATTATTGACAAGGTTACAAGGAAACATTATCATAATGATTAATGAATACACAATGTATTTTTTTCTTATACTGAACATATATGAATCTGATTAAGATCTCCTATTAAAATGTTCTGCTTCAGAAGGGTTGAGTATTTTCTCAATAATAGATATGCTTACAGGCAATATCACAAACATGTCAAGAGGCAAAGAAGTCTGGAAAATGGAAGTACCCAGACAAACAACAGTTTTGTCAGAAGAGAGGTTCTGGTAACAACTGGGCACATGGGTACAAGTAAGGAAATTCAGGCTTTTAAAAAAAATTATATATTACATTAATGTGATGCAAGGGGTAAATATATACTGTGTGTGAAATTGATGTTATTAATACCTGTTTGATGCTTTGTATGACATAATATTCATTATGGCATTGATGAAAAAAAGACCAAAAGCTCATAAGCATATGTTTATGCATGCTAGGCTTCTCTCTGTTTGTATAATTAGTTTGCAGCTGGTTTTAGAATTATTTTTTTACCTTCTTTTGAATGTAAAGAGAACCAGTTCTCATGGGGCCTTTTTTTCTCCGACTACCCAAGGTATGTCAATTTATCTTTTTGTTTAGATGACAAAATTAAAGATGGTGCCATTTGAAAAGAGGACAGATATCATTGAAGAAATAAAAAAAAAAGTTTAAAATATATATGAACTGAAATTTTTTGCAGAGTTCATGGACCAGCTGCTGAAGAACAGATTATGGGGATGATTCAGAAAGAGGCTGAGAAATGTGACAACCTGAATGGGTTCATGACATTTATGAGCTTAGCAGGGGGTACAGGGTCAGGGGTTGGTGCATACATCACACAGTGTGTGAAAGACGAGTTTCCACATGCATTCCTGTTGAACCAAGTTGTTTGGCCATATTCAATGGGAGAAGTGATTGTTCAGAATTATAATGCTGTTTTGACGTTATCACATCTGTATCAATGCTCAGATGCTGTGTTGATCATGGAGAATGACCAGTTACACAAGATATGCACACAGCTTTTAAATATCAAGAAAATAGGATTTCGGGACATAAATAAAGTCATTTGTCATAAACTTTTAGGCCTTTTATTACCAGCTGTAGCAGAGAAGCATGCAGGCTATAAAACTTCAAATCACTTAGGTGAGTGGTTCTAACAGGTACTACACTTTTGTAAAAAATGAGGTTTACCTGACGCATTAGAATGAAAGGTTCCCAACAGTCCCAGTGGTTGATGTGACAAACTTATCAACCACATTCTAATTGACATTGGTCATAGTGAAACCTCCTCTTCACTCTTCATGTAAAAAAAATAGGCAGCTTCTATCTAGTAAACACAGGTCTGTACATTGTCTGCTTACTTACCTGGAGAAAATATCAATTTAATGCTTAAAACAGAAAAAAATCTTTTACAAGTTAAGAACAAGTAGTTAGTAACTTCAACTACAGTTGACCTGAGGATAATTGTAGGTATTTGAACACTGTCATTTAACATTTGATTTTCGAAATTAAAATACTAATATTTATGTTACCAGCAGCCAGAACAGCCTGTTGCTTATATCAGAATAAATGTGAGAGTTTGCTTGCATGTTTCATACCACCTACATTGCTCCAATGAAGTCATGAGATATTTTCATACATTTCAGGTGAGATGTTGGAACATTTGGTACCATGTCCTGATTACAAACTTCTAACTGTAAAGAACATTCCACAGATGTCAGATGTATCTAAAGATTTCAGCTCCTTCCAGTGGCATGGGCTATTGAAACATTTGCGGCAAATGTTGATAGCAAATGCAGCAATGGAGGAAGGTATAAAACCACTAAATTCTGAATTTCCTGCAGAAGATAAACTATGCTACTTAAGTAAAAGTAGTTTTTGTTGTTGTCTTGCATTGCTGAAAAAAGGTTTTAGTCTCATATTTTGCAGGGTTCTTTGATTAGTTACAGGTTTGTGTTCCAATAGGGAAAGCATTTGTCAGGCTCATGTGTATATTGAAAGGTCCTATTTGAAAACTGAAGCTTTAAGTTTTAAAATTTAGTTAGCAGTGATCAGTTTTAAGATACTCTAACTGGGTTCTGTTTTAGCTTGATAGACAAGTGTTGGTTGCAGCGTATTAAAAGCTATGTAGGTTTGCAAGGTCTTTTAAAATTTCTTGGTGACATTTATGGATTCTTTGACAGAATTTTGAGAAAAAAAGAAAAAAAATATGTCTCTGGTCTACTTATTTTCAGGCATTGACTGGCAGGTGAAACTTGAAGAAAGTCGAAGGTCTCTAGCTAACACGTTGATTCTCCGTGGAAAAGATCTAGATGTCCTTGATGTAGGAGCGTTCTCTGATCCCATGCTTTATCCATCCTGGGTTCCGCCAGACAGCACATTGTCAGTCTATAAACAAGCGAGAACTTTCAACAAATATGAAAAATGTGCAACACTTGTTTCTAACAATAAATCGCCCATTCCATCCCTGAACTCTGTGGTTGATAAGGCATGGAATATGTTTTCATCAAGAGCTTACACACATCAGTATGTGCGGCATGGGTTGGCTGAGGAAGATTTTGTTGATAGTTTTGTTATGTTAGAACAGGTCGTTGCTAGTTACAACAATCTGTGATAGTGAGGCTGTTTGTTTTGTAAAGTCCATAAAAGGGTAACTAGCTAGAACAATATATGACTGCTTTGTAATATTAGGAAATGATACAGCTTGGAGGAACTTGTGACTTGTAGGTAGAAAATAGTTTTGATTAAGAAACATTTTCAAAACGGATCTTGCTGCAGTTTTATTATATTACATTAAATTTATATTTAATTTAAAAAATAAAATGCTTACAATAGATTGTTACAGGACAAGCAAGCACCTGCTAATCATTGTCACAGGTTAAGAAATTAACGGGTGCTAATCTTTGATGGCCACACAAAATACCCAAATACTGTTGACCGAGGTAACTTAGTTTGTTTTGGGGTTTAACGCCGATTTCAACATACAGGTTATATCTCGGTGGTCAGTCCACCTAACCGGTTTTCCTGGATAACTAACCAGTAATTGCCAATTTCTCCGCAAGTGACTGACTACTGTTCCCACATGATCTACTCTGAATCAGCGGTGAGAGACAAATGAACATAAGACACAATGTCTGAGAACAATTGTCACGGAGAAAATTTGCCCTGCCCAGGGGTCAAACCAATGACCGATGGATTACTAATCCAGTGCTCTACCTATTGAGCTAAGCGGGCGGGCTGGGGTAACTTACCCCTTAACCGTGCTTAATATTTAAATGGGCTTGTTCATTCTTGAATTTGGACTGATCCATTAATTATCTGTGGGAGTGTTTATTAAAAATTAATTGACCAAATGGAAAAAGGATGTGCAGGCTTATCTTGGTCTGCACAAATCACAAAGACTGAGTCAATTGTCTCCAGTAGAATAAGGGTTAGTCAGTTATCCTTATAATAAACAAAGTCTTCCGAGTGCCTTTTCAAGCTTATGATTAGAACAGAAATAAGACTGTATACTTTAGTCTCATTTAAAAAATCCCAGACTGTCAAAAAAGAAACCATAAGCATTTCATTATATGAATTACGACAAATTGCCTTTTTGATTACAGACTTGAAACTTCATTCAAACTAATATAATTTTAACTTGTTATTGTTTGTTGTTGTTGTTAACATGAATCGACAAAGAGATTTTACTTTTTGCAATTACAGCCCAATTTTCCAGAGATTTCTTGAACAAATAATATATTTAATCTGTAATTGGGTATACTAGAGTATTTCAAGCTGCTCAATCTTTTATTTGAAATTACCTGTATGTTAAATATCAAATTCATTTTAAGTGAGTACATGCAATTAAAATTGCAGAGTTCAACACGAGATGTTTGTAAAACATACATGCCCCCTAGCACCTTATCACTAGAGGCAGCCATAGAAGTATAGGAAGGTAGAAGAAGGACAGGAACTTATGTCAGTACATTAAGTGGAGGATGCCAGGGGCTTCTAATATTGAGAGGTATTGGCCATGGCAGGTAGATGAATGAGAGGAACTGTACACTATGTCAATGACACTTTGGTTATAAATGCACAAAATTCAAAAGATTACAGGAGGTTGGATATGTAGAAAGTTTTGAGGCAGCAATCTGTTTTCCTCTTTATGGTTTATGACCAGTGTGACCTTGGTCTTTAACCAAGTGACCTCAAAGACAATAGGGGTCATCTCCTGAACAGACCAACTTGCATAGAAAGTCTGAGGAGCAAATGATTTGCCCAAGGGTTCTCTAGTTACTGATTGGAAACCATTTTTCTGTTAATGGTCACTCTGACCTTGAACATTGACCGAGTGACCCCAAAAGCAGTAAGTGTTATCTACAGGTCATTATCAACCAGCATTGCAAGTTTAAGGACGCCTAGTCCCAAGCATTCTCTAGTTATTCACCAGAAACCATTTTTCTGTTAATGATCTATATGACTGACTTTTGATCTAGTGACCCTAAAAACTTTAGAAGTGATCTACTGGCCATAACCGATCTGCCTAAAAAGTTTTGGGAAGCCTGGGCCCAGGCATTCTATTGTTATTGATCGGATACTGTTTTGCTTTATATGATGACTATGACCTTGGCCTTTGACCTAGTGATCTGAAAATCTATAGAGGTCATCTACTGGAGATGAACTTGCCTACATACCGAATTGAGAAACCTTGGACCTGGACATTTATCAGAAAATGTTTTGCTTTTTCAAGGTCACTGTGATATGCTGGTTGGTCATGACCAGTAGAAGACCCCTATAGTTTTTCGAGTCATTAGGTCAAAGGCCAAGGTCATATTGAAAAGCAAAACTGTTTCCGATAGATATCTCGATATTGACATTGAAAAGCAAAATGGTTGCCGATCAATAACTATAGAACGCTTTGGCCAAGGCTTTCTTGGACTTAAAGGCAGGTTGGTCATGGCAATAGATGTGCCCTAAAGTCTTCGGGTCATTATGTCAAAAGCTAATGTCACAGTGACCCTGAAAAGCAAAGGTATTCAGATATATATCCACAGATTGCTTGGGCCCATATTCCTCAAACTTGGTATGTAGGTTGGTCAAGACCAGTGGATGACCTCTACAGTTTTTCAGGTCAGTAGGTCAAAGGCCAGGGTCAGATTGACGTTGAAAAGCGTTTTTTTTTCCAGTAGATATCTAGAGTATCCTTGGACCCAGGTTCCTCAACTTGGTATACAGGTTGGACATGGTCAGTAGCTGCCACCTATGGTTTATAAAATCACTAGGTCAAAGGCCAAAGTCATTTTAAAAAGCAAAACGGTTTCCGATCGATCACTATTGAATGCTTGGGCCAAACTTCATAGGCAGGTTGGTCGTGGTCAATAGATGACCCCCTATAGTTTTTCATGTCATTAGGTCGATCACAAAAAAGTTTTTAGGGTCACTAGGTCAAAGTCGTATTAATCATTAACTGAAAAATGGTTTCTGGTGAATAATTAGAGAATGCTTGGGCCTAGGGTCCTTAAACAGTGCTGGTTGATAATGACCAGAAGATGACACATACTGTTTTTGGGGTCACTTGGTCAAACTTCAAGGTCAAAATGACCATTAACAGAAAAATGGTTTCCAATCAATAACTACAGACCCTTCTGGCATTGGCTTCACAGACTTGCTATGCGGGTTGGTCTTTTCAGGAGATGTCCCCTATTGTCTTTGAGGTCACAAGGTGAAAGGTCAACGTCACAGTGGCCATACAACATAAAGAGGAAAACAGATTCTGATTGATAACTGGATAACCCTTGGGCCTTGCTGCCTTAAAACTACCTACCTACCCACCCTTCCACATTACTACCTACCTACCTGCCCATGCAGTTCCTATACTCTTTCGTGTTCTACAGTAATTGAAATTTATACATTTATATCAAAAGTGTCATTGACATAATCTACAGTTCTTCTCATTCTACTTGCCATGGCCAGTAGTTTTTGATATCTGAAGTCCCTGTCATCCTCCCGTTAATGTACTGACACGAGTCCCTGTCCTTCTACCTTCCTATACTTCTATGGCTGCCTCTAGGGTAAGGCACTAGGGGGCATTTGTGCTATACAAACATCTCTTGTTTATATGAGGTTTTGACTTCTCTATACGTTATATCAAGACAGAAAGGTTGAATAAATGTATAGTAATTAGTAAAACTGATTTACAAAAAAGTACATGTATGTGTAAAGGCATCAAAAACAAAAGCAGAAAAAAACGGCAACTAAGAAGCGACATTTTTATCATTTGGCGAAAATTGTGACGAAAAATTATCAAAAGCCAACGAAGGCCCTAGTATTTATCACCAGATTCTTTATATTATGTCCCTGATGTCATACAAACTTATGTTTGGAAAGTCAGTCAGAAAAATATTTGTTGATTAATCAGTCCTATTAATTGACCAATTAATGATTAATCATTGTTTTCTACATAGAAAAGTAAAGAAAAAATCATTTTATGTTTCATATTTAAAAAAGTACCTGTTTTATTAACATACATGTAAAATCTATTTGCTTGTTTTACAAATGAAGATTTTATTATGGTATTTCATATACGTTTTTGTTATGGTTGTCTTTTGAAAAATGTAAGTCCACAATTAATCTCTATTAAGTGACAAACTTAAACCGTACACATAATGTTATTCCAACTGGTTATGAAGATTCTTCATTATATCAAATTCATATTTTGTTTTTCGAAAGAAGTCGTTTCAGTATATGTTTATAAAGAAAGTAGAGGAAAAATCCCATACTTGAATGGTCATTATACAAACAGTGATTCCATCGCATAACTCGCATTTTTCTCCGTACACATAACATTTAAAATTGTTTTATCTTCTAATTGTATTCTGATCTTTTAATGCATGTATGTTTTTGTCTTGCTGAACAGAACCTTTAACCAAGTCTGTAGAACAAAGCCACATACATGTCTGAGAAGTCACAGTTTATGAGTTGGTCGTTTGACATCAACAGTATAAATGGAACTTTTTTTCTGAAATATTTGAAGAGAACCTGCTATGACGTAATAAAAAATGAATATTGGTACTGTTAATAAAATAAAATTCCGCCAGAACGTTCGACTGTCATCTGAAGGTACTGCTTGCTTATATAACGTATTGAATTCTGAAGTACTGTTTAATTGCCACCATTTGTCTATTTTAGGATAAGATTTTCTGTGCAAGTCAAGATTGTTGAGCCAGTCACATAACTTACAGTAGGCATTTTGTTGCATCACGTCATGGCCTACAGTAATATGACGTTTCTTTCGTTTCAAATACCTAATATAAATGTTGCGATTTGACCCCACATAAAGCAAGTAGTTCGCCAAATGTTTTGGAGAGACAAAATCAGCTGCGTTGATAATAGTGCCTTCCGGGACAATATTCTTGTAATCGGCCATTCCGTAAACAACCGGTATGATGTCTCGGGGGAACCAGTCAAATAGTTTCTCAGTCACGTAATCTGTGTGAAAAGTATTCTCAAAGGAAAGGACAAACTTGTATTTTCTAATAATATCGCCCATGCACCCTATTTGCCCAGCCTTCTTTGGACACAAGTCTTGACCACATTTCCCAAAGATGTCCACATTAATGTGATTTCTTAATTTCTCCACGTATTTTTCTCTCTTTGATTTTGTAATGCAATGGCTCACAAGCCAAATGACGTCAAGCTTTTTATCTTTGAAAATTGCGTCATAATCTTTGTCAATGTTTAGCTGTTCTAACTGTGACCGTATTGCAGTGCTGACGTTTCTCTTGTGAATGACCTGCCCATATAGTATAGGTATATCAGAGTCATGTCTATACGTCATCGTCCAATTGAAGACGCCACGAAACATTAGATTATTTGTGTAATACTTAGGATTTATCAAAATATTTGGTACAGTTTTGGCATACCAGCTCAGGTCTGACTCTTTGAGATTTTTATACGCTTTCATTGGAGACATCATACTGTGATAAAGGCCAAGGTCCCACCAGGTCTCTCGCTCAGCAAACACAAAGACCTGAAATGTACAACAAGCATTCCAATATAGAAAAGCACATTTCATACGGAGAAGAGTTATGTGTAAAATGTCATATCATCTCTTCAAAATGAATCCTTTATTCTTGTCTTCGTTTTAAATATGCATTATGTCATCGAAGCAGTATGCGTTTCTATGACAGTGTTTTCGCTAAACTGGATATGAAAAACATGCATGGCATTTGTTAATTCTTCGTAAGTTTAGCGATAAGGTCCTCGAAAGTGACAAGAAAAATAATTTTGAAATATTAAAGCCATTGAATGTTTCGCGTAGCATCATGTACTGCAATTTTTAAGCGGTATGTTTAAGATAAAGGTATATAAAACCAGGTAATATATTTTACTCGCGTGCTTTTCTCTAACATCAGTAGAATTTGTGTTTAATTTGAAAGATTAATCGGGATTGTAGAAAATGACCATTATCTATGTGTCTGTGACTTCAGTGTTACTGAATTTTGACCATTTTCTCAACTTTTTGAAGTTCGAGCTTCTGTTTTCGAAGAAAATAAACATGAAGTCAGCCTGACGTATGTCGACCTAAAAATAATTGCAGAACTCGTAACTGTTAACTAATACATGTTAACTCACGACCTAGTCTTTTTCACCATTTTTCTTTATCAGTTTATGAAAACCCTACCTGGTCGTTATCCCGGCGCTGTAGAGCCGCCATCTCTCCAAGATGGCTCCCTTGCATAATTACTGCGTCCGCAGCCAATGGCCGATTATGCTTTACATTACTCTTGTTCGACGCCTCAAAATAGTCCAGTAATTTACAGTTTGTATATTTACACTGCTTGAAATCCACAACTGCTGATCTAGTCCGTAATCCATTGCCATTATGATAAGTGTCATACCACTGTATTGTTTTCACTTGCCGTTTAAAGTTAAGTCCCTTTTTGGAGACGCTCTCTCGTTTGAGCTCGGATAAATACATTGTACTAGAGTGTTCTAAGCCAACATGTAACATCATCATCACAAATATTAAAGGACAAAGGAAGGTAATCAAACGTTTAAGGTTTAACATTTTATGTGAAATCAAAATCCATCGGTTTATAAGATTTTTTTTTTAATTTTCAGAAATACTAACATACTACATTCTATACGAATATATAGCCGATAGCTAAAGTACTTGTTACCACCACCTTTTCATTAAAATGTTAATTGTTTATGTAGATATTATCTCCAAATTAAGATTGTATCTTTCCAAATACAAAAAGGTCACAATGTGCTCATAAATTGTCGGGGCAACAAGCCGTAAGAAAGAGTTCTCTTAAACTACCAGTTATTCGCATCCAAACACTTTGAAATATGTGTTTTATTTTTGAGTTCGCAGCATCATTTCCTTATATGTTTTTATTAGCCAATAAGCAAGTTGGTAAGCTTTATATTTCATACAATAATTAGAAAAATGGAAAATATATTCTGACGCATTCAGTTTCTTAGGCATATATACCTTGGGGCAATTGACAATTTCTAAAAAGTTAAAGGCAATAAGCAATTAAACATTACATCATTTGTCCTGCTTCATGTTTACTCCTGTTTAGTCTTATTTTAAACATTAGGTATATCTTGAATAGTTCATCCATTTCTTCTTGATTTTACTACGATTTGTTATATCGTCTGCTGCAGACTGTATTTAGACAGTTCCGGTTTTGGCGCAACTTAGATGGAAGCAGATCATAGCGGCTAGCCTCTGGTTCTCCGGTCAATTTTTTGTCCACAAATTTATAGAGAAATACAAGATATGAAGAAAACACATTTTCATATTTTTATTCATGACTTATGGACATAAATAATGTCAGTTGTCTTTTTATATATTTTACTAAATTCATATAAAACAATACACAAAGTGTAACTTTATACATGTACGAATTAAAAAGCTGTACAATATCACAGACTTGCTTGGAAATTCAGCTTCTCTAAATAAATAAGAATTGCAGACAAAACGAATAGACTTTGTTGATTCTATAAATGACGAGATATGTACACTATTTACATTTCATACCAAAGCTAAAACAAAGGAAACGTAATTCTATTTCAGAAAGATACTGAGCAAGTTTGATGAAAATCATTGGAACTGTTTACGGTGAAACCAAATTAACGGTATTCACTTACATTTAACGCAAAGGTGCAGCTCTGAAGCTGCGGCGTGAAGTTACAGTCTAAAACAGCTTCAGTATTTCTATATGACGAAATATATTTACATATATAACATTTTGGTTCCTAGCTACCAACATGTCATTTAGTAAAAAAACATAACGATTCTTCGCCTCTGAAAAAGAACTGAAACTGAATGACTTTCATTAGGCTTACAGCCATGTTGAATAACTCGATTTATTAGATGACCCAGCTTTGGTCCATCGATAAACATTAAAGTCACCACATATTCTAGTACCCGCAAAACAACTTTTAACATAGTTTAGTGTACACCAATCCAATTTCTGTAAATGACTGCAATGCAATAAGAGAACAAATTACTTGAATACATTACAACTGCCCCTTTACAGCTGGGTGCGTTGAGTACGCATACCTTCGAATGCCTTTGCTCGGAATAGAATTCGAACTTTAATTCTTCTACATATGTATAACAAAGCCCAAACGTCTTTGAGGCATGTGCCTATCACATAGTTACTGTTGGGCACATGCAGGGGAGTTACGATCTCTATTCGACATTCTAGAGATACAGACGGCGCGATGAAGTGTGGTATAGGAGGGCGGTCTTCTCTGCTCAGATATCGACGCTTTCCTCAAACGGGCTGACAGGCGGTGTTTGTCGGGAGTTGACAAAGATAATCGGCGAACATCGTTTATGATCAAATTGTCGTCTGTTGGTTCCTCGTACCGACTAGGTAATTTCTCGATGTATTCTCGTAAAGGATCGGCGAGCTCGAGAATCAGGCTCATTATCATGAGTCTTCCATCCTCACAGCCGACTACAATCGTCCTATCGTCTACAGCAACTTCTAAACACGTTGCTTTTCCGTGAACGAAGACGGAGCCGATTTTCTTATCATCCGCAGTTCGGACCACTACAATATCACGCTGGTTTTCTGAAATACCTATAATATATTTACCTTTCAAAGCGAGTTTTGCAGTTCTGGGGGCAAACCTGCAGCACTGGATTTGGCGTTGAAAGCTAAAACTATCGTAACTGAACACCCGCAAATCACTGTCTACCATAACGGAAAACAGGCTAGAGATCTGAAGGCCCTCCAAGTTACTTTTTGTTTCCAAGAAAAACGGTACATGCTTTAGTGACGTTTGTGTTTCAACGTCGAACAAAACGGCGCCTTTTGTGGTGCATTTTGGTGGCACAATACCTTTGTCAGTCACAAATTCATACGCTTTGATGTCTTTTGCATACACGGCTAAAATATTACCATCGGAAACTGGAACCACGTCTAAAAATTCATCGTTGTCGTCAGCGTCTTCAACTAAATTTTGAACACGCAGTAGAATCTGGTCACTTGAATTCTGGTTCGGACTTATTTGCTGAATGAAGAGCCGTATTTCTGTCCACCTTGACAGTTCTTTTCTGGTGTTGTTGTCTACTGCTTTCTTACAGGTTTGTACGACAGTCACAAAATAATTATTTCCATTCTTGCAGACAATTTTTGGCGCCATAACAAATTCAGTGTGATAAGGAAAATCTATGGTGTAGTTGGTAGATGTTTCTGGGTGAACAATGAAGACGTTGTAGATGTTTTCAGACCAGTCACAGCTATTGTAAAATGCACATGTGACAAATGCTGCCGTCTCGGACATGGGACTGAACACAATATACCTAAAATGGACAAAACACACGTATTTTAAGGAACTCAGGGGAAAAGTTGAATGGAATTTTATTGCAAGACCTCGAAAGGCGTTTAATTTAAATCTAGCAGACAAATATATGTGTCAGAACACATAGCAGAAAAGACTTCACCAAAACAAAACAACCAAAAAACATTGAAATCACTGGACACAGATGGCAAAAGCCTTCCTTTATATAACATATGGTGATGAATCTATCTGCATTCCTGACATAACTTGATAAAACAGGCATAATTAAAATAATATATGGTATCACATAAAGCTAAACATCAAAAAGAAACAAGAACGTTAAGTTTATCTAAGAAAAGAAAACCGACCTGTTAGAAATGGCATGGAACACTTTTGATGCCGTCTCCAACTCCCACATGACGTCATCTGTTAGTGGCTCAAAGTTTGTGTATGCCAAGGCGTTTGTTTGTTCCACTTTAGCTCTTGTTACTGCGTACATACCGTCAGGAGAAATGACAACCTCAGTGAGGCGATCGCCTGAGTTTTCACTGTGTTGGAGGGTATCCATGACCAAACCTGTGGACAAGCTGACGAGTTTTGCATCCGGAGTGGCGTCGTCGTGTGAAATGATAAAGTCTGAAGCAGACGACAGGGCTATTGTTTGAACACTCCCTTGATGGATTTCTGGAGAATGCTCTGTGTTGTGATCAAGGTTTTCTAAGTCCCAGACTTGTAACGTGTTGTTTTCAAGGACTGTTACCACTTTGTTAACCGAATCCGAGGTGAAAAGCTGAGCCATTGGGGACACAGCAGTTTGAAGTACACGGATTGGCACGCATGTTTGAGCGTCCCAGACGATAAGGTAAGTGTAGCGCGTGGCTAGAATCATGGCCTCGTCTGGTGTGAACCCTGCGCCACTGAAGGTTGAACTACTGTCGACGAATACCCCTGGTGGAAGTTTCTGGAATCTAGACCGTACTTTGTCTATCTTTGTATCAATTATATGTAGAGTCTTATCACACTGAACAATCAAAAGTCTTCTCGACTTTGAAAGAACACATTTCTTTGCATTCATGTCAGTTAAAATTCCCTTACACGTGAATTTTCTGTTAACAACGTCAAACGTAATTGATTCAATGAGTTTTGTTTTTGTCATAATGTAACACTTCGGTATGTCATTTATGAACATGATTTCCTGCGCTACATCAGAGGCTGTAGCAACACATTTCCTTTGCATAACCGGTAATTCATACAAAAGAATGTTTCTTTCAGCATTGAATGCTACGTACATTTCATTGTCACTTATCGCTACTGCATGAGTGTGATATTTGAACTTGTGCAAAATTTCACTTCTTTCTATATCGACTACATAAGGTCCTGCACCTTTGTATAGAACAAACGCTAGATATTTGTTTGACACTTTGACGTTTGACATTTTTCCAGGACCGAATTTAATTTCACCATGAAGAACACCACTATCGGATCTGTAAGTTTTTATACATTTGTCGCCTACAAAAATATTAATATATCGGCCATCTTTGGTAGGTCTGACGTCCCCAGGCGGTAACAACATGTCCGGTCGTTCATCCCCATGTGACAGTTCCCAAACTCGAAGGCGACTACTGTAAAATGGTTTTGCTGTGAGAAGTATTCCGTCTGGACTAGTGAACACGTCAATATTGGCTGGACAGTTGGTCTCACCTCCTATGTCACATTCATACTGCAGAGGTCCACCAGGACAGCTGTAAATCTGACAGTTTGCTACCAGTGGACAGCAACGTTGAGCATCTAGATCACACTGACGTATTAGCTGCTTTACATATGGGTATTTGTAGATGTGCGGAAGCAGCCTGCCAGTAAGTTCCATGCTTAAAGCATTCCGATCAATGGATAGAGCTGATGCGGACATGCGCAGTGCATCTCCAACTAGATTTATTTCACGATCTTCGTATATTTCGAAGTCAGCAATGATTCTCTGAATAGAAGTTGTTCGTAATTTGCATGCTAACCATTCATAGTTACATAAGACATTTGACTTCAGGTCCTCAAACCGCTGGCTTTGTGATAGAAGGTAAGGCAGCTGTGTTAGCTTTCTGAAATTACAAACCATATGTTCACCAAACGACAGGGGCTGATCTGGCACAAATCTGCAGCTTTCCCCATCTCGCTGAACAAGTCTGTACTTTGCCATAAGGACAGTTGGATGTTTGAATGGTTTTTGTCTCGTTCCACCCCATGTACCGATATAGTAGTCCGCCATTGTTGAATACACTGATATTGTTTTCTCGTTGTCTTCCTGAAGGTAACGTTCTTCTGCCAGTTGTCTAACTCTTTTGTTCCTCCATCCATATATCGCTATCCCATCCTGTTGTTTCAAACACAAATATGGTTCTAAATCTTGCCTTACAAGTGACCAGCACGCATGAGGAATTCTACGTATATTCGGATACTCGTTGTTACAAACGAACACGTTGTTTAACAGTTCATCGTCAAGGGATAATATGTCCTCTATTTCTAGTTCACTGAGACCGGACTTTGCTGCCGTCAGGACACCTAGAATTTTTCCAATTAACTTGCTGCCATGTTTTTGCTCCAGTGATGAGAAAATTTTCATGATGAATTCGTCAGTAGAGTTTTCTAAAATGTTGGTGGAAATGTTGTCAAATGAATGCCACTTAGATACTTCTTCATACACTAGCTTTGAAAGCAGGGGTGTTGAACACGTACTGAAAGACTGCTGAATATTTCTCCATTGATTATAATTTACAGCCTGTTTTCGCCCACTCATTAAAGTTTTTATCGTATTCTCACATTCGTTTGGTGAAAATTCAGGTATCTCGATAATACCCTCGTCAACTTTATTTTCAAGTCTTTGCAGCATGTCTTCGTTTTCAGAAGTTACAGTGACTATTATTTTTACATTTCCAGCAATTCTGGAAGGTAGCCAATCTAATTTATGGCCGCCATCTGTTGTTTTTATTTTGTCTAAAGCGTCTAGCAAAATCACGATCATCCCACCATATTCGCCTCTTTGAATCAGATCGATAAAGTAGTTCTTAAGGGCGAGATAATCAGACGGAATATCCTGTCTGTACCTGCCTGTAATATATGCAAGTTGATGACATAAATAGAACAACAATGGCTGTGCATCTTCACTGTGTCCGGTCTCGCCTACAAATCTTACCAAAACTGCCGTTGGCATTGACAAATCTGAGTTCGTTACTGCTTCGTTTATGTCGTTTGCTGCTTTAGCAATCAGTGTAGTCTTCCCAGAACCACTTTCACCGGAAAGAACCAGCGGCTGATCCGTGTCAGTGAGAAGGTAACCTTTGATCGCGTTTAGCATTTCTTCCCTGCCGACGAATGGGGAATGATTTTGTTTTACGATCCGCCATTGAAGGGATAACTCCTGAATCAGCGGGTCTTTGCAGATTTTGTTAGTTTTCTCCATCCGTTCATTTATAAGTCTGATGATAGAGGAATAAAAATGCCGACCTATATTTGAAACATATTGTCCAGACCTTTGTTCATCAAGTGCACATCCATTAAGTTCTATCTCAGATTTAATTATATTGGATTCTGATACACTTTTTTCGACCAAGCTTCTAAGAGAGTTGACTTTGTGAACCTTCTCGGAGTCTCGTTGACTACACTCACCAACAAGATCGACAAAATTACCGGCGTTTTTGGCACTCAGGCGGTCATCAATATTTTTTATATTTCTCATGTAAACCAAGCAGTTGTCATCCCGCTCTTCACGATTAAGGTCCAGCATCCCTTTTCGAAGAAGGTTTTCAAAGTCTGTAATGAAAAAGGAGATGTATTTGAAGTGTTTGCTAGATTGTTTTCTTCTTGTAGACCTACCAACACTAGAAGGGCGACCAACATATGTCAATAACAGCGATAGGAAGTGTCAATCATTTTCATGCGAAAAAAACGAAATAAATAAAAAGTAGCTAACGTTTAACGTTAAACTTACAATGGAAGTCAAAATAAACATTCAGCAGTTTGAACCGCATATCTGTGTGCCGTGTTCTACAAACATTTTTTAAACATAATGCAAGCTTTCTAGCTCTTAACATGTACTTAACATTTATTCTTCCTTAATATGTATGTAGTCTATGTATGTATGTTTCGTTTACCAGATTTGACACTCTGTATTGAAGTTACATTTTCTGAATTTGCTGAACCTCGCTGTAGAAGATCTATAAGTTGGCTATAAACTTCCTCCAGATCGCGTCCACCTACAAAAAAGGACGAGTTATTTACTTGACACTCGCGATATGACTTTCCAGGTCATTTCTTGTTAAACGGTTCTTAGTTTTTGTATGTCTTTTTCTGAGAATATAGAATTCAAGAAAATCTTGAAAGCATTCGTGTAGTCAGGTTGTGTGATTTCTTCTGACAATATTTTTCCAAGCTCTCTTTAAGAGCTTAATTACATGTTAAAACAAGATAAAAGAAAATACTTTGTAGTAAAATACTTGAAATTACTTCATGAACTTTAAAAGTGTATTAGTTGAAATAGTGTGAGAAGTTTAAGTAAAAAAAGGCGAGCTAGGACCGTTACCTTTAGACCCGGGTTGTTTTAGGCGATACACGTTAGGGGTTACATTCATATCTTTAAGATACCACGTGTCAAGTAACGCCTCTTCGCTGTCATCTTTAGAAAGAGCATTCTTTATCTGTTCCATGTCTGATGCTGAAATAGTCAAGGGCAACTGGGCTGGACCATATTTTTGTCCGACGAATGCCTAAAATATCAACAGACAAATAATGTACTACTTACTTAATGTAATATGTCATATGTATATAATAATCAAATTATAAATGAAACAGTTTAATTTATCCAGGAAAAATATAATGTTCTTTTCCTCTTGCGTTACTACTGAAAATAAAGACCGTGTTTGGTTTCTAAGTGCAGCTGGGCTCTGTAAGCTGCAGCCGGTAACTTTATCGTCTGCATGGATTCAACTGATATGGCTGAGTACCATAAACCGTTATAATTGAAGACTAATTTAGGAGTGAAAACAAATAAAGGGAAAAAAACTAGAAAGAACGAGTGGAGTGATGAAAGAACAAAACATCGAAATGAATAACTGAACAGTCTAACTTACGACAAAGTTTGGTCCCATGGAAACTTCTTGACAATGACGAAGCTCCTCGTACACAGCGGCCATCTTGTGAGGGTCAATGGAGGGTAGACTAGGATTTCCCCAGAACATGTCAACCAGCTAAAAGGTAAAAAGGTCTTCAGATAAAGTATAGATATTAGATATAAATCTTTCGAGTATACTTTACATGAAAAAGCTTTATGTTTATATGTTAAACGTTTATACGTCTACATATATATGTTTAATCTTATTGGAATCACTGAAAAGGTAAACATATTTGCTATTCTATGTTTGCACGAAAGCAAGCAGCGCAACAAAAGGGAAAAGGAAGAAATCACAAAAATAAAAAATCAGAAAATATTTTGTATGCATTTAACACGTTTAAGGAAGCACATGCGGACATGCCGATTTTTTAATTCTCTCGTGTCCACGCGTCCGTATTGAAGAGTTTCTAAGAGAAACTGGAGAGGATATCAGTAATAACATTGTTGTTGTTGTTTGTGTGTGTGTTGTTGTTTTTCTTGTTAGAAACAACAAATGATTAGGCCACTTACTTGAAAATCGATGCCATGGTTATCTCGACAGTATTGTCGCAACAGAGGATAAACATGCTCAAACAGGTAGTTTCTCTCAGCCTCAAAATCTGAAATACATAATGAGAAGCGTGTTCACTGAACGGATTTCAAGAATATTTTTTACTGCTCTTGCTTCGGCTTCTTGTTTGTACCAGTGTTAGATGGAGGGGTGACTTTTTAGACAGATTTTGAAAAGTTGGTCAAAGTTATATTAGTGTATTGAAGTTTTCGCTATGTATACATTTAAGTAAAAATATTGATAAAGATTATTTTTCTAAGGATATATATCGGCGCAAATTGATACTTCAGAAATATTCAGGGACAATTTGTTCACTAAAATAACTTTAACGTGAAACCATAGTTGTGTTCATACATTAGGTCCTGTCTGCTTTGATCAAGAAATTTCGAAGACGTCAAAATTTACTTAATTAATGATCGAATGGCCAAACAGACAATACAAATCTACCAACAAGCAAAGAAGACTGGTATAATAAAACGTCTTGAAAAGTTAAAAGGAAGACGGTACTATGCTTAAAATAATAATAATAGGTTTACTGAAATAAACTTTTACATGAAGACTGGTAGAATCTAGTTAAATTTGGATTAATAAATCACATTCATATTGAACTGGAAAAGGAGAACTGTAAAACAAAATGTTCACCTCTGCAATATAGAGTTTCAGCTTTCATTTGATCATCGTACTATACGTATTTGCGCGAATAATATAAACGTTTGTTTTTCTTGCTAAGTTCATTTAATTATGAATTTTATTTTAACTTACCAGGTCCTGAGGAGCAGACGAACATGCGAACTACTTTCGGCTCTTGGCATGGCAGTAATTCTGGACGAAGTCCTCCGCAAATAAGTTTGTCCACAGTTTTGAATTCTTCTGGATTCAGATGACTGTATCTAAAAGCCTTTTCCTTTTCCTTCCGGTGCAAGCCAGTCGTGTCACTATCAATGACATCATCAAGATGGCGTATACGAAATGGACACCCGGATTCTGCGAATAGTTTATATTACATTTGTACTACTAAAGATAAGCTATTTTCTTGTGTTTTCCCTATGAAAACTAAATAATGATTTTAAAAAAATGTTAACCGAAATGAAATTTACCAGTAAATTTAAACTGAAAATGGCGCAGTTATGAAACTAACAAATATATCGGCACTGAAGTAGCAGACGAGTAAATGAACTCTTCCTATTTATTTGTGTTTTATAATTATAGGGCAAATTTAAAGAAAAACTTCTTTATGACTGCTGTGAAATACAGAAGTACAAAAATGAATCGATCTGTCGTATTAATATGACTGTGATGCCAACAAGTCAACGCAACACAAGGAGCAATAAAATGTTTGATTGGAATATTAATTTGCCACCAAAATACCAATACAGTACAGTTGTGGTATTTTATACTTCTACGCCATGGTGTTAAATCTTTAAAACGATGTGTAAAATATAGATATATGGCTAAAACATGAATCCAAAAATGACCGTATTAGAATACTGTCCAAAAGAAAAGGCTATCAAACGATAATGCATACAAATATATACAGCATTTGTAAAATAAACCAGTAGAAAGGATTTTAAGTTTATAACTATCTAAGTAGTTTATTTTATATCATCTTATCTCTCTTACTTGTGCTACTCTGACCAGATTTCAACTACCTTCCGAAAGTTTGTACCGACATTCATTTAAAAACTAGCTTCTAATATAACGAAAATATTTGATTTTCAAGTAGGTTGTGAACGTTGTTGGGGTCTCTTTGAAGTACAGAACGTTCAAAGTTGGATCACATGTGTACTAAATGTGGTTGCTAGGGTTTCAATCGATGGTTTATTGGAATTCATTAGAGCAATTGTTACTGATAAAAACCTCTTTTACAAATTTCTGACATTTTATTAAAGACGCTATCAAATTGTTTGTTACGTTATGACAAAAGATATAACCGATAAACACGCGTCAATAATTCTTTAAAATGAATTTACGTAGACCAAGATAAAAAATGCAGACAAATTCAAATCTATAAAATATATACAAATATTTATATAATATGCACCAGTGAACTATTTTTTATACGAGTGCAGATAATTCTTTTGAGTACATTATAATTAAATGTTAATATAATGACTCAGACATATTTTAGTCTTGAATTTTTGATAGCCGGTTGTCAATAGCAGATAATAGCGTGAATTAAGCCGCGCTGAAAAACCACCAAAAAAATAAAAGGACAACAAATTTCATAGAAGAAAAAAATGTTGGGTTTAGGCAAATAGCATTTGAACGCCCACTCCCCTATTTTTTTTAATTTGGAAAACCCCTCTAATGAGGTGAAAGGCGTGCTTTTTGAGGCTTCTTGCTAACTAATGGATGACAACCTGTTACCTCTGATTGTGCATCAAAATGATCCAAAAAAAGTTTTGTTGTTTTAGGGTTTTGAGGTCACTGTGTCAGATACACAGTGTAAAGTTTTAAAAGACAATCCTAGTAGCGGTGGACCGGGGATCGAGCCTGCGAATCTTGGATTATTAGTGTTGCAGGTTATACCACTAAGCGTGTGTCAACAGGATCGCCGAGGTGTCAATTATCAAGTCTTTACATGTGAACATTAACCCGTTTTAATGAAATAATTTATTAGAAATTTGTACAGATGATTTTTATGATTTGAATATTTTGTGGTTTCTGTCGTCTGTACAAAATTGGGATCAATAGTAATTGATCAATAAGTAACGTAAATATTCACAGAATAGCGTCAATTGACATTTAGATATGAATAAGTTTAGTTAATCGGCTATGTAAAATTTCTAAAGGACGCACAATGATGGCCTACCGTTACCTCAAAATAAGGGGCTATGTAAACATACTATTAAAAATCAAACAAACACGAGCGTGTCAATAAACTAGAAATCACTAAATGGAATACTTAGGTTAAGCACTCCCATAACATTTTATACCTTGTCACCCATCCAATATGCCGACTGCATTTGCACAGGACTCTTTATAGAAGGTTGATTGTCAGATGGGACAGAGACACGACGCTCTTGAGCATTTAATAAATGCCATAGACAAACCTGTATCTAATTAACTACTATTTAGTGAAGTTCTAAATCCCAGTTTACGGTCCCATAAATCTTATTGCCGTAAGGTCTAATTTCTCGCATTAATCTAAGTTTGAATCTGTTTTCTAACACTTAAACTAAATATTTATGGCTTTATTTCACTCTACGTACATGAAAAAGTCTTGTATATATTTTACACAGATATTCTAGCCTCTAAATAATACAGTGAACGTAATGTTGACGATTTATATTTTTAAGAATGTATTCTTTATTAAGGCTCAAATTGTAAGCCTTTGACAACTTTGACGCCGAGATTACCAGTGATTTGACCTATGACCTTGAGCAGTTCTCATGAAACCAGGTTCCAATCAGACTTTTGAAAATTTTTGTTCACATGTTCTTTTTATTGACTTAAGATTTGTTGTGGAATAAGTTTTGACACTGGTCTATAATCATACACTAGTAATCATTTTACATTTATAAGCGCAGTAATAAAATTCTGTGTACACGTGTTATCTTTTATTTGAATCAGATATGTTATTCAGGTCTGGTATTTCAACGTGATAAAACAGAGTTTAGCAGATATTTCTCAAGATACGGCGTTAATATATTCAATCAAATCGATAGGTTTTGTTTATCTGATAACAGTCTTTTAAGGAAGATAAATGACAAAATAGGAAATTCTTTAATGCTGGAGTCAAAAATGGTATCAAAAGATTAGATCTAAGGGCACCGTGATCGTATTGAGAAACTCGTGAAAACTGTGTACATACAACATTAAATATTTAACGCGAAAATCCCTAAAAAACATGAAACGGATATTTTGGAACCGCTAGGGAAGTGATAGTAACAGCAGATAGTAACTGTAGCAGCCGATAATAATAATTATTATTATAACCTAATTAAAAGTACAAAAGAAAGAAAGAAAAAAAGAAAGAAAGAAAGAAAGAAAAAAAATGTGGAAGATCAACAGAATCGAAGAAGTAGTAAAGAGAGAATCAAGTACAGGGATAAAAGAAAATTCTGCCAGGAAAGTGTACAAAGGTGTCGATATCAATTATTTATCCATACTTATGTTGTACCTTGTAAAATGTTAAAATGCCACAACAATTCAGGCTTAACATACGATCTCGTGAAAAATCAATTAGTTCTGAGAAATAATTGATGAAAAAGAGTTGTTATGTTTGCATCAGATTTCACTTTCTTGACAGTAACGAGGTATTTTTATCGACGAGGCCTATAAGGTCAACTTAAACCTTACTCCACCGAATATCTAAAATGGATTCGTCTGTCTTGCAAGCTAGACATGACCATTTAATGTTTAAAGGGGTTTAAAATTTATTTACTTAGTAAAGAACCGTGCATACCGCATGGATGTAGCAGCAGACATGTGTGAGCTGTACTGATCAGAAAGTCTTGCCTGTTGTGGGGAAGAGAAAGTTTAGAATTCGTTACAACATTTATAATCTCATCTTCGACATTAATTTAGGAAAAGCCCTATACAGAGCAATAGCTATGTCGGTCTTCCTTAGTAACTCTAAAAAAGGGGAATTTAATTTGTTGTTCGTGCAAGGGTGGCACAAAGTGATACTTTGGTAATATTTTTTTTTTTTCATTTTTTTTTTTTGAAAATAAAAAAGGCATGTAAGAAGTGTTATAGAACCCAAACCATTACAAATTGCAAATACGCAGAAATTGCTTCAACCATAAACTTCAAGTCCTAACATCTGTATTAAATTAAATTTTTGAACTTAATGTAATTCATCCTTTAATCAGTCTTATATACTAGTTCGTGTAATTTGAAACAAAATGCAAATAACGAGTATGATAACATTGAAAAATGAACCGTTAAAAATGAACCGTTGTCCCTTTCTATTGTTCAGTCGTTATAAATTGCCATCGGAAATTAATTTCCTCTGTAATTCGGTATACTGAAACTATTCAAATATAAGAAAGGACTGTATCGAATTTCACTCACGCTTTATACTGCCTTTATCTTTTAAATAATCACGTTTACCAACTGTTCTACATAATGCCAAGAATTCCGTATTCTCTGCCTCAGTGATCCGTACTTCGTGACGGATAAAGCCAGTGAAGCATGGGTTGTGGGTTCAAGCCCTTTTTAAATAGTATTTCAGCTGGTCTTTTCAATTGAAAGTCATAATATACCGTTGTTTTCCCCTGTTACTAGAGACGGGTAATTGTTATCTAAAACTAGGCACTGTCTGAAATACTCAAACACTCCATGGATGTGCTGAGGGGCGGGGAGCATTGAACATGTGGCCAGTCGGTACCAACGATAAACCGAAAATGTAAGGGCAAGTTTTGTTTTGAATGCAAACTTTAAAAAAATACTTTCAGAAAAAAATATATAATCCGTACAAACCTTGATCTACTAGCAAACTCGCCCGCCGCTGCATTTTTTCCACTGTAATATCTATACTTCCATATTAAGTGTCCACACACTCTATCCGTCTATACTGAATAAAGTCTCACATAACAGGCTTTTCGTCCTCTCGTTGTTAAGGAACACGGGCCGAGATTTAAATTGGCTTATAAAATCGCGACCCAATTGAGCGAAGTTAGAATTATTTTCGTCAAAATCGATCTCAAAGGAATTAACTCCACTAAATCTTATTACCCGTTCTTTTTAAGTATTTTAAAGCTTGTCAAAATGAGAAACAATCCGAAATAATCTACTTACGCCGGTATATTGACGAAGTAAAGGAACCGGCCCAGACACGCTACTATCAGACAATATATAGGTAACGAGGGACATTTAATTATCATTTAAGTCTATTTGAAGATATTTTCAATGAAATTCGATCTTTAAATTTTAAGGTTTCGCTTTAGATACATATAATTGATGTGTGGATTACAAAAACATCGATTTAAAAATGTCAATATTTATTTTTTATTTGAGAACTCTATTATATTTTCAGCCTAGGAATTTATATATATGACGATCGTTGTTAATATAAAAATGGGGGGACTTTAATTGTATTTCTCTTACCGGGTATCTGTAACTTTCGGATTAATTTCTCTTAAAACAGACCTGTCGTACAGAAGTTGCATTTATGTTATATGTTCTAACAGACCTGTCTTACAGAAGTTGCATTTATATCATCTGTACTATCAGACCTATGTCATACAGAAGTTGCATTTATGTCATCTGTACTTACAGACCTGTCATACAGAAGTTGCATTTATGTCACCTGTACTATCAGACCTATGTCATACAGAAGTTGCATTTATGTCACCTGAACTTAAAAGACCTGTCATACAGAAGTTGCATTTATATCATCTGTGCTAACAGACCTGTCATAAAGAAGTGGCATTTATGTCACCTGTACTATCAGACCTATGTCATACAGAAGTTGCATTTATGTCACATGTACTTAAAGACCTGTCATACAGAAGTTGCATTGATATCATCTGTGCTAACAGACCTGCCATACAGAAGTGGCATTTATGTCACCTGTACTATCAGACCTATGTCATACAGAAGTTGCATTTATGTCACCTGTACTTAAAGACCTGTCATACAGAAGTTGCATTTATGTCACCTGTGCTTAAAGACCTGTCATACAGAAGTTGCATTTATGTCACCTGTGCTTAAAGACCTGTCATACAGAAGTTGCATTTATGTCACCTGTACTTAAAGACCTGTCATACAGAAGTTGCATTTATGTCACCTGTACTTAAAGACCTGTCATACAGAAGTTGCATTTATGTCACCTGTACTTAAAGACCTGTCATACAGAAGTTGCATTTATGTCACCTGTACTTAAAGACCTGTCATACAGAAGTTGCATTTATATCATCTGTGCTAACAGACCTCTCATACAGAAGTGGCATTTATGTCACCTGTACTATCAGACCTATGTCATACAGAAGTTGCATTTATGTCACCTGTACTTAAAGACCTGTCATACAGAAGTTGCATTTATATCATCTGTGCTAACAGACCTGCAATACAGAAGGGGCATTTATGTCACCTGTGCTTATAGACCTGTCATACAGAAGTTGCATTAATATCATCTGTGCTAACAAACCTGTCATACAGAAGTTACATTTATCTCATCTGTACTAACAGACCTGTCATACAGAAATAGCATTTATATCATCTGTGCTTACAGACCTGTCATACAGAAATAGCATTTATATCATCTGTACTTATAGACCTGTCATACAGAAGGTGCATTTATATCATCTGTGCTTACAGACCTGTCATACAGAAATAGCATTTATATCATCCGTACTTACAGACCTGTCATAAAGAAGTTGCATTTATATCATCTGTGTTTAAAAATCTGTCATACAGAAGGTGCATTTATATCATCTGTACTTACAGACCTGTCATACAGAAGTTGCAATTATATCATCTTTACTTACAGACCTGTCATAGAGAAGTTGCATTTATATCATCTGTACTTACAGACCTGTCATGCAGAGGTAGCATTTATATCATCTGTGCTTACAGACCTGTCATACAGAATTACATTTATATCATCTGTACCTACAGTCCTAACATACAGAAGTTGCTTTCTCACTATTACAAGTTGAGTATGACAAATAATATCCATAATTTCTCAAGAATTTAACTTCAAGTGTACACTGTGCAAATCAATAAGCACTGTTTTATTATAACCTTTGGAAACTGCACTTAAGCATCGTATAATGTGCAAACAAACCCCTCAGTTCAGATCAATCAATATTTCTTATATGTTTAACTTACTTTCCGCCTCTTACAGAAGTTAGCATTACTCCTAGTATAAATATTACATAAAACATTTTGTGATAAATATTCTTTTATTGCATTTGTACAATACTGAAAAGTAGAATCTCCCTATGATTGATTTGAGGAAAAAAACAAATCAACCCTTTAACACTTATACCCCTGTGTACCTTCATTTAGATCTCATGAAAGTTTATGAAGTTTTAAAAAAAATGTATCTCTATACAATGATAACAGTGTTATCTGGTGAGTTCAAAGTCTTTTATCTGTCCTTGACTGTCAAATCAAATTAGGAACCATGAACAGAACGTATCAATTATCATCATTCAAATTCATCAAAGTTATGGACATAAAATGTGTAGAACTGTCTGTTTAGGCTCGAGTTTTGATAACTTATGCAACCATTTCAAATACAGTGCAAGTTCTGCTTATAAAACCAGTTAAAAATTGGTCATCTTAACAATGGATCTTACTTGTTCTACCTAAAATCTATACTTCTGTTCTATTAAATTTTTGATTTCTGTAATATTGAAGTATTTTAATCATTATTAATAGTGGACCTTAACTCTACAAGAATATTCATTGTTAGCATGACAAATCAACACAGAGAGAAAAATGGAAAAATTGTACAGTCTGTAAGTGGAATATTTCTGCTTGTGAAAAATATAATTCTGAAATTTCATTCTTATTGATATTTGAAGTAGTAGAAATCTTTCAACCATTCTGTCTGGATCCATGAGAAGAATGGTTGGTTTGGTTTTATTGGGGTTTAATGACAGTTTTAACAGCTAAGTTCATATCACGGCAGTCAGTCCACCTAACCAGTGTTCCTGGGTATCCAACCAGTTTACTAACCAATTTATCTGCAAGTGACTGACTGCTTCCTCACTTGCTTCAGTGAGGGACAAATGACCTATAGACGCATTGTCTGAGATTAATCAATATGGATCGAACCAGGATCATCAAGACTGACAATCCAATGCTCTACTGATTGAGCTAGCTGGGCTGGCTTTGGATCCATGAGAAACTTTGTGATATATTTTTTAAATTTTTCCTTCTCTACAATATATTCATTTTACAAGTAGCTTGGAGCAAACTTATTAACTATTTATCTAAAATACTTCTCTGTTTACTGATTTTAAGTACCTGTTTGAAGGCCCTCTTCAGGAGTGTACAAACATTTCTTCCGAAACATCAAAATATATACCCCCTTAAATTGAACACAGTAGTTCACCAAACGCTATGTTTACCAATGTACTTATACTATGAACACTGAAAGTGTTTGACAAATGTTAAACCTGTAGCAAATATTGATAAACTTAAATATAAACTTGATAACGTATCCAATACATTTCTTGTTAGATTGGCCTTATGTAGATTAAGACATGCAGATACAAATATAAAAATTTAGGCTAACTACTTTGAAGAAATGCTTTGAATAAACATTGAACACTTAAAATTGTAACTGGATATCGAACAAGGCTCTTGAAAAGAAAGAACTGTGTGTTTAATGAAGTTATTTTAATTTTCAAAGCTTCCTTAAAATTTCCCCCCAAAAAGGAAATCTGAACACTATTTGATATGGAAACATTTCCAAATTCCAAACATTTCTTAGATTTTTTGTTTCTGCCTATAAATTAGTGTGCAGTGAAACCTAAATAAAGCAAACACTATTTGGAAAAAAGCTTACGTTTTTTTTGTAGCTGAAAGGTTGTTACTATATGGTTAGGGGGGTATTTATGTAGGAAAGTTCCTTATGGTCTTTGTATGGAGGTGTTTGTTCACTAAAGGTGTGCAGTGAAAAATTTGTATGACAATCCTGTCCAAAATTATAAATTCACTGCACATGTAAATTGCAAGGTAGATACATTATCATTTCTAACTTTCAGAAAAGGAACATGCATATAAACAGATGTAAAAAGAATGAAAGATTTATTTTTCATCAGATTAAATACACTGCTTTCAAATAGCAACTGCCTTTATTTTTGATCTGATCACTTTGATCATTAGGGGCAAATCTTTTATTTTGGGGAACAGATTCTACAGTGGTGATTGTATTATACAATGCACTATTTCCACTCTTATTTTTATTTGAATATTTAGACATCTGCTGGTATTTATAACATAAAGTCTGGATGTTTCTGTTGTTAATGAAAGCATGAATGCATCAGTTAAGCTATTATTATAGTTTACTGACCGCACTGTGCAGAACACTTCAAATGAACTCAAGTGACAGGATATGTAAAGCCTGTCTACTGTGTAAAGTTCATAGATCTCAATGAACATGGCTGCCATTTACCTCTCTCCCACACAGTGGAGTTCCTCAGTGGCACATGTATGCATAGAAGTGGGAACGGTTTCTTCTAATGGCCTCACTAGTATACCACCATTTTCTTGTATTGTAAAACAAAAATTCATTCTACAAGTAGACTAAATTTATCTATTTATTAATTTATTTGCAAGATGTTGACAAACAAAATTTAAACCAAAAGTCATGTCAGACTTGTTTTTAAAATGAAAGTGACACAATTCTTTCAAAAGATGATGGTAATTTCTTTTTAAAAAGGTGTCACAATTTTCTAACAAGAGGGCCATGATAGCCCTTTATCGCTGAGCATACTTAAAACTCCAGCTGACCCTTTTGGTCAGGTGAGCTAAAAATATGTTATGGATCTACACTATAATTATGCAGATCACGCGAGAAGCTTCACTGGAAACTCTTAAACATTCTTGGACAACTTTTAGCATTGGGCTGAAATACTGACCAAAAGATCAATTGAAAGACCACCTTCAAACTTTGTTTGTGGAGGATACAAATTACCCTAGAAGCCATGTTTTTTTATCAAGTTTCAATTAAAACTGGTAAAAAATGTGACCTCTGGAGTGTTAACCTCTAGAGTGTTACAAGGATTTCCTATGATTTTACCTAGTGACCTAGTTTGTGACCCAACTTGACCTAGATTTTGTACTCATCCAAGGTTTTATTAAGATGAATATTCAGGCCAAGTTTCTTGGAGATCTGATAAAAATATGCTTCATGAAACAAAAAATAGTGTTTTTCATTATTTGACCCAGTGACCTAGTTTTTGAACCCCATGTGACCAAGCTTCGAACTTGTCTGAGATTTTATTCAGGCTAACATTCTGATCAAGTTTCATCAAGATCTGAATGAAACTGTAGCCTTTACAGTGTTTACAAGCAAAATGTGAACGAATGACAGACAAAATAGCATACCAAAAGCTCACCTTGGCACTTGTCCTAGCCCTGATCCTGGTGGCTATGTTTTTGTCAATTAATTTCATAATTAATATAGAGGGTCACCCATGGAACATTTGTGCAAAACTATTTCAAAAATGGACCTGCAGTTCCTATGATTTTAAAATTTTCTTTTATTGATATATATGGAAAATATGCCCCCCCCCCACCCCACTGACTGCTATGTTTTTTCATAGATTACAAAGAATTTCACAATTCATACAGATCATCAAGGAACAATTGTGCCAAATTATTTTCGAACTGAACTTTTGCAGTAATCAAGATTTTTAAAGTTTCCCATATTAACATATTAGGCAAAATAAGCCCCAACCCCTGGCAGCCGTGTTTTTTTTTTTTTAACAGATCAAAATTAGTTTCAGTAGCTAGTAGGGGTGGGGGCTGGAGCATTTGGCTAGGTAGTATCATGTGTCAGACGAAAGAAAAACAAGGTTTTCCTATGATCTGATCGTGTTACCTAGTTTTTGACCCCACAAGACCCAGTTTCAAACTCGTCCATGAATTCATTAAGGCAAACATTCTGACCGAGTTTCATTAAAATTGGGTCAAAAATGTGACCTCTGTAGAGCAAACAAGGTTTTTCTATGATCTGACCCAGTGACCTAGTCTGTGATCCCACATGACCTAAATTTTGTATTTCTCCTAGATTTAACTGAGATGAATATTTATACCAAGTTTCTTGGAAATCTGATCAAGATACGATTTCTAGTGAAAATTTTTTTCATTATTACACCCAGTGACCTAGTTTTTGAACCCATGTGACCCAATTTGATCAGGTTTTATATGTTTTTAAAATTAACAATCTGACTAAGTTTCATCAAGATCAGTTTGAAAATGTGGCCTCTAGAACATAAACAAGCAAAATGTTGACAGACACATGACAAAAGTTGACTAGTGCTCACCCCGAGGCTTTGGCTAAGGTGAGCTAAAAAGTAGGAAAACTGAGAGACCAAAAAATTGAACAATTAGGACTACCTGAAACCCTGGAGATTATGAGAAGTTGGTACATGAATAATCAGAAGACAAAATCTGATACAATCTAAGACTGTCCAGTATTAGATGCATTATTTATCACACAAAAAATTATGGGATCTTGAATGCCAGGACATTAATCTGTGAATATGGAATGATCTGGTGACTATCAATTGTGATAATCTGTTTTATTTCAAAAAGTGGTGTGACTGTTCACTCCAAGTCTGAAATTAAATGCAAGGCTTAGGTGATTAACATTTATTTCTATTTAAACATCTCAACATCTGTGTTGTATTTCTTCCATGAATAATTTACTGCATTATTTACACATGCAGTATTTTTGAGTAAGCAAAAGAAATATCTAGTGACCATCACAGTTCTTGTCTAGTACTTCGAGAAAAATATGTAACATGAATTTTCTTGAACCAGAGTTCCAGATAACGTGCTTATCAGCGTATTTTACATTTCAAAATTATCTAGAAATGCATAGTGCTACCAATTTGATGCCTATGTTAACGCACCCTCCTTTTTAATTACGCAAGGAATAAGAATTCTATGCATTTTTATATTTTCAGTTGATACATGAAACAGCTGATCATAATTTCTGTTTATGAGCTGACTGGGTATATATATTATTTTCAGACCAATAGTCTGCTAAAATTGCTCATCTATTTTTAGAAACTGTAAACCTGTCTACAGTGACAGCTGTGTCATGTAGGCACTTGATCGATTCTGCTTCATAATATCAAGCGTTTTGGACTTTTGTAAAAAACATAGACAGTCATGACTTATTCAAAGCCTAAACAACGAAAAACTGACAATTTCTTTCAAACAAATACCGCATTGCCATTAAAAGTATTGGTAAGCCCCATCATCGATGACATTATCAACTCTATATTTAAATAAAAAAGAGCTCATGTCAATGTTTATATATGTAATTGTGTCCATAATGGCATATCAATAATTAGTTATTAAGTTTTTTAATTTATCCTTTCACGTAGGTTAAATATCTCCATTTACCCCCACACTTGTAAAAGTTCAAAAAAAATATCTGGAACTCTGTTGAACAGCTAGGTAATCTAGGTGTCCAACAAACCACTAAAGTCCATGTGCATGCATTGTCAATCCAGTTCATGTGCATGCATTACCACTCCAGTTCTTGTGGTGTCCAACAAACCACTAAAGTCCATGTGCATGCATTGTTAATCCAGTTCATGTGCATGCATTGCCACTCCAGTTCATGTGAATGCACTGCCACTCCTGTCCCTGCACATGCATTGCCACGATACCATGTGATCCAGATCTGCTGCAAATACCATGTGACTATGCTCAGACATTACCAGGTGACCAAAACATCACAATATCATATAATCTGAGTCTGCAATTCATTTGCCCAATGGTCATCTTGGCCATCATCAGCTTCTGTTGCCTGGAAAATAAGAGTAATCTAGTCAATACTTCTGTAAATGTAAGGAATACTTTCTTTGTGAGTAAAGTATTTTCATTTGGTAATTCAATTTCAAAGACTTTAGTCTGATATGGTGCAATCACATTACTTAATACTACCACCATGAAAAGCAGAAATCATTATCATATATATGTTCATTTTAGTTCCACAACCAACTTGTGGAATGCTGATCCTGCACTTGACCTTGACCCTTTGAATATTTGTTTTCTTTGATACACTTATCTGTCTTACTAAAAAAAAAATCAGAAAATTTACTTAAACCCTTTTTTATTGGGTAAGGTATATAAATTTTTTAAATCTTTTACAAAGTAAAAAACTGTCAAACTAACTTCTGTCAAAGTTTGATAACATCCTTGTTTATGCCTGATTATATCACCCCAGAGTAACAGCTGTGAACATCGTGGGCAAGTTCCCTCTACTGGCAATATATGAGTAATCTCCTCCTGCTTTTTTGTCAGGAAGGATTTGGCAAGGCATGTTATATGGGATATCATAGAACATCTTGGATGATAACAACTGACTGTGTTTGCATCATTCTGTAAACAGTTGTTTTAGTTAAACTATCAATGCCTTCAATAAAGTCATTGCTAATTCAGATTAACATGTTTAGACATATTATCCACAGAATAATGTTTAGTGCAAAAATAACTTAAACTGAGTCTACATTTTCATCAAATGATCCTTGTCACTCGTCCAGGAAATTTTTCAAGCTATGAAGTTGTCCAACTATATAATGTAGAAAATCTCTTTATTGTACAAAAATGTCGCTTAAAACATAAAATACAGCATTAAGAACAAGTAAATTTGTGAGCTAATGCTCACTAGTGATATCCCCACTAATTGGTCAATCTGAAAATAAATTGGTCAATCTGAAAATAAATTGGTCAATCTGAAAATAAGCAATAAATTTTAATAATTTTGAGATATTCAGTAAACAGGAAGTAGATAAGCAAGGAGCATAAAAATGGCTTTACACCATTTGTAACTATAGGATAAGGCAATATGCAAAATGTGTAAAATGTCAACTATGTGTAAAAATCTAAGTATTCGGTAAACAGGAAGTAGATGAGCAAGGAGAATAAAATCGCTCTACACCATATGGGACTATACGATAAAGCAATATGCAAAATATCAGGCTGCTGCATGTTATAGTTGCTTATAAAACTGTGACGGAAATTGTGCATGTATGTCAACTATGTGTAAAAATCTAAGTATTCGGTAAACCGGGAAGTAGATGAGCAAGGAGCATATAATCGCTTTATACCATATGGGACTATAGGATAAAGCAATATGCAAAATATCAGGCGGCTGCATGCTATAGTTGCTGAGAAAACTGTGACGGAAATTGTGAATGTATGTCAACTATGTGTAAAAATCTAAGTATTCGGTAAACAGGAAGTAGATGAGCAAGGAGCATAAAATCGCTTTACACCATATGGGACTATAGGATAAAGCAATATGCAAAATATCAGGCAACTGCATGCTATAGTTGCTGAGAAAACTGTGATGGAAATTGTGAATGTATGTCAACTATGTGTAAAAATCTAAGTATTCGGTAAACAGGAAGTAGATGAGCAAGGAGCATAAAATCGCTTTACACCATATGGGACTATAGGATAAAGCAATATGCAAAATATCAGGCGGCTGCATGCTATAGTTGCTGAGAAAACTGTGACGGAAATTGTGAATGTATGCCAACTATGTGTAAAATGTCAACTACATGTATGTGTAAAAATCTAAGTATTCGGTAAACAGGAAGTAGATGAGCAAGGAGCATAAAATCGCTTTACACCATATGGGACTATACGATAAAGCAATATGCAAAATATCAGGCGGCTGCATGCTATAGTTGCTTAGAAAACTGTGACGGAAAATAAAGATGTCGTTTGGTTGATGTAATGCACCTATATAGTGACAAAATCTAAAAATATTCGGTAAACAGGAAGTAGATGAGCAACGAGCATAAAATCGCTTTACACCATATGGGACTATAGGGTATAGCAATATGTGAAATATCAGGCTTCTGCATGTTATAGTTGCTGAGAAAACTGCAACGGAAATTTGTTACGGACGAATGGACGGACGGATGGACACACACACGGACAAGGGTAAAACAGTATACCCCCCCTTCTTCGAAGCGGAGGTATAATAATCATATAACTTAAGATTGACATACACAGTGTGGTTCAATATGTTTAACAGAATTCTTCATCACTCTTTCATTCTTGTCTATTGAGATACAAAAGCAATAATATGTAGAATTATATCAGTAGTAGATTAAAAAATTGTGTTAGTCTTATATAAAGAACTGTCTTGTAATTTGAATTACCTTCATCAGTTTTATACATACAGCACATCTTGAATGTTTACTGACAGGGGTAGATATCCCATCAAGGTCAACAGCTTCATCAGAGCTTGAATTACCTCCCTTTTTCTTCGCTGATTTATCTAGAACAAGGGTGACACTGTCACAAAATAAGCCCATCACAAAAGCTTTAGGTGGAGATGTGGGCATTATGGATAAAAAGTGTTAGCTGGCAAGCAAGTTTCTATTCTTGGCACTGTGTTGTTAAAAGAACCTTAAAACAAATCAGTAGGGAAGATATGCACAGGACCCTAATTGATATAAATTAAGATTCAGTATCAAGATGTAACAAGCCCATATTTTCATATTTTTATCTGAAATTTTACCTCTACATGCGACCTTGACCTTGGTCACAGGGACCTGAATTTTATGCGTGACACTCAGCCTCACAATGATGAACATTTGTGAAAAGTTATATTAAAATCCCTTAATACATGTAGAAGTTTTGCTCTGGACAAGCGGTTTTCAAAGAGATCTAAGTGTGACCTTGACCTTTGACCTAGAAACCTGGTTCATGAGCAGGGCACTATGTCTGATGGAGGTGAACAATTCTATAAAGTAACATTAAAATTAATCCATGCATGTTGGAGATACATGTATGCTCTGGACAATATCTGGATATTTAATCATCTCTAGTGACCTTGACCTTGCAAATATTAACCTAAATTAACCTCTTTTATTGCCTTTCCTTATACCTAAGTACTTTTTACAGTAATAAACTGTTTGAATCCCACCAGGTGTCAGATTCTCACAAGAAGTTTCATATTACATACTTTTGGCACAAGCAATGGTTTGAACCCACAGATCAGACAATGGCTGAAATTAAAATTGCACAAACCTGTTTCTCTCTCGATGTAAAATAAGTAAGCTGAATATATGAAATAATATAAGCATGTGCAACAACAGAATTCCAATGGAAAAAACTAATATACATAACAAGACAACATACCATTCTTAACCTTCTTGCTTTTGACTGGACCATAAGCTAAGGCCATGTGTAGTGGTGGTGTTAACTTGGGGTCAAAGTCCCTTGTAAATTCCTGTTTAAGCCATCTTATAGTCAGTGCAAGTCTATTCCATGGGGCAGTCCTCAACATTTCAGATACAATCCTTAAAATGAACATATAATACCTTTATTTTCACGAAACTGATTGCCTTCCATTCATATTAAATCATTAGAGATACATTCTTTAATGTTTCTCTATGTGATATAACAGAAAATACAGCTAAAATGTTATTGCAATTTTATTTACTAACTTGATACCAGAGCTTATAGCCCATACGAGAGCAACAGACATAACAAGAAGCAAAAAGTAACAAGAGTTATCACTAAATGTGATGAATACCCCCAGATACTGCCTTGACACAGTATTTTTTATATCTATACTGTCAACTTATCCTTTTTGTGTAAAAAAAAATATCAGAGGGCCATAACTCAGTGAAAATTCATTGGACTGGAACAAAACAATGATATACCCAACAAAGCTTGGCACTTATGATTCCTACAAAGTATTAATGAAATCTGGCATATAACTGCTGAGGAATAATCTGGACAAATTTATACGGTAAAAAATCAAAGGCCCATAACTCATTGAAAAATCATGGCAGTGGAATGCCGCAACATGCACAACTAGGATTAGTACATATGATTCTTGCAAAGTATTATTAAAGCCTGAATAATAGTTAATGAGAAACAGTCTGATGTGGAAACAAATTAACAAGTGGAACATGATCATATGCATAACTTGGCTTGGTACTTAATAATTCTTGCAAAGTATTATAAAAAGATAAAAAAACTATGGATGGCCTGACCAACTGACCAACCGACCTAATGACAAATGAACATGAGTACAATATAGCCCCTTGATATTCAAACTGGCGATAAAATTAGATTTTCTATGAACAGCACTTTTATATTCATGTAACTGTGTAGGCTTGATATTTGAATGAAGAATTATTTATCAAAACCTATTTCTAAAAGAGAAAAGTTTACAAAAATTGAGATTATTGTGTACTTGTCAGGATAATGGTTATTTTGTATTTCTATCTAGAATAAATTACTGAAATGTATATATAAGAATCCCTCTGCAACAAGAAACCACTGCATCTTAACACTGTTTCATTTTTTGTAATAATGTAAGGACCCCTTTTAAAATAAGTCTTACGAATTTATGGGCAATCTTTGCATAGCAATTACATCAACTTGTTTTTGTTAATTTTAATTGTAGCAAATCTAAGGACTGGATTGATCAGTTGTGTGATAGACACAATGCTGTGATATTTTATAATTGCCAGTATTACTGATGTCATGGTTTTATAAATTTTATATGTTAGAATGATACTGTAATATCTATAACATAAACTTTCCATATTGTTTCACCTGAATCTATATTCAAACTGGTTTTCTTTTTTGGATTTCCTAGGCAGATGTTTTAGTCTACGGGATTTTTCTGGATGTTGCCATGCCCATTCAAACTGAAAAAAAATCAAGCCAAAAACATTGCATATATAATTGTTTCTGTACAGTTATGCATGGTTTACAAGAGAAAATGAGAAACTATGAACACTAAAAAAACTTTACAGTATCTATGATGAATGAAATAATTCAAGAACTGAACACAATAGCAGAAGACAGTGTCTTTAGTTGCTTCGGGGGAAATCAAGCGCTACGTTTGAATGAACGTCATGCCCCAACTGGGTCTCAAAAAGATTAAAGTTTTATGATAAACACACAGACAAACCAAAAACAATATGCTCCCTCCAAAGGCAAAAAAAGGCAACACAATACAGGTACATAATAAGACAAAATATCATAGTACATAATGCTTAAAAGAAAGCAAGATGTTAATTCAATCCAAGTTCCTACACGCATTAACAAGAAGGCCATAATGGCCCTCCATTGCTCACCTGAATATAACTGCTCAAAATGACAAGAACAATGTATGGCTTTATCAGTAAATAAGAGGGCCATGATGGCCCTGTATAGCTCACCTGAGTATGACTGCTTTTTACAAAAGTGGCTATGGGCCTGGTTAACTGACCCCAGATGACCCATTTTCGAACTTGACCTAGAAATTATTGAAACAATCTTTCTGACAAATTTCCAGGTTGTTTGGACTGAAAATGTTACCAGTAACAAGTGTTAACAAGGTTTTTCCATATTTGGGCTCTATGACCTAGTTTTTGAACCTAGATGTCCCACATTTGGACTTGAGCTAGAAATTATCGAAACAATCTTTCTGACAAATTTCAAGGATATTTGGACTAAAAAAGTAGCCTCTAGAGTGTTAAAAAGGTTTTTCGATATATGGGCTCTGTGACCTAGTTTTTGAACCCAGATGACACATATTCGAACTTGACTTAAAAATCATCAAAGCAACCTTTCTGACAAATTTCCAAGATAACTGGACTAAAAATGTAACCTCTGGAGCGTTTATAAGATTTTTCTATTTTTGGGCTCTGTTACCTAGTGTATGAACCCAGATGACCCATATTCGAACTTGAGCTAGAAATCATCAAAGCAACCTTCCTGACAAATTGCCAGATTATTTGGACTGAAATTGTAGCCTCTAGAGTGTTAACAAGGTTTTTCAATATTTGCGCTCTGTGACCTAGTTTTTGACCCTAGATGACCCATATTCGAATCTGAGCTAGAAATCATTGATACAACCTTTCTGACAAATTTCCAGAATATTTGGACTGAAATTGTAGCCTCTAGAGTGTTAACAAGGTTTTTCTATATTTGGGCTCTGTGACCTAGTTTTTCAACCCAGATAACCCATGTTTGAACTCGTCCAAGAAATCATTGGGACAAACATCCTGACAAAGTTTCAAGACAATTGAGGCAAAAATGTGACCGCTAGAGCGTTAACGAACTAAGTGTGGATGGACGACGGACATTGAGCAATCCTAATAGCTCATCCTGAGCCTACGGCTCAGGTGAGCTAAAAAAAGAGAAGAAAGAAATAATGCCAAATATCAAAGCTTAAGGCTATTTGGATAAAAAAAAAGATTTTTAAAGTTTTCCATATGTCTTTGTTATTTCCTTTATACTTTAATGTTATTACCCAAGGGACCAAGCTTGAAACATCTTAGTAGAGGTTCACTGGGCAAGGCTCCTTGTCAAATTTCTGAACTCTCGGCCTTGTTCTTTCATACAAGAAGAGTTTTAAAGATTTTCCTATATATTTTTACTGGTATGTAAAATGTGAACACCAGGTTGAGACAATATTGAGTCCATGAATTTAGTTTCAACAATCTTGGTAGAGGTCCACAAGACAATGCTTCATGTGAAATTTGAAAACCCTTAGCCTTCTGCTTTCAAACACTGAAATTTTTAAAGGATTTTCTCTAAAACATTTGGCCCCTTGTGTGGGGCCAGTAGTGACCCCAGGGGCATTATCTGAACAAGAAACTGTCATCAAGAGGGCTTAAAATAAGTTGCAAGAAATTGTTTCCCAATCAATGTAAAATAAATAGGTCTAAAGTGAAACTATTATCTGAACAATATTGGTAAAGGTTCACTAGACAATGCTACACTACAGATTTCAGAGCCCCAGGCCTGGTGGTTTTGACAATAAGATTTTTTAAGTTTTTCATTCTTGCTGCCATAGCTACCCGAGCTCTTAACAGAGCTGTGCAATGAACAATTCTTTGACCAACATTTACAGAGCACATCCCTACAAAGTTACATCAATTTTGACCAAGTGGTTTAAGAGATGTTGTTAAAAACAAAAGTGGACACATAAAACACATGACAGACACAGAGTGACCACAAATGCTTAACATGCATGCTTTATATTCAGGTAAGCAAAAAACAGAAGAAAGTTTTAGGTTAAAAAAAATATTTTGCCATGTGTTCAGAAAATAAACTGTTGAAATGGTGAATGAGTTGGTTGCTGCAACTTATGCAAAACTTCTTACATTCATTTCTCTATTAGACTTGTAGTTTCATATGTAAACATTTAAGCAAGTTCAAAATGAGAGGTTCAATATAGGTAATCTAAAGTATAAGACTAAGAGATGTTGCTACACTGAAACTACTTCTCACAAATACATACCCTTAATCCAGATATTTCATTAGGGAATCCATGAATGATTAGCACCATTTCCCTGCAATAAAATCAAGTTGAACTATATGGTGCTCCAGGAAATATAGAATACAAATTTTTATAAACAAAATGCATTGTATGAATTTTAATATCTCTTCTCTTCATTTGCATCTTTCTTCCTTTCATATACCAGCACTCAACTTTTTAAAATTTTTGTTTCAAGCCAAATCAAAATAATGTCTGAATCAGGCTGTGAAGTTTCAGAACAAATGTCTTGATGTGATGACATTAGAATAACTTTATCAGCAAAGATAGTTTCATCTATGTATCTAGAACCTGAGACACAACTACTTCAAATCCTTACGAAGCAAAAAAGTAGATAGACTACAACAAAGATCAAAATTACAACAGATTCAACAAAGGCGATGTAATTTGTAATCTCAAACCAAAATCTGGTATTAAGCAAGATTTGAAAAAGGAGGACCAGATGGTCCTGGGTTGCTTGCCTGAAAAGAAACTTCCAAAGAACTGGTTATGGGGTGGGGGGTGGAGGGACCTAAGGAAAGTGTGCACATTTGATATCAAAAATATTTTTAAACAAAGAAAAAAGATCAATAGTTTTGGTAAACTAAAGCCAAACTGGAAGTCTGTATGCAAACTTCTACAAATAGTTAAAATCTCAAAGACATATCTTCAAAAACAAGGATGTAGGTCAATAGGTCAAGGTCAGTGAAGGTCAAAGTTGAAGTCTGCATGCAAATTTATACAAATAGTTAAAATTTCATTGATGTAGCTTCAAAAACAAGAAAGTATATCAGTAGGTCACATGAAGGTCAAAGACAAAGGTGGATGAAGGTTAAGTTCCTACCCCATCCAATAGCGGACAGGTGAGAGCTGGGTACCCTGATAAGGGCCAAGGTCTTCCAAAGCCCATATGATTAAGTTGGCAATGCTGAACTATAAATATCTAAACTCTAGCCCTTTAACTTTCTTTAAAACTTTTTCCTATATACCTCAGTCAATGTACAATGTAAAACCAAGTGACCACTGGGGCAGGGCCAAATTTGACCCAGCAACCAAGATTTGTATAAATACAAATTATAACTAGACAGTGGTACAAACAAAATATCTAAATTCTAGGTCTAATGGTTTCTGACAAGAAGATTTTTAAAGTTTTTTTCTATTGAAGTCTATGTAAAATTAATGACCCCTGGCTCGGGTCAATTCTGACCTGAGAGCCATGATTTATATCACTTTGGTAGAGGTCCACAAGATGCTATCAACCAAATATGTAAGCTCTAGGCCTTGTGGTTTCAGACAAGAACATTTTTTCAGTTGTTCCTTTCAGTTGCCATGGCAACCAGAGTTCTGCGTGGAATTCCATTTTTACATAACTTTGAAGGAGGACCATACAAGGCTTTAACTGCAATTAACCCAGTGGTATAGGAGATGTTGTTAAAACTCAATTGTGGATGACAGACGGACAACGAACAGCATACTAAAAGCTACATCTGAACTTTGGTCAGGTGAGCTAAAAAAAACATGTCTATGATGATAGGCTCTTAATTCATCTTAAAACTATTTTGATTTTTTGTTATGGATTATTAATCTTTCCACATTTTTGGAAAAGTATATGATGGAGCTTTGTTTTCTTATAATGATTATAAAAAGTATTAAATAGGTAAATGGTGTTGTTTTTATGTCTGTTCGATGTGTTTTTTCATGTCTACAAAATTTGCGAAAATATTTCTGAAAAAAAAAATATCATAATGAATTGGAAACATCATTTAGGTGTAAAGTTAGCCTGAAATTAATACAAAATATGTAAAGTTTTAAAAGTCTTATGACTAAACTTTCCATGCCCACTAAAGCAGTCTTGAATTCTGTTAAATGAAAGATGAACAAATTTGAAAATGATTCTCTCATTCTAAAGTCCATAACTGCTGTAATGTGAAAACTGATGTACAACTGAAAATAACTGCCACCAACTCCTTCAAACATCTTTTCTTAATAAGGTGACATCATTTAGATATATGTGTTTGGAGTATAGAAATAACAAACAAACAATTAACAAAACCAGAAAACAAAACATGTGCATATTTGAATTAGGGCTAAGTGTGTTAATATTTTTAGTTTGACATCATAAACAAGATGGCATTGTGACAATTTTATTTCACCACATCATTCTTGCTGAACAAGTGATCTTGATCTCCTCTACAGAGAGTGAAAGTGCCAAATCTGTGGTATTTTAGGTCTTTGGCTTCATTCAAAATAGCTTCAAGTTTTTAAAAATAATTTACCAGGGACCCTTTCCATTTGTTCTGTAAGCTCCTCCTGCTTGGATCCCAAGGTTGTGTTGCTTTATTCTACGGTTCGGATCCACTGTATATCCAATGTATGTGCGACCTTTAAACTTTGGATTGACATTGTACAGAAGGTATACACCAAAAAATTCTTCTATTTCATGTACCATGTTGAAAATCTGAAAACAAATTGTGTACATTAATCTGACAGTATTTATCCAGCATTTTAAGGGCTTGCGCAAAAACAACGCAAAATTCCAGTAAAGCATAGCCAATTTTGCTTAATAATTTACCTGCAGTCTCGAACTTGTCTTATTTACGAGCTGTTGGGAGACCCATTTTCATCTGGTTATTCACATTGTGCCCCTGATGATACTGCCATTCAAAAATAGTGCATATTCGTCGATATATCCTGAAGCGGAGAGGATACCACTACCAGTCTCGAACTAGTCTCATTTAGGAGCCGTTCGGGCACCCATTTACATTTGGACATTTATTGTGTGTCCTAAAGCGAATATTGCCATTCAGAAGTATATATCAATCTCCAGACTAAAGGATACCTGGACGAATCTTGAACCTGCAAGTGACGCAATATAATAAAGGGAAGCTACTCGTTACTATACTGCTGTAGATAGGGTCACACGAATTACCGGAAACCACCAAAAAGACCGGAAACATCGAAAAATACCGGAAATCTCTTAAAGTTCTAGTACAAAAATGTGTTTGTAAAATGTTTAAGAAATGTATCAATTATGCGGATTAAATTTACAGATGACTAAAAGTTTCGAAAATACAAAACCTCATAAAAATATGGCAATAATTTAAGTGACCTGTCATGGAATCAGCACACTGACAGAATCACACAAAATGCAAATAAGACGCTTAGGATTCCTACGCAGAAATCTACCTTCTAAAAACCAGAAAATTCGCCAAAGTTCATACAAAGCTCTAGTTAGACTGCACTGGAATATGCATCTACCGTTTGGTCACCCCATATACAGTGTAACATCAACATTATTGAAATGATCCGACGGAGAGCAGCCCGTTGGGTCAAAGGTCAATTGTGACGACTATGCTTGACGACCTAAAATGGGAGACAATAGAAACTAGAAGAACTTTAGCTAGATTATGTATGTTTTTCAAAATTGTCTATGGTTTTGTATCAATACCAGTCCCACCCTATCTTGAACAGCCATTGAGAAGAATCAGGCATATGCATCTGTTAACATACAGACAGATTCACACTAATACAAATACTTTTAAATATTCTATTTTTCCCCAGACCGTTGTATTATGGAACCAACTACCATCCACCGTCGTTCTTCAGCCTGATCCTGATCATTTAAGACAGGCTTTGAATAACTTAAACATTGCCTAGATAGCAAAACACTGCTTTTATGCTGCTTTTAAGTATTTTAACAATTTCACCCCTGGTTCGGTATGACTGATTACCGGATCTAAGATGTTAGATCCGCGGATCTAAGATTTTTCTACGGACAGAGCTTCGTACGAGCAGATAATTGATTAAATCCAGGTATTTATTGTACAAATTTAAACATTATATAGAAATGTATGTTTCAACCAAATTTTGAATGAATATCTTTTTTGGGGATTGAAAAATGCATGATTTTCTGTCCACGGATCTAAGATGTTAGATCCGCGGATCTACGATTTTTCTACGGACAGAGCTTCGTACGAGCAGATAATTGATTAAATCAAGGTATTTATTGTACAAATTGAAACATTATATAGAAATGTATGTTTCAACCAAATTTTGAATGAATATCTTTTTTGGGGATTGAAAAATGCATGATTTTCTGTCCGCGGATCTAAGATTTTAGATCCGCAGATCCAAGATTTACTACGGAAAAGAGTAGTGAATTAATTAAATCAAGGTATCTATTGAACAAATTGAAGAATTCAGTAGAAATGTATGTTTCAACCAAATTTTGATTAAATAATTTCTTGGAGAATTGATAAATTTATAATTTTCTGTCCGCGGATCTAAGATTTTAGATCCACGGATCCAAGATTTACTACGGACAAGAGTAGAGATAATTAATTGAACAAAGATATTTATTAAATGAAATGAAGAATTACGAAGTAATGTATGTTTCAACAACATTTCATATTTTTTTTTCAGATATGAATACTTAAGATGTTCTGTCCGCAGATCTAAGATTGAGATACGGTCATAGCTTCGTACGAATAGATAAATGTACGGCAAAGGTATATTTTATAAAGAGAGAACTTTGTATGATAAAATTCAATTGTTTTATATACCCAGTTACATTTGAACGAATATATTTTTACAAACTTATATGATTAAAGTTTGATTATTTTTCAGGTCGATTAATAGCAGATGGCCATTGCCCAGATGGAAATTATGCATTAGGATCTAAGTTTTTAACTGTATATAAGATAAAATAAAATAATTGAAACCAAGTTGGTTTGCATTTTTATTAAAGATAGTCGGTAGTAATTGACAATAATACTAACTGTTTATGTTCTCCAATCTTACCAATTGATATATCTATATCAGAGAACATTGCCTCTATTATAACACCTCTTTAATAAATCGGTAGTTTTAAAGCACGCGTCAATTATCTTAATCTGACGAAATTACCCGGATTATAACACCTCTTTAATTAGTCGGTAGTGTTAAATCACGCGTCAATTACCACGTGTTTTTGAGAAGCAAGTGCCATGTCGGGTTTCTTTCATCACAGTTAATCTAATCGGCTTTTGTTTTCTTCTCAAATTTTAAGAAAATTTATAAATATATTACGATAAATTTAATTATAATGAAAAATAAAATCTATGTAATATTTATTAGTCAGTCAGTTTAACCCAGAATATTTTTTAAATATGAAACGTTATTTAAATTACAAATTATGTAAAATTGTAGGCAGCAAAAGTCGGTCTGCCTAAGTTGACAAAAGTCGCTGAGCGAGAGAAAATGTTCTTGAAGAATATTTTGTTGGACTCTACTCTGCACACTGAATTTGACAATCATGAGCGAGACCAAACGGCAAATACCTTGCTTAGTCATTTTCATGCTACAGACAAAACTGCACTACACAGTTCGGCCGATGGCGACTGCTTCTTCAATTCCGTGTCAATACTGTTGAACGGTGATGAAAGTAGAACCACGGAATTAAGATACCGTTGCTGCATTGAGATGGTTATACAAAGGAATAAAATAATGCTACATCCACAATATAAGCGACTCACTGTATTGTGTCCAACCCTGGAACAAGACTGTCTGAACGTTGCTCATCCTGGAACGAATTCGTCTATGCATATGTTCATCGCTATGTCACGACTGCTAAATATGCCTATTAAGGTTTTCTTACCTGCAGTGAATGGAACAAAAAATTACAATTTCAAAGTGATGAACACACTTCTAAGGCCACCTTTTGCAGAGCCAGACAAAGGAACAATGAACTTGATGTGGACAAGTTTGACAGTTCCTGACTCTCCACCTTCAGTGAGTTTACCATGGAACGCTAACCACATTGTTCCGCTAGTCTCCAACATTAACAGAGGGCATATCCTTGAAATGTCGTCCTTCTTCCAGAAGAAGGATGCACTTTCACCTCAAAAACATTCCTTTGTTTCACCTAATAGATTTCAAAGCCTAAACCAGGAAGTAATTGATATAACAGAAGAGCATACAGAAAGGAAGAAGAACAAACAAGAAGTACAGACAAGACAGAAAACTGCTACGAGCACACGTCAATCACGTAACAAAAGAAAAAAATGGGAAAATAACAGCACATCAAATCGGCAGTCACCCAGACAGGGATGCGGCGCCTTGCGCACCGACTGATGTAGCTGAATTTGTCGTACATAGCAATGTCGGTAGTCACCCTTTATGGGATGCGGCGCATTGCGCACCGACAAACTTTGCATTAGACGAAGAAGCGAATTTACAGAGGAATACTTGCCCCGAAACGGAGGATTTCGCAATAACAGAAATGAACGCGGAGGAATTTCCTGAGAGAGCACCAGAATCGGAAGATGAAGAAACAACAGAATCGGGAGACACAAACGCATGGTCAAATATTGAACAATCTACAGATGAAAATCTGAACTCTGATAATTCTGACTGTGACCACGAAGGCACGAATCTAGACAACAGTTTCGAACCCGGACCTTTAAACAACAAATTCATGGATGTGCCATTGCTTTTATTTCTTTATGTATCCGCTTTTTACTTATTCATTTGTGTATTTTGTCATATATATCCATTTTGCAACAGTCATTTCTTCTTTTTCTTTGATATGCGTATGATTTAGTTTGTCTTTGTTTCTTTAACATGCATATACATACTTAATATGTGTGGTCAGTGTTCTCAATGTGTGTGATTCTTCTTACATTTTTTGTTCATCGTCTTGTTATTTATTCATGTGTGTTGTTTATCATATCTTTCTCTTTCAAAATCGTTTTTCGAACGTTATATTTTTCTTTCTTGCTTATTAATTCCTTTGTCTTCGATATTTTAATATGCATATATTTATAATTTTCAAATTTCATTGCTTTATCTCTTTCAAATGCATTCGCATTTTTGTTTATTCAAGTGTGTTATCATATATGTCTCTTTCGTATTCTGTTTTCTTCTATTTGTTCAATTAATACCTTGATTTAATTAATTCTCTACTCTTGTTCGTAGTAAATCTTATATTCGTGGATCTAAAATCTTAGATCCGCGGACAAAAATTATAAATTTCTCAATTCCCCAAGAAGTTATTTATTCAAAATTTGGTTGAAACATACATTTCTACTTAATCATCTTCAATTTGTTCAATAAATACCTCGATTTAATTAATTCTCTACTCTTTAGTAAATCTTGGATCCGCGGATCTAAAATATTAGATCCGCGAATCTAAAATCTTAGATCCAGAGACAGAAAATCATAAATTTTTTAATTCCCTAAGAAGTTATTTATTCAAAATTTGGTTGAAACATACATTTCTACTTAATTCTTCAATTTGTTTAATAAATACCTTGACTTAATTAATTCTCTACTCTGTCCGTAGTTAATCTTGGATCCGCGGATCTAAAATCTTAGATCCGTGGATCTAATATCTTAGATCCGCGGACAGAAAATTATAAATTTTCCAAATTCCTCTAGACGTTATTTAATCAAAATTTGGTTGAAACATACATTTCTACTTAATTCTTCAATTTGTTTAATAAATACCTTGACTTAATTAAATCTCTACTCTGTCCGTTGTAAATCTTGGATCCGCGGATCTAAAATCTTAGATCCGTGGATCTAAAATCTTAGATCCGCGGACAGAAAATTATAAATTTTCCAAATTCCTCAAGACGTTATTTAATCAAAATTTGGTTGAAACATACATTTCTACTTAATTCTTCAATTTGTTTAATAAATACCTTGACTTAATTAATTCTCTACTCTGTCCGAAGTAAATCTTGAATCCGCGGTTCTAAAATCTTAGACAGAAAATTAAAAAATTTTCAATTCTCCAAGAAATTATTTAATTACTATTTGGTTGAAACATACATTTCTACTTAATTCTTCAATTTGTTCAGTAAATACTTTGATTTAATTTATTCACTACTCTTTCTCGTAGTAAATCTTGGATCTGCGGATCTAAAATCTTAGATCCGCAGACAGAAAATCATGCATTTTTCAATTCCCAAAAAATATATTCATTCAAAATCTGGTTGAAACATTCATTTCTATATAATTTTTCAATTTGTACAATAAATACCTGGATTTAATCAATTATCTGCTCGTACGAAGCTCTGTCCGTAGAAAAATCTTAGATCCGCGGATCTAACTTAGATGCGGTAATTAGTCACACCCCCCCCTGGTTTTCTTTGACGTCTTCTTGTCATTTAAAAACTTTATACTTGCACAGACGCGCGCCTGCTAGTAATACCCGAAAGGGAAGTCAAGCAGTATAAATAGATAGATAGATAGGTTACCCCCGGTACATATTCCGTACAAAATTATGTCGATAAATAGAGTGTAACGAAATGTATCGAACGTGTCTTTCCGATGATGCCTATCGATACGTTCGCTTACGGATATACCGAATACCAGAAATTGTCCATAGAATATCACGTGCATGGATCATGTGATTGATCAATGTTATGGCCAAGATGGCGGACAAGGGGAGGTTGGGATTTATTTTTTTTTTCTCACTTGTCATTATGTCTTAATGATGCTCACGTTTTCAATACATATATTTTCACATTCCTATTAATTTCTCATTTTGTGAATGTCACACATCAAGAAACAAACAATTAACAGGTGGAATTCTTTGGATGTCATTGAAACTTAGATTTTTTAAAAACACCAGTCTTTATTTTGCTAAAACCTGACTTTTTAGCTCACCTGGACACAAAGTGAGCTATTGGGATCATTGATTGTCCGGCATCCATTGGTGTGCGTCGTCAACAATTTGACTTGAACAACTTTTCCTCCTAAACTGCTAAGCCAACTTTGACGAAACATGCCTGGACTATTCCTTGCACGAAGCTCTACCAAATTGTTCAGAGAATTGAATTCCATCAATAACTCTGGTTGCTATGGCAACAGAAAGGCAAAACTTTGAAAATCTTCTTGTCTGAAATCAGAAGGCCCTGAGCCTTAAGATTTGGTATGTAGCATTGTCTAGTGGGCCTAGTACGTACCAAGTTTGTTCAAATTATACCCCTGGAGTCAAATGTGGCCATGCCCATGGGGTCAGTTGATTTTACATTGGCTTATATTGGCAGAACGTCAAAAAAAACTTATGGAGCATCAGCTAGAGGTCATCTACCAAGTTTGTTCAAATTATATCCCTTGAGTGAAAATTGGCTATACCCTGGGGGTCACTTGAGTTCATATAGATTTATATAGGGAGAATCTTAAAAAAAGCTTCTGATGTTGCTCAACAGCAGACCAAAAGGCAAAGTATTAAAGTGAGCGATCTAGGGCCATCATGACCCTCTTGTTTTAAGGGAAGGACTGTCTTATTCAAAGCTAAGTATTATTGCTGTGGTTCCATTTTTGACATTATTATTATTATACCAAATTTATTTTAGTTCGATTGTGTAGGAAGCTTTTAGCTTATAGACACACTCTCGAATCCGTTCCTGGAACTAACCAGTACTAAGCAATGAGTGTTAAGTTTCTTGCTCAAGGAAACAACGGCTTGCCCCTGACGGGGTTTGAACCCGTGAGGCTAGCAATCCTTTGAATACTAGTCCGACACGTTAACCACTCAGCCACACCGCCACACAAATTAAATGTCATAATTATGTTTATTTACAATTTCAGAAGAGGTGATGCTGTATTCTTCATTTATGATCACAACATGTTGAAGAAAGAAGAAGATGACTTGAAAGATGCCATACTGTTCTTCACCCCTGACACTGTATGTGTTACTGTGTACTTGATATCATACTTTATAGTATTATACTGTATATATAACTCTACTTAAAATTTAACTTTTCTTTATAATATTATACTTTTCTTTACGCCAGACACCGTATGTGTTATGGTACTTAATATTTTACTGTTATTCATATGAAACTGTTCTTTACACCTGACACAGTATGTGTTCCAGTACTTAGTATGATACTCCTCTTTACACCTGACACAGTACGTGTTCCAGTACTTAATATGGTACTGTTCTTAACACCTGACAGCTTACGTGTTCCAGTACTTGATATGGTACTGTTCTTTACACCTGAACAGTACGTGTTGCAGTACTTAATAAGGTACTGTTCTTTACACCTGACACAGTACGTGTTGCAGTACTTAATATGGTACTGTTCTTTACACCTGAACAGTACGTGTTGCAGTTGTTAATATGGTACTGTTCTTTACACCTGACACAGTACATTTTGCAGTACTTAATAAGGTACTGTTCTTTACACCTGACACAGTACATGTTGCAGTACTTAATATGGTACTATTCTTTACACCTGACACAATGACACAGTACATGTTACAGTACTTAATATGGTACAGTGGAACTTCCGAAAACCGAACACCCATGGGACCGGACAAAAAGTTCGGATTTTGGAAGTTTCCGGAATTCAGAAGTACGAATGATCTCGAGAAGTACAGGTGCCAAAAACAAGTAGTTCTTTATGATAGTGAATTCAGTCAGTATTGTTGAGCATAACAGCGTTTGGAACATGGGAAACATAATGCAAAATTAAAATTAATGAAAACATTCTACACGTATATTTTATTATAAAAATGTCATATGTTTTCAAATACATGTATACTGTATTATGTGCAAACACCTTTCTGTATGTCAGAACAAAGCTACATATTGCATACCTTTAAAACAGTTTGAAAAAAAAATGCCAATTAGAATAACCAACACATTGGCCGACGTTGGCTAACTAATTACCCTTTTTTAACACCACAATTACAATTTAATCCTTAAAGTTGCTTGTGACAAACACCTGTTATTTATCCATTAATCAGCGCTCTGTTTTATTTACCGCTGTCTAACTATTGATATATTCGGCTGCATGTCAATTTCAAATTGACAACTTGTTATTCTAACGCATGTCAACATAAACGATCACCGCTAATTGGTAAACAATAGATAGAGACGTGAAATTTTTGCCGCAGGGTTTGCGATCTTAGGTCTGTCTTTTTGCGCTTTTTTTTTATTTTTCCGGTATTTGGAAGTAAAATTGCATTGATTTAAACTAAGTTTTACGGAAAAATCGTCCGGAATTCGGAAGTTCCGGATTTCAGAAGTATGATTTACATAGAAAACAGAAGGAGAAATTTCGGGACTGAGAAAATTGTTCAGTTTTCAGAAGTTTCCGGTTTTTAGAAGGTCCGGTTTTCAGAAGTTCCACTGTATTGTTCTTTATACCTGACACCTTACGTGTTGCAGTACTTATTATGATACTGTTCTTTACACCTGACACAGTACGTGTTGCAGTACTTAATATGGTACTATTCTTTACACCTGACACAATGACACAGTACATGTTGCAGTACTTAATATGGTACTATTCTTTACACCTGACACAATGACACAGTACATGTTGCAGTACTTAATATGGTACTGTTCTTTACACCTGACACAGTACGTGTTGCAGTACTCAATATGATACTGTTCTTTACACCTGAACAGTACGTGTTGCAGTTCTTAATAAGGTACTGTTCTTTACACCTGACACAGTACGTGTTGCAGTACCTAATATGGTACTGTTCTTTACACCTGAACAGTACATGTTGCAGTTGTTAATATGGTACTGTTCTTTACACCTGACACAGTACATGTTGCAGTACTTAATATGGTACTGTTCTTTACACCTGACACAGTACGTGTTGCAGTACTTAATATGATACTGTTCTTTACACCTGAACAGTACGTGTTGCAGTTCTTAATAAGGTACTGTTCTTTACACCTGACACAGTACGTGTTGCAGTACCTAATATGGTACTGTTCTTTACACCTGAACAGTACATGTTGCAGTTGTTAATATGGTACTGTTCTTCACACCTGACACAGTACATGTTGCAGTACTTAATATGGTACTGTTCTTTACACCTGACACCTTATGTGTTGTAGTACTTAATATGATACTGTTCTTTACACCTGAACAGTACGTGTTGCAGTACTTAATAAGGTACTGTTCTTTACACCTGACAGCTTACGTGTTCCAGTACTTGATATGGTACTGTTCTTTACACCTGAACAGTACGTGTTGCAGTACTTAATAAGGTACTGTTCTTTACACCTGACACAGAACGTGTTGCAGTACTTAATATGGTACTGTTTTTTACACCTGAACAGTACGTGTTGAAGTTGTTAATATGGTACTGTTCTATACACCTGACACAGTACATTTTGCAGTACTTAATAAGGTACTGTTCTTTACACCTGACACAGTACGTGTTGCTGTTCTTAATATGGTACTATTCTTTACACCTGACACAATGACACAGTACATCTTGCAGTACTTAATATGGTACTGTTCTTTATACCTGACACCTTACGTGTTGCAGTACTTAATATGATACTGTTCTTTACACCTGACACAGTACATGTTGCAGTACTTAATATGATACTGTTCTTTACACCTGACACCTTACGTGTTGTAGTACTTAATATGATACTGTTCTTTACACCTGACACAGTATGTGTTCAGGTACTTAATATGATACTTTTCTTTACACCTGACACAGTGTTTTTACCTGTACTAACTTTTTGGCAGAAGATTTTTTTTCTACACTTATTATGCCCCCACCACAAAGTGGTCGAGAGACATATTGATTTTGTCCATATCTGTCTGTTGATCCATCTTTTTACACAAAGTTTGTCAGCACAACTCCTCCTGCATGCATGATTGAATTTTGATGAAACTACAGTAAAAACAAAATTTCACACATGTTTTATTACAAACCACAAGGAATAAATCTATTTAATAAGCGTTCAAGGAGAATGATATGTTCAGTTGGCATAGTGCCTTGGAACCAATGTGTAGAATAAATGACACAACATATGTTATAGAAGATACAGACAAAGTTACAGCACAGTGTACCTAGTGTAGTTGGGCATATTAACAGGATTTTCATGTTGCCTGTATTTCAGGGTTTGTTTGCATTGTTTGTTTTTTTTTTAAACATCTCATTCTAGTATCAGTTGATGTTACAGACTACATTGCATGAAAGTGTATGATAATTTTTCTTTACAAGAAAGTTGTCTTGAAGTCTGTTTTGCTTAAGACACAGTGCAATCTCTTTTATTTTAGTACAGTATAGATGACCAGTGTGCATTATGTGGGCAGTTGATGGGCATTTCTGAGTTCCTGACAGCAACACTTGGCAAATCTGCCCCATGCATCTTTAAGTTTGAGCACAATAAATTTGCTCTGAAGAGGACAGGAGCTTATTCTTTTGTAAGCCAGTAAATTTTTTTACAAACATACAAACATATAACTTTAAAACTCTTCCGTGTACTTTAGCGCTTTGTCAACTCAGTCAGGTAATATGGATTTTAGTGTAACGTGACGTAATAATATTTTGATGAAAAAGCATGCAGCATACAGAACTTTGGTCCTTCAGTACATGGGAAGGGTAAAAGTTGAAGTGGCTTGTACAACACTATGGTCTTCTGGTCCAAAATGAAGGTCATAGATGGTTTGTCGGGGACACACTTTGTCATGACTCAATACTTCAAGATGCCAACTATTAACACAAAGGTTTCAACCCCTGATATATTGTGTTATGTTCACTTGATCCATGCTGATGGTCAGAATTGGAAGTCTATTGAATGTCCTGTCATAAAACAAGCTGGAACAGTACATTATGTTGTATGTTTGTGTTCTGTCATTTGACCTTTAAGTGACTGAAGTGTGATACAGACCTTTCTGCCACATACACTAGTTCCACTTAGACATTTAAAAGTGATTAGTTAATTTATAGTACATTTACAAAAATGTGATTTGTTTTTGTATTTTCAGGGTTTGAAAGGAAGCAGCTACACACCTGATTCATTGTTAGGCACACAGTTAACATCCTTGTATGAGACCTTTATAACGTACCATGGCAGTATTGATAGTCTCAAACTGGTCAGTAGCTTATTTCTATTTATTTTTGCATAAATATTGCATATTTCACTTTGTTGTAAAAAAGAGTCTCATTTAATATTGACAAATGCTACCATTTTCTGGAAACTGTAAGACTTCTTTAAGATAACGGTTTTACTTGTCATATAATATTTCAGAGATGTAAAGACTCATCAGGAGGATTTCTGATGGAGCTCAGTAATATATGGAGAACCATTCTGAATGTATCTAAAGTCTTCAATGGTTACAGTCTGTCACAGACATTCCAGTCATTGCCTTATGTACAACTACCAAAGGTACTTTATTTCTACGGTAACCATTTTATCAATATTGCCAGGATTAGGGATGATAGACCTGGGCCTATGCTGTTTGACAGAAATGAAACTGAAACAACAAATTCTGCTTTAAAGATAGAGAAATGACGAGGTGAACATTTGATGCTAGTTGATGTTGCAGATACATGCCAGAACTCCCCATTTTACTTTTAAGAATATCTTCAGGGAACATACCTGCAAGCTTCATTGTAGGCAAATAGGCATTCATTTCCATCTAGGTTTAGACTTTTGCAATGCTCCTGCTCTATATATTTGGTATTAAGCTAAACAGACATTAATGGGTATGTGTCTCAGATGTTCAGTAGATAGGTTTTATGAAAATTTAATCTGAAGTGTTAGCTAGATGACTCATTTGTTCCGATTTAGTTTTATCCATGCAGTTTTATTATTTTCACAGAAAATAAAAGGAAGATTCGAGTGAAATTTAGGAGCAGTTTTTTTTTGGTGACCTTTTATAACACTTCTAAAGATCCCCTTGCCTTGCTGCAGAAAAAGCAAGGAAAGTTGCTACCAGTTATAAGATGTACTAGTTTTATGTACCTTGTTTTGTTCATTTACATTGTAACTACTATTATTTCACAGAGTCATGCTCACCTGTTTCTAGAAGCCTCACACCTTCTTCAGTCTAGTCAGAGAAGACCTTGTGTGTTAGCTGGAACAATTTTGTATAAGAACAGGTACCTGGTAAACTGTATTATGTTGTGTTTTCCTCTGTTGTGTTGTGTTGGTTGTCAGTAATCTACTCAGTTGTGTTGGTTGTCAATAATATACTTAATATTCTTTTGTTCTGTCATTTTTTATCTGTTTCTGTCCACATTTGCAAAGGAAAGGTGCCTTCAAAACAAACAGTTTCATTTTAGACATGGTCGGGGTCAGTCATGTTGCAAGAGTAACAGTCCCTGAATCTTTCTATAGCAATAATGTACAAAGCATCATCAAAGTTTCTGTTTTTATTTTATTTTATCTGGACTTGTGCATGGTTTTGTATTAAAATAAAGTTTAGTTCTTAGGACTGTGAGTAAGCATGATCTAGTGCTTACATACCAACCAAAGAGGGGTCACAGGTCTGTTCCCCATTAATATTCCAGTAAAAGTAATTGTCTTTAAGAGGGGCTTTTCTTTATGAGCATACTTAAAACTGATGTGTAAAAAAGGACTTTACTGTGCATTTTGGAAATATGAGTTAGGCTTATAGTTATAGAAAAAATGTTATTCTTACATTGCTGAGTCTGTAATGGATAAGATTTCATTGATATTTCAGCTTTACTTAACAAGATGTTAACAATCTGCATTTTTCAACTTTGTAACTCAACATTTTGAACATAAAAGGCAATATTAATTGTATGTTTGTAGAGTTTTGTGTAGTCAGCTGCCACCAAAGTTAACCAATCATCTGACTTACTTGCATAATCAGGTTAGTGCCATGCCTCTCATTTTTCTTCTGTTGTCCCTAAAGACATTTGAGTGCTCTGTCTGTATGATACACAAATCTACCATAAAATAATGAAACTTAGTAATTCTTGAAACTCTTTTTGTAATTATAATATTATTGAAAAAGGTCATTGCTTTGATGATTTCAGTATTTAGTCAGCCAGAATCTTTTTTTTTCTTCAGAAAACCCACAAGAGACCAAAGTAAAGTTCATTAAGAAATCTGTAATTTCCCGTTTTGTAAGAACAATCAAAGAGCATTGTTGGGAAAATATACTGTGTACTATGAGTTTAGCTTAACCAGTTGTTCAGATCACATTAAGAGTATTAACAGAACTGATAGTAAAATCACCACAAATATGTCATTACCATTGGAATGCTTGTACAAAAAGATTTTAAGTTGAGAGACTGTTGCCTCATTTAAAGCAGAACTGTTTGCCTTTAGGTCAGATATTCCAGTATTTAATTAGGATGTTTGTTTTTAAGAAGAAGACATTCATTTATTTCAGATTCCTCATATTGTAAGAAAGACAGGTAAGAATTTTATACATGTGTTTGTTGTTTTCATGTTTTAACATCAGCTGTTGAGTTCTCAATCTGACTGAAGTTCACGATCTCCCTACGGTTAGATCTGAAGACGATTTTGGTCTTTCTTCCTTTTTCTCATATGGTTGCCAAGCCTATGATATATTTACCATGTATGCTGCATTTTCAGTGCTATACCAAAGTTTTCTTGTAGGCTTGCATTTATTATTGTCTATCACTTTCAGTGAGTTTTCTTCATTCTGTTGAAATTTTTCTATATTAGAGTTGTGATATTTTATGTGTTTAAGCAGGGGTTTCATTAAGTTTTTGAGTTGGAGGGAATACATGTAAACTAGGCGGGGATTTGCTGCCAGTTTGTTATAAAATAAGCCTGATTTTAAGAAAAGTAGTCGGGTGAAGATCTCAAAATAGCAGGGGAAAATCCCCGCCTCTTAATGAAACCCCCTGTTTAAGTATATTCTTGGTTCAAATCCAAAATTAAAATCAAATGAAAAATACAGTCTCCTTAAGTGAAAAAGATACACTCTTTTTAGATTAATATTCTGTCAGTTTCATAAATGCTTTTTCCTTTTTGTTTCAGAATTTGATTTACCAGTAGGTTGTCGAATCATTACAGTGTTTCTCACTGATGAGGAATTGTCTGAAATATCACCACTTGATTCATTTGCAAGACATCATTGCAAACTAACAGATTTCAGTTTATGTCGTGAACATGATGACAGTGTAAAACAGTCAACGAAAGCTTCTAAACAATCAAAATCATTGATGAAAAGGAGATTAACTTGCCCCAATCTTTCTGTTCAAAGAACTTTAAATTCATATTTGAACAGTGGACAAAGACAATTTAACGGTCCAGTACAAAAATCTGTGACAGTGGACAACTTTCCATGGTCTCAAAAGTCCAAGTTGTCTTTGTCTCATGTACCAATTGTAGAATGTAAGCTAGGTGAATCAGCCACTGAAACTGATGGTGAAATTACATATGAAAGATCCAAAGAATCATGCTTTGGTGAAAGCTACAAAGAAGTTGCTATCTCAGCTAACTGTGATAATGAACAGTCTGAAACAGATTCTGAAGATGTTTGTGATAATACTGATACTCTTGTATCAAGTACTCCAAATGTTACTGGTCCACAATCTGATGATTCTTTAGAAAAACCAGTACCTAATGATAAAGGTGTAGCATTAGAAAATAACTTTACTGCAGTTAATGAAATGTCCCAGTCTAAGACTGAAGAATGTATAAACTTGGAAGGTACACAATCTGAAGAATTAAAGAGTGATTCTGAAAATACAGATCTGTTCAATAAAACTGATAGTAGAGATGAAGTTGTGGACATTACAGAAAAAGCAGAGATTAACCAAGATGAGAGAAATCCATCTGAAGTTGGGGAAGAAAGTCAATCAGTATTGTGCAAGATAAGGACACTTACTGAAGAAAATCCTTCAATAAGTGATCTAGATGGAAGCTCTGATGAAGAGGGTATAGAAGAAAAGGTTGTTAAGGATTCTAATAAAGATTCCTTTTCAACTGTAGGTTCTCACCATACTGAAAGTGCAAAAGATTTTGCAGAACAAGATCTTGAAAATAAAGTAAATTCTAGTACATCTAGTAATGCTTCAGTAAAAGTTAATGATAGGACAAAAGTGACTGAAAGGTCATTTTCAAATTCTTCATCCGATGATGTGAAGCTAAGGTTCTATGACTGTGTCTCAGATACTGACACAGAAACTTTGAAAAAAGATTTAAATCATACAGTCCACCAGCATGTTGTTAATGTCCATAGACAGAGCTCGCAGGTTAAAGCAGAATGTGACAAAATTACTGAAAATGAAAATGAAACTGAGGCTGGTGAAATGGATAATACTCAAATTACTTCAAATCATATAGGTGAAATCAGTAGTAAGGGAACAAGTGTTAGTGAAACAAAATGTAAGCAGAATCTAGCTGAACGAGATGTAGACAGTGTACAAGCAGATGACTTTAAACCCGAAATTTTGTCAAATACTAGTCTAAATTTAAATAATTCAGTAGTGCTAAGGGAAGGTGACAGTATTGAATCTGATGTAACAAAAAGCGATGAAAAACAATTTAACAGACAAGAAAGTGAAAATTCACAAATATTTGTCAACAGAGAAGACTGTAAAGAAAATGTTGACCCAAATGTTTCATTTCCAAGTGGACTGGTACCAGATACTTACAGATATGAATCGGAGATTGAAACTGAAGATGAAAGTATAAATGTAGCAATGACTGAACCATGCATCAACTGTCTAGACCTCATATCTCAACAACCCCAACACACTGGGACAGTAAGATGCAGTGACTGTATAAAAAAGTTCAACAGACAAAGATTGTTTCCGTCATCTAGAAATGATCAAGAGATAATAGATTTTCATGAGACAGGTGGAGAAAGGTTAGTGTAACACTACATTGTAATTCTGGAGACACAATTTCTTTGATAAGCAGTAAGATTTTCCTCTTTGTACAAAATAACGGAATTTTTGTGTCTTTTTTTCATGCATTGAATTGATAAATCTTAAAGTGTTACTTTGTGACCTTGTGGGTTAAGATGTACAGGTAGTGAGTTGAAGATCAAAGGGTTGTGTCTCAGTCAGAGCTTACTCTGACATAGCAACAAGTGCACTATCAGCTAATGAACAAGTGTATTAGTGTTATAGATTGACCTTCATATGCTTGGAACTAATGATAAGAATAAGGAAGAAAGAATTCCATTTTATGGGTGTCACTCAAGGAGTTACTCTGTATATAAAAATGATTTGTATTCTAAATTGATTTTAATAACTGTTTTAAAGGTTTGAATCAGAGCCAGTATTACTTTTATTAGTATGGTCTTTAAGAGGACATTTTTTGAAATTAGGTTAACATGGATTGTGAGGTTTTTCTCTGATTTATTCTGCACTCTGTTGTTTTGTTTGTAAGATATGAATCGGGGACAGAAATGGAAGGACAAGCTGATATAGAGAGGAGAGGGTCCTGGCAAGCTGGAAGTGTGCTCTCCTCATTGAGTAGTGATGTATCCACGGACAGCACTATATCTCGTTACTGGACACATGAAATGGATGGACTGAATGATGTCACTGTTTATGTGCAGTGCCATTCAGATATCTCCCTGATACTGTTAATGGAAACCCCAGAAGACTATGAGAAAATCCTTTTTCATTCCCTGGTAAATGTTTGATTGCAGTTAATTTGTCCCTGAGGCATATGAATCAACGAAAACAAGTATCTATCTATATACTTTTCTGTATCTAAATTCTTACATTTAAGTAAATTTTTGGTTTTTCATTTTTGTTCTCTATTGATTTGTTCCACCTTGCAAAAAAGCTCAAACAGGTGTTTGTTGCTGTTTTTCTCACTATTAGGAGAAAAATATCCATGCTGATGAAACTTAACAATATTGGTACAAAGAAAACTAACCTGCATTCTTTGCATTTGAATCTATAATTTGTTACATAATGACCACCATTTTAGTGGAAAGATTCCTTGGCTCACTTAGCCGACCTAGACTTCTACATCAAGGAATGTACAGACACTTCCGATGATGAAGACAATGAAAGTGCATACAGATATCTTAAATATGACAAGTTTGCAGCAGATCTTAAAGGTTTGTCAGGGTCTGTTATTCTATGTTAAATATGTCCGTTATAGTATTTCTTGCTATTTCAGTCTCAATTATGTTATGTTGACTGGTTTAATTTTTTAGCTTCTTTTGCATAGAAGTACAGAAATTGTAAAACAAAAAATTTACTCTCTATGACCTGAAACCCTAGAACAGATTAAATATTAATTGATTTTGATTTCTGTTTTGCTGTCACATTGAAGGCAAGTTTTCTTTTAGTGAGAGAGTACCAACTTTTGATAGGTTTTAAAGTACAGGGTATTTTTCAAAGTATTATTTGGTGGCAGAATGTGTAATAATGAACTAATGACATTTATTTTACTCATAATGAAAGTTAATACAAGTCAGCCATGTTGAACATCAAAGTGATGATCATTTACAAGAACAACAAGTATTCTTTAAAATTCTGTTTTATCATAGTTTCTTTGAAAAAAAAGGGAATAATAATCATAGTAAAGATTTTATAACCAGAAGTGTAAAATGTAATCTATACTTTTTGTGTTTGTCAGGCACAGTTGAGGATCCAGGAAATGACAGAAAGAGTATCAATCTCCATCAAATGTTGGCTTCCTTACACACAGAATTCCAACAAGAAGAATGTCTATCAGACGTCATTCTCAGGTGAGGAATAACAACAGTCTTAATATTGTATTTGAAGCTAGACAATTTTACACTATTAGAGTTTCAACATGAGTAGTTTTTAAAAATAGACGCCAAAAATATATTAATCCATCTTCTGATTATAAAACTACATTTTTAATGCACTTTCATGCAAAATTGATTTTTCAAAAGTCAAAGTTCAGGTCACACAGATATGTGCATGATCAGGGCATCATTCTACAGGAAAAAGGTTGTAGGTTTGAGCCCAGTTTCCAGAGGCTGTCCTGATATGCCATTTAAAAAAATCAGTCACCAATACCTGCCTGCTGATCAATTAGTACAAGAAAAAACAACACATGAAAAGGGTGTTGTATAAGCCTTTAGGAATAGTTGCACTGTCTGCTGTATACTGTGTCTGTCTTTGCTACAGATAGATACATGTAGAATCAGTTTCAGTTTATTGTTAGCTCACCTGAGCACAAAGTGCTCAAGGGTGAGCTTTTAGGATCATTGATTGTCCGGCATGCGTCGTGTGTCATTAAGAATTTGACTTGAACGACTTCTCCTAAAATGCTAAGCTGACTTTGACTAAACATGCCTAGGATATTCCTTGCATGAAGCTCTACCAAAGTTGCTCGAAGAATTGAACTCCATCAAGAACTCTTGTTGTCATTGCAACAGAAAGGCAAAACTTTGAAAATCTTCTTATCTGAAACCATGAGCCTTAAATGGATATACAGGCAAAACTTTTATGCTTTCTTTCTCATTTTTTCTATCAATATACTATAAATGTGATCAAAATAAATACAATGATCAGTCCCAGTAACAAAAATTTCCTCTTTTTAAATGAAAAAGCGGGTTGTTTCCTAACTTGACCGACATGGGTCTAGATAGAAAATTTAGATTTCGCGCTAAAATCGCAGTGAATGATTAGACGGTTGAAGTACCTGTCACGTGATCTACATGTACTTCAAAAAGCAACCCAAGAGAAACGACAATTGGTTGTTTTTGTCACGTGACCTATTTAAAAGTAACTCGGTGATTTCGTTCACATTTTACTTTCTGTTAAAGAACGTTCAAATATTTACTTTCAAGCCCGCATTTCACTACAAACATACTGGTAATTAAAAGTTCTTCATATTGAACGTGATTTGAGCAAATAATATCAGTTTTAATTTTTTGGGTATTCATTTGCCTGTGTATCCCTTTAAGATTTGGTATGTAGCATTGTCTAGTGGACCTCTTCCAAGTTTGTTCAAATTATACCCCTGGAGTAAAATTTGGCCCCGCACTAGTGGTCAGTTGATTTTACATAGGCTTATTTTGGGAAAACTTTAAAAATCTTCTTGTCTGAAACCACCAGGCCATGAGCCTTAAGATTTTGTATGTAGCATTGTCAAGTGGACCTCTACCAAGTTTGTTCAAATTATACCCCTAGGATCAAATTTGGTCCTGCCCCAGTGGTCAATTGATTTTACATAGGCTTAAATAGGGAAAACTTTAAAAATCTTTTTGTCTGAAACCAGAAGGCCCTGAGCCTTAAGATTTGGTATATGCAGGGCTTTAATTTACAGGGAATGGACACTCCTTATCTATCGAATGAATAACCAAAATATGATGTCGCGAGTTCACCTGTATATCCTGTAACGGAAAATCGATCGATAATTAATTATTTATCGTTAGTTAGCGGTAAATTGGTATGCAACGCTCGCACCTAGTTTACAAAAACATCCGTACTTTTGTCAATAATGATCTGATTTTCAAAATTTAAAATTTGTAAGAAAGAAGAAACATTGATCTTTTATGACATCTATTTTTTATTTCAACAACGGAAGTGTTTGTTCCAAGCCGACGAGTAAAAGACGACAACCCAATACTTTTTACGTCTTTTTTTGTAATTATCTATCGTTAGTTAGCGGTAAATTGGCATGCAATACATGCACCTAGTTTACAAAAAACATCCGTATTTTTGTCAATAATTGGCTAATTTTCAAAATTTAAAATTTGTAAGAAAGAAGAAACATTGATCTTTTATGACATCTATTTTTTATTTCAACAACGGAAGTGTTTGTTCCAAGCCGACGAGTAAAAAAGAACAACCCAATACCTTTACGTCTTTTTTTTGTAATTATCTATCGTTAGTTAGCGGTAAATTGGGTAAATTGGCATGCAATACATGCACCTAGTTTACAAAAAACATCCGTATTTTTGTCAATAATGGGCTGATTTTCAAAATTTTAAATTTGTAAGAAAGAAGAAACATTGAAAACTTATAATATCTATTTTTTATTTCAACTAAGGAAATGGCTGTTCCAAGCCGACGAGTAAAAGACGACAACTCAATACCTTAATCTTGTCTTGATTTGATGAAAAAAGTGTTCACGTTTCTACAAAAATTGTTTATAACTTCGTCAATATATGGTATAATTTACTAAAAAAAATATATCTGGAAATTGTAGACTCAGATTATTTCAAATTATTCAGATTATCTGTACTTGTTTCACAGGTTGAGACTTTGATTTACAAATTGTAACAAGTATAAATGTAAACTTTTGCATGATAGTCATGTCACAACATCCAGACACCCAAAATTATGACAAAGCGATTAATTAATAAATTAATTAATAAAAGCTCTGCCCACTGAGCCAAAAGCACGATCACAATGCTACCCCTTGTCCACAAATTTAATTAACCAGCCCTTAATTTAAAAAAAAATGAAGAATGCAACAAACAACACCAAGTTTCAGTGCAAGTAATTTTAAAGAACACTGATCAACCATGTGTCTAAAATAGCACAATATTTAACCGCCCATTTTGAAGTTAATATTCAGAGGAGGTCGGAAACCTTAGATTCAAATGTCAATCTCATCCAAGTAGAGTACGATGCAATTCACGTTAAGTGTTTTAATCGAGTCTGTTTGCAATGATACCACCCGAAATTCGTTAAGGTGTTGATCACCGAATAACACTTTTTTCGACAAAATTGCTATAATTTACGTTGCTTTATTTCATTAACAAACACAGATATAGCAATAAAATGCATAGTAATGCTCAATCCTATGACCACTGATTAACTTCCATCTTATGTCAACTCATTTCATAACTCCATTATTGTGTAATACCCCCCGAAAGTTGACAAGAAAACACGAATTTGTACATACTTTCCGCCATTTTGGAAAACAACGATTACATTTTAGTATTGATTTCATTGTTATTCAAGCAAAAGCTACTTCGAAAAATAACAAACAAGATAGTCAAAATATTTATTTCACAATATTTAATTTACAATTCGTTCTGAAATTTCTTAATGTAAGTTCTTTTCAACATTTGAGTATATAATCGTGAAAGCAGCAACATGTACCATTCGCCATTGAGGTGTTTTTATTGAGATCCAGCCGCGCATGCGCGCGACATCATATTTTCGCAATTTTTGAGTGTCCATTCCCTGTAAATTAAAGCCCTGGTATATGCTATTATCTAGTGGACCTGTACCAATTTTTTTCAAATTATGCCCCTGGGGTCAAATTTGGCCCCACCATGGGGAACAACTGATTTTACATAGGCTTATATAAGGAAAACTTTGAAAATCTTCTTGTCTGAATCCACAAGGCTCTGAGCCTTAAGATTTGGTATGTAGCACTGTCTAGTGGACCTCAACCAAGTTTGTTCAGATTATGCCCCTGGGGTCAAATTTGGCCCCCCAAGTGGATCACTTGATTTTAAATAAGCTTATATCCATGTAGGCAAAACTTTAAAAAGAACTTCTTGACTGAAACCAGAGCCTAGAACTTAGATATTTTGAATGGAGCTTCGGCTAGAGGTCTGCTGCCAAGTTTGTTCAAAATATACCCCTTGAGTGAAAATTGGCTCTACCTTGGGGGTCACTTGAATTCATATAGGTTTACATAGGGAAAATCTTGAAAAAGCTTCTGATGTTTGCTCAACAGCAGACCCAAAGGCAATGTATTCAGATGAGCAATCTAGGGCCATCATGACCCTCTTGTTTTTGTTAAGGTTAACAGATTAACATACTGTTTGACTCACAAGTTTTTGTAACCTTATTTCATTGTTGTTAATTGTTGTGTATCAGAGAAAATGTTTTTTCCAGATCTCATTTCAACACTTGTTATGGTCATGCAAACCCAGTGGAGGAGACATATTTCCAGTCAGATCTTCAGCAGAAGCCATCATCAGGATTTCCAATGCAAAGGGACCCTAACCTTAATTTAGACATGGTTGCACATCAGCAACTGGCAAAAGACAAACATCTCTCAGTGTTGTGACACAAAAGTTAATCCTAGACTTAATTATGGAAGAAATGCTCTGAAAGGAAACTGCTAATCTTCTTGTAGAGATACATTTTTCATTGTTTCACATCTTTAGAAGAAGTACCAACAAGGACAAAAGAATGGTTTTGTAATTTAGTGTTATTTTGTTCTGTTAAGTTGATTCAATCATTTTCCCACTGTTAGTTACTTCTGATCTTGATTTTATGCCCCCCATCTAAGATGAGGGGGCATATGGTTTTGCAAATGTCGGTCGGTTGGTAGACACTGTGGTTTCTGATTAATATCTAGAGAACCCTTGGACCCACCTTCCTATGACTTGGTGTGTAGGTTGGTTATGACTAGAAGATGACCCCTATAGTTTTTCAGGTCACCAGGTCAAAGGTCACAGTGATCTTGAATTGCAAAATTGTTTCCTATCAATAACTATAGAATGCTTGGTCCCAGGTTGTTCAAACTTAGTGTTTAGGTTGGTCATGACCAGTAGATGACCCCTTCAGTTTTCCACCTCACCAGGTCAAAGTTCAAGGTCACATTGACCTTGAATAGCAAAACAGTTTCCGATCAATAACTAAAGAATTCTTGGTCCAAGTTGTTCAATCTTAGTGTGTTGGTTGGTCATGACAAGTAGAAGACACTATAGTTTTTTACATCACCAGGTCAAAGGTCAAAGACACAGTCACCTTGAAGAGCAAAACTGTTTCTTAAGAATAACTATAGAACCTTATTCCAAGATTGTTCATTTAAACTTAGTGTGTAGGTTGGTCATGACTAGTAGATGACCCTTATAGTTTTTCAGGTCACCAGGTCAAAGGCCAAGGTCACAGTGACCTTGAAAAGCAAAATGATTTTCAATGAATATCTATAGAATGCTTGCGCCCAGGTTCCTCAAACTTGGTATATAGTTTTATCATGACCAGTAGATGATCCCTATAGCTTTTCAGGTCAAAGGTCCAGGACACATTGACCTTGCATAGCAAAATAGTGTCCGATCAATTACTATAGAACGCTTGGGCCAAGCTCAAAAGTTCATAAGTAGGTTGATCATGACAATTAGATGAACCCTATAGTTTTTAGAGTTATTAGGTCAAAGGTCAAGGTCACAGTAACCTTGAAAAGCAAAACAGTTTCTGCTCTATATCTAGGGAACCCTTCAGCCCAGGTTCCTCAGACTTAGTTTTAGGTTTGTCATGATCAGTAGATAACAACTACCGTTTTTTTTTCAGGTCAAAGGTCAAGGGTCAAAATGACCTTGAAAAGCAAAATGGTTTCTGGTGAATAATTGTCGAACACTTGGGCCCATGTTCCTCAAACTTTGTATATAAGTTGTTCATGGCTTGTAGATGAGCCCTTTAGTTTTTCAGGTCACCAGGTCAAAGGCCATGGTCACAGTTTCCTTGAATAGCAAAATGGTTTCTGATCAATAACTATAGAATGCTTGGTCCCAGCTCCTCAAAACTTCATGGCTGCCTCTAGGGATAAGGGGCTAGGGGGTCATATATGTTTAACAAACATCTCTTGTTTTTTTGTGAATTTGCACTCATGGTTGCTTAGCAAGTATTATACTAAGAAGAAACATTATAGTTCTGAAAAACTTATAAAGGAAAGTGACATCTGAGGAAAAAAGGTATAAATAAGTATTTCTGTGTGCTTGCCTACAAGTACCTGTAATGTACATTTCTATAATACTGAATTTACAAATTAGGTTACATACATGTGGACTGCCAGTCTTGTTACAAAAAGTAGGACTGTGAGGATATTAGGAAAACAAGATGTTGCTTCCAGCGGAACATGTTAACAAACATTCCAGTGTAAATGATGGTTATTTATTTTAGAGTATGTAATTTCCTAATGTACAAGTTGTAGTTGTACATTTGTAATTTATTTCTTTTCATGTTAACATTGCTTGTAAATGCATACATTTTTAACATTACCATTACTTATTAGTGTTTGCACTTTCAACATTTCTTCTTTTAACATAACTTATTAGTGCTCACACTTTTAAAATTACATTGTACATGTTTATGCTTACACTTTTAAAATTACTTGTTTATGCTTGTACTTTTAAAATAACATCTTTATGCTTTCACTTTTAACATTACCTGTTTGTGCTTTCACTTTTAACATTATGTGTTTGTGCTTTCACTTTTAACATTACGTGTTTATGCTTTCACTTTTAACATAATGTGTTTGTGCTTTCACTGTGAACATAACGTGTTTATGCTTTCACTTTTAACATTACGTGTTTGTGCTTTCACCTTAAACATTATGTGTTTGTGCTTTCACTTTTAACATTACATGTTTGTGCTTTCACTTTTAACATAACGTGCTTGTGCTTTCACTTTTAACATTACGTGTTTGTGCTTTCACTTTTAACATAACGTGTTTGTGCTTTCACTTTTAACATTACGTGTTTGTGCTTTCACTTTTAACATAACGTGTTTGTGCTTTCACTTTTAACATTACATGTTTGTGCTTTCACTTTTAACATAACGTGTTTGTGCTTTCACTTTTGGTCTTGTACTTTCAGCCTTACTTGTGATTGCTTGTTTTTTATCTAGATTAGTGCAATAGATTTTTTACTTTTAATTAACTTAAATCAACTCATATCAAACGTATTATTTTATACAGAAATGCAGCCATATGCACAAAATATTGTGAATTAAAAGTTCAAAACATCAAAGTTTTTCTTTTTTCCCATAGTTGGTCATTTACATTTGATAGCACTGTGGAAGGGATTCTTTGAGCAGGCAATGTCAGATTGAGTACCTCCATACCAGCTAAGATATCCCTGCCTCAGGAGTAGTAGAAATTGAAAACAAGATTTTTGAAGTGTATATTAATGAGCAGCTTAAGTTGTAATGGGAAGAACATCTATACAATTAAAGTGAATCTCTAGAAACAACAGTTATGCAAAGCAATGACCTATGAGAGGCAGTTATTTTCAATACTGATGGCTCGTTTGATTGAAGTATATATGAAACTTTTGTTAACACAACCCATGTCATCTTACTGATGACATAACCCAGTTACTTTATATTAAGCACACTTTGTAAATAGTGAAGCAATATCTTGTAGAAGTAAATGTTGATCACATATTTTGGCTTTTCATATAATGATATATAATTATGGGATAAAATGAATGATGAAGAAAAAAATAATCCATTTAGAAAAGGTTGTAAAACTTGCCTGTTTGGATAAAGGACATGAAATTTTATTTCTGAAACAAAGCATGGTGAATCTCATTTTATACTTGAAAAAAAAAAACAACTTAAAAATACTTTAAACTTAGCTAGAATACGAAGGGTAGACAAAACCCCCATCATGACTGATATATTTTAAAATTTAGTTTGCATTATGTTCAGCTGATAAATCATTAGAAAGTGTAAAATATTTGGTTAAATACAGATAGTAGGACATGCTTCATACTTAAAAACCTGTTGAAATGTATATATAAAATTTTAACTTCTATAATACATAAGAAGAATCATCGGTCCTGTGGCTCCCGTGAGACAGTCCGTCTTACTATCCTTTATATAGTAAGCCTGACTGTTTCGCGGGAGATCTGGCTTTAGCATAATTAAAAGAAAATAATGTGTGCTGTTTTCTCTCTTTGCCAGTTCATATTGTGCAGTTTTGTTTTGCACTTCTTTACAATTAAACAGTGATAAATAAGTAAGCTATCTTTGTTAACAAACGCTAAAATGAAATCGTAGTGCTTGTATTTGAATTAAAATGAAGAGTTTTATGTTTGTGTTAACATGGTGCATTTTTTGTTAATAAGATATCACAACATAGATTTTTTTCTTATGAAAAAATACGGTCTGAAATGACCTCAGAATACAGCAGGGATGTTACAGGAAAAACAATTCTAGGGGACATGCCCCATTACCCACTTAGATTAGTGTTTCGGTGTAAAATCGAGCCTGACTGCGCCACGGCACAGACAGAACTATTCATCTTAAAAATGGCAATTGTATTTACTTGATATTTCATAAAAACACTGTATGTTATCAGTTTATATAAAAGTGAAGGCTGTTTTTTCCAATTTTATTCAATCCATAGAAAATTTTCTATTCGTTATTTTGTTACACTGCATCCAAACGACGGTCCATCGAAAGACCTCCAAAAACCCTAAAGAAGCCACCCCCACCCCCAGGAAGGAGCATAAAAAAAACAAAAGACCAAAACAAACCATTAAATTATATTTTTGAACAATAGAAGACATTTTTGTTTTTATTGTCAAGCCCGCTTGCGGTGAGCTTGACTTAGTCGCCACTTTTGGCATATAGTTGGGTGAATGTGCTTCTGTCCGGATTTGTCTGGTCTATATCTTGCTCATTCTTTGAAGGATTACAAAATAATTTGATACAAATGTTCACCATGATGGGGTGGTGTTTCGCACACAAAATCCAGGTCCGCCGCTCAAAGGTCAAGGTCAGACTTGGGGGGTCAGTGCAAAATCCGTGTCTGGAGCGAAACGTCTACATGCATGGACGGATTTTAATATAACTTGGGAGAAATATTTTCCATAGTGAGGCAGAGTGTCCCGCGAAAAATTCAGTTGTCTGTGGCAAAGGTCAAGGTCACACTTAGGGGTCAAAAGTCATATAACAAGATAAAACACTCATTTGTGAGTTTAACTTCTATATACATGGATGGATTTTAATATAATGTAGCACAAATGTTCTCCATGTTGAGTTGTCTCGCGCAAAATGAAGGTCAAGGTCACAAGAGGTCAAAGGTCAAATAAAAATATTAAAATTTGTTTGTTGGCGCTGTATTTTGCTTATGCTGTGAAGTATTATGCTTAGGGATCAGAGGAATTGAAAAATTGAAGTGTCTGTGGCAAAGATCAAGGTCACATTTAGGGGTAAAAAGGTCAAATAACAAAATAAAACATTTATTTGAGAGTATAACTTCTATATACATGGATGGATTTTAATATAACTTAGCACAAATGTTCTCCATGTTGAGTTGAATTGTTTCGCACAAAGTGAAGGCAAGGTCACAAGAGATCAAAGGTCAAATAAAGATATTAAAATTTGTTGGTGCTGTATCTTGCTTATGCTTTAAAGTATTCTGCTTAGTGGTAGGAGGATTTTTAAATTGTTGAGCCCCCTTGTGGTGAGGTCGACTTAGTCACTGCTTTTCACTTTTTGTGGTTTGGTGTATGTGTGTCCGTCAGTCCATGTGTCTGTCTAGATTTGTCCAGTCTATATCTTGCTCATTCTTTGAAGGATTACTAAATAGTTTGATACAAATGTTCACCATGATGGGGTGGTGTGTCACAAGCAAAACCCAGGTCTGCCGCTCAAAGGTCACGGTCACACTTGGAGGGTCAGCTCAATACCCGTGTCCAGAGTTTAACTTCTACATGTGTGGCAGGATTTTAATATAACTTGGGACAAATGTTCTCCATAATGAGGCTGAGTGTCGTGCGAAAAATTCAGGTGTCTGTGGTAAAGGTCAAGGTCTTCAGGGTCAAAGATCAAATAAAAAATTAAAACGTTCATTTGTGAGTATATTTCTTTATACATGGATGGATTTTTATATAAGTTATAACAAATGTTCTCCATAGTTAGTTGAGTTTTCTTGCGCAAAATGAAGGTCAAGCTCACAAGAGGTCAAAGATCAGATTAAAATGTTCAAATAACATGAATTGAGTTTTTTTAGGCACAAATGTTCATCATGACACTATGTGTCATGCACATAAACCAGGTCACCGGGTCAGAGGTCAAGGTCACCTAAGATGATGCCTTGGGTATACAAGAGGATGTGCTGCACACATCTCACCTATGTATACATCTTTCTCCGTGATCTGAAGCTTATCAGTTCAGGTTTGTATTAAGACAAGCTGGCTCAACATTCTTATTGTGGGCATGTCTTGTCATGTAAATAAATCAAATATCAATGCAATCTCTTTGCAGCGATCTCCCCTTCATTCTTCAAAAAAGATCACTGCCGACAGGCGTTAACCTTAGTTGGATTTCAGGTAGAAATATTTGTGAACATTTTTAAAGAAATTATTTTTTTCTCTTACTTTGTTTAGTTATAATTGGAATTGCATCGATTTAACATGTCTGGATGTCTGGACTTCAACTTTTTACTGCCAAAAGGCGATACTGACTATACTAGGCAGGCACGTGTCAGGAACATTAAAATTGTTGAAACTGTCTAAGATAAAAACAAAGTTAACAAGATTTTTACTAAAGATTTTGCTTAAACATTTATTGTGAACATTTAAAATACATAAAACTTGTTCAATCCACTGATAAAAGCTGGTACAGTCGGGGTAGCCTTAATCTGGGTTGGTAATTCGTTCTAGAGTCGTGTAGTCCTTGGGAAGAATGAATTCATGTGATGTTGTGTTTTTGAATGCAGGATGAGGAATTTGTTGTTTCTTGTGTCTGTAATGTAATTTTGATCGAAATGACCTGTTTATTTTTTATTTTGTAAAGCATGACCAGGTTGGTTTGGTTTCGCCATTGCTGTAGTTTTGACCATTTTAATTCCTTAATCATGTTTGTTACACTGCGTGTATAGTGCCTTAGTGGTAATCTATATGACCTTGCAGCTGACCTCTGGACAATTTCTATTCAGTGAGTGAGGTAATTCTGCCATGGTTGAGCAATATTCAACCTGGGGTTGTACATATATTTTGTATGCTGCTTCTCTGAGCCATTTGTTTTGTGTTTTGACATTTCATCTGGTGAACCTCAGGCTGTTTATTGTTTTGTTTGTGATGTTGTTTATGTGGGATGACCAGTTCAGGTTAATACTTATAGTAACTCTTAAGAATTTTGCGTTTTCTGTGGTTTTCAGAATAGTGCTGTGTAGGGAAAGATGACTGGTTTCTTTTTCCTGTGTATTCTTAGTACCTCACATTTGTCAGGGTTGAACTCCATTGACCATTTTTTTCCCATATTTCAAGGTTGTGCAAATCATTTTGTAAGGTTTATGCTGATGCTTGTGATTTAATTGATAAATTGACGATGGTGTAGTCTGCAAAAAGATGCACCTGGCTCCTGACACTTAAAAAACGAAAATTTTAAATTTTTAAATTTTAAAACGTAACTTGAAAAAAAGTTTAACATTTTGTTTATTTGCTTAACACATTTTCAACAGTTTCGCCTCCCAGCTATAGTCAGTACTGACTGACCGGGAGTAACCTGTAGATGTAGACTGTCGACCATCATCACGTGACATGCCTGCCGGCAGTGATTACGGTACTGAAAGGGAAGTAACCGCTGCGTGGAGTTTGATATCAATGTATTTTTGGGGTCTTTTGGTGATCTTTGGGTTCTTTTTGGGATTCTTTGGGATCTTTCGAGGGACCCTCCAAACGATTGTTTTGCAGATTTCAAACGTCTACTAACCTATATAATGGATCCAAATGATGACAGCGGAGATATCTACGCAATTATCAACAATATCCCAGCGACTTACCATTCTTGTGACTTGAGAAACTATTTTTCACAGCTTGTAGAATCCAAAAGTTTTGAGTGTTTCCATTTTAGGCATAGACCTGAAAAGAAATCCATTCCAGAAAATGTTCAAACTGATGGCACCAAGTCGGATTCTAAACAACAGCGATCGACATGTTGTGTTGTTAAGTTATATCCAGGAAAATTTAGAACTTTCATGAAGTTATACAATAGAAAACACTGGGTTGACAAAAATGGTGAAATTATGGCCCAGGTTTGCTACATTTCAAGAGTGAAAATTCCAGAGAAAAAAGGTAATCTGTCCATACTCTACATTCAATTTCTTTCAAACCCCTCACAAGTACGTAGAAAGCAGGCGCATCAAGCCACTTAGAAAGTTAAGAGAGTAATGAAAAAAGACGTTTATATGATACATTTATACAGTTAAAACAATATGAAATATACAGGGCTAGTTTATACCAAATTTATTTTAGTTTGATTGTGTAGGAAGCTTTTAGCTTAAAGACACACTCTCAAATCCATTCCTGGAACTAAGCAGTGAGTGTAAAGTTTCTTGCTCAAGGAAACAACTGCTTGCCCCTGACTGGGTTTGAACCCTTGTGGCTAGAAATCCTTTGACTACTAGTCCGACAGATTAACCACTCGGCCAAGCCGCCATTAAATATGCAGGGTTGTTAAAAGTAAAAGCAATCTGGTATACATGTGTTATGGCGATATATGCTCCATATGGCTAACAGCCATATCAAACTGGTTAAATGTGAGCAATTTGTCAATATTAAGGGGTAGGCTGTTCCAGTGGAAAACAGTTCTTGGAAAGAAAGAGAATTTGTAGTAGACTGTCTGGGCTGGGATTAACCTATAGCTCAGCCTCTGGGCATGTCAAGAGGCTCTCTCTAATGGGGTCAGGTAACCTTCTATAGGGGTGGCTACTATATCATTATAGAATGTTATAAAGAATAAGTGCAATAGAAACAAGCACAGTTTCACCAAAAAATGTGTATCTGATGATATCAAATTTTCTAAGAATATATAGTGTGAAATATACGCAAATGCATTTTTGTCAAGACTTCAGATTTAAATTTAATTATGATTTTACAGTAATACATATGTTGATAGTACTGATTTGTTTGTAAAAATTGTTTATTTGATGAACTTACATAAGGTGGAATGGTTCATGTTAAACTATGAAGCTGGTTCCCATAAGCTTATTCAGTAGTTCATCAACATTTTTTGATATTACCATTGTAGATGTAGGCACAAGTTTAAAGACAAGAGGAGAGGCCAAACAAATACCCCCAGATCGTGAAACCTTTACCAAAACTGATCTCAAGAGTCTCCCAGAATTACATCCCCCTGATATCATGCCAAATGGTAATGTCGGCACTCCAACAATGATTTTCATGGATTACATCAATCAGTGCAGACTGCCACCAAGCATTATCAAGAAACTGGGACTTAGCTTTCCAAAGACTAGAACTACAAAACAGTACGGAAGTGTCCCATTTGATTATGGTGGAACAGTAACTGAATCAATTGATAGTGACATTTCAGAACTTGCAGAAGTCTACACAGCCTCAGGTCATGAAATTGTACCAGAAAAAATACTCAGTGATAATAAATATGATTGTGATTCTTCAGAAACAGGGAAAAATTCAGAAACTGTTGGTAAAGAAACAGATAGCTGTAGAAAGAAAGGTCGTATGAGAAACAAAAATATTTGGAAAGATAAAGAGGCTAAAGAGAGACTGAAATTGAACATTGAGGAGAAAATGATAGGTAAATCTGAGGAATCAGAAGAGGTAAGGATTAAAGAATTTTGTATATAAATATATGTAATATATATAGCATTGCTGGCACAAGGTATTGGATTTAACTCGCACAGCGATGAGACACATTAGCATCATGTGGGCGGGCAGGTTAAATTCAATACCGTGTGCAGAAATGCTATATATGTTTTGTATCACAGTCACAACCACTAGCTGGTGTATGTAAACCCCATTCATCATGCTATACCCATGTAAACATCATGAATTACTCTGTTGAGTTGTATGTTTTATTTATACGCTCAGCGGTGATGACAGATCAACAGTCTGGTTTAAGCAGTTAATCTGAATTATTTTTGTGGATAACGAAGACAGTTTTCTTGCATATTTCAGGATTTGGCGGAGGAGAGCGTCATTTGGCGCAGTAAAAATCCTGGACATGTATCTATTGTCATTCTAGAAAAAAATCATTTAAATTATTCAAAACATAAATGAATCAATCAGATTTGTAATGTTTTCTACCTACCCTATTTCTAAGGGCATGAAACTAAAAATAAACAATTGATTTTTAGGCCTAACCATGTATTAACTACTGTGCAATATTACGATATTGTATGGAAGTTGCTGCACAGCTAGCATTCAAAATCAAGATAAACCTTTTCAGAATATTAGCTCCACTCCTTCGGTTATTTTATAAGCTACAGGAGTATGGGATTTATTCTGCATGGCCTTGTACATAATAAATGCTGAATTGATTTGATTATGATACAGAAAGGTGTTATACATGGCAAATTTTTGTGTTGCCTGACTATAGTCAGGGGACACATAGGTGTTACTTGCGGTGCCCGTGTCGGTGTCCCATATTGCTTGTCCGGGGCATAACTCTAAAAGTACTAGAGATATCAACTTGAAACTTCATAGGTGAATAGATCTCATTTTGGAGAGGTGCACTACCAAAGAACCATATCTCTCTTTTTCATAATTTCTGACTTACTGTCTTTTGTAATTTTTCATACTTAATTCTTGTCTGGGGCATAACTCGAAAGATATTGAAGATATCAGCTTGAAACTTCATAGTTGAATAGATATCATTGTGGGGAGGTGCAGTGTCGAAGAACCATAACTTTATTTCTCACAAGTTTTGAGTTACTGCCCTTTGTAATTTTTCATGCTTAATTCTTGTCCGAGGCCTATAAATTCCCCATTCCATAGAAAAAAAGTTAAATAACTGGTATGCTATCGTCATGCGACAGGTCCGACTCACATAGTTCTAGTTTAATCTTAAGGGCTGCAAGTTTAATATCCAAATGCTTATATTTTGAAACAGAATGGGTCTGTTCCTGCCCAGTCAATTGTTATATTGTAGGTTATATGCCTTAAGAAAAAATAAAGTTGCCTTGATGCATTTAACAAATGAAGCTCTATAATGTTCTATGTTCTTATATCTGCACAGGACAATGACTCATGTGAAGAGTGGGAGAGACACGAGGCACTGTATGACGATCCATCCAACCAGGAAAGGAATAAAGAGAGATTGTTTGAGGAGAAGATAGAGCTAAAATGGGAGAAAGGAGGCAGTGGGCTTGTCTTCTACACAGACGCCCAGTACTGGCATGCACAGGAAGGAGGTGGGTGTGTTTCATACACTCCAAAAACCTTAAATCTGTATGTCTTATAGTTCTGTATTTGGATCCAAGACTTTGCTTCTTCATACCAGCAAGTAACCACACCCTAATTTTTTGGAGACCTAGTCATCTGATGAAAACATATCGTCAGTGCTATGCTCTGATAGAATGAATGTGTTTACATTAGTCAGTATAAATCTTAATGATTGTTTCATGTCACAGTCAGGAAGTTGATGCTCCTCCTGACACTAGAGTAGAAAGAACAAATATTTTATCTTCTGTTAATGTTAATGTTATTGATTACAGATTTTGATGAGCAGACAGCTGATGATTGGGATGTTGATATGAGTGCATACTATGAGGAAGGGGCAGGGGATAAAGATGCTAGAGATTTTCTCCAAATGAGACAGGAGAAGCAAAGAAGAGAGGGAATTGCAGGGACTGATAGATTTACTAGTGGTAAGTTACTTGTCTGTTTTACTATTATTTTTGATACTTAAAGTTTAGCTCAAGAAATTCAAGGCCATGTTTCTATTCCGGCTGGATGACACAAAGAAATGAAAGTAGACAAATTTCAATTAAGATAAGACACTTTTTTTAAGGCAGTGTTCTTCTGTCTTACAGTATTTTTATTCTTCTCTCCATCTGGTCAGAATTATGACCATCTGTCTCTCTATTTGGGTTTATTTATCTTTAGTACTGGTTGCCTATATGACCAATGTCCCCAGCAGATTTAGTTATTTTGGGTTGCTAAAGATAGTGCAAGATATAGAAAATATCCTATTACAGAGACACTCATTTTTTTTCCATGCTCAGTGTATCAGTGCTATACACTCATGAAGAAGACATCTCACCCAAAAGACAGTAATGATAGTAAAGAAGAGGGGCATTGAACTCATGACCCCTTGATTACCAGTCCAGTAAAGTACCACTGATCTGCTTTATTATAATTCATTCCAAGGACTTCTATATGTATAATAAAGGAGAAAGATAGCAAATGCAAGGAAATTCCTTTTCAAACTATGTTAACATTAACTTTATTCAGTGTAGAAGACATAGTGTTTGTTAAAAAAAGTATTCATCAAGAACATGCAAAAGATGGATTGATTAAAAATTTCATAATGTATAATTTGACACCTCTTTGTTTAGGAATAGCAAAAAAAAGAAAGGAGAAATCCAACAAGAACAAAGAAGTTGATTCTAAAATTGGTAAATTTGAAGCTCACACAAAAGGCTTTGGCAGGAAGATATTGAAGGACCAGGGATGGACAGAAGGTCAAGGTCTTGGGACAACAATTAGAGGCATTGCCGATGCCTTAGAGAATGAGGGACAAAACCCAAGGGACAAGAGAGGACTTGGGTAAGACTTTGATTTCTTGTTCTTTTGACTCTATACTTACATTTGTATTTGTAAAAAGTCTGTCAAGTGTGGTTATTTTTCCAAGAAAATAAAATAGAGCATTTTTATATGTACTTTTTTGGAATGCTTCTATACACCATGAAAACTGAAGAAAAAAATTTGTTTTCAACTGATTTGAACCCATGCCTTCCCAGTCAGTAAACTCAAGAGCGGCAAACTAAATGACTGATCCACAGAGCCATGGTATTATTAACTATTCAAATTAACAATACCACCAAAATATCTACCCCGTAACTAACAGGGTAAATTTTTTACTGACAAAAGTGTGTAAAACTTTATATTATGATGTGTTTCTGTAACAAAAAATGGGACACTCACTTAGTTTGGATATGTTCTTCACAATTACAACTTACTAGAATTTCTATACCGTAAATATTTTCTTCTCTATGCATCGTAGACCCATCTGTGAGTCAGTTGTTTTAACATTCATTTGCGACATAAAAAATTTCTTCAACAATTTCAGATACCATGGTGAGAAACTGAACCGTAACCCTGGAATAGCTAAAAGAAAAGTTATTATATCAACAGTGTATGATGATCCTGCAGAAACAGACCCTAATGAGCCCCTAAAACGACGGCAGGACCCCTATCACCTCAAATATAGAGATGAGGTGAAATTTTCAAAATCAGAGACAATTCATTTCTCAAGTAATGCTGGTACCAGTACATAGTGAAATAAATGGATGTATAAAAGATCAGATTGACTTCTTGTTTAATTTTATACACTTCTTTTGAAACAGAACAGTGAGAAAGGCAGCCTATACATTTTAATCATGTATGCTTGTCTGAAAATCAGAAAAATCAGTCTTTTGTAAACTGTTTTCAAGTTTTACAAAATGTTTTGCTTAACTTAGGGTTTTCAGAAATATTAAACTTTGACTGAATTAATTCTTTTTTCTGTTCATGCAATGAATTCATTTTTTGCTGAAATCTGATCAAACTTGAGCAATATGTACTTGCTGTTATGTCACTCTTAAGGATAAAAAAAGACAATCAGCCATATTGCTTTTGCATAGTCATGATGTATAGTAAACTATAGAAGGGAAGTGACTGAACAAAAACCAACATATTTTAAAACTATCATAGAAATCGGTAACATATAGTAACAAACCAGTAAAATGGGCTCACACACAAGTCTGGTTCAAAACAATTCATTAACAGAGTTTACATCACACTTTTTCAGATCCCACTGCTGTTCCATTAAAAGTTAATGCAATGTCTAATAACTGTTGGCCCTCTGCACTTTTTGGACCATCACTACTAAATTCTTCAGACAATTCCCTCAATGTAATTGCAACACGTTTGCTTTTAATGTGTTCTCTATGAATAGCATGTTTCCATTTTGTGCGTGCCTCTCCATAGACTACTAATAAAGACCTCTGCTTTAAAGGAACATGCACTTCAACTTTTGGCAAGTCATTACAAGTAAAATACAAGATTGTATCTGACGATAAATTTAGAGTGACCAATCGCTCTCCCCACAGCCAGAAGTCATCAAAGTGAGGATCAATGGCCGATCCACGTTCTGGGGTGTATTCTAAATGACACTGTTCAACAGGAATGAAATCTGACAGCAATGGCAGTGTCTGCATCCTGGCATATAGGTCTTTACTAAATGGTGGTAGTCCACTGAAACAGGAGCTTTTTACCTTGCGTCTCTTAAAATTCACCTTTGGTCCAAAGTCCTGTAAGAAAACAAGAATCTACTAGACATTTATGGTTTACAAGGGTACTTTATAAAACATGTAAAGTCAACTAAACATTAACTTTAACATAACTGCAGATAAATAACAGGAAGAATTTATGAATCAGCTTATAACAGCCACATGACAATGTATAAAAAGGAAATTTAAATTGAATACTGACAATTCAAACTCCTACCTGTTTTCTTCTCCCAGACTGTGAGTCTACAAATGGTGTTTTGTAAATTTCTTCCAAAATGTTGCTTTCTTCATCTGCAGACACAAAGTCTTGTTCCAAATATATACCAGGGAAGTTGAGGCATGAGCCAGTATGGTCAGGGTGGCTGTTTGCCTCCTCTGCCCATGCCTTGGTACAGTCTTCACAGTACAAGAATACCTTCAAATCATCCTATAAGGGTAACATTTGAACATGATACAAAATAATACTATTTGATAATGTTTAATTTTTGTTATCTACAAAACTGGAAAATCACATTTAACCTAGAGAACTGAAATTTACCTTAACTAATCTTAAATGAAAACTTCTTTGAGTTAAGTCCAGAAACCTTGAAGTGAAACTAAAAGAAGATATGGAAAGTCAAATTCTGCAAGACCTCCCAAACAAATATAATGTCAATTCTGATCACTGTCATGCTACATTAAGTCCAAACATTTACAGAGGATTCTGAGCATATCATGAATTTTAGGCTAGGTCAAACCCTCATTAAGTTGACACATTTGCTAAGAAACAGGCAGAAAAGAAGTTTGTTACATATAAAAATCTACATATAGGACACCTGCACATGGAACATTTCTTTGATGGAGTTCTATCATGTCTACTAGAAGAACTAGTCCATATATGCTTTCTAATTCAGGATATTGATATATTTCAAATTGGCAATATCCTTTTAGGGCACATTATAAACATACAAATGAAAATGGGTGCCTGGACAGATTGTCTAAGAGACTACCTTAAGAACATGATAATTCAGACAAATGCATTTACTTAAACTTAAGACCTTTAGCCATAAGCTTAAGAGAGAACCGGTAACTTTTGTGTTCCCCACTTCCGACTAAGATTTTGCTCACGATAATTACTGAATGAGTGCTCAAAGACAGCTTAACTATTCTCACTTGTGACTATATATGTATTGAGAATGATGCAAATAAACAATGAAAGTCCACAAACCAAATAATTAAGCTTTAAGTTTCAAGAATATATTAATTATTATCTCTATATCTAAACAAGTTCATCCGTAACTTACAACTATCCGAATACTATGCCAATGAAAGTATACAATTACTCCATAGCACTGAAGGTGTAAGTGCATTTTTCTTACCTGTTTCAATATAACTGGCTTTTTACCAACTTTCTCACAAAATGTACATGTTCTGATACCTTTACACGGACAGGTTTTCAAGGGATCGCCAAAATTGTTCGTCGACATTTGTTGTTGTTGTTGCAATTAGGTTACAGATTACTAAATTGCCTTCTTGTGCTATATGAGGCCACCTTTCCTGTTTGATAAGTGCTTAGTGTTATCACTAAACACACTGGATGCTAAGAAAAATAACAAAAGAACGATTAAGACCTTGTCTATGGGCTGGAGATGGGCAAGAATGGATGGGAGTGGGTTTCAGTGGTAGATAGTCCTTGGAAAGAAAGAAAATTTGTTATTATCTGTAGTGGCTGTGTGTACAGCTCAGTGAATGGCATAGACCTGATGTTAGTTGTTGGTAGAGAGGTGAGGTAGTCATCTATTTGGATAACCAGAGGGAAATCCTCTATATGTCTGAGATCAAGTTATTGAAAGTTAAGAGAGTGGAGCATATCCATAACACTTGATGTTTGACCGTAATATGTGATGATGTTCCAGTAAGCTGCATGCTCTTCTTTGCAATCGGACACTGGAGCTATAATAATCTATATATCAGTAGTGAGTATTATTGAAGCTGGAAATCCTCTATAAGCCTGAGACCGAGTCATTGCAAGTTAAGGGAGTGGAGCATATGACCATAACACTTGATGTTTGTCCATAATCTGACGATGTTCCAACAAGCTGCTCTTCTTTGCAATTAAACACATTCAATTTGATCTGTTTGAAAAATTCATGTACTGTGTGAGGCGACCATACTTCAGAGCCATTCAACTGTGAGTTTAAGGAGACTGGTAAGTAATGGACTTGGCCTTAATGTTTCTGTACAGAAACCCTAACATTTTATTTGCTTTCTGTATTGACCTGTCAATGTGGGCTTCCCATGAAAGATTATTTGAGATATCAATGCTGAGCTGACCTGTAAGCTTGTTCCTTTTTGTGATATGAATAATTTGACACTTGGGAGTGTTTGAATTCCATAACCCACTAAGCTCCTGCTTTTATTTACAAATTCACGTCATTTTGTATGGTAAGTGATTGGTTTGCAGTTGTCAGGGCTATGTGATGTTGCAGTATCATTTACAAAAAGAGATGAACCTTGGAGCTAATGTTCTAAGGGAGATCATGAATGCAAGCCAGAAATAGGAGATTCAGAACTGAGCCCTGTACAACACCTGAAGATACTTGGATAGCATCAGAATAGGAACTGTTTAGGATAACTGACGGGAGTCTGTTATCTTGCTGAGAAACTTTGACCCATCTTAATGTTTGATCTGGCTGACTCCATAATTATGTATTTTAATCAGTTCTTTGTCATTTAGATTAACTGTATCAAAAGTGTTACAAAAACCTAACAGGTTCAGATGTACTTCCTTTTTATAGACTTAAGTGACCAAATGATTAACATGCAAACTAGTAACTAATTAGGTAAATTATGCATAACAACTTTTTCTTTTTCCTTAAAAATCAGCAGTTCTCCATTTTTATGCTCCCCGAAGGGCGAGCATATAGTTGCTGCTTTGTCCATCCATTCGTTTGTCTGTCCGTCCTTCATAATTTTGTCCGGAGCATAACACGAAAACTATGAAAGATATCAAGACCAAACTTCATAGGTAGTTAGATCTCATTAAGGAGCAGTGCAGTGCACAAGAACCATAACTCTTTCTTTATTATTTTTTTAGTTATTGCCCTTTGAAATTTCTCATACTTATTTTTTGTCCGGGGCATATCTCACAAAGTATAAGAGATATTAACATGAGACTTTATTGTTATTTTTCATTAAAAAAAACATATTAAACAATAGCCCTTTTGGAATTGGCATTTATTCGGGGAGCATCCATCGGTTCTACTGATTTGTTTATTTAGGAAATAGATTTTCTGCAAATAGCTTGTGTTTTGTTTCCTAACAATCTAAGTTGACCTTGATAGCTCAGTGTTTAGAACTTTGAAAGATGTTCAACAGGTATAGCCAATGTCAAAAGGGTCCAAGATTAAACCATCTCCTTTCCTCTGCATCTCCTTCAGTTTAACAAATTTTAATGCAGTTTTATTACAACTTCCCTCACTTACGGCATGATACTGTACATGTACTCTTAATACATAAAGATCCTGAATTAATTTTGTGTACACTATAAAATTCATTTTCACTATGGACTGACAGCCTAAGATGAATAACCTTTAAACCGAGTTCAGTTGATCCAGATGTCATTGAATGTCACTAATAGTAAACATTACTGATACAGTACATGAACTAACTTTACAACTGATGTTAAATTACAGGTAAGGTCCAATAAATGCAAATTGTACAGTCTAGGGAGGGAAGGGGTATAATTCTTCAATTTCCAGTATGCATGAATTTGCTCCAGTTTCAAGACTAAATCCTTTCCTTGTCCTTGGATCAACATTTAAAAGTACTATTAAAAGAACTCATAATTCAGTGATAACTTTATTTCATACATCTCAGAGTTCAAAACACATAAATTTTAAACAACATACAATCAACAAAAAATACATGTTTTCATATAAAGCTGCTAAAATTCATAAAATAGATGCAATGTATAAATTTTCTTAATCACAGTTTTGCTTCACATTTTATAATAAATATACAATTTGTTTTTACATTTTTGGTAGAAAGCAATATGTTGGAACATCCAACTACATTATCAACAGCTATGAATTTCATAACAGCCATGTACAAAGGTACTGAAGTAATTCACAGGTAGTTGTTACCAATTTGGTACAGAGTGATGAAACGTTGTTTCAAGTGGTTTATTTGCTTCATTTTAACCTTTGATACATTTAACCCTGCCCTTGTTTCAATGTAATACCAGAAATAAATTATTATTCTCTGTATATTACAGGAACTGCTGACTTTTTTCACAGAAAGGATTGTAATTGTCACTAACTAAAAGTTCACATGAAGAGGTGAAAAACATCAGTGGTAAAATAAGGCTCTAAATGGTGTTCAGTCCTAATTTTTAAATATCAGTAAGTTATAAATCTAAAAGCAATCTTTGCATATCTTTATACAGTATATAGGAGAACATCCCTGGTCTTGTGTGCAATACAGATAGCTGTCATACCTTACATCAGTAAAAGTGAAATCTCTATGGTTACCAGAAGTTTCTTCTGTAGAGATTACTCATGAACATAGTCTCATAAATAATATGCGAATATCAATTTTAATCAGACACTGACTTGAATACCTTTTCAATTGAAATACTTCTCTATACATGTAAAAGACAAACAGTTTTCAGGTTGAAAGAAAGGCTGCACAAGGCTGATGTTACGTGACTTTTAATTGGTTGAAATTATCTTCTTATATATATTTTCTATAATGTTTGTCTAAGCATTTTGTGGAGCATCTTGGTACATGGCAAAACCAAGCACTTCATTTGCAAACATTTCTGCTGTGATGTCTTGTGGAAGATTTTCACTTATCACGTCTCCAGCGATGTTCGTGTCAAACTCTTGTAACTCACTGCTCCCTCCCTCGGCATGGTAACCAAGCAACGTCATCAGATATTCTGCAAGCTCATACTCTGTCATGTGCTCACCTGTGAATAAAGGCAGTATTATGTTTAAGTATACAAGAATACCTGATTTCTTTCCATTAGCATTTTTTACACTACACTTGATTTTGATTTTGGTTTTTAGCCATTTTTACGCTACACTTGATTTTGATTTTAAGCCATATTTACACCACAGTTTGTGTGTACATATTATTTTACCTAACGAGTTAACTGATAATCTATGATGCAGACTTAACCAACAATCTCTCCTGTACTATTATAAAGCTGTGTAGATAGAGGCAACATTAACATTTGCTTATGTAAAAATCTTGCCACATGTAAATACTGAATCATACTAAAATGATGTTTTGGTTTCAGGCATTTGGATACAATAAGTACATGTATATCAAGCCGGTCTTCATAAAAAACATGCATGTTGCTACTGCTTATACAAAATCGTACCATATTAGCTATTTCAGCTTCCTTACAAAAATTTAAGTATGTCAGATGTTCATTAAAATGTTTTTGCATTTACTGTTAGCCAGTGTTTATTAAAACAGCCCTGAAGTCTTATACTTTTATAAGATAACAGTATATAACAATACAAACAGAATATTATAACATTGTGTTAATCTACATGTCTGGATTATTTTGAGTTTGTTGTGTACTCACTGATCACATGTAGGACAGAATACCCTCAGCTTAATATACTATGAGAAAGACCTCCCAAAATTAACTCACTATTATAGTGAGACAATGCATTCAACAGCTTTAACTAGTCTGACAGATTACATGTTCAACATTTTACCTTTTGTTTGAAGCATCTCCAAAAGGTCCCCTCTGTCAATGGCTGATCCCTTCTCAGTGTACATTCCAAGTGTCTCAAATGCTTTAAGTAACTTCTCTGGTGATAAGCCAAATGCTGGCCTGTGGTTTATGTACACTTAAAGACAAAAATGCAGAACATTGATTGATCTTGATAATAACAATATTACCACTATGTTGGCATTACATTTATACAGCTAAAATCATAGGCCAGTCTAGCTATTAAAATTTTAAATTTTACAAATAAAAAAAAATTCTTTATTCTTATACAAAAAAGAATAATTGAAAATAAAATATTTACAAAATTTTTCTAGATTTTTGTAGATAGTTAAAGATATAAAGCCAATATATTACACACTGTTTATGGATACATGTAAGTATATTAATTGACTTACACTTAATAAATTCTCCAAGGTCTATTGACTCCACATACTGTCCTGTTTCCACATAACGGCTAAATTTTACTTCATTCAACATGTCTTCAATCTAAACGGAATTAAGAAGTCAGCTGTTGTTAAAAATTCCCAAGTTGAAGTTTATGACTAAATAATACAGTGTGCCAAAGAAATGGTGTGTTTTGTTTAGCATTTGCATAAATAAAAATCTATTCTGAGTTAAATGTCTGTTTTCTTATCAACTGTCAATTAATTTTAAGCACCCCTCTATGTTTTGAAAAAAATATACCCTAGCTCAAAAGACTTCTAATGGATATAGCTGCAAAATGTGATTTTGTTACTTGTTTGTTAAACAAAGATCCAAAGATCAAATGAGTCTGAATCATCAATGTTATCTCCCTGCCCTGCCCTGCCATCCCCACACGCAATCACAACCCCCCCCCCCCCCCCCCACACACACACACACACACCCAAAAAAAAATTAAATTATGTACATTTCACGAGAAACATTTTACAATAAAATAAGACATGACCAAACATACACTGTTTGAACTGAGATCAAGAATTAAAAATGTAAATATATTGTTGGTTGATACTTGGAACCCAATGGCATGTGAATAGAAAACAGATGTTCATAACTGACCTCTTGTTCTGAGGGGTAGAACCCCATGGCTCGCATGACAAATGGAACCTCTGACAATGGAATCTTTGTAGACACCTCCCTTGAGTCCATGGCATTCACTCCTTGACTGTAACAGAGGTAAAATTAACTGTAATTTTTCAACTTCGAAACATGTGACTTGCTATTGTCTTAAATGAATAAAACTCTACAAAAAGAAAAACAATAATAAAATATTTTCACTAACTACTTTCCTCTTACATTCTGATATATCTTTTTTCTCAAATACTTAAGCTGTGATTTTTTATGAAATGATGAAAATACAACTTACAATGTGCCATGAAATGGCCTCTGCAACTTAAAATTCTTTTTTTAAACATTAGTAAATTTGAAATTGGAATATGTTATGGATAGAACACTTTTTTAAAACAGCTGTGTGAAAAGACTTGTGCCTTCAAAAGAGACTACCCTGTTATGTGAAAGAAACCATATACAGTAAAAACAATAACAACAAATTCCTTTTTGACACTGTTTGCTGACACCGAAAACTTAAATCCTTTCTGTGTTTTCTGAAAAGTTATTCCATCTCACCAAAACTCAGTCCTCAATCACATCTTCAAAACTGCTACCATTAGGCAGATTGTGTACTTTAGTCACATTGTCTAGTTTTTAAAGCCATTAAATGTGACTTTGACCTTTAATTCTAAACAAAGGTCATTTTCTTACCACACAGAAGGTCCTAAATGGATTAAACAAAAGGATTCTGTATAATTATTCTTATATGGTCAACATTTTAGTTTGTTTAAGATTATGTGTTCTTGCTTTTTTTTATTCTCAAAAAGACCAACAGAATCATTATAGAATTAAAATAATGAATCAGTGTTAAAAAGGAATCAGACAAAATGTATATGACATTAAACATTATGTTAATAATGTAAACAGTGTTGCAGTTTTTGTAACGAAGCTCTTAACACAACATTTATACGCAGAAGCAAGACAGTCTTAGCAACACAATCTGAATGATAGTGACAAAACATGTACCACATTCTCTACAGTGTCAAGATCTCTATATTTGTAGGAAAGACAATACCAGTCATTACGGGAGGTACTGTAGTGAAATCTGTGTTATTTCCAAGTGTAATCTAACAGCCAATGCTCAAAAATCTGTTTTTCCCTTATTGCAGCAATGTAAAATATATATGTGTAACAAACAAGAGTTTCATATTCATAAGGACACAACTCTTGAACAAGACCAGATTTGGCAAACCCCTGACTCAGTGTAAGTACAGAAATGAAAGCAATTTCTATTTAGTCTGTAGGATTTTAAAGTATCGGTAGTATGTTCTGTTTTAAAAGATCTGAACAAAGTATGAATGTGGTACTGGCAAAAATAACAGCTGCTATATAAACTGTTTTGCAATGGTACAAAATATAAAAAGCATATGTGACACAAAGTCGTGAACATGACAATGAATCTGGTGTTATAATCCTGTTATTCATCAAGACTCTGACTGATAAATGCTTCAAACATGACAATGAATCTGGTGTTATTATCCTGTTATTCAGCAAGACTATGACTGATAAATGCTTCATACATGACATATTTTCTGTAACAATTAACAGGACAAATTTGCAACCAGACAGATTTTTATAATTATATTATGTTACTCAGTTATACCTGGGAGGGAAAATCAGAACCCTCACCATACTGTTTAATGAGATAAAGACTGATACTTGTTAAAAAGATTGTCAAGATATTATTAATTAGTTCTTGCAAATTTCTCCCAACTTAATCAGAGTACATGTATATTAATGTTTTATCCAAAGATTCAGAAGGTACAAATAAGGGGCATAGCTATTTTAAAAACACTATCTTTTATCTAAAATATTATGTATTAATCTGTTTACACCTATTTTAACCCTTAACCTGCTGAATTTTTGTAATGGATTTTGCCAAGCTTTGAATTTGAAACAGTCCATTCAAAGTTTGAGGGAAATTGAGCTACCAACAGTATAGAGCCTGGTCAGACTGCATGGATGTGGAGGCTGGCCTGGCTCTATACTGGTGGCAAAGGCTAATCACTTTTGGTTCCAGCAGGTGTAGGGTTAAGATCAAGTCCTTCCATTTTGCATCAACTACTAAAGTGACAACCACTATCTGCAGGCCTAACCAGAACTGAGATTTAAAAGAGGGTTTTATGAAGTTATGGCACAATTGACTAAACACAATGAATTTTGAGTCTAGAGTCCAGTACTATGTCCCGACTACACTGAGCCTTTCTCAAGATGAGAGTAGGTGACCAACTGGATGATCAATAGCTATGCCCCTTTACACTGAAACATGAAATATTAATTCTGATTTCTAGTCACGCTATAGACAAATATTTCCTCTGGTTCAGAAAGAATTTTCACCAACCTGACAATCTCACTGTAAAATGTATAATATAATTTTAGTTATAACAATGCTTTAAAGCATGTTTTCATGAATCTTACACATGTAATAGCTCTGTTACTGTGCAGTCTGCAGGTAAAATTCCATGAGATTTTTATATAATACAATGTTGCATATATATATATACAAGGTTGTGCTGATCATAGAACTTAAAGGGAGGAAAATGATTTACTTCTCTGCCACTCCACAGATTTCATTTTACAAAATTTGACATTTAAAGAGGAAATTTTCTGAAAGTTAGGGCTCACTCTGCCATTAGCCATTTTAGCTATTTGCTAAATTTATATTAATTTGGCTAAGAAATTATAATTTGGCAACAGGATTTCTTGCCTTTGTTATGCTATTTTGATAAATTTCGCATGAAATCAGAAAATGAAACAAATTTGTCTAAAAGAAATTTTCAACCAGGGTAAACCCTGCTGAAAAGATAAAATATCAGACCCCTGTATATATTAAAAGCATTCATCTAAAATATCTATCCAATACTTTCTTTGTTAAAACCGAATAAATCATAATCGAGTACAGTTTAGTTTTTGAGCAAATTAGATTGTGAAAATATAACATGGCAAAGCAGGTGAACAAACTAAATTTGTCATTTGTATCATATCAAAGGAGCAGTGCAAATTTGTAAAAAGCAAATTTATCTTCAGTGGAACGCACATATCTAAACAATATATGCTGTTCATTGGCATTTGAGTTTGATTATAGCCTATTTATGTGACTTACAATATCTAAAGCATGAAAAAAGCTGACAATGACTGTTATATATACAATATCTATCACACAAACCTGGTATCTATCAATCGTCTAGTAACATTGTAAAACAAAAAGCATCAAATTGTTAATAGATATAATGATCTCGTATAAACAACATCACAGAAATATAATTAACATGCATTATAATTTACAATGAAAAGAATAATTTGGTTCAAGAAACTAAAATGTGCAAACATTTTAAAACAGGCTCTGAAAGTAGATATTTTTAACATCTGAACTTGTTTTTGACAGGATTAAGACAACTTGGTAAAGTCTCAGGTGCATTGTGGGATACTTAAAGAAACTCTTCTCTCATAAAGATAGTAATTATGCTGACAATAAAATTATGATTTACCAAAATAGGAATAAAGTTACAGTACACCTTAATGTAACCTAAACTTTTTCTCCTGTATTAAGCCAAAATACAGTAATTACATTAATTATAATGATTCAAATAATTACACTAAAATTCTACCAAAGGGAAGTAAGTAACACAACCTAGATATCTGTTCAATCTTTTAATTCAAATTTTCAAACACATGAAAGGACAAATGTTCAAAAAATCGAATAGAAAGAGTGAACAATTATCTAAGATATGTATAATAATAAAACACTTGATATAATATTCACCAATTTTTAGTGCTGGATGTTTTAATTTAAAAAATAACATAATAACAATATTAAAGACATCAAGCTAAATTGTAATAGTGGAAAAAAATATCTATATAATTTTATGTATTAAGTAAACATAAGCTTATCAAAGGAAGATGATGCATCTCTACTGACCTTCTGATCTGAGCATAATAGAAGTAGTCCTCCAACTCCTTAAATAGTTCACCTTCTCTACCTCCTTCCAGAAGACCATAGAATGGTATAAGATCTTCTCCTCCAAGAGCAGACTGAGCCTCTAATGCACTGAAATAAAGATGTTCAACTCAGCAAATATGTAGACATCCAGTCTAGCTTAAATCGATTTAATATTGATCAAAGTATTAAGGATGATTTTCTAACATAGAACCTGAAGACAAAATTAATTAAATACTCACTTAATGTTTATCTCCCACATATGAACGGAGGCATCCGAGCCTCCGGCGGAGAAGATGTACTTCCCATCGTAACTACACACCATGTTGGCCACACCAGCTGGGTGACCAATCAATGCCATAGCATCATGGGGATTACCCTCCAGCGGTAAAATATGCAAGCCAACTTTGTCATCTGTGATGTAAGCCAAATATCGCCTATCTCGGGCAGGGTCTTTTGTTGGCACCACAGCAATTCTGAAACGAAGATGTGTTTGTTAAAACTTAGTGAATACATAAAATTTTACATGTGTATAAAGGCTTTCAGCTTCTAGGATTATTTACTTGAATCATGTTTAAATGAAAATACATAATTATTAAATAAATACCAAAGTCAAAACTCTATATGACAGAACTATTAAATTATGTTTTGTAAATAAATCTATAATTAACTAAGTGTTTTGCTTTGCCTTACTTTTGTATGGGAGAGCCATAGGTTGGTCCAAGTAATGTTTTCCTGCACATCTTTGTTGTTGCATTGTATAGCTTGAATTTGAACTGAAACAAAAATTCACAAGGTATAATATTTTGTTGAGTTTTAAAATTTCAATTTTGGCTATTAATTTTCAAGTGTTGTTTGATACTTGTTTGATCATGTAATTGATTAACTGATCTTAAGAAGTGATTAAAATATTCACTTTTAACTATCAGTCTTAGCAAGATTTTCAAGATTTCAAGATTTATTTACAAAGGCATAAACATAATACAATGTCCATCGCCCTAAACATAATACAGAAAATGACAGTAACAGTTTACAAATGAGAAAAGTACAAAAACTATAGTGATATGAGTATGTACAAAATATAAGTATACACAAAATACAGAATAGAATGATATATTTGTTAACTTATTTTCTATTTGATTTCATTTATTATTACTTAAATTGGGGGAAAAAAGTTTATGTTGCTAGTTCTTCGCGAAGTTTATTAGCTAAATAAATAAATTTAGATAAATTAAAGACAACTTTACGCTGTGTGTTTTTCATTAAGCATTTGAATTTTTGTAAATTTGGCCAGGAGCGGTAAAACTTTGGTAAATATTGTAGTCTTAAATCTCTGTAATATGGACAGACAAGCAAAAAGTGGTACTCTGATTCAACTACATTCATATTGCATTTTAAACATATCCTATCTTCTCTATTAATATTTCTAAATCGACCTTCTTCTACCATAAGTCTGTGAGCTGAACATCTAAAGCGTGAAAGGGCTTTTCTATAATTAGAATTCTGCACAAAAGTGAGATATTTTTCGGCTTCAAATTTATCTTTTATAACACAATACGTCTCTAGCAAAAGCCATGAGAGCAATTCATCCTTCAATGATTCATTTTTCCTCCTTCTAATTAACAGAAAAATTTACTGAAATTTTGAGCTTGAAATTTACTCTGTATGTTAAGGGTACCTGATCATTGGCTGTGACAATAAAATGCTCCTTTGTGATTGGTGGATACCATGTCATACACTGTGGAACAGCACTCTGTTCTATACGGTCTGTACTTGCTAGACGTAAATCATCTTTCGTACTGTTCTCCAAATCATACTCCACCTGAATTTGCAAAATACATTTTGTCATTGTGTTTTACAACCTAATGACAGAATTATTTATATTGTTATCATATTATATATATATATCAGATATTGCTTATTCTGCAAATATTATTATTATCTAAGGAGTTACATGTAGCTTGGTTAAGTCCTCCACAGCTGCAGAATAACCTTATTTCTTAATCACTCAAACTGCACTGAGCATTAGTTTTACTATTTTCCCTCCTCTATACTGCTTAGAAAAAAAATCAAATAAATAAAAAGAATTCAGACATTTATAAATCTTAGTTTACAGCCACTCATCAATACTTACAAGAAACTTTATAATAAAATAACTTTAAGTATAAATGACACTTGGTAAAAAAACAACCTTATGTATAAATGAGTACTTACCTTTATTCAAAATTAACCGTCATTTCATTTTCCAGTTATTCATTTTCAGAAATACTTTTCAGAACCAAGGTATACAAAAAAGTGTTAGCCAAGTACTCACCAGCACCCTGTCAGCACCAAGTGACAGGAGCCTGGGAACATCTGAGTCCAGCTGTACCCCAAACATAATCTCCTTGATTGGTTTATAGTGAGCCCTATATCTTCCTAGGTACTGGTACGGTTCCACATCCAGACCACGGCATTGCATGAATACAGATACTGTGTACTCAGCATCCTGATATACAGTAAAACATTGCTAGATAACTGTAAAATTTAACTGTCCCCCTAAAATACTATACAGATACTGCAGCTTTGAAGTCAGGTCAATATTATAATATACTGACCTTGAAGGTGATACAGACTACTGACTATATTATCACCTTTTTTGTAAAGATACTGTTCAAAGCAATTATAGCTAAAGTAATTAATAATACTAAACATAAAAGAGAATAAAAATTGCATGAGTAAATTTACACAGGATAATTAGGAATAGTGTTAAAATATTGCAATACCTTTTTGTTTTAAATATCAGTGTAATTTACAGCTAGGAATAATTAATCACAAACAGTTACACAAACAACATGTAATGCATAGTAACTGGAATGAGTAGTAAAATTAAGATATAATGAAAATTGTCTTACAGCAGTTGCTAGGAATTTAGAATCATGAGAGAATTCAATGTGTGTTATAGCATCTCGAGCATATCTGAATGGTTCCTGAACTTCATCCTGTAGTGTGATAGAATCTAGAACCCGAACTGTACCATTCACAAAACCAACAGCTGTAATATTACAAAATATAAGTAATTACCTGTGCCTGCCCTAAAAATAAACAATTCTTTAGTGTCACATTTTTACATTTGTATCATTTTATCGTTGTGTCTTATAACTTTCCAAGGAGCAGAGACCAAGAGGTAGAGTCCAAGAATCCTGACCTTAAGGTTGCTGGTTCAAATCCCACCTTCTCCACTTTCTGTATGTTATAATTTTTAGGTAATTTTGTGCAAGTTCTAGTTTGAACCAAAGAAGCAGTCCCTAAGCAGATATGATATAAGATGAAAGACCTTGTTTCCCAACAGGTTTAAAATAAATAGGTTTAAACATAATTTCTTCCTGGAGAAAGGAACAAACTGCAATCAGAATTTTTAAAAAAATGGTTTAAATATATTATTCAAAATATAAATGCAAGTATGTACCTAGGTAAGCTCCGTTTGGTGAGTAAGTACAGCACCTAATGAGATTTCCCCTATCAAAGGCACGGGACACCATCACATGTCTACAAAACAACAATCATCAAATGATCTTCTTTGAGAACTAATACCTCAGCAAAATATCATACTACTGTAAACATGCTGTTAAATGTACACTATCAACACATAAAAATACCTTGAGATGCTAAGTAATATAACCTCTCTCATAAAAGTTGGAATGTTATTTTATTCACAAGAAATATACTTTCATTACAGAAATAAGCTCAAACTCATAAATGTTAAAACTTACATGTATGTTGTTAACAGTCAAGATTCAAAGACTTACTTCTTTTCATAGTTCCAGACTTTCAGGAGACCAGAATAACTGCCTATAACAATGACTGGTCTGAAACGAAACACAATAACCTGAATACAAGTTTATTTCTTTTACAAACTGAGGTGACTGATAACTGTTTCTATTTCACAAACAAGTAAGATTGTGAAAGTTTTAGCTCAATGTAAGAAAGTTTTCAAATTGGACTATCCTTGTCCAAAAGTTCTTTATGTTGTATTTTCAGTAGGTAAAACAACTATATCAGTGCCATAATAATTTTACTTATTATATTCCTATAAATTTTCTTTCTAAAATACACGCAAATCTACAAGCGCGAATACGCTTCGACGGATAGAAAAAGAAACCTTCGGTCTTGCGAGATATCGATTTCCCCACGTGCTCGTAGCAAAATACAAGGTCACAGACAGCTACTACAACATAATATTCCCTATTTATACAAAATACATACTGTGTGGGATGTGCTGCCAAAGCATGTATTGCAGCATCATGCTCTCTGTGAATGACCTTGACCTTTGTTCCATCAGCAGTCACATTTCCAAATATAGCAATACTGCTCCCAACAACAAAATCTCTGATGACAAACTGTTTGGCCTGTATTGTTGCATCAGGAGGGTAATTGGTTCCTTCACGTGCCCTAGAAAAAGAAAGAATAAAATCCTTTATTATATCAAACAAGGGTGAATACACACAATTAATAATGGTTTTTGTTTTTTCAGTTCGATATTCCAATGTCCAGACCTTAGTCTTCTTAGTTTGACTTTTGTCCATCATTTCAGCTAAGTTATTCAACAGTTTGGAACATTTCTGCTGAGACATCATGCATAAAGGAACCATTCTTCTTGAAGACAGGAACCATCAATTCACTCCACTAGTGCCCCTTACAGCTGGGTGAACAGAGCACTTTGGTTACCCAGTCTGGGGTCTTTTACCAAAGCACATGCCTTACAAATTGGCTGGCATCTACCAAACCATGCCACTTATGTAACCTAGTCCAAATAATTGTACTCTAGAAGGTGAATATAGTGCTATTTTATGTTAAGTCAATATCCCCTTCAGAGTAGCTAAAGGCGGACAACGCAAAATATCAGATTAATAAATGGGTCCGCTTTTGAAGGCGAGTTATTGAGACTATTATGTAACCAAGCTCACATATTCCAAATTACTTAGCAGTTCTTTACCTTTTTTGTGAATATCATCTATTTGTAACCATATTTGATACATAATATGATCACTAATAAAGAAACATGCTTAAAAATGAAATATGACTTATAAGTAGAGCATCTGATAACACTAGTAACTGCAGGTTTAAATTTCATTAGCTGTTTTCAACTGTATATCATACAAGCTTTTTTTTTAACATAGCTACTTGACAAACCTCCAGGAAGCAGCCATTTCAAGAAACTGTTTGTATAAGTTCTAAGTTTCTTTAGTTCAGACAAGAGTCAAAACAAAAACAAAAGTTAATGGCTTAGTTCCTTGAATGTTCAATAATCACAATCAATTTATTCCAGCATAAAAACGACTTACATGCCCATGAATTCTGGATTAAATGCAAAAGAAACAGATGCTATAGGTCCTAGGTTTAAGTCCTGGTACCTGAAGAAAACAGAAATAATCAGCCTATTAAGTTAGCTACTGTCCACAATAAGTAACAATATACATAGAAATTTCACTAGTTCAATCTTGCTTTTAAATCTGATGAAGTTTTAAAACATTCTGATTTTTTTATTCTGCGTCATTGTCAGACATCCACAGTACCTTATTTTGTTATCACTACAATAGATGGAGAGTAATATTAATGGGTTGAATCTTGGTATCCCATGATGCCTTTGTATCCTGAAAACCTCTTAAAGTGAAGAAGTTAAATACTGGTTAAAACAATTCATATTTGAAATAAAACACCAACATTATAAGAAAAACAACACAGTATTCACTTCATTTAAATGATTTTAGCTGAAATGAAATTCTTACCAGTGAACCAGTTTCAAACTCTGGTCAAAGAATTTAACATGCCCAGCCACATCTCCAACCACTATGTATCTGAAATAGTAACAATGCTGGTCATTCCTAATATAAAAATAATGGACAATGAATTATAGCTTCTGAAAATACCCAAATAATCAATTAAAAAATACTTTAATTATCAACTGTAATACAATGCAATTCATGAAGAAGACCACAATTATGAGCTTTAAACACTATATATTGTACAATGGTCATGTTTTGATATATTATTTTACACTTGCTAGTATGTTATTACTGGTATAGATCTGTTGAAGGTCTCTTCTTATCAAATTTCATACCCATTTAGTGACTGTGTGTCTCTAGCTCATTTTGTAACAGATCACAATTTTCAGCACCATTTTTGAATGGGATCACTGTCTGGCCACCTTTTTAAGCCATTTTATTGCAAGATGAAAATTTGAAATTAACAAAGTCATGATCATTATCATGGTTATGTATTTTTACATGTTCTTACCTATCTGTGGTTGTAATAACACTAATACCCCTGTCCTGTAGTCTGATGATCTTCAAGGCTTTTTTGTTTGCAGAGGGTTCTGAACTCACAACTGTTAAAACAATAAATGCCCAGTTAGCCTTTCATTACTAAGAGGTACAATAAGTCATAACTTAACTATTTTTTCACCAGAAAAAAATTGAGATGCTATATATACTTAGCTTTTAAGACTGACTGATTCAAAATTGTATGGATAAACAAGTTCTCTCTGTTTTGATCATAATTCTATTCACTCAGTTTAATTTTTTGCATAAACTACCGGTAGTGTAATTCAAGGCAAACGTAATGTAAATCCTAACAAATGCTTACCCTCTGACCTCACGACTTCAGATATTAGCACATAAGACTTTAAAATATTCTGATAATATTAAATCTTGAAGCACACAACAAATCAACACATTAATTCACCCAGACACTTTTCAAAATCATATCTACACTATAAAACCATGTATCTACATACATCAAACCCAAACACACACATATATCTATTTGTAAAAGCAGGCTAATTGCTGATACATTATTGAAATTATCATTTTTTGTCCCCACACCAGCTCTTTTGTCTGGTTAAAACTTTCTCACAGTTATAAACTGTTAGTAAGTAATTAAAATACAAACATTTAGAACACAGTGTTATTGAACTACCTTCATGTTTGTAAATCTCTTCCATTTGCTCTACAGTAAAATTGTATGCACAAAGATATAAAACCAGTTCTTTATTTGTACTTATAACTGTATTTTTTTCTTTGTTAGAAGATTTCATTATCCTTTTACTTCTGTACTTCAGCAAGAGAAAAATTCTGTTTAAAAAAGGCACTTTCAGGGAAAAATAAAAATTCAAATTACCCTATTCCATTTAACACTTAACCTGCTAAATTCAAAAATTGACTATAGTCCATTCCAAAGTAAACAGTGCAGACTATGATCAGACTAAATGAATGTAGAGGCTAATCATGGTCTGGTATTGTTGTAAAGGTAATAACAACAGCCAAAAGCAAGGTAAAGGTTAACTAATGTTCAATGTACAGAACAAATATAATGATATTAGCTAAGGAAATATATAAAGAATCTTGACCTAGTTATTCCAGTGTCAGAGTATTATACGATAATTCAATAATAACAAAGTACATGTATAAGCCTTTTCATACATTTATTAATTTGGTTTGTTCCCATCTAACAGTTTGAAGATTCACAATAACCTGACTAATAATTTTTGTCAGTGTGATCCTATATCCCTACCAAAGAAACTTACAACTTTATCTTATAAATCGCCAGGACTTATGCAAATCACCAATAGGTGCAGATCAGTGGTAACAGAATGGACTTGTAATCAAGGGTTCATGAGTTCAGTAGCTCTTCCTCCATGAACACTTTTTGTCTTTCAGATGAGCCAAGGTACGTCCCACATAGTGGTACTATAGACTTAGCATCTAAACAACAAGGAGTCTTTGGAATGAGATGTTTTCTGTGCCTTGCACTATGTTCTACAAACTAAGTAAGTTCTTAATGGGTTTGTTGTGTGGCTACAGATGATAAATCAACTTAAAAAGATAGAAAGCACCAGTCCCTGCCCTTCATTAGAGGATATTGCAGCTGTGGTACAAAGTCTGAAGTTTAATAAGGAAAATTTAATTCCTGTCACAGGAAACCCTTTGATATAAACTATACCTTTTGTAACAGGTTTGTTGTTATCCCACACAACAAGATTTCCTATAGAAGTTGCCGTTAGAGCTCGGGAGCTGTTCCTCTGGAATATAGACTGGCTATATCGACCAACCTGTTTGTTGAAATCCTGGTCTGTGAGTGGCGGAGCAAAATATTCCATGTGACCATTGCTCTACAACATCAATTAAAATGATTAATTATCATTATTTCAGAAATTTCACGGAGAGTCTATACATTCATGTGCAAACAGATTTCAAGTTCCAGGTTCCAAAGCTAGTATAACTGAAATTTGAACAGAAAATAAAAGCCTTGGGTAATTTGACAACCTGCTATTACTTGCCAGTACTATAACATGAATACTGGTTACACATGCAATACCTTTTAATTTCATGACTTCATTTTCTTCATGATTATCAAGCAAAGAAGCTAGATAACTCTGCATGTATATTGTTTTTGTTCTAAACATTAAAAATGTTTTCCACTGAACTTTATATTAAAAAACAAGTCAGCAGCTACTAGAAAACTTCTTCCTTTGTAAATCAACAACTAAATGTAACTTTACCCAATTATAGAAGATGACTTGTGAGTCACTGTTTGTCACTAGGTAATGGATATCTTCTGGGTTAAACAGTATGAAATTCTGTATGCCATAAGACGGTTTCAGCTGAGCTGAACAAATAGGCGTCTCTCCATCTACTGTCCACTCCCAGATTGACAACACCTGCAACACAGAAACTGGGTATGCACTATATGTCTAGCAGTCATTTAAGAATATTTTTAACTTCTGATGTCTGCAATAATATTATGACCTAAAATACAGCATTACAAATTATGCAGTCATAATGACAACTTGGTATTTCCTGATATGTGTAAAAAAAAAACAAGAATTTTATGTAACTGGATTTCTGGTCACCTCATAAAATAGTTTGCTTTAGCAGACACATCTGAGGGTAAGCAGCACTCGGGGGGTGGGTAGATAACTAGCATTAGCAGCAAAGCTTGAGTTTTAGCAATGCTTAAGGACGCCATTTATTAAGCTGCTGTAGACATACCTGATTCTTAGCTGCACTTAAAGTTGCTAGATATCTAGCATCGGGAGTCATTCCCACTGCAACAACACCACCTTCGTCACTCCCAGTTGTATCAAAAATGGTCTGGATTGGAATACTGTCAGAAAAATAAATCAACTTTCTTTAAATAACCATACTTTTTTTTATCTATAGCACAGAAAGTTTGTTCAAATGTTATGTACAAAACAATGTAGTAAAATTATATAAGTGACTTTGAGTTTTATCCTTAAGTATAGACACTGCTCAGTAAAAGCAGTAGCTATAATCAAATTGAGCAAAGAAGCTGAGACTGAAGTAGTTTTTTTAATTTTCAGGTTTCAAGGAAGCAATAGTGGGCTGGGTTATGTGTGGAGTTGGGCTAGTTGATCTATCCTGTCTCAGAGCAAATAACACCTCTATATATAGGAATAAAACCTTTTTTACAAAAAATCTATATCATGCATTCCAGGAACATGAGAACTGTATATGTTAAGTCAAATGACAATCATACAGTGTAAAATCAAACATATTCATTTTACATTTGATACAGAGACTAGTATAAGCTACTAATAAAGTCTGGTTCCTGTGGATTCTGATCAGTACTCTAACCACAGAAAACTGTGTAACTGTGTAACCAAATTACATTCAAAGTTTTCTTTCAAGACCCAAGACCATGGACACAAGGATAACAACAACGACACTTCACCTCTACACTTAGCCTGACCTGAAAAGAATCTAGAGACATACCCTGTATATGTATCCCAAACAATAACCATACTGTCTTTACCCTTATCCCCTGTCACCAGCCATCTTTTGTCCTCGCTGACACATGTACATGTGATAGGATTACTCTGTAAATCAACAAAAAACATAATTCTTAGGATTTTGTGAATAGTCAGAAGTTTAAAAAAGGTCAAAAGCAAAAGAGTTGTTTCATGTGTTTCAAAAACTGTCTTTGGAAAAATTTTAAAAATTTACACAGACATACCAGCACAAGGCTTTTAGATTTGTATCACATAAAATATCTGTCTTGAAAACTGAAACTAAACACTTAATGTGATAGGTGAGGTGAAAATTATGGGGATCTGGGACACTGGAATCCAATTAAACAAAGAAGAAAATGAGGCAGCTAGTCTACTTGTTGCCTGAAATTGAAATGTTACTTGTAAAAAATACACTTCATGTGTACCATGTGCTTCATGTGCTTGATACATGTATGTATGTGTAATATTATAATCAAATTGAATAAATTCAGGCAGAGTTATAGAACTATACTTTTATAATTTCATATTAAAGAAAAAAGTGCATTTTCTATCTTCTGTACCTGTATCACATATTTGTATGCATTATTTACACATATAGTGGTCAGATACTGAGCCAATACATATTTCTACTGGATCCTGAAACTCAGATTTTCTGAAGCTAATCCTGGTGTTTTAAGAGTTATATTTAGTCTTTATGATCTATTTATAAACTGAATACATTCAAGCCTGCGAGAAATAAATCTGATAAAAGTTAATACAAGAAAGATCATCACAAGCATTTTTTGAAGCTCATCTGTAATCTGTAAGTACTGACACCTCTGATAAACAGGACTGGTTCATATTAATACATTTGCAAAATAATAATTATATACATAGAACATTGTATCTTTAAGAAATACAGTATTTTTCCAACAAAGAACTTGATGAACTTAAGCTTTGTAAGGGTGAAATTTTCAGACATATAGTGCAAGATACTGCAAGCATCCCATTCTATTTCCTGTTTTTATTCCATACTCAGAGTATGGCACTGATAAAAGGGACCTCAGTTATTTAATTATCCTAACAAATGGTTTGAAACTGTGTATAAGACTAGATGGGTGTTCGGTGGAACACTTGTGTCGCCCTTGGGTACTCTGTTAGAATAACTAAAAAGGTAAACAAGAGCCTGCTGGAAAAGACAGCATGCTAGTCAAAGTACAACAATACCTGTCTACAGACAGCATGCTCCACTTTTCTCAGTGCTGGATAATAAATTATAAGCCAAGTTAAAGAAGAGGCCCAAGTGAAAAAAATTTGACTGGGGCAGGGCAAGTACCTAGTCATACAAGATGAAAAAAAAAAATTTGGGTCAAGTAGTTATGTATTAAAAAAAAATAATTTTGGGCCCCGATAGTAGGGTGTGTGTGTGTGTAAGGGGGGGGGGGGATGGGAAGTGAAGTACCTATGTATTAAAAAAAAAATTTGGGTCGGGTGGGCAGGCTGAGGGTGGGGGGGGGGGTCCCCATGCAGAGGGGACGGTGTTGGGGGGGAGTACTTACCCATCTCATGTCAGTTAATATTTTATTTCTAGGCTTAAGAAGTTTTTTTCCTGTATATAAGTATAAGCACAATCAAGTGACCCCTGGGGGTGGGGCTAACTGTGACCCCAGGGACATGGGTACCAACAATCTTTGCAGGGGTCTTGCTGGTGATCAAGTATTCCAAGTTTGAATGGAATATCCTTGACACTTTTTGAGACATGGACATAAAGAAAAAGGTTAACAAAGAAATTTTAACTATAAAAAGGGGCATAACATTGCAAAAATAAATTTGAGGGTTATCTGCCCTTGAGAAATGTTGTTGTCTTAAGTGATACAATTGTAAGCATTACAACTGGAAAGTTTGATAAAGAAACAGTAAGAAATGGCATAGTTATAGCCAATGTTAAGTTTTCCTGACAAAATCCAAGTACAAAAAGGGGCATAACTCTGTCAATTGTGACCTTGACCTACAAATTTTGGCATCATCATGACCCTGTTGTTGTAAGCAATATAATTTGAAAGTTTGATGTTGAAATGTTAAGAAATGGCAAAGTTATTCCCAACGTTAAGTTTTCATGACAAATCCATGTTTAAAAGGGGCATAACTCTGTCAAATGTGACCTTGACCTAGAAATTTTGGCATCAACCCGACCCTATTGTCATAAGCAATACAATTTGAAAGTTTGATAAGATTATGTTCAGAAATGGCAAAGTTATAGCCAACGTTAAGTTTTCGTGACGGACCGACGGACAAAGCGATCCCTATGTATCGCCTTTTCTTCGAAAGGGCGACACAAAAAATTATGACATATAAACAAAACAAAAAACTTACATGTCCTTGAAGTATGTGTTGCCGGTTGCTGTTGAAATCATACAATATTCCGACATGGGCACATGAGTACATTATCACTTTTCTTGTATTATCTGTCAGGTTCAATACTGGAACATTGCGGTTCAGACCAAATGACCAGATAATATTCTGTGAAAAGAGAACATTCGTTTATTTTTTTAAAGAAAATACAATATAGGAGGTAGTTATTATTACAAACAGTTCATATTACCATGTGTAGAGAATAATTTTTATTGGCAGTAAAAAAATCATCCTACATCTAAAGTAGCCATTAATGTACTGGCAAAAACTGCACTGATTTGTGTGACACTTTCAAGTTATTTTGAAACTGCACTGCTCTTTGAAATGTTTAAAACAAAAATTTTCAATAGTGAAATTCAAAACAAGCTAAAGTTTTTTAGAATTTTTTGTGTATACTTTGTAGCAGGCAACACAAAAATTTATCATTTGAATTTGTTGTTAAAACAGGTGATAGCTAATGGAATTTTGTGAAATGAACTATCAGTACTTACAAGCGCTGTGTTTGACATTGTACCTTCCAGTCCTGACTCTGGTCTTTCAGGAGATGGTATCTGAGGAGCTTGTGGAATCTCAGCTACCTGGGACTCCCCAGGGTCTGGCTTTGGGGATTCTGGCTTGGCCTTCTCACTGGCAGCTGAAGACGGCCTTGCTTGTACTTCCTCTGCAAGTACAGTGTACCAGGGATAAATATAACTCTATTTTTCAACAGTGTTGCATTGATTTGCCTAAAACTGAACTGATTTTGTGCATATGAAAATATGATTTTTCATTTCAATTAAGTTGTCATTTAATTTGCAAACATTTTCCCAATTCTTTATATATATAGAGAAAAAAATGAAATATATTGTTAATAATAAAGGCCAGAATTGTTATTTGCAAAAATGTAAATATATACTTCAGAGGTTTCATTAAGAGGAGGATTTCCCCCTGCTATTCTGAGATCTTCTTTTCTAAAAATCAGGCTAAATTTATATCAAACTGGCAGCAAATCCCTGGCATACTTTACAAGTATTCCCTCCAGCTCAAAAACTTAATGCAACCCCTTATACTTGATTTATCTAGTTTGGCATTTTGTGGATTTGAATGATAAAAAAAGCTAATAATGAATTATGAACTGTACCTGTTTCAGGCGCTTGTTGTTCAACAGGGTGTGAACTGACTTCAGTCTCTGGTTTATTTGTATCTTTGCCTGTTTCCTCTTGTTGTTCTGTTTGCTCTGGAGTTTGCGGTACCTGATCATCTCCGCCAGTTGTTCCAGGCTCTTGTACCTGTTCTGAGACCTCTGTGACATAAAATGGCAGAACATGCATTATATAACTCCAGTAATTTATTTGAACCAAATCTTGATTGTAACAATTTCTATCAGTAACAGATTTTGTTTGACCATCTTGATGTGTGTGTCACTGGATTGTTTAGAGTTTTTTGACCAATAACAAAATTTTAAAACAATATTAAGATAGAAAGTGTGCCATTTCTGTACTGTTCCATTCAATTTCAACTTATACTGCCAAAAGGCAATACTGACTATGCTAGGCAGGCGTGGACAGGAACATTAAAAATGTAAAAGATAAAAAACAAAGTAAACAAGACTTTTACTAGAGATTTTACTTTAACATTTATTGTGAACATTTAAAATCCCTATTACTTGTTCGAACCACTGAAAAAAAGCTGGTACAGTTAGGGTAGCCTTAATCTTGGTCAGCAATTTGTTGGATAAGATAATAAGCTGAAGTTAATTTATTTTAATCTAATTTTGATTGTAACAATTTCTATCAGTAACAGATTTTGTTTGACCATGTTGATGTGTGCGTCACTGGATTGTTTAGAATGTTTTGACTGATAAATCTTTAAAACAATATTAAGACAGAAAGTGTGCCATTTCTGTATGGGTCAAGTGTAGGTGCTCATTGACCAACTTCCAAAAATTAAGTTAAATATGACCAAAGTACTTAAACTGCAAATGTTTAAACCTTGGCTGATATAATTATGGTATGTATGAAATGTTGCATATTATCTAGAGTTTTCGTCATGTTTATTGATCCTCGCATATGTTTTAAGGCATTTATATGGTTCCTAGCATGTGTTTTAATCTGCTAAAACTTCTTATGATTTGTTAAATTATGCTTGTTATTATATCGGTCAATAGTGATACATCGCTAATGTTTAACTGTTTTTCAGGGCTCTCGCTAGACTCAGAATTTTGGGAGAAGTCACTTCGCCCTGGGTTGAAGGTTAGGGAGAAGTGGACAGACTTCAGAGCGAAGTGGATATTGTTTCGTTACTCTTTGTTTCTGACAACGTATGCTTATGTAATAATAAATTTCCCTTAATAATTGATTCCTTTTATCAACCAGTATTCAGAAACATAATGAAACAAATATCAACTATTGATACGCAGACCTTTTGGAAAACAATGATCGACGATTAAAATGTACTGTAACACTTCCGACGATCAACCTTTCATTGCTGACTTGTTTTTCACAGAAAATCTGATAGATTGCACCTTTTTTGTCTCGTGATACAATATACATACCTACACAGTTTAATCGCTGTCACCGCTCAGAGGGTACCTGATCTTAACCAAGCCCATAATTGCCGAATCATCGCAATCAAATAGTGGTCAATTAGTGGTAATTTATAAACATTGAAATCAGCTAAAAATATCCGACAGGAAACTCATTATTATTCATTACTCAATAGTGCTTTTTTAAAAACTAAATGCTGATTGGTTTATTTCGCCTAAGTGTCGGTATCGAATGTTCTGGTTGAAAAGATATAAATAACATGGGCGGAGTCTTCGCTTTGTACGTCACATATGGCTATAAGGCAAGAAATAGCCAGAGGCGGAGTTTTACGGGGATTCCCTAATGAGTGGCTGGCAAGCGATTGTTTATGTGTATTGTAAAAAAAACAGTGTATCGTAAAAAAACTGCCACATTTTATGACACCATTGACTCTTATCCATGTTTGCCAAGGGCAACTAAATTTTGATAAGGCGACTTGATTTTCGCTTTGATCTTCACGTAAGGCGAAATTTGAGACAGCGAAGCGACGACCTTGCCCGAATCGCCCCTCGCGAGAGCCCTGGTTTTTGTAACACCGTCTTTAAATAAAATTTTTGTCTTGTCTTAATGTTACCAAATAATATGGTACCTTGTTCAACCTTTTCTTCATCCTTTTCTCCTTGTTCTTCATCACCACCAGCATTTTCATTTGTGTTTTCAGGAACATTTGTTTCCTCCTGTACAGGGCTTTTAGACTGTCTCCCTGCATCATCTTTGCTAGTGCCAGCATCCCCTGAATGTTCCTGTTCGGACTGCTCATCTTGTTTAACATCTGGTTCAGGACTTTTCGTCTGACGTCCAGCATCATCTGCTTTTTTGTCCTCTACAGGGCTTGATGGTTTTGCCTCTTCCTGTTCCGTACCTTGCACAGGACTTTTTGCCTCAGAAGGGGCATCGCCTTCACCTTGCTGTATTGGAGATGGTGGTTTTTCCATTGGAGATGATGGTTTGGGGCTTTCTGTATTTTTCCCTTCTTCATCAGCCATTTCCTTGCTATTTTTCAAATCTAAGTAAATAATTATCTTAAAACACTAGGATTATATTTTGACAAAATTGCATATTTCAATTTAAACCGCTAAATTCCCCTTAGCAACTTTGTTTATTTTTGTCGCCAGTGAAGCTACCGTAAAGCAGTTTTCTTTGATGTCGTTAATAAAATATTCGTTCTCAATCAACTCGTTCTTTTTAACACGAACTTCACGCAGAGTTACTTCCCCTACATGGGATATGCGGTATATAAATATTACGTTCAGAACTTTTATAAAGAAATGTCAAATATCATTTAAAGTGTGGTCCTCTGCCCTCACAACTCTATTTCAAAGACTTAAAATACCGTGGTCTGTTTCAAAGAATTTATAAGTGGGACATTGACATTTACTTATATGAATCTTAAGAAGAATTCATTCATTTCTTGTAACTTGTTTCAAGCTGTAGACGTCAAACGTATGCATGAAAACTGTACGGAAACCAACTGTATCATCAACCGGAGACAACTGTCACCTTGTACCTACTAGGAACTTTGACTGTTTAATCCTCCATTCTAAAACTCAGTACTTTGCTACCTCATTATTCCCACGGACTATCAGACTTTGGAACTCCCTGTCACTTACGGTCAAATCTAGCCCCAGTCTCAGCATATTTTCTGAGAGACTTGTAGCTGTCAACGTGTTGATCTATTTCTGATTTTACTTTTTAACTGTAGCATACTATCTTTTATTTTTTAACATTTTGTAGCATAAATTTCTTTAACAACTGTTTCTCCGGTTACTAGCGCCACCACCCAGTTATAATCGAAAATCGATTGTTCGGGTTATACAGTATATGTAGATATTGTGACGTGATTTGAATATCTAAGGCGGTAAGAAAGAAAGTATTTCGCAAAGATTGACCTTTTAAGGTATTTTTTTTCGGATTAAATCCACTGAAAATCTAAGTGATTTTTATAAGTTACCATATTAGCATCATAAGTTTGTAATATGCACGACTTCATAAATTTACTAAAAACTACAATAATAACTGCGTGTTATTGAAATGGGCTGCTATGGGGTACCAAATTATATTGATATTACATATTTTCCGTGTTAATTTGGACAGTTCACTTGTTAATTATGTATCTAATAGTGCAGATTACTCAACAGGACATGTACAATATGTCGATAAATTATACAATATTTATGCTACATTGTTATATGTTGACTACATCATTTTCTGAATTGATCATGTATCATTTGTAATGATTACACACATCAGGGCCTCAATATAGGCCCTGCACACATGCAGACTGTATGACCTTCTGCGATAACTTTGATGAATTGTTTGCATTATCTCTATAATTTTTTTGTGATGGTGACTGGTCTCTTACGATTTTTTATTTTTGTCAGTATTTTTGGCAAAAAGGAGCAGTTTGAATGCACCTGCTGCAAACATATACAGCACAACAGTAAATCATTGCGTCCAGTGCAAAATGATTAAAATCTGAAAATAAAAATGTCAAGACACAGTTACAACAAAAGAATTTCTCCAAAAAACGGATTTTAAAACAATTCCAAAAGAAATGAAACCATCCAAATATCAGCAAACAACTATACAAGAACACTGAAAATTTCAAAAATCTGAAAATATCTCACCGCTGAAAAAGATTGCAACAACAACAACAACATAAATAATAAAAGCCAGTGATTTTAACATAATTATAAACAAGTAGGCCTACAGTCAGTCAGAACGTGTGTAAAACGCAAAATATTTTCATTTTCTAATTTAAATACTGTATGTTCTTGTATGCTTACACAGGGAACCTACTGTAACATTACTTTTCCACTACGTAGCTTTTTACAAACATAACAAACATGTATCTATAGTACCTTTCTTTAGCTTATATTATCCTAGAAAAGCTACTTGGAAATTCTAAGAACGGCTGTCATTATATTTGTAAAATAAAACCGCTATGTTCCGATACGGATCTTAGATACATAAGTCGGATAATATGTTGTCTAGATTCTATAGCTTTATACGTCTTCGTGTTTCATGGTTTCATGTCAAGGAAACTGGGCGCAAACGTCACGACCATTATTACTTAACTTAAATGTACCTTGCTTTGCAAAAGCTGATGGTTTTTAAGCGTTTCCGAGAAGTCAAACGATATCCAACATTAGAAATTTGGCATTAATCACTTTTTAAAAATAACAGACACATACTAATGACAGAAATCATACAGATCAATACGCATTCTAGGCCAATAAATGATACAAGTTAATTGCAATAGTGCAGTTCTTGTCTGATAATAAACATCGGCAGTCGACTCAAGCAGTAAATCATTCGAAGGCCTACATTCATACTAGTTAGTTTTAACATATTTTATTTCCAAGAATTTTTGACATTAGTGTAAGTTTACATCAATTTCAACACAAACAAAGAAAAAGGGTTAGGTCACAAGTTCTAACAACATTAATTACGACCTGTCCCGGAATAATGCATCTATATAATATGTGGTATCAAACATTCTACACTCCTGGTAAGAAATATAACCAGTGACGTTTGCGACAAATATACTTATCACATAAAACAATTTCGCGTTGACTTTTCTTTGCTAATATGATAAAATTAAAAAAAGAAAACAAATCCTTATCCAATTCTCCATGTTATCACTGACTAGACTAAATCAGTCACAATATCCGGTTGATGAAACAATTGGTTTCCATACAATGATGCAGAAGAATTCATTTGTCTACAAAATGATACCTAAACTTATCAAAATCGAACCAGAAATGATACGGACCTAACGTTTTAAGCAAGAAGAAAACCACTTGGAAAGGAATGTTTGGAATTAATGTATCTTGACTAGATCTACCTAAAAATCAGAATTTCTTCAACATATATAAAAAAATCAAAGTAAACCCTTTTTCTTATTATACTATTGCTTTTAGTTAGAATTTGCACAGGTCATTTAGTTTTAAGACAAAATGTCGACAGCAAACAGAGTATTCCTTTGGTTTATAAAAGGTTCGAATCTATGGTATTTTAGGTCTTTGCTTAGGACAAGGGCATTTTAATGCGCACTCAACCGCGCATTGTATGTTCCCTTGAAGTCTAAGAAGAACCCCGGGAAAATTATTACCCAATCGATACGGGTGAAAGATGATGCGCATGCGCAGGTATGGTCCATGTGTTTTATAGTCGACGAATAGCCATAACGAAACTGGACATAAACTTTAAAAGAAATTTGTAAGGTAATTTCTGTGCTCTTTGCTAATTGAATTATTACTGTATGATGACACTCCATCATGGTTTTCTTAGAATGAATCCAACTTTCTATATAAGCAAGCGATAGTTTTGAATCTTTAAAATATCAGCTGTGCAGCGATGGTCTGGACAGTTTTCCCACCAACGGATCTCACCAACGTCAACACCACTCGCCATAACGGACAATAATATTTACATTCCCTTGTTGGTGTCGGATAAAAGCTCTTATATTGTTTGATTGAATATTGTTTTGATTATTTGATTGGTCAATAGCCTGCTTCCGGGTACAAACCAGATAAGATTCAAAACTTTGGAAATTTTCGTTCTTTCGTCCGAAGTGGATCTTGGCCATCTCACATGGACGGAGCTTTCTTAACAAACAATATATCTGCTATGTTTAGTAGTATATATACTGTTTGACAAATGAGCCATGGCCCTGTGGTCTAACAAATATTTAGTTCTGGCTTCCAAAACTTTATAAGCCGCTTTTTTAACATTTGTTTCATTTATATGATGCGGCATTAAAGTTTTGGATCAGACCCGTTGCGAAACCTAACCAGAATAACACAAATTCGTTTAATGTCGTTTTACCTCGCAAATACCCTTTTCACAATTTAATCTTGTGCATTATTCGATAAAACAATGAGTTCAATATCATTTCATACCATTTAAACTATTGAAATGTTATTAATAAATACAATGAAATTGCTTGTTTCGCATACAAATATCAGTTTCTCCGACTTACAGTCAGCAGCTTCGCGAGATCTCGTATGACGTAATAGCACGAACCGCTTAGAAAACAAACGTGACTGTCTATTTTTAGACTAAATCGTAAACAAACTGCTTGACAGCGCCTGTTTGTAGAAGTAATGAAACTATACATGTATAAAATTGACAAGTGACAAGTGTCACAAAAAGCATTGGGTCTATATTATGGCACTCTTGCAATGATATTTCTCTTGGATATGCTGCGGAGTTAAGAGCACATGGTATTGTTTTCTTAACCGTCCGCGCTGATGAACCTGTCAAGGTCATTCTCGTGATCACGTAGTCAAACATTTTGGCAAGATGGCGGCGGAGTGCTGAATTTTAGGGCATATCGGAAACTTTAAAGGCATTTTGTGTTCGAAATTAGTTTTTTATGTGTTAATATTGGGCTTAGTAAAAATCTATATATAATTCTATCAGGATATGCTTCAATTTACCCAATGGCATGCTTGATGAATGGATGCGAGCGTGTCAGATTCCTGGCACGATTATTAGTAGACTTTCCCTACGGCGTTGACTTCAGCGTACACGTCCTGTAACAGTATATAAATCGTGTACGCTGAAGACCTTAAGCTAACAAATATTGTATGCAAATGGAGATATTTTGCATTATTTTTAATGTGTTAATGACCCATGTAGATCTCCTCGGAGAGATTCTGATACAAAACCAAAGTATTACAGAATATGCTCAAGACCCTATATTTAAGTGTTGAACCGCTTTTATAGATCTGATTTGTTTTAATTGATCAACCTTTAAGCATTATTTAAAACTGCATTGAACCGAGCGGAAATCTCGCAGAAGGAACAGTGGATAATTTCTTCTGCCACAGGCATCATAATTTGTGTTCAAAACAGAGAAATTATGAATGCCTAACTTTAAGTAAAATGGCAGTTAAACAGATACAAAAGAAGTGTTTCAGTTTATACTTATTCTCGGCTTAAGCATGACGTCATTCTAGCCATTAAACAATCAGATAACAGTAACTAACTTATTTAAGCATTTGGTTGTCGTTCGTTACTTTATCCTTGGAGCCTATGTGACTTTTAAGTCGTTTGTTATGAAACCTAAAAACTTTAATTAATTAGAATCGTTAAAAATGCACTTATCAGGCCTCAGGTCTCGGAAATTCAGACAGTTTCTTTTGTTACATGTTCTAGATTTTGTAATTTTTAATCTTGAAGTTACATTTAGCTCAACGATAAATTCCGGGTTACACCCAAATACGGATATACTACCTTTAAAAAATGCCCGGATGTGTAAAGCCGAGAATATTTATTGTGTGTGTTTTCTGAGATGAAAGGGACTAGTATGGTTATGTTACTTTCTACACTTTAGGCATTATAAATTAGGCTAGTCGGTAACAGGTCCTGCTTGTAATTTGTATGTACATACAATGATGGGCTCAAAATTTACTTGATCTGTCTAATCACTGTCAAATACTTTGTGTTGATTTTCTACATGATTATATATATGAACATGTCAATCATTGTACTCTTCTTTTGTTACAGTTAGCAGTTGTTACTTTAACAGATGCATTTTCCAGAATTTAAAACAAAGCATTGAGTTATAAAAGTGTCTAGTAATAACATTTCCATTGGCGAAGATTGAGAATATATAAGTAATATTTAGAACACCTCCCCCCACACACACACAAAAAAAAAAATTATCATTAAGTACGAAATGTTTGAAACCAACTATCCCACAGTCAGTTAATAGAGTGGAACTGAATGGATGGCTTGTGGGTTTCTGACAATTGACTTTGGTGATAGTCACTTTTTAAGGTAGTTAATTTTTCAGTGCCATGATAATAACAATAAAAGACTGCCTACTGACATGATTGATGAGTGGCACAAACCTACACTATTGTGGGTCCAAATTGACCAATTGTCAAACCAACACCCAACTGCCTGCAACCAAATATTTTCTTTTTCCATTAAAGGTCATGTGACACGACTATAGCAACTTTTTCTATTCAAAATAGTCATAATGTACTGATTAAAATGGTTTAATTGCGAAATTATGAAAATATTGCTTTTGATCAGTGTTCTTGTATAGTTATTTAAAAAATCTTCAATGAATATTCATGATGTTAGCTTAACTTGTTCAATTTTGTTTTTTTTACTATATTCATTCTACATCTTCACTTTCCATCGTAATTTTTAAGATTTTGTTAACAATCCAGGTTGCTGTGTCAAGTGGCAAGAGATAAATGTGTGTCATTTCCGGTTTAGCTCGTGACAGGTGCGCACAACTAAGTGCGTAAAATATGCATTTTAATTTGCTATAAAAACATCTTTAAGATGAAAATTACCTGCGGAATTTTGTAAAACTGTTATAGTTGGATATATAGTTTTCGCTCATATGAAAATTTCGAGGTCAAAAGTTCATGTCACATGACCTTTTAATACCTTGATGGTTATCAAATTAATTTTTCAAATGATATAGGATGCTTTCATTCTGGAAAATGTGGGCATTCTTATTCTTTAAAAAAGGGAATTATTGAGTTTGACAAATGAAATTTATTTTGGAAAAATGAATTGTAGCACTAATTGGTCCAGTCTTCGCTCTCCAGGTCACCATGACTGGAAGAGCCAGAGGAAGAGCCCGGGGTCGAGCACGTGGAACAGCAGATGATTCATCTAGTCGCCCAGGAGAGGCTCAGCAGCCTCCACCACCTCAGCCAGTAAGTACTTACAGTACATTAATGGAGAAATAAAACACTAAGTAATTTTACTCCTGAACTTGAGAATACACGTGTTGAAATACTGTGTTAATAGAATGACATGAATACACGAGAAGGGAAATGAAATTCTGAAGGTAACAGGTGCAAAACTATTGAAATAAATAGAGATCATATAATGAATCTGATTTCCATATGCTTTTTAGGTACAACAGGTTGTACCTCAGGCAGACAATGGGGGTCCTCCACCAGCCAGTGGACGTGCCTCCTATAGAGGGGGCGCTAGAGAGCCAAGACCAGGAATGGCTAGCGGTGAGGGTATGAGAGCCCCGGCAGAGGAAATGGCCAGGTTGGCCATTGGAGGAGATCAGGGAGAAAGACGGGCCAGGAGACCAAGGTTTGAAGAACCCCACACAAGACCGGCTCATGTCACTGACAAAACTGGTTAGTATTAAAATGTCATAAAGTTCATTGCATTATTGATTTGAGATGATCATTGTTCCAAGTTTGTTGTATCAGAACATAAGACTGACAATTTACATAAAGGAATGTTTATTCTTTATTTAAACAGTAAGATAGAAAAGATATATAGTCATTTCTGTTTACTCATCGTCGGTGACCCCCGGTACATATTCCGCACAACTACATTATGTACCGTGGGATAATTGACTGCTGATTATTCGTTTTCATGAATATTTATTAGCAAAGGGATGTAACTCTTCGTCGAATCAGATGCCGCATTACAAATAGACACTCTTCAGTGTGGAGAGTAGGCATAATGACAAGTTACTTAAAATAGACGTATTTCCCAGGATTTAAATATAGGCGCGGAGGGCAAATTGTAACAAGTAATTTCATTGGCTGAGATTCCGCAAGGGAAATCTTACGGAAACCAATGAAAGTAGGTAATGAATTATTCATGAGTACGAAATTTTACCAGCCAATTGTCCCACGGTAGATAAATAGAGTGAAACGGAATGGATCGAACGTGGGTTTCCGACGATGCTGTTTACTAGGTGGAGATTAAGTTCTGTTTTGGCATGATTTATTGACAGTGTAACCATTTCACATTCAAATGTTCTCTTTAATCCTTGTCAGTACAGTCCAAACCTTCATAATCATAATCAACCCGAATAAATACAAGTATTTACCTGTAACTTCTTTTTGACAGGCAACTCAGGGAGACCGTTGCCTTTGATGACTAATTACTTTAGTCTTGAGCAAGCCCCAGACTGGCATTTGTACCAGTATCGGGTTGATTACAAGCCAGAGATTGACAGCAAAAGGTTGAGAATAGCTTTGCTGCACCATCATGAACAGTTGCTTGGGAAGACCAAGGCTTTTGATGGAATGACTTTGTTTTTGCCAAAGAAGCTTCAGAATCCAGTAAGTTGCTCTCTGTAGAACTTTCTGAAAATTATCTTAAGTTCTTAGGTTGCAGGGTTTCCTCTAGAAAATACTGAACTTTCACCAACAAATTCACCAACTGGAATAAACATTTGCCAGTTAGAGCCAACTGAGATCGCTAGGAGACATTACCCTGCTTAGTTTTCAAACTTGTATCAATCATTAACACAAAATACTTCATATCTTATAATTAAAGCTATCACAATGCAATGACAGGAACACATGTATGTCATGATACCTAAATACAATGATCTCTCGAGACTTTTATGTCCCCACCACAGTGTTGGGGGCATTTAGATTTGCACATGTCTGTCCCGTACATCCTTCCATCCATACATACATCCTGTTTCTTGTATGCGCTGTAGTTGGTATTACTACAAATAAAAATGTAGGTTTTTTGTACTCTGGTGAGTGAAATAGGGCATCATGGCCCTGTTTTTCCATATAAAGAGATATTTATGCCCCCTCTTCAAAGAAGTGGGTGTATATTGCTTTGCATTTGTCGGTCGGTCGGTTAGACTAAATGGTTTCCGACCAATAACTAAAGAATGCTTAGGCCGAGGAACTTCAAACTTAATAGGATGATTGTCCATCACCAGTAGATGACCCCTATTGTTTTGGGGTCAAAGGTCAAGGTCACATTGACCTTGTAGCTAGAAACGGTTTCCGACCAATAACTAAAGAACGCTTAGGCCTAGGAACTTCAAACTTGGTAGGATGATTGTCCATCACCAGTAGATGACCCCTATTGAATTTGGGGTCAAGGGGTCAAAGGTCAAGGTCACATTGACCTTGTAGGTAGAAACGGTTTCCGACCAATAATTAGAGAACACTTTGACCTAGGTTCACCAAACTTTGTATGCTGGTTGGTCATCACCAGTAGGATTGATTTTGAGGTCATTAGGTCAAAGGTCAAGATCACAGGGACCTTCATCCTAAAAATGGTTTCCGATCAATAACTACAGAACGCTTTGACCTAGGTTCACCAAACTTGGTACGCTGGTTGGTCATCACCAGTAGATGACCCCTGTTGATTTTGAGGTCATTAGGTCAAAGGTCAAGCTCACAGGGACCTTCATCCTAAAAACGGTTTCCGATCAATAACTAGAGAATGCTTTGACCTAGGTTCACCAAACTTTATATGCTGGTTGATCATCACCAGAAGATGACCCCTATTGACTTTGAGGTCATTAGGTCAAAGGTCAAGATCACAGACTTTCATTCTTAAAACGGTTTCCGATCAATAACTAGAGAACGCTTTGACCTAGGTTCACCAAACTTGGTATGCTGGTTGGTCATCACCAGTAGATGACCCCTATTGATTTTGAGGTCATTAGGTCAAAGGTCAAGGTCACGGGGACCTTCATCCTAAAAACGGTTTCTGATCAATAACTAGAGAACGCTTTGACCTAGGTTCACCAAACTTAATATACTGGTTGGTCATCACCAGTAGATGACCCTTATTGACTTTGAGGTCATTAGGTCAAAGGTCAAGATCACAGAGACTTTCATCTTAAAAACGGTTTCCGATCAATAACTAGAGAACTCTTTGACCTAGGTTCATCAAACTTGGTATGCTGGTTTGTCATCACCAGTAGATGACCCCCTATTGATTTTGAGGTCATTAGGTCAAAGGTCAAGCTTACAGAGACTTTGACTCTAAAAACGGTTTCCAATCAATAACTAGAGAATGCTTTGACCGAGGTTCACCAAACTTGGTTTGCTGGTTGGTCATGACTAGTAAATGAATCCTATTGATTTTGAGGTCATTAGGTCAAAGGTCAAGGCCACAGGGACCTTGATCCTGAAAATGGTTTCTGATCAATAACTAGAGAACGCTTTGGCCCAACCACAAGCAATTAGGTGCTGCCAGGGGGCATTTATGTTTTACAAACATTTCTTGTTTACCCAGTGTCAGAAAGGAAAACCTACTTCTATATGATTGCAAAAGGTTTGGATTTAAATGGGAAACAATTTGGTCTTCTATTTAAGGTCACAGAGGTATATTCCACAAGACAGTATGATAATGAGAAGATACAGATCACAATCAAACTGACTAATGAACTGCCACCAAGTTCACCACAGTGTATTCAAGTGTACAACATCATCTTCAGAAGGTAGTAATGTATCTCTTATATTTACTTTACATTTCATATTTATGAAGAGATCTAGTAAAAAATATTTACATGGGTTTTATTTTGTCCAGAATAGGTTGAAATGAAGGCTTGAAGATTAAATTGCTATGATTTTTCTACTTGATGATTTTTTTCTCTTTTCCAGTGATTACAGTGAAATTAAATTTCAGTATTTTGCTGTGAAATTATTTTTGTAGTACATATACCACACAAAATTTGCTAAGAGCCTCTTATTTTTCTCTGATGATTGCATCGTCAATAAGATGTCCAGGGACAAAAATTTAATAAATAAAAAAGTAGTATTGGCCTTGTTGCCATAAAATGGAATTATTGATTTGTACTTGTGGAGACACATAAAGCACAGGGACTTCATAATACTTGAAAAAGCAGGATTTTAATGGCATGTATGCTGAGTTTACATGTCTGAATTTCTGTGCTCTTGTGAAGACTTGGCTATTCAGTATTTGTGTGAGCATTCAATGTAATGAGTCAAAACACAAGAAGGCAGCTTTTGTCTGACAAGATATGTTACAGGCAGGCATATCCCAGAGGCAGGTTGCCCACATCTTGAATGTGTTCCACAGCATTGTTCAATGCATGTGACATCATTTCCAAAGCACATTTGCGTGGAGGTGGCCGATCTAGGTGTATAACACAAGCACAAGACCGATATATTGTTGTTCAGGCCAAGCTATATTGTTTTAAGAACGCTACTTCATTACAAAACAGCTTCCAGAATGCAACAAATTTATAGGTTTCTACCCAGACAATAAGGAATAGGTTGCATGAGGCTGCCCTGAATACCAGGCAGTGTTCCTCTGACAAATAGCCATGTTGAAAATGCCTACGTTGTGCAAGTGACCATGTTCAATGGATGCCCTGCAATTGGACCTCAGTTTTGTTTAGTCCATCATGGTATGGGGAAGAGTTAAGACTTAGTGTCAGTGGCAAAAGTGACCTCCATAATATTGATATGGGTACCTTAACAGCAGAAAGTTATGTTGCAAGATTTTTTTATGTACATGTGACCCCATAATGCAGTTGCATTGGGTCCAGATTTTATTTCTATACAGGACAATGCCTACCATCACACTGCCTGCCTCTCTAACCAATACTTTGCATGTGAAACAGTTGAGTTCTTGCCTTGACCTGCTAGATACTCGAACCTCAGTCCAATTGAAGATGTGTCTGACATGCTTCAGAGAGCCTTCTTGTCTTTTGCAGCTTATTACTCTCGCAGAACTAAGTGCTGCCTTACAAAAGGAGTTGAACAGAATTCCACAATTTAAGATCAGCCAACTAATTCCCAGCATGCCCAGGCTGTAATTAATAGTTAAGAATACTATACAAGATATTAGAACTTATTCCATGCAGCATTTTGGAAAATAACCACTTTTACAAATTTCTGCCTACTTATGAAGTTTACAAAAGTGGCCATTATCAAATTTTGAGTTGTATATATCTGAGCAAAAATGATGTATTATGTGATTGTTCTCTGTGTAATCAAAATGTTTGTGACATACAGGGTGCTTTCCATGATTGAGATGAAACAGATAGGCAGGAACTATTACAATCCAAGCCAGGCAGTGGAAATACCACAACACAAGTAAGTGTCTTTTTTTGTTGTCCCAGAATTTTAGGGTTTGGGGTATTATGGCACATTCTTAATTTATGAGTTTGAAAAAAGTCAATAGTTCATGAATTTCAACCTTCAAACAGATTAAACTGCAAAGCTTAACCAATATAATTATAGAAGAGTAAATTGGTAGCAATAAAATAAGCATTCATCAGATCAACCCGAGACTAGTAGCAGCATTTGAAATACAACATATACAGAATTGTGAAATGACTTGACAAAATAACTTCTTAGATTTTCTCATCATCAAAATGGGACTTAATATACTAAGTAATGATGTCTGCACTTTCTTTTAATTACTGTAGATTGCTTTCTTTATGAACCAAGTTAAGTTTGAAAAGTGAATATGGATCACACAACAAACTCAGTCTTATCACATGTTGCATGGCATACAGTCAAAATGATAAATTGAAATGTTGTACCTGTATTGTTTATTCTGCTAGTAATATACCTTCACGTATTCATGTATACAAAAGTAAGTTCAAAATGCTATTTTTTGAAACCGAAAAAGAAAAAAATGTCATATTTGACTTCATTGTTGACCTCATAGTTGATAATCTCATGACAGCCTATTTATCATCCTGTAAAATGCTACCCTTTATTAAAACCTGAAATGTTAGTTGTTGACAAAACATACACTTAATTTAGGTTGAAACTGGTAGCATAAATTGTTGTATATGCTGTCAAAATACAATAACTCTTATATGCCATTACAGATTGAAGGTTATGCCTGGTTTCATAACGTCGATTCTGCAATATGAGAACAATGTACTTTTGAACTGTGACATTTCACACAAGATATTGAGATCCGACACTGTGCTGGATATCATGTATGATATGTATAATAAAAGTGGAGAGCGTTTCTACGATGATTGTACAAAGAAGCTTGTTGGTCAGATTATCTTGACAAGGTTCGTATTGCTTTATCACAGAAAGGGTTATATGTTTGGGCTTTTTCTTAAGTGTTCAAATTTTTAAAGTTTATGTTAAACATTGTAAAATTGAGTTAGACCTCTTTGATAAAGAGTACAAGAAAGAAACAGAAGAGAAGTTTCTCATTTAATGAAATAGTACCAGTAGATGCCCATTTCATTAACAATGTATAGACAATTAACTTAGAAGAAGAATTCTCATCTTCTCTCAAGATTTTATTATATGATTACTTCCTGTCTGTAAATTGCATGTTTGAATTGGTTGAAGACTAAGCAGTTTTAAATCAGCTTTTGTTTACAAAGATTCTAAAACATCAGCAGAAGGAAACAGTTCAGGACCGTTAAAATTGTATTTCAATCATAGATACAACAACAAGACTTACAGAGTGGATGATATAGACTGGGAGAAGAAACCACACCATACATTTAAACTGAGAGATGGATCAGAAATCAGTTACAAAGACTACTATCAAAAGGTAAGCAACTCTGGATTTTGTATTCGCTCCCCCTGAATAGTATGTTTAAATGGGGCATTGGGTGTATAATGGGTCATTTATCATTGAAGTCTTGATGACTACTTCTGAGGCATAGTGAATGTTATCAGTTGCTGTTAATCTAAGGCCATTTACATCATGTCTCTACACTTCAAAAGTTGACATATTTTTTTTGGAGTAAGGTTTTGCACCAAGACTGAACATATGATTCAGTGATATCTGTTGACCAAGACAGTGGCTGAACCATGTGATTCAGTGATACATGTTGTTCTACTGTAGAGCTATGGTATTGAAGTGAAAGATAATGAGCAGCCTTTGTTAGCCTCCAAGCCCAGTGCCAAAGACAGACGACGTGGCGTGACAGAAAGTTTGTACTTCCTTCCAGAACTCTGCATCCTGACAGGTAAAAGACATTTTCTAACAGTCTTAACAGAAAAAAGAAATGGCTTTACAGAAGCATATTTGAAAATTTAGACCTCTCTATTTCCTTCAGAATCATATGAATCTGAAAGACACTGATAAACCTTTACAAGATGCCAAGGTGTCAGTCATTCTTTGTACAAAAGTTAATTGAATGAATCACATTGGACTTTAAACATGGAATTAGTAAGGAAAGTAAGATTTTAACTGTAACTTGTAGGATTGAGTGATGATGTTAGGGCTGACTTCACGGTAATGAAGGATGTAGCAGTGCACACAAGAATTGCCCCCGCTGGTAGAGAAAGGACTCTGAAAGCATTCATTGATCAAATTAACAGGTATGTGTTAGAACCGGTGATTTCTTTGACTTTTGTCCTTTTGTCCCACTATATCCGCACAAAGTTTTAGGTGGAGGTACATAGGAATTAACTTTTTTGTCAGTCCGTTCTTCATTCTGTTGGCTTTTACAAACTCCCGATAAAAAAAGTTGTTCAAAGAATTGAATTCCAACAAGTCTGGTACCTTGCATGAAAATAAAGCATGGGATTGTACTTAATACAGCCTATCAGTGGATATACTTTTTCTACACATTTGTTTCTACATTTGTTTCTACACATTAGTTCTGTTGTAAGAATTGTTTCTTTTTTACACTGTTGTATGAATGAGGGACATTCCTGATAACAAATTATCTCCCTTACTTAAATAACATCAAAGGTAGACCAAATAGCACATTGGTCCTTTCAGTTGGAATTCTTTGACTTTATCCTTGTTTCTAATTGTGATGATCTTGACTTTTAGTTGTGAAAATTGTCACTTATATATTAAATAAAAAGTTAGGATTATCAAAAACAAAGATAATGGTGTTCACAAAACATGCTGCTAAACTTAATGTGTGATCATACTACCACTGTGGGAAATAATTGGGCTTAATTATCACCATACCAAAAGAGAAAATAGCAATAAAAGCAGAGGAATCCAAATGGAAGGACCAGTGTAATATAAGAAAGTATTCAGCGTAGATAATCCACAATGCACTACCCCCACAACAAAAAATAACTAATCTCTTGAGGGGGCGTCGGTCATATGGGCAACCAGTACCGACGATAAGTAAGCTCAAATAGATAGATAGATAATCCACTAATGTCCCCCATTGTTCCTTTTTTTAACACTACATTAAAATTTTATGGCACAATTCACAAGTAACTTGAAATGGTTGAGGTAAATTCTCGACTCTGCTTACACCAGATGCCTACAAAGAGTTAAGGTTTCCCTCATCACTTTAGTTTCTGGATTTTATTGCTCGATTTATGATGTTTACTGGAGTTGTAGCATTGTTCTTAAAGGGTACTGAAAGTCAGAAAATTCGATCAGATATTTTAAAATATCTTGTTATTTCATGTTTCAAAATGAAACGAACATCGTCACCCTTCAAATGCATTTAAAATTATTTTTAAAAAGTAGAATTTGGTTTTAAATCTGATTAATGGGTGAGAAATACATGACAAGATTAATCTAGATTCTTATTTCATGACGTCATAAGGTCAATTTGATCATAATGGCAAAGTATAATTCCACAATACTTTGTAAACCATTGTATAATTTGATCGAGATAAGAGTATATAATGACGATGAAGAGAAGTTCTACAGATATAAATTTCAAATTGAGTTACTGTCTGCTTTTGTAGTTAGTGTGTAACTAGAGGTATTTTATTAACAAATATTTATAGCATTTATTCAGAATAATGCTGGTGGTCTATGGTTTTAGCAAAGTCTGGTCATGTTAACATCCTTATGGTCATTGGATATATACATATATTATAATTATCTTGAAATATTTATATGAGAGAAAAAGATATCTAACTAAGACAGTCTTGAAAATTCTGCACTATATTGTTATTGTGAAGTTGTTTTTGTAGCTATATAATGACCATAAAACACGCACTTAGTCGTGCACACCTGTTACACATGGAAGTGACATATATTTATCACTTGACACAGCCAGGGGTAAAAGTTTTCCGGATTGTGCCGGATTTCCAGATTTTCGGCCTCTGTCTGGGCTGTTTTTCCAATTTATGTAAATCCGAGTCGAAATTTTGGGGGGTGGGGTGGGGGTCAGGTCGATCTGAAACTTCATTTCGGCGAAAGCTTCGCCGCGTCGTAAGAGTACTGTTATGGACCGGGAAACGGCTTTTACTCTTCCCGATTTCTATCGCGCATTTTGATTGGATGACTTATTGTTAGAATAATCCAATGAGTATTGCCGATTCATTCTGAAGTTTACATGCATTTTGTTTTATGTTTTGAATTTATAAAATTTACGATGAAATTTAAAAAAAAAATTGTAAAAATCTGATTAAAAATGGCTCCATAAATTTACAAGGAAATGAGATTTTTGATATGCCAAACAGCTAAAATCCAAGAGCTTTGCCCTGGACCCACCGGGGCCCTAGCGGCCCCCAGGCCCCCAGCTTGGATTTCAGGATTTTCTAAATCTGCAACTTTTACCCCTGGACACAGCTATCTTTAAATTATCATGGAAATGAAAATGTAGACTGAAAATAGTCAAATAACAAATATTTAACAAGTTAAGCTTACATCATGAATATAAATTGATGAAATGTTATTAACATGATATTGATTTATAAGCAAACACATTCTTTCATAATGTACACCTTATTATTCTTCATCAAACAATATCACAACATGAAAATCAGGGAAATTTACTTTCCAGTGAAACCAGTGTTAACACGTTAGGTCACCTGAATGTTTTTAGCCCTTTAAATTTTTACAACACATAACAGGTATTGTTTATGGCGACATCATCTATGAACAAGGAAGTGTAACACAACATGTTAAATGTTGAGAGGATAATTTTATTGAATCATTAATATTAAATTAGGGAGTTTGAAAGAAATTGGAAAATTTATTATTCAAATTCACCAGTAATGTAAAATTTCAACCAGTTCTACCAGATCAGAAGTTGAATTTACTAATAAAAATTGAATAGTAACCACATTATTAGCTTATCTGAGCAAGAAGTGCTCAAGGGTGAGCTTTTAGGATACTTGATTGTCCGGCTTCTGGTGTGTGTCATAAACATTACGACTTCTCCTCTTATATCAGTAAGCCAACTTTGATGTAACATGCCTGGAATATTCCTTGCATGATGCTCTATTAAAGTTGTTCAAAGACTTGAATTCCGTCCAGTCTGGTAGCCATGGCAACAGAAATAAAAAACTTTGAAAATCTTCTTGTTTGAAACAACAAGGCCCTGAGCCTTAAGATTAAGTATGTAGCTATGTCTAATGGACCTCTACCAAGTTTGTTCAAATTATACCCCAGGGGTCAAAATTGGCCCAGCCCAGGGGGGTCAGTTGATTAGGTTAGCTGATTATGCCACAGCTTGAATGGTTACGCAATGAAGATTGGGTGTTTTGTTTATCAGCCAGTCACTGAAAAATTGCTACTTTTGATTCAGGGTTTCTAAGTAAATATTTTTTCAGTATTCATAAATTTTTTTTAAAACTTAATAAATACACCAACTTTATTATGGTGTCAGTGGGCGTTGTGACTTTGGTTTCCCTTTAAACATTTGAACAAGTAATTTTGCCTAGTTTGAAAAAGAAAATTTCATGTACTGGGTAGTTGAAAGGAAGTTCACTGAACTGTTTTTATTTCTGTTAACTAGAAATGAGAGAGTACGGGAAGAAATGGGTGGATGGGGCCTGAAGTTCTCTGATGCTCCAGTATCTCTAAATGGACGTGTTATGCCACAGGAGAAGATTTTCCAGTCTGCTGAAGTAAGTAGATTTTTGCATCAAACTCCTGATTTGTTAAAAGCTACTTCAAGATGATGGAATTTGATGTTGAAAGTAATTAAAGTGGCAGAGGTAAAATGAAGTATTATTACTCCCCCAGCAAACATTGTACATCTTGCAGTTGGTAGATCAGTTGTAGAAATCTTGTGCACCCCCACATTTCCAGCACTATGGATTTGAAAATTGATATGCCTGTTCACCAATGAAAATCTTGTGATGTAAACTGCTTCCTTATGTAATTGTTTTGATTTGTAACATGGTTAGCAAAATCATCAACAAGTGTAGATGTGCAGGACACATTTATATATCCCCTTTTCCTCTGACAAGGCAAAATTGTGGGGGTATTAATCATATTCTGTGATAGCTCTAATGGATGATTGAAAATTGAACAGTTTTTTTCCTCACCTGAGCATGAAGTGCTCAAGGGTGGGCTTTTGTGATCATTGATTGTCTGGCATCCGTTGTTGTGCATCTGTGTGTCGTCAACAATTTCACTAAAACAACTCCTCCTATACTGTTAAGCCATCTTTGCTGAAACTTGGCAGGGATGTTCCTTTCATGAAGCTCTATCAAAGTTAGTCAAAGAATTTAGTTTTAAGCAGCACTCCAGTTGCTATGGCAACAAAAAGAAAAAACTTTAGAAATCTTCTAGTCAAAAAGTACTAGGCCCTTAGCATTGGTGTTAAGCATTGTCTAGTAAATGTCTGTCAATTTTTTTCAAATATTATCACTGGGGTCAGTTTTGGCGCCACCCAAGGGGTCACAAGTTTTACATAGAAATATAGAGGAAAATCTTAAAAAAACATCTTCTTGCCTGAAACCACAAGGCCTAGAGTTTGTAAATTTTGCATGTACCATTGTGTAGTGGACCTCTACCAAGATTGATCAAATAATTTCCCAAGGGTCACTATAAGATCCACCCATTGGGTCACCTGTTTTTAATAGAAATATAGAAGGAAATCTAATAAAAATATTCTCCTCTGAAGCCACAAAGCCTAAAGTTCTGAAATTTGACAGTAAACGTTGTGTAACAGACCTCAACTACATCTGTTCAAATTATGTCCCTTTGGTCACAGTTGGCCCGAAAAAAAAAAGTTTGTTTGTTGCAGTCTAGTGAACTTCTACCAAGATTGTTCAGACTATGTCTCTAGGGTCAGAATTGACCCGGCCCAAGGGTTCTGTTTGTATAAAATATAAGATCTTGGAAAATCTTAAATTCAAAAGTCAAAACCTGTTATTTTGCTTCTGATGTTTGCTCAACGGTAGTCCCTTAACCAAAATATTCAGTTGAGCATTCCAGGGCCATCTGGGCTCTCTGGTATTTAGAATTTATAGCTCTTTTGATGAGTGCTCTTCTGTGAGATTATAACAACATAATATTTTACTTCAAAACTGATTATAAAAGTCAAAATAGAATAAAAAAATATTTTCGCTCCAGCTTGATTTGAACTCTGGACCCTCATGTTAACAAAATATTTCCAACGCTTTTACTGTCACCACCATCGCCGCATGTGATATTACAGATATTTACTTTAAATCTTATACGATATCGTTATACCGTCCCGTTACGGTATAGCACTTTGAAAGGGAAAAAAATCAATTTATAATGTAGTTATTTGACTTATTTTTTGTCAGTAAGTTATTTTTTTTAAGCATTAGTCATAAATATTACAAAAAAATTATAATACAAGAAAACTTTCTTTTTTTGTCATCTGGAGCACAGCCCCTTTAAGAAATGGAAAAGTAATTTGAAAATGTGCTTTTTCTTACACAGTTGTCATACAAACAAGAAGATGCAGACTGGTCTAGGGATATGAGAGGAAAGCGCCTGATCACTTCAGTCAATCTCCAAAACTGGGTGGTCATTTTCTTTAGGAGGAATACAGGTCAGGCACAGGACTTTGTGGAAGCACTGAGAAAAGTTGGAGGTCCAATGGGCATGATGATTGATGGACCACAGCCGTAAGTAAAATATTTGACTATTGGTCTAAGAGGAACAAAGGAGAATGAGGAAAGTGCAAGTTAGTTTAATTCTGCAAAACCTTACAGGATTGATTTTTGCATGACCCTTTCTGAGCTTACCTGACCAGAGGATCATTGGTGTCAAAAACTAGCTCAGCTTGTTCAGTAAAAAGAAAACTTTGTTAACACTGTAGGCCACATTTAGCATCCAGTAAGGATTTTTCGTTATTGTTCTGGTAATTTCTATATTAAAGCTACATACTTGTCACTTGGAGGTCAAAATATATTTAAGTGTGTGGTGATCTGACAGAGTTGACACATAATGATCGAAACATACTGAACATAGTATAATAGAACAAAGTTAATAGTGTAAGAGTCTAAAAATCTAACTAGTATGATAGGTTGGTTCTGTTTCTCTATTAAAATAAAAGGTAAACATGTAATGAGCAATATTGCATTTTTAGAACAATATTTTAGTTAATTTACCTACCGTTTCAAAAGTTCCTACCAGTTCAGAAAAGAAACTGAATAAGTAAGTTGAAAAGTTTTTGACAGAAAGTATTACTGGTAAAGAAAATTGCTATTTGAAGCAGTTATGTGCTCTGTTCCTGACTCTGAATCATAATGTCACAGGAGTTTGGTTGAGTGGTCTGAATTAGAAAAATTGGAATCTTTTCAGTCATTGATATTAAACGATGTGATAAAACAAGTTCTTACTTGTTTATTATCCTTTCAGTGTGGAGTTAAATGATGACAGGAATGAGTCTTACCTTGGAGCAATGAGACAGAACATAACTCCACAAACACAGCTTGTTATGTGTATTGTACCCACCAACAAAAAGGACAGATATGATGCTATCAAAAAGTTCACTTGTGTTGACCATCCTGGTAGGTTTTTGGTATACGTACTTGTTATTACATGTGGATCATTAGGCAATGACCAACCATGACATACCTTCAGATTGTCTACTGTTTTTTGAGACCTTTTAGAAGGATGTACTTTAGAGATAACTGATGATACACTTGATATAATATATATGTATATATATACTGTAGAAATTGAGAAATATTTGACAGTGTGAATGACAGATGTTGAAAACCGATTCTCAAAGGCATTAAGACAGTGTTTATTTCTATTAAATCACTAACTAATATACATATATTATTAAAATGTGACGTGACGTCACAAAATCAACCATCAGGTCATTTTGACATCATTGAGAAAACAATGTCAAAGTTGACGTCATAAACTTATTAAAAATGGAATGCTTAAATTATTAAGGTATTCAACAGTTTGTCCCTTTAACTGCCTCACCATTGCGCATGTTTGTTTGAATTACAGTGCCAAGTCAAGTGATAGTATCAAGGACCTTGTCCAAGAAACAGATGATGATGAGTGTAGCAACTAAGGTAGCCATACAGCTTAACTGCAAGCTAGGCGGAGAAGTCTGGGCACTCGAAATTCCTGTAAGTTTTTTGTAGATGTCAATGAGTTTTAGGTGTTAATGAATATAGTTTGTCTTTTAGGTAGCTATAATAAAAAAAAACTGAGACTTGAATTGCTGTTCAGTCATGCAGGCTGATTGTTAATCTTAACTTGATAATGCAATTTGCTTGTGTCAGGCATTTGTAGATGGTTTATACTATACACATTTTTATCAGCTGGCTTTAAGGGCTCTGTTGATTGAATACAATCTAGTCTTGGTTAAGCATGTTTTTACTGGAGCAAAAGTTAATTGCTAGTAGAAAAATGGTCAAACAGCTTAGGTATTTTTGAGAGAGAATGTTTAATTGACTTGAATATTAAGTCTTCAAGAGTTTAGCTACATTAATTAGTTTATCTCTCTGCTTATCTTTCTTTTCTTGTTACTTGTGCTGACCATAGACTGCATATCTATGTAGAGGTTATTGTCTGTTTTTAATTAGTATTAATAAAATATTATGATTGCATGGTTTGAATGATGTTTAGGTCCATATAGAAATTCAGCAAAGAATGGACCATTACAAGTGCTGCTACCTGTGACAGTTAACTGTGTGAACATTGGTTTATATTATCTTAGCCTACTGTCATTTATTATGAATATTTTGCCACATTTTAATATGTGCAAGTATGACTTGGTATTAAGTTTGAAGTGTATGGATGGAAGTGTTCATTAATGAACTAACATATATGTGGGTAAATGTCGTTTTGCAAATATGAGCTATACATTTTTCCAAAATAATAACTTTTAGGAGACAGACTTACTGTTCATACATTCACGTAATGGTTGAGGACATTTTTTTCTAAACTTTAAACAAAGAATTCCAAACTTGTATCCTGGCATACATTGTTTTTTTATCAGTAATTTTTCAAGTTACAAAGAGAACTGACCTCAAATAATCAAGTTTATAAAAGGTTTATAGGTTTTCTATGTTTAAAATAGAACAAAAGGTAGGACTCAACTTTTTAACCTTCCAATAAAAAAAATACCAACACCAAAAACAAGCAGGCCAAAAAGTTCATTAACTGGAATAGCACTAACTTGAAAACCTGGGGTAACTCAGGTTGCTGTTCAAACATGTCTATATACAGAAAAAAGATTTTGTTTACCTGCCATTACTGTGGATAACCTGAGCATCAGTAACTCAGTAAGGATCACCTATAGTCTTAATAGGTATTTTCTGATTTTAACTGAGACAACTTGATCTGAATAATTAATCTTTTCAGTTTTCAATATGACATATAGTGCTTAATTGAGCCCCAAAAGGTGATGAAAGGGTACAGTTGAAGCGTTTGAAATATTTATATCACAGTTTAACTAAGAAATTATTTACAAATTGAGAGAAAAATAAATATTAGTTATGTGATATTCACAGAATGCTTGTTGTTTTAAAAAAACAAACAAGTTACTCAGATCAATTAAGTTTTCCACAATTGTTTGATTTAATAGAGATGATTTATTGTTATAGGGACTTGCTTTATTAAGTGTGATTTATAGATGACTTGTGTCATTGAGTAATTTATACTGTGTGTTCTTGGTGTTGCATTTATTAGACGAATTTGAATTTGTATGTATAGACTGAATAAATGTTTTCCCAGATTGAAGATAAGGAAAAGGAGTAGTGTCATCAGTAAAATTTGATAAAAGTCAGTACTTCTCAGCAGTATAAGAATAGTGACACTGATCTGCTAATATAGTAGACTTAATACAGATGTGACATTTTAAGGACAATTTCACTTCAGTGTATTGCATTACTTCAGAAAAAAAAAATTCTTTATAATCCTAGATCTGCAGTCTAACATAAGTCTTTTATTATATCATTCAAGTATGTTCACTATGACTGCCAGCAACCAGAAAAATATTCATGGCTGATACAGTATATTTAACCTTTTAATGTTGGAAGATTTTAAGGTGTGTCTTAATACAGAAGGGTGGCTAATAGTCAGATGATGACAGTGGCATGTTAGTGTTCCTATATGCTTGAGGTGATTTTGTGTGTTGTGTTTTTCAATTAAAAGTTACTGAAATTTAAACACAGTTGAGGAACTTGATGGTAGTTGGTATAGACAGTTACCATGACTCTGCAAAGAAAGGCCGATCTGTCGGTGGGGTAATAGCTTCCATGAACCAAGCCCTGACCAGGTTCTATTCAAGATGTACTTTCCAAACATCTATGCAGGAGCTGATGGATGGCCTTAGAATTTGTATTAAAGGTTAAAAAGCAAAGTTACTGGTCCACAGTTGACCAGTTATGTTCATTAACATGTTTATAGTTCCTTTCAAAGTCTCTGAAACCCAAGCAGTAAAGCAGTGCTTAAAGGCAGAGGGAAGATAAATTCTAGAGTTTACACTGGTTTCAGAGGTTATTGAAAGGCTTTCTATTTTGCCTTGTGCTTTTGCCAACCAAATAATGCTTAAAGTGCTTTTGCTTGTTTGCATTCACAACAAGTTTTACCAGTTACTGTTTTTATTCATATTAATCACCTGAGCTCAGGGGAGCGAGCTTTGTTCTTTTTTCTCCTGTGAGGTCAGGCGGTACTTTAGTTCAGACTTTATTTTTTGTGTTTGTTTGCTTGCTGAAGTAATTTTTGAAAGAGCATACCCTAAAATATATTGTAGATCTACTGGGCAAGGTATTACTTGTTCATTATCTTTAAAATGAAAAATAGCGAAGAAGCATATACTGGGAGGTTGCCACAAGACTGGACCAGGTGCCTTTGAACTTAGTTAGGTTTGGTCTAGTCTGGTGGCAAGCTCACAGTTTATGTTCAAAGATATTTGTATGGTTAAGAAAATGTCTATTTATAAAAAATAACTATCCACTGACACGCGTTGAGTAACAATTTGTACACTATTGATTGAATACACATTTTTATGATAATGAAGGAAAATAAATGCTCTTAGTTTTAGGGTATGCCTCTTTGATTATTTGTTCAGTTGATCAAGAAGATCAAGTGTTCTTACTGAAATTTGCAAACAACACAGTGATTGGTTGTTTTTTTTTTCCACACCCCTACATACCTATGAGGTTAGGGAACAGAAACTTTGGAAATTTTGCACCTGTAGTCAGAATGTGGTCAACTGACTGGTGATTCAACAAAGTTTAAAGTTCTGTCAGTACATTCTCCCATCTGTAGGAAAATACTTGATACAAAATATGTGATCCTATGGCAAACGATGATCAGGTAGGAAGCTGACTTGAAAAATCTTGTTGTGACTGTATTTTGATCATTTTATTATGGTCAGATGACAACACTTCAGACCAAGCAATCTGTGTTGTTTGTTATTTCATGCATGAAACAAATTCTTTCTATCAAGACTTCTTGGCATCTTGACAGTTTAGCTGTTAACTTTTTTGTCAGAAAGAAAGTCAAATTTTGAGAGGGAAGGGTGGAATTGATCCACACAATTGCAAACTTGAAATATTTGTAACGGTTGAAGGGAGAAGGGAGGGGTTTGAGTGTTATCTGGAAATAATGGGGCAAAGGTTTTTCTTGCAGCTAAAAAAGCCTAGCAGTCTTGAATTCTTTATTTTCTTAATCAGTTACTTTGTCTGTTATCTTAAACACAATTTTTCCTTTTGCAACAGTTGAAAAATGTGATGGTTGTTGGCATTGATACATATCATGACTCTGCAAAGAAAGGACAATCTGTCGTAGGTTTCGTCGCAAGTATGAATAAACACCTCACTAGGTATTACTCACGGGTAACATTCCAATCAACACATCAGGAATTGGTTGATAAGGTTCAGATCTGCTACAGAGGTAGGGACAAAGTGGTTGACTGCTCTTTTAGATTGTGTAAAAGGCATGGCCAGGTCTTGAACTGGAATCCCAAAAGATACTTTTAACATCAGATAAACAGATGACATAAACTTGTATCAGACATGCTATTGAATGCACATTTATGTCAATCAATACAGAGTATTTCCTGACAAATGTTAACTGGAGTAAAAATTTAAAAAAGTTAAAATGACAGGTCAATGACAGTAATCTACGTAACATTTATCTTGCTAAAGTTTTAATGCATCTCTGCAGTTTACTTAACAAAATGCTTCAAGGTTAATCCTAAAAAATGACAAGAAGAGGCTTATTTGAGTAATATTTTTTCAAATGTATTATTTGAATACCCACTTTCTCCATATGTAAAGGTGCCTTAGAGAAGTTCCATGAGACGAACGGCTGTTTGCCAGAAAGGATAATTGTATACAGAGATGGCGTTGGTGATGGACAGCTTCCGTCAGTTGTAGAACATGAGGTACCACAGATGTTGGAGGCGTTCAAGAAAGCTTGTGGACAAAACTACAAGTGAGCATTTTAGCGAATTCTGTACCATTTATAACTTAGTCTAGTTTATGTTAAGTTGATGAAATTTATTGCGTACATATGTTAAATAGGAAAACATAAAGATGAGGAGATGTCCTTCATGTATTCTCTGAAAGAAGTGTTACTGTTATAATGGGGAGGGTGTCAAGGTAAATATCCTTTGGATATCTTGAAATCATAGATTTCAAAAAATGTTTGCAAAAACTTGAACTTGAGTGCATTCTCATTGTTACAGTCCAAAGGTTGGAGTGGTCATAGTGAAGAAAAGGATAAACTCAAGGTTCTTTGCTCGTGCCGGCAACAACCTGACAAACCCTCCTCCTGGTTCAGTCATAGACAGTGTTGTCACCAAACCAGAATGGTATGTTACATTTCAGTAGTGTTTTGCTCATTTACTTGTATTGTACAATAAAGAGGAAGTTTTGGGGGTATATAGGAATCACCATGTTGGTTGGTTAGACAGTATGTTCTAGTGAGAGCCCTGGTCAGCAAATTACAGATATTCATTAACAATTATATAGAAGTTGCTCAAGAGCAGTATAAAGGAAAGATTTTTTACTGGACCAAAAATCTTTTTCCAATCTGTAAATCACTTTTCATTATTATATCACAGAATAGTTGCCCCAAACCAAACAGTAATAAATGTTACCATCATTTTTGATATATATTTGAGACTGTTTTGCTGACAAATTTGCAGTCCATCATTCAGAATTCCTAGATCAATCCCCTTATCCTTCTGACAAGGCTGTATAGTGGGGTTATTAATCACATTCATTTATAGCTGTAGTTACTTAAGAAATCTGTTTTGAGCAATAATTGTTCAAGGTTAATTAAGTAAAACAGTCATTGGCAGGTTTAATGTTTATTTGTAAATGTAAGAAGATTATTTATTTTATGCCTACCAATGAAATATAGGGAAATATCAGTGAGATAAAAGTGATAATACACTGTTTTGAATCAGTTAATTACCATTTTGATAATACACTGTTTGTGCCGGAACTACTGCTTGATGAAACTTCAGGAATTTCCCCACCACAAGAGAATCCGCTGTATTTCAGACTGTGACAGCGAGTGAAATTTATTTACCTTGTTAAATCCAATTATAATATTGAATTCCTGAGCCTAACTAGTTGTGAACAATGATGAAATTCGCCATAAATTATTTAAAATGTCTGATTTATTTACATAACTCACATGGACAATATCCAATATGGCCGACTTTCAATTCAATTGATTGAATATTACTCGGTATTAATCCGCTTTTATAATTAAAGTATGTATGGCAAAAATTCAATAAATATTGATAAACTGTGTAGACAAAAATAAATGTTATTTGATGAAAGTGTATTCAGTTTATTTCAGCAGAAGTAAAGTTATCATATGTATTGGAGATTGTCTGCACTTTTTTTGTGCGGAGTAACCAAAGTACGCATTAACTGATTTGGGGCTAACCATGGGGAATTTATTGAAGGCCCTGATTAAAAATATCATAAAAAACCCCATTTTTAACGTGTTGGCATAAAATAAAAAGAAAATTTGTTTGTTTTTTAGTGGAAGATGGGAATTTATTTCATCTCGTGAACACCATATGTTGATATTTTCACTCGTGGCTGCGCCACTCGTGAAAATATCACATATGGTGATCACTCGATGAAATAAATTCCCATCTTCCACAAAAACAAACAAATATCCTCTATGTATATACACTGCCTAGTTGTGTTTCAGGTACGACTTCTTCCTGGTGTCTCAGTCAGTGAGGCAGGGAACTGTCACCCCTACCCATTACAACATCATTCATGACAACACAGGACTTAGACCAGATCATATGCAACGTCTTACGTACAAACTGTGCCATCTGTACTACAACTGGCCTGTAAGTGACAGTATTTCTTTCAACTAAGAATTAAAGAAAAAAACATACCAAAAAAATGGTATTTTGAAGTTGATTGTACTTTACAGTGTACTTAAATGTTTTGATATAAAACACCAGTACACAAAATTTTTACATCCAACTGGAACAGGGGTGAGGACAAAGGTGATTTGCACAGATGGTTTACCAGCAGATGGTGATATAATCAGGATTCAGATAAAGTAAAATTTCAAAGGCCAAACAATTTTCTTTTTCGTTTGTGATTATCTTCTTAATCCTGTTATATCATAATGCTTACATATAATAAAAAAAAATTTTGCAAATACATAATTCTAAAAAGTAAATGTAGTTCAAGCACCACTCTATCATTATGCATTTATTTGTGTGTGAATTGAGCATGTTATATTTTGATTTTCAGGGCACCATTCGTGTACCAGCTCCATGTCAGTATGCACACAAGTTGGCCTTCCTGATTGGTCAGAGCATACACAGGGATCCAGCTATAGAGCTGTCTGACCGTCTGTATTTCCTGTAGACGGATGAGACCGAGTGACAGAAGTCCAGCTCATTTTCACAGATTGCCCAATGTGTTCATGAAAAAGAGACCTGTATTAGGTTTTAGTTCTGTATAACCTTAAATTGAAGTATTTCTTCAGGGAGATTTGCAATAGCTAATTGCAATTCCATCAAGTGCAGACTTAACTGACATATATAGATACTGTGATGATAGATAATACACTGTGTAAATATGTTATATGTTACTTTAAAAAAATTGCTTCATTTTATTTCTCCACACATTGTGACATAATGCGCTGCAGTAAAGTGCTTTATAGTAGTAATTGGTGCTGTGGAAAAAAAGGAGTAAATACTCGTGTTTCAATTTTATAGATGAACATTTCAATGTACAGATTTTGGTCAGCTTTTTTTTTTACTCAATTTTCAAAGAAAACCTCATCCAGACTTTGATCTCAAAGACATAATTTATCAAAATTATCATCCAATCATTTGAGAAAATACTGTTTTTATCATAAATGGAAAACATTGCATCTTGGCATTTTTTTACTGTTTTATCATTTTACTGTTTCACAATCAGGTAGTTGTGTAATTATTTGTAGTTGTAGGCATTGTATTTTGTTAACTTTGGTTTTATTGTTATTTGTTGAAAAGAATTAAGATTCATTGAATCATGAGTTTCATATTATTTTGATACTTATTTGCTTTATGGGAGAAATATTTTCATCCCAGTTTAGGAGTTGGAGTTTATTGATAACAATTCTTGCTTGAGCCTTGGCATTTGCTTAGTTAGCAAGGGTCACACAAGTCTAGTCAAGATTTAAGGGGTTACAGTGGAAAGCCATTTGTTTTGGTAGGGCAGTTATAGACTAAATGTTCAGTTGCCAGCTGGAAGTTGGCCAGAGGCTGCAGTGATGAAACAAAAAGACTGGTCATATGGGGAAAAAATTGATTAGCTTCTGTCACTTATAAGTTACTAAGTAACTAATATATTTCTCTTTATAGTGCCATAATTTCTTCAACTAAGTATGTTAGTTTGGAAATGTTACTGAAATGGTTGTGTGTATGATTTTATCCTGAAATAATGATAAATATTCTATTTCAGGGTGCTGGTTTGAAATGAACATTTATTATTTTTCAATAAATACATGGATTTTTGCTCTCTTCCAATTTAAAACTGAAAAAGAAAATCAAGTTATATGGCAGATCCTGTGTTTATATGACTTGGTTAGATTCTAGTTAATACATTTTATGTGACAGGATCATGGTCTGTTAGGTAAATCTGTTAAAAGTAATCAAGTCTTAAATGATATATGCAGGTTTAAAGTAAAAGGTTTGTTTCCCTGTATAACAGAAATAGATAGAAATCACAGGAAAGCTCAATTTGATATTACATTGCCAAATTTTTGCATACATGATTCTGTTTAGTTTTTCATTGATGTGTTTTTGTTTGAATAAACGCCTTCTGTTTTTTTTCTGTTATATATCTTTCTGCAGTATTGGTTAATTGCAAACAGTGAAGGTATTTCTTTGTTGTTAGATTAATGATTAAAATGTGCAAAAAATGTTTTGTATCTGTGTTATTTTTGACTTATCCAAATATTGCTTTTAATACAAGTTCTAACCAGTATATTTCATAGTTCGTACAGGCCTGAAAAAGTCCCTAAATTTTGGCACTGGCCTTAAAAATTCCCTATATTGAACTTGGCCTAAAAAGTTCTTGAAAATAGTATGGATAGCTATAAGGGGCCCTTAAATTATACAATTCTCACAGCTGACTTAAAATATGATGAATAGATCCTAAAACAAACTTAATGCAGTCATTTCATTGGACAATTGTTTGTGTTAAAACAGTTTAATTTAGAACAGTTGACTGTAGTTTCAAATTTTTGTTACTAATTCCAGGCACTTTAAAACCAGTGTTCTGAAATGTTATTGAACCTATGTATACACAGATTGATATAAAGAAGATAGAAGCCTCTTATCAGTCTACATGAGATGTGTGTTATACATTGGTATTATGGACCCTAAAAATGTTAAGATGGTCTTAAAATGTCCTTGAATTTTTATGCCCCCACAAAGTGGGGTGCATATAGCGTTGCACTTGTCCGTACGTCTGTCCGTACGTCCCGAAATCTTGTGAACGCAACTCCTCTTAAACCGGATGGCAGATTTTGCTTAATCTTCCAGGGATGAACAACCTTAATGTGTAGATGGTAGTAAAGGAAGGAATTTTCACTGCGACCAAATTTAACAGAATTAAGGCCCTTTGTTGATTTTTTCACTAGAAATTTTGTGAACGCAACTCCTCTTAAACCGGATGGCAGATTTTGCTTAAACTTCCAGGGATGAACAACCTTAATGTGTAGATGGAAGTAAAGGAAGGAATTTTTGCTGCGACCAAATTTAACAGAATTATGGCCCTTTGTTGATTTTTTCACTATATACCATATTGAAATTTTGTGAACGCAACTCCTCTTAAACCGGATGGCAGATTTTGCCTAAACTTCCAGGGATGAACAGCTTTAATGTGTAGATGGTAGTAAAGGAAGGAATTTTTGCTGTGACCATATTTAACAGAATTATGGCCCTTTGTTGATTTTTTCATTATATACCATATAAATAATTGAACATATAAATTTTACATTTGTAATTTAATTTAACATGTACATTAGGTTACCTGTAGATCATTTTAGGTATATGTACAGAAAAAATCTTACATACAGGATATACATGCTCTTGTTTATGAGCACTTATGCATAGTGGGGGCATCCTATGGACACAGTTCTAGTTTGCTTCAGTTTCTGTATGAACCATGTATTTCTATCCCTAAATATTAGTGGTTTGCAGATGCACATTTATGTTTCAGTTTTTGCTTTCCAGTGAAGTTTTTATGAGGATTTTCTGACATAAAAATGGATATCACTTGAGCTTTCAATTAAGTTGGATGTGTGAACCTTTGTTGCTGAAATACTGTTGAAGAGTGCTAAACAAAATGATGAGCCAAACAACTCTCTTTTCAGCTCAACTGTTGTATCTTAGCACGAAGTGCTAAATGGTGAGTTATTGGCAAAGATTTCACTTTAATATCTGTCAACTTCTTCCCTAAATGACATCTGAAAAAAAAAACCTCTGGTAAACGGTATAGAGCTATTCAGGCTCCAGTCTGGAAAGTGCGGGAATGAGTTAACTGTCATCATACCAATTCTATTCATGCCTTTAATGATAAAAAAAGCTGAGTTACATCTAAATTAAGCTTGTTACTCATTCTGATTATACTGGTGTTGTACATAAGCTCTTAAAGACTCCTGATTCATCGATCAAAAATTGTGATATATTGATAATTATGATATTTTTAACACTGGTGAAATTAATGTTGCAGTTTTCCTTGTTCGAATGAAGACATAATTTTTCTATTGTACATGAAGTTACAGACATCACATCTGTTACTGATAATTATGCCCCCCTTCGAAGAAGTACATTGCTTTCATGTCCATCTGTCCGTAGACCAGACCTTGTCTGAATAGTATCTTTAGTACTATTTGGCCCACATCCTTCAAACCATATAGGATGATTGTGCTCACTCAGTAGAAGATCCAGTTGTTTTTGGGGTCAGAAGGTGAAAGGTCAAGGTCACTGACCTTAAATGTTTAAGCCATATCCGCTTAATAACTCAAGTACCATTTGACCCACAGCCTTCAAACTTCATAGGATGGTTGCCCTTACTGATTAGAAAATCCCTATTTTTTGGCGTCAGTAGGTGAAGGTCACAATCACCTTCAATCAATAACTAGAGAACGTAAAAAGCTTGACCAATCAATAACTAGAGAATGCTTTGGCAGTCAGTCATCAGATTTAATTGGGAGTTTGGAAATGGTCATAAATGGTAGATGTCCCCTTTTGATTTTGAGGTCAATAGGTATAACAGTATTTGGTTAACGCCCATTAAGCCATCTTCCCATGATGCTCTATACTGACATAGATATCAGATGCTTACATGTAAGTTTGTTGATTCTCTTAAATAGTTGTATGCTATACATGCGTGGATGTATGTGTGTGCTGCAATAAAAAAGCTTATAGTAATCAGTTACTATTATTGGTTATCACTGACTATATATAAACAGTAGGTCAAAGATCAAGATCACAGTGACCTTCACCACTAATACTGGTCTACAGTCTTCAGATTTGGTGGTGAGGTTGACCTTTAGATGACCCATACTGATTTTGAGGTCAGTAGATCAAGGTCACGTTTAGAAACCCATGTAGCATGACTAATTGGTTGCCATTAGAGGGGCATACATGTTTCACAAACATCGCTTGTTAATTTTGTGTGTCTTCTGTAGTTGAGTTGATTTAAGAATCGTTTTGCTCATGAGTGCAAGAACTCTCCCAAAATTGACTGGAAACAGTAGACTTGTGTCTTGATGGTGAGGTAACATTGATATTAACAGCAAATGCAATATCTCTTCGTATAATAACATGTTTTAAAGTGTAGAAATATTAAGTTTTTTTTATAGCCGATTTGCATATTTCAGATTTATAAAGTCTGGTTTCACACGGATTATAGAAGTGAAAAATTTCATCAAATCAATAACAGGGTTTCAATCCATTTCATTCCGTCGCGCAATTGTTGCGTCACTCTGGTATGGTTTGGTTGCCGGACATAATGTAACGTAGTGTCAGGGGAAGGAACTCCAGACCATTCAGCCCGTACGATGCGGGTTTTAGAACTGACAGTTTTATCCAATCAATAGCAAGATAGCAATCCACTCCTTCTCAGCAATATGTCAGCCCACATGAACTGAAAGTAGGGTCGGCCGGGTTTGCCAGTATGTCATTTAATTCTCTGAAGCTGATTTTCAGCAGATGTAAAACAGAAAACTTATTGTTTAGCTTAAGGAGATGCAGACAGAAGTTTCAGATTCGCTGGTTATCAGGTAAACCAAATTAAAATAAAAAAATCAGAACTGTAAAACCCCCTGAGGCTTAGAAATTTAATCTGAACGTTTCAGCAGCATGAACATGTCAACCCGAAACTGTATTTTTTGCGACTCTTCAAATTGTTTTAAAATAGTTAAGACAATTTTTTTTGGCGGAGATCAGTGTCTGGCTTATTCGAAATAGAACAGAATTGCTTATTCCAATCATTGGTCTTAGATAAGATACAAATTACATAATGTTAAACTTACAGTATTGAATTCTTGTGATACATCGATATCAGGCTATATATAATATAAAAAAAGGCTTTGTTCCTGGTGGTGAAAAGCAAAATTAACATTATAATACGTTTAATCAAAAGCTGTTCTACTGAATTTCTTCATGTGAGTGTTACCAATAGTAAAAGGTGTGGTTACAGGCGTTGTTGAAACAATACAGTGTTAACAGATTTTTTTATTTACACTCTTTTTTTTTTTTAACAGTTAAAGCGCTAGGACCAATAAAGTAAATAAAAGAAATACACATCATATCTGATGAATATTTCAGTACCAACAAAAGTTAAATGTAGCATGTGAAAGTTTTAATTACCTGTAATCAAGTCCAAATAATTGTACTCTAAAAGATGAATATCATGCTATTTTTTGAATGGTCAATACCAGCATCCTGCCTGAAGTTGCATTATTGAGACTACCAGTAACCTAACTGGATTAAATCATAAGGAAACAGATAACTTAGAATGACATACTATTATTTGTACACCCTATTACTGGTTTACAATGATAATTACATTTACTTAGTAAAATTTACCTAGTAACCTACATTGAGCAAGGAAGAAATCATTTGTGTTTCAAAGATGTGAAAATGTTTCCAATACATTAAAAGAAATATATTAAAGAATAAATTTAAAGAAATTATTTTGTCTTTGGCAAACCTTGTCTGATGGTGGAAGCTTACACACCCACTCTTGAAAAACCAGTGTGATTATGAGTTGAGGCATTCCCTTTATGTAACTTAACGCTATGTTATTTACAGTATTTCTTATTCTCATTTGGAATGAATTTACTGCCAGTCAGAGTGATCTAATTAATTTTTTTGACTACATATGTTATTAAATTGTCATGTCCAGATTTCTGACTTGTGAATGGGAAAGGATAATTATATGGCCTATATCTGATCCCTTTTGCTCTATCTATATCATGTTTGAAATTAAAGGCCGTCCAGTATAAGTCCAAATAAATTCAATAGCTATTAGATTTTGCTTGAATCAAAACTATCCATAATCTGTCTTTATTGGTTAATTTAATTAGTGACCTGCCAGAAGGCTGGTGAAAATCAGTGAAAAAGTATACAATACACAAGAAACAGTTTCATCTTCTAGATGCAGTGAGTTTCACAGAAAGGACCCACACATGTGGTTCCTTGAGATTGAACAATGTTGGAGAGACAGTGAGACTTAGTGGTTGGATACAGTATAGCAGAGGAGGACAATTTGTTGTGCTGAGAGACTGGTCAGGAATTACACAGCTTCTAATTCCAAAGGAAAAGGGGAGTATTGTAGTTTGAAAAGGCATGACAAGGTGTCATCAGTTTTCGTAACAAAATACTTACGATGAAATATATGATAATGATATAATTATTTATAGCAAGCAAACAGACCAGAAGCATCTCTTCATTTTAATGCATCATTAGAAGCCTTCATAATAATATCCTGCTTCAGGGTTTTATATGCCCCTCGAAGGAGGGGCGTATTATGGGAAACCCCTGGCGGGCCGGTGGCATCCAGACCTTGTCTGGACCATATCTCTGTTTCTAATAGTCTGACTGACTTTCAGATGGCTGTGCAGCTTTCTTGCAATGAGAAGTGCAGTGCCTAAGAACCATAACTCTACCTGGTCCCATTTTTGAATTATCTCCCCTCTTGAAAATTTTTGTCATGAGCATAACTCTTTGAAACGATGAATTGAATTGATGTGAAACTTAAAATAAAGATAGCTGGCGACCAGTGCCCAAGAAACATAACTCAGCCTTTTCCAGTTTTTGAGTAATCTCCCCTTCTTTAATTTCTGTAATGAATTTATCCAGAGCATAATTTTAACACAGAAGGGATTGTCTTGAAACTTAAGATAAAACTAGATGGTAAGAAATAGAAGTGCAGTGAAGAAGAAATATGACTCTTTCTGCTCCCATTTTTTAATCATCTCCTCTCTTAAATTCTTTTGACCAGAGCATAACTTATAAACTGTGAAGAGAATTGATGTGAAACTTATAAAAAGCTTGCTAGTGACAAGAAGTGCAGTGCCCAGGAAGCATAACTCTACCTTATCCACATTTTGAGAAATCTTTTCTTGTTTTGTTTTTATAATGTATTTTTGTTTAGAGCATAACTTGAACACAAATTTAAAGGGATTGTCTTGAAACTTTAAGAAGCAGAAGTGCAGTGCACAAGAACCACAACTCTGGTCCACTTTTGAATTATCTCCCCTCTTAAAAGATTTTCGACCAGAGAATAACTTAAAAACTATTGGGTAAATTGATGTGAAACTTAAAGATAGCTGACTAGAAGGAAAAGTGAATGCCAAAGAAGCATATTTCTACCTTATCCAGATTTAGAGTAATCTCCCCTTTTTTAATTTCTGTAATGAATTTTTGTCTGGAGCATAACTTGAACACAATGAAAGGAATTGTCTTGAAACTTAAGATGAAGATAGACAGTAAGAAGTTATAGTGCACTGAACAAGAACCATAACTCTACCTGGTCCAGTTTTTGAATTATCTCCCCTCTTAATTTTTTTTGTCCCAAGCATTACTTAAAAACTGTGAAGGAATTGATGTGGAACTTAAACACATAGATAGATGGCAACAAGGGGAACTGTACTGACAAATAAACATGACTCTGCCTTATCCAGTTTTTCAATAATCTCTCCTTCTTTAATTTTTATAGTTAATTTTTGTCTGGAGCATAACTTGAACACTGTAAAAGAGATTGTCTTGAAACTTAAGATAGATTGTAAGAAGTAGAGGTGCATTTTTCAAGACTTATAACTCTACCTTGTCACATTTTTAATTATCTCCCTTATTATTTTTGTCCAGAACATAACTTTATAAATTATGAAGTGATATGTGAGGGTGATGTAATGGGTGATGACAAGGAGAAGTGCATTGCCCAAGAAGTATAATTCTACCTTTTCCTGTTTTTGAGTAATATCCCCTTTTCTCATTTTATAATGATGTTTTGTCTGAATCATGACTTGAAGACTATGAAAGGGATTGACTTGAAACTTAAAACAAAATCAGATGAAGAATTAAAAGTGTATTGCATAAGAACTATAACTCTAAATGGTCCAGATTTTGAATTATTACCCTTTTAATTTTATTTTGACCAGAGCATAACTTTATATGTGTGAAGTGAATTGATGTGAAACTGAATAATAGATAGCTGACAACAAGGAGAAATGTTGTGCCAAAAAATAAAAACTCTTCCTTATCCAGGTTTTGAGTAAGTTCCCCTTGTTTAATTTCAATAATGATTTTTTGTCCAGAGCATAACTTGAACACTATGAAAGGGATTGCCTTGAAATTTAAGAAGGTACATGGGAAAACGTTAAATTGCAGTGCACAAAAACCGTGACTGCCTGATCCTTTATTTGAATTATCTCTCTTCTTAATAAATTTTTGACTGGAGCATTACTTTAAAACTAAGAAGTAATTTGATGTGAAATCACTGAAATGTAAAATATAGATAGCTAGTGACAAGGAGAAACTCATTGCCCAAGAAGCATAACTCTACTCTATCCAGTTTTAAGTCTCAGTTTAGTTAGGGTTTATAATGATTTTTTTGTCCAGAGCAGTTTCTTGTTTCATCTTTTATCCTAGAAACAATCTCAAATGAAAATTTGCAGAATAAACTGAAAGGAACCAGACATAACAGTTTGATTTCTGTACATTTTTTTTTCACTCTTCTATACTTCAAAAAGAATTCAAGGTTTGAATAAATACCTCAGAATTAATGTCTGAACAAAGAAGAAAAAAAGGGAATTTTGGAGGTGAGTTTCTTTTACAAAGTAATACAGAGAGCACTTGTGTGTAACCCCTTTCTTTTACTAATAAAAATGTGAGAGAGCTGTTTTAAGGCATGACTTTTAAGAAGATGGTTATTGGGCAATTGATTTTTAAGAGTAGACAATGGTTACCCAATATTTAAATTACATGCATTTTCATGAAGAAGTATTATATTACTTTACTAAAAGTGTAAAATGAAATATCTGCTTCTGACATTACAGATTGACATGCAGGAACTTGTCAAGTCTTTGTCCCTTGAGACAGTCATAGAAGTAAGTGGAAAGGTCATACCTCGACCAGAAGGGGAGGCTAATCCAGTAAGCATAATTTGGTTACTGTTTATACTAAAAAAGAATCATTTGTAGGTTTACAGTTAACAGATGATTCATTTATACTTAACTGATATACACAGGGAAGAAGTCTTTGATGTAGTATCTAAAAATATATATATATATAAAAATATATATATATATATATATAATATATGCATATGTCATATCGGAATAGTGCACAATTTATCACATGCTTAATTTTAAATTTATAATTGAAGGCCTAGAAACAATTCATGTTTATTCTGCGGTATATAATATTTGTAAATTTGTAGACTATTTAACATTAAAATAGGTAATTTGTGTATAGTTATTTTAATGTATTCAAGGCAATGGAAACAGGAGATATAGAAGTAGATATAGAGAAGATTTATGTGCTCAACAAAGCTACTGAAGACCTGCCTATTCCTATTCGAGATTACCAGAAGGTTGGTTATAATGTTCAACACTATTTCTTAATTCTTATCAATTTGTTTCTTGTTCCTTTTTGTTCTTCTATTTAAATGTTTTAAACAGTTTATCTGACAGTTCAGTAATAACCTTTGTAATCGCACTCGTGATGGAATTAGAAACTTTGAAAAGGAATGTATAGGGGTGTGATGGGGGAAGGTGCTAGAAAATTTTATTGGAAGGTTTACTCTGGCACTTTGAGACTTGCTAAATTTGACCCAAGGTTCTCTTGTGCCTTAAGATGGGGTATGCTCAACATCCAAAGTTACACAAAGACAGTTCTGAAACTTGCTAAGGCTGTGTGTTAAAATGTTCTAACCCTAGTGGTTCTGATAATTGTCATTTTGACATTGCTAAAGACGATCACTGAAGTAGGCAGACTTGTTGTTTCACATTCTTCTTTGGATTATTTATGAGTAACATAAGTTTTGAGTGAAGATTTTTTAGCTCACCTGAGTACAATGTGCTCATGTGAGCTATTGTGATCGCATAATGTCCTTCGTCTTGTGTTAGTGTGTGAGTTGGTGCATTCGTGCGTCAGCATTTTGATTCAAACAGTATCTTCTTTGAAACCACTTTGCCAAAGTTAATGAAACTTGGCAGGGATGTTTCTTGCATGAAGCTCTACCAAAGTTGTTCAAAGAATTCAGTTCCTTGCAGAACTCTGGCTGCTATGGCAACCAAAAGAAAAATCTTACTGTCTGAAACCACAACACCTAGAGCTTAGGTATTTTATAATTTGGTATGGTGTATCCTCTAGAAATCCTCTACCAAAGTTGTTCAGATTATGTCCCTGGGATCAAAATTGGCCACACCCTAAGGGTCACATGTTTTACTTAGAACTGTATTGGAAAAACTTTAGGAATCTTCTTGTCTGAAACCACAAGGCTCAAAGTTTTAAAATTTTGCTCAAAGCTTTGTCTAGTGGACGTCTACCAAGATTGTTCCAATTATAACTGTGAGCTCAAAATTGACCCTGTGCTGGGGGTCACTTGTTTATATAGAGGCATAAGGAAAACTTCAAAAATCTTTTCTGAAACTACTATGCTTTGGGATTTGTTATTTGGCATACAGGTTCACCTAGAGCTCCTCTACAAAGATTGTTAAAATAATTCTCCTGGCTCCTCCCCAGGGGTCACTTGGTTTAGTAAGGGCTTGTATAGGGAAAACATTGAAAATCTATGAAACCAGAAGGCCTAGTGCTTAGATATTTTGCATGGAGCAGCTAGAAGTCATCTACCAAGATTGTTTAAAAGATGCTTTTGTGGTCAAAACTGACCCCACCACAGGGGTCACTTGATTTTTGTAAAGACTTGATGTGTGATATGTCATAGCAGACCTCTACCAAGTTTGTTCAAAACTTGGCCCTGCCTCTGGGTCACCAAGGCTAAAAATAGAATTTTCATCATAAAGCCTTAATCAAAGTTAATTTATTGACAGATATCTTAGATATTTGGTACATATACACCTTGCATGAATCTCTGCCATTCTTTTGGGTCAAGGTCAAAATCACTGAGGCAAAAAATAGATTTTTTTTTTACTTACCCCAGTTGAATCTTCATTTATTGATCAATATCTGAGATATTTAGTATGCAGGTAACTTGCAAGGACTCCTACCCATAGGTGGAGCTTGAGGTCACTGGGTCAAGGTCACTAATGCTAAAAATAGATTTTCCTACTTTTTGTCATAGAGCCTTTTTTTATATTGATTGATATTTTAAATATTTGGAATATAGACACCTTGCATGAACCTCTTCCATTAAATTGGGGTTAAGGACTAAGAGGCTATAAATAGATTTATCTACTTTACCTCATAGAGCCTTCTTTGATAGACCAATATCTTTGATTTGTTGTATTCAGGTTTCTTTCATTGACCTCAACGCTTAGGTGGGGTTTGAGGTCACTGGGGTAAGCTCAAGGTTACCGTGACTAATAATACATTTTTCTACTTTCTGTAAGAGAACCTTTATTTATTGACTGATATTTTAGATATTTGGTGTGAAGGCTCCTACAAATCTTCAATTAGAAAATATTATACTGCTTCTGACATTTGCTTTACAGCAAATCCACAGTAAAAGTACTTAGGTGAGTGATCCAGGGCTTTCATGGCTCTCTTGTTTTTGTTTCAGGTTAGTGAGAATCTAAGAATGGAGTATAGATACATGGATATACGAACCAAACAGATGCAACGAAACCTTAGACTGCGATCCAAAATGATCATGAAAATCCGAGAGTTCCTTGCTAACAAGCATGGTATGTGAATCATGATATATATCTTATTTTCAGATTTTTTTGAAGGCTAAATTATTTTTTTCTTTGTATTATTTTGTATGGACACTGTTATGGAATGTCTTTTTCCTTGGAAAAAAAAAAACTTTAACAGATTTTTATCTGTAGCAGATCTGTTTTAACATTTTCTTTTCATCTGATCTACACAGGTGTATGATATGACAATGTCTTAATTCTTTCCAGAGTTTGTAGATGTTGAAACACCCACACTGTTTAGGAGAACACCTGGAGTAAGTCTTGATTGTTGTTTAATGTTGTAGATTTAATAGAATAAATGTTTGAAACAGGTGAATTAAAAGTTGGTATCTTTAATAGAAAAAAAAAATTAAAAAATGAAATAAGTCATAATTGAAAAAATAAGTGCCTTCTTTGTAAAGGAAAAGCTTGGTTGTTAAGATGGCATTGACCATTTGAAGTGTATGAAGTAACCAGTTGTCCTGTGGAAGAAGAACTTGTCATGCTAATGGCTTGGTAATTGGAAACACTAAGTTGATATTAAGCACACATCACAATTTTGAACTGTAAAATTTGAAACTCATAAAAAATTTTCAGTGACTACTTGTCAAAGAACTTAAAACTTTGTGTTAAGTTCTATTGATTTGTAAGAAGAGTAGGTCAGAGGGCCACAACTCTGCCATAACGAAAATTGACTTATCTGATAGTTGAATTACAATACTGACCTCTCTTTCTTTTTTTGTTTTATAACAGGGAGCAAAAGAGTTCATTGTACCAAGTGGCCAGCCAGGAAAATTCTATAGTCTTCCACAGTCACCGCAACAGGTTTTAGATTATTTTGTCTATTAATTTTTATGCCTCAACTTTTGTTTTCAACCTGTAATATTTCCATCAGAATTTCTTTGCTGTTCTAGATAATTCAGTTCTCAGAATGTACACTGAAATCTGAATGTGTCTGTTCCCTGGAAAAGAAGATTATTCTGCAGTACATAGAATGTCAAAAGTCTTACTAGAGTACTGTAAACACTGTGCATTTTATGACCTTGACAGATGTAAAACCTTGGTGTATGTTTCTGCAGTTGAACTACATGTTGTATAATGTTGTGATTCATTTGTCTACAGGTCAGCATTTACCTTCAATAGTAAAGTCTCTTATTTTCAACTTATTATGCCCCCACTTCAAAGAAGAGGGGGTATATTGCTTTGCAATTGTCTGTCGGTCGGTCCGTCGGTCTGTAGACCAAATGGTTTCCGACCAATAACTAAAGAATGCTTAGGCCTAGGAACTTCAAACTTGATAGGATGATTGTCCATCACCAGTCGATGACCCCTATTGATTTTGAGGTCAAGGGGTCAAAGGTCAAGGTCACATTGACCTTGTAGGTAGAAACCGTTTCCGACCAATAACTAAAGAACGCTTAGGCCTAGAAACTTCAAACTTGGTAGGATGATTGGTCATCACCAGTAGATGACCCCTATTGATTTTGAGGTCATTAGGTCAAAGGTCAAGCTCACAGGGACCTTCATCCTAAAAACGGTTTCCGATCAATAACTAGAGAACTCTTTGAATTAGGTTCACCAAACTTGTAATGCTGGTTGGTCATCACTAGTAGATGATCCCTATTGACTTTGAGGTCATTAGGTGAAAGGTCAAGATCACAGAGACTTTCATCCTTAAAACGGTTTCCGATCAATAACTAGAGAACGCTTTGACCTAGGTTCACCAAACTTGGTATGCTGGTTGATCATCACCAGTAGATGACTCCTATTGATTTTGAGGTCATTAGGTCAAAGGTCAAGCTCACATTGACCTTGTAGGTAAAAAACAGTTTCCAATCAATAACTTGACAACCCATGCGCCGTTGACCCTCAAACTTCATATCTGCATTTGTCTTGGCCAGTAGATGACCCCTATTGATTTTGGGGTCAAAGGTCAAGGTCACATGTATGTCAGAACAATTCAGACCAATAACTTGGCTACCAAATGGCATCGGGTTTTGTGGACTGTGAGACTTACATTTTAGATAACATGTATATTTGGTCACTAGGTCAAAAGTCAGTCACAATAATCTGGCCACATGACTAATTGGCTGCCGATAGGGGGCATACATGTTTTACAAACATATCTTGTTTAGTTTATATTGATAGAAAAGTAAGTTTTTGCAGCTTATGTAAATTATACTTAGTGACTGCTTTCTTGATTCAGATCACTTGAGGATAAAAGTTACAAATGCTCAGAACCTAAAGTGAGGTGAAAATCTCACCCTAAGGGGAATTCAAACCACTAAACTCTTGAAGTGGAGTCTGCCTTCCTACCACTTAATGTCTGCATGTCTTACAAGAGTGTCTTCTTAAAGAAGTTTTTAAACATAGTCTTGATTTACAAAATCTTTTTTTTTTTTTTCAATTTTACATTAGTGTGCACTTGGTTATTTTTGGGGTGTATCTTTCCTCTGTGTTCTAGTGTAAAACATGGCAACTTTATGTCTTTCAATAAAAAAAGCTAAATTTCAGCATATTACTACTTCTGATGGATAATATTGTCTTATTTGGTATGCATTGTGGTAACTGGAAACTAACCATTGGGCATAGCTATATTCTTGTGTTTCATGTGTATTTTTGTATATTTTAGTTTAAGCAGTTGTTAATGGTTGGAGGTATAGACAGGTATTTCCAGATAGCAAAATGTTACAGGGATGAGGGTGCAAAACCTGATAGACAGCCCGAGTTTACACAGGTATATTGGCTACACATTTGATTAATGATGTTGAATTGAAAATGCAGGTAATTGCACAGTGCTAAAATTAGACATGTTAAGCCTAAATTTGGTTTCTCATGCTTCAGATTTTATTAGTGGGACTTTTAAACTTCATCTTCTAACTACATATGGAGTTCAATTGTATATTTACTTGTGTTTGAGCTCTTAATGTATTCACTTGTCTTTGAATTTAACTGCTTAGTTCAGACCTTAGGTAGAAATTATAGATTAAACCTACTTTCTGACTTAATGTATTACCAAGCCATTTCTATAATGTACAGTTATAACAGCTGATAACATTCAACATACTTCTGACAGTTATCTCTTGTACAATATAAATGTTAATAATGTATTTTTTGTCAGATAAAGAAACTTCATAATGCCTGCATGTTGTATGTGTTTGCTTTGTACTCTTCAGTTAGACTTGGAGATGTCATTTGTAAAGAGAGAAGGTGTAATGAAGTTGATTGAGGACCTAATGGATTACAGTTGGCCTGATGACAAGCCTCGTTTTGACACACCCTTTCCTCACATGACTTACGAACAAGCCATGAGGCTGTATGGTTCAGATAAACCAGACATTCGGTTTGAAATGAAGGTAGGTATTCACAGTGAATTTTGATACAGAAGTACATTTTCACTTTGTTTTCTGGGAAACACTGTTTAATATATGTTTAAAAGAATACATTTACATGTTTTATGGTTAAGGTCATACTAAATTGTTAACAGCATACATATAATTCAGTGAACTTGTATTTTTTAAATGCTAAATACATGCACATGATTCTGATCCTGTGTATTCTAGATGATATAAGGGATAAGCTTCACTGTGTTCTAGGACTCAAGATTTGACTTGAATCCATTTTAATGTTTGGTATTCTCATATAAAAAAAATGTAATATCTTTGATATAGTATCTCTGTATTATTTGATTGACTACTTCAGAATTGTTGGTCAATTAGCTACCATATGCTAGGTGAAAATTTAAAAATCCAAATCTAAAACTCTAAAGAGTTCAAGGCAAAATGGTGTTCGAACATTCTTTATATCTCATAGACTCTAAAAGCATGCCAAAATGAACCATTTCACAGGTTAGTGTAGAAAATTTACTAATTGTGTATGCCTAATACACACTGAATGGACCTATAATATAATGCCACACTAACCAAACTTCACTTTAGGTTACACAAAGTGTTACATCTGTAATTTCCCATAGGTGGTTTCATTGGCAGGGTGTGTCAGTTCAAAGTACATAGTAAGCATTTCGTACTTTCAGATTCAAGATCTATCTTCATCATGCAAGGACTGTGGTGTACAGTTGATTGAAAATCAGTTACAGTCTGAGAATGGTTCTGTGGTTGCCATCAACGTACAAGATACACAGGTATTTACATAATCAACAGCTACAAGTTTTGAAGGTTAGGAACCATCTCTTACAGAAAGGTACAATGTATCAGAAAGTATCCATCTGTGTGGGATTCTAACATACATCGGTCTAGCTACTCAAACTAAACGCTTTAGACTAGTAAGCCAAAGAATTTATGAGCTCACATATCTGTCTGTTTTAGTTTATTTCATGTCAGTACCAGTTGTTCATATTGCAAAAAAATTGATTAAAAGTCCTCGTTTTCACAGGACCATTGATCTGCTCTGTACCCTCTATATATAGCTGTTGGAAGTTGAATTTATAGTTATCAAAGCAAATGTAAACTCTTCATAAATAAAGGTGATACTGTTTTCTATTTCCAGAGGGTTATATCAAAGAAGAATATAGAAGATCTAAAGACAGTGGCTGTGAATGCATTGAATGATTCAGAGGTTAGTACTGTATAAAAGTCATAACAAATGTGTCAGTCTTAGTGACATGTATACAAGTAAAATGTTGTAATTTGTAAAAGGTATTCCTTTTAACTCATTGAAGTAATTCCGTTTTGTTGTCATTTGTGATCGTTCTTTTGTATCATGCCATTCTTTTGTTAGGACATTTTTCAGGGTAGCTGTATTAAAATCAGTTTTGACCTACATTTGTAAATAAATGAAATCATGATATATAAAATTTTTAGCTGTAAAAGGAAGTTTGCCATTGGCTTTAAGTATTGATGTTACGAAATTTGAGGGCAGAATTTGTAATTGTTAGTTTAATTGCCTCTGAAAATAATGCAGTAATGATAACATTTAAAGATTAAAATGTTTTAACCTTGAAAGATTACACTAAATGGAATATATATATGTAACATACGACTAAAATTTTATTTATTTTACTGAAATGATAAAATGATATTGACACTTAGTATTAATCTCAACCAAACATTTTCGGTTGTAGCCTAAACTGTTATGGTCATAGGAGATAATCATAGGACATTCATTACTACACACATTAAATGTTTTTACCAATGTCTGAAAACTATAAACTTATGGGGCATTAATTTTGTACTGTATCTACGCCGATCATCTTTTGAAAGATATTTCTTTTTTTTTTATTACACTCTGTCTTGCTGAAAATCAAGGGAAGTTTTTATTAAGTCTGAATAATAAAAAATATTTAGACTGTGTTCATATGTAATCACTTTCCATGCAAATTTTTACAACAACTCTCTCTAAACACTTGAATGAATGCATTTGGTTTGTCTCATGTACCTAAATTTTTGACTGACACCTTCACAATTGGTAATGATTGGTTCAGTATCATAATCATTTATATGATTTTGAAAGAAACAGAATGCTCTAAATTTAATGGTGACCTGAGATGAGCTTTGTCAATTGTCTCTTGTCCTTACAATGTATTTTACTTGTTATTTTTTCAGTTATTATGCATATTTGTTACTTATTTCGCATCTTCATTATATTACTAACACCAAAAATGTGAATGCTTTATACATGGTCATGTACATGTAGTTTATGATACTTTAAAAAAAACTCCAACCTGCATTTCTTTTCTCTTAGTATACATTGAAACAACATTGGGGTAGCTGTATGTTCAGCAAATCTTGGTTCAAGATTATCATGCTAATGATAGAACCTAAGAGCTTGATTTAGTAAAAACTGTGCTCATTTTCTTAATGTCAACATATAGATTTAATAATTACTTTGTTAATACTCAAATATCAACCGATTATTGGAGGTACTTTTTTGCAGTATCTTTTGGTAATTATGGAATTGAAGGTACATGTATGTCATTACTATTAAAGCAGTGAAATTAATTAAATTTTATGGTTTTGGGATTGAAATGAAGTTGATTGTTTTTCAGACAGCTGTTATACCAGTTCGTATAACAGAAGATGCAGCATGGCAGTCATCAGTAATGAAACATCTGAGGTCAGAGGTGAAGGCTCAAATATCAAATGACCTTGACCTTCACCCTGGTGACCTACTTATACTTGCTGCTGGACAGCAGTATAAACCAGTAAGTACAGTATTCCCAGTAGATAAAAACAACTCAGGAGTTTTTTTTTTCTGTTTTCACCAAAAACTATGTTTCAGATGATCTCAGAAATTACAAGTGCCTTTACAGTAGTTACAATAGAAAATATAGCAAGTACTTGAGATAGCTTCATTCTGTTATATTACCTTAGAAATGTGTAAGAAAATACATGTATGCAATAAAGTAAGATTCTGACTTCAAGGCACTCTTATATAGTTGAATCTTAGTATCTTAGTATTACATATTTTGAGAGATCCTTCACTAGATACCAGTGAATGCAATTGTGTGTGTGTGTGTGTGTGCGTGTTTGTGCTTTATATTTTGTGTGTCACGCGCGCTGAAATAAAAATATAGCTGACTGGGCTATTTAGGGTTTTTCTTATCACCATCCAAAAAAGATGACATTTTGATTATGAACATGTACCAGTATTATCTGTGAATGCAAAAAAATTATATATTTATATATTTCAGCATAAAGTTCTAGGCAAGCTGAGGTTGTTACTAGCAGATCATTTGGAGAGCCATGGTTAGTATCTCCTTTACTACTCACTAACATTTGATCCTGCTTTTGGTGGCCTATGTGACTACTGTAGAATATACATTCAGTCTGATCATAATCAGCCCTCTTCAGTGTTTATTCTGTAAGATTTCGATTTAGGATTCCCTGTAAAATGATAAATTGGTCTGTCCATTATGAATGATGGACTTTAGTGTTTAAGAAATTCAGCTGGGTTAGAGCGAGCAAGTTTCCAAAATTCATGTCTCGGAAAAATATCATGGTAGTACGTTTTGTTGCCATTGTGATCTGTGTCTTCATTTGGTTATACATGCAAAAAAACTTCCATAGTGACTTAACATGTGTCAAAATATGCCATGAAAAAAAAGATCAAAGCATTTAATTTTAGTCACATCTAATTTCTTTTTACATAGCAATTGTGTCACATGGGTTAAAATAGGTCTATAGATGTAATGCCAGGCTTTATTTTTTGTTGGAATCTCCTAATGAACAGGTACATGTAGGTCAAATGTGGACCTCCATTAGATATCAAATAATAGTAAGTCTGAAACTACGGTAAATTGTTAAGGTCAAAATGTAAATTCACTTTGTTTTGGGATAGAAAAAAGCTATCTCACATTTTTTGTAGGAGGTGCAGATGTTATTGTACCTTTGTGAAACTTAGACCTTTTCTTCCTTTAACAAAACCTTGAACATTGAGGTCACAATTTCTTTTACTTTTGCCATGTTTTGGCTACATTACTCTTTACACGTATGCTGTAGAAGTGGTGGACACTCAGAGTCTCTTTAAGCCAGTTTATATCTTTCTGGGATGAAAGAATGTTTGAAATTGAAGATTCTTTTGCACTGAAGAATCATATTGTGTTCAGATTGTTCATAAAAGTTTGACTTGTTACATTTCAGGTGTTCAAATCAGGGAAAAGGATGTTTTCAAATTCCTGTGGGTTGAGGATTTTCCATTGTTTCTGCCAAAAGACAGTGGAGGTATACGTATTTATATTTCACAGATTATTATCATGTGCCAATTTCCTGTTCATTTCTTCTTTTGTAACCTGAGCTTTGCCCTTGTCTGTTTGCCAGTGTATTTTTCTGTAGACCAAAGGTTTCAAATCAGTAACTTTAGCATGCATTAGCCTAGAAACTTTATATATTATACCCTATTGTCGTGGGGCTCAGATGTTAAGCTCACAGGGACCTGCACTTTAAAAATAATGATTTCCTATCAATAACACAAGAACAACTGATCCAAGGACCCTTGTTTTTCTCAAGTTAAAGAAGTGAAAGAAGGTTTATAACTTGATAAAGATGTTAAATAAATCTAACAGAATTAATATTCTGCATTAAAATACTGGCAAGTTGTAGAGTAGTTCACATTTAAAATGTTTCTTTTTATAAATGAATAATAATACCATTTCAGATGGCCTAGAGTCTGCACACCACCCATTTACAGACGTACACCCAGATGATAGGCAAATGCTCTACACACATCCTGATAAGGTAAAACTGTTCTCATACATACCTTGAAAGGCTGTTCATTGAGATGTGTATGATTTTCTTGTCATAATATTTTGTTGCATAAATACATCCATCTGTGTTTTTTTTATTGGTAATATAAATCTAAGAGCCTAAAATATATTCTTACAATTTATATCCATGTCTCTTTAAAACAGGTTAGCCGGATCTTTACCAAGTTCAGTATTGACTTTTACCAGTACTAGCACAAAAAAGAGAAGTTTGAAAAATCAAAATCAAATTCAACTAGTATTAGGACTCCAACACAATAATCTGTCAGGTGTCCAAACCTGTATCTGGGTTCCACCTTTATCTTGTTGCTATCATGAAGTCTTAAAGTAATCAGCCATTTATTCATCAGAATATCTGTTTCTAATAGAGAATCCCTTAGTTTTACACACTGTAAAACAGAATAGTGTTTAATTTTTTGTCAAATGACAATGTAGAATGGGTACTCATACAGTGATCTGTCAGGCTGTTTCCACAGGTTGTCCAGTCTCTAAGTCTAACATCAAACTTGGTAATAATGTTTGTGGGCATAATATCTCTGCCAGGTCTATTAACTCATCAAATCCTTACAGGATCTCTAGAGTTAAGGCCCTTTAATTACATCATATTTTGAAATTAGCTTTGTTAGCTTTCTTAGTCAATCACTTTTCATCTAAACTTCACCAAACTTTCTGATAATGTTTGTGAGCATAATATCTCAGCCAAAATATAGCCAAATCTGTGAAGCCCATTAGAGTTGGACCTTGAATTATACGAAATTAGCATTGTCTTCTCTCTAGGTCTAGAAATTTGCATCCAATCTTCACCACACTCACTGAACATGTTTGTGGGCATATCTCAGGGTAGATAACCAGTCAAATTCCATTCTAGAATGGCCCTTGAATTATCCAAAAATTGGCTAAATTAGCCCTCTGCTATATAAGGCAGTTTTGATCAGATTCATCAAACTGTCTGATAATGTTAATGTGCATAATATCTCATGCAAGTTTGATAACCAGTCAAATCCCTCCAGGTGCTCTAAAGTCATGGCACTTGAATTATCAGTAATTAGTAGGGATGAGAACGATGGGAAATCTACCGAATATTCAAATCTGAAAATCAGATTCGAATATTGTATAATGAATTTTTAAAAAAAAATAAAGCATCGTTGATTTAAATAAATAAAAGCATTCTGATTATGCAAAAAAACCCAATCTGTTTGGTATTGTGTTTCTTCATCACATGTCAAAAATGATCAAATTAACAATAAAATTGCAGTGCATAATTGGCAGGGGCAATCGTAATGATTAACAGTTTGCAACAGGCATAATTGTGATACCTTTTTATTTTTTGTTCATTATACCCCCGAAACGAAGATTGGGGGTATATAGGAGTCACCCAATGGTTGGTCTGTCGGTCGGGCTGGCAGGCGGTCGGACTGTTGTAATTTCCTTGTCCGGAGCATAACTGGAAAACTAATGGCCAGAATTCAGTGCAACTTCATGCAATGGTCAAGCACACTGAGAGGAAGTGTAGTGTTCAAGAATCATTACTCCATCTTCACTATTTGCAGAGTTATTGCCCTTTATTGGTTTTCCTTGTCCAGAGCATAACTTGAAAACTACTGGTTGGAATTCAATGCAAATTCATACAGTGGTCAAGCACAATAAAAGAAAGTGCAGTATTGAAGAATCATAACTCCATCTTCACTATTTGCAGAGTTATTGCCCTTTGTAGGTTTTTTTCTTGTCCGGAGCATAACTTGAAAACTACTGGTTGGAATCCAGTGCAACTTCAAACAGTGGTCAAGCACAATGAAAGTACAGTGTCCAAGAATCATAACTCGCCCTTTGTTAGTTTTCCCTGTCCGGAGAATAACTTGAAAACTACTGGTTGGAATTCAATGCAACTTCATACAATGGTCAAGCACAACGAAAGAAAGTGCAATATGAAAGAGTTATAACTCTTATCTTCACTATTTGCACAGTAATTGCCCTTTGTTTTCCTTGTTGGGAGTATAACTTGAAAACTACTGGTTGGAGTTCAGTGCAACTTCATTGAAAGGTCAAGCTTAATGTTAGAAATTACAGTGTACAAGTGCCATAACTCCATCTTCACTATTTGCTGAGTTATTGCCCTTTGGCGGTTTTCCTTGTCCAGAGCATTACTTGAAAACTACTAGTTGGAATTCAATGCAACTTCATACAGTGATCAAGCACAATGAGAGGAAGTGCATTATACAATAGCTATAACCCCATCTTCACTATTTGCAGAGTAATTGCCCTTTGTTGAATTTCCTTATCCAGAGCATAACTTGAAAACTACTAGTTGGAATTCAATGCAACTTTATACAATGGTCAAGCACAATGAGTGGATATGCAGCGTACAAGAGCTATAACTCTATCTTCACTATTTGCACAGTTATTGCCCTTTGTTGGGTTACCTTGTCCGGAGCATAACTTGAAAATTACTGTTTGAAATTCAGTGCAACTTCATACAATGGTCAAGTACAATGAGAGGAAGTGCAGTGTATAAGAGCTATAACTCCATCTTCAGTATTTGCAAAGTTATTGCCCTTTGTTGGTTTTCCTTGTCCAGAGCATAACTTGAAAACTAATTGTTGGAATTCAGTGCAACTTCATACAATGGTCAAGCACAATGACAGGAAATGTAATGTATAAGAACCACAACTATCTTTAATTGTCCACACCCATAACTTTAATTCATTTCTTTTACAAAGTATTCTGTTACTAATAACTTCCTCAGTTCCAAAGCAGTCTTGCGGGGGTATTAATCACATTTAGTGATAGCTCTAGTTTTAATTCGCACCCGTTTATTTCAAATTTTAGAAGTTGTTTGTCTCGCAATATTCAAGGATTGACGTTGTGTTTTACGAAAACAAACAACCAGTCATGCATATAATTCTATTGATATTACTTTTTAGTCGTCAATCAGAAAATTAGCACATAAAAATGCTTCCCTCGCATGTTTGGACTTATTTCACAAGGTTGGAATGAATGGAATATATTATGTATTGCCAATCACTTAATAAGTATTTAAAACTTTCATTAAACAAGCCATTTCTATGCCATTGCTAGACGATACATAGCAGTATCCCTGACAACGTATAGGTGATAGAACAGTACCAGTGTTTGGATACCAAAATTCGGGTAACTGACTGAACTTTAAAAAAATGAATATTCGAATATGTTCAAATATGGCAAAGCGAATATTCAAATATTGATATAAGTATAATTCGTTCCAATCCCTATTAATTAGTGAAATAAGCCTTATTCTAAGTCAAAGACATTTCATCCAGTCTTCACCAAACTTACTGAGAATGTTTGAAGGCATAATATCTGTGCCAGCTTTGATAACCAGTTTTATCCCTCCAGCTGCTGAAAAGTTATTGCACATGAATGATCCAAGATTGCCGAAATTAGCCTTGTCCATTCTTAAAGTTAAGGAGTTTCATCTGATATTCATCAAACTGTGACATGGGTATAATATTTCTGCCAGTTTGAATTACAAGTCAAATTCAGCAAGGCAGTCTAGAGTTATTGCCCTTGAATCATCAAAATATTCCAATAAGCCTCCTCTGTTCTCTGTTTATTTATTAAAAGAGGTCTCATTAGAACTTGAAATATATACATTTCTTTTTATTCTTACCAATGGTCAAAAAGGTTTAAACCAAAACCATTACAGTACACCTGCTTCCAGTCGAATCTGATGCCTTAACAATAGAATGGGAGTATTTTGTGACAGTCAGTGGTTTTGTTTACATGTTGTTTGGACAGATATACAGGATTTTAGTCATTATTTGAACTTTTGATGGCAGTGATGCAAAGGTCTAGAGTAATTTAATGTCATTAGATTTATGCAGATTAAAGTATAAAAAATATCTGGTTATACAGGATTAATAAGTATGATAGGTATCATAACTTAATTATTGTTCTCCAATTTTTGTACTATTTTACCTTGAAATTGAAAAATATGAAACCCCTATCTAATTTACAGCTTATTTGTCACTGGAATATTTAGGATAAGCCTTTTAGGATTAATTAAGACTACTTTATACCTGTAGTCACAGACAGGATAAACATTTTTAAAATGAGGAAATTGTTCAGATGTTAACACACATGTTATCACATTTTATTTACAAATCTGGGATGTTTACCTTCTAGGGATACCTTTTTTAGCTCACCTGAGCACAAAGTGCTCAGGGATAACTGTTATGATGGTCAACTGTGTGTCATCAGTCATCAACATTTTCCTTCAAATGACATCTCCTAAACTTTTGGCCAATTTCACAGAAATGTTCCTTATTTGGTCCTCTTTCAGATTAAAAAAAAACTAAATGGTTCAGTTTATAATACTGGTTGCCATGGCAACTGAAAAGAAAAGATTGAAAATCCTCTTGTTAGAAATGGCTAGACCAGTTTCAAAATAATTTCACAGAAATGTTCTTGGTAGGCCCTTTATCACACCCCTTGAAGCCATGTTGGTTCATAAAAAACATTTTTTGACTAAATCTCATCAAAATGATTTATCTGATTTCATAGTTCCATAGAAATGTTTGTAAGGTGACTCTGTTTCAAGTTCCTTGAAGCCATGTTGATTGTTAAGAAACATTGCTGCCAGTGGGCAGGGCTAGTTTTGTCACATTGTCTAGTGGGGCTTTAACAAGTTTGTTAAAATAGCAAATTTTGCTCTTTCCTTATTGTCAAATCATAACTCTTAGGATAACCCAGAGATCAATTCACCAACTGACCAAATTTCTTCATTTTTAAGCTACAGTATGAATGTTGGCCTGTTTACCAGTATACAGTTTTGCATTTAGATTTTCAAACTCTGATCTTGACTTGCTTACCTACTTTCCAATTTTTGATGCAACTTCAGTGGAACTTGAAAGATTTGCACAGTTTTTAATGTAGATTTCAACCTTGACTGACCTAGATTTTCATTTTCTGACATACTTTACATTCTCTAAAGCTACAAAAGAAATTTGAAAGACATGGTTAGTTCTGAATAAAGAAAACTTGACCTTTGCTGACCTACTTTATATTTTTTGAAATTTGAACCATATATATTGGTGCTCAGGTGCATGATAGAGGGCCATGATGGCTCTCTTTTTTATCATTTCTTCCCTCATTATTGCTGTTGGAACAATGTGACACTCTGATACTATTTTTCTCATAAGGTTTCATTTGATTAAAACTCCACTTTGAATATTGATTTTGTCGCAGAACAAAGTGACTGCAAATTGTTACAAGGATTCCTGCAAGACTGAAAACTGCTGTATTTGTCTGTTTTTCACAGAAGTTATAATCTTTTTGAAACTTATAAAAATAACACTGATTTACCTTTATCTGTAAAATGGACTCTGCCATCTTTGACTTTTGATTGTACCATATATTGTTAGTAGGGATATTTGAGTAAGATATTTATGAGGAATAACAAACAAAACATGCAGTAGATAGTTAGCCATGTTGGAATGGTAATTTTATTATCTTTTAATTCCACTTCTAACACTGGTAACTATTCTGCAAGAATCATGTATATATATCATTGTAGGCTGTATAGAAACATTGTGACTACATGTTGTTCTATTCAGATATACATGGAGTTCTCTAACATAGGAGAAAAGTTCTAAATGGAAATCTCAGAAAATGTTCTGCATTGTGTTTCACTATTCTGTGCAGTAAGGTGTTAGTGAGCAATCCTGTTTTACAACTGACAGAAGTTTGTATACCAGCATGTACAGCTTACTTAAATTTTCCTGTTAATATAGGTAGAGTATTGTTATCATGCCCCTGACAGAGGGCATACAGTATAGTTTTTGACCTGTGCATCTGTCAGTCTGTCCAAAAACTTTAACATTGCCCATAAACTTCCTTATTAGGAAATGGATTTACTTCATATTTTAACACAACACATGTCTGGACAAGACCATCCCACTGAAATATTATTAATGTGACCTTGACAGTTGTCAAAGATTCTTATATTATCCATAACTCTCTAATTATTCAACAGAATTAGTTTATGTTTGCAAACAACAATCCTTTTGGAGAGATCTTCAAAATGATATGTATTTGTTTGACAGTGCTCAGGTATGGTCCTCAGCTCGAAGGTCAAAGCACCACTTCAGGGGCATTGTCATCTGTGAGTAACAGTTCTTGTTTGCACAATTTCAGGTTCGAGGTCAGCATTATGATCTTGTGCTGAATGGCAATGAAATAGGTGGTGGTTCAATCAGAATCCATAATCCTGATGATCAGAAATATGTCATAGATGATGTACTCAAGGTAATTAAGATCAGAAATATGTCATAGATGATGTTCTTCAGGTAACTGTGATCAGAAATATCATGGATGATGTACACAAGGTAATTATGATTAGAAAAAGGTCAAAGGTGATGGACCCAAGGCACCTGTGATCAGAAATACTTGATAGATGACAGACTCAATGTAATTGTGATTCTCAAACTGTCATAGATGTATACTTAAGGTAATTGTAATCAAAAATATGTCATAGATAATGTACTCAAGGCAGTTGTGAACAGAAATCTATCATATATGATGTACCCAAAGTACATGTAATTGTGATCAGAAATAGGTCAAAGAGGATGTACTCAAGGCAGTTGTGATCAGAAATATTTCATAAATGATGTTCTCAAGGTAATTGTGATCAGAATTATTTCATAGTTGATGTACTCAGAAATATTCAGTGATGATGTTCTCCAGGTAATATACTAAAGCTAATTCTGATCAGAAATATTTGATAGATGATGTCAAGGTAATTGAGGTCAGAAATCTATCATAGATGATGTATTTAAGGTAATTATTTTAAATTTATGTTATTTTTAGTCACAATATGTGAAATGCAGCCTTAAATTTATGGTTGAATGCAATACAAAATAAGACTTACCACAGTATAGTGCATGGTTATGTAAATTTACATTTGGTGATAACAGTATAAACATACAAGCTTTTGAAAAGCTCATTCCTGCATCCAATTTTTGGGGGTTAGGTAGAGAAATCAGAATATTTGGCTTTGCGAAATAAAGTTTTACTAACTATATGAGCCACACCCCAAAAATCCAACATGTTATATGTGTAAAGTAAGATGGATATAATGCATTGCCATCCCTTGTTTTCCTACTAGTTAAGTAAGTTAAGCATTTTGTTAAATATTACTGAAGCTACATAACATGAATGTTCTGACTCTTTTAGAGTGAAAGCAAACAAAATAGTTTCTTCAATTTATCATTAGGTAGCATTAATTGATCTTTGTTATTAGTTTTCTTTAAAGATATAACACATAATAGTTACATCGTATTTTATATTTTATAGGAAGACTCAAGTGAATTAGAGCATCTGTTGAAAGCTTTTACCACTGGATGTCCACCTCATGGAGGAATAGCATTAGGTTTGTATTAACAGATAATATTTGTTAAACACCATAGATCATCTGAGCAGAATTGTCTGTCTTAAGTAATCAGATAAAAGTAAGGTGAGCCTAGATAGTCTTTCAATCCTTTTTAGTTAAGATTTTTAGCTCACCTGTCTAAAGATCAGTTGAAGGGTTTACATGCTCTTTTGTCTGTTGTCCGGGGTCCACAATTTACTTCAAACAACATCTCCTCCTATACTACTGGGCCAATTGCCATAATACTATTCACAAGAATGATCCTTGTATGGTTCCCTTTCAAAATTATATAAAAAATGGAATCCCATGCTGAACACTGGTTGCCATGGCAACAGAAAGAAAAAACTTGTAAAATCTTCTTGTCTGAAACCACATGGCTTATGTAGTGTGTAATATCTGGTAGACCTCTAGCGAAATCATATAAATCATGGCTCTAGTGTCAGAATTGGCCCTACCAAATCTTTAAAAATCTTCTTTTCTGAAACCACAAGGCCTAGAGCTCAAGATATTTGATTTGTAGTATCATCTATTGGACCTCTACCAAAATCATAATCAGAACTGGCCCCCACCCCAGATGTCACCTCATTTTGCATAGACTAGTACTGGAAAATTTTTAAAAACCTTCTTCTTTGAAACCACAAGGCCTAAAGCTTAAGATATTTGGTTTGTAGTATTATCTAGTGGACCTCTACCAAAATCATATAAATTATGGCTCTGGTGTCAGAATTGGCCCCATCCCCAGGTGTCACCTCATCTTGCATAGACTTGTAGAGGAAAATCCTTAAAAATCTTCTTTTTTGAAACCACAAGGCCTAAAGCTTAAGATATTTGGTTTGTAGTTTCATCTAATGGACCTCTACCAAAATCATATAAACCATGGCTCCATGGTCAGAATTGGCCCCACCCCAGGATGTTAATGGTGTAAGTAGTGTCTTGCCATTTGTTTGTTTTAAGAGCTGCTTTTTGTTCATCCAACTGTGCACAGCCATTTGCTCTAATTAAAAGCTTACTACAATAGTAATACCGTCTTTGATGCTGTTCTTCAATATCCTTCAACAAAGTAAAGCAGTTTCTGTACAGAATGAAAAGCTTGCATATAAAGTGTCATCCCTTATATCTTAACCATTTTTTTCTGATGTTTTAGGTCTTGACAGAATATTTGCTATAATTTGTGGTACAACAAGTATTCGAGATGTGATTGCTTTTCCCAAGTCACATGATGGAAGGGATCCAATGAGCAAAGCGCCGGCTCCAGTCTCTCAGGCTGAACTGGATTCATATCATATACAAATTAAACCACAATCAAGCTGATTTATAACTATTTTTAGTTTTCTTCTAATAAATATTTAAATATTCAATGCACATTGTATTTTTCATTGTTATATCACAGGTTTTAAACCCCTCCTCTCCTGCTGTTTCTGCGAAGTAAAAAGCCATGTAAGCATAATTTTCACATTTGTTTAGAGTATCAATTTAGCTCCACAACCCAGAGGCAAAAACTAGAAATCCCACAGAGGTAATTTGTGATCTAGCTGATTTTAATGCTGTTGATTATCCATTTGACAAAGTGCAACACTGGGTAGGACAATGTGGGTGTGAGGAATTCTTGACAGCTCTTTTTGAAGTTCAGGTCCTTGGCTTCACAAGGGGAAGATCTATCCATCTATAAAAGTTCAAGTTGATACCTCCAATACTTTTTGAGTTATGCCCTAGACAAAAATCAAGTATGAAAAATTTCAAAGGGCAGTAATTCCAAAATTATGCAAAGGAGAGTTATGGTTCCTGGGCACTGCACTTCTTCTCAATGAGATCTATTTATAAAGTTACAAGTTGATATCTCTAAAAGATTTTGAATTGTGCCCCGGACAAAAATTAAGTATGCAAAATTCAAGGGGCCATAATTCAATTGAAAAATCCAAACACTATGCGCAACTAGGCTTCATGACAATTACTTCTGTGAAGGTTTCATTCAAATCCAACAAGTGGTTTTTAATATGAAGTGCGGAGAAGATCATAATCTACCGGATATTTGTATAAAAATTCAAAGGGCCATAATTCAGGAAGTTTTCATCCAAATGAAAAATCCAAACACTGCGCAACTAGGCATCATGACATTCACCTGTGAAGGTTTTCATTCAAATCTAACCAGTGGTTTTTGAGTTGAAGCTTGGATAAGATTGTAGGACAGAAGGACAGTGCAATTACTAAATGCTGCCCTTCGGGGGCATAGAAATGGTTTATCATCACTGCAATAAATATAATTTTTTTATTTTTGCCCAGGGAACTTTTTGTGAGTAGTTTTTGTACTGCATCATTGAATTTCTTGCAAGTGATGGTATATTGTATTATTTACCCCTTCAAGACAAAAACCACCATCTTGCGTCATTTCAATTAAAACTTTTAAAAGGAATGTATCTTGCTGCTCATTTTCAACAAATTTGAAGGTCCAAACTTCTAGTTTAATAAAGCCAAAAATGGTTTAATGGATCACATACCATTTCATAGTTATGACAACCTGTGATACCATTGACACCTCAGTAAGGACTTTGGCCCTTGACATGTTGGGACTACAAAAACACCTGGAGTCTCGGAATAATTCAAGCGTCAACTTCGAGGAAATTGATCTTGAGCCATTGCAGAATGACTGTGAAATTATTGTCCTTTGTTAGTTACTACTTTACTGTTGTCTAAACAAAAGAAACAACTCTGCAAAATCATGCTTATACTTTATTAACATTTTGACAATAATTATAAAGGCACTATAAAAACAACATGTTACGGGCACCATTGAACAGAAGCATAAAGAAGACAATTATAAAAATACAAAACTTTTGTGTCTCTGTTTTCTCCATTAATCATTATGAATTTACCAAACATCCCCAAATTAACAACCTGAAAACACAATTATCAGATCAAATACTGTTAGTTCTGATACCACTCATAGTAGGTAAGGACTACAGAATGAATATGGTATTACAGGAATGTGGCAAAATATTTAACTGAAAAACTGTCATGGCAAGCTTGCGAGAATTTTTAAGTATTCCCATAAATCAGAACAATGATTTATAACTTATTAACTAACAGAAATGGATTTTACTGCTCTTTAGTACAGATAAACTTTTTACCAAGCTTGTTATAGGATGTTGAATTTTTTTAATTGAAGCTACTTCTGCCAAATTTTACATGTACTTTCAATCTTACCAATCAATTTCATAAAATCACAAAAAAAGAGCTCAAAAACTGCTGAAATACTTAAAATTCACTTGCTTATATTGCAACAACCCCTAAAATTATGATCAAAACACACGCAATGAATTCTTTAAACAGACTCCCAAGACAATAGAAAATGGTTTCCAGTTTTCCTGCAGTTAGCTTAGGATAAATCTAAGAAACTTTGGAAGAAAGAAGGTACACATTGCATACAAACATTTCATGCTATCGAAAGTCTTAAAAATTTAAATGCTCCAGTTAATTTTACTAATTCCAGCCTTCTTGACTGGACTGTATACTGAATACACATTTATTTTTTTAAATAACCACTACAACAGAAGAGAGAAAGTGCAGAAAAGATTTTTTAAAATTTCATGTGATTTTTTTTTAAGAAATTGGACTGCTAAAGCCTAGTTAAATTCATCAATGCTGTTAATTTGCAGCTATAGCACCCACAAAAACTTGAGTACTAAAGGTAATCTACAAGTTAGCCATAGTAATATGATGTAAGTTAATGAATTCTGTAATGAAGAATTCAGGTGTCTAAAATTAATGTGAAAGGTGTTCCGAGGTAGTGTCCACTGTATGAATACTGCTTCTCTCACTTCTAAATCTTTCCACGCACAACAAACATATGACTTACACACCAAAATACAAGTCTGTGAAAGAGTGACCTTGACCTGTGAAATGATACATATGACAAAAAGAAAATAAATGTCTAAAAGCATAACCTAGAGACAAAAGCATGACATTGACCCATGTCCTTAACTGGCTTAATATATGAGAAGATCTTTCTAAGCCTATTCCAGACAAAGAGGTCACCGATATGAACTGATGGTCTGTCTGAGTTTATGTGCATGATATACCCTACAAAATGGTGAACTGAACTAGGTAATTCCATTTTATATTTATTTATTATGAAGCTTGACCTTTACTTTGACCTTGGTAATCAGGGCACTGCAAGTCATGGCAACAGACTATAGTGGGCATTTGCTCTATATAATTTACAGATAACTCCATACATTAATACATTCTGGCATGGATCTGAAAAAGTAACACCAATGCTGACAACAATAGACAACTGATGATGAACAAAACAGTCTTTGTGTCTGTCATGCTACAAAGGAAAAACTAAAATAGCAAACTGAAATTAGTATAAGATTAAACATGACTTTTAATACTTGGTTCCTGTCATTTATAACAACACTGGAGTTTCTGGTAAATATATATCCCAAAAATTATCCACTTCTGTTTAAGACAGTCTACAGCACATTTGAGCAAACCTGTTACTACTGCATTGTAAGCCTGTTAATGATATTTCACTCAAAGCATTTACATCAACATGTGATTTATTCGTAATTTTTTTTTCGTATTTAACAAGAATGCCTATGCACTACAATTCTGAAGAAATATTCAAAGCACAGATAGTAAACAAGATTCCATTTAAGCTAATAGTAGTGTATGACTAATACTTTTTCAATTCTTCATAAACAAGTAGGCAATTTATGGCAAACCAATGAGTATTGAACAAAATGAATGCAAGTTTATTGTGAAAACCTGAATCATTTATCAGTATAAGTAATTTGCTTTCCGATATGGATTTTTCAAGAATAATTCTTCAGACATGGATTTCAAGGTATCACTGTCTCTAACAGAAAGGTAATTTAGTGTTTAACTGGAAAGGATAATGTACCAGCGTCCACTACAATGTACAAATTTACCACTTAAGCCACATATACTGGCACAAAACTTACTCAAATATTTTACAATATTATGCTTTAAACTTAATAGCTTTCATTCTGTTCAACCTTTCAGCATTTTTTTATTTGATTTCTACTTTCAAGTGAATCAACATTTTTACACAAATTACTACTATCGTACAAAGTGAGATGACTGATAAATTACTATCTGATAAACTTTATTCATTACCATGTGAAGCAACATTTTCCTTAGCTAGACTTCTTTTTGCTGTTTCTCTCTCTTTTGGCTAGTTCAGTCTCCTGTACAGCCTTGTATTTGAACAAAGAGCAAACAATCAAGGTGATATTCAAAGCATATGTTGAGACGCACACAACGCAGAAGTCATCAAGAATAAAAAGAAGTATGTAGGCTAGATACAGGCTTCCCAAACCACCGCACAATGCTGTTATCAGCTGAAGGACTGTTAGACTGTATTTGGCACTTGGAGCTGGAATAATATCATTCTAGACATGTAAACTATGTCAACAATGAGTGTAACTTGACTGGCATGTGTTTAAAAATTATAGGAAGAGTTTTTCTTAACAGCAAGAAATGTTTGTGAAACTGAATCATGTATGTCATCCCTCACCTCTGACTTCAACACCTGCGAGCTTGACCTTTGACCAAGTGGGCCCAACATCTTTCATCTACTCACCATGCCTAACCATAACCATAAAGCCCAAAGTCTAAAGCATTCATGTCTAACTACCCTGGATAGTCCAGTTGTCTTATTGATCAGAAACTAATTTTTAAAGTACATGTACATGTACAACCCCTGTAAGAATGAAGTCAGCCAAAAACAGAAGATTCATCATGCTAACTTGCTTGAACATCATTCTTTTGAAGTTTGAATGTTCCCACCTCAAAACTGTTTTTCAAAGTTCAGGCCCCTGTGAGCTTCACCTATGACCCAATGAGCCCTAAATCAAAAGGGTTCATTTAACTATCATATTCATCCATCCTAGATTCATCTGTCCTTAGGTGATTGGTCCAGAACCCTATTCAAGATACAGGCCTCTGTGAGCTTGACCTTCAACATATGGAGCCCAAATACTATGGTATCCAACTACTCATCATGCCTAACCATCTTGTAAAGATTAGGCAACAATCTCTGCCAAAAATGTGGAATGTGGACTGACCTGTTCAACAGTTACTGATTGGAAATATCAGATGAAAATGACCCTGGGCAAGGCTAATGGTGAACCATGGGGCATAATTTAAAAAATCTTGGTAGAGGTCCAACACAGGATGCTAAACTCCAAATTTCGGACTGGTGGTTTTAGACAAGAACATATTTAAAGTTTTTCATTCTTGTTGCCACAGCAAACAGAATTCTGCATGGAATAGAAGTCCTTGAACATATTTGGTAGAGCTTTATCCAGGGAACATTTCTGCAAATTTTGATCAACTTTGGCCTAGTGGTTAAGGAGGAAATAATGTTTTAAGTGAATGTTGATGACCCACTGACAGCAGGCAATCAGAGCACCTTTTCATGAGGAAGGAATCACCTTATTAAGCAATGGTGGCAGATGAATTATATCTGAGCTTGTGCTGAATAAAGTCCTAGAGTGAAGTATTCCATATTAGATGTACCGTAAAATTCCTATTAAACGCCCCTCCCCTAATAAAGGCCCCCCCCCAGGTTTTTGACAAGGAAAATAATTACCCACCACTGCAAAATTCAAGAGTAATTCCGTAACTTTATTCAAGTCCTTCAAAATCCATTTTATTTTATAGATAACACAAAAAGAATCATATAAGTTTTAAAACTCTAACACTTTTTAATGTTATTTAACACCAAACGTAACAGTACAATGTTTACAATATCCAATGGCATGTGTACATGTTCAAAGAAATGTACCATAAGTCTGTCGTTTTTAGGGAAGTTAATGACCAGGACTGTCACAGTCAGACACCTGTTATACATTGTACAAATTTACCGATCGATTACATCACCCAAGCCACCTGTGAGACAGATAAACAGGACTGAGGTCATGTAGGCCATGAATTGATGCAGTTTACATGAATAAACCTAGCATAGCTTGATTTTAACCATTCTCGCAGATTTTTGGATTTAGGAAAAACTGTGTTTTAATAAACACCCCCCCCCCCTCCCCTTTGGAAAATGTTACGCCCCAAGGGGCGTTTAATAGGAATTTTACGGTACTTCTTCAAAATACACCTATAAATGAAACATACCTAGTGCCATCATGATCACATAGAATATAACTCCATACACACTGTTTGGCTGGTTGAGCACACTTTCTTTTCCCACAATATGCTCCAGCAAACCAAACCCTGTGCCATACCTGTAACAAGTTAACAGATGTATGCCACACTAGCCCAACAAATTGTGCGCCAGGGCTCTTTATTATATAGATGGTATCAGTTTGTAAATCGGTCGGTCTTGCAGTCGAAATATTGAGACTATATGCCACACCAATTCAACTCTTAAAGATACAACACACCTTCTCTAGTACAATTTAATAATCTATTGAAAATCATGCTATCTTGTCTGAATTAAAATGCTGGAAAGCCTGGTAGTATCAGAAGTGAAAGGCAGCTGTCAGCATTTCAAGTTAAAAGGGTGAAGAAAGAGTGTGATGTCAGCATTGGGTAGAATCACGGTTAGTCCAAATAATTGTACTCAAAATGTTGAATATCATGATAATTTTTAAATGGTCAATATCCGCCTTCAGAGCAGCATCAGGCCTGAAGTCGCAATATTGAGCCAAATCATGGTAAGCACCTGGCTAGCTCAGGCAGTAGAGCTTGGGCGTCATGGGTTCGAGTCCCACGTAAAGTGCACTCTTCTTCCTTAGTTTACAACGTCAATATGAAATACTGTCTAAATTTTACTGAAATCTTAAGTCATTACCTAGACGAAAATACTTTCGAACAACTCATCTTCTCAGAGATATCACAAAGTGCTTTGAAAGTTGGGTCGCTGTGTATACTTGTCTCAACATGGTAGGCATAAATTGATAATAAAACACCAAGTACCGATGCAAACACATTTATAATTACTGTAGAACGTGGCAATTTTGCCGTTTTGTTCATTTTTTAATGTCACACGTTAATCGAAAAGTAATTCGCAAAAATAAAGTTCAGTTTCTAACACGTCAACTTTTCTGCAAGAGAGCTGCCATATTGAACTAATGATAATTTCGTCCTCAGTGATCGTCGTTTCAAAGATTTTCGTCCCGTAATACATAGGAGAAAGTAGTGCACTGATAATGGAAATTCTAGAAATTCAAACGTAGATAAATTATTGCTTTTAATGTTTTGTTCTCTATGACATTGTAAAATATTCTGAATTTTAACAGTCAATATATGTGTACACTTGAAGCGCATGATAAAAACCTGAAAAAGAAATTACAAGTTTCTCAAAATAAAGTTGTTAGATTTATTAAAGAATACCATCCCCCTAGAACCAGCTTAACAGTTAAAGATTTTACTGATGTGAACATGTTAAACATTGAGAACAGAGTAAAACAACTAAGACTGAATCATATGCATAAGATATTTTATAACAAATGTCCAGAATATATGATACAGCATTTTGTCCGTGTATCTGACCTACATTAGTATGGTACTAGATCGAATAAATTTAATTTTTCTATCCCACATTGTAATAGTGCAGGTACTGAAACATTCTTTTTCAATGGTATTAAAGACTGGAACAGTTTACCAGATACTGTTAAGTGTATTAAACACTCATCTTTATATAAGACAAAAGTTAAAAACCACCTTGTATCAAATTGAAGATCAAAATCTGAAGATTGTTTTTTGTATTATTGAATTATTTGTATTAGTCTGACAACAGTCTTACAGGTGTCAATATTTAATATTTAGTATTTTTGTATTCTAATGGTATAGTGTATCTCCGGTTCCATCTTGTTTCCCTTTAGTTAAATGAACCCGCTTGGAAATATAAGCCTGAGGGCTTAATGGGCTATCCTTGTAACCATAGGTCACACTTATCTATTCTATTTTATTTAGTCCTATGTTTTTTAAATCTAATCGTTTATTTTTTATTTTTTTTTGGTACACACGTAAATATTTTTATACAAATTGTTATAACTACAAAATACATATATTTAAAGTAGACTGGGTTGAACTGGAAATATGCTCACTACCTATAGTAATTTTAACTGGTTCTTTTAGAATGTAAATGTAAAAATTTATCATAGTTTAACTGTATTTAGTTACACTTAAATTATATGTTTATTGGTATGTAAATTGTATTAGAATTTAGTATTTTAAATATGTGAACTAGTCTTAACCGAAGTGCAGAATTTATTTATTCTTATACATATTATATATTTTGTTATAATTTTATTTATGTAACCAATGTGTTCTATGAAGTTACAAAATAAAATTGAATTGAATGGGGGACATTAGTGCATTATCTACCCTGAATACTCTCAGATATTACATTGGTCCTTCCATTTGGATTCCTCTGCTTTTATCGCTATTTTCACTTTTGGTATAGTGATAACCATTAAGCCCAATTATTAGCAACAGTAGCAGTCAGATTACATACCAAGTTTAGCAACATGTTTTGTTAACACCATTATCTTTGTTTTTTGAAATCCTAACTTTTTATTTAATATATAAGTGACAATTTTCACAACTAAAAGTCAAGACCATCACAATTAGAATCATGATAAAGTCAGAGGATTCCAACTGAAAGGACCAATGTGCTATTTGGTCTACCTTTGATGTTATCTGAGTAAGGGAGATAATTTGTTATCAGGAATGTCCCTCATTGAATTGAATCTTTAGGGAATTTGAGGAAACTTGTTTTGACCTAATACATCATTATAAACTTTCAGTTTAGTTATGAATGTGCATGCATGAACATTTAAGGAGAAAATTTTGAAGAAACAGGGCCTAGGTCTATTTCTACCCTCTCATAAGTCGATGAACTATCAGATTAATTTGACATTTATATATTTCAAATACATTGTATAGAAGGATTTAAAGGAGATAGAAATTAAATTAAAATGTGTCAAATATATATAAACGCACCCGGGTACAGGTTTATATGTGATAAAACGAAAATGCAGAACCGTGTGGCCTGGTACCTCAGTTGGTAGAGTGTCCGCCCAAACTCCTCGCAGCGTTTACTTCCCCTGATCAGTACAGAAACCACTGCCACCACAGGTAAATTCGATCGTTACAGAGCCAAGTATATTTTTTTCACTTTTAATTTTAAATGTTCATACTTTCTATCACTTTAGTTTTCTTTCATTTGATTGTTGTGCTTAATGTACAAAAAGGTAAAAAAGTAAATGTAAAAAAAAAGAATATTTCGTAAAAATAACGAAAGTAGATTGTTTTGGTCACATGATAACCTATCATCACGTGGGTTATAGTGGTGGCAGTGGTTAAAGTAGCAAAACGTGACTTTACTGGTGCGAGGAGTTTGGTGTCCGCCCTGTAAGTGGAAGGCCCTTCGTGTTCGAGTCCCGGTCGAGCCTGGATTTTTCACCACCTGCACTAGTGTCCGCCCTGTAAGCAGAAGGCCCTGGGTTCGAGTCCCGGTCGTGCCACGATTTTCACCACCTGTTACACAATAATATGCAATAAAAATGTCACTTTTTAATACAATATCTTGTCTTTGTGATGTGTAAGTGCTACCCATAATTCCAAAAGACTCAAATTGAAAAAAAAAAAAACAAACAAAAAAACACACAATTATAAAGCAAGCAAAAATGTAAAAGAAAAATAAACATTTTCAAGATATTGCACTTCAGTATATTGCAAAATGGCCTCACAGCTATCTTGTTCAGCTATCTTGATCCCTATCTAAACTTTAAGATTCATCAATAATTGAATTAAATGTCCAAATGTCATGAACCAAACATTTCTTTCATCTTTGTCCGTACAAAAAGGCAGTCATGTACACTCAGGTTAGAAATGATTTTACAGGAAAATTGGCAAGTCTGATATTTTTGTAGCATCTTAACCGGATTTATGTTGGTTTACTTTTTTGATTTCTTAGTTTTTTTCTTCATTGAAAACTAATAATGATATAAACCATTTATCAGCAGTCTGAACCGACAAAAATTTCTATGAAGTCTTTATATCACAAAAAGGGGAAATAAGAACAATTTCTGTCTTTACAATATATTCCTGAGTAGATATGGGTAAACGAAATAAAGAGTGAATGTATATTCATGAAATATGTTTTTTAAAAAAAGAACTATAAAAATCAAAGCTGTATTTATTGTTTACATAAGAAATAACAATGTGTATCTTTAAAAAATAGTTTCATTCCTTGAAATCAAATTTGAAGTGGTATTCTTTAATAAAGCTTTAGCATTAATATGCACAATATTTCGGATAAAAATGTTATAATCGTTAATTTGGGTCGAAATGTCTTTGGCGCGAAATGTTATGTACCGTTAACATCGACAAAATCTTTAAACCGCTTACAACATTTTCAATTTGATATTAGGTTGTTAAATTTCCTTATTCAGGAAACAACAGTTTAATCACAGGATTGATATTTCAATGTTCACATTCTGTCGATTATGAATGAAGTTATGCAGTACATATTTTCTCTCAATGATATAAGCTTCATAACTTTACAAATGGTGGACAATGAACATGATGAATGAACAAACTCGTAGACCGGATCAATTTTCTCCAAAATCTAGCCCTCGAGGCTCAATATCACCAGCTTACCAAAGACCAGATTCATCTGGTACACTTAAAACAACAATAAGTTTAGGAAAAGTGCCGTCAGTTCTTCATTCGGGACCATTTTATTTGATGAAAGAAATGCCAATTTCAGGTAGAGCCTACACACGGGTATTTGTGATTTATTGGCACTATAGATAGATAGATTTATTTAGCAATCCATCATGTAGACATTACAAATACAGTTTACATACAGATTAAAACATATCACAGAATTAAGGCAATGTTGACACCTAAACATTGAAAATTACAAACACCATTGATAACGAAAAAGAAAGTAGATCTATTAGTTTTCTGTTTTAAAGACCATAAAAAACATAAAACTATTTTTAAAAGGATAAAATCCACAACATTGTAAAACTACTAAGAATGGTACTGAGCACCGAACCAGTCTAATTACACCTGTGCTTACACCTATTAACGAAGAAGTGTTCAGAATGATGAGTCTGTTTGAATGCACTGTAATGACTAGAGATGTCATGCTTGGATAGCCCATGATGTTACCGAACAAATCGGTGACACGACAAATCAGTAACATGATTTTATAAAGTAAAAAAACCGAGAAATTGGTAACAATAGAAATATTGTATGTACCAATAAAGGTGATTAAGTTGGTGTGAAAAGGCATATTGGGGTACACTACTCGTCATAGAAAGTGATGGAGTAGGTGTGAATAGCACCTTTGATGACAGAGATTACTTTAACTGGTGTTCTGCCATGGTTAGTCAAAAGACTTATGGAGGATATTGTTCAGACAGTTTTTATTTAAAAATCTGTCTTTGATGGAAACGAGTGAAAAACATACTTCTTTAATTTAAAACATAAAAGCGCTATCACAAAGTTTTTTTCTTTTCATCCTAAAAGTAACTATGATTAGAATATTATAGAATCAACTTTAATAATTTAAATAATGATAATTGCATGACAAATGAAAATTATATAATTACCTGCTGAGACAAACTAATAGGCCTAACTTCTTGAACAACTGACACGTGATGTTAGCACCTTTCTATGACGAGCAGTGTACCCCAATATGCCTTTTCACACCAACTTAATCACCTTTATTGGTACATACAATATTTCTATTGTTACCAATTTCTCCTTTTTTTACTATGTAAAATCATGTTACCGATTTGTCGTGTTACCGATTTATTGGTAAATCGCCCATGAAAGTCAATACGACTTATTTCCAATGGGGTCCTTAACATAATACAACAGAAAAACATGAAACAGACGGGACTAGTTTAACAAAAAGACAAAAAAACAAAAAAAACAAAAAAAAACTGTAATAGTATCTTGACTGGCTCCCATGTTTTACTGGAATCAACCACCATTAATGGAATCGACTTTTTCATTACTGGAATTGACCTATATTTCATCTATAAGCCCATTTTTTTAAAGATATACATTTTTTTAGTAAACAGTAAAATTAGTTTATTTAAGGAATTTGTATATATACTAATTATATTATTTACAAACAGATAATGATGTATATCTTTAAAAAAATTGGGCTTATATATGAAATGTACTAACATTGTTCAAATTCTTGAGATAAACACTTTCATTAGCTTACAGCATTTTTACACCAAGTGACCAATACTGTTCTGTCCTCAGGTGGGCAACCTGGGGCCAATGGCCCCCTTGTTTTACTGTTTTTATACAATAATCATTCATATCTACTGAACAAAACTGTGTTGATTTGACTTAGTGGTTTCTTGTTTTCAACCCTGGTTTAATTTCGATAAGCTTTCAAAACTGTTTATTGCAGTTTTCCAACCCAGAATTTAAGAGAGATGGTTGGGTAGGTTATTTTTTTAGCTCATCTGAGCACAAAGTGCTCAGGATGAGCTTTTCTGATCGGTCTTTGTCGTCGTCCGTCCGTCCGTCGTCAACTTTTCATTCAAATGACATCTCCTCTGAAACCAATGGAGCAAAATTTAATGAAACTTGCCTGGGATGTTCCTTGCATGAAGCTCTACCAAGATTGTTCAAATGGTTCTGGTCCATTGCATTTCTGGTTCACTGGAGCTAAAATTAGATTTTATAAGTCGGATCTTTAAAAATCTTCTTCTCCGAAACCACAAGGCCTGGAGCTTTGATATTTGGTATGAAGCATCATCTAGTAGACCTTTACCAAGTTTGTTCAAATTATGTTCCTGGGGTCAAAACTGACCCCACCCCAGGGGTCAGTTGATTTTACATAAAGTTATATAGGGAAAACTTGAAAATCTTCTTGTCAGAAACAAGAAGGCCTAGAGTTAAGATATTTGGTATGTAGCATTGTCTAGTGGACCTCTACCAAGTTTGTTCAAATCATGGCCTCTGGGTCAAAAATGGCCCCACCCAAGGGGTCACTTGTTTTACATAGAGTTATATAGGAAAATCTTAAAAAATCTTCTTGTTAGAAACTGTAAGTTATAGAGCTTAGATAGGAGTTATATAGGAAAAACTTTAAAAATCTTCTTGTCAGAAACAGTAAGGCATAGAGCTTAGATACTTGGTGTGTAACATTGTCTAGTGGACCTCTACTAAGTTTGTTCAAATCATAGCCACTGGGTCAAAATAGGCCCAGCCCTGGGGGTCACTTGTTTACATAGAGTAATATAGGAAAAGGTTTTAAAAATCTTCACAGAACAAACCATAAGGCTTAGAGTTAAGATATTTTGTATGAAGCATTGTCTAGAGGACCTCTACCAAGATTGTTCTTGTCATGGACCCTAGGTCAAAAATGGCCCCACCCAAGGGGTCACATGTTTTACAGAGAGTTATATAGGAAAAACTTTAAAAATCTTCTTGTCATAAACAACAAGGGCTAGAGTTAAGATATTTGGTGAGCAGCATTAGCTAATGGACCTCTGTCTAGTTTGTTCAAATCATGGCCCCTTGGTCAAAATAGGCCCCGCCCTAGGGGTCACATGTCTTCTTGTCAGAAACCACAAGGCCTAGAGTTAAGATATTTGGTATGCAGCATTGTCTAGTGGACCTCTACAAAGTTTGTTAGAAAAATGTCCCTGGGGTCACTTTAGTCCCCGCCCGAGGGGTCACAAGTTTTAAATAACAATATAGAAGAAAATCTTTTAAAAGTCTTCTTGTCTGAAACCACAAGGCCTAGAATTTTAAAATTTGGCACAAAGCAAGCTTTATCAAGCTTTTTCAAATTATTAGATTAGGTTAAAGGTCACAGAGGCTAAAAGTAGATTTATCTACTGTACCTCATAGAGCCTTCATTTATAGACCAATATCTTTGATATTCAGTATAGAGGTTCCTTGCATGGACCTCTACCCATGGGTAGGATTTGAGGTCACTGGGTCTAGGTCACCATAGCTTATAATAGCTATTTCAACTTTCTGTCATAGAGCCTTTATCTATTGACTGATATTTTACATATTTGGTTTGTAGGCACTTACATATTTTCAATTAAAAAATGAAATACTGCTTAACAGCAAACCTGCAGCCAAAGTACTCAGGTGAGCGATCCAGGGCCATCATGGCCCTCTTGTTTTATTTATATGTTACATTAGCAGTCTCAAAAAAACTCGACAAAATCATAACTGGGCCATATCTTGGCATGGAAAATTATGATAACCACTTTCTTAAAGGCTCTTCATTTTGTTTCATTGCAGAAAAAACAGAAATTACAGGTTGCACAAATTTGATAGAGTTTAATGGATTGGAACATACTTACAATAAATTTTGTAACAAGAAAGGAAAAGAAGAACTTAGCTCATTCCTTCCACATCTTCCAGGATATATAGATGCTCCTGGCATGCCAGATAACAGGTAACACAGGATCTGCTTTCAGTAATTTTTTTCTCATTGGGAATTCTAGTCAAATTAAAATCAAGAAGATTTTCAAGTTGCAACTACACATGTATGTATTTTTAAAGGCATTTTGCAAGACTGGACGAAGTCTAATTGATTTATGTAGACTCTTTGTTAAATCTTACACCAGCCAGAAGGTTATGTTCCTTAGCAAAGATTTAAATTGTGTAACACGAAAGTAAGACAGTACTGTGGCTCTGGTTTATTGAATCAGTTTATTCAGAAAATGAAGGAAAAATAAGTATATGTAACTAGGGAAAACAAAATAGTTAGTAACTTACAAAATAAGATAGTTTTGGGTGAAATTTTGGTGTAGGAAACACAATGCAGAGTGGTTTAAGAAATCGAATGGTTGTTGAAAAGCTACTTGTTTAATTAAATTAATGCCTAACGTATAGTTTAATCTATTATTATGAATAACACACACTTTATAAGAATTACATGCAAGTTTTTTTAGGTTAAATAAATATATTTTTGACATAGAATAAACTTTTATAAATAAGCGCTTATGTTTATACTGCTTTTTCTCCAGTTCACTTCATTCCTTAATAGAGAAGCCCCCAATCACAGGAAAAGAAATCTCACCTCTCACCAATACAGCTTTAACTAGCTTCAGACTTCATCCTGGTCCAGTAAGTATTCATACATAGGTAACCATAGAAGCTATTTTATACAGAATAATACTAGTACTTTGAGTTATATAGGAAAAACTTTGAACCCTAGGACTTAGATATTGTCATGTGCACCTTTTCTAGGATTGCTCAAAATGAATTTTGTAGTTTACCTACACTGATGGATGCTAAGGTTACTGTTTTCTGATAAATTTAATACATTGTTTTTATGGCTATAAATGATGCAGTGTCTGCAGTCAAGATAATTAAGTTTAACTTTGGATAAGAGTTTTTGACTTTGTGGTCAAATTAATCAATGGTCTGCTAGCTATTCTTTGCTTTACTTACCAATATTTTTTTCAGCAAATAATAAGTTACAGATTGAAATACAAACTGATCAATTTAGAAATAAAGTAAAGTGTGTACTTACATGTTTATGTGGTTTGTATGGCAAAGAGAAATTATAAGTACATTTGTATTTTTTTGTTTTACAGTTACCAGAACAGTACAGATTTATGAGTCAGATGCCAACGAAAAAGAAGCATAAACACAAAAGGAAAAGAGAATCTGGTACTAATGGAGCCCTTCAAGAAACTACAGGTACTCTCTGTTTCTGACAATATACCATTTTTGTGGATGAGTACGAAGTTCCTAATACTCATCTGCATGACAGGATGAGTTACCCTTAACATATATATCTGCTAGCTGTTTAACTATCAGTTAATGAATCAAGTTTAGTCTTGTAGTCAGGTGGTTGAAATTGATGACTTGTATTTAAGGCGAATTGTCAAGAACTGTCACTTCTCACTGGCCAAGACTGATAGATTAAGCTCCACAAGGACCCAGCCGTTTCATTTGTGATTGACTCGTTTCTTACAGAAAAGAGGGATATAGTACTGGTATTTTCCAGGAATGATGATAAGATAAACTGTTCATGATTTGAAAAAGTGCAAAAGGACTGAAAATAAAGTGAAGTAAAAACCAAACACTAAGCTTGCAGATGAGTTACATGTTGGTCTGGAACATTTGCTTTCACAGTTAAAGATGCATTTGAAAATCATTACTTTTTGTAGAAAATGCATCTGATGCACATGAGAAACCAGCAAAACATAAAAAGGGAGGTAAGGCAGAAGAAAGCACGAAAGAGCCATCAGGGAAGAAAGAAAGTGGCAGAAAGAGAAAAAAGAACAAAAAGAAGAAAGGAAAAGATAAAGATGAAGGTAAAACTGGGGTTTTTGTTGTCTCTTCTGTCATTTCTTCTTCTGAACAAGGACCCAGACTAAAGCCATTATGCCTTGAGCAGTGAAGCTATTCTTGTCAGTATGCACCTAGAGTAATCACCATACACACTTACCCAGCAGAATAAGTAAGATAAAATGCATTAAAGCAGTGTTATTGTAAATGGGATTTCAGTGATCATGGAAATTTAAATATATACAGCTAAATTTTCATGCTTTTGTTGTAAATATATAAGTATTGTGATAATTGCCTTAGCCCAAAGTTTACTTTAAAGGCAAAGGTTGACAATGAATACGTATCAGTTGAAGTTAAATTTAATTCCACTATTTGAAGAACTGCTGATGGATTTGAAAGAAAGCTGATACACAATGTCAGGTAAGAGTTTTCTCTAAAATGCTATGTGCAACTTTCTTTCTATGAAATTTACAAGGTATTTTTTATTTTTTATCATGTTTAGATCCCCAGTCATGAAGAGAAAACTGGAACCTGTACAGATCTGAATACTACCTTTGGCTTTCCATTGTGTGAAAGATCATAGGAAAATAATTCGGAGTGCCAGGATGATGGAATCAAAGGCCAAAGGTCATAAGTGACAGCATTTGGCAATGCTTGTACTCTTCCTAAGATATCCACTGCTTTGTTTTAGTGCAGTGGGTACCCACAGGGTGTAGTGGGGGAACTCGCAAGTGCAAAAATGAACAGCTATGCAAAGAATTGCAGTTCAAGCTAGTTGTATACACTAGCTCATTTTGGACTGCTTGATCTGCAGTCACTATGTATTTGTAAATAACAATTGATCAAAAAATAAATTACTTGTATTTCCCAAAACAGTTTTGCTTCATATGCTGTTTATAGATGACTTTGGCATAATAACTTCTAGTTAAGAAAAATGCTGCAAGTATACTTAAGTTGAGATCAGGGCTGGCTGAATTGCCAAAAAAATAACTCGTCATCATAAAAGTTTCATGGATAATACTGCACAAAGCGGTCAACAGAACTCTGGTAAACTTTTTAATCCAGATGTACAGCATGGACGGTGAAGTTTGTTTGCCCTTGAGCAATATGGATAGTTAGCTGAAAGTAACATCCCTGGTCAAATCTGTTTTAAACTTAAAAAATTCTAATTTATTCAAAAGTTCTCACTGTGCTCATAACCAAAGAAATATCTACAATATTTCAGTGTTATTCAAGAAGATACTTTAACTATGATGTAATGTTTAATTTTTCTAACAAATTTTCCTGGAGTCATATAATGAATTTTATTAATTTTTGCAATATTGTACATGAATAAAACTGTTAAGCTCAGCTGTTACTTCTTCTGTTACTTGAATAGAAATATGTACTTGCAACCACATGTCATTCTAAGTAAATCCTTTAAAGGTTCATATTTTTCAGACGTAAAGACAGTTTTATTACAGTTACCTAACCTTAGTTTGAGTGGAGGAGAACAATCATATTTAGTCACCAATATTTGAAAACAGTTTTTTCTGTGTAAGTCAAAGCTATGTAGTTTTGCCAAATACGGAGTCAGGAAATGTTTATTTATACATGTTTTTTGTATTTTCATGATAATTTTGTACATGTGTAGAATAAACATGAATACCAAATTTTACTTGTTGATTATTTCAGTATGCTTCATTTTGCTACAAAAAGTGTTTAGATTCTGAATATGTTCCTTAATTTAGTTAAAACTTAATATTTTTATTGTAATGTATGTCATCTATTCTCAGTATACATGTATACAATTCACTGCTTGTTCTCCAAGCCATGTAATAACAGCTACAGCATGTTTTCTCACTCCATATGAGGCAGTCAGTATATCATTCAACGCTTGTTTGTCAGGCCATGAAACAACAGCTACAGCATGTTTTCTCACTACATATGAGGCAATCAGTATATCATTCAATGCTTGTTTGTGAGGCCATGAAATGACAGCTACAGCATGTTTTCTCACTACATATGAGGCAATCAGTATATCATTCAACGCTTGTTTGTGAGGCCATGAAACGACAGCTACAGCATGTTTTCTCACTACATATGAGGCAATCAGTATATCATTCAACGCTTGTTTGTGAGGCCATGAAATGACAGCTACAGCATGTTTTCTCACTACATATGAGGCAATCAGTATATCATTCAACGCTTGTTTGTGAGGCCATGAAACGACAGCTTCAGCATGTTTTCTCACTCTATATGAGGCATTCAGTATATCATTCAACGCTTGTGAGGCCATGAAATGACAGCTGCAGCATGTTTTCTAACTCCATATGAAACAGTCAGTATATCATTCAACGCTTGTTTGTGAGGCCATGAAATGACAGCTTCAGCATGTTTTCTCACTCCATATGAGGCATTCAGTATATCATTCAACGCTTGTTTGTGAGGCCATGAAATGACAGCTTCAGCATGTATTCTCACTCATGAGGCATTCAGTATATACAATTTCTATCTTTAAATTTACAATTCAGTATAATATTCACTGCTTGTTCTCCAGTCATTTAATAAGAGCTACAGCATGTTTTTTTTCACATTATATTAACAATTCAGTGAAACATTCACTTGTTCTCTAGTCCATGTTATTACAGCTACAGCATTTTAAATGCCCCCTGAAGGGAGGCATATAGTTTTTGAACTGCCTGTATGTCCATCATTCCATCCAAAAACTTTAACATTGGCCATAACTTCCTTCTTTGTACGTGGATTTACTTCATACCTGGACACAGTGCCCCTTTGGACCTATATTTATTTGACCTTGACCCCTGAATGACCATCACCTTGAAGATCCAACTGTCCAAAAATTTTAACATTGGCCATAACTTCCTTATTAGTAGTGGATATACTTGGACACAAAATCCCTTTGGACAAGACGGTCCCATTGACCTATTTATATTTGACCATGACCCCTGAATGACTGGTCCTCAGCTCAAAGGTCAAAGCACCACTTCAGGGGCATTGTCATCTTTCAGTGACAATTCTTGTTCTCACTTCATATTAACAATTCAATATAACATTCACCACTTGATCTTCAGGCCACGTAATAACAGCTACACATCATTGAGAAGTCATAAATCAACAAATATAATAGATCTGTACAGAGCTTTATTTCAAAGTCTATACTGAAACTTTACAAAAACACACTTAAAATCTGTAAAAATTATTTTTAACATGTTCCTCATACACAAACATACTTGCTACTAGACTCTCTCCATAAATTAATGATACAAATCATGTGGAAATACAACCAATATAAATACCCTATCATTTTTCTTTCTTTCACATCTTTCATTCTTGTGCTAAAGGGCCCTAAGAATGTTAATATTGTTCAGTGTAATTTTGCTGTCCTGTAACTTGTTTTATCACATCTGACAGTCTCTTCTATAATAACTTAACAATGTGAAGTGCTTGCTATTTTTATCTGATAATGCATTATCATTTCCTAATGAATTGCTTGATATCTTGATTTGATAATGCATTATCATTTCCAAAGGTAAATATTTCACAAGTAGAAACATTATTGCCAGATGAGGACACTGTAACAATGTAAATCATTTACAACTTTAAAAATAAGTAAATTCCAATGCACATACAATGATATCAAGATCACAATAATTTCATTAACCCTGAACCTGCTAAAATTTTTGGAATGGAATTGTCCAGCTTTGAATTTGGAGCAGTCCATTCAAAGTTGAAGGGATTTCAATATCAAAATACAAAAATTGAGCTACCAACAGTATAGAGCCTGGTCAGACTGCATGGATGTGCAGGCTGGCCTGGCTCTATACTGGTGGCAAAGGCTAATCACTTTCAGTTCAAGCAGGCTAAGGGTTAAAATATACACAAAACTTAACATATTTCATATGCTTAAAGAAAGCTACTTACAGTAGAAGATCTTTTTAACAACTGATAAACATTTATCAACTAGTAACATTAGCACAAGTAACAGTAATGTGACGACAGGAATATCACAAGTTAAATCATAATGACAAAGTGTGACCCTGATCCCAGCATATTGGAACCTGCTCTCTGAAAACTGTCTCACAATGAACAATGGTTAGCATTTCTGCAAAGCAGTTTCAATTACCTTCAATTGATTCAAGAGATTTAGAGCAGACATGAAATATCAAACATAAAATTAGAATAACAAAGTGTGACCTTGACCTTGATCTGAACAAGCTGGAACCTGGGCACTGCAAGTAGTTTCAATCTCCTTCAATGAGTTCAAGAGTGGACACAATGTTTAACAGATTTAATAACATTTCTGCCAAGTAGTTTCATTCTGATTAAATTGGTTCAAAAGATACAGAGCAGACAAGAATTTTGACATATTCATAATGACTAAGTTTGACCCTGACCAAAAAAGCTGGAACCTGTGCTCTGTACATCATCTTAATATGGTTAACATGTGCCAAGTAGTTTCAATCTGATCAAATCAGTTCAAGGGATACAGAGCAGACACGAAATTGCTAACAGATGGACAGACAGATGGATGATTGATAATACGTAATAAGTCCCTTTGGTCATATAAAAATTCATGGCACTATGTATTCTTCTTATGAAATCTGACCACCAAGACTTCTCATGAGATTTTCTATAGCACATTTTATACATTTATAACCATTTTAAAGTGACATTTGTCACTGCACACAACAAAGCTATTATATAGCTTGATATCTAATACAGTACATACAACCACGATTTGACAATTGCTCTTGTTCAATGGTAATTGTATGTGAATAGCACAATACATGTCTATCTATCTATCTGAGTTCATTTTCTGTAGCAGTTGCCAAAGAACAGTTATTTTAGGTTGTGGGGGAAGTGCAAGAACACAGAAAGCATCCCTTTCCAGAGACACTTCTAGTTCTTTATCATGTTCAGTGCAACATAAGACTTCTGTCTCATCCGAGAGACAATACATAGTGTTAGTGGAGGACCAGGAGATTAAACTTGTGACCCCTGGATTACAAGTCCAGGTGTCACCACTGAACCTCAATACATGAAAAGTTATCTCACTACTAACAACATGTGTGGCAATCCAACATTATGACCATGAGAAATTCTTGAAAATGCAACAAGTTACATGTAAGTGTGAAAACGCTTCATTTATATTTGTTTAATTACTAACCAAACCTCATACAAATTAGAGTTTAACCAAAAGGACCTTAATGGTTTAAGGATCAAATTTACAAAATGATAAGCCAACGTAAATGGGAGTACATGTATAAGCAACAGCCCTATTCACTTTTCAAGATATGCCCAAAGAAATATGAAGACAAAAAACAAAATTCATATAAGTGACATATAACAAAATTTGATAGATTAATATTTTCTACATTATTCATTGTTTAATGCAAGATATTTTTAATTATGTGCTGCAATTTTCTTCTCTTACCGTTGTTCAATTACTGATATTATGTACAGTCTAGATTTCATTGGAAGATTCTTAGTGAAATGGAAATTCTCAAATCTTACAGGTATATTACTGTGACACAACAGACCATTGTCAACACAATCAATTTGTTTCGACATTGAAAGATGACAACATTAGATCAGGCAAGTTATGTACTAGTAATGTAAATGTTTTTTCTTCTTCCTTAGCATAAATGGTTGATGTATAAAAATATAAAATTGTAAAGTATTGGAAAGGTGGGTTGGAAAATAATTTGCGTTTTGGTCTTATCTGTATAATAAATTACATGTTTGTAGTAAAAATATCAAATGCACTACTAGTATTCTCTGCCTGATACATGTGAAATAAAAGTATATTATTTATCCTAAAAGGAAACAAAGTCCATAAATACACATACAATGTAACAAGAATATTGGTTACACAGATAGATGCTCCCCAATGCTACTTTAACAATCTAGAAAAACATTCTGGAAACAAACTGGGGTAGTATGACAAATCAAATTATGTTTATAAAGCTTTAGGATATTCATAATAATAAATCATTACCTTTGACCTTTAAGTGTGACCTTGAAATCCCTCCAATCAAGGCCAAGTTATAGCCCGTTGAAGCAGAATTGTAGCCAATTTGACGCTTGACCTCTAAGTGTGACCTATAGTCCTTTAAGGTACCAACCTGGTTCATGTACACAACACACTGTCTCATTGAGGCAAAGATTTGTGCAGAGTAATTTTAATTAAGACAATATTACAGCCCAGACAAGCAGAATTATACCTAATGACCCCTAAAGTGACATAGACCTTTGAGCTACTGACCTGGTTGTGCCACTTACTTTTGAAATTCCTCCAACTAAGGCACAGTTTTAGACCAGACAAGTAGCAATGCAGCCAACTGACCTCAAAGTGTGACCTTGACCTTTGAGCTACCAATCTGGTTCATGCACACAATACACCCTCTCATTAAGGCAAACATTCATGCCAAGTTATTGTGAAATCCCTAACGTCACGTTACAGCCCGAGGGGAGAAGCCAAAGTGTGATGAAATGACAGACAAAGTGGCGACCATTGGCTGCCCTGAAATAATTCAGAGCAATAAAAACTTATGGCTACAAATATCTACATAACAACCGTTTTCACCACAAATAGTACAATCTTTGAGCTAAAAAGAGTCTAAGTGAAAAATAATTTACTGGAAATTTTTCTCCACAAAGTTCAAGTAAAGATTTCTTCATGCATAAGAACACTAAAATGACAATCAATTAAAACAGAATACTTAATGAGCTTTAATACAGTCAATTAAATACTGTGTCAATTTCAAAATTTTGCAAAACCTTACAAACAAATAAAACAAGATTGAGAAAAAAAATGCACTGTATTTCACCATTTTATGCTGACAGAATGCCATACATGTAACATGAACATTTGACATTCTTAAAGCTTGTAAAAGGTCTCAGTTAATACCTTGCAATACAGCAAGGACAATGCTTTCAATGAAATCATAATGAAGCCTTACATCATTGAAAATATTAAAATTTCTACATCTTAATGAAACATATATTAATGAATTGTAATATACACATATGCACAAAAAAAGGACAATTTTCTTTCTTCCTACATGCATTTAAGACATTTTTACAGAAAACTCCCTTTTTTCTTTTTAAGGCCACACCTTTTAAACTTTTTGGTTTACAGGAAAGTTTTGTAAAAGTGTCCACTGGAAGGTTTAAAAAAATGTGCATGTTTAAAATAAAAACAGATGTGCATAATACAGTAAAGTCTCGCTATAAAGACCACTTTGGGGACCTGGGAGAAGTGGTCTTATTATCGAGTCGGTCTTAATTCCAAGACCCGTGCAAGCATTCAATCAATTTCTCATCTGTTGTAAAGGGTTATCATTAGCTATAATAACCTTGTTGAAAAGGTAAATTATGGAAAAATACTAACTAATGGCATCAATTTTATTCTACAATAACATGATATTTTTTCACATAATTTTCATGTTAGTGCGACATAAAATGAATTAAAACTCGAAAGTATACAGTGCAATTTTTCTTTCAAGCTGTTTTCATAATTAGCAACACTGAAATCCTACTGTACACAATTTATATTTGACAGTTTTTCACTCGTAGCCGTAATAACGTACCTATCCGAAATTGGGCATTATTAACACCTATTTCGTCTTTCATAACTTATTTCTTTGTTCTGCATTAATCAGTACCATTTTTATTATACAAACATTGATATATATAATAACTTTTCTTTGAAAAGACTAATAGCCTTACGTTTATTAATATTGTTTTAATCAATTGTACCGCAAATCGTTCACACCTTAATGATGATTGTCATATTATGTTGTTTATTGGTGATAATTGATGACACGTGTCATTTTAGTTAACAGTAAATGGTCGTCTTATGGGGTCCCACTTTCATTGTAAAATGGGAATTTGGACCCGAAAAAGTGGTCGTAATATGTAGTAGTGGGTCGGTCGTAATATCGGACCTTACGACCATTGAATTATATAGCAAAAAAGTTGGGACCGGAAAAAAGCGGTCGTAATATCGATTTGCCCGCAAAAAAGGGTCGGTCGCAAAGCGAGACTTTACTGTATACATTATTTATTAAACATATTCATATTCTGCTAAAACACTAGCATTCTAAAACCCTGTTATACTTTCCAGTTTTATACAATAATCCAACAAGAACACCACTAGGTTTTCCAGGTGTTTTGTACTCAGCAGGAAAAAATAAAAACCAGTCTTTTTCCATTTTTGGAAAAAATAAGTGAGGTGGGTTTAGTAAACCAATAAATATAACAGATGTGGCTATATCGCATTTAACCCTGAACATGCTGAAATTTTGTAATGGATTTGCCCAGCTTTGAATTTGGAACAGTCCATTCGAAGTTTAAGGGATTTCAATATTAAAATACAAAAATGGAGCTACCAACAGTATAGAGCCTGGTCAGACTGCATAAATGTGCAGGCTGGCCTGGTTCTATACTGGTGGCAAAGGCTAATCACTTTCGGTTCCAGCAGGTTAAGGGTTAAAGCCAGTTTCAGCCTCATTTTGGTCATATCCCTGTGGTCAGTCCACCTAATGAATGATTCTGGCTATCCAACAAGTTTACTAACCAATCTCTCTGCAAGCAACTGACTGCTTCTTCACTTTAATCAATGGTGAGGGACAAATAACCTTTCAGAGACATTGCCCAAGATCAATTATCATGGACAAATTTAGCTGGCCCTGTTGGGCTTTGAACTGAGAACCACTGAATTGACAATCCAATGCTCTACCAGCTGAGTTAGCTGGGTTGGCCCAAAATTCTAATAATTTTATGCCAAAACTGAAGCTGCTGAGTAAGGATATCATTTTGAGGTTACATGTCATCATAACAGAAAATTACTTAGTTGAAAAGATAACCTTCATATCTTTTATTTAAAACAAAGAACCCCAGAGATAAATAAAAGCATATAATTTGAAAAACCTTAAAATAGTAGAGGTTCACTTGACAATGCTCCACGTCAGATTTCCAAAGTCTAAGAGTAAAAGAAATAGGAGCATTGTTGTTTCAGAGAAGAATAATTTTTTTAATTAATAGATTTCCTATGTATTTCTATGTTTATCTTGTTACACCTCAGGCAGGACATTAATGACCACCAGGTGGACAATCTGATTGACCATTGCAGAAATCTACTAGACAATGCTACAAACCAAATTTTCGACTTTAAAGTCTGGGCAGTATGCATGATAATAAATTCTTTATAAACTTTGGTAAATCTTTCTGCAAAAAAAAGAGGGCCATGCTGGCCCTGAGTTGCTCTCTTTAGTACTTTGGCTGTGTGTCTGCTGTTGAGCAAACATCAGAAGCAAAATAACAGGTTTTGAATTTTTCAATGATCTTATATTTTCTACAAATAGAACTCTGGGACAGGGCCAGTTTTGACCCCAGGGACACAATTTGAATGAGCTTGGTATGTATCCACTACACAAGGCTACATAAAAAATATCTTAGCTCTTTGGCATACAGTTTGGCAGGACCATTCATGACCCAAGGGGCATTATTTGAACAATCTTGGTAGAGGACCTCTAGATGATGTTCAGTTTACAGTTTCTCACAAGAAGATTTTCAAAGATCTTATATCTTATACAGATAGGACACCCATGGTGGGGCTAATTTTTCAGCCCAAGGACACAATTTGAACAATCTTGGTATGCTACAACTTGGTAGAAGTTTACTAGACAATGCATTAAACAAAATATCTAAGTGGTAAAGGAGATGTTATTTAAGGAATATTTTATGCATGCCATGATGACCCTAGATTGCTCACCTGAGTATGACTGCTTTTAACAAAATTGTTATGGACCTGATTAATTGACCCCAGTTATTCAAAACTGACTGAGAATTCACCGAAACAACTTTTCTGACAAATTTCCAGGTTATTTGGACTGAAAATGTTACCTCTAGATTGTTAACAAGGTTTTCCCATATTTGGGCTTTGTTACCTAGTTTTTGATCCCAGATAACCAATATTCGAAATTAAGCTAGAAATCATCGAAACAAAATTTCTGATCAATTTCCAGTACATTTGGACTGAAAATGTAACCTCTAGAGTGTTTACATGGTTTCTTTCATATTTGGGCTCTGAGACCTAGTTTTTGAACCCAGATGACCCATATATGAAGCTGAGCTAGAAATTATCAAAACAACTTTTCTGACTTCAGTCCAGGATATTTGGACTGAAAATGTTGCCTCTAGAGTGTTTACAAAGTTTTTCCATATTTGGGCTCTGTGATCTAGTTTTTGACCTAGATGACCGATATTTGAACCAGAGCTAGAAATTATCAAAAAAAAAAAACCTCTGACAAATTTCCAGGATATCTGGACTGAAAATGTAGCCTGTAGAGTATTTAAAAAGTTTTTACATATCTGGGCTCTGTGACCTAGATTTTGACCTCAGATGACCCATATTCGAAACAGAGCTAGAAATCATCGAAATAACCTCTCTAAGTACAGGGCAAAGGAGATGTTATTTAAGGAAAATTTTATGCATAAAAACAGAACAAGAGGGCTATGATGGCCCTAGATCACTCACCTGAGTATGACTGCTTTTAACAAAATTGTTATGGACCTGATTAATTGACCCCAGATGACCCATATTCGTAACTGACCTAGAAATCACTGAATCAACCTTTCTGACAAATTTCCAGGTTATTTGGACTGAAAATGTTACCTCTAGAGTGTTAACAAGGTTTTTCCATATTTGGGCTCTGTGACCAAGTTCTTGAACCCAGATTACCCATAGCAAACTTGAGCTAAAATCATCAAAACAACCTTTATGACAAACGTCCAGGATATTTGGACTGAAAATGTTACCTCTAGAGTGTTTACAAAGTTTTTCCATATTTGGGCTCTGTGACCTAGTTTTTGAACCCATATTCAAATGAGAGCTAGAAATCATCAAAACAACCTCTCTGACAAATTTTCAGGTTATTTGGAGTGAAAATGTAACCTCTGAAGTGTTCACAAGGTTTTTCTATATTTGGGCTCTGTGACCTAGTTTTTGACTCCAGATGACCTATATTCAAACCAGAGCTAGATATCATCAAAACAACTTTTCTGACAAATTTCCAGGATATCTGGACTGAAAAAGTAGCCTCTAGAGCATTAACACAGTTTTTCTATTTTTGGGATCTGTGACCAAGATTTGATCCAAGATGACCCATATTTGAACTTGTGCTAAAAATCATTGAAACAACCTTTCTGATAAATTTCCAGGTTATTTGAACTGAAAAAGTAGCCTCTAGAGCATTAACAAGGTTTTTCTATTTTTGGGCTCTGTGACCTAGTTTTTGATCCCAGATGACACATGTTTCAATCTGAGCTAGAAATTATCAAAATAACCTTTCTGACAAATTTCCAGGTTATTTGGACTAAAAATGTAGCCTCTAGATTGTTAACAAGGTTTTTCTATTTTAGGGTCATATGACCTAGTTTTTCATCCTAGATAACCCATGTTTGAACTCGTCCAAGTAATCACTGAGACAAACATCCCAACTTAGTTTCATGACAATTGAAGCAAAAATATGAACACTAGAGTGTTAACAAACTAAGTGTGGACGGATGACAGATGACTGACATTGACTGATCCTAATAGCTCACCATGAGCCTATGGCTCAGGTCAGCTCAAAAGTTTGTTCACCTTCAGCATGTTTATGTACAGGTGAACTTCAAACCAAAATTAAAAATAATAATATTAAGAAAAATAATCCTGTATTAATACTGTATTAAAAGCCTAAAATTTAAATAGCATGTCAATAGAATTTATTCAAAACTTCTCAACAAATTTTCCCCTGTAAGAGATAAAAGTTGAGAGTTTATTCAAATCTATCATATGAGTTAACATTTTTTGTAAACTTACACATGTAACTCTAACAGAGTGTTAAACATATCTCTGTAGATTCTTTCAAGGAGAGATTTAACAATCCCTTTAATTTGACTGAAATAAACATTTCTAATACCTCTCTACCAGACATGGGGTAATTGAAAATTGTAATTGTAATTGACAGTAATTAATTACAAATTTTGATGTAATTGTATGTAATCTGTAATTGAGTTGTTTTTCAATTACATGTAATTGTAATTTAATTAATTACATGTATGAAACTGTCTGTAATTCTAATTACATTTCAATTACTTTCATCACTTCTTTTTGAATATAAATATAAAACTAAAACTGAATTAATCCTAACAAATATGAAATAAAATAAAATAAATAAATAAATAAATAAATAAATAAATAAATAAATCTGGATATTTATAACTTAAGCACAGTCTCCATCAATTTATTAATACCATAAAACTTACAATGGACCTAATCAGTCATGATTGTTGAATATAATTGCATTTATGGTATTCTTTTGTGTTATTTTGTTGTCAATGCACACAATAGAGTGCAGAGTTACTGATCAGTTCGTGCCCTCCAGTCACAGGTGACCGGGACAATACAGGTGTGAAAAGTAAGAAATTGCTTGATTAGTATTTAAGGTACAGCATAATATCATTGATAACTGTACACTTACAGATCTGAAAAGTCTAGATCAGTTACTAGGATTGTTCCTAGTGGGCAAATAAAATGTCATTAACAAATATTCTAAAACATTTCGAAGTTCCAGAAAATGCTACTTCTGGGAACTTTAAAGCAAAATGCATACACTGTGCCACTTCCATATCTGGATATAAGAAAATAACATCAAACTTTGTGACACATATGAAGGTAAGATAATTTAGATTGTTTTGAAATCCTGACCTTTTTCATCTTTTTGAATGTGCTGAGCTCATTGACATGTTTTTGAATTTGCCTGGCTTTTTTTAAGCAACTGAAAATACTGTTTTTATAGCTATTTCTGCTTCTCTTGTTTCAGAGGAAACACAGAGATATCCTTATGGCAGACCTTGATAAGAAAGGACCAGAGCAGCCAACAATTGAAACCTTTGTAAAGGGTGGTGCTAAGTACAGTAATAGGGATCCCAGGCAACAGCAAATAACAGATGCTCTTGTTATGTTCATTGCTGGTGATATTCTTCCACTGAAAACAGTTGAAAGTGAATCTTTCAAATTTTTGATCGAAAAGCTTGATCCCAAATACCAGCTGCCCAGCAGAAAGTATCTGTCATCATCCTTATTACAAGCAAAGTGTGTTGAAGTGCAGAATAATGTAAAAGCCAAACTTAAGCAAGCTGAAAATGTTTGTCTGACAGTTGATTTATGGTCTAACAGACAAATGCGTGGATACCTTGGTATAACAGGGCATTTTATTCTGGATTGGACATTAAAATCTGTGATGGTGTGCTGCAAGAGATTTAAGGGCAGTCATTCTGCAGAAAATATTAGACATGAATACGAAGAAGTTATTTCCTGTTTCGAAATTGCAGAAAAAATTTCGACTATAGTCAGTGACAATGCTTCTAACATGATTAAAGCATTTTCTTTGCCGGGCTGTGAAATCAGCAAGTGTGGTTCTGTGGAAATTCAAGGGGTATCAGATGAATATGAAACCTCTGATACCGATAGTGAAGATGATGATGAAAACAGTGATGATGAAAATGGACAAATGCAAACTGAATCCATGTATGACAGCTTGCCAAAGCATTCTAGGTGCTATGCCCACAGCCTTCAACTTGTTGTTAAGGATGGTCTTAAGGAAATTACTGGTCATCTGAAAAGTGTACTAGCTAAAGTGGCAAAAATAGTAAATTTTGTGAGGAAATCTTTGTGTGCCTCAGAAATTTTAAAAGATTATAAAAGACTGCAAACAGCCAATGTAACAAGATGGAACTCCCAGCTTTTCATGATAAAATCTGTATTAAATGTTCCAGAAGCAAAACTGAATATGATTGAATGTGACTTTAAACTAACTTCCTATGAAAGAAAATTACTTGAGTTATGTACCATTCTTTCCCCATTTGAGCAGGCCACAGACCTATTGCAAACAGAAAAGTGTGTTAGTGGTAGTCTGGTAATTCCAGTCACTCTTGGCCTGGTGCAGAAAATGTCTGATCTGAGTACAGATTACAGTTCAAAAATGGTCTCTACACTTAAGATTTCTGTTGATGCTAGGCTTTCACATTTTGAAAATGATGAGGTATTCATCCTTGCATCTTTGTTAGATCCAAGATTTAAAGTAAGGTGGTGCAAGCCAGAAAATGTTGATGCCTGTATTTCACTCCTTAAAGATAAAGCCATTCAAATTCAGTCATCATTTCAGGATGGATGTGAACCTGAATCTGAAGTATGTTCACCACCTTGCAAAAAAGGAAAAACTGATAGCTTTTTTAGCTTCCTCCCTTCCACTCCCAGTAGAAGAAGAAATCCCTCTGGTACTGTTAATTCTCCCCATGACCAAGTTGAGAGATACATAAATGAACCATGTATTGATATGAATGAAAGCCCTTTCGGGTACTGGAAAAAAGATGGTGCCGATATCCCACTTCTTGCAATACTAGCAAAAAGATATCTGTCTGTTCAGGCCACTTCTGCTCCAGTAGAAAGGCTATTCAGCATTGCTGGAAAAACATTTAGACCTGACCGATGTAGACTATCTGACAAAACTTTTGAAAAGCTGATGATGGTCAAATGTAACTCACATCTGTAACGGAGTTGAGTGTATGTAGCAGTATGTCATTGTGTTTAAAATGTATATACAATGTATATGATTCACAAAGTCATGGAACTGTGTATAAAATATATATGTACATGTACATGCATCACAGACTTATTTAGTTAATAGAACAATAAATTTACAAAAAACAGAAGTAATTTGTAATTTAATTAATTACATCCTAGATGTAATTGTAATTTAATTAATTACATTTCAAAAAACCCTGTAATGGTAATTGTAATTTAATTGGTGAATACATTGAAGTAATTGTAATTTAATTAATTACATTTGCATGTAATTGACCCCATGTCTGCTCTCTACAACTCTGATTCAAAAAAGAGATTTAATCTGACTCAAATACAGATTTACCCTTATAATAAATCTTCTTTATAGAGATTCAAAGGTTATAATCCCTATAAATCTGATGTAAACTGAAATTAAGGCACAACAACCTGTCACATTTTATCCTTGCCAGAATGTACTAGGCACTGTGCAACACTTCATCCATTGACACAATGTGCAAACCATTCTGACTGGTATATCATGACACATTTAGCTGGAAACTTATTTTACCAGCATGTTCATCACAATGTCTGCCTGCAGAAACTCTTTCAAACAAGGAAGATATTCCAGCTGGCAGTATTAAGCACACTGGGTGTATGTGGTAATTACCTAACGGGTACATTTAGAATGCTGGAACATTGAATACCCATGTTCTTTTATTCATGAAAAATGGTCAAAAGAATTGCACTTTATTTAGCACAAATGATAATGCGCAATTAGCTTAAAACTTTGTACTCCTAGTATCTGCTGTGCTTGAACATGGAAAACACTGGTACTAGACTTGATAAAGAACAAACATGCAAGATTTAACAGTTGCTTCAACAATGTGTATATAGACTTATCTAACAGCCATAGAAAATAATCCATGAGAGCTATAAGTACTGGTGCCAGATGACTTCCAGTGGCTGGGAACACAGAACATAATGTAAATCAAGTTCTAAAGTCGTGTGGGTCTAGAGTCTTGTGCAACAAGCCACTGTCCTGATGAAAGTGAATGGATTTCTGACTTTGTAAAGATGGTGGAACATTAATGATCTCCCTTTGGAATTGATCCATCTGTAACAGATAAAATAATTCATAGTTACCAAGAACTCTTTAAGGTTCAATAGTAAAATCAGCATCCCTGCAAGAAAAGGAATCAATAAACATGTACCATTTACATAACTAAATAGTGAAGGCTTAAGTCAAAGGTTGGTATCTAACACAGATTTTATTCAAACATATTTAGCCAGTTTGTGACCCATTGAATAGCTAATGTCTTCTTGTCCATCACACACCAATCACACTGGAGAGTGGACAGCACTAAACCGAACAACTTGGCCAATGAGAAACAACTTACAGTTTAGATGAGCCAATGATTCAGGCCAGTATCAGATGTATTGTTGCAGTACTTAATCAAGTTACTAAAATTTGATTTAAGATTTTCAGACTAGAGACATAAGAAAGTCCAGAGGGGCATAACCTGAAATTTAATGATGTCATACTGCATATGAATATTATTGATACATTCTCTATAAAACAATTAATAATGTAATACAGAACATGTGTTTACAAATGTTTCCTTCAGGGCATTTAGAGACTAAGAAAGTGTTTATTCGTAATAAAATTGTCATCTATCCAAACTTTCTACAACAACAACACTATATAAAGAATAATACTAATGCATTAAATTGACCTGCTGCACACTGACAGCCTAACAATGGATAATGATTAACCTGCTGCACACTGACAGCCTAACAATGGATAATGATTGACCTGCTGCACACTGACAGCCTAACAATGGATAATGATTGACCTGCTGCACACTGACAGCCTAACAATGGATAATGATTAACCTGCTGCACACTGACAGCCTAACAATGGATAATGATTGACCTGCTGCACACTGGCAGCCTAACAATGGATAATGATTAACCTGCTGCACACTGACAGCCTAACAATGGATAACGATTGACCTACTGCACACCGACAGCCTAACAATGGATAACGATTAAACTACTGCACACTGCATCCTAACAATGGATAATGATTAACCTGCTGCACACTGACAGCCTAACAATGGATAACGATTGACCTGCTGCACATCGACAGCCTTACAATGGATAATGATTGACCTGCTGCACACTTGCAGCCTAACAATGGATAACGATTAACCTGCTGCACACTGACAGCCTAACAATGGATAACGATTGACCTGCTGCACACCGACAGCCTAACAATGGATAATGATTGACCTGCTGCACACTGGCAGCCTAACAATGGATAATGATTAACCTGCTGCACACTGACACCCTAACAATGGATAATAATGATTGACCTGCTGCACACCGACAGCCTAACAATGGATAATGATTGACCTACTGCACACTGACAGCCTAACAATGGATAATGATTAACCTGCTGCACACTGACAGCCTAACAATGGATAATAATGACTGAACTGCTGCACACTGACAGCCTAACAATGGATAATGATTGACCTGCTGGACACTGGCAGCCTAACAATGGATAATGATTAACCTGCTGCACACTGACAGCCTAACAATGGATAATAATGACTGAACTGCTGCACACTGACAGCCTAACAATGGATAACGATTGACCTGGTGCACATTGACAGCCTAACAATGGATAATGAGTGACCTGCTGCACACTGACACCCTAACAATAGATTATGATTGACCTGCTGCACACTGACACCCTAACAATGGATTATGATTGACCTGCTGCACACTGACAGCCTAACAATGGATAAAGATTGACCTGCTGCACACTGACAGCCTAACAATGGATAATGATTGACCTGCTGCACACTGACAGCCTAACAATGGATAATGATTGACCTGCTGCACACTGACAGCCTAACAATGGATAATGATTGACCTGCTGCACACTGACAGCCTAACAATGGATAATGATTGACCTGCTGCACACTGACAGCCTAACAATGGATAATGATTGACCTGCTGCACACTGACAGCCTAACAATGGATAATGATTGACCTGCTGCACACTGGCAGCCTAACAATTGATAATGATTGACCTGCTGCACACTGACAGCCTAACAATGGATAATGATTGACCTGTTGCACACTGACAGCCTAACAATGGATAATAATTGGCCTGCTGCACACTGGCACCCTAACAATGGATAATGATTGACCTGCTGCACACTGACACCCTAACAATGGATAATGACTTATTCAATATCATTCACATGTACAAGATTCTGAAGGAAATGGAAATGCTCTAAATGTTAGGGCATGGTGTATGAACTAAATATGAAAAATAATTTTCTTGCACAATGTCATGTCTACTGGTTAAAATTAAAACTGGCCATAATTCTCCATTTGTATCTCAATCTTGACAAAATAAACTGCTGACTACAGTTCTTACATTTGATAATACACTGCTCAAATTAATTAAAGGAGCGTCCATATAATCTATAAAATACCATATGCGTTAAGTAGATTTATGAATATCTTTTACAAAAACAACAAAATCATTCTTTTTACAAAAACAAATCGGCTTTTTCATCACCAACAGGCATATTCCTGAACAGAGACAGTGTCCAGGATATGAACACTATCAAATTGACTTTGAAATGGTGGTCTTACAGGAGAACAAGCAATGTTTGTAAAAGCAGATTCAGGCCTGGAAACGTTTCATAGTCAGTGTAAGTAATGTGTGTATCCCCCTCGAGCGTTTAGGCACTCTCTGCATCATCTGGGCATGCTCCTGATGACACGTCTGATCATATCCTGTGGTATGGCATCCCATTCTGCTACAAGAGCATGAGAAAGCTCAAGGAGGTTCTGCACAGGGTTCGGACGTGAAGAGAGTCTAAGAGAAAACAGGTCCCAGACATTCTCTATAGGGTTAAGATCAGGAGACCTCGCTGGCCAGTCTATGACCTCAATACCTTCATCATCCAAGAAGTTCTGGACGATCTTGCAGTTTGTGCTCGAGCATTATCTTGCACTAAATTAAAAGTTTCACCTATTGCACCAGCATATGGCCTAACAATTGGTTCTAGGATCTCATCCCGATATCTCAGTGTCATCAGACTACATCCTGGAATCACATAAAGGTCTGTGCGTCCACCAATGGATATCCCTGCCCACACCATAACTGACCCACCGCCAAACCTGTCATATGGAATAATGTTACATTCTGCCTACCTCTCTCCTCGGTGATGCCACACCCTCACACGCCTGTCACCAGTCGAAACATGGTAGTGGCTCTCGTCTGTGAAGAGCACAGATCGCCAGTGGTGCAGTTGCCAAGTAAGGTTTTCCCAGATATCGGTCTGACGAGGTGTTGTAATGCTGTGACAACCTTGCCAAGGTTGTCTTGTGAATTCTCCAGTCTCCTGATGACTCCACAACCTGGCATCAACGCTACTAGAAATGTCTAGAAAGTTTGCCACCTCATGTTGAGTAAATCCATTTTCAATCATCTGCACCGCCCAAGCATCATCAGTAGTTGCTAAATGACGTCGCACGCACTGGACAGTTGTCAAAAGAGCAGATGCAGTAAAAAGTTGCACTAAAACATTCATTTTGTCAAATGTGCTATCGTGAATGAACTGTACACATGCTAAAGTCTAAATCTTATTCAGGGGTTACACAACAAAGAGAAAAACAAAATACCCATGCTTCGTAAATTCATTGTAAAGTACATGGGTTTCTTAAGGATATTGACTGTCGATACCTACAAACGAAATTTGCAGCGAAATATCTAGTATGGTGGGCAATTTATGCCATAACATATTTTGGCTCCTTTAATTAATTTGAGCAATGTATATGCTCCCTATCCATTTTTTTTTCTGGCAGCTACCAAGTTAACACTTTTTGTGACATATAAAAACAAACTGCTCCTGAGAAATAATACAACAGAACAGACCAAATGCAATACATGTATAATAAAATGCAACATTATTTATACCTGTGGGGGATCCTGGGACCATTCTGTTGTGTTCACCAACTTGCATATAGTAGTGGTTTTGTTGAAAATTCTGCTGAATGTGGTAACAATTTGGACCTGCATTTGGGCAAACACACGAACTGTTTGAAGGACCTAAAATATATCAAGTCTCTGATAACATATACTGACGGAAAAATATAACTGTGCACACTAAAATACTTAATATCTTTTATTAGGTATAAAATTATTTTAGCAGATTTCTTTTGTGTAATTCACAAGGTAATCTTGTTTCAATAATACTGCTTTTCGCGAGTTGCACGTGCAAAATGTATAGCCCGTAACGGTCGCGCTTGTTACGTGTTTCTTTATGTTAACATCCTCGTACATGCTGTTTCGAGTTATTTTAACCGTCAAATTATAGTGAGCTACCCAGCAGTTCAGAAAAACACCTTAATTTGGATTTTAAGTCTTTGAAGACAATGCCACGCATCTCAGAAAATGATCGCCTACGTGCCGTCGGTATGCTCCAAGCAGGCATTGCTCAAAATGCGGTTGCGCAGCGTTTTGGTGTTCACCGAAACACCATATCAGCACTTTGGCGACGATTTCAGCAACGTGGCAACGTCCGTGATCTACCACGTCCAGGGCGTCCACGTGTGACGTCAATCCGTCAAGACAATTATATCCGGCTTACACACCTACGGAATCGATTTCAACCGGCCACATTAACAGCACGAACAATTCCTGGCTTGAGACCTATCAGTGGACGAACTGTTAGAAACCGATTAAGAGAGCACAGCATTACTCCACGACGTCCTGCGATACGTCCTACTCTTCTCTTACGTCATCGACAACGTCGCCGTCAGTGGTGCAGACAGTATCTAAGGCTTCCAAGAGCATATTGGAATAATGTTCTGTTTACTGACGAGTCGCGGTTTCACTTAGAAAGTTCGGACGGACGAGTTCGTGTATACAGGCGTCGCGGAGAACGTTACTTGGATCCCTGTGTTTTTCAACGTCAACGTTTTGGTGGTGGTGGGTCGATAATGGTTTGGGTAAGTATCTCATCTTAAGGCAGGTCCCAGCTTGAAATTGTCCGTGGCAATTTAACGGGTGTTCGTTACAGAGATGAGATTGTCATACCCCACGTGCTGCCATTTCTTCAACGTCAAGGGCGTAACATGACGTTTCAACAAGACAACGCTCGGCCACATGTAGCACGTGTAGTTACCGGGTTTCTGGCTCAGCAAAACGTGAGTGTCTTACCCTGCCTCGCTGTTTCACCAGATCTTTCACCAATTGAGCACGTTTTGGATGAGATGAAGAGACGCCTCCGTCAAAGACGTAACCAACCTCTCACGCTGGACCAACTAGCGCAGACATTGGTCAACATCTGGAACACCATTCCACAGGCAGTTATCGCCAACTTAGTTGCCTCTATGCCTCGTCGCTGCCGTGCTTGCTTGAACGCCAATGGAGGCCACACACGATACTGACCTTGTGAAATCAGATTTCATACCTGTCAACTTCTGCGCCTTGTTACTGTAAAAATTGTTTTACATGATGAAGTGTTTGTATTGATTGTTAGAAATAAAACGTTGATTGGCTAATTTGCAAAGTTTTATGTTACTATTCCTAATATTAAAAAAAATTCTATACCTTGAAGTATGCACAGTTATATTTTTCCGTTAGTATATAAGAATTACTCGCAATCATATTCACATAATCAGTTACATTCTTTTAAAAAAGTATCCATTCCTCAGTAATACTGTATAATGAAACTATCACTGAAAGTGATTAATACCCCAACAATATGGACTTGAAAAGGGAAAATATACAACGTGTCACGATCTACACTTATTTAAGATCTTGCACTTTCAAATCGATACTACTGGAGATGTGGAAGTGGTTTTGTGACTCAAGATTTTGCAAATGATTTTGCAAACAACTGGAGATGTGGAAGTGGTTTTGTGACTCAAGATTTTGCAAATGATTTTGCAAACACAGGCTATAAAGTCGCAGAGCGCACATCGGCATGCATCAAAAATGCATCACACACATCTACACTTTCTAGTGTATATGCACACCATGTTTTGAATTGGTTAATACCCGTACTGGTTCCCGAGTTATTCAAGGAAATGTAATTTTTTGGAATTTTCTAAGTAGCAAAAAGAAGGCATAACTATGGAACAATAAAAATGACAGTTATAAAATCTGGCAAATGGATTTAGCTTATGATCTTTCAAATATATTTTATAATTCAAGTTTTTGCCAGTAATGGTTCTATAAATAATCAAGGAACATTAATTTTTGAGACATTTTCTAAGTAAACAAGCCAAAAGAAAAATAACATTTTTGAATGATATTCATTAAACAATTCAAAAAAATGTCTAGTTAGGGACATTTTCTATGTGAAAAGAGGGCATTTTTATGTCAAAATGGCTAATGCAAGTCAGAGTTATAAAACTTGCCACATGGAACTTGCTTGTGACACCTCATATATATTTCAAGTTAATACAAGTACTGGTTTCAGAGATATTCAAGAAAAAGTAATTTTTTTTCCTATAAGGAAAAGAATTTTTTTCAGAACCCTAAATGACTTTTGCCCACCATCTGCCAAACTGACTGACAGTAAGATAACTCCTATAAACTGAGTTTGGTGGGGATATAATGAAACACAAGAAATGCCTCCATGTGATGAAACCAGGGTTTCATTGTTTCACCAAATAATTTTATAAAAGAAAACTGTTTTTTTACAGACAACTGTGAACCTATTCTAAACCCAAGATCTCATGACTGAGGAATCCTAAAAATCCATAAAATATACCATAACAAGAGGGCCATGATGGCCCTAGATCGCTCACCTGAGTATTGAGTATTTTGGCTGTAGGTTTGCAGTTAAGCAGTATTTCATGTTTTAATTGGAAATATTCAAGTAATGTAAATATAAATATGTAAATATGTAAAATATCAGTCAATAAATAAAGGCTCTATGACAGAAAGTAGAAATATCTATCATAAGCTATGGTGACCTTGACCTTGACCCAGTGACCTAAAACCCTATCCATGGGTAGAGGTCCATGCAAGGATCCTATATATCGAATATCAAAGATATTGGTCTTTAAATGAAGGCTCTATGAGGTACAGTATATAAACCTATTTTAAGCCTCGGTGACCTTTAACCTAATCTAATAATTCGAAAAAGCTTGACAAAGCTTGTTTCATACCAAATCTTAGATCTCAGGGCCTTGTGGTTTAAGACAAGAAGATTTTTAAAGTTTTACTATATAAGCCTATGTAAAATCCATTGACCCCGGGGTAGGGGCCAAATTTGACCCTAGGGGCATAATTTTAACAAACTTGATAGAGGTCCATACAACAATGCTACATACCAAATCTTAAGGCTTAGGGCCTTGTGGTTTCAAACAAGAAGATTTTTAAAGTTTCACTATGTTAAATAAGTTAACCCCTGGGGCGGGGCCAAATTTGATCCCAGGGGCATAATTTGAACAAATTTGTTAGAGGTTCACACGACAATGCTACATACCAAATCTTAAGGCTCAGGGCCTTGTGGTTTCAGACAAGAAGATTTTTAAAGTTTCACCATATAAGCCTATGTAAAATCCATTGACCCCCGGGGTGGGGCCAAATTTGACCCTAGGGGCATAATTTTAACAAACTTGATAGAAGTCCACTAGACAATGCTACATACCAAATCTTAAGGCTCAGGGCCTTGTGGTTTCAGACAAGAAGATTTTCATAGTTTTTCCTTTAAGTTGCCATAGCAACCAGAGTTCTTGATGCAATTGAATTCTTTGAACAACTTTGGTAGAGCTTCATGCAAGAAACATCCCAGGCAAGTTTCATCAAATTTGGCCCAGAGGTTTCAGAGGAGATGTTTTCTGAATGAAATTGTTGACAGACAACAGACGATGGACAAAGATCGGTCACAATAGCCCACCATGAGCCAAAGGCTCAGGTGAGCTAAAAACTAGAGACTATATGATTATTAAACATTTGAGCAAAGCAACATATGTATGTATAATCTGCATAAAGCCATAAAAATAACTTTAAGTGCATACGAAAAGCATACAGGTGTCAGGATGCTACAAGGATGCTATACACAAAGTTATTTAACAGTAATTGATTTTCTATTTTTATTAACAGTGACCTTGACCTGACTGATCCTACATACAATCCTAAGCTAGGTTCAATGCAAGGGTGATTTATACCAAGATTGATCAAGATTGACCAATAAATACTTAAGTTATTCACTGGAAGCCAATTTTCTATTTAAGTAACAGTTACCTTGACCTTGACGAGACTGACTACAAATAAAATCACAAGCTAGGTTTTCAAGGGTGCTTTACACCAAGTTTAGTCAAAATAAGTCATTCCAATCTTAAGTTAATGACTGGAATCCAATTTTCTTTTTTTAGTAACAGTGACCTTGACCCAACTGACCCCAAATACAATCCCAAGCTAGATTTTCATTCAAGGGTGCTATACACAATGTTTAGTCAACATGAGTTATTTCAAGCCTAAGTTACTGACTGGAATCTAATTTTCTATTTTTAGTAACAGTGACCTTAACATTGATCCGACTGATCCCAAATATAACCCTAAGCTAGGTTTCCATGCAAGGATGCTATATACCAAGTTTCATTACGACTGGTCAATCCAAACTAAAGTTATTGAACAGAAACCAATAGTTTGATGCCCAAAGGCTAAACCCAATCTAAAAACCAGGTTTCAACTTCATTGAAAACCTGTTTATAACTGAGGTACTATTCAAATGTGCATTAGTCCAGTATACTTTCTTGTTGAACGGCTAAAATCTGCTATCACACAATCTTGTTTATGTTATTAAGTTTTTCAGAAGTGGACTTTGATGCACATGCATGAAAGAAGTTTGCAATTCGACCATGTCAAGACAATAATCTGGTCATAATATAGTGTGCTCAGCTGAGTAAAAAGCAAGATTTATTTTCAAACTTACTGGTACCAGACGATTGTTTCCCCTTTGATTTACTGGGAGGTTTTTTGGCCATTTCAGCTGCATAGCCCACTAAATCATCTTCTGTCATACAAAAAAAAAAATAACAGGCATTAATAGATATTTGGTTAAAAGCATCAGTTTCAAATACCCTTGAGAAATCTTTGACTGTACAAAAAAAATTAAGACTGGAAGTTTGTGATGTGGTGTAATTTCAAAATTAAATTAATCTGATTGAGATCTGCTGGTTACACTATTTTCCAGGTTTAGACTAAACACAGTGACAAAATTTGCTAAATATTCATTTGTTTTTAGTTTCCTAAGTGAACGAAAATAATGAGATTGATAAAAACTAAAGAAGTCAAACAAATCAGGACCCAAAGGAAATCAGGACCCAAAGGAAATCAGGAGATATTTGAATGCATTCTGTCTAAAATGCCAAGGCAACAAGAACTCAAGCCGTAATACAAAACCTGCAAGGCTTAAGAGTAGAGTCTTGAGTTTGCTAGAATTAATGCAAGATCACTGAAATGTGTAGTACATTAGAAAAGAAAAACAGCAATTGAGAACACAATTTAAAACTTTTTTTCTTCTGAAATACAATATTTACCTTTTTCAAAGTAGCCACATTTTTAACCCTGGAAAAATTATTCCATTTTAAACCTGATACAACTTCATTTGTTAAGCTCATACCTAAACAAACTCACAAAAAAGAGTGTTAACAATATCGGCCAACTTAATTTTCTACTAAGCCCCTATAAATATTTCTTAACATTCCTTAATATTTACTTAACATTATTAAAATGACTTGTTCTGTTTTATGTGTAATTGTACCACATTCAACAACAAAACCAAAACAAAACACAACTAGAATTACCTTTTATGCTTTTAACAAATTTCCATTCAGCTGTTCCAGCGAGTTCTAAAACATTTCTTTCCTTGAGGAAATAGAGATATCGGTTCACATCAGATCTTGCCTGTCCAATACCTGTTCTCTGGGCAATATCCTTTGCTTTAACAGGACCTTGACTCTGCTGAAGGAAGCTGATAATTTTCCCAAGGTTGTCTAAAATCATTAATGTATTCTGGGTCATCATTTCATATTGAATGTGTTGGACCATTAGGATCATGCAATTCTAACATGATACTTTGCAATGTTTTATGTGCAAAGAAGGATGTCAGCTGTAGTAAATACAATTATAGTACAGTGCAACACATTCATGATATCACGCAACTATAAATGAAAATGTAGATGCCAAACAAGGAAGTTTCATCATGTTAAATCAAAATACAGGACATCATAATTGTGGTATGCAGTCAAATATACCATGGTATGGTGCAATTTAACCACTTGGTTAAAATTCCATATGGTTAAATAACAAAGCATCTGGTACTGTGGTATGTATATATGGCAATAAAACATGCTATGATGTTGTTTATTCTATTAGTAAACAATCCTCAGATAAAAAGTTGTATCTCAGGTCTTTGCAGTCTTAAATCTATGTAAAGTTTGAGGTATAACTTTAAATTCACGCATATTCAATCCCCCCCCCCCCCCCCCCCCCCCCATCCCTTCCCACACCTGCCTGCCCAAATGTTTCATTCCAAACTTAATCAAGTACTCTACTCCCTATCATTTACATACCTGAGTCAGAGAAATGTGTTTAAAAGCCTCGTCTTGGATTGATTGTGAAGTGGTATTTAATAGTTGTGAACAAGTTCTGAGTGTAAATTTAAATTTTTGAAAAAATTTACTGCTCCAACATTCTGGCATGATTTTTATAAAAAATTTGTGTGCAATACAGGTTGGAATGTGCTTATGCGGTTGCATGGAGGAAGCACTGAAACAGGGGTAGTATATGGTTTACCCACATGCATAAGTATATTTTTGTAACAATAACATTTTAATTGCTCAATCAAATTGTAGTGCATGATATATATTCTCATTGTATATAATAATGGGCACGCAGTTTATCTCAGTTGAATAACTTACTAAGACTTGTCCGTCGGATGCTGATGCCCTCACAATTGGGAATTTGTCACAGCAAGGGAAAGCAATGGATATAAAGTTAATTGCTTGATAGGCTTAAGTACTTTGCTTTACAAATAAACCTCTTTCAAAATGTGTCAGCTGCTATACCTCTTTTACAATGTCTTACTTCCATAACACATTAACAATGCCATACCTGCCATACGTCCCGGATCATTGGGGATTGTCCCGGAAATCGAGGGCCCGTCCCGGAGTCCCAGAAAGACACCCAATGTCCCAGAAAACTTGAAAAACATGGATACCTTTGATCAGGCCAGTCAAACTTTTTGACACGCCACTAATTCTTTAATTATTCGTAATGATAATATGTTCTGATTTGGCAAATACACCTCGTGTCATTGATAACTAGTTAATAAATGACCACTATCGGCTATCGATTTATTGACTTGCAGTGCATTAATTAATTTGTAAGATATCTGCCCCTTTCAAATACTGTCGCCGCGGTAAATGGTGTTAATAGAGATGCTACTTACAATTAAATTTTAATGCAAACGCACGTCAACCTTGCCGACAGAGACTATGATTTTTAAATAATTAACTTGTTTGTGGTTTGTTTGCTATCATTGGAATTTGGTATCAATAGAGATGATGCTTAAAATTAAACTAAGTTTTTCACATCTCGGTCCGACAAAGAAAATACAAATTTAAAAGGTATTTGTGATGAATATTGTAATGTTCGATCAAATCGCGCCGATACTTGTAATACGAAGCATAGACAACACTGTCATTAAACGCCCGTGATTCAACTTGAATTCGAGTTTATGATGTAATTAATTAATGGTACGCAGTTATTATTTTATGATAACTACTACACAATTACTATGCTCTTGCAACTAAAATAAAAGGAATGAAATTGATGGTACTGATGTGTAGGGCATTGAAAGTATATGAATAGTTGTATGTCCCGGGAAATCGGCCCAGAAATTCGATATCAAAATCCCGGAAATGGCCAGAAAAATTATGGCAGGTATGACAATGCCTTTCTTCCGTAACTCATTCACCTATTTAACAATATGGTAATTATTTCAAATAGCTATGAAAACATTGGATTTCAATATTACTTAGGTCATTATATGTATATAATAAGAATGCAAACATTTAAACATGGGTGTAGAAGGAGTTGCATTTACAAGATTTTACTATACATGGCATGTATGAAAAACCAACAAAGGGCAATAATCCAGTGAAAAATGATCAGAGAAAAAAATTTCTTTACTTTTTGCACAACTACCCATCGTGGTCTATTATGTGTGTGAGTTTGTTTTCAGTCCATCCATGGGTGTTCGAGGAGTAGCGCACACAAGATTTACCATATAAGGCATGTATGAAAAACCAACAAAGGTCAATAATCCAGTGAAAACTGACCTGAGAAAAAAATTCTTTACTTCTTGCACAACTACGCATTGTGGTCTATTATGTGTGTGAGTTTGGTTTATATCCATCCATGGGTGTAGGAGGTGTAGCGCACACAAGATTTTCTATATATGGCATGTATGAAAAACCAACAAAGGGCAATAATTCAGTGAAAACTGATCCAAGCAAATAAATTCTTTATTTCTTGCACAACTACGCATTGTGGTCTATTGTGTGTGTGAGTTTGGTTTCAGTCCACCCATGGGTATGGGAGGAGTTGCCCACACAAGATTTTCTACAAGTCATATGGCCTGTACCAAAAACCAACAAAGGGGAATAATTGAGTGAAAACTGATCCAAGCAAAATAATTCTATATTTCTTGCATAACAACCCAACATGATCTATCATGTGTGCGAGTTTGGTTCCATCCATGAGTGTAGGAGGAGTTGCATACACAAGAAACGGGACGTACGTACAGATGTAAAGGACAGACGTGTGCAAATCTATATACCCCCAAACTATGTGGTGGGGACACAAAAACAAACAAAATCCATAAGTCATGATAACAATTAGTATTCCAATAGCATTTCCTTTTTTAAATCAACAGTTATAAGGTTAGACAAACTGACAAACAGATGAACATATCTGAAACCAAATAACATGGGCACCACTTGAAATAACCTCACCTTGACATTTCTGGAGTTCTGTTACATCACATGTAGAATCTGAAGAGGAGGATCTTCTAACTACTTGCTGCTGTACTGGAACTGAAAATTCAAACTCCTGTTACAAGTATATACTAGGACCACTCTGGAATCTCCAGTTAATAATGTTTCCAGATGATCTCAAGTTTTTATCTTTAATCTTACTAAATCACAAGGATGAAAAGTCACTAGGTATAAGACTATGACTAGATAACATGCTAATGTTTTATACATGTGTGTAGTCTAGGTTCCATTACTGGTTATTCCCAGGCATAACAAATCAATCAATCAATCGATCAATCAATCAATCAATCAAATTGTTTTGACAGCCAATAAGATTATTTTTAATCACATCCATCATTATGCTGATTTAAGACCTCCTATTACTATATTTTAGAAGAAAACAAACACAACAACAACAACAAAACTAAAACACTTGTCTGAACATCTCTAAGTTCTCTTTATTTCTTTTCTGAGGCACCTTGAAGGGGTAACCTCCATTTATTTTCCCAGTCATAGACATGGAAAGGGTCAGGGAATATCCCTTTCCACCCTTACAAAGACAGAGAATCTAAGAACACAATAATTAATATTAATAATTTCTTGATTTTCTCTGGAGGTTTTCTTATATTTCATCAGGTCTTTGATGGTTTGAATTAGTGCCTTTTTTAAGTTTTTTTATATGTTACAAATATTCCAAATGAACTATTTGCATTAAAAAATGTTCATTATATCATAATCCTTTTACATAAAGCCAAAGCACACATCTCCAAAACATAAAAACATTGTTCTATCTTTTAAACTGTTTTTAATAAAAGCTGAATAAAATCCCATATCAATTTTACCTTTTCACACTCTCCCTAAAACATCTGCCCAAAACAGATGAAATAATGTCTCCCTATTCTTTTTCCACATATTACAAATACCATTTGAACACGGCATTTAATTAAGTCTATGTTCGGTGAAAATAAAATTGTGTAAAAAAATTCAGCTGTAATCTTTGCTTTTCTGTGCTGAGAAACAATGCTGAGGATTTTGCCCTTTACCAAAATGACACCTTCAAGTAATTCTTCATTCAGAAAATATCTATGTACTCTATAATCGGCTGAGCACTTTTAAGTCTTGATTTAGTTAATTGAACACCTGCAAGTATTTATATAATTTATCCCAGAAAACAGCCAAGCATTTGCTTAGACTGACAAACAACAAGAAGTATTTCTGTTGACGACTTAAAATAGCCTTACCAACTGCCCTTCTTGTCTGAGGGACCACAACAGCAGTTCCCCCTGTTGCCCCCTGTACTGGAGAAGACCTACTCTCAAAATTAAAATCTGAAATATACACAAAGTCAATAGCTAATTTTCATTTTAACATTCACTGAATTTCCTATGTAAATGTTTATGTTTATAGGTAACCTTTAAAGGGACTGCTCACAGAAATAAGCTGAAAATTTTTTTTCTTTAAAATTTAAGAGAAGTTAATTTACTATGGAACAAGAACTGTCACTGTAAGATGACAATGCCCCCTAAAGTGTTGCTTTGAACTTTGATCTGAGAACCAGTCATTCAGTGGTCAAGGTCAAATAAATATAGGTCAGTGGGAAGGTCTAATCCGAATGGAGTTGTGTCCAACTATGAAGTAAATCCACTTACTAATTTGGAAATTATGGCCAAATTATAGTTTTTGGACCATTGCATATTCAGGGGTCAAGGTCAAATAATTACAGGTCAGTGGGAAGGTCCTGTCCAAATGGGTGTTGAGTCCAAGTATGAAGTAAATCCACTTACTAATAAGGAAGTTATGGCCAATGTTAAAGTTTTTGAACAAATGGATCTTCAAGATGAAGGTCATTCAGGGGTCAAGGTCAAACAAATATAAGTCAGTGTGAAGGCCTTGTTTAAAGAGGTGTTGTGTCCAAGTATGAAGTAAATCCACTGACTAATAAAGAAGTTATTGCCAATGTTTAATTTTTTGTACAATTGGATCTTCACGGTGAAGGTCAATCATGGGTCAAGGTCAAATATTTATAGATCAGTGTAAAGGTCTTGTCAAAAGGGGTGTTGTGTCTAACTATGAAGTAAATCCACTTACTAATAAGTAAGTTACTGTCAATGTTAAAGTTTTCAGAGGGACTGATGGACAGACAGACGGACAAATGGACGGACTGACTGACGGATGGACAGTTTAAAAACTATATGCCTCCCTTCGGAGGCTTAAAAACATAATATTATGGTTCTATACACCAAGACAAGAGGGCCATGATGGCCCTGGATCGCTCACCTGAGTACTTTGGCTGTAGGTTTGCTGTTAAGCAGTATTTCATTTTTGAATTGAAAATATGTAAGTGCCTACAAACCAAATATGTAAAATATCAGTCAATAAATAAAGGCTCTATGACAGAAAGTAGAAATATCTATTATAAGCTATGGTGACCTTGACCTTGACCCAGTGACCTCAAACCCTACCCATGGGTAGAGGTCCATGCAAGGAACCTCTATACTGAATATCAAAGATATTGGTCTATAAATGAAGGCTCTATGAGGTACAGTAGATAAATCTACTTTTAGCCTCCGTGACCTTTAACCTAATCCAATAATTTGAAAAAGCTTGATAAAGCTTGCTTCATGTCAAATTTTAAAATTCTAGGTCTTGTGGTTTCAGACAAGAAGATTTTTAAAGATTTTCTTCTATATTGTTATTTAAAACTTGTGACCCCTCGGGCGGGGCCAATAGTGACCCCAGGGACATTTTTCTAAAAAACTTGGTAAAGGTCCACTAGACAATGTTACACACCAAATATCTAAACTCTATAACTTACGGTTTCTGACAAGAAGATTTTTTTAGATTTTCTTATATAACTCTATGTAAAACTAGTGGCCCCTGGGGCGGGGCCATTTTTGACTCAGAGGCCAGGATTTGAACAAACTTGGTAGAGGTCCACTAGACATTGCTACATAACCAAATATCTTAACTTTAGGCCTTCTTGTTTCTGACAAGAAGATTTTTTAGTTTTTCCTATATAACTCTATGTAAAACAAGTGACCCCCGGGGCGGGGCCATTTCTGACCCAGAGGCCAGGATTTGAACAAACTTGGTAGAGGTCCACTAGACAATGCTACACACCAAATTAATATCTAAGCTCTATAACTTACGGTTTCTGACAAGAAGATTTTTTAAGATTTTCCTATATAACTCTATGTAAAACTAGTGGCCCCTGGGGCGGGGTCATTTTTGACCCAGAGGCCAGGATTTGAACAAACTTGGTAGAGGTCCACTAGACAATGCTACACACCAAATATCTAAGCTCTATAACTTACGGTTTCTGACAAGAAGATTTTTTAAAATTTTCCTATATAACTCTATGTAAAACTAGTGGCCCCTGGGGCGGGGCCATTTTTGACCCAGAGGACAGGATTTGAACAAACTTGGTAGAGGTCCACTAGACAATGCTCCAATGCTACACACCAAATATCTAAGCTCTATAACTTACGGTTTCTGACAAGAAGATTTTTTAAGATTTTCCTATATAACTCTATGTAAAACTAGTGACCCCCGGGGCGGGGCCATTTCTGACCCAGAGGCCAGGATTTGAACAAACTTGGTAGAGGTCCACTAGACAATGCTACACACCAAATATCTAAGCTCTATAACTTACGGTTTCTGACAAGAAGATTTTTTAAGATTTTCTTATATAACTCTATGTAAAACTAGTGGCCCCTGGGGCGGGGTCATTTTTGACCCAGAGGCCAGGATTTGAACAAACTTGGTAAAGGTCCACTAGACAATGCTACACACCAAATATCTAAGCTCTATAACTAACTGTTTCTGACAAGAAGATTTTTTAAAGATTTTCCTATATAACTCTATGTAAAACAAGTGACCCCCGGGGCGGGGCCATTTTTGACCCAGAGGCCATGATTTGAACAAACTTGGTAGAGGTCCACTAGACAATGCTACATACCAAATATCTTAACTCTAGGCCTTGTGGTTTCTGACAAGAAGATTTTCAAGTTTTCTCTATATAACTCTATGTAAAATCAACTGACCCCTGGGGTGGGGTCAGTTTTGTCCCCAGGGACATAATTTGAACAAACTTAGTAGAGGTCCACTAGATGATGCTTCATACCAAATATCAAAGCTCCAGGCCTTGTGGTTTCGGAGAAGAAGATTTTTAAAGATCCAACTTATAAAATCTATTTTTAGCTCCAGTGAACCAGAAATGCAATGGACCAGAACCATTTGAACAATCTTGGTAGAGCTTCATGCAAGGAACATCCCAGGCAAGTTTCATTAAATTTGCCCCATTGGTTTCAGAGGAGATGTCGTTTGAATGAAAAGTTGACGACGGACGGACGGACGACGGACAAAGACCGATCAGAAAAGCTCACCCTGAGCACTTTGTGCTCAGGTGAGCTAAAAATGGGGAATTTTTTCTTTATGTTATCAGGATTTGAACCCATGACCTTTGGGTTGGAAAAATTTAAGGCGACAATCTACACCACTGAGCCACAGCGACAAGATAACTAGAAGCATCAAAATTAATCTTATAAATAAAGTATCTACCCTGTGACTAATGGGGTAAATTTTTTTTTTGATAAAAGTGTGTAAAACTTTATATTTTGATGTTTTTCAGTAACAAAAAATGGGTGAGTAACTTAGTTTAGATATGTTCTTCACAACTACAGCTAGAATTTCCAGATGTATAAACATTTTCTCTTTTTTTCATCATCGGCCCATCTGTGAGTCAGTCCCTTTAAGTTATTTGATAAAAAAAATTTAATATGAATAAAAAGCATAATTATTATAAAACCTACCATTTCTGGGATTATTTGTGCAAGCAACACCATAAGCTGGACTGTCACAGGATAGCTGATCTGAATCCTGTCCTGAAATTTAGTTTTATAGAAACATGATAAGTATTTATCTTACACTTCTAAGTTATAATTTATCTAAGAACCTAAATACACCATATGCCCATAGATATCTGATTAAATTGCAGGTCAGGTAAGAGAGACAGTAGAATCAACATGAGTGATTATGTGCTAGATTACTCTGTATATAGCAGCAACAATAATACAAAACAGTTGGAGCAGATCAGTGGTCCAGTGGTAACACAGAGGTCTTTGGAATGAGATGTTAAACCGAGGTCCCATGTATCGGTGCTACACACTGAGCATGCAAAAGAACCAGGAGTGTCTCTGGAATGGGATGCTTTCTGTATCTTGCACTATCCCCTCAACATAAAACTAGAAATGGGTTTTTGATTGAACAAAAACATATGTCTCCCCCCAGCCAGTTGCTGCAGGCAGTATTGAGTCAGACGATTGTAAAATAAGGGGTATATTTTTGTCAAATGTACATGATGAACAAGAAACTCATACTCTGTCAAGAAAGGATTGAGCAGAAACCTTGTTTCATATTGTACAAAATGGTTGTATTCATTCAGTCTAGTACCTGTAGCATGTTGGAATCATGAGGGCATGAGGTGAACATCTGACCCAAATTTCATAAAAATCCTTCAAGGGCTTTGGAAGATACAGAGCGGAAACAATTTTGTGACAGACAGACGGATGGACAGACAGACGGACGGACAGACAGACAACCGGGGGAAAAACAATATTTCTCCCCCATTTTTTGGGGGGAGACATAACAACTAATCTCTACAGGAGGCGTCGGTCATGTGGGCAACCGGTACTGACGATAAATAAACAGACAAAAGAGACAAAAACAGTTAACTAGTATAACAGTAATTTCACCTTAGCATTTAAAAGGAGAAATAACCTGAATTTTAAGCACTATACACATAGCCTTGTCAGTTATGTGACAGACTATCAGATAAGACAATAGCGTAATGTGTTGATGTGACAGACCATCGGTTAAGACTAAAGCATAATGTGTTGATGTGACAGACCATCAGACAAGAGCATAGCATAATGTGTTGATGTGACAGACCATCAGATAAGACCATAGTGTAATGTGTTGTTGTGACAGACCATCAGATAAGACCAAAGCATAATGTGCTGATGTGACTGACCATCAGATAAGACTATAGCATAATGTGTTTATGTGACAGACCATCAGATAAGACCATAGCATGTGTTGATGTGACAGACCATCAGATAAGACCATATTGTAATGTGTTGATGTGACAGACCATCAGATAAGACTATAGTGTAATGTGTTGATGTGACAGACCATCAGATAAGACTATAGCATAATGTGTTGATGTGACTGACCATCAGATAAGACCATAGTGTAATGTGTTGACAGACCATCAGATAAGACTAAAGTGTAATGTGTTGATGTGACAGACCATCAGACAAGAGCATAGCATAATGTGTAGATGTGACAGACCATCAGATAAGACTTTAGCATAATGTGTTGATGTGACAGACCATCAGATAAGACTAAAGCATAATGTGTTTATGTGACAGACCATCAGACAAGAGCATAGCATAATGTGTTGATGTGACAGACCATCAGATAAGACTGTAGTGTAATGTGTTGATGTGACAGACCATCAGATAAGACCATAGTGTAATGTGTTGATGTGCCTGACCATCAGATAAGACCATAGCATAATGTGTTGATGTGACCGACTATCAGATAAGACCATATTGTAATGTGTTGATGTGACTGACCATCAGATAAGACTATAGTGTAATGTGTTGATGTGACAGACCATCAGATAAGAATACAGTGTAATGTGTTGATGTGAGAGACCATCAGATAAGACCATAGCATAATGTGTTGATGTGACAGACTATCAGATAAGACTTTAGCATAATGTGTTGATGTGACAGACCATCAGATAAGACCATAGCATAATGTGTTGATGTGACAGACTATCAGATAAGACCATAGTGTAACGTGTTGATGTGACTGACCATCAGGTAAGACTATAGTGTAATGTGTTGATGTGACTGACCATCAGATAAGACCATAGTGTAATGTGTTGATGTGACTGACCATCAGATAAGACTATAGTGTAATGTGTTGATGTGACTGACCATCAGGTAAGACTATAGTGTAATGTGTTGATGTGACTGACTATCAGATAAGACCATAGTGTAACGTGTTGATGTGACTGACCATCAGGTAAGACTCTAGTGTAATGTGTTGATGTGACTGACTATCAGATAAGACCATAGTGTAATGTGTTGATGTGACTGACCATCAGATAAGACTATAGTGTAATGTGTTGATGTGACTGACCATCAGGTAAGACTATAGTGTAATGTGTTGATGTGACTGACCATCAGATAAGACCATAGTGTAATGTGTTGATGTGACAGACCATCAGACAAGAGCATAGCATAATGTGTTGATGTGACAGACCATCAGACAAGAGCATAGCATAATGTGTTGATGTGACAGACCATCAGATAAGACTTTAGCATAATGTGTTGACGTGACAGACCATCAGATAAGACTAAAGCGTAATGTGTTGATGTGACAGACCATCAGATAAGACTGTAGTGTAATGTGTTGATGTGACAGACCATCAGATAAGAGCATAATGTAATGTGTTGATATGACAGACTATAAAATAAGACCATAACATAATGTGTTGGCTAGATGTGAAGTTTGTGACAACATCAGTTTTACCCAAATCTGACATTTCATGACTTAAAGTTTTAATCTGAATTTACTGTTTCATTTTCTCAAATCTGTTTAAAGACAGATGCTTACTTTGTGTTTGTGTCCAATTTTCACTTAGAATGTACTTGTCTCCAACTTTAACAACAATGCTGTTGTCACACATTGTTTGTAAAAGTAATGCCACCTTTGCTTGCCGTTTCTTTAATCCTTCAACCCTGTCACATATTTCTGACACATAGATTGGTTGTTTTATATCTGTTAGCTCTGAAAAGATTACTGCACCAAGCTCTGAAAAGTAGAAATTGTTGAAAAGCATTAAAAAGATACATGAAGTACATAATAATAGCAATTTTCAATTTTGTCTTAAACATATGACAGCTGTAAGGTTGGTGTTATATAAAGTGTCATTTGAAGACAATTGCATCAACAAGAGCACCAGTGGGCAAAGCATTATATGCCCGAAGGGTGTTTTTTTCTAAGTATGATGCATTTGTGATATAAGGGAGGAAACCTTAGGCTTTGGAATTACATGATTTGCTTTAAATTTTGAATTTTTTTGTGGTTTTGATTTATAATATTTTGATTTTTAACATAACATAATTTTAATTTTCAAGTTTTATTGTAAATTATAGATCTTTATCATATCTGAACTTTAGGTTTTATAATTTGTATGTCAGTCTTTCAGAAGTTATGATGTCCATGCTGTGATGCATGGTTATCAAGTTATAGTGCAGAAATATTAATTGTTTAGTTGATTGTCTCCTTGACCTTTTATGTACTTACCCTGAACAGTATAGGGTTCATGTAATCAATGATGGCAATCATCCTAAGAAGTCTGTAATCTGTATGGGAATTAGTGACCAAGTTATACAGCAGAAATGTTTTTCAGTGTTTAGGTCATTGTGACCTTGACATCTGACCTACTGATCCTAAGATGAATGGGGGTCATTTTCTCAATGTAATCAATCATCATATGGCTTTGAAATCTGTATGACAAATGGTTATAAAGTTTTACAGTGGAAATAGTTTTCAGTGCTTAGGTCACCGTGACCCTGACCTTTGACCTACTGCAGGGGGTCATTTAGTCAATGTGGGCAACTATCATATGAATTTTGAAGTCTCTACAACAAATGGTTTTCAAGTTACAGAGTGCAAATGCTTCTAAACATTTAGGTCACTGTGACCTTGACTTTTGACGTACTAACCCCAAAATGTATACAAGTAATCCACTCAATATGTGAAATCATGCTATAAAGTTTGAAGTCTCTATAAAAAGTGACTGTCAAGTTACATGGCGAAAATGGTTTTCAATGTTGATGTCACTGTGACCTTGACCTTTGAGCTATTGCCTAGAAAATCGATAGGTGTCATCCACTGTAGGCCATAATCATATGAAGTTAAAAGACTGTAGGCCAAAAAGTTACTCAAGTTATCTTCTGGGAACCAAATGGCTAATGGACGGACGGATGCCTTAGACCATAATATACATGTAATATGCCCCTTCAGGTATATAAAAAAGTGCTCAGAGAAACTGTAATAAATACTTTATCCCTAATTATCCAGTCAGAAAGAGAACAACAACAAGCCATGTTACTGTAGACAATATCAACAAGAATAAGATCAGAACTGACAATATGATAAACAAAATTGTTCCTCATTGGTTTAAGGTCTCCTTTAAAAAGTGATAGTTATGATAAATTCTGAGAAGCTATAGGATCATCAAAGGGCTGTTAAAAATTAAATTACTAAGATGTTTGAATTGTAAATATTTCATAGATACCTTCATCTCCTCTCGACATTGTTTCAATTTTCGGTAAAAGTATGATTTTTTTCTTGACTTCAGTTATAATGCTGTAATAAACAAGAAAAAATGTTAAAGTTATAAGTGTTCAAAACAAACAAGATGTATTTCTTTCTTTTTTGTCAATGAATATATTTTGGTAGAAAAGACTGGTTCTGTTTCTTTTTCTAATGATACACATCAGTGCGAAAAAATAAAAAACACTAGAGCCATGTTACACATGGTTAATCCCACCCCCCTACTGGGAAGAAGTTACCTGAAGGTTGTAGTTTGAAGAAAACCGCTCAAGTACTTTTGGAGTTATGCTCCAGACAAAACTGGGATGGATGGAGACCATTTCTAATATCCCCTTTGCCTTATGCAGGGGGATTATAAAAATTCATGGTCACTCTGACCACTAAAATAGCTAATACATTCAAAAGTAACAACTGATTTACTGAATGACTATTCACTTTCTATACCTGGTAAGATACAATGTTTTATATGCAAGCAATGCTTTGTGAACAAGAGACGTTTGTAAAAAGGTTTGCTCCCACTAGCACCTTATCCCTACAGGCAGCCATGAAAGTATAGAAAGGTATTGGGGTCATCTCCTGAACAGACTAACTTGCATAGCAAGTCTGTGAAGCCAATGCCTGAGGGTTCTCTAGTTAAAGATTGGAAGCTATTTTTCTGTTAATGGTCAATATGACCTTGACCTATAAGGGGTGAACTTCTGGTCATGACCAACCTGCCTTTAAGGAAGCCTAGGCCCAAGCATAGATCAGAAACTGTTTTGCTTTTCAAAGTCACTGTCATCTTGGCCTTTAATCTGGTGATCTGTAAAGCTATAGGGGTCATCTTCTGGTCATGACCAACAGACATACCAAGTTTTAAGAACCTGAACCCAAGCATTCTATAGGTATTGATCGGAAAACATTTTGCTTTTCAAGATCACTGTGACTTTGGCCTTTGACCTAATGACCCGAAAAATCTATAGGGGTGATCTACTGGTCATGACCTAGCTGCCTATGAAATTTTGGGGAGCTGGGCCAAAGTGTTCTACAGTTATTAATCGGAAACCATTTTGCTGATCAAGGACACTATGACCTCTGCCTTTGACTTGGTGACCTGAAAAGCTATAGGAGTCATCTACTAGTCATTACCAACCTTCGTACCAAATTTAAGAAACCTGGGTCCAAACATTCTATAGATATTGATTGGAAACCATTTTGCTTTTCAAGGTCACTGTGACCTTGGCCTTTGATCTGATGATATGAAAGACTACAAGGGTCATCTACTGGTTGTGACTAACCTAAATACCAAGTTTGAGGAAGGTGGGTCCAAGGGTTCTTTAGATATTGATCAGAAATGATATGTCTACCAACCCACCGACATTTGCAAAACAATATGCCCTCTCATCTTCGGGGGCATAACAATTACTGTATTGATTAAGCTTATTTTCAGCTGCAATATCACCACTATGATAGCAACTGCAACTTTCACAAGCCTGTAAGATTGAAAATCGATAAAATCCAGTGGTGAAAACTTTACCACACCTCTACATCTAACTATAGTGGTTTATTATCATTAGTTGATCTATATATATAGGGCATGTAAAGCAAGCATGTCAGCTTTGCTGACCTATCATGGTTTCAATAACAAAAAGATATCTGTATTATATTTTAATTTAGAATGAATAGAATGTGTATAAAATTATGTTTACCGTCTAACAAATAATGATCATTCAGAATGCTTTGCCATGAAAAAATCGTGTCATAAAAACTGTACTTATCTACATAGATTTTTTCAATGTTTAATATAAGAAGAGATATTTACATAAAATAAGGTAGTTAATTTTCCAACAACTTGTCATGGGATGTCCATATAAGTAGGTCTATCCATAAAACTTTATGATAAAAGCAAACCAAACCTTAGAATATGAATACATGTACAAGCTTTCCAAACCCAATCTGACTGCACTGAGACTGTACGGAAAAAGACAGCTTATTTGATTAAATCGGTTTTTTCTTGCTCATCCAGTGTCACAAAATGATTCAGACTTAAACTATCAGCACCTTGATCTCGGACATTGGCAAATTATTATCAGTAACGTGCAAACTGATTGATTTCTGTCTGTGATTTTGTTATCAACCCTTTCCATCTATCATGCCACTCCCACCCAAATCTGTGGGGTTAATAATAGCAACCACTGACTATAATAATAGTAAACACTGACTACTGAAAGTGCTTTTCCTTGCCTGGAACCATCCTTTCAGTGGAAGTGTTCACTTTTATCTCAACCTTTACAAACATTTCACAGTTAAAAAAGCTGTCTGCTATACTGTTCACCCATCACACTGGTCCGCAAGTCTTTCATTTTATTCTTTAAACTTATCTTTGAAACTTTGAAAGGGGTCTAATTGTCAAGGGGTCTAACTGTCTTGCTCCCTGAAACTTTTATTTTAACTTGTGCTAACAGTCTAAAACTCTAGGACAATGACTCACATTAGACAAGGCCTTCATCTTCTCTAAACTCATTTTTGCATATTTTACCAATCTGTGATGTTACACACTAGTTCATGTAGTTGTAGGATCAGATGTTAAGATAACTGCCCTCCGTATCAGGCAACATCTTTAATTTTTATGAAATATAAGCAATGGAACTACCTAAATGGAACATAGAGTCAGCGTACCTATGCTCGACCAGCCCAGTGCTCGACCAATACTTCTATTTGTGTATGATTTATGCATTAAAGTGAAAAACATCAAAGTTTGTTTGTGTTTTTTCGTACCTGACCTTTAACCTCTACGTCACGCAATCGTAATCTATGTTTGACAGAAGCTTGTTTGTTTTGCAGACGATAGCTGTCAAAACAAACACAAGATTAATTTTGATGCAAAGCATCAAAGGCGGCGCACATGGTTTTGAAATAAGATAAATAATAAATGTATAAATTAACCTAAACAATTGTACACGTGTGTAGTACATGTTGTACATTTTGATGATGTAATCAAGTTATTTACAGATGGGATGTAAAAAGATTTTAAAGGGGGACATTTGAATTATATCCATGTTTTAATCACTTTTATTGAAGATGTGAAATAATATGAATTCACTTTTCTTCAACAAATGACCAGATATGAATGACTATATTCTCATAAAAAATCATTTGATCTTTCACTTTTTATGAAAATTGTATATTGTCTCCCTTTAAAATTAAAAATTGGGATAATAATCAAGTGTTCTTCGTCTGCGACACAATTCAGCACTTGAATATTCCAAATGTCTACTTTTGCTTTATTTCAACAATTTATACCCTTTTAATGATTTTAGTCTGTTTATATCCTACTGTTTTGTGTCTTTTTCTGTTCTATCCTGGTTGCGCAACCATGATAGACAGGATATAATCCAATTTTTACAAACCCAGATTTTCAATCTATTTCTTGAAGAAAGTTTTCATTGTTTATATTGTATGCATGAAGAAAATACCATCACACATGCACATGCAGTGGTCATAAGCCTTCAACGTACATTAAATACTATACTTTATATAGATTTGCTGCGATTGACCAAGGAACATTTTGGAACCATCGATAGCACATTAAGTAAATTGAAACAAGGATGACTTCAGTGATCGGAAAGTTTCAAAAGGGTTGCTAAGTTTACTGTCCAAAGTTTCTAGGCAGCCCAAGACATGTCAAAATTTCAAATTTAAACCTTGAATGACAATTCCAAAAATATGTTTTTCTTCCCACAGAGAATGAGAATTTGAGATCCATGGACGGTTATTTCTGTAGAAGAGAACTGTAGAAGAGAATGGTCATTACAAATTATTTAAAATCACCTCGTAATCTTGCTTTTTCCCCGGTCTGTGTTTAATAGAAAATTATATCTAAGGAATTACCGTCTCTGGTAGGAAACGGGAAACGAATTTTTGTGTAGCAGTAGCAGTGTGAGTGTATTTCTGAAATTGGAACAAAGAGAGCTGCCGACCTGACAGTGCTTCCGATAGGTAATCAACTATGGAGTACACATTCTCCTATAATAGATGAAGGGCTTTACTACTAAATATTTTCTTGTACGCATAATATTCCCAGATTTGGTGAAAAATATACCAAGATACTTGTCTCTGAAGGTGTGTCCTCGATTTTGAAATAACAATTCCTATGTTATCGACATCCAAAAAATAAAACCTTACATGTAACATCTTTGTTCGAATTCCACATTTCACAGTATGGTATTACATCATTTCAAATATTTTGTAATTTGTCTGCACTAGATAACACCCGAAGAACAACTGGTACTCTATCATATTCATGGTTTAACGGTTTAGTGGCGTAGTGAACAGATTTTTTTTGTAACTATAACGACTGAATTGACTCCAGCAAAGTAAGAGTGTTCTTCAAATTCATCCTTGTGTCTGTATTCACAAAGACAGACTCATTCTTTATTATTGAATTAAAACAACAGATTTTGTACAATTTCTATTTTCAAGTTTGTTTATACAAATCAATTTTATTTCGATTGTGACGAAAGCTTTTAGCTAATAGAATCATTCTCAAATCCGTCCCTGGAACCAACCAGTACTAAGTAATGAGAATAAAGTTTCTTGCTGAAGGAAATAACCGATGCCGACACGGCCGCTGACGGGGTTCAAACTCGTGTCTTGACTAGCTATCCTTAGAGTACAAATCCGACCTTTTAACCACTCGGCTTCACCTTTCTTTATATAGCTATAGTTGAAAGAATTAACAAAGATTTGCATTTCTGATTAAGTAGCAACAGACTGCTAGATAAATGCAGTGAATACAAAAGTACTTGCAGCGCTTTGATTTGTTTTGGGAAAAGTAATTAAATATGTAATTTTGGCATCAAAAACTTTTGATTAAATGTACAAACTTACCTGATTTGGATCAATTTATTTTTAAAATTAATAAGTACGATTTATGAAGTGACATATTTTAAGTGATGTACAGAATAATTGGATTTTTTTTACATTGATAATGATCCAAGATTCTCCCAAATTGATTACGTCAGCGCATGGTACAAAATGAAACACTATTCCAATAGATTTACCGACAAATCGGTAACACGACAAATCGGTAACATGATTTTATATAGTAAACAATCGGAGAAATCGGTAACAATAGAAATATTGCATATACCGAGAACGGTGATTAGGTAGGTGTGAAAAGGCATATGGGGGTACACTGCTCGTCAGAGAAAGTGATGTAGTAGGTGTGAATAGTACCGTTAATGACCGAGATTACTTTAATTGGTTTTTTTTCAGATGTTTTAAATATTTTATAAATATTTATTATTTACATGCCGTAACATCGAAGGAATGACATTTTTATTTAAAAGAAAAAAAAAACAAAAAACATAATATAGAATTAAATTTCGTATAAGCTGTTTATTTGTATTTTATTATGATACGAGAAATATCAACAATATAACAACTTAACAAATTGTCACAAAAAATGACTTCTCAAGTCAAATCACATCAAGGTTATAACAGAACGATGGTCAGCAGGTCACCCGAGATCTCTTACGATGAGTGATGAGAAACAAACTTCTTTTAATTTAAAACATTAAAGCGCTATCAAAAAGTTTTTTCTCCTTTCATCCTTAAAGTAACTATGACTATAATATTATCGCATCAATTTTAATAATTTTGATAATGATAATTGTATGACAAACACAAATTATATCAATTTTTTTTTCTCTTTTCATCATAAAAGTAACTATGATTATAATATTATAGAATAAACTTTTATGATTTTAAACAATGATAATTGCATGACAAACACAAATTATATAATTACCTGCTGAGACAAACTAATAGACCTAACTTCTTTAACGACCGACACGTGTTGTTAGCACCTTTTTCTGACGAGCAATGTACCCCCATATACCTTTTCACACCTACTTAATCACCGTTATATGCAATATTTCTATTGTTACCGATTTCGCCGATTGTTTACTATATAAAATCATGTTACCGATTTGTCGTGTTACCGCTTTGTTCGGTAACGTTCCAGTATAGGCGTCGCCGTTCTCGGCGCCGCCAATAAACTTGCTGAAACGAAAGTAGACGCAAAAATATTGAAACTACTGAAATATCAATAAATCAGGGTAAACTTGAACTAAACATTGTAAAATTATCTTTACTTCTTTGATTTTAATTATTTTCCGTAACAAAAATCCAAAAATTTAATGGAAATCCGGCTTTGTATACAACCCACTACTGTGAACATGTAAACAAATATGGCGGCTGCCTAATAACATAAGGGTATACACCACTAAATGTGTAATCCAGTTCTGTTACGTCTCGTTGAGTGCCCCACTTTCATATGAAGGAACATATAATAACTAAATAAATAAGCCAAACAACCATATAATGGCATAAATCATATTATTTAAGAAAAAAATAAAAAATACAGTAAGTAATCAACAAAAACCAGTAAGGTTTATGAATAAATAAAGCAAATAATAAAAAGAATTTAGGGTCATTTTCATTTCATTGTAGGATATATAGATCATGCCTAGGAAGCAGCAAATACATAGTCATGAGAATTTGAAGCAGCAAAGAGGCTTATCTCTTATGACAACTTCAGCATACATAAGACTGCTAAGGAGGTTGGAATACCTTACACTACTTTAAGGGATCATGTCAATGGTCAGTATGCTGGCTACAACACTCAGTTTGGCCCCAATCGTCTCCTTACTATTGAGGAAGAAGATTCTTTAACAGGCTATATAAAATTCATGGCATCCAGGGGTGTTCCTCTAGCCAGAGATGATGTAAGGCGCTTTGCAAAAGAGATTGTGAACAAAAGACAACCTGGACAATCACTGTCTAAGAAATGGCTTCGCTCCTTTCTCAAGCGCCATTCTGATTTGGCAATACGTAAGGCCCATCCACTGCAGCGCGAGCGTGTTTGTGTTTCTCAAGATGTGGTTAATGACTATTTTGACTTACTGTCACATACAATGGATTCACTAGGGCTTAAAGATAACCCTTTAAGTGTTTATAATTGTGACGAGTCAGGATTTTCTGGAACGATGACACATTCTAAAAAGGTACTGGTTCCTAAGGGTACTCGTCATGCATATCAGTCAGTTGTCAACATTAGTGGACATGTCACAATGCTTAATGCAATATCTGCAGCTGGCCAGACACTGCCGCCATTACTTATATTCTCTCAGGTATTGCCAAAGAATTGTGCTGATGGTGTGCCAAACAACTGGCAATTTCGTTCAACAGAAACAGGTTATATTAACACCGAGTTGTTCCTTGAGTGGTTCAACCTTTGTTTTATATCACAGGTAGGACATCGTCGACCAGTGCTGTTAATATTGGATAATCATACTTCACATGTGTCCACAGCATTCATAGACGCAGCTAACGAACAAAACATTGATTTATTGTTCTTACCAGCTCACTCTTCACATATGTTACAACCCCAGGATGCTGGTTATTTCCATGTTGTAAAACAACGTGTCGCGGAGTTAGCCACACAAATGGGCTACTTGGGTATCAAAACCCTTCCGCGCAAATTATTTCCCAAAATTCTATTCCAAGCTATAAATAAAATTAGCGGTAATACAGTTGCTGCAGCTTTTCGCTGCACAGGTATTCATCCCTACAACCCATCTGCTGTGAAAGCTCTTCTGCCGTCCTCTAGTAAACCAGAATCAGCATCCTCCGTTTTATCAACTGGTGATCAAGAAACATCTACTTCTGTTCATAAATGTGCATGTGGAGCAAGTTCAAAGACAGAAAATAACCTAGTCAAGCTAGGAATTGTTGCATCTGAGCTTGCAGATATTCTTCTTGAGCCACAAATTGATGTTAAACCAACCAAGCCCAGAAAAAGGACGTATAAAACTGCAAGGGCAATACTTTCTACCAGAAGTGAAAAGAAATCGAGCTGTGTAAAAGTAGCCCGTAAGAATCCTGTGGCAACTGAAACAGCTGAAGTTGAAGTACTGCAAGATGACCCATCAACTTTGTGCCAAGTGTGTATGTTTGGAGCCAGGGAAGGTTTCTTCTGGGTAAGCTGTGATTATTGTGAATACTGGTACCACTATGAGTGTCTACCTACTAGGGTGCAAACTGATGTTGACTTGAGCCTTCTTACAGGAGCCAAGTGGCATTGTGGACATTGTAACCTGGAAGAATAAACTGAAAAATGATTACTTTGTTTGTCAGATACTGTTAATGTTTATTGTGTTTGTCAGATACTGTTAATGTTAATTAGTTAACAATTATTTAAAATGTTTATTGACAATTATTTTCACCATGTTACACTGTTGTTTTATAACAGAAAATGAGAATAAGTAATTACATCCTACCCAGTAACTCTATAACTTCCACATCTCCAATGAAGACTTGATTTGACAAGGTATGTGATTTTCTTTCACTCATATTTTCATCTGTATGCACTAAATCCTAAATATTTCTCCAAAAAAAATTAATTGAATGCTTATACATGAAAAACTATATCTGTTTGTTGAAAATCAAAATTCTAATAGAGTGAAAACCACCTGGTCGAGCACTGGATAGGTTGCCTGAAAAAATTAGTGGCTTTATACCTTGTGTATAACTTCGTGGTAAATTGTATCTTCATCTGTGTTATCAAAACGCTTGTGTTTATAGTGAGCTTAAAAGGTCAAAATTTGTAACAAAAACAGTTTTTTCATGCGATCTTTTTGTTTTTAAAGCGTTTTTATTTGATTTCATTATAAACTGGTCGAGCACAGGTCCGGTGACTACATTTTGATTATCATGAGCATGTAACATTTGTACCCATGTCTATACAATGGAACAAACCGTCAAAGTCAAATTAATTAAGCTAGTCTTCGTATAATCTCACTTTTTCGCTTCAGACAGTGAACCGATTTTACACTCTGATATTTATGCTTGTTAACTTACACAGTACTAAACGTTGAACGGGTTACACTGAACACCGAAATCTGCTTTGGACCGAAATCTACCGAATTCTACTTTGCAGGACCGAAATCTACTCAGTACAGCCAAGATATGGCATTATTTCTTAAAGGGACAAAAAAAGAAAGTTTTCTTGTATTCTAAATTTCTTGTAATATTTATGATTAATGCTTAACAAATAACCTACTGACAAAAAATAAGTCAAATAATTACATTATAAGTTGATTTTTTTCCCTTTCAAAGTGCTATACCGTAACGCGACGGTATAACTATATCGTATAAGATTTAAAGTAAATATTTGTAATATCATATGCGGCGATGGTGGTGACAGTAAGAGCGTTGGAAATATTTTGTTAACATGAGGGTCCAGAGTTCAAATCAGGCTGGAGCGAAAATATTTTTTTTATTCTATTTTGACTTTTATAATCAGTTTTGAAGTAAAATATTATGTTGTTTTAATCTCACGGCATCTAAATATATAATTTATGAAAAATTTTTTTTTATGTCATATCTGGAGTACAGCCTCTTTAATGTTTGAGTATTTTATGATAGATTACATTATAAACAACTTATATTTCAAATTTCAATTGAAAAGTTTACTTAGTAAAAAAGTTATATTAATAAATGTAAAAATTATTGAAATCGGTGAGCGTGAAAATATTACATCGTGACAATCACTATAAAAAGGTAGTTTTGAAGTACACAATGCATATCCATGTAAAATTTATTAATAAAACAAACATATCAAGTAAATATAATTGTTCACGAAAACATGAAATGTAATGTCCAGGCCACACCACGAGGAGGAACATGGCCCATTATTTTTTTTAATTGAAAAAAAATCTACGGAAATGAACAAAAAATTAATTTAATTCAGATAAATAGATAAGGAATGAACCCGATTTCGATTATTTTTACAGATTTTAAACATTAAACATCAAAGTGTACGAAATAACGATACGAAATGCTCAATACATCAAAAAGATAGAATGCCTAAAAAATAACTGTTATTATTGAAAGACATGAAGCTTTGCAAAAAAAAAACATAAGAAATTGATAAAACAAACATTGATTAAAACAATTTAAATGTAAAAGCAAAAGGAAAATACTTGTTAAGTTAAAAACAAATCAAAATACAAATGCTAAAAATATTAAATATAATAAATGCAATATAAGGCATATAATGTAAAGCATCAGATTAAGAAATATAAGTACAGTTTATGAATGAAAAAACAGACAAAAAAATTAACATTTTGAGCATATTGCCAAAATAAGTTTAGGACACGTGTAATTATATGGAGATAAAAATTTGTAAAAGCATACATACACACACAGAAGATAAGTAAACTCAAAAAGCAATTCCTAAAAAGTAATCTTGATCAATACACATAGTGGCCATCAATACAGAGCAAAAGTACATCAAATAAAAAGGCAGGATGGTAAATTTTTAAGAATTAATTCGTTAAACGTTATAATGTATAATTCAGTTTTTATCGAATGTCAAGAAAAATAAATAATATATGTATATAACACTTGTTTTCTTCTAATACAGCGTATATATTTTATTAACTTAATATTGGTCCTTACTGAAAAAGCACCAGAAGTGACTTTCGCGTGCACTGTTGTCACGTGACTTAGACTTAGAACGTATACCAGTAGGACACTTAGATAGCTTTTGTGTAATCATTAATTAAACTCATATTCAGCGAAAATGTTTTTTTTTATACATTTTAATATGTATTTAACATATCAAATACTTTTTTGAGGATATTTTTCTACTTCAGCAGTATGAATTACAACGAAGTCAGACCAAGACTTAAGGTCTTCTTCATTTAAATTTGCACATTCGGCATGAACCCAGTTTTTACAATTTGAGCAATGTATGCTGCCATTTAGACATTCTTTAAAACAAACAACACAAGGAAACTCCATGATTGCGATGAACTTATGCACATTTAGGGTTAAAAGATCGAATTTAAATACGTTTTTGGGATATTACTCGCGATTAACGAGTAAATTTTAAAAAAAAGGTTTGCATCACGTCTTAATACATCAAAAGAACTTTGAAAAGAAGAAGGCAATTATCAAATTATAAATATATACCTACTCATCATTATCAAATTACAAAACTGTATGATAAAAGAAAACTAAACTGTAACACCTGCAGGTAAGATCCACGTGCAAAACACGGGACATAGTGCATGGCGGCTTCATTTTGATAAACATTCTAATTTTGCTTATCGCAATGTTCCTTTTTAAATGCATTTCTTTAATCATTGATTTCGTGACAATTTAATTTGATAGCTATAACTGTTCGTTAAAACGTAATTATTATTTGTTTAATGTACACATCACTGAATCCATTTTGGTTATAATTTGTCAATTTTATAAATATTTATAAATATCTTCATAAAATTTATAAATATGTTCATTAAAGACAAAATAAAAAAGAACAAGCTCTTTTTCCATAAAATTTTATTTTCAAAATCAAACTTTACAACTAGACCTATGCTGTCGCCAGAATAAGTCGTTGTGATTTCCCATGTTCTCACGCTCACTTAGACACCGCCTGTAACATAATAATGTAAAATTGGTTCAAACTCAAAAAATACAAAACTTACAATATTGAAATTTTGAGTGTATATTCACATATATAAACTAATTAATAATATCCAAAAAAAGTAATAAACAATGCCCTATCTTGGCTGTACTGAGTAAATTTCGGTCCTGCAAAGTAGAATTCGGTAGATTTCGGTCCAAAGTAGATTTCGGTGTTCAGTGTAACCGAAAGCAGTTTTGAACTGGAGAAACTTTTCTGTATACTTATATGCATCCCCAAAAAAATTGTGAAGTACATTTTACAGTTATTTCATTATAAAAGCATCTATTTAGTTTGATTTTGCATTTATTCTTTCTATCTATTAAATCCAGAAATAGATTTTCCTGGGAAACCGCCACAATTTTTGGGAATTCCGCGACGTCACGCAATGGCTTTGGCGACAAACTGATTTTGTTCGAAAATGCATGAAAACCAGCTGTTTTCATCTTCTGAGTAGCGTACTGAAAAAATAAGCGATATGTTTTAGTTAGTTTTAGTGTCTGCTGAGTGACAGGACTGATAGATATCTGCACCTGAGCACAAGTTACCTGATGCGACCCGAGTTCTGGTGGCGTTTCATTCCTTGTGTTTTTATGTACAGAGTAGAAGCCACAAATACATTTTAATAATATCCCAAAAAAGTAATAAACAATGCCATATCTTGGCTGTACTGAGTAAATTTCGGTCCTGCAAAGTAGAATTCGGTAGATTTCGGTCCAAAGTAGATTTCGGTGTTCAGTGTAACCGAAAGCAGTTTTGAACTGGAGAAACCTTTCTGTATACTTATATGCATCCCAAAAAAAATTGTGAAGTACATTTTACAGTTATTTCATTATAAAAGCATCTATTTAGTTTGATTTTGCATTTATTCTTTCTATCTATTAAATCCAGAAATAGATTTTCCTGGGAAACCGCCACAATTTTTGGGAATTCCGTGACGTCACGCAATGGCTTTGTTTGTTCGAAAATGCATGAAAACCAGCTGTTTTCATCTTCTGAGTAGCGTACTGAAAAAAATAAGCGATATGTTTTAGTTAGTTTTAGTGTCTGCTGAGTGACAGGACTGATAGATATCTGCACCTGAGCACAAGTTACCTGATGCGACCCGAGTTCTGGTGGCGTTTCATTCCTTGTGTTTTTATATACAGAGTAGAAGCCACAAATACATTTTGAATTTTGAAGGACTTAAACTCAATTTCAAGCCCCTGTGCATTGTTGTTGTGTAAATGTATTTTAAACAAATTATTTTACAGTAAGGAGCACAAGGCTTTTCATCCTAGTGGAAGTAATGCAGGATACAATAAACTGCAGTCTTCTGTATGGTTGTTTTTGACACAGAACCAGGATAGGGCAGCAGTGATTTTTCTGACTCCGGGTGAGCTGCTAGGGTAATAGTGTTTCCCCAGACGACCGTTGAGGAGATGGATAAGTTCAACTCAGACAACTCTTTCACTGTTGTATGTTTTTAATTATTATGCCCCCTCTTCAAAGAAGTGGGGGTATATTGCTTTGCATTTGTCTGTCTGTCGGTCGGTCCGTCGGTCCGTAGACCAAATGGTTTCCGACCAATAACTAAAGAATGCTTAGGCCTAGGAACTTCAAACTTGGTAGGATGATTGTCCATCACCAGTAGATGAACCCTATTGATTTTGAGGTCAAGGGGTCAAAGGTCAAGGTCACATTGACCTTGTAGGTAGAAACGGTTTCCGACCAATAACTAAAGAACGCTTAGGCCTAGGAACTTCAAACTTGGTAGGATGATTGTCCATCACCAGTAGATGACCCCCATTATTTTGGGGTCAAGGGGTCAAAGGTCAAGGTCACATTGACCTTGTAGGTGGAAACGGTTTCCGACCAATAACTAGAGAACGCTTTGACCGAGGTTCACCAAACTTGGTATGCTGGTTGGTCATCACCAGTAGATGACCCCTGTTGATTTTGAGGTCATTAGGTCAAAGGTCAAGCTCACAGGGACCTTCATCCTAAAAATGGTTTCCGATCAATAACTAGAGAACGCTTTCACCTAGGTTCACCAAACTTGGTATGCTGGTTGGTCATCACCAGTAAATGACCCCTATTGACTTTGAGGTCATTAGGTCAAAGGTCAAGATCACAGAGACTTTCATCCTTTTAACGGTTTCCGATCAATAACTAGAGAACGCTTTGACCTAGGTTCACCAAACTTGGTATGCTGGTTGGTCATACTCAGTAGATGACCCCCTATTGATTTTGAGGTCATAAGGTCAAAGGTCAAGCTCACAGGGACCTTCATCCGAAAAACGGTTTCTAATCAATAACTAGAGAACGCTTTGACCTAGGTTCACCAACCTTGGTATACTGGTTGGTCATCACCAGTAGATGACCCCTATTGACTTTGAGGTCATTAGGTCAAAGGTCAAGATCACAGAGACTTTCATCTTAAAAATGGTTTCCGATCAATAACTAGAGAATGCTTTGACCTAGGTTCATTAAACTTGGTATGCTGGTTGGTCATCACCAGTAGATGACCCCCTATTGATTTTGAGGTCATTAGGTCAAAGGTCAAGCTCACAGAGACTTTCACTCTAAAAACGGTTTCCAATCAATAACTAGAGAATGCTTTGACCTAGGTTTACCAAACTTGGTATGCTGGTTGGCCATGACCAGTAAATGACCCCTATTGATTTTGAGGTCATTAGGTCAAAGGTCAAGGCCACAGGGACCTTGATCCTAAAAAACAGTTTCTGATCAATAAGTAGAGAACGCTTTGGTCCAACCACAAGCAATTAGGTGCTGCCGGGGGGCATTTATGTTTTACAAACATTTCTTGTTGAAGTTAATGTCATTACACTAAATGAATTACCTCTTTCATACAATATGCTAGTCTCAATATTTCGACTAAGGGTTTGATGGCTGAAAATTGGATTGACAATTAATAAAAAACAACACGATATTCATCTTTTCTAGAACAGTAAAATATACGGTAACGCCGCCTTTGTTTGACTTCAATTTTGTCGGTAAATAAATGACAAAGCATAGAAAGAATCACAATTAAAGGAACAGAATTGTTCAACAGATAGTTGTCACATTGTAAAAAATTAGATGTATCAGTTTTGAGTGGACGTTGTTGGCATATTTTCTTTTGTAAATGTATTTAAAAAAAATTGTTTTACAGTGAGGGGACAAGGATTTGAATCCTGCTGGATGGGGCAGAAGTGATTTTTCTGAGCAAGCTACCAGGGGTAATAGTGTTTCCCCGGAGGACGGTTGAGGAGATGGTAAAGTTCAGCTTGAAACTGGAGGATCTGACAACTCTTCCACTGTTTTACATATGTCTTTAATTACCGGTATTAATGTTAATGTTATTACACTAAATAAATTACCTCTTTCATACCTTATGCTAGTCTCAATGTTTTTCGACTTTGGGTAGGATGGATGAAATTGGATTGACCATTAAAAGAAAACAGCACAATATTCATCCTTTCAAGTACAGTTACTTGGACTTAAGATTAGTCAAAATAATTCAAGTGACATCTTGAGCAAATTCTGGGTCAGAATCTCTGTCTCTGAGGCGAGATATTGACCCATACAAAAAATTACACAATATCTCAACTTGCCAACAATTAGTTGGACTAGACTTAAGATTATGCAGTGTTTAATGTTTCCTTATAAAATAGACAGTCCCAGTGTCTTCGTTTGACATTAATTTTGTCGGGTAACAAGAGTTGAGATTTTCACTGATTTAAGTTTGAGTGCATTTGCCGAAGTTGTTGAAAATGGTAATCTAAGCCTCTGATAACTACAGATGTGGCAAGGGTCAAGGTCACAGTGACTTTGAACCCATCAATGTTTTGGACTAGGCTGAAAATATATATAGAGTACCTGGTTCCAACAAAAAGGCACTAAGGAGGGCATTTATGTTTTACTAAATTATCTAGTTCATTTAAATTCTGGCCTGTAAATATTGCTTTTAAATTCTGTTATAGGTGAAATACCTAGCTGTCAGACGGGTGGCCATTATGTCCAAGACACAGTCAACAGAACAATGAAAACTTTCTTTGACACAGATTTGTGGACTCTGTAATTTCAAGGGTCTGATAGGGGAAAGACAGCAAGAGGGCATTATTTCTGTAAGTAGATTTAATCGTAGAAAGCTATAAAATAATTTCACTTGAAGAAGTATATGTAACTTAAATATTCCCAGTGTGATATCTGCCAACTTTTTTGCAGTGAAATAAAAACAATGTTTTTTTTGGTGGTTTTGTTTACATTTTCACTGTTCACCTTATGGTAAAAAGCCTATACCCAGCTATGATTGTAGCAGAAATCAATATTATCTAAGAAACATCACTTGATAATGATAATTTACCAAAACAACAAATTATATGTATGTTCGTAGTGAAAAAAACTGAGGTTTTCTATAATTCACTAGTTGAGAACATAATCTTTATTTTTTATTAGGTTATCCACATGAATCCCATAACGCAAGCATCAAACATGAAGGACATTTAAGCCGCATCACCAAGTGGCTTGGTGGGGAGTGTGTCCTAGATGGTGGGAGAAAAGCTGCTCCTAGCACTCCTCCTGTCACACCAGGCACTCTAAAGTAAATATATGACACTGCTGAAAAACCTCAATTATTATTTGAGTGACATTAATATTTGTGGGAACTTTCAATAACAGTTTAAAATGTTCACTGACATACGTACAAATTGTTACCCTGTATTCAATAGCTATTAGTCAAGAATCTACAAATTCTAATGGCAGCAAAATAGTCTGACTTGATATGCACAAAATTTCATGAATACTGATTTAAAGTTTAGTTCACTTTATTTTCTTAAAGTAAATATGTGTGTATGTATTGATGTTGTTGAGCATTTTTACCTACATTGTCAGTAAAATTTCACAGTAAAGTCATTTGTGTACATACAATTTACATACATGTATAATTTGGTTGTTTTACAATGTATTATTTTGCATTAACTACATTGAATATGATCAGTTTTATTTTTGCCAAATTACATAAAGTAGTAAACGTTTGTTTATGTTATTGTCTACTATGTGTGTTAATGCCTAGTCATTGTATTTTGCATATTTTTTATTGTTTTACTATTAGCTTTTAAATTCCGCAGTCATTTTTATTGCTAATTTTCATCGTAATTTTTCAATGGTCTAGTCAGTGTTATCATTACAATACATTAACTTCATAATATAGGTATATCTTGTTTGTCAGTGTGGTTTTACATTGCATGTCAATTACAGAGAATACTACATAATATTACCTCAAAACTGTTATATTGACATGAAACCTGACAAACCAGAAAAAGGTAGCATTCTTGAAATGTATTTATAGTCAACACAATGTTTTGTTCATTCCTGAAATCTGTTACAGTATCTAGTTTGTAATACGTTGTATTCTTAATAGACAATAAGAGTTATTGAGAGAAAATTAAGTATCAGCACCTACATTTCTTTTACAAGTTGTGGTTTTGTTTAGCTTGGGCATAAATTGATTATGTTTATTCACATAACATATGTCTATTATTTGATGAATGCTTCTGTTACAGCAACATTTTACAAACAATATTAAGAGCATAATTTTGATATTTGTGATTCCATTTTTTATCCCTCATCATAGGCTGAGGTATAATCTCCGAAAAATCAGCAGTTTGTAGTAATTAAATTATTTTCAGGTGGATTTTAAAATAACTAGAATTAAATTAAACTATAACTTTAAATGTTTACATTACTAGACAAATTCACAGAAAAATTATGGGGTGTCAAGGCCATAGCTAAAATCCAAAGATAATGAATTTGAACAGTTTTGCCATATTTCATAAATACCTTTGGTATTTTTCTAATAATTTTTATAATTATTTTGGTAAATGTTTTATGTAATATTTTATTCTGATGTTTCACATCACAAGAACAAGGCAAATTCAGATAATCAAAACTTGGTGTCACTCGTCAAGTTCACAACTCTATGTCAAATGTCAGAAATAACTTTTTTTCTACATGTATTCACTTGTATGTCTTTGGTTATTTTGACAGAATTTTGATATATACATTGTATAGTTCTTTGTTCATTATTTGAATGTATGGTATATAAAAAGAGAACCTTTTATGAACAAATGGTAGCAGTGACTGATAAACAATGATTGGTGTTGGATATGATATCAACGGATTTGCTTATTCCAATGACTTTTTAACTATGTTCACTGTTTTCTTTTTAAGTTATTAAATGTTATCACATCTTATCTTGTTTTTGTGGAAGTTCAATTATTTTGAGTAGTACAATATAAAGATGTGATGACTGCCAGAAAATGAGAAAACAAATGCTTGGACAGCTTCATACTTGGTTCCAGGATTACCATGGACACTTGCAAGCATACCCAGGGGACGTACATACTGCCCGTAAACAGAAACTGTCAAAGGGACCCATATAGGGTCCGTATACCGCCCAGATGTCCGAACAAGGGACCCATATAGGGCCCGTATACTGCCCATATGTCCGAACAAGGAACCCATATAGGGCCCATATATAGTCTGGTTCCCGTCGTACTATAAAATTTTAGTATTGAACGGAGAGAAAAGGGCAGGTAATCCAGACTAGGCCCATAAACTGCCCAGATGTCTGAACAAGGGACCCATATGGGGCCCATATACTGCCCAGATGTCTGAACAAGGGACCCATATAGGGTCCATATACTGCCCATATAGCAAGCCCATATGGGCCCCTCATGGTGCCCGGTTGCACATCCCATGTGGGCCCCATATGGGGTGCCCATATAGGACCCAAATGGGTCCCATATATTTTGTTTGCTGGGTACGTACCATTAAAACTGTGCGTAAATACGCATAGTAGTACAAACTATCTATATTAGCATTGTGTTAAAAATGCTTGACAAGAACGTTGAGCATCCTTAGAAGTGTTAGAGTCTAAAGAGAGTATTTTGCATCGAATGAAATGTTATCATCAGTTTTCTATTCGGGGTGACAGGAAATTCAGCTGCAAACTAGCACAAGTTCAACCAAATATAACGCTAAAAATACCTCTAGAACCATAATGTTGTTATCGATATGATAAATCAGTTTTATTTTATGCCTACCAATGAAATATAGGGAAATATCAGTGAGATAAAAGTGATAATCCACTGTTTTGAATCAGTGAAATTACCAATCTGATAATACACTGTTTGTGCCGGAACTACTTTTCCCCACCACGTAAATACAAGAGAATCCGCTGTATTTCAGACAGTGACAGCAAGTGAAATTTATTTTCCTTGTTAAATCCAGTTATAATATTGAATTCCTGAGCCTAACTAGTTGTGAACAATGATGAAATTCGCCATAAATTATTTAAAATGTCTGAATTGTTTACATAACTCACATGGACAATATCCAATATGGCCGACTTTCAGTTCAATTGATTGAATATTACTCCGTATTAATCCGCTTTTATAATTAAAGTATGTATGGCTAAAATTCAATAAATATTGATAAACTGTGTAGAGAAAAATAAATGTTATTTGATGAAAGTGTATTCAGTTTATTTCAGCAGAAGTAAAGTTATCATATGTATTGGAGATTGTCTGCACTTTTTTGTGCGGAGTAACGGTTTGACCAAAGTACGCATTAACTGATTTGGGGCTTACCATGGGGAATTTATTGAAGGCCCTGAGTAAAAATGTCATAAAATACCCATTTTGACATGTTGGCATAAAATTAAAAGAAAATTTGTTTGTTTTTTAGTGGAAGATGGGAATTTATTTCATTTCGTGAACACCATATGTTTATATTTTCACTCGTGGCTGCGCCACTCGTGAAAATATAACATATGGTGTTCACTCGATGAAATAAATTCTCATCTTCCACAAAAACAAACAAATATCTTAGAACTATATCTTGCATGTAATAATCTATATTCTTAGCTATGTTTATTTCAGTTCGTGTGGAAGATTTAAGAACTCATGATAAAAACTTTATCTTTGTAATCTTTATAGAAAATCAACCCACTGATGTAGCGAAATTTATCAAGTATCGCGTAACCTTTAGATTATCAACGTTCAGAAGCGGATCAGTGGTCCGGTTGTAACAAGACACGTACTTGGTAATCTAGGGTCGCAAGTTTGTTCACACGCTCCTCTATTTACATTACCAACTGCCTTTCAGATGAGACTCGTTAGTCCGAGATTCAAGGTATTAGTGCTATACCTAAAATAATGGATGGAGGAGATCCGTTCAGCTCAGTCTGTTAGAGCCACCTTTTGGTTGTTTTTACCAGTTTTTTAGTGGGCGATGTCGAAGTTTGATTCTTACATCTTAGTGTTTGCAATAAATGTCCTTAAGGTCTGTTAAATATAAAGCTTGTATCTTAAATCTTAGTGAAAATATAAGGAGAGATACGTAAAGGTAAACAAAAAACTTTTCACACTGAGAACTCTTTCGCCTTGACTTAATCTAATCCATATTTCTTTATTCAGTTAAATTTTGCTAGCTCAAAACAACCCTTCAGGGAGAGTAATCACGAATCATAAGGCAAAACATGTATACATAAGGGAAAAAAGTAAATAATCTTGTTATAATGGTTGTTACAGTGGTTACGAATAAAAATTGTAATCAGACGATTGTGAGTTTGATACCCCGTTGCTCCATAAAAACTACCAGCTGTCATCCGGATAAGACGTGAACTGAGGTCACATAATTATATCTGTGATCTACGCTGAGCTTTTTAAGAACCCTCATTGTCTCTGGAAGACAATGCTTTCAGTTTCTTGCACCATCCCGAACAACATAGAATAATAACGGTTATATGGTCAGCTAATACTGATAATAAATAAACTGAGAAAAGGATAAGAAGACAACGTTGTTTGTGATGTCATTTTCGGTCAATGCAAAGAGAAATAACTGTAAAGAAAACAATATTTAAAACTCAAGCAAACATAAGTACTTTCTGCTCGAACCAATTTTGACAATTATAGTAAGCGCTAAATGGAAAAATCTCTTTGACTGTCTAAATAGTGTAAGGGAATGCCTCCCTTACAGGGTTATTATTTTAGTCAATAAGATGTATTTTTGTATTCATAGTTAAATTGTTTGAGTTAAACTTTGACATACCTATGACATGTATTACAACAATAATTCCATTCTTGAATTTCTAGAATTGAACTTTAAAATTCCAGCTTTCTCTCTTAATATTGTAGTACAATGTGTGTATGAAGATGTCTTTATTAGTCAATGACCTAGAAATGCATTGTCTCTGTTGAAATGTAGTGTTTATCTACTAGGGCTCCTTTCTGGACAATTGAAAGGTTTACATGTTTAATACTGAGGAATTTCATTCATAAAAATGTGGGTCAAGAAGACAAGGACTACTTTTTCTATTGTTGGAGTGGCTGGCTTTTCATGAGTTTAATGTCATTTTACTTGAAATTTCGCAGAAATGTTCTTTGTAAAAATTAAATGAAGAGCCACGATTGAGCCACGAACGATAGGCTGTAATTCATTATTTGTTGTGTTATATTTTTGTGCTCTGTATAGAAATAGTAAGTATTTTTGTCTTGTATTCCTACACTTGGCTAAAATGCACGTGGCTCTTCAAGAATACAGACGTAATAGGTCATTTTCTTTGTTGTATTATGTAGTATTCCAAAATTTATTAGAGAGCCGCGATTGAGCCACGCGCGGGATGATTGTTTTAATTGTCAATTTTTGATTTTTGTCAGGGACTCATCACATAGGTGATGAAATGCCAGTCCTTTCATTGGCTGAGGCTGTCACATGGTATACCCAGGAAAAGTATATAAGTAAGAGAAGCAGGCAGCCTCAGCATCTTCTCAATCTTCTTCAAAAGTCATATCAAAGCTTAAACATCTTCTGATCTTATATTAAAAACAGTGCAATACTGGACATTATTGAGAGCAAGGTACTTTATTTATACACTTTTCTGCTCAGTTTGAGAATGATTTTGTTCAACAATAATTTTGTGAATTATTAAACTTTAACAAGAACTTTAAAGATGATAAATTATCATATGATTAACAATCAGAGATGTTATATTGGACTTAGAATAAATAACTTAAATAAAATGTGATAATTAAGCACTGATATAGAAGATCCCATTACATAGACTGAGTCTCACACTGGAATTATAAGCTTTTGATTTTCGATCTTCGCTGTATTAAAGCTGATAATCAACAATCGCTTTGTTGTTTGTATGGAGTACAAGGGTTGCCATGATTTACCAGTTTGTATGTGCTATCAAGAAGGGTTGGTAGCATATGCATACTGGTTATTCTTCCCATGATGCCCCAGCCCCTATGAGGTTAACGAGGTGCGGTAGCCATTACACATGGCCGGCAAACGGTTAGACTTGGGTGTACGTCTCATTACCATAAGGGCCTTAGACACCGCCATCCTTGACTATAAGGCATTCCTCGATAGATGTGTATACCGATGCGAGGTACCTTACAACTTTGGTGTCAGAAGTGGGATGTCCATTGATTTACTAACAGGGCATCAGCATACGAACCATGCAAGTGGGATGGTAGAAGGAAGATGGTTACTCAGATGTGGTGGCTCGGGGATCAAACTCATGGAGTTCAGGCTTAGGGTACAGTGGAAGTCCTATGTAATGGTATATGTACATATACTCTGCTTAAGAGACTCAAAGCAGACATGTTTATTAGCTCATATCTATCTATTCAAGGTACAACAGATTAGATCAATTATAATGGGAGACTCAGACAGTGAAGTCCAGTTTAACTTCCAGGGGGAAGACATACTTGGTGAAACCCAGGAGTTCTTTACTGAAAGCGTTGATGAAGATTATCCAAAATCTTCTCAGATGCCAGATTACAGAGGTCGAAGCAAGTCGAAGGGTCAGCAATCAAAAGATGTTTCTCCATCAAGAAGTCCCACTGAGCGTGGAGTAATCGGTGATGGTTCAGGTGATAGGTTGAGGTCTAGGGATACTGGCTTAAGTGGACGTGAGCATAGTCATGATGCAGATCACAGAAGTCCAAAGGATCGAGGGAACCTGATCGGTACTGGGCACAGAGATATCGGGGAAGACCATGGAGGGTTTCGAGATGCTAGGCGTTCAGTGGACAAGAGACCTGGATATTTCGGTGATGTCCAAAAGCAGCATGGAGATGAGCATGTGCTGGCTCCTGAAGGCAGGCGGTATGGTCAGTATGACTCTGATGAGAGTGGTGGTGGATTTGGCAGGCGACCTAATTACTTTGGCTTCCGAGGAAGACATGAGAGAGAGATAAGAATTTCAGGTGATGACAGAGAGCCAGGTGGCTGTGGAAGGGTTGGTGCTTCTCGCTCGAGTATTCCTGCGATACGCCCAGAGATATACGATGGCAGCGGGGACTGGGAGTCTTACTTCTCTCACTTTTCGAATTGTGCAGATCTAGGCAGATGGTCTGAAGAAGAGAAGGCTCTTACACTCGCTTCACGACTACAGGGACCTGCCCGTACCTTCTACTTAGGTCTGGAACAACGTGACCGAATAATATTTCGAAGGCTGGTCGGCAAATTATCTGATCGATTCGGTAGCAAGAAGCAGCAGACAAAGTACATAGCAAGGCTTGAGGCAAGAAGGCGGGGCAATGATGAGATGTTGGCTTCCTTTGGTGATGACCTTCGCATTATGGCACAGCGTGCATACCCAGACCTTGACAGTGCAGCCCAGGAGTCCCTTGCTCTTCACCAGTTTTACAAAGGTGTAAGTCCTGAGATGAGATGTCGTTGCTTGGACAGGGAGTGCAGAACTGTGCAAGAGGCAGTAGATGTCGTGGAGAGATATGAGCTCGTACTTGGTCGAGATGACAGAAAGCGTTCCAACATCAGAATGATTAAGGGAGATGTAACAGAATCAAAGCCTGCTGTACAGGAAAAGCCCAAGCTCACTCTAGAGGAGCAGATGGCAGTCATAATAACCAGACTAGAGAAGATTGAAACTAAACTAGCAAAACAGGGTTACAACACAAGAAGTATCAATAATGACAAAATAAGGGGAAGGTACACTGGTTGTTACATTTGCAAGTCAATGGAACATTATGCAAGCAGCTGTCCAGAGAAGCAAACTAAAACTAAGGCAACGAAGTCGGAAAACTCGCGTCCACTAGCTTAGGTGGCCAGGGGCTAGTGGAGGAAGAATGGCCAGTTGATGAGACATCACAAACAGCCAACTTATTAGAAGAGCTAGCGAACATTGATACATCAGACAATGGGTTATATACTAAGAGTGTCCTTTTTGGCCAAGAAGTTATTTTGCTGATAGACAGTGGATCATCTACAACGTTATTGTCTAAGAGGGTTTTTGACAGGATTGAACCAAGCTTAAGACCAGAATTAATAGCAACAAAACACAGGTTACAAGGGGCAAACGGCAAAGACATTATGGTTCTTGGCAGAGTAAGAACAACACTGATGCTAGGGAAAGGCTGTTTTGATGTGGAAGCAATAGTGTGCGATATCACACCAGATGGGATACTTGGGCAGGATTTCCTTCTTCAACATGCTTCAAAGATAGACTATGATGAAACCACCATATACACTGATAGAGCAAACATCAGTTGTTGGATTGGCAAGGAGATAAGTTGTAATGTAATGACAGTTGCCAAGGTTATCATTCCACCTATGACTCTTATACGTATTCCTGTTCGAATTGAGAATGTACAGAACATGGAGGATTTGGGCTTATTCTGTGCATCACTTCCGCTCGTCCATAGCAAAGCAGCTGTAGGTGTAGAGGGTATAATCCAGCATCGAGTTGACGGTTTGACTGTATGTTTGATGAATACTAGTGAGGAAGAAGTCTTTATTCCATCAGAGGTGCCTATTGGTGTATGTGAGCCATACAAGGACAATTTTGACTGTACTTCATTCCACATAACATCTACAACCAAAGTAAATCAAGGTGATACTGAAATTCCTGAACATTTGATAGACCTTTTTGATAGAAGTAAAACAGAACTCAGTGAGGAACAAGAAGCTAAGCTGCAGGCTTTGCTGATAAAGTATCAGAATGTCTTCGCAAAATCTTCAGAAGACTTAGGCCAGAATGATTCGATCAAACACGAGATAAACACTGGTAATGCTACACCTATTCGGCAGCCTCTTAGGCGACTTCCAATTGGAAAGAGAGAAGTAGAGCAGCAAGAAGTCCGAAAGATGCTGGAGAGAGGAGTAATTGAGCCTTCATCAAGCAGCTGGTCTTCACCCATTGTGTTAGTGACAAAGAAAGATGGGTCTGTCCGTTTCTGTGTAGACTACAGGCGTTTAAATGACGTAACAATCAAGGATGCATATCCGATACCTAGAATTGAAGATTGTCTAGATTCCTTAACCGGCTCAAAGTGGTTCAGTACCATGGACTTGAACTCAGGATTTTGGCAGGTGGCTCTTAGTCCTAAAGATAAACACAAAACGGCTTTCTCGACAAGCCTTGGGCTGTATCAGTTTACTGTCTTACCGTTTGGTCTTGCCAATTCGCCAGCTACTTTTGAGAGGCTGATGGAAAATACTTTGCGAGGTCTTAATTGGGAGGAATGTTTGGTCTATATGGACGACATAATTGTGCCCTCAGTAGACTTCAGGCAAGGACTTGATAGACTCGAACACGTTCTTCAGCGTCTTGAAAGTGCAAATCTAAAGTTGAAACCATCAAAGAGCATTTTCTTTAAGAAAAGTGTGAAGGTTCTGGGTCACGTAGTCTCAGAGGAAGGTGTTACAACAGACCCTGAGAAAATAGCAGCAGTGTCACAATGGGCAATGCCAAGGACAAAGAAACAGCTTCGAAGTTTCCTGGGGCTCTGTTCATACTATCGTCGTTTTGTTGCGAACTTTGCTTCAATAGCCAAGCCACTGCACAAGCTATGTGAAAAGGCACAGAAGTTTATATGGACAGATGAAGCTCAGTTGGCTTTTGAGAAGTTAAAGAAAGCTTTGACTACAACACCTGTTTTGGCATATCCAAAGCTAGGTCAGCCTTTCATTTTAGACACAGACTCGAGTGAATTTGCGACAGGTGCTGTCTTGTCGCAGGAATTTGATGGCTCAGAGAGGGTGATCGCTTACATGAGTAAGAGTTTGAACAAACATGAGAGATCATACTGCGTTACAAGAAAGGAATTACTGGCTGTCATTGTGGCTCTTAGAAAATTTCATACATACCTGTATGGACAGAAAGTTTTTATTAGAACTGATAATTCTGCAGTCAGCTGGATGCGAAATTTAAAATTACCCACAGGTCAGATGGCACGTTGGATACAAGAGCTGAGTACACATAACTTTGAGATAGTCAATCGAAAGGGCAGGAAACACTCTAACGCAGATGCGCTTTCACGTGTGCCTTGCAAAGTTTGTAGGAAATATGCAGCAGATCCAGCAGTCATACCTGAACTTGAAGCCCTAGAAGAGTGCCAGCATGCTAATGATGACAGTGCCACAGTAAGAGCTGTTACACGTTCACAGACAAAAATGAAGCATATTCCAGAGCTACTTTCCGGCTGGGATAAGGATGATATACGCAAGAATCAATTAAGTGATGAAAGCATTGGTCCAGTTATCAACCTTACAGACAGAAACTTACCCAGACCAGAGCAAAAAGAAGTTTCTATTTTATCACCAGAAACAAAGATCATTCTAAGGCAGTGGGACAGACTTGTCATGCAAGCTGGCATGCTTTACCGGCTATGGTATGAAGATGGTACAGATAAACTACAGCTTATAGTTCCAAGAAAGAATAGACAAGAACTTATGTCACTGAATCATGACATACCAACAGCTGCTCATTTAGGATGGAAAGCTACTCTTTCTCGTATCCAGAAAGACTACTACTGGCCTGGAATGAAGACAGACATACAGAGGTTCTGTAGACAGTGTGACAGTTGTTGTGCAAGAAAGCCAAGTAAGGCTTCAAACAAAGCACCACTAGGAAGCAGAATAGTTGGTGGTCCTATGGAGAAAGTGTGCATGGATATCCTTGGTCCATTAGCAACATCTGACAAGGGAAACAAGTATGTTTTGGTAATCTGTGATGAATTCACAAAATGGACAGAAGCCTATGCACTTCCTAACCAAGAGGCGGTCACAATAGCCAGAGTATTTGTTGATGAATTTATATGCAGATTCGGTGCCCCTCTTCAAGTTCATAGTGACCAAGGCCGAAATTTCGAGTCACACCTTTTCAAGCAAGTTTGTAAGCTTTTCTCCATATACAAAACTCGTACAACAAGTTTTAGACCCCAAGCTAATGGAACAGTAGAAAGGTTCAACCGCACTTTACTGAACATGCTGTCAATGTATTGTAACAAAAACCAGAGGTCATGGGATGTCTATCTTCCACAAGTGATGATGGCTTACAGATCAACAGAACATTCTACTACCAAATTCTCTCCGAACCAGATGATATTTGGGCACAACATTCTGGTCCCTAGCAAGGCTGTCATTGGTCAACCAGACGAGGACCCTGTAGACATGGATGTTGATGAGTATGTAGCTGACTTACAGGAGAAGCTCTCTGAGATTCATACAACAGCAAGACAAAATCTTAAGAAGCAGGCTGTGTACAGAAAGAAGTACTATGATGTAAGGGCAAAACATAGATGTCTAGAAATGGGGCAGCCAGTCTGGATGCATGATCCAACAAGAAGGATTGGTGTGTGTAGTAAACTGAGCAATCGTTGGAATGGGCCGTACCTTGTAGAGAAGAAGTTGGATGATCTAACCTTCCTGATTCGCACTTCACCAAGTAAACCACCGAAAGCTGTTCACATTGATCGTCTACTACCCTATCGTGGTGAAAACTTGCCAAGGTGGATGGAACGATTCAGGCAGACGCCTGATGTATAAGCAGTAAACAGTTCTTTTTTTGTATGTAAATATTATGTTGTTTTGCCATTAATGCTAGTGAATTTCTTGCATCAACCTGAGTTTATGGTTGAACTGATCCGTGAGTGTACCAGAGATACCTTGGAGCAGCACGTTGTTGAACAAGCCTAGGGGATTGTTCAGAGGGAAGACAAAGTGGGGTCTTCTGTGTAGGAACCTTAGGGGGTTTCTGTTTAGTAAGACCAGAGGGGTCTTGGATTAAGAAGGCTACAGGAGTCTTCATTATGTTGGGCCTAGGGGTCCCAGTTTTCAAGCACAGAAGGTCTTGTGTTTGAGTCTCAAAAAGCAGTTTAGTGAACAGAAGCTGTTCGTCCCACTGTGATTGTGCGGTGCTCAATCGTGGCAACTCTTCGGCCAGGGGTTTACACATACTAGGTATCAATGGGTCAGGCGGTATTTTTCAACTTCAAGGTGCGGTGGATGCTAGATTTTTATTATCGACCATTTTTCTGATGTGCACTAAACCATGTTACTGTTTGCGGCAAATCCAACTGCAGAGAACCTCAGTTTATGTAATGGAATAAAACTGATGTTTCCTTCGTCTTGTTGTCTTCAAAATGATATATTTTCAGATGTCATTCAGATGCTGGTCATGTGATGCAGGGTTTGATACAATGAGTGACAGAAGAAATCACTACATGAACAAGCCTCACCAGTACTTACAGGTTTATTGTCCATGGTGCGCTGGCGGTAGGACGTTTAGGAGGCCTGCTGACCTGAGAACACATCTTGCCAAGTATCATAAACGTGAGGTGGGGAGTCAGAATGCTGGTTTTCCAACTGATGAAGAGTGCTTCTTTCTTTCAATTGGGCCAAGGGCGTACTGTCAAAGCGTGAGAAAGCTGCCAGCAGAAAATGCAATAACTTCCTATCTGAGGAATGCAGTGATTAAAAATCCCGGTACGAAATCTATAGAGGCCTGGAAGTGCGGTTGGGAGAGATATGGTCCAAAGAGTTCATCTAAAACCCCATATTCACCAACTAAGCCAGATTTAATGGAAACTTTAGATGTACAACTTGGTATGGGGACAGCCACTTTCACGAAATTGGATGAAAGCCAGGGCACCTTCTATCGCATAACAGTATCTGCTTCATCTCCAAAGTCAAGAGACAGAGTTGTACGTATGATGGGGTGTGTCAAACCCCAGGCCATTTCCTTACCAACTAGGTGGGTTTCATCTTCACTGAAAGCGGGAGCGATAGCCAAAGCAGCCAGGCTGACGGCTTTCAACATAGCACAGGTGGAGGAGAGCAGATGGGAACCAGAACCACCACAGAAAAAGAAAAGATCAGAGTCCCCAGCCATAGATTCTCAAACAAGTAGTTACAGTCCAGATAAAGAAAGAGAGTCCTTTTCTCCTGAGCTAACAAAAACTCCATTAACACCAATTCCTTTTCCTGAAAATGAACCAACTGTAGATGAACCACAGACGATACCATTTTGCTGGTCAAACAATAAATCCCCAGAAAAGAAGGCACAGGATAAGACAGACAACAACAATCTAGTCGCAGATGTAACAAGTCAACTAACTCCATCAAGCACTTTCAAACTGTCTTCTGCGCAACTCATTCTTACATCCACAGCAGTCACCTTAGTTCCCACAATGAGTACCATTTCTACAGCAACAAGACCAACATCGCTGTGTAACCAAGTTAAACCCACAGCATCAGATAGTGGCAGTCCATCGTCTTCAATAAGTAGGGTGTCCAAGAAATCAAAAGCTGTCTCTGATAATGAAACAATAGGTCAATGTTCAAGCGATAGTCCCTTTGATATAGATGCAGAGGTGTCTTCTGTAGCTAAGCAGTTACTAAGGACAGGTGGTATGCCCCTGTTTCCACCTGCAAGGCGTGACTGGGAGAAAGCGGAAGCAACCTTATCACCAGTTTCAGGAGTGTTTAGTGTCTGGCCTCCCACTAACTGGAAGACCATGGATCCAGACACTCGCCTTTTGGTATGGGAGACCGCATCAACAGCACTGGCGTTGAAGTGTGGATTTCCCCTTAATCGTCAGTACATCATGGATGCATTCCAATTCCTCGCGTTACCTGGGAGCAAGGATCACAATACATCAACAACAGAAGCACGGTTGAGGCACACGAATTTCACCATCTTGAGAAAAATGGTGCAAGGAAAACCAATAGTGGAATCTAAAGAATTACTGAAAATGTTTGAATCCTCTGCTAGGGAAAGTATCTCCACAAAACCAGGTCCATACACAGATCTCTTAGAACAAATCAAGAACATTCCATTAAGAATAGATTAGAAACATTAGTCTGATACATTTTCTTTTAAATACATAAGTCTTCTCAAGGCAAAGTTTAATAGCAAGTTTATTTACCTTCATATGAGGACTCCTGTAATAGCTGACATTCATCTGGATAATATTTGGTTTTGTATATGATTAGTATTTCTGTATTTGATGTGTTAGTCGCATAGGACAGATAGTCATTGTATTTTATTCATATATCAAGTATGTAACCTTTTATATAAAGTTATGTTTGTTCCTTTGATTGTATCAAGACAGTTGCATTATGGCGCAAATACAGGAGTATTTGGTTCTTTGAGGTGGGGAGAGTGTAAGGGAATGCCTCCCTTACAGGGTTATTATTTTAGTCAATAAGATGTATTTTTGTATTCATAGTTAAATTGTTTGAGTTAAACTTTGACATACCTATGACATGTATTACAACAATAATTCCATTCTTGAATTTCTAGAATTGAACTTTAAAATTCCAGCTTTCTCTCTTAATATTGTAGTACAATGTGTGTATGAAGATGTCTTTATCAGTCAATGACCTAGAAATGCATTGTCTCTGTTGAAATGTAGTGTTTATCTACTAGGGCTCCTTTCTGGACAATTGAAAGGTTTACATGTTTAATACTGAGGAATTTCATTCATAAAAATGTGGGTCAAGAAGACAAGGACTACTTTTTCTATTGTTGGAGTGGCTGGCTTTTCATGAGTTTAATGTCATTTTACTTGAAATTTCGCAGAAATGTTCTTTGTAAAAATTAAATGAAGAGCCACGATTGAGCCACGAACGATAGGCTGTAATTCATTATTTGTTGTGTTATATTTTTGTGCTCTGTATAGAAATAGTAAGTATTTTTGTCTTGTATTCCTACACTTGGCTAAAATGCACGTGGCTCTTCAAGAATACAGACGTAATAGGTCATTTTCTTTGTTGTATTATGTAGTATTCCAAAATTTATTAGAGAGCCGCGATTGAGCCACGCGCGGGATGACTGTTTTAATTGTCAATTTTTGATTTTTGTCAGGGGCTCATCACATAGGTGATGAAATGCCAGTCCTTTCATTGGCTGAGGCTGTCACATGGTATACCCAGGAAAAGTATATAAGTAAGAGAAGCAGGCAGCCTCAGCATCTTCTCAATCTTCTTCAAAAGTCATATCAAAGCTTAAACATCTTCTGATCTTATATTAAAAACAGTGCAATACTGGACATTATTGAGAGCAAGGTACTTTATTTATACACTTTTCTGCTCAGTTTGAGAATGATTTTGTTCAACAATAATTTTGTGAATTATTAAACTTTAACAAGAACTTTAAAGATGATAAATTATCATATGATTAACAATCAGAGATGTTATATTGGACTTAGAATAAATAACTTAAATAAAATGTGATAATTAAGCACTGATATAGAAGATCCCATTACATAGACTGAGTCTCACACTGGAATTATAAGCTTTTGATTTTCGATCTTCGCTGTATTAAAGCTGATAATCAACAATCGCTTTGTTGTTTGTATGGAGTACAAGGGTTGCCATGATTTACTAGTTTGTATGTGCTATCAAGAAGGGTTGGTAGCATATGCATACTGGTTATTCTTCCCATGATGCCCCAGCCCCTATGAGGTTAACGAGGTGCGGTAGCCATTACACATGGCCGGCAAACGGTTAGACTTGGGTGTACGTCTCATTACCATAAGGGCCTTAGACACCGCCATCCTTGACTATAAGGCATTCCTCGATAGATGTGTATACCGATGCGAGGTACCTTACAATATTTATTACCCATCCAGATTTTTTTCTCCTTATGATTGGATATTGATCCGCCGAAAGAAATTGATATAACCGAGCCACACAGGTAATATACACATTAGATTTCCCCTTTGGGTACCCCACGTAAACATGCGCTGTGACGATGCGCGTACGGTTCGATGTTTTGAAGTGTAAATTTCGATATACAAGCACTTTTTAACTGTCAAATAAAAAATATTTACCAAAATAGAGTAATGATAAATATTCTCATCAGTATTTGAAACAAATATGAACTCGTTAAACCTTGATATTAATTATAAAAAAGTGTCTTCAACAGACTACTCCTTTTCTCGTTTTTACATTCGTTAGGTACGAAAGCAAATACTTCATGTAAATCTACAGAGGTCATTTTGCGGTGAAGGGGTACCCTAAAGGGAATCTTATTTCGACGTTTCATTTTAAACAGCAATGATTTATTTTAAAATCATCTTACTCGGCAAGGGAAGGATAATAAAATTATTATTTGGGTTTTTGAGTGATATATGTCGATATATTACCTGCCAAGAAAAAGTATCACCCTCGCCTAACGGCTCGGGTGATATAAAATCTTGGCAGGTAATATATCGACATATATCACTCAAAAACCCAAATAACATATAATATCATGACGTCAATTAAATCATTTTTCCTTCAATTAAGGGCAATTTTTCGGACTTGTTTGATGTTAATAGAATGTGTATTTTGTACTCACAGTTTGGTGAGGTGATTCCAATGCCTGTTCCATCCAGCTACAATGATATCACCAACAGTAAGCTTGTGAGAGATTTTGTAGGTTGGGCCTGGTATGATAGAGAGTTCTACGTGGACAGAACATGGTCAAATAACAGGATTGTACTTAGAATTGATAGTGCGCACTATAATGCCATCGTTGTACGTGGTTTCTGTATTTTTATATTGCCCAGCAAGAAATTTCATGGATTCAGTTTCTTATCGTTGTTAATAATTAACAAAACAAATAACACAAAAATGAATGATATATACCTTTCTGTCAGAAAACAGTCCGCCATTTTGAAATTTTAGCGATATTTAAAAAAGACTTTATAATGAGAAACCCTGAGAAATTCAGAAATATGAATAACTATTTATAACATAATCAGATCGGTATTTTGATATTATTCCAGTGGGTAAACGGACAGGAAGCGATGAAACATGAGGGCGGCCATCTTCCATTTGAAGCGGATGTGACTCAATTCATTAACATTGCAACAGTAAATTACGTCACTGCTGCCATAAACAACACGCTTTCACCGACTACGCTACCACCGGGCAATATTGAATATAAGACAGACGCTAAAAAGTAAAAATGTACTTTATTTTCTTGTCGTTTTGCATTTGGAAAGAAAACTCCGTATATTACTGCGTTCAGTTAACTCTGGCTCTGGGATTTGAAATAAATGTCGGTTTGCTTGACTGTAGTATCGAAACATTTTCCTATAAAAAATAAAGCAAGCTAAATGATGATAACAACTTTATTTGTAAAGAAAACATTAATTCCTAACTTCAAGGCACTCTGCGATTTTTTCTATTACAGGTTTCTTCTTCAGATCTCTATGCATACAGAGTTCGTGTTAAATGTTAACATATGGTTTATCGCGGGGGGGTTTTGTGTTCAAATGATATGAAGTGTAAAATGCTCAAATCTTAACGTCACTTGAAAACATGTACGTAAACATGTCAACTATTTTCACTTTTAGATATCCCCCCTGGTTATTTTGTTCAGAATCTTCAGATGGACTTTTTCAATTATGCCGGAATTCATCGTCATGTGACATTATACACGACGCCAAGAATATTCATTGAAGATATCGACATTGGCACAAGTATTCAGGGAAACGATGGTACTTCAATGTGGAAATTATTTGATACATTCTTTTTCTGCTAGCTGTACAATATAGAAATAGAAAGTCTCTATGCTAGTTGTCAAACGTTTACTTCGCAATACTTCATACATCAAATCGCGAAATCATTAATTCATCATTTATACGTTAATCAGCAGAAATCACATGACTCAGCATATTGACATTTCACGTACCTTGCTCTTCAAAACTTAGGTTTACGTAGATTATACAAGTCTAATCGTTTATACCATACAGAATAGTTGTGTTCAAGTTACGAGTTCAGGTTTCCAAACTGAAATGATGTCTCTCTACGTTTTGTACCAGTACGTATTACCACTTGTTTATTTTGTAATAACTCTGAGTATTAAGCTTAGGGTGACGACAATGTTTCTGTGTTTATATCGTTAAACGAAAGCACATAGCCACTTACGGTTTCTTACAAGACGCTTTTCTTAAGTATCTGAGCTAAAAGTTTAAAAGATTTATTTCAGGAACGGTCAATTTCCATATATATACTGGAGGTCAGTCGGACCAAACTAACTACAATGTCGAGGTCGTTGACAAGCAAGGTCAAATTGTTGCCAGCAGCATCAAGTTTCAAGATACCCCAACTATAAAAAATGCTAATTTCTGGTGGCCATGGACAATGAATGCTACAAGCCCTGGATATCTGTATACATTAAAGGTAGATGTCACTTAATTTGGATTGCAGAATTTGTGAGTTGTACAATATAGAACCAGTACATAGGCTGTGAGCTAAGCATGTTCTCTAGGAAAAGCTATACCAACAACAATAGGAAATTAGCCATTTCTACCGTCTGTAAACTGTTTAAATGTACTTATTTTTTGTTTGTTTCTACAAATGTTTCCTGTTATAGATATTCATACTGGATTTGTAACGAATACTTGTAAGCATTACTATTATTTAAAAGGTCACAGTTTCGCACATGTTTGGATTGGATGTATACCGACAGCCGTTCGGTATCCGTCCTGTGCGCGTTACGGATACAAGTCTCTTGATTAACGAGGAACCATTCTACTGTCAAGGCGTCAACAAACACGAGGATTCTGACGTAAGCTTTTTTCTATCAATGACATTTTCAGCTCCATGATTAAATTCTGAGAGAATAAATTAGAAAATAGCGTGGTTCCTGAAACTACAGCCTAAGATTCTAACAATAGAAAAAGAAATAAAGGAACATGTATGTTAAAATATCACTATTGAGAAAACAAGTTGTACATGTTTAATGGACCGTCATCTACTATTTTTTTTATCAAAACTGTCTTTTTTACAAGTAGGTAAATCTAAAGAAATCAATTTTGATAATGTTGAATAACTTTTAATGCATTTGTGTGATTTGCAAGTAGGTCAACGTATAGAAATTAATTTTGATAATGTCGAATAACTTACAACGTATTTCAGCCAATTAAAGTATGAAGCCCTGGAATAATATATCTGATTTAATCAGTGCATCCGAATTCTATTTTAAATATTACAAAACCAATAAGTTTTAAGCTTAGTTATGCTGGTGATACTTTATGAAATGAATTCCACCCTTCTATAACTGGCATTACTTTGCAGATCAGAGGAAAGGGTTTAGACTTTGCTCTAATTGCACGAGACTTCAATATGTTGAAGTGGCTTGGTGTAAATTGCTTCCGAACCTCCCATTATCCATACGCCGAGGAAATTATGGATCAAGCGGATAAACAGGGTATTGTTGTCATCGACGAAAGCCCAGGAGTAGGCATCTCAAAGTGGGTACTATATGCCTTGTTTATAAGCCACCATTTTCCTTCAAAACAGAACAAATCCTTATAGTCTTGCATTGATTCTGTTTATTCTTGCACGTCTTGCTTTCATTGACCTGGTATAATCTAAAAAGCATCTGTTACGTTATACAAAACTACTTGCTCCTGCTTTATGAATTAATATTATAAATAGCAGTAATGAAGATAATGAACAAAGGCTTTAAAGCTCTTATCCTTAACCTCGAAAATCACGACGGCAAGACAACCCTTAAACGCATTTTTTTCCCTTTTCCCCCCACAAATAATACCACGGAAATCCACATGTGCTAGGAATGCATCAGAATCCCTTAACATATACGTGAATAAAAAAATCCCAGCTTCATACAAAGCAGGTCTTACTCTGTGGTATGTTACCAGGTATTGAAAGCTATTTCTGTTTACTAAGTACTGGGATTTTTTTTATTCCAAATTTATATTAAGGGTTGCATTCACGTTCTTAGCACCAATGAACAATGCTTTGCACAGACAAGTTTATATTGAGAGAATATATACATGTTCATGTTGCCTGATAATAGTCGTTTTAATTTCACAAATAAACTGAAGAACGAAACGTTTGAGAAGTTGTCGTTACAACAATGAGAAGATTTCTTGCGAGGATAGTGATAAAGAAAGAAAGAAGAAGAAAAAGAGAGTAAAGAAGAAGAAGAAAAAAGAACAGAGAATAAGTTCTAAATATGAAGTAAACCAGAACATGGAAGAAATATCTTACGACAAGAAAAGGAAAGCTAAAAGAAGTAAAATTCAAAAATTAGATAGGTATAACCAAACATGAATGCACTGGTAACTAACATCTTGATGATGATGAGTTGTTCTTCAAACAGTATACCAGGCTTTTTGCAAATGGTTGTTCAACTGGAAATTTAGATGTGTTCAAAAACTAAAAATTAGTTAAAATTTGCCCATATACAAACCTTTTACCTAGCAATAGCACTCTATATACTCTTAATATACAACACATTTTAGTAAATTATAGGAAATAAAACGAAAATCAGTAAAATTCTTTTGTCAAAGATTTTAATGTCTCGTCTCATAAGTCATTACTTTTGCCTTCTGTTTATTTCTGATCTCTGTAGGAGATGTGTTCGTCTTGTCTTTATATTTTTTGGAAAACATATCGTTGTTTCGTTTTTCTTCCAGCGATGACAATTTTAGCAACAAGTCATTGGAACACCATAAAGCTGTGATGACCGAGATGTATCAGAGGGACAAGAATCGACCGTCTGCCATCATTTGGTCAGATGCCAACGAACCGGCCACTAACAAAGCACCCGCTGGACCTTACTTCAAGTAAGCTAAGCTCATGTTATTTCTTTGTACTTCCATTTCGTCTCTGTGTATTGTCTACACTATCACCTCTGTCACAGCAATGAATAAAGATTTCTTCACGACATCCTCCCGCTTGCCTCACAACTTTTTCAGGTTGGGTTTTCGTTAGTTTTTGTATGTTATACCGTACATATTTACTTTTATTTAAAAAATACAATTCAAAGAACATTTTTTCTGCAGTTTCGATGTTTTCCGTTCATCTGTGGAAAATGGCACGGACACAATATATATATTTTTTTTAAATTTTCACATTACGGTTACATGTATCATGATGCCTGTGACATCACCTTTGACTTATATAAACCGATTGTATCTAAAACTCCCTATTGAAAGGATTGTCTTTGCCTGCATAACAACAATCCGGTTACGCCATCTAGTTCTTTTCTGTTATGCAGACTCTTTCATTGTATGCAACTTGTTGTTAGTTTAAAGAGTTAAACGATTTTGTGGAAAAAGTCTTATTCATCAACCTTAAAAAGTTGAACCACGTTTATAGAGTCGATATTGTTTCAGTTGTTCAACCTTACCGTAGAAGGTAAAAAAGCATGTAATATAAGCCCCTAAAATGGGTTCGTCCCCTGAGTGGAAATAGTGAATGTTCTAAAGAATATAACAGCTAAATGAGTGAGCCATTTAAAATAGTTATATGACCATAATGTTTCTTAGAATTTTGTTAAGGCTTATTATCTATATATCAAACATATACTGTGAATTTTACCCACTGGAAGTGTATAATTATGTTTGTTATAAAGGGCGGTTATAAATCATGTTCGATCTCTCGATTTTACAAGACCTGTGACGTTTGTTTGTAACCAGGACTACAACACTGATTCGGCAGTAAGTTGGTTAGTTTTATATATTTCACTTCATGAAAGAACCATAGAAGACATTATTGATCACTAAGCATACAACCCTTAGAAACTTATACTAATATATCTACGTAGATATATAAGTAAAAAGTTATTTTTGTTTTCGTTTTTAGAGGTTTTATGCTTAGTGATACTATGGAAAGAATGGGCGACGGGGGTATCTAGTTTTAGCAATGTTGATGTTGCTTTTGATGCTATCAGTTTTCCATATATATTTGTATTCGAAAGGGTAAAAACGTAGATTTTTCCAAACATCTATTCTACGAACAACGCAAGATACAATATCCTGTTTGAACATATTCTTATGTGTAGACGTTTTGACTCAACTTTCGCTAAATACGAAATAAAAACGAAGAATTTTGTATACAAGTATAACGGAATTGTATGGTTGACAGGTGCAGTATGTGGATATAATTCTTGTGAACAGATATTACGCCTGGTATTCAGATATAGGTCATACAGAACTAATATAGTTACAATTAGCGAACGACCTTAGACATTGGCATCATACATTTAACAGGCCTGTTATAGTCTCGGAGTTCGGCGCCGATACTATAGTCGGGTTTCATCAGGTAGGTATGATAATAATTATTGTACTTATTCAGTGCTTTCTTCTTCAGTGAATCTACTGACTAAACACCACTAGCTTAAGGTTTTACAAGCATCTCCACAAATGGTTTTGTAAATGAAACCTAGTTTGAGAACAAATTCATAAAAAAACTATTTTATCTTAAAGATCAATATTCTACGGAATCCCGTTTCCAGTGTGAATCGACGTGTTTGTGTGCTTTTACTCAAGATGTAAGAAGGTTCGCTGTTGTCACGATTATATTGACAGTCGTATTGAATATCATTAGACATGAGAGTTAGTGATGATCTAACAAATTTGCATACTTATTTATGTATGTATATTATCTGTCGCCATTTTCTTGACATAACTTTTTCTCAGGTACCAAGCTTTGTATTTACCGAGGAATACCAGCTTGAGTTTCTGCAAGAATATCACAAAACCTTTGACAAACTACGATCAGAATTCCTTGTTGGTGAAATGCCCTGGAACTTTGCAGACTTTATGACTATCCAGGGTAAAGTTATAACCCTAGTAGATATACTGAAGCGTTCTAAGAATGCCGTTTGCATGAATGCCTAAATAAAGTTTTATGACATGTCTGGCTCGAATGTGCCCATGTCTGTGGTCGAATGGTTAAAATCTCTGATTTACAATACATTGTTTATTCTGCTGAGTGGGTATGCTACGGAAAAGTTTCAGCGGAACTTTTGAGATTCGTTCAAACTTAGCGACTCATATTATAGACTGTAATAGTTCTAGGAGTTGCTCCGATATCTTGCCGCTAACTGTAGATTATTTTAATTCAGCCGCATCAAAATTTCTTCGTCTGTCAAGGTTTGTTGCCATTTCTATTTTGAACACTGAGCTTTTTTCTCAAATTCACTTTTGAATTGGGAATTATTCAATGAACAAGATGTAGATATTTGTTTACGTAGCAATATTTTCCCAGTTTTGATTTACCTACAATTACTTCAATTTATGTTGTAGGTGTTACACGAGTTGTTGGAAATAAGAAAGGGCTATTGACACGGCAACGTCAACCGAAGATGTCTGCACACTTAGTACGGGAAAGGTACATGAAGATGATAAACGGAGACATGTGTACGCTGAAAAACGCTTAGTTCTGTAATGACGGTGTTTTTATCTATTCCTGGAATATTTGTTAAGAAACCTAGAGGACGTTACCTGTCTCAATTGTAGGTTAGAAAGAGTACAATAACATACAAACAAATGGCTGTGTTTTTCGAAGCATAAACAAGTATGGCAAATGTGTTCATACGGCAGTGCAGCTATCAAACGTGACGACCCCTAAACCTCTGTGTATACTCTTGGCTTTCTCAAATTCACAACTGAAAAGATAAGAGTTACACATTAAAATGCATCCAAGGAATTGGTAGAATACTTTGGAGAATATTGATATACATTATATGTAGTTATATTACCATTTTGTATTTATTTATCTTTTTTTAGAATGGTTTACCGAATGAACAACGTGTAAATATTGATCCAAAATGTTTTAAAGTGGACAAAAATGTATGCATATATAGACATGCTCTAATAAAGAGCATTATATCACAGGAAACTAATATTCAAAAGAAAAAAGTTTCGACTATATGATTATATATAATCACATATATGTGATTCTGCAGTTAATATAATCACAGGAAACTGATATTCAAAAAAAATACTTCATGAAAAAAATTCATACCTTCTATATATAAAAAACACCAGGAATGCAATGCGCTCTGTACCCCACCCACTTCTTTTATACAAGTCATTTGGAAACCGACGCGAAACAATTGAAAAATCGACAGTAAGAACGTATTTTGGAAACTGCTGAATATAGATAATGTTTGCTTTTTACCCATGTTGAGTGTCTGGACCTGAAATTTCCGTTGTCAGTCAGTTTGAACACAGGAGTCTGAAATTCTATCAATAATTAACTTAAAAAGAAAAGCAAAAAAAAAAAAAAAAAAAAAAAAACACTATGTATCATCTATATATATAAAAAACACAAGGAAGGCAACAAAAAATCCCCCACCCACCCGTCCATAAACAAGAAATTTCGTGAGAAAGCAGAATGCTGGTGTCCGAGCGCTCGGATTTTATATAACATATTAAAATACGCAATGAACACTGCTTACTGTAATATATTGATAATTTTTTCTTTGATATATGGCATTTACGTCGACTTTCTATCCATCGTCGGTTCCATTGTCTGTTGTTGTTGTAGCGGTATACGGAGTGAATATCGGTGCTGTTAAACTGCGTTAACACCCTACACGTCACCGGTCTATGTAGAACATAAATGCGCTGTGTTTACATGAAAATGACATATGATAATAATCAAACTGTCAATTTTTCAATTTTGAAAATCCTGCTGTTTACAAGTTACAGTATATTGACAGAGTGACTTCCCCTGGGGTTTTCCCCAATTCAAAAATGTTAACATACATTCTTATTAAAATGTGATAAAAGTCGGTATATGTTTTATATGGTTTATTAGAATTTTATTATTAAATATGAAATATAAACTCATACTTACTTTCATAAATCTAAAAGTGAAAATAAAAATTATTTACTCCGTATACCGCTACAACAACAACATACAATGGAGCCGACGATGGATAGAAAGTCGACGTAAATGCCGTATATCAACGAGAAAGGTCGTCAATATATTACAATAAGTAGTGTCCATCGCGTATGTTAATATGTTTTATAAAATCCGAGCGCTCGGTAACCAGCATTCTGCTTTCTCACAAAATTTCTTGTTTATGGATGGGTGGGTGGGGGATTTTTTGTTGCCTTCCTTGTGTTTTATATATATAAGAAGTCGATTTTTTTTTCCTTTTTAAGTTAATCATTGATAGAATTTCAGGCTCCTGTGGTTTTTTATATGTAGAATGTATGATTTTTTTTCATGAAGTATTTTTTTTGAATATCAGTTTCTTGTGATTATATTAACTGCAGAATCACATATATGTAAATGATATTGAACACATCGTTACCTGATGTCATTTTGTCAGTCAAAAATTCTAAAAGATGAATTTAAAACATCCACATTTGTCTCTGTATATAGAGTTGTTGTTCTACAAAGTAGTTAAGTGCAGAGGGCTTAATTATAGCCACATTAACGCTTTCTTGGTGTCTATATGCCCGTCGTTTGTTCCGTTAGAATACGGCTGTAATGTTGGTGTTGTATAAAAATGAAAATGTTGATATGCACTAATTGCTGTATGTTCTTCAATCCGTTCCACAGACATTCTCAATATCCTTTGGACAGTGATTTTTACTCAGTGACGTGCAGAAAAAGTCTACGATGACTTTATTTCCGGCAACCGGTGTCGCCGTAGCAACGTCAATATCAGTACAATCACCAATATGCAAGAGATCAATAGGTGCATCGGTGCAGTGAGCTTTGCTTAACTCGCATCTGTAAATGATTAGAGAACAGATCAACAATCGTCCGTATAACTATCTAAAATATAAAAAAAATATTTTTAAAGAAAAATATTATCTAAGAAATCTGTGTTTTGAAAAGAAATCAATGCAATTTGAATGTTATTCTATAGTTATAAAAAAGCGTTGTGTGTGAGAAAATCGTGTTCCTTCAAGGTTTTATCAAACAGACTGACTTTGAATTAATCTCTCTGACATATGTTCTTTCATTCTGCTTGTTAAAAAAGACAGACCAGCACTGGACTCTGGAAGTTTAACAAGTGATTTTTGAGGTTTTCCTGCATTCCATAGTTAAATCAAATGATAACACGAGGTTCTTATATAAATGGCTTACTTGTTTTTATATGTGATTATGTTTGTTGCACTGAAGATTAATGGTTTATAAGGCCAGGAAAAGTTAGCTACAATGATCCTATCACTATCCTGTGTGTTACTGACCTTAAAGAAAATATTAAGGTCAATTACATGTGTTATCTGCTACACTGAAATAACATTTTATAGTCAGATGACCTAGATGTGATTTTTCTTCACAAGTTTCAAAAATATCTGAGCAAGTAAATTACTCCTTGACCCCACGTGACCAAGTTTATAAACAAAATGTTTTTGTAATTAAAAAACATGTCTCTCCCAGCGCATCATTTAAACAGGGGCACAGAAGAGATGACAGAGGTCGGCTAGAGGTAGGAAGATAATTGTAAACTGGAAAATAGGAATGAGTGTGTCGGAAAAAGGTATAAGATATAACAAGGAGTACTATTGTTGCAGAAGAGGAGATATATCAAAACCTATATAGAAAAGCTTTAGAATAGAAAACAGTGCACAGAGTTATTTCTCGTTGCAGAAAAAAACAGCAATAAAATGTCAGGAAGGGCAAATCTTGTAATACTGGCGATCATCCTATCTGTTTTGAAGCCTATAGGCAAAAAAAAACAAACAAAAAAACGTGCTCCAGTTTTTGAGCACGAAAGAATATTTGTACAAGTCAAGGTCACTCAAAAAGTATGCACATTATTGACTGAAAGAGATTTCAAATTAAAGTGTAAGTGACCTTGACCTTTGTCGTAGTGGCCTCAGTGGAGAAAATATAATAAAATATCATTGAAGTTTGAAGGTTTCAGGTCAAGAGGTACTCTGCTTATCAAATGAAAACAAAGTGTGGAAGATGAACAATTGACACTGCAAAAACAAAGAGTTAAACAGTCTGGCTAAAATGGCCTTCGAGTTTTTGATCGAAAATTTCACCAAAAACAAGTATACAACAAAGAAGCACATGGTAATGTTTGTGGGTACAACTTTTGCTATAACTTTGACAATGACAATTATTTCAGCGCTCTCCAGAGAGCCGACTAAAATAATAAGAATATGCAGGTAGGTTCGGTTAAAAAGTTATACAAGTTTCTACCACTTTCAACTATAAAGCCTTATGCAAACCGCGCATATAACCAACTGTTTAAAAGATTAATAGTCTTGACAAAAGCTTTAACTAAAGTAAACATAAAGTAAATGCAAAACCTTCTGTGTTGTGGTGCTTGGTCTTATATTATTAAAATGTTATGATGGATATGAGAAAGTAAGTCATTATGACTTTATCCTTCACTTTCTGATTCAACCTCATTTTATGTTGTTATTGTTGTTTTTAAATTTTTACTTCACCCGAAGTTTCAAATTAAAAGTTTTTGTATTGTACAAATAAGTTCAACGTTCTCTCGTATTTTGTGTAATGAAATGTGTAACTTCCATACCGAAATAAAATAACTTTTTGTTTTCTAAAATAGTAATACAAAGTTTCGTTTGTGACATTATGCCCCTCAAGGTAAGCATATAGTATTTGAATTGTCCGTCCGTCAGTCAGTTAGTAAGTCCGTCCGAAAACTTTAACATTGTCCATAACTTCCTTATTAGTAAGCGGATTTACTTCATACTAGGATACAACACCCATTTGGACAAGGCCTTCCCACTGATCTATATTTTTATGACTTTACCCCTGAATGACCTTCAACCTGAAAATCTAATTGTCCAAAAACTTTAACTTTGGCCATAACTTCCAGATTAGTAAGTGGATATACTCCATATTAGGACACAGCACCCCTTTGGACAAGACTTTCCCCTTGACCTATTTTTGTTTGACCTGGACCCCTGGATGACCTTTACCTTGAAGATTAAATTGTCCAAAACTTTAACATTTGGCCACAACTTCCACATAAGGATGTGGATATACTTCATACTTGGACACAACACCTCTTTGGACAAGACCTTCCCACTGACCTATATTTATTAGACCTTGACCCTTGGTGCTCAGCTCAAATGTCAAACCACCACTTCGGGGGCAAAGTCATCTTACATTGACAGTTCTTGTTGTATTTAACTTTAATACTAATGTGATTCTTACTGTTTGCGGTACATGCTAAAAAATGACAAACACAATATTTCATAATGATTCCCTTTATTATTAGTAGCTAAAGGTAATTCCGTTTCCACATACAGTTTGAACTAACTGTATAAAAACATCTTTATCAGAAAGATAAACTGAAATATTTCTTATGTTAAAGCAATCAGCAACTAGAACTGTGTCCATAGGACACGGATGCCCCCACTATGCATAAGTGCTCATAAACAAGAGCATGTATATCCTGTATGTAAGATTTTTTCTGTACATATACCTAAAATGATCTACAGGTAACCTTATGTGCATGTTAAATTAAATTACAAATGTAAAATTTATATGTTCAATTATTTATATGGTATATAGTGAAAAAATCAACAAAGGGCCATAATTCTGTTAAATATGGTCACAGCAAAAATTCCTTCCTTTACTACCATCTACACATTAAAGCTGTTCATCCCTGGAAGTTTAAGCAAAATCTGCCATCCGGTTTAAGAGGAGTTGCGTTCACAAAATTTCAATATGGTATATAGTAAAAAAATCAACAAAGGGCCATAATTCTGTTAAATTTGGTCGCAGCAAAAATTCCTTCCTTTACTTCCATCTACACATTAAGGTTGTTCATCCCTGGAAGTTTAAGCAAATCTGCCATCTGGTTTAAGAGGAGTTGCATTCACAAAATTTCTATATGGTATATAGTGAAAAAATCAACAAAGGGCCATAATTCTGTTAAATTTGGTCGCAGCGAAAATTCCTTCCTTTACTACCATCTACACATTAAGGTTGTTCATCCCTGGAAGTTTAAGCAAAATCTGCCATCCGGTTTAAGAGGAGTTGCGTTCACAAGATTTCGGGACGTATGGACGGACGGACAGACGTACGGAGGGACAAGTGCAACGCTATATGCTCCCCACTTTGTGGGGGCATAAAAAAGATAACTTGTTTTGTTTTCGCTGTTACCCTCAGTAAAAGAAGGTGATTCTCCAACTTAATTTGAAAGACATAGCTATATTCATACCACAGCTGTTTAAAGAAAGAGGGCCATGCTAGTCCTGGATTGCTCCCCTGGGTACTAAGCCAACTTCAAAAGCAGTATTAGATTTTCTGTTTGAAAATATATAGGTGCCTAAAACTAAATATCTAAAATATCAGTCAATAAATAAAGGCTCTATGAGAGTAAGTAGAAAAATTCATTTTTAGTTGTGGTGACCTGGATCTTGACACAGCGCCCTCATACCTTACCTATGGCTAGTGGTCCATGTAGGGAATCTACATACCAAATATCACTGATATTGGTCTATACAAGAGGGCCATGATGGCCCTGTATCGCTCACCTGAGTATGACTGCTTTTAACAAAGTTGCTATGGACCTGGTTAATTGACCCCAGATGACCCATATTCGAACTTGACCTAGAAATTATTGAAACAATCTCTTTGACAAATTTCCAGGATATTTGGACTGAAAAAGTAGCATCAAGAGTGTTAACAAGGTTTCTCGGTATTTAGGCTCTGTGACCTAGTTTTTGACCCCAGATAACCCATATCCAAACTTGAGCTACAAATCATCAAAACAACCTATCTGACAAATTTCCAGGACATTTGGACTTAAAATGTAGCCTCTTGAGTGTTTACAAAGTTTTTCCATATTTGGGCTCTGTGACCTAGTTTTTGACCCAAGATGACCCATACTCCAATTTGAGCTAGAAATCATCCAAAACACCTGTCTGACAAATTTCCAGGATATTTGGATTGAAAATGTAACCTCTGGAGTGTTAAAAAGTTTTTACATATTTGTACCATGTGACCTAGTTTTTGATCCGAAATGACCCATATCCAAATTTGAGCTAGAAATCATTGAAACAACCTTTCTGACAAATTTCAAGGACATTTGGACTAAAAATGTAACCTCTAGAGCTTTTACAAGGTTTTTCTACTTTCGGGCTCTGTGACCTAGTTTTTGACCCCAGAGAACCTATATTCAAAACTAAGCTAGAAATCATCCATAGAATCTTTCTGACAAATTTCCAGGTTATTTGGACTGAAAATGCTACCTTTAGAATGTTAAAAAGGTTTCTACATATTTGGACTCTGTGACCTAGTTTGTGACCCCAGATGACCCATACTTGAACTTGATCTAGAAATCTTCAAGGCAATTTTTCTGACAAATATCAGATTATTTGGGCTGAAAATGTAACCTCTAGTAAGAGTGTTAACAAGATTTTTCTATTTTTGGGCTCTGCGACCTAGTTTTTGAACCCAATTGACCCATATTCGAACTTGAGCTAGAAATCATAGAAGCAACCTTTCTGACAAATTTCCAGATTATTTGGGCTAAAAATGTTACCTCTAGAGTGTTAACAAGGATTTTCAATGTTTGGGCTCTGTGACCTAGTTTTTGATCCCAGATGACCCATATTCGAACCTGACGTAGAAATTGTCAAAGCAACCTTTCTGACAAATTTCTAGATTATTTGGACTGAAAATGTAACCTCTAGAGTGTTAACAAGATTTTTCTATTTTTGGACTCCGCGACCTAGTTTCTGAACCCAGATGACCCATATTCGAACTTGAGCTAGAAATCATAAATGCAACCTTTCTGACAATTTTCCTGATTATTTGGGCTAAAAATTTTATCTTAGAGTGTTAACAAGGATTTTCAATATTTTGGCTCTGTGACCTAGTTTTTGACCCCAGATGACCCATATTTGAACTTGACCTAGAAATCGTCAAAACAACCTTTCTGACAAATTTCCAGATTATTTGGACTGAAAATGTAACCTCTAGAGTGTTAACAAGATTTTTCTATTTTTGGGCTCCGCGACCTAGTTTTTGAACCCAGATGACCCATATTCGAACTTGAGCTAGAAATCATTGATAGAACCTCTCTGACAAATTTCCAAGATATTTGGACTGAAAAAGTAGCCTCTAGAGTGTTAACAAGGTTTTTCTATATTTGGGCTCTGTGACCTAGTTTTCCAACCCTGATAACCCATGTTCGAACTCGTCTGAGATATTAATGAGACAAACATCCTGACCAAGTTTCATGACAATTGAAGCAAAAATGTGACCACTAGAGTGTTAACAAACTAATTGTGGACGGACAGACGGACTGACGGACGGACGGACGACGGACAAAAGGTGATCAGAAAAGCTCACTCTGTCACTACGTGTCACTTAAGTACTTTGTGAGTCTGCTGTTGATCAGGTATAGTTATAGGCAAGATGATTTTCAAGGTTTTTCCTGAACAACTCAATGTAAAACAGATGAGCAAAGGTCGATGTCAATGTTTACCTAAGGGGCATTATGTGCACACTCTTTGTAGATGTCAGCTAACAAATTACATATCTAATATCAAATGTTTAAATTTACAGTTTTGAAATTGAATATTTCAAAGATCTTTTATTTTACACAAAAAGGACTCCCGGGGCACAGTCGATTTTGAACACAGGCGCATAATTTGAATAAACTTGATACATATCCACTAGAAACTGCCACATGCATATAATGTTTTATAATTTTGACCATGACGAATTAATTTCAAAAACCTTTGTAAAAATCAACTATACAATGCTACATATCAAATATATAAAGTCTATAGCTTACGGTTCTGACAAGAAGACTTTCAAAGATTAAATATCTTACACAAATAGGACTCACGGGATAGGGCTAATTTTGACCCTAGATACATAATTTGAACAAACTATGCAGAAGTCAACTGATGCAACATATATGCTCTATCATACTGTTTCAGAAAGGATTTTATAATTATTTCCTGTATAAGCCTACTGAAATGGACCGAACCCCGGGGTTTGGATCGTTAATGGTATCAGGAGTTTATTTTGAAGAAACTTCAAAATTGATACAAATATCTATGCTCCAGGCCTTGTGGTTACACAAAGGAAGAATTTTTAATTCTTAGTTGTATAAGCCTATGTTTAATCAAATGACTTCCTGGGCTAGGTGAATTGATGACGCAGTGGCCTAATTTCGGAGACCTATAGATGAAGCTATGTTGCAAATATCAAAGCTCTAAATGTTGTGGATTTAGACAAGCATACTTTAATTTTCCTGTTACCATTGCAACCAGAATTCTAAAGCTGATGGCATTAAATTCTTTAACTTTGGTAGAGCTTTATGGTAGAAACATCCCTGCCAAATTTTCTCAACTTTAATCTAGTGGTTTCGGGAGAGATTTGTTTGAAAAATGGACACGCACGACACTCACTGCACTGCACATGCTGGACACAGGGGGATTTCAAATGTTCACATTGATTGCTCAGGTGAGTTTATAAGAGAGCCATGGTCATTTTAGTTCAAATGTTCCAAAGAGGCAATGCTACATAAAACAAGAGATGTTTATGCCTCCTTAGCGCCTTATCCCTAGAGCTAGCTATGAGGATTTGAGGAGCTAGGACCAAGCATTCTATAGTTATTGATCGGAAACAATTTTGCTATTCAAGGACACTGTGACCATGGCCTTTGACATGGTGACCTAAAAAACTAAAGGGCTCATCTAAAAGTCATGAACAACTTAAAACAAAGTTTGAGGAACAAGGGCACAAGCATTCTAAACTTATTCATCGGAAACCATTTTGCTTTTCAAGGTCACTGTGACCTTTGGCTCAATGACCAGAAAAACGAAAGTTGTTATCTACTGATCATGACAAACCTACTTACTAAGTCTGACAAACCTGAGCTCAAGGATTCACTAAATACTCAGCAGAAACTGTTTTGCTTGTCAACATTACTGTGACCTTGACCTTTGACCTAATAACACTAAACACTACAGGGGTCATCTAATTGTCATGACTAACCTACCTATAAAGTTTTGGAAGCTTGGCTCAAGCCTTCTATAGATATTGATTAGACACTATTTTGCAACACAAGGTCACTGTGACATTAACTTTTGTCCTGAAAAGCTATAGGGATCATCTAATGGTCAAGGCCAACCTATGTACCAAGATTGGAGAATCTGGGTCAAAGCAGTCTACTGTTTTTATTTGGAAATCGTTTTGCTTTTCAAGGTCACTTTGACTTTGGCCTTTGACCTGGTTACCTGAAAAACTTAAATGGTCACCTACTAGTCATCACCAACCTACACACTAAGTTTGAAGAACCTGAGACCAAGAGTTCTACAGTTATTGATTGGAAACCGTTTTGCTGTTCAAGGTCACTCTGACCTTGACCTTTGACCTGGTGATGAAAAAAACTACTGGGGTCATTTTCTAGTCATTAACAACCTACATACTAAGTTTGAACAACCTTGGAACAGGGCCTCTAAAGTTATTATTTGAAAACTGCTTTTCAAGGACACTCTGACCTTGATTTTGACTTGTTGACGTGAAAAACTATAGGAGTCATCTAATGGTCATGATCAACCAACCCACTAAGTATGAAGAACCTGGGACCAGACCTTTTATAGTTATTGATCAGAAACTGTTTTGATTTTCAAACTCACTGTGACCTTGACCTTTGATCTGTCGACCTAAAATGCGTCATTTACTAGTCATGAACAAAAAATAAACTAAGTTTGAACAACCTGGAACCAAGGGTTCTATAGTTATTGATCGAAAACTGTTTTGCTCTTCAAGATCACTGTGACCTTGACCTTTGACGTGTCGATCAGAAAAACTATATGGGTCACCTACTGGTCATGACAAACCTACATACTGGTCATGACAAACCTACAAACTAAGTTTAGACAACTTTAGACCAAAGGTTCTTTAGTTATTGATACGATTGATATAATACGGTTTTGCCATTCAAGGTCACTGTGACCTTGAACTTTGACCTGATGATGTAAAAAAGCACTTGGGTCATCTACTGTCACGACTAACCTACATACTAAGTTTAAACAACCTGGGACCAAGGGTTCTATAGTTATTGATCGGAAACTGTTTTGCCGTTCAAGGTTACTGTGACCTCGAGCTTTGACCTGATGTTGAAAAAATTGAGTCATCTACTAGTCATGGCCAACCTACAAACTAAGTTTGAACAACCTAGGACCAAGCGTTCTACAGTTATTGATCGGAAAACCATTTTGCTATTTAAGATCACTGTGACCTTGACCTTTGACCTGGTGATCTGAAAAACCATGGGGGTCATTTACTGGTCATAAACAACCTACAAGCCAAGTCTGAGGAAGTTGAGTCAAAGGGTCCTTTAGATATTGACAAACCAACATTGGCAAAACTATATACCCCCTCATCTTCGATGGGAGGCATAAAAATTGCCTGATCAAAGCAACATGCCCTCTCTTTTTCAAAGGGGGGGGGGGGGGGGATGGGCATAATAATACAGACCTATGTGCCCTGTACATTGTACAGCATCTGACTCTAAAGGCAAATCCAGAAATGACCCAAGTGACAAAATTTAAACACTCTTAGTGAAGCTTTCTGCAAAAATTTATAATTCTGGGCTTTGTGATTTTCCTATATAGTTTTTATGTAAAACAAATGACGTTCGGACGCAGCTTATCATGACCCATCTAAATAATTTCAATTAATCTAGTAGATCCACTAACTACACAATAAATTTCAAAGCCCTGGGAAGGGTGGTTTCATACAAGACGGGTTCCATGGTTCTAGTTGCCATTGCAACTAGATTATGAATAGAATGGAACAACTGTGGTAGAGCTTTATGCCTTCCTGCTAAGTTTTATCAATTTCGACCAAGACTGTTTCGAAGAAATATTGTTTGATTTGAAACGTTGACGAGCAAAACACATGACTGACAGAGTACGATTACAAACTCTCACCTTGTGCAGGTAAGATCAGGTTAGTTTACAAAAACACAGTTTATCTCAAAGTAACTTTCAAAAAAACATTGGTAACATGAAGGTGCAAGATAAAAACGTACATCAGGAATTCATTTGAATTCATTCATTTTAAAATTTAATATATATATACAAAGATATTAACAATATGAAAACAATCTGATTAAAAAAGAGGTTCAATTTATCATTTTCATCATTTTCGTACAGACTTAAGCAGTCATTCAACGCGTGTTTGGTTACACTGTAACGTATTAAAATGTGGTCAAAGAAATAAGCCTTCTTTAAACTTGTCTTATTAAGAAAACAAACGCACCGATATATTTGTGATATATTTGTTTGATGAAATAAAGGCAAAGTGTGAGTCGTGGAACCTTTCTGTGTCTGCTCATTAAAAAATAATTGAAAAGAAAAATGGCAACAATATATAATTATACTGTTTATCTTTACAGGCATTAATCTTCTGTTTTCAATTTACGAGTACTAATAATTGACAACAAACATTTGATTGTCATTTATTAGTTTCTTAAACGAAGACCTGTGTACTAGTGCAAATGTATATTTTTTGTCTACATATGTCCATGATTACTATATGACAATATACATGTTTTCCCTCATTAATGATACAGAAAAATAAATAAGATTACATTTCATTAAACAAATAACAATGAAATAATAAAAACTGTCTTCTGACTATCGATAAAAAAAGAGAAAAAAAAAGGTGAAAAAACTTGACAGTGTTCTTTTATACATGTATTTAATTTGTATATTTTTCTAGTTATTTAAATTGTACAAAATAGGCAAACAAGATAGATTAGGAGACCATAGTATGACCAATTTTATATATAAAAGTAAGACATGTAATATTTTTTAACAATTGATTTTTAAACGTGACGACTTACTAGAAGATTTCCAAAAATACATTTTGAATTCAGTGGTCAAAAGTCCTTGAACTTTCAGGAAACTGACACGTGAGAATATATATTGGGCATTTTTAATATTCAATAGTTCAAGCTAATACATGAACAATAAAAAAATACTTTAACAGGTAAATTACAACATAAAACAATACTTCTGCCAGATATATACATACATGTGTTTTGTTCTAAATTTACGTGTATTAATATATTGTAGCAAAGAGCTGACATGCAAATGACTGCCATTTACTACATTGTTAAACAAAACACATAAGAAACTTCTAATGACATCAACAGACAATGAATAATTTACTTTCTTGAAACACGAATGCAAAATTGTTGAAACAAAAAAAGCATAATTTTACCTATTCAATTTACTTTACCATTTTACGATTTATTCGTATTTTCCCTCTCTTATGATCAAACAAATATCTTCAAGTTCTTTCACGACAACATTAATATTCACAAAAACTGAATATAAAGCCATTTGGCGAAAAAAGTAGGCAGAATTTTTCTTAAACTGCATAGTACAATTTTTTTAAAGATTTATTATGTACAAACTACATGTATGCATGAAATGAATCAATAATATAATCAATTATACAGTGACAAATTACTACTAGAAGAATTTCCAGAGTATAATTAATATTGATCGGTCAACCATCATTGAACATGCTAGAACTAGACACGTGATGATACAGTTCTCATTTGCAATGCTCAATAATTGAAAGAAACGCTGATTCATACAAAATGTATGAGTACAACTATTTTGTTGCAAAGATTCGAAATGCAAATGACTGCCATGTTAAGCGAAGGCCCGTATACAAGTCATCGTATGACATCAATAGCAAAAACGTAATGTAAATCTAGAAATAATTATGCAGTTGAATGAAATACTGGCATTGAAGTCGAATGTTAACACATTTTATGCCCCACCACTTTGGGAGAGGGGAAATAGATTTGCCCTTGTCATAACCCGCTGTCCTGCTCTCCGTACGTAGACAGGTTTGTGTCGCGTGTAACTCCAAAATGTATAACTGATACTGGAAGAGCCACGAAACTTTCTAAGAATAGTTGTTAGCATGCCAACTGAAACACCTAGGTATTTTGACGCAAATTTGTCGGAGATCGAGTTAAGACTCCTGACTAAGCAAAAATAGCATTTTAGAATCCTTAATGTCACGGACATATTTATACAGCCCTGTAATCGTACAGGATTTTTTCTGACAATACAGCGGAATGTGGGGCATCCGTATACTATGGGCACATCTCTAGTTCTTTTTTTTTCATTTTTGTCTATATTTCCACAAATATCCACTTTCTTTTCAAGCTAAATGTTTCGCAACACATAATTCTGAAGAAAAAATAAATCTTAAACTTTTTTCAGGTCATTATTTTTACCAACACAGATACGAAGAACAATATTCATAATGATATCTGTCACCTGATTATAATACAAAACTCCTGGTTAAGGTTCATAGAAAAACACTGTGACTGAGAATAATGATGTCTGATGTCAAAATGTGACCTCAAAAGAGATTACATGATTTTCTTTGAACTTAAGCCAATGACCTGGTTTTTACCCCAGCTGACCAATATTCAACTAACCCTAGAAATCACAAAGACGAACAGATTGACTAAAACAGTGTATTTGAATTCAAAATATCTTAAGTGGGTTAACAAGGTGTTCTTTTGATTTGGTCAGGTGACCTAGTTTCTTATCCCAAATAACCAAGTTTCGAATTCGTCTGAGAATTCATCAAGACAAACAAAGCAAACAGCAGTTTGGCCAGTTGACATAGACTTTGAACCAACATGAGTCAGTTTCGAAAATGCAAAGGAGATGATCAGAATAGGGCCCTGACCAGTATTCAGAATAAGTGGGTGTTAATTGTAGCATGTAGAGTGTTAACTAGGTAAATGTAGACAGATGGCAGACAAACGACGGATATTCAGCTAACACAATAGCTCATTCTGAGCATATGCTCAAGTGAGCTAAAACATATGTCACAAAGGATCATTGACCATGCCATTCTAATAGCATGAACCAAACAATAACTAGTGCATATTGCAGCAGAATCATTTACCTACCTTGCTGTTATCAAGGGAGACGACAAAATGTGTAGAATAACATGTCAAGAATATCATTTGAATCAAAAGATTCACCCTGAATGGTCAGACTTCTTTTAGTAAGGTATCAAATTAAAATCACACTGGAATACCATTTATAATCAAACAGTCGTCACTACATTTAAATTCATCTAATCAAATTTCCCAATAATACTAAATTTCTATAAAGACAAACTAACGAAAATGCTTTATTTCACAATCGAATGTGAAAATCTGTCTGAACAAAACATCCTGACAATATACACATCTCCTTTTCATTGTTAAGTTTTACACAAGGTGCATAAAACTGAATATATTATTTGTTCGTCATCGTATATCCTGTCACTGGTTATGGCACCTCTTGTGTAATAAGGAATTGATACCTTATAACAATAATTTCATTTTCAGTAAGATATTCACAAACTTAAAAAGATATATACACACACAAGAAACTAAATAATCACATATGTTAGACCATTTTCAAATGCATAACAATCTAGAGAAATACCTTTCAAAACACATATTCTAATACAGAAATATCACATGCAATCGAATTCAAAAAGCACTATATCTGAAAACTCCTCCATTTGCAACAGAAGTATCTTCTGCAGTATTGTCACGCCAGAAGGTAAATAAAGTTATACGATTTTAATTAAAAAATGAACATTTGATTTGAATTTAAATGAAACTTGGTATATATCAGTTGTTTAGCGGTAATGTATGTAAGTCCTACATATTTCCAATTTTGCAAAATTGAAACTTGATTTGCTTAAGAATTAAATCTTATCAAATTAGCTGATTAATCGAGTAATATTCTCAGACATTTATCTGTGAAAGATTTTGTCAGCAATAATCGCTTCACCCAGTCTTGTTTTACAGCATATCTATTTACAATTACCTCTTGCAGGCAAATACTAGCTCTATAGCTGGCCAGTTTAGGGTGACGGTACTACAATTTTTCATAGCCAGGTAAAGTTTATCGACTGTAGCTTCCATCTGTTTGTCACTTCGCCATCTCTGCAGCATTGCTGTTATCTTAAGTGGAGAAGTCATATTATCTGCGTTAATGTGATCGATTTGGACTTGGCTTAGTCCAAGCTGTAAACCAAGAAGCTGCCAGTTTGAGCCTATTGATTCAGCGATCATTTGGCACTCTGCATCTGTAAGCTGTCGATTTCTGTCGATACATATTTCAGGATCCAAATACACTGAAAGAAAGAAGAAAAAAACATTTATAAAACAAAACATTTTTAAGACAGGCACCAGTTACTATTACTTTTTTTTTTCAATACTAGATGGGTGTTCGGTGGAACACTTGTGTCGCCCTTGGGTACTCTGTTAGAATAACTAAAAAGGTAAACAAGAGCCTGCTGGAAAAGACAGCATGCTAGTCAAAGTACAACAAGAAACATGGCAATGCCACGAAACCAGGTTTTCAAAAATGTTGTTCTGATTCTATACTATAGTATGAATTTTGGAATGAAGATTGCTATGAATATTCAAAAGATTATAACATGACATGAAGGAAAAGATAATATTCATGAGAATACATGATAATGAGTAGGATGTAAATTTCGGCTAACAATACTGTCTGCAAGGAGTATACTTAATAATGAGACAACAATTTCTGCACATCATCTTGATGTGGTAAACATTTGTCTGAAGTTTCATCAAAATTCTTCAAAGGGTTGAAGAGTTACAGAGCGGACAGGATTTTCAATGTTAATGTCACTGTGACCTTGACCTTGGAGCCATCAAAATTCTTCAAAGGGTTGAAGAGTTACAGAGCGGACAGGATTTTCAATGTTAATGTCACTGTGACCTTGACCTTGGAGCCAGCCATGCGGAACATGCGTTCTGCACGTCATCTTGATGTGGTAAACATTTGTCTGAAGTTTCATCAAAATTCTTCAAAGGGTTGAAGAGTTACAGAGCGGACAGGATTTTCAATGTTAATGTCACTGTGACCTTGACCTTGGAGCCAGCCATGCGGAACATGCGTTCTGCACGTCATCTTGATGTGGTAAACATTTGTCTGAAGTTTCATCAAAATTCTTCAAAGGGTTGAAGAGTTACAGAGCGGACAGGATTTTCAATGTTAATGTCACTGTGACCTTGACCTTGGAGCCAGCCATGCGGAACATGCGTTCTGCACGTCATCTTGATGTGGTAAACATTTGTCTGAAGTTTCATCAAAATTCTTCAAAGGGTTGAAGAGTTACAGAGCGGACACAATTTCGTTTGACGCCCGCCCATCCGCCCATCCGCCCGCCATACCCCAATCTAATAACCAGGATTTTCAAAATTGAAAACCTGGTTAACAAGACCTGTCCACAGACAGCTTGCTCCACTTTTCTCAGTGCTGGATAATTAATTATAAGCCAAGTTAAACAAGACGCCCAAGTGAAAAAAATTTGACTGGGGCAGGGCAAGTGCCTAGTCATACAAGATGAAAAGGGGAGTGGAGGGCGGACTGGTTTGGTGATCAGATGGGGAGTCAAGTACCTATGTATTATAAAAAAAAAAATTGGACCCGGTGGGGGGGATGGGGGGGGGGGGGGGAGAGACAAGTACCTATGTATTAAAATTTAAAAAAAAAAAAAGGCCGGGAGGGGGGAGGGTAAAAAAAAAAATGGGGGGGGGGGGGGGGGGGGTGGGGGGATGGGGGGTTTGAGGGTGGATGGGGAGTCAAGTACCTATGAATTTAAAAAAAAAAAAAATTGGGCCCATGTGGGTGGGGTGGGGGGATGACTGGTTGGGGGGAGGGTTGAGATAGGATGGGGAGTAAAGTACCTATGTTTTAAAAAAAAAAAAAAAAAAAAAATTGGGCCCCGGGGGGGGGGGGGGGTGGGGGTGGGTGGGGGGGGCTGACTGGTGGGGGGGGGGGGGGGTCCCCATGCAGAGGGGGTGGTGGGGGGGGGAGGGGAGTACTTACCCATCTCATGTCAGTTAATATTTTATTTCTAGGCTTAAGAAGGTTTTTTCCTATATATAAGTATAAGCATAATCAAGTGACCCCTGGGGGTGGGGCTAACTGTGACCCCAGGGACATGGGTACCAACAATCTTTGCAGGGGTCTTGCTGGTGATCAAGTATTCGAAGTTTGAATGGAATATCCTTCACACTTTTTGAGACATAGACATAAAGAAAAAGGTTAACAAAGAAATTTTATCTTGAAAAAGGGGCATAACATTGCAAAAATAAATTTGAGGGTTATCTGCCCTTTAGAAATGGTGTTGTCTTAAAGAGGCTGAACTCCAGATTTTATATAAAAATTTTTTTTACTTAAATTAAATATCTAGATGCCGTGAGATTATAACAACATGATATTTTACTTCAAAACTGATTATAAAAGTCAAAATAGAACAAAAAAAATATATTCGCTTCAGCCGGATTTGAACTCTGGACCCTCATGTTAACAAAATATTAACAACGCTTTAACTGTCACCACTATCGCCGCATGTGAAATAACTATTGTTTACTTTAAATCTTATACAATATAGTTATACCGTCCATTACGGTATAGCACTCTGAAAGGAAAGAAATCAATTTATAATGTGATTACCTGACTTATTTTTTGTCAGTTAGTCAGTTTTTAAGCATTACTCATAAATATCACAAGAACTTTATAATACAAGAAAACTTTCTTTTTTGTGTCATCTGGAGCACAGCCCCTTTAAGTGATACAATTGTAAGCATTACAACTGGAAAGTTTGATAAAGAAACATTAAGAAATGGCATAGTTATAGCCAATTTTAAGTTTTCATGACAAAATCCAAGTACAAAAAGGGGCATAACTCTGTCAATTGTGACCTTGACCTACACATTTTGGCATCATCATGACCCTGTTGTCGTAAGCAATATAATTTGAAAGTTTGATGTTGAAATGTTAAGAAATGGCAAAGTTATTCCCAACGTTAAGTTTTCATGACAAATCCATGTATAAAAAGGGGCATAACTCTTTCAAATGTGACCTTGACCTAGAAATATTGGCATCAACCCGGCCCTGTTGTCATAAGCAATATAATTTGAAAGTTTGATAAGATAATGTTTAGAAATGGCAAAGTTATAGCCAACGTTAAGTTTTCGTGACGGACCGACGGACCGCCGGACAAAGCGATCCCTATGTATCGCCTTTTCTTCGAAAGGGCGACACAAAAATAAACTGTTTTAATATTTTGAGATTTCCAAACGAGTTTGTTTTGTTATTATTGGGGTGAAATGCTACTTTCAATCTCTTTCCGGTTATATTCCGGCAGTCAGTCCATCTAATAAGGGTTTCTAGTTATCGTACCAGTTTTCTAACCAATCACTCCACAAGCAAATGACTGCTTATTTACTTGATTCCGAGGTGAGGAACAAATGAACTATAGATACATTGTCTAAGATCAATTATAGCAGACAAATTTAGCCCGCCCTAAATTTGTTTGTACAAAGAAACTCTTCAGTATGTAACCTTTCCGGGGCGATTTTGATAATTGTTCGTTGACAAACTGATTCGGTGTTTTAGCACCGGGTTGATTCACCATTGTCCAAGTATGATGTTCATTTTTTCCCCATATTACCGAAACCTCAACAAAATATCATGCATTTACTTGAATTTTACTAGGCCAATTCGTATTTGTTTGCAAACGTAATGTACCAAATATAATGATTTTTTGACGTTTTATTTATTAATTACAGGTAAATTTAAATGTCCGAATTCTGTTTTCATCACATAGTAGAAAGGTTTTAACTATTCTTTACGTCGAGCACTTATTCACTTTGAAATTGTCGATACTAGTTTTTTGTCAATTTATTACTAGTGTGAGTCTCATTCCGTCACATTGTTTTGCTTTTGTATACAAATTAAACACAATATCTGGATAAATGTTTAACAGAAATAAATCTGCTTAAAACGGTGTTAATGTGATCGATTTGGACCTTTTGTCCTTATATTTCTATACTAAAATTATAAACATGGCTCAAAGTCGCAATGCTCGAATTATGTTGTGGCTCGATGTGTTTTTTTAAAGTCCCTACGTGTTTATTTACACCTACCATTTGTTCGCAAAGGTCAAACTCCTAACTGTGATGTGAGGTGTTGTTACTGTGAAATGGCACGTTTGCTCCGTTCATCGATTTTTAGCTTACTTACACTGCTTTAGATCTTCAAATATGTTTAAATCAGTAATAAACGTTAATTTTAAACGGTTTTAATTTTTAACAGTAATTATTTTGACTAGCCCTCTAAGTTGTGTACTCGGACAAAAAATAACCTGTTAAAGTTACTTGTAGGCCCGAAATGTAACGCGAACGGGTTACTTGATATTGAGTACATTAAAAAAAAAAATAAAATAACCCGGTTCATTTATTTGTAGTTTTTATGTTGACTCTCCCTCTCAGTTGTGTACACAGATAAAAATAACCTGGTATGATTATTTGTTGACCGAAAAAGTAACGTTTACGTGTCACCTGATATTAAATCAGGTTAAAAAAAACATTTACAAAACAAGAGGGCCATGATGGCCCTGGATCGCTCACCTGAGTACTTTGGCTGTAGGTTTGCTGTTAAGCAGTATTTCATTTTTTAATTGAAAATATGTAAGTGCCTACAAACCAAATATGTAAAATATCAGTCAATAAATAAAGGCTCTATGACAGAAAGTAGAAATATCTATTATAAGCTATGGTGACCTTGACCCAGTGACCTCAAACCCTACCCATGGGTAGAGGTCCATGCAAGGAACCTATATACTAAATATCAAAGATATTGGTCTATAAATGAAGACTCTATGACGTACAGTAGATAAATCTATTTTTAGCCTCCATGACCTTTAACCTAATCTAATAATTTGAAAAAGCTTAATAAAGCTTGCTCCATGCCAAATTTTATAATTCTAGGCCTTGTGGTTTCAGACAAGAAGATTTTTAAAGATTCTCTTCTATACTGCTATTTAAAACTTATGACCCCTCGGGCGGGGCCAATAGTGATCCCAGTGACATTTCTCAAACAAACTAGGTAGAGGTCCACTAGACAATACTGCATACCAAATATCTAAGCTGTAGGCATTGAGGTTTCCAGTGAGAAGATTTTTAAAGATTGCCTTTTTTACATATTAAGGGCCCCCAGGGCGGGGTCAATTTTGACCCCGGGGCCACCATATAAACAATACTGGTAAAGGTTCTCAACACAACACTCCACACCAAATTTCTAAGGTCTAGTCCTATTAGTTTCGGAGAAAAATGATTTTTCATGTTTTTCCTATATATGTAAACAAAGAGAACCTTTGGGTGTGGCCCATTTTGACCCAGGGGACATTATTTGAACAAACTTGGTAGACATCCACTAGACAATGCTGCATACCAAATATCTAAGCTGTAGGCATTGAGGTTTCCAGTAAGAAGATCTTTAAAGATTGCCTTTTTCACATATTAAGGGCCCCTGGGGCCAGGCCAATTTTGACCCCGGGGCCAACATATAAACAATACTGGTAAAGGTTCTCAACACAATACTCCACACCAAATATCTAAGGTCTAGTCCTATTAGTTTCGGAGAAAAATGATTTTTCATGTTTTTCCTATATTAACTATATGTAAATCAATAGAACCCTGGGGCGTGGCCAGTTTTGACCCAGGGGACATAATTTGAACAAACCTGATAGATGTCCACTAGACAATGCTGCACACCAAATATCTAAACTCTACGCCTTGCGGTTTCGGACAATAAGATTTTTTAAAGTTTTTCATATATAACTCTATATAAAACATTTGACCCCTGGGGGGAGGGGGGCCATTTTTGACCCAGGAGCCATGATTTGAACAAACTTGGAAGAGGTCCACTGGACAATGCTGCACATCAAATATCTAAACTCTAGGCCTTGTGGTTTCAGACAAGAAGATTTTTAAAGTTTTTCCTATATAATTCTATGTAAAACTAGTGACCCCTGGGGCAGGGCCATTTTTTACCCAGGGGTCATGATTTGAACAAACTTGGTAAAGGTCCACCTGATGATGCTTCATACCAAATATCTAAGCTCCAGGCTTTGTACTTCTGGAGAAGAAGATTTTCCAACTTTGAAAATCTATTTTTAGCTCCTGTGGCCTAGAAATGCAATGGACCTGAACTATTTGAACTAGACAATGAATCATGCAAAATATCTTAGCCCTAACTTTTGCGGTTTCAGACAAGAAGATTTTTGAAGTTTTTGCTATGTACATATAAGGAAAACCCCTGACCTCTGGGGTGGGGCCAATTTTGACCCAAGGGCCATAATTTGACCAACTTTGGTAGAGGTCCACAAAGTAATGTTACATGCAAAAAATCTAAGCTCTATGCCTTATGGTTCTAGAGAAGAAGATTTTTGAAGATTCTACTATATATTTCTGTGTAAAACTGATAAGCCCTGGGGTGAGGCCAATTTGACCCCAGGGGTCATGATTTGAACAACCTTGGTAGAGGTCCACAAGGTAATGCTACATGCCAAAAAGTTAAAGAGGCTGAACTCCAGATCTGATATAAAAATTTTTTTTACTTAAATTAAATATCTAGATGCCGTGAGATTATAACAACATGATATTTTACTTCAAAACTGATTATAAAAGTCAAAATAGAACAAAAAAAATATATTCGCTTCAGCTGGATTTGAACTCTGGACCCCTCATGTTAACAAAATATTAACAACGCTTTAACTGTCACCACTATCGCCCCATGTGAAATAACGATCATTTACTTTAACTCTTATACAATATAGTTATACCGTCGCGTTACGGTATAGCACTATGAAAGGAAAAAAATCAATTTATAATGTGATTACCTGACTTTTTTTTTGTCAGTTAGTCAGTTTTTAAGCATTAATCATAAATATCACAAGAAATTTATAATACAAGAAAACTTTCTTTTTTGTGTCATCTGGAGCACAGCCCCTTAAACTCTAAGCCTTATTTTTCTAGAGAAAAAGATTTTTTACGATTTTACTATAAACATATAGACAAAACAACAAACCCCTGGGGCGGGGCAAATTTTGAACCCAGGAGCATAATTTAAACAATCTTTGTAGAGGACCTCTACCCAATGATACATGCAAAATATCAAATCTCTAGGCCCAACAGATTCTGACAAGATTTTTTAAGATTTTCCCTATATAACTCTATGTAAAATGGGCAACCCCTGGGGCGGGGCCGTTTTTGACCCAAGGGCCATAATTTGAACAATCTTGGTAGTCTGGTAGAGGACCACTAGGTGATGCTACATACCAAATATCAAAGCTCTAGGCCTTATGGTTTTAGACAAGAAGATTTTTAAAGATTTTCCTTTTGGTTGCCATGGCAACCAGAGTTTTGCATGGAATCAAATTCTTTGAACAATTTTGGTAGAGCTTCATGCAAGGAACATTTCTGTGAAGTTTTGTTGAAATTGGCCCAGTGGTTTAGGAGGAGATGTTCTTTAAAACAAAAGTTTACGCACGCACGCACGCACCGACGACGGACATTGACTGATCACAATACCTCACCTTGTGCACTACGTGCACAGGTGAGCTAAAAAGTAGTATGATTCAGTTATTTGTAGTATGTTTAGTGACTCTCCCCTCAGTAGTGAACTCAGACAAAAATAACCTGTTTTAGTTCTTTGTTGACACAAAATGTAATGTGTACGGGTTACTTCATATTGAATACAGTTTAGTAAACGATTAACAAAGAAAGTAACCTGGTTCATTTATTTGCAGTATTTATAGTGACTCTTCCTCTCATTTGTTTCCTCAGATAAAAATAACCTGTTATAGTTATTTGTTGACACAAGAAGTGACGTTTACATGTTAAAGGTCATGTGACACGAATTTTTGACCTCGAAATTTTCATATGAGCGAAAAATATATATCTAAATATGACTGTTTAACAAAAAAACGCAGGTAATTTTCATCTTATAGATGTTTTTATAGCAAATTAAAATCCATATTTTACGCACTTGGTCACGCGCACCTGTCACGAGCGAAACCGGAAGTGACGCACATTTATCCCTTGCCACTTTACACAGCTGCCTGGATGTTAACAAAAACTTTAAAATTATGATGGAAAGTGAAAATGTAGACTGAATATAGTAAAACAAACAAAATTGAACAAGTTAAGCTAACATTATGAATATACATAGAAGATTTTTTAAAATAAGTAATTTGAAATTTTGATGGAATTACGAAGCCAATGAGCAATATTATATAGAGGCTAGTTTAATCAGGGTTATAGAATTAAAAGATACATCAGTGAAAATATCTAGACGAAGAGATATTTTTCAAATTACTGATCCAAAAAGATTTTGAACATGCTTACTTTTATCTGATGCAGTTTGTTGGAAGACTTTATTAACTAACTCCAATCGAGAGATTTTTTCCATAAAAAACATTCTCCTTACAGTGATGTGTTGCTTATTTGTCTGTGGTATATTTTGCCTGAGGTGCGTGTAAGTAATCTTTGCCTAGATCAGAGACGTAGATTTACGTCTCTGCCTACATCTATGATTTTTTACATTATAAATGCATATCTTTTTTTTGTTGCTTATTCATTCTACATATTATTGGAAAACAAAACAATAATGATCAAAGAACAAATAATATGAAGAAGCCCTAAAAACTACGTCAAAATAATAACACACACATTGTTTTTTGTTTTTGTTTTTTTCAATAATTTGTCCACATTAAGAAGTCGAATGACTTTTTTTAAATTTTCATCATAAATAGATTCATTACATTTAATTATCTAATTAAAATATGTATTTACATGGAAGCTTCTCAACTAAAAATCATTCAGACATGTTAATTGGAACAAGCTATTACATAATGTTTTCACAAGTGTGACTGATCAAAAGTAATACAATCAATTTGTTAGATCACTTGCCATAAATTTTTGCTATTTGTCTCAACTTTATCATTGATTGGGTCATAAAAATGTTAATTGCTTTGTTTGACAGCTATGCAGAATATACAAGGGTCCACTTTGGGCAGGTTAATTTGCATAAATCCCACAGTATAAGGCGTGATTTATGGACCTTTGACATTTTATTGGATATTAATTTATAAGCAGACACAAATTTCTACTTGATAGACATGCCATATTATTATTTTTCAAACTATATCCCAACGTGAAAAAACATTGTAGTGTGAATTTCCATTCCAGTGAAACAAAATTTAATGTTAACACAATAGATCACCTAAATTCACTTCAACTTTACTACACTTAAATGAAAAAGCATTTGTTTATGACGTAAACATCAATCGAGGATGTGTTACCATCATGTAAAAACGCGGAGGAGATGGTTTTATATAGAACCACAACATGGAAGAAATTGGAATATTTATTAATATTTATTAAGGTAAAATCACAACCCGTTCTCCCGGCACAAAGTTGGATTTTACTTATAAAAATCGAGAAGTAATCACATTATTTTATATAATTTACAATTTATAGCATGTTATTTTTATAAGTGTGCCTTTATCGTGTTTCTTGGTCTTGTGGTTTAGTGTTATTTTTTCATTTAAAAACGGATGTATTATGAGCAGTGTAATTCTGCACTACTGCCTGGTAAAGTAGGGATAAATCTACGTCACAGCCAAAAAATGCGGCGGAAACTACCGATGTCGAAACGGAAACAGCCGATCATCAAAAACACGTTTTTTCTTATCAAAAGCAATATTTTCATATTTTCGCAGTTAAACCATTTTAATCAGTACATTATGATTATTTTGAATAGACAAAGTTGCTATAGTCGTGTCACATGACCTTTAATTGATATTGAATAAAGTTTAATAAACTATTTATAAATAAAGTAACCTAGTTTAGTTATTTGTAATATTAGTATTGACTCTCCCTCTCAGTTCTGTACTCTGACAAACATAACCTGTTATAGTTATGTTTTGCCCCTAAAGTAACGTGTACGGGTTACCTGATATTGAATCAAGTTCAAGAAACCATTTACAAATAAAGTAACCTGGTTCAATTATTTGTAGTATTTTTGTCGACTCCCCCTCTCGGTTTTGTACTAAAACAAAATTTCATGTTAAAAATATTTGTTGGCCCAAAAAGTAATATGAACGGTTTACTTGATATTGAATACAATTTAATAATCTATCTACAAATAAAGTAACCTGGTTCAGTTATTTTAGTATTTATTTTGACTCTACCTCCTTTTTGTGTACGCAGACAAAAAATACCTGTTATAGTTATTTGTTGGCCCCAAAAGTAATGTGCATTGGTTACTTGATATTTAATAAAGTTAATAAACTATTTACTAAATAAGTTACCTGGTTCAGTTATTTTTAGTTTTTATGGTGACTCTCCCTCTCAGTTGTGACTCTTATGTTGACTCTCCCTCTCAGACAAAATAACTTGTTTTACTTATTTGTTGGCCCAAAATGTACGTGTACAGTGTTAATTGTTATTGAATTAAGTTAAAAAAAACATTTACAAATAAAGTAACTGGTTCAGTTATTTGTGATATTTGTGTTGACTCTTCCTCTCAGTTGTGTACGTAGACAAAAATAACCAGCTATAGTTATTTGTTGGCCCAAAAAGTAACGTATTCGGGTTACTTGATATTGAATCAAGTTCAACTAGAACTATCGCTGAATGCGATTCATACCCCCACCAATGTCTTTGACAGAAGACGACATGGAAAGGTGGTTAAGAGAATAACTTTAGTGGCACAAATACATATACATAAAAAGAAATTATATCTGGTGAAAAAAACTTACAAATTGTACAGGTAATAGTATAAATATATATTGTCAAATCATGTTCGAAACAGTTACAAATAACCTTTCATTTTCCCAATGTACTAAAACAAACAAAAGCAGTGAAGTTAAGAAAATAGCATAATTATGTCAAAATGTAATTAAGAGTGGAAAAACTTTGCATACTGAGCTTACTTGTGACCCTTTATATATTATATAGTTTCAAGTGAATATTTGTTCTGGTTTCAGAAACATTTAAGTATTAATGGTTATATCAGAACATTTTCTAAGCCTAAAAGGGGCATAACTTGTGTCATAATTCAATGGAATTGTAGAATTTTCGTCATCTGAGCTTGCTTGTAACCATTCATATAAATTTTAAGTTTCAAGTAAATATCTGTTCTGGTTTAAGAAATATTATAGTAAATAAATTTAAAGACATAAAAATGGACTTAACTTTGTCAAAATACAATACAAAGTTATCCCCCCCCTTTTTTTAGTTATGAAACTTACTTGCGACACTTCGTACATATTTGAAGTTTCAAATGATTATTTGTTCTAGTTTTAGAAATATTCAAGTACATGTTAAAATTTCAGAACATTTTCTAAGTCAATTTTTGACCTTCAAGTGTGGCCTTGACCTTAAGCTGGCACAAGGGTAAGATGGGTTCTGCACATTGCCCAGTTGGGGTGAACATTTGAGTCAAGTTTGAAGAAAATCCTTCCATTAGTATAGAATTTATAGAGCAGACACGACATATTGTCTAGTATTGATTGTAAGTAAATTAAAAGACTTAAAAAGGGGCATAACTTTGTCAAAATGCAATACAGAGTTATGAAACTTGACCTGCATATCTTACTTGTGATACCTCATATATCTTTAAAGTTTCAAGCAAATACCTGTGCTAGTTTCAGAAATATTCAAGTACATGTTAAAATTTAAAAACATTTTTTAAGTCAATTTTGACCTTTAAGTGTGACCTTGACCTTAAGCCGGCACAAAGGTAACATGGGTTCTGCACATAACCTTGTTGAGTTGAACATTTGAGTCAAGTTTGAAGAAAATTCTTCCATTAGTATAGGATTTATAGAGCGGACACGACATATTGTCTAATATTTGATTGTATGTAAATTTGAAGACTTAAAAAGGGGCATAACTTTGTCAAAATACAATACAGAGTTATGAAACTTGACCTGCATATCCTAAAAGTTTCAAGCAAATACGTTTTCTAGTTTCAGAAATATTCAAATACATGTTAAAATTTAAGAATATTTTCTAAGTCAATTTTTGACCTTCAAGTGTGACCTTGACCTTAAGCCGGCAAAACGGTAACATGGGTTCTGCACATCCCCTTGTTGAGGTGAACATTTGAGCCAAGATTAAAGAAAATCTTTTAATTAGTGTAGGACTTACAGAGCGGACACGACATAATGTCTAATATTTGATTGTATGATATTTGACCTTCAATTGTGACCTTGACCTTGAGCTGACACATGGGCAACATGGGTTCTGCACATCCCCTTGTTGAGGTGAACATTTCAGCCAAGTTTGAAGAAAATTCTTCAATTGGTATAGGATTTATAGAGCTGACATGATAATGGAGACGGACGGACAAATGGACGCGACAAAGCGAATCCATTATAGCCCCCCCCCCCCCCCCCCCCCTCATTTTGTGGTGGGGGTATGATAAAACATTTACAAATAAAGTAACCTAGTCATGTGTAGTATTTTTGTTGACTCTAGCTCCCATTTAGTTGCGTACTCAGATAAAAATAATCTGTTATAGTTTTTTGTTGGCCAAAATGTAACTTTTAAGGGTTACTTGATATTTAGTAAAGTTTAATTAACCATTTACCAAATAAGTAACCTGGTTAAGTTATTTGTAGTATTTATTTTGAGTATCCCTCTCAGTTCTGTACTCAGACAAAAACAACCTGTTTCAGTTATTAGTTGGCATAAAATGTAACGTGTACGGGTTACTTGATATTGAATAAAGTTAATAAACCATTTACAAATAAATTAACCTGGTTCAGTTATTTGTAATATTTATGTTTACTCTCTGACACAAGCACGCACGCACGTCCAAACTCACGCATGCACACTTGTTATATATATAGTACATACTAACTGTTTTGTTTGGAACAAGAAATAAATGCATACTGCCAGATAATTTCCTTACTCTTACGCATTATGATTTGATATAGACAGTAGAGATGTAGTTTATTATCTCCTTAAGTTTCCGAAAAAAAATCATCTAAATTATATATTTGACAAACATTATACATATTTCTCATCAAGAAAACAAATGTGCAGATTGATAATTTCCAGAATGATATGATGTATGTAGCATAGCTGCAGTAAGCCGGCTATTAAGAAAAAAAAACTTATTAGGTTGTGCGTCGAAAATGTACAAGGAGATAGTAACTGTCATTATTACATGCATTAAGTGTTTTTCTAGGAATCATAGACCAACAGCGTATGAATTGTATTATCCATGAGGCCATTTAATGACGCCAAATGTTGCAATATTTACAACATGCACAATGCGTAAATACATTAATCTAGCTTAAGATCGCAGTACCAGAGTACGAGGACATAATTTTAAATGATAGACTACTCTCCTATTCTGACAAACATGACTCAAGAGTATTAACTTGAAATAAAATGATACATATTTGCAACAAATTTATTTATTTTCTTAAGTCTGTATCAGATAATGTTAACCAGGAAGGTAAGATATTTTTGGATAGAGATTAAAATCATTCCATGCATACGGAATCATTCTTTTTTTTTCTCAGTGCACTTTACTTAACGGATGTGCTTCAATTCTTTGACATTTACCTATGTTTACTAATTTTCCAAACACCTTAGCTACTAGGACCATGCTTCGGCATATTATTTATGTGGATACTTTTTGTTAACTTTGCAGTTCTTATAAATTGTGCATAGTTTTGGACGTTAAAACAGTACTTTTATCCTACATGTTTATTAGGTGTGTCCAGTGCCATATTTTATGACCAAGAAAAATAATCCTCAAGGTTCACATTAACCTGGTTAGGCTAATCTTGCTGCATAGTAAAGTGTTGTGATCAGTTGTGATCAGTGCAGCTGTCCCTTCCAATTTCTTTTATCACTATCAAATCTTTACCAATGAATTTTAAATTTTTCAACATCCTATTACATTTTTCATCCTGTTAAAACAGAATGAATCAATAATTCTTTGGAACTTATGATACTATTTTTATACTGTCCAACTTTTTAAATCAATTTTACTTGATGTGCTTTTCTTTTTGAAACATAATTCTGACTCAGTCTTATTAGTTTAAACTGTTAACCACTTGCAGATTACCGGAATGTTAGTCTTAACTCATGTTAACTAGAATGTAGCCAATGCCTCAAACATTATTTTACTCAAAGTTGAAATTATAAAAAAAACTAAACATATTTAATTTCTTTTTTTCAATGTCCCGATAAAAGTAGAAACGTTGAATTTTTGACTGACAGAAATCTGAATACTGCCACACTGGTTATAGGTTTCCTTTAATATTATCAACCACAAATGTAGACTCCCAAAGGGATTTCGTTTGGAAACACGAACTTAATATGTTGAGTAAAACGGAAGTAATGGACTAGCTGAAACTTTGAGATCAAGGTCATTCCAGGGTCAAGGTTAATGACTCGTATGAAAATAACTCAGTGGGAAGGTAATTTTCCATAAGGAAGTTTTTGTTTAAGTATAAATTTAATCCATTAACTGCTTAGGAAGTTATTGACAATGTTATACATGTAGTTTTCGGATCGGATGGAAGGACTGACGGACCGTTCAAAACATATATGCCCTCCTTCGGCAACAACTAAAACAACCATATATTATTTTTTGCAGTTTTAAAATGGCAAATCTGCATTGTTTTTGTAAGAACACTACCAGCTGGTTACAGTATCGTCTTAAAGGTAGATTTCAAGCTTATTAAACTTTGACCTTTCTTCTTGCATTTTGCAGAATTGTTGAAAGTGGAAAAAAGATTCAGTAATTAAGCATATTATCATGCATCTAAATTTAGAGAAATATGGCGCCATTAATTTAATTCAAAGATTTGTCAAATACTTAGAGATTGTGAGGTAGTAGAATATAAACTTTCTTCAAGTTTCTATCAAACTTTGAAATAACCTTGCCATTGATTCAACACAGAATGGCAACATTTAAAAGCATGTTTTGTCTTCTTCAGTTTAAACTGTTACCGGTAATTCATTTCTAGAAAATATCATTGGAAACGTAAGGGTCAAAATGGCCCTAACCAGCTCACCACATCATCAAGTAAAAATGTTCTCATAAAGTTTCAGTTTGATGATTGTGTAAAAAAAGGCAACTAGATTGTTAAAAAGTTTTGTTCTACTTTAGCATGATATCTTCCACTACACTTTGGTAAAATAGTACGACCAAATTACTACATACCTTGCCAATACTTTGTTAGTTCTTCTGAGAGTAGTGCATGCTTATCTGGTCTGCAGTTGCATTTAACGTCGGTTTCATGGACAATTTTATCGAATGCAAATTCACCATCATTGGAACGGAAATCTGCAGTTGGACATTTAACAAATACCTGAATATCACTTGATACCCCTAATCTACTTTGTAGAGTATTCAGGACAACTGCTTTCACTTCTAAGCACAAGCTTCTCTCAGGCCCTTTGCCTGTTGCGCTGAACCTTGTCAACCAAATTTGTATTTCTTGGTTGTAGAAGAATATGTACAATTCGTGACAGTCCTTCAGATCAAATATGCCACAGCCACAAAATATCATCGACCTTTGATTCTGTTTTGACAACGGCCATTTACTTATACAAGCAGACAGAAGTTTGTTGAACACTGCCATTGGTAGAAATCCCGAAGCAGTCTTGAAGCAAAGTCTACTGGTTGAAATCCTTGTTTCACAGTCCTTGTTTACCAAACACTCTTCTGGCGGAGGTGTTTTCAGAATACAAGGGGCAAAGTAGAAGTCTACTACCTAAAATAAGAAGAAAAGAAACAAAATATTTAATATAGAACAATATTTTACTATTTCAATATAGATAGAAAAGGTTCTAACTTATTTGTGTGATGTTCTTGTTTCAAAATAATGAGGCTAAGAATGGACAAAATGTGTAACAAAAACCCATAACAGACAATACATTTTAAAGAGCGGAATCTGCATGCTTGATTTGCGTAACGCCTCTGTGTAACTTACCTCTTTACGACTTTGCCGAAGAAAGGAATTTCTGTACACTAAAGGAAGATGATGACGACAGGCTTAATTAATTTATCTGATTAATGAACCCTATATGAGTAATTCATTTATATAAAAAGCTCTTCAGCAGAGTTAAAAGCCTATCAAGTTGTTACTTTCACTCTGAAAACATTTGTCCCGAAAAGCCAATATTCTACGAAGGTTCGAATAAGGCTATACAGACAAACTGCTGCTGTTAATATTAACTGTAGTGTTTTTTGGCCATTTGTACTTCTTTTTTTTTTATAAAAATGCATTTTTTTTTTCATTTGACAATTTATCTAAAAAACCAAAAAAGAATTAACTTGCTTCTTTATCATAAACATACAGGGTGTTTCAAAATATCTGTTACCATTTTGCTGTTTTTAAATCTTTTGAAATATGGAAAGTACCACAAAATTGAAGTCACTTGGTGATAAGCAGTAAAATAAAGTTTTATTTGATTTATAACATCAAAGGGCTTATCTAAAATGCTCATCGCCATGCACCTTACCAGAAAATGTTCAAATTTACAACATGTGCTCGAGATGAAGTCCATTCTGTTGCAAAACGTCTAAATGTTTTTTTTTTTAAGTTATTGATGACAGATGGGTATCTATCGTCGGAAATCTTTCTAACTTCACGCCTGATTGCTGCTTTCAACTCTTCTGTTGATGATTGTGAAGAGTTATACACTCTGTCCTTGAGATATCCCCAAAGAAAACATTCCAGAGATCTTAAGTCAGGAGAGTGAGGTAGCCACACACTTGCTGTCCTATAAGACATAAAGTTTCAACTAAAATTTTTTTTTCAGGCCATGAAATGACTTCGCCTGAAGTAAACCATCTTGCTGGAACCATAGACTCTTGAAGTCAACACCTCTTCTTTTTTAAGCAGACATAAATCTCTTCTTTAGAATCTCCAGGTAGCGAGCACCATTAATAGTCTCTACATCACCATTTTCCTCTTAACATATCGTCTGTCATTAACTGAACAAGCTAGACTGTTCAAACCTTTCATTTATTCTGCGTATTTACACCTTAATCAACTTCTCGTCCTTAGAATACCATCAGACTGTACAAACCTTTCATTTATTCTGTGTATTTACATCTTATTCAACTTCTCATCCTTAGGATACAGTCTTTGCATCAATCTTATGACTGTAAGTGGTGAAAAACTTTCATAATATAGCTGAACAACTTCTGTGTACTTTTTTTTATAGGCAACGCCATCTTGAAAAATATTACTTGTTTTGAATGATGTCATTTATGACGTCATGACGTCAACGTTTTCCAATAAAATTTCATTATGTCTTTTTCAGAAAGGTGTATACATTTGCTGGACCAATCACTACCTATACATTTCACGTTATTGTGTAATGGTAACATATATAATGAAACACCCTGTATCATGGATAGGACTCAAGTTTAGTAGAACTAGGCTCTAATAAAAAAATTGGAATAAAACTAAAACCTTTTTTTTTCTTTCTTTCTTGTTTTTTTTCTTCTTTCAAAATGTTAATGGTAATTGTCTTTTATATGTTTTGGGTCATTCACTTTTTTATAATATTTGCCTTGCATCATTTGTTTGTAGTTGCTACATTTCAAAATCACTGGTTGCTTTAACTCTTTAACTCCATTCACAGTGTACTATTGCATAATGTTTTATATATATATATATATTAACTACCATTGCAAATTAGTGGTATTTTGATCCGATTATGATCGGCATAACTTTTTATTGATCTTGAGTAAAATCTATTGCATTTCATGTTTTTAGGAAATGTATTGAAAACCCTTCTTGAATTATTAATACCATTCATTCAATATATCATACTTTTTAATGAATTTAATTCATTTTGTTACAGGATGTCTGCAGAAATATCCAAATACTTTATTTATTATTGACAACAGTCTGGATTCACTTCATCTGGAATGCTTTCTGTCTTGAATACAAATATTCAAATTACTTGTAAATGTAAAATAAGGCAGTATGATAATTGTATAATTTCCAAGTTGTCGATTCTGTATATCTTTAAACTTAAAAAATCTCTTTCACGTCATTGGTAATAAATGATCTAGAAAACTATTGTTTGTAACAACAAGAAAAGTTAAAACCTACTATTCTGGTTACTTTAAAACATACTTTTTCATAATTTATTAAACATCTATGCAATAAAACATAAGATAATAATACCATTACAAATAACATTGCAATCAACAAGTGTTTTCTTTAAATTGACAGGCAAATGTTTCTCATAGACATTCAAATATAGAGTTTGCATTTAATATGATAGATCGTGTTACAAAAGAAAATTTCAATAGAATTTGTTAAAAATTGTTATTTTTAGTGATCAGTGATCTATTTTAGACAGTTTTTACCCCACCAAATAAACTTTGATTATCATGAGATAATAATTTATGTTAAAAAAACGTCATGTGATTTGGTAATTATTTATTTTCGAAAAGTCTGTTACAGTAAAGGGTTGTAACATTTTGACGAACTGTTGAAATTTCAATACAAGATAATAATAATAATAATAATAAGCAGAGACCTATATAACAGAGATATGTTACTTTAATGAATGGTAAAATATCACACGAGACGAAGTTAAGTATCCTATAACTATAAAACCACAAGTCATACCGATTTTAATAATACATTTTCTAAAGGTTTAAACATTCAGCTATAGACAGAAATAAAAATACTTTCATATTTTGAACAATATTCAAGTATATAACACTCATAAAGTAAAACATGTCCGTTTTACTTTAGGACAAAATAAATCCTGTTTTTAACTTGATGTTAGTCCGTTGATTCAACCTGTGTTATGATAATACTAGTCTAAGAATTAAAATATAAGTATTAATATTACTGCAGCTTTAAAGGATATTTTAGATTTTCTGAAAAAGTAAAGTTTATGGGTGTGGAATAAACAGTTTTTAAGTTTTATCTGCTATAAAACAAGCAATTTTCGATAATTTTTACTGACATGAGTGATACATTACATAGGTAGTAGATTACATAGGGAGCTGCTTATCTCTGTTATCTATGTCTCTGTAATAAGTAATAATAACAAAAATTCGGATAACGATTCACAGTATCTAATGCCTCTAAACATGGATGCTATCTGTAAGTGAAAACTGCCTTTTCAGTTGCAAGGCCCCGACCGTTATTAATTATGAAAGTTTGCAAAGACGATGTCTATTTGTCATTCACAAAAACAATCACTCGCACAATTATTCACACAATAGGCCACCATTTCGTCATTAACTCTATACCTCGTTCACTTGTGCAATAACGTTTCGCCCATACAAATATTTTCTTAATCTTCATGCACGTTCATTGTCACTCAAGCTCTACTATTCAAATACGTAGTGAACAGAGCAATAAAAAAGCTAACATTTTAAGGTTGCTTATCTTATGTCGATACCTTGTTCATACTGTGGTCTTGAAGAGGTTTTGCTATGAAGCCCAATTTCTCAAGATACTTCAATAAAAGTTTCTTGAAATCATGAAATTCAGGGTGTTCTTTCTTATCCCAAATGGCATCTGCAAAAGGAAAATTATGAACCATTAAATCTTTGACGGCTAATACAAAATCATTGTCAAATGTTTTTGTCAAGAAACCCTTGAACTGTGCGTCTGTTTTTGATCAAACGTCAGAAGAAGCAAATTAAAAAAAAAGATCAAGAGGGCCATAATTGCCCTAGATCACTAACCGGAGTACTTTGGCTGTGAGCTGTTAAGCAGACTTCAATAAATGAATTGAGGATTTTCAAAAATCTTATATTTTATACAAATAGAACCTATAAAGCATAGCATATTTTGACTTCAGGGACATAAACTGAACTGACAGTTTCTGAAAGATGTCACATAAAGCAAAATGTTGACAGAAAGCTACATGATGTGTACTATTATCTTTGGTTGCCATTCTTTGCACTGGACATGCCTCTTGAAGCCATATGTTGTTGAAAATGTATTTTGAGATCTGGCTGCTATTTTGAGCAATGGAGCAAAACTATTTTTAGCAATTTTAAAGCTCGTCTTCATAAAAAATGTTTGGAATTTTTTTAAAGTAAGCTAAGTAAGAAACATTTCTATGACATTTGGTAGAAAAAAGCTTTGTGTAGAAGTAAACAGAGCGGAACCATATTAGTAATGTTGAAAAAGGGAAATGTTACTGTAAAGTATGATAGAAAAATGGCTTCGCGGTTTGTGATATGTCATTCGAAGCCAAATGTCTATGAACATACTTTTTTATCTCCGGTGCCAGCACTTAGTGTAACGTAGCAGAACCATTTAAGCAGTTTTAAAAGAGAACTACATAAGAACAAACTCTGTAAAATTTAGTAGAAAAAGACCTTGCAGTTTAGAAGATAATATTGTTTGATTTTTTTCTATACTTAGCTATTTCTGCCCTCACTTTCAATAGAGTGAAATCATTTGAGTATTTATATAGAATGTTATACAAGGAACATGTTTTTGCAAAATTTGGTGGAAAAACACCATTCAGGTTAGAAGAAGATTTCGTTTGAGTTTGTTCCATTTTTCAGCTTTTGCAGCCATTGTGTGCAACAGAGCAGAACCATTTAAGCAGTTTGAAAAGGGACAATATAAGGGACATTTCTGTTAAGTTTGATTAAAACGCTTTTGCAGGTGTTTAGAAGATTCAGATAAAGTAAAATGTTGAGTATATATGACGCAAGACTGACACAGGATGATCCCATAGCTCACCTTGAGCATATGTTCAGGTGGCTTGAAAATAGTGACCAAAACAATACAGTTTGACTGATACTGCAATGTAAAATTTCAATACGACTCTTCAAAACTGCAGATTAGTGGGAAAGACACTTGATGGAAGTGAAGCATGTACAGTCTTACCAAAAACTGAGGAAATTATATTTTCAAATTTAGATTTCATCCCTTTAAGATAAAATGCTTGGTTTTGCTCAAGGCTGTCATACTTATTAATATATAACTGACTGTAAAAAGTTAATGTCTGCTATCCAGTAAATGTTAATGAACTAATCATTTGAGTGTAAGAGATGTCAATACTTTGGCTGTGTATAGTTTGTATCCCTAATAACATTGCATAGATAGTGATGCAATCAGACCAAAATGGAATAGAAAACACATTTATCTGTACACTGTACATGCTAGTGCAGATATGAATTTGTGAGAACTAGAACTGCCACTGTCATGGCGTGAATACCCCCGCATAGTGGCAAAGATCAAAGTAACCATTACCTTTGACCTACTACCTCAAAACTGAAACTGCCTTTGCATGACTTGAACCCCCCTGTGGGCCAAAGGATTGTTAAGTTATTTAGTGGACAAGGAAAATCTGACAGACGGATGGACAGATGGATGGACAGACAAGTTGATTCCAATATACCCCCCTTACAATTTCGTTGTGCAGGAGCATAACAAATTTTCTTTTTATTACATGTTTTTTAATGGATTTAAGTCATTTTTACTCATTTATGCCGCGTAACTGGGAGTCAAGTTTTTGAGTGAAAGCCACTGTAACCATGACCTTTGACCTTGTGACCTCAAAATCAGTAGGGATCATGTACTAGTCATGACCAACCTCAATACCAAATATGAAGACTGAGGGTCAAAGGATTCTTCAATCATTTGGTGGAAGTTATTGGGCGGACAAGGAAAATCGGACAGATGGACAGACAGATGGACGGAGGACAAGTTGATTCCAGTATATCCCCTAACAAGTTTTTTGTGCGGGGGTATAACAAATTTTCTGTTTATTACATGTTTTTTAATGGATTTAAGTCATTTTTACTCATTTATGCCGCGTAACCTGGAGGTCAAGCTTTTGAGTGAAGGCCACTGTAAGCATGACCTTTGACCCAGTGACCTCAAAAAATCAGTAGGGGACATGTACTTGTCATGACCAACCTCCATACCAAATATGAAGACTGAGGGTCTAAAGATTCTTCAATTATTGGGTGGACAAGCTTTTTTTAGTCAAAGCTCCTGTGACAATGACCTATGACCCAGTTATCTTAAATTAAATAGGGGTCATCTTCAGATCATGACCAACCTCCACACCAAATATGAAGACCGTGGGTCAAAGGAATCTTAAGTTATTGGGCCAACAAGTTTTTTTTAAGTCAAAGCTCCTGTGACCTTGACCTTTGACACAGTGACCTCAAAAATAAATAAGGGTCATCTACTGGTCATGACCAACCTCCACACTAAGTATAAAGACTGTGGGTCAAAGGATTCTTAAGTTATTGGGTGGACAAGCTTTTGTAGTCAACGTCCCTGCGCCCCTGACCTTTGACCAAGTGATCTCAAAATCAGTAGGGGTCATGTTCTAGTCATGACAAACCTCCATACCAAACATGAAGACTGTTGGTCAAAGGATTCTTAAATTATTGGGCGGACCTTTTACCCAGTGACCTCATAATAAATAGGGGTCATCTACTGGTCATGACCAACCTTCACACCAAAGATGAAGACTGTGGGTCAAAGGATTATTAAGTTATTGGGCAGACAAGTTTTTTATAGTCAAGGGCCCTATGACTTGACCTTTGACCCTGTGACCCCAAAAAAGGGGTCATCTACTGGTCATTTTCAACCTCCATACCAAATATGAAGACTGTGGGTTAAAGGATACTTAAGTTATTGGGCGGACAAGTTTTTTGTAGTCAAGGCCCCTGTAACCTTGACCTTTGACCCAGTGACCGAAGCCTGAGGGTCAAAGGATTCTTGAATTATTGGGCGGACAAGCTTTTTTTAGTCAAAGCCCCTGTGACTATGACCTTTGACCCAGTGACTTCAAAATCAATAGGGGTCATCTACTGGCCATGACCAATCTTCAGACCAAACATGAAGACTGTGGGTCAAAGGATTCTTAAGTTATTGGGCGGACAAGGAAAAACCAAAGAACGGATGGCCGGACAGATGGACGGACAAGCTGATTCCAGTATACCTCCACAACTTTGTTGTGCGGGGATATAATTAAACAATAACACATAAAACTGAAGACTGTAAATTGTTTGTTTTAAAACAGAGAAAACGTGGAACAAAAATAAAGAGATATGGAAATAATAGAAATACCAGGTTTTCTAGAACTAACCTACTATTAAGTAGTCAGATTATTTAAGAGTCATTTAAGTGGTTCATCAGACAAGAGGGCCATGATGGCCCTAAATCGCTCACCTGAGTCTCATTGCTCATGTTACAAATATCGTTATTGTGTTTTATGGGTGCCAGTTTGAATAAGTTTGTAATAAGTTTGAAGACTCTGTGTGTAATGGTACTCAATTTTTTTAGCAGAAATAGTTTTACTCTACAGGTCCCAGTGACCTTTGACCTACGGACCGCAAAACAATAGTGTTCTTCTAATATAATTACCCTTTAAAGTTTGAAGGTTCTGGGTGTAATGATACTCCAGTTACTGAGAAGAAATAGTTTTTACTCTACAGGTCCCTGTGACCTTGACTTTTGACCTACTGATCCCAAAAATGATTGGGTTCTTTTACTGAGTAAAGAAAATCATCATATAAAGTTTGAAGGCTCTGGGTAAAATGGTACTCCAGTTACTGAGCAGAAACAGTTTTCACTCTAAATGTCCCTCTGACCTTGACCTTTGACCTACTGACCCAAAACACAAAAGGGATTTTTTGTACTCAATAAGGGCAATAACCCTCTGAAGTTTAAAGGCTTTGGGTCAACTGGTACTCAAGTTATTGAAAGGAAACGAAGTGTGAAAGACAGACAGACAAACAGACACACATGGACAAGGCAAAAACAATATGTCTTCATCAGAAGGGCAGGGTTGGCGGGAGACATAACAACGAACAATTGAAGGTATAGCCCTTGGTGTTTCAGAGCAGCAGATTTTTTTAAGTTTTCCCTATATAAATCATTGTGTGAAATCAAATGACTCTCCGGGTGGGGCCAGTTTTATACCCCAGGGTCAAGATTTGAACAAACTTGGTAGAGGTCTACTGGACAATGCTGCAAACTAAATATCTAAACTCTAGGCCTTGCGGTTTCTGACAAGAAGACTTTTTTAAAAGTTTTTCCTATATTAATCTATGTAAAACATTCGACGCCTAGGGCTGGGCCATTTTTGACCCAGAAGCATGATTTGAACAAACTTGGTAAAAATCATCTGGACAATGCTGCACACCAAATATCTAAGCTCTAGGCCTTGCGGTTTCTGTCAAAATTTTTTTAAGTTTTTCATATATAACTCTATGTAAAACATGTGACCCCTGGGGCTGGGCCATTTTTGACCCAGGAGCCATGATTTGAACAAACTTGGTAAAGGTCCACTGGACAATGCTGCATACCAAATATCTAAACTTGGCCTTGTGGTTTCTGACAAGAAGATTTTTAAGTTTTCCATTTATAAATCTTATGTAAAATCAACTGACCCCTGTGTTGGGGTCAGTTTTGTCCCCACGGTCATAATTTGAACAAACTTGGTAGAGGTCCACTAGATGATGCTTCATACCAAATATCTAAGCTCCAGGCTTTGAGGTTTCGGAGAAGAAGATTTTTAAAGATCCAACTTTTAAAATCTAATTTTAGCTCCAGTGAACCAGAAATGCAATGGACCAGAACCATTTGAACAACTTTGGTAGAGCTTCATGCAAGGAACATCCCAGGCAAGTTTCATTTAATTTGGCCATTTGGTTTCAGAGGAGATGTCAATTGAATGAAAAGTTGATGACGGACGGATGGACGACGGACAAAGACTGATCAGAAAAGCTCACCCTGAGCACTTTGTGCTCAGGTGAGCTAAAACAAGAGGGCCATGAGGGCCCTGGATTGCTCACCTGAGTACTTTGGCTGTAGGTTTGCTGTTAAGCAGTATTTCATTTTTTAATTGAAAATATATAAGTGCCTACAAACTAAATATGTAAAATATCAGTCAATAAATAAAGGCTCTATGACAGAAAGTAGAAATATCTATTATAAGCTATGGTGACCTTGACCCAGTGACCTCAAACCCTACCCATGGGTAGAGGTCCATGCAAGGAACCTATATACTGAATATCAAAGATATTGGTCTATAACCGAAGGCTTTATGAGGTACAGTAGATAAATCTATTTTTAGCCTCCGTGACCTTTAACCTAATCCAATAATTTGAAAAAGCTTGATAAAGCTTGCTTCATGCCAAATTTTAAAATTCAAGGCCTTGTGGTTTCAGACAAGAAGATTTTTAAAGATTTCCTTTTTAACATATTAAGGGCCCCCGGGGCGGGGCAAATTTTGACCCCAGGGCCAACATTTAAACAATATTGGTAAAGGTTCTTTACACAATACTCAACACCAAATATCTAAGGTCTACACCTATTTGTTTTGGAGAAAAATTATTTTTCATGTTTTTCTATATAAATCAATGTAAAACAAGAGAACCCTGGGGCGTGGCCAATTTTAACCCAGGGGACATAATTTGAACGAACATGGTAAACATCCACTAGACAATGCTTCATAACAAATATCTAAGCTGTAGGCACTGAGATTTCCAGTGAGAAGATTTTCCGGGGCGGGGCCAATTTTGACCCCAGGGCCAACATATAAACAATACTGGTAAAGGTTATCTACACAATACTCCACACAAAATATCTAAGGTCTAGTCCTATTAATTTCGGAGAAAAATGACTTTTACTGTTTTTCCTATATAACTATATGTAAACCAAGAGAACCCTGGGGTATGGCCAATTTTGATCCAGGGGACATAATTTGAACAAACTTGGTAGACATCCACTAGACAATGCTACATACCCAATATCTAATCTGTAGGCATTGAAGTTCCCACTAAGAAGATTTTTAAACATTGCCTTTTTTACATATCAAGGGCCCCCGGGGCGGGGCCAATTTTGACCCCAGGGCCAACATATAAACAATACTGGTAAAGGTTCTTTACACAATACTCCACACAAAATATCTAAGGTCTAGTCCTATTAGTTTTGGAGAAAAATGATTTTTCATGTTTTTCCTATATAACTATATGTAAACCAAGAGAACCCTGGGGTGTGGCCAATTTTGACCCAGGGGACATAATTTGAACAAACTTGGTAGACACTCACTAGACAATGCTACATACCAAATTTCAAAGCTGTAGGCATTGTGGTTTCTGAGAAGAAGATTTTTCAAGATTTCCTTTTTTACATATTAAGGGCCCCCGGGGCAGGGCCAATTTTGACCCAGGGCCAACATATAAACAATACTGGTAAAGGTTATTTACACAATACTCCACACCAAATATCTAAGGTCTAGTCCTAATAGTTTTTGAGAAAAATGATTTTTCCCGTTTTTCCTATATAACTATATGTAAACCAAGAGAACCCTGGGGCGTGGCCAATTTTGACCCAGGGGACATAATTTGAACAAACTTGGTAGACATCCCCTAGACAATGCTACATACCAAATATCAAAGCTGTAGGCACGGTGGTTTCTGAGAAGAAGATTTTTAAAGATTTCCTATATAAGTCTATGTAAAATAAAGTGACCCCTGGGACGGGGCCAATTTTGACCCCAGGGAAATAATTTGAACAATTTTTGTAGAGTTCCATTAGAGGGTGCTAAATGCCAAATATCTAAGCTCTAGGCCTTGTGGTTTCAGACAAGAAGATTTTCAAAGTTTTTCCTTTAAGTTGCCATAGCAACCAGAGTTCTTGATGGAATTGAATTCTTTGAACAACTTTGGTAGAGCTTCATGCAAGGAACATACCAGGCATGTTTCATTTAATTTTGCCCAGTGGTTTCAGAGGAGATGTCATTTGAATGAAAAGTTTACGGACGGACGGACGCCGGACAAATTGCGATCACAAAAGCTCACCTTGTCACTATGTGACAGGTGAGCTAAAAAGATGATAAAACCATTGCCTAAATATTTTTTAGCTATGTCGAAAAAGAGGAGTGCATTTTAATGTATTGCATTGAAACAATAAAGTAACACAGTATCTTGCTATCTCGTTCCCTCGACTACAATAACTCGTTACCACGACATATTTAAGTCATTACCACAACATAGCTAAGTCGTTCCCATGAGTTAGTAAGTCGTTCACACATGGCATAGCTATAACTAGTTAATAGTGTTATTGCCCTTTTTTTATTGGCCTACTCATTTCTCCAATGTAATGCTTTAAACAAGAGGGCCATGATGGCCCTGGATCGCTCACCTGAGTACTTTGGCTGTAGGTTTGCTGTTAAGCAGTATTTCATTTTTTAATTGAAAATATATGTGCCTACAAACCAAATATGTAAAATATCAGTCAATAAATAAAGGCTCTATGACAGAAAGTAGAAATATCTATTATAAGCTATGGTGACCTTGACCCAGTGACCTCAAACCCTACCCATGGGTAGAGGTCCATGCAAGGAACCTATATAATGAATATCAAAGATATTGGTCTATAACCGAAGGCTTTATGAGGTACAGTAGATAAATCTATTTTTAGCCTCCGTGACCTTTAACCTAATCCAATAATTTGAAAAAGCTTGATAAAGCTTGCTTCATGCCAAATTTTAAAATTCAAGGCCTTGTGGTTTCAGACAAGAAGATTTTTAAAGATTTCCTTTTTAACATATTAAGTGCCCCCGGGGCTGGGCAAATTTTGACCCAAGGGCCAACATTTAAACAATACTGGTAAAGGTTCTTTACACAATACTCAACACCAAATATCTAAGGTCTACACCTATTTGTTTTGGAGAAAAATTATTTTTCATGTTTTCCTATATAAATCAATGTTAAACAAGAGAACCCTGGGGCGTGGCCAATTTTGACCCAGGGGTCATAATTTGAAAAAACATTGTAAACATCCACTAGACAATGCTACATACCAAATATATAAGCTGTAGGCATTGAGATTTCCAGTAAGAAGATTTTTAAAGATTGCCTTTTTTATATATTAAGGGCCCCGGGGTGGGGCCAATTTTTACCCCAGGGCCAACATATAAACAATACTGGTAAAGGTTCTTTACACAATACTCCACACAAAATATCTAAGGTCTAGTCCTATTAGTTTCGGAGAAAAATGACTTTTAATGTTTTTCCTATTTAACTATATGTAAACCAAGAGAACTCTGGGGCGTGGCCAATTTTGACCCAGGGAACATAATTTGAACAAACTTGGTATACAATCACTAGACATTGCTACATACCAAATATCAAAGCTGTAGGCATTGGGGTTTCCAGTAAGAAGATTTTTAAAGATTTCCTTTTTTAAATATTAAGGGCCCCCGGGGCGGGGCCAATTTTTACCCCAGGGCTAACATATAAACAATACTGGTAAAGGTTCTTTACACAATACTCCACACCAAATATCTAAGGTCTAGTCCTATTAGTTTTGGAGAAAAATGATTTTTCATGTTTTTCCTATATACCTATATGTAAACCAAGAGAACCCTGGGGCATGGCCAATTTTGACCCAGGGGACATAATTTGAACAAACTTGGTAGACATCCACTAGACAATGCTACATACCAAATATCTAATCTGTAGGCATTGAGGTTTCCAGTAAGAAGATTTTTAAAGATTGCCTTTTTTACATATTAAGGGCCCCTGGGGTGGGGCCAATTTTGACCCCAGGGCCAACATATAAACAATACTGGTAAAGGTTCTTTACACAATACTCCACACCAAATATCTAAGGTCTAGTCCTATTAGTTTTGGAGAAAAAAGATTTTTCATGTTTTTCCTATATAAATCAATGTCGTGGCCAATTTTGACCCAGGGGACATAATTTGAACAAACTTGGTAGACATCAACTAGACAATGCTACATACCATTAAAGATTTCCTTTTTTTACATATTAAGGGCCCCTGGGGCAGGGCCAATTTTGACCCCAGGGCCAACATATAAACAATACTGGTAAAGGTTATCTACACAATACTCCACACCAAATATCTAAGGTCTAGTCCTATTAGTTTTGGAGAAAAATGATTTTTCATGTTTTTCATATATAACTTATATGTAAACCATGAGAACCCTGGGGCGTGGCCAATTTTGACCCAGGCGACATAATTTGAACAAACTTGGTAGACATCCACTAGACAATGCTACATACCAAATATCAATGCTGTAGGCACTGTGGTTTCTGAGAAGAAGATTTTTAAAGATTTCCTATATAAGTCTATGTAAAATGAAGTGATCCCTGGGACGGGGCCAATTTTGATCCCAGGGAAATAATTTGCACAATTTTTGTAGAGTTCCATTAGAAGGTGCTAAATGCCAAATATCTAAGCTCTAGGCCTTGTGGTTTCAGACAAGAAGATTTTCAAAGTTTTTCCTTTAAGTTGCCATAGCAACCAGAGTTCTGCATGGAATCAAATTCTTTGAACAATTTTGGTAGAGCTTCATTCAAGGAACATTTTTGTGAAGTTTTGTTGAAATTGGCCCAGTGGTTTAGGAGGAGATGTTCTTTAAAACAAGAGGGCCATGATGGCCCTATATCGCTCACCTGAATATGACTGCTTTTAACAAAAGTGCTATGGACCTGGTTAATTGACCCCAGATAACCCATATTCGAACTTGACCTAGAAATTATTGAAACAATCTTTCTGACAAATTTCAAGGTTGTTTGAACTGAAAATGTTACCTCAATGCGTGTTAACAAGGTTCTCCATATTTGGGGTCTGTGACCTAGTTTTTGCCCTCATATGACCTTTATTCGAATCTGAGCTAGAAATCACTAAAACATCCTTTCTGACAAATTTCGAGAATATTTGGACTGAAAAGTAGCTTCTAGAGTGTTAACAAGTTTTTTTCTATTTTTGGGCCCTGTGACCTAGTTTTTGATTTCAGATGACCCATATTCAAATTTAATCTAGAAATCATTGAAACAACCTTTCTGACAGATTCCAGGTTATTTGAACTGAAAATGTTACCTCTAGAGTGTTAACAAGGTTTTTCCATATTGGGCTCTGAGACCTAGTTTTTGACCCCAGATGATCCAATTTTGAACTTGAGCTAAAAGTCATCAAAACAACCTTTCTGACAAATTTCTGGGATATTTTGACTTAAAATGTAACCTCTAGAGTGTCAACAAGGTTTTTCTATTTTTGGGCTCTGTGATCTAGTTTTTGAACCCAGATGACCCATATTCAAACTTGAGCTAGAAATCATAGAAACAACCAGTCAAACAAATTTCCAGATTATTTGGACTGAAAATGTTACTTCTCCTTCTACAAGAAGATTTTAAAAGTTTTCACTATATAAGCCTATGTAAAACCAATGACCCCGGGGTGGGGCCAAATTTGACCCCAGGGGCATAATTTGAACAAACTTGGTAGAGGTCCACTAGACAATGCTACATACCAAATCTTAAGGCTCAGGGCCTTGTGGTTTCTGACAAGAAGATTTTCAAAGTTTTTCCTATATAAGCCTATGTAAAACCAATGACCCCAGGGTGGGGCCAAATTTGACCCCAGAGTTATAATTTGAATAAACTTGGTAGAGGTCCACTAGACAATGCTACATACCAAATATCTAAGCTCTCTGCCTTACGGTTTTTGACAAGAAGATTTTTAAAGTTTTTCCTATATAACTCTATGTAAAACAAGTTACCCCTGGGGCGGGGCCATTTTTGACCCCAGGATCATAATTTGAACAAACTTGGTAAAGGTTCACTAAATGATGCTTTATACCAAATATCAAAGCTCCAGGCCTTGTGGTTTCTGACAAGAAGATTTTTAAAGATCCAACTTTTAAAATCTGTTTTTAGCTCCTGTGACCCAGAAATGCAATGAACTGGAACCATTTGAACAAACTTGGTAGAGCTTCATGCAAGGAACATTTCAGGCAAGTTTCATTAAATTTTGCCCAGTGGTTTCAGAGGAGATGTCGTTTGAATGAATTGTGGACGACGGACGGACGGACGGACAGACGGACGCCGGACAATCAAGGATCCTAAAAGCTCACATGAGCATGCTCAGGTGAGCTAACAAAAGTTTACGCACGCACGCACGCACGGAAGCACGCACCGACGACGGACGACGGACATTGACTGATCACAATACCTCACCTTGTGCACTACGTGCACAGGTGAGCTAAAAACGATATTTTGTTCCCAAGATATAGAGACTCACTACCACAACATTTTAAGTTGTTTCTTCGAGTAAGTATCTCGTGTCAAATAGATTTTAAAGGCTAGTGTATATCACCTCAATTCAAGGGCATACTTGAATATTTTTCTTGTAGTTATTAAAGGTCTGCCTAGTGAGACAGAATAAATAACAAAGCATACAAACCTACAAGCTTTGTTGTTAAGATGGCGGACTCATAAAACTTCATCCATTCTTTGAATATCTCTTTTGACTTCTTGCAGCAAAACATTTTTGCTGTGACTAAGCTTTTGAAAGCATCAACCAACCACTGCGGGTCAAGGATAATACTGTTATTCAGCTTTTTATCACTGTAAATTGAACAAAGAAAAACAATAAGCAGAAGACAAGTACAAAAATAAGTTTTGATTATGGAAGAGTTGGAAAACGACTTCTAAATTCAAAGCCTGCCAATGGATTAGTAAGCTTTCATTTATCAAGACTTTTAACCGTATTTTATCTGGAACTCAATGTCATATATTTTTGTGTCAGAAGGAAACAATCTAATGAAAAAACTTCCATAGAGGTAAGCAGATTTCTAAATAATTAGATGTATAAGTTTTCATAGATGTATAAATATTATACATACAGGACCAGTCCAGAGAGTAATCATATAGACAGGATCGTAGTTAGTTCAGAACTGGAAGTTTTCATACATACATGATCGGAACTGCTAGTTTTCATACACTTAGGATAATACCTGCTACAGGTTAAGACCTGCTAGTTTTCATACATACAGGATCAGACTGGTTTATTGTCGTGCATACAAAATATGACCTGCCAGTCATTATACAAGATCAGATCTGCTAATGTTCATGCATAAAGTCAAATACCTGCTAATTTTAATACCTACAGGATATGAACAGCTAGTTTTCAAACTTACAGGAAAAGACCTGCTAGTTTTATTACATGCAGTATAAGAACAGCCAGTTTTTAAACAAACACGATCAGACCTAGTAGATTTCATACAAACATGATCAGAATAGAAAGTTTTCAAACCTGATCAGACCTGCAAGTATTCATAAATACAGGATCAGACTCATTTTTTTATACATACATGTTCAGATCTCCTAGTTTTCATTCATGCACGATCAAAACTGATAGAACTTTTTATATATAGGATCAGAACTGGAATCAAGCTTAAACCAAAGAGACTTTATTTTGTCGCAGTGGAAATGGATTTTACCTAAAATGTACTATGTTCCCAGATTCATGGTGGAACCTCAAGAAAAGTTCGAGTTCTTCTTCTGTTTCTATTGGCACAGGTAACCTACTATTCAGGGTGATAAATATTCGTTTGTTGAGAACCTGAGTGCAGAAGAAGCAAACATGATACTTTATTTCACTTTAATATACAAAAACAGGTTTGTACACTTGTTTCACACAAAATCATGTAACTTATCCTTTCAAAAAATAAACTGGAGACTTAAAAAAGTGAATACGGCTTTATCTGAGAATTTCAAAGCTTCTTATATAAAAGATAGTTTGGTTGTACATCATGACTACTGTATAAGGTTTCAGCTTTTAACTAGGTTTTAGCAAAAACAATTCACGATTATGATATGATATCGTTATCTCTGTGTAGTGAACACTGTAGAACTGATACTTTACCTTTAGACCGTCATCCTTAAATGTGATGACGATGTCCTCTAACATTATCCATTTTGCAGGAATCAGTTCGCCCCAGTAACTCTGCTTAGATGCTGTGTCTAGAATTTTCTTTTGCAACTTCTCAATATTGCTATCTACTGTAGAGTTATCTACTGCATAATCCTCGTCAGTTAGGTGAACATATGTTGATTTATCTTGTAGCGACCTCCTTAATGTGTAGAAATAGTCATCAACCAATTCGGATTTTTGTTCCTATCATAAGCAAGAAAGGATTTTGTTCATAAATCAAGTAAAATATTAAATGGGGTATAACTTTTACGGTTTTTAAAATTAAAAAAAGTCGGTCATTATTTCTCATATGTAAAGTCTTAAATTTTCTTGAAATCAATAATTTTTCAGGTCAAGTTTTTCTTCAAACATCCCTTCTGTTACATTAGCAGATTTGTTTCCAGACTTCTAACCTTCTTTATACTAATCTTCTAAAGGAAATACATCCTTACTTTAAGATATTCCTTACAGGATACTTCTTATTGAAAATCACATTTAAATATGGATGAGGAATGATTTGTTCCTTCTTATGTTAAGGAAAGAAATATCTAGAATATTCCGTGGAAGTAGGTACAACAGGACTATTTATGTTTTTTTTCAGGTACAAATTTTTATTTGAACAAATGTTTCTTACTGGAGGTAGTTTGTCAGCAAATGTTCCAACTAGTATAACTGGAGGTCCCTTTTTGTCAGAAGAATAGCAAAATTCGTGAATAGAATTTAACCAGAAGTCAACAAATTCTGAAATAAAATTACCAATTTGAGTTATATTGATATAAGTTTAGTTTAAACATTTATTTCACATCTATTGGGAAACACGTTCTTGCAACTTATATTAATGACTCTCGATGACTGCTTCCATGTTTCAAACCAGTACCCACGCCGAAAGTGAGTAATTAGGAAAGTCACTGGAGACTCTCACCTCTGGTGGGATTCAAACCAGCGACCTCCGGATCGAAAGTCCGGCTCTAACCCCTCGATCACAACTACTCCTCACCACTGCTCGTCCTATATTTATATAAAGCTACATATCAGAGAGTATCACAGAAACTAAAAAACAAGAGCCACCGCAAGCCGGGGCCACGCTCAACTATTTTCCTATTTCCAAAGGCAAACACATCGGAGGAAGCACATTGTGGTGAAGGGATTTCAAATGAAACATCATTTGGAAATATAATTATACATAACAAAGTTATGACCAATTTTAGCAATATACAGAAATTTGACCTTAAAGGTCAAGGTCAAGTTCAGTTTAACCTTCTTTGGAGGTATTGTCTAAAAGGTAGTTATGTCCAAGCATGAAGACACTACATCCATTAACAACAAAGATATAGCCAAGTTAAGTAATGTCAAGGTCATTCAAAGGTCAAGGTAATACTTGAATTGTTCAACACGTTTGTTTTATTCACAGTGTTGTTTTGTCCCTGTATAGATCAAATCCGTCCATAAATAACAAAAGTTTGGCTATTTTAGCAAAATGCAATAATTCGAACTTGACTGTAAAGGTCATTTAAAGGTTAAGGTCATACTTGAATAATTTAACATGTAGGTTTTGTCATGAGCGTTGTTTTGTCCAAGTATTAATAAAAAAAGAACTAAAAATGATGTTATGGCCAATATTAGCAAAATTCAATAATTTGACCTTGATGGTCAGGGTCATTTGAAGGTCAAGGTCACAGTTGAATGATTCATGTGTCAGTTTTTTTCATAAGTGTTGTTTTGTTCAAGTATAGATCAAATCAAACCATACATAACAAACATTTGGCTATTTTAAGCAAACTTCAATAACTTGACCTTAAATGTCAAGGCCATCTAAAGGTCAAGGTCATACTTATAATAAATTAAAATATGTCAGTTTTGTTGTTTTATCAAAGTATAAATCAAATCCATAAATAAACAACAGTTATGACAACTTAAGCAAAATACAATAATGGGACCATGACTGTCAAGGTCATTTTAGGGTAAAGGTCATACCTGAATTATTCAACATGTAAGTTTTGTCAAAAGTGTTGTTTTGTCCAAGTATGAATCAAATCTAACCATACATTACACAGTTATGACCAATCTTAGCAAAATTCAATAATTTGATGAATTTGACATCGCTAGTCAAGGTCATTTTTTAGGTCAAGGTCAAACTTGAATCAAAATGTCAGATTTGTCAAAAGTATTGTTTTGTCCAAGTATAAATCAAATCCATAAATAAATGACAAAGTTATGACAATTTATCCAAAATTCAAACATCTGACCTTGACGGTCAAGGCCATTTTTAGGTCATGGTCACACTTGAGTTATTCAACATGCCGGTTTTGTCACAAGTGTTGTTTTGTCAAAGTATGAATAAATTCCAACAATAAATGACAAAGTTATGGCAAATTGTGTCAAAATTCAATAATTTGACCTTGAAGGTCAAAGTCATTTTAACATAAAAGTGATACATGAAAGAATCATAATGTCGGATTTGTCATAAGTGTTGTTTCATACAAGTATGTGCAAATATTTAAATAAATACAAAGTTATGACAATTTGAGCAAAATTCAATAATTTGACTTTGACGGTCATGGTCATTTTCAGGTAAAGGTCACACCTGAATAATTAATCATGTCGGCTTTGTCATAAGAGTTGTTTTGTCCAAGTCTTATTCAAATCCAACCATAAATAACAAAATTATGGCCAGTTTTAACAAAATTCAATGATTTGACCTTGACTGTCAAGTTCATTTAAAGGTCAAGGTCAAACTTGAAAAAATAATGATGTCGGATTTGTCACAAGTGTTGTTTAGTCCAAATATGAATCAAATCTATAAAGAAATGAGAAAGTTATGACAATTTAAGCAAAATTCAATCATCTGACCTTGACAGTCAAGGTCATTTTAAGGTCATGTTCATATCTGAATTATTCAACATGTCGGTTTTGTCATAATTGTTGTTTTGTCCAAGTATAAATCAAATCCAACCATAAATACTAAAGTTATGAACAATTTTAGCAAGATTTAATAATTTGACCTTGAAGGTGAAGGTCATTTATGAATCAAGGTCAAGTTTAGTCCAGTCTACTTGAAGATCTTGTCCAAAGGGTTGTTGTGCCAAAGCATGAAGAGAATCCACCTATTAATAATAAAGTTATGGCCAATTTTAGAAAAAATCAATATTTGACCTTGAAGGTGAAGGTCATTTATGAGTCAAGGTCAAATTTAGTCTGGTCTACTTGAAGGTCTTGTCCAAAGGGTTGTTGTGTCCAAGCATGAAGAGAATCCACCCATTAATAATAAAGTTATGGCCAATTTTAGCAAAATTCAATATTTTGACCTTGATTTTGAAGGTCGTTTAAGAGTCAAGGTCAAGTTTAGTCTGGTCATCTTGAAGGTCTTGTCAAAAGGGTTCTTGTACCCAAGTATGAAGATAATCCATCCAAGAATAAAAAAAAATTATCATCAATGTTAAAGTTTTCGGACAGCAATGGCAACGACACCATGATTTTAGCAATAACTCGATTTTTTTTTTTAAAGTCGAGTTAACACATGAATACTTCCAAATTTGAAATGGAATCTACCTTTCAGTTATAGTACAAAACTCTACTCATACTGCTTAATCTAACAAACAGTGCACCTTACCAGCTATTTTCCACTGTTTGACACCCTCACTATCAAAATAATCATCATCTACATGATCCTCTGCAAGCTTGGAAATATCAGTCACAAGCAGGTATACAGCTCGGCTGGAAAGAAACACCTGGTGTGTTGCATAAAACACATATTGTCCTGCAAAGTCCCAAACTGACAGATCAACTGTGTCAGAATATGAGTTGACAACATGACTTTGTTTATATTCCTCTATCAATTCCTGAAACCATAGAATACCCTGAATGCGACAGAATGTATTTAAAACATTTGTGAAAACATAAAGACACTAGCCACCAGCAATCAAATAATCTAGAAATTTGTATCAAATTAAACTAACATTGAACTTAATAACCAAATTTCATTTAAGGTGAAGAAACAGATACACTTTCAAACATGAACTAGATATCATAAAGACAGCATTCTAACATTGTTTTAAGATTTGGTTGAAAGTATGCCTATAGCCAGTTGACCTATTTTCCAACCTTATATAAAACTTGATATCTCAAAACAAACATTTTATCTATTTTTAATGAAGATCTGGTTGAAAGCATGGCGTCAAGTCAGATGACCTACTTTTCTGATCCAAAATGACACACTTTCAAATATGACTATGATATCAGAGAGACGATCATCTGCTTTTTTCATTATGATCATGCTCAAAATGGCCTAAAGATTATGACCTACTTATATGAAGCAACATGACCCATTTAAGAACATAATCTAGATATCATCAAATCATTCTGCTAAATTTTAATGATATGGCCTTTGGACAGGTAGCATACTTTTTCAACCCACATGGCCCATTTTTAACATAAAAATCATAAATACGAATCATTCTGATCGAAATCATGATGACTGAGTTCTAAATGTGGCCTCTAGAGTAATAAAAAGGTTTTCTTTTGATTTAAGATAGTGACCTTGTGTCTGACTACGTATGGCATGTACTCAAATTCAACATTGAAATCGTTAACGCTTATAATGAGCACAAATCATGATGACTGATTAACAAGAGGGCCAATGGCCCTTAAGCCCTCACCTGGGTTCAAAAATGAAAGAATTTTTTATGAATGTAATGATGCTTATCACAGAAATGGACCAATGCAATTTCATAGCTCCAAAAACAGAAAGTAGGTCAGTAGATCAAAATATAGGTCATGAGATGACATTTTTGAAATCGGAATGAAAAGCTGTACACACAGTCCAAATTTCATTGCCGTAGCTTAAAAAACAAAAAAATAGGTCAGTAGGTCAAAAATATAGGTCATGCTATGACATTTTTGAAATTGGAACAAAAAACTGTACACATGGTCCAAATTTCAATGCCATAGCTCCAAAAACAAGAAGTAGGTCATTGGGTCAAAAATATAGGTCATGCGATGACATTTTTGAAATCGAAATGAAAAACTGTGCACATGGTCTAAATTTCATTGCTGTAGCTAAAAAACAAAAAAAGTAGGTCAATAGGTCAAACATATAGGTCAAGGAATAATGTTTTTGAAATCATCTTGAAAAACTGTACAAATGGTCCAAATTTTTTTGCCATAGTAAAACACTTAAAAAATGAGAAACAAGAACTGTCACTGTAAGATGACAATGCCCCCGAAAGTGGTGCTTTGACCTTTGATCTGAGAACCAGTCATTCAGGGGTCAAGGTCAAATAAATATAGGTCAGTTGGAAGGTCTTATCTAAAGGGGGTTGTGTCCAAGTATGAAGTAAATCCACTTACTAACAAGGGGGCCATTGGCCCCAAAGCGCTCACCTGAGGACAGCCTTTTTTTTTTACGGAAGCTATCATTATTTCCTGTAAATCTAAGCTCTAGCCTTTAAAGCTTCAAAGAATAATTTTCTTATAAGTTTTTACTATATACAAATAATGAATATCTTTGACCCCGGGCAGACCCAATTTTTACCCCGGATATAATTTGTACAAACTTGGAACAGGTTCACTAGACAATATTTCATGCCAAATAATTAAGCTTAAGGCTTTGTCATTTCAGAGGAGAAGATTTTTTAAGTTTTTACTGTATACATATAAGGAAAACCTATGATCCCCTGGGCAAGCCAATTTTGGCACTAGGGGCATAATTTGAACAACTTTGGTAGAGGACCTAAAGATGATGTCATATACCAAATATCAAAGCTCTTGGCCTTGTACTTTCTGACAAGAAGATTTTTTTTTTTAATTTGCATTTTTGAAACTTCTTTTTTGGCCCTGTGACTTATGCAACAGACCAGAACCATTTGAACAACTTTGAAAGGGGACCACCCAAAGATCAGTCCTGATAGTTTGGTAAATGTGCAGTCATTGTTTTCATAGGAAATGTTGTTTTTATGAAATTGTTGAAGACGGACGACGCACGATGCACAACAACGCACACAGGGGGATCACAATAGCTCACTATGAGCACGTTGTGCTAAGGTGAGCTTAAAAGGAAGTTATGGGCAATGTGAAAATTTCTAGAAAACTGGATCTTCAAGGTGAAGGTCATTCAGGGGTCAAGGTCAAATAAATACAGGACAGTGAGATGGTCTTGTCCAAAGTGGTGTTGTGTTTAAGTATGAAGTATATCCACTTACAAATTTGGAAATTATGGCCAAATAATAGTTTCTGGACGATTGGATATTCAGGGTCAAGGTCAAATAATTACAGGTCAGTGGGAAGGTCTTGTCCAAATGGGTGTTGAGTCCAAGTACGAAGCAAATCCACTTACTAATAAGGAAGTTATGGGCAATGTTAAAGTTTTTGGACAAATGGATCTTCAAGATGAAGGTAATTCAGGGGTCAAGGTCAAATAATTACAGGTCAGTGGGAATGTCTTGTCCAAATGGGTGTTGAGTCCAAGTACGAAGCAAATCCACTTACTAATAAGGAAGTTATGGGCAATGTTAAAGTTTTTGGACAAATGGATCTTCAAGATGAAGGTAATTCAGGGGTCAAGGTCAAACGAATATAGGTCAATGGAAAGGCCTTGTCCAAAGAGGTGTTGTGTCCAAGTATGAAGTAAATCCACTAACTAATTAAGAAGTTATTGCCAATGTTAAAGTTTTTGAACAATTGGATCTTCAAGGTGAAGGTCAATCAGGGGTCAAGGTCAAATAATTATAGGTCAGTGTAAAGGTCTTGTCCAAAGGGGTGTTGTGTCCAAGTATGAAGTAAATCCACTTATTAATAACAAAGTTATTGCCACTGTTAAAGATTTTCGGACGGATTGACGGACGGACGGATGGACGGACGGACAGTTCAAAAACTATATGCCTCCCTTTGGGGGCATAAAAAATTTTGGGCGGGGGGGAATGACCCCCAGGGAAGGGGGGATGACCCCACTGTGGTCACAGTGCATACTACCAGATATCTAAGCTCCAGGACTTGCAGTTAGTGACAAAAAGATATTTAAAGTTTTTTGCTATATAACTCTATGTAAAACATGTGACCCCTTGGGTGGGGCCAGTTTTGACCCAGGGGCTATGATTTGAACAATCTTGGTAGATGTCTACTAGACAATGCTCAACACCAAATATCTAAGCTCCATGCCTTGTAGTTTCTTACAAGAAGATTTTTAAAGTTTTCCCTATATAACTCTATGTAAATCAAGTAAGCCCTGGGCGGGGTCAGTTCTGACCCTAGGGGCCATGATTTGAACAATCTTGGTAGAGATCTGCTAGACAATGCTGCATACTGAATGTCTAAGCTCCATGTGTTGTGGTTTCTGACAAGAAGATTTTTGAAGTTTTCCCTATGTAACTCTATGTAAAATCAAGTGACCCCCAGGGAAGGGCCAGTTCTGACCCCAGGGTCATAATTTGAACAATCTTGGTAGAGGTCCACTAAGTGATGCCTCATACCAAAAATCTTAGCTCCAGGCCTTGTGGTTTTTGAGATGAAGATTTTTAAAGTTTTTTCTTTTGTTTGCCATGGCAACCAGAGTTATGCATGGAATTGAATTCTTTGAACAACTTTGGAAGAGCTTTATGCAAGGAACATCCCATGCAAGTTTTATTGAATTTGGCCAAGTGGTTTCAGAGGAAATGTCGTTTGAATGAAATTGTTGACGCCTCACGACGCACAACGCACACCGGACATTGGGGTATGACAAAAGCTCACTCTGGCACTTTGTGCCAGGTGAGCTAAAAATATGAATGTTCCTATGGTGTTCTTTTAATTTACTGACTTTGTTTTAGGCCCTGGATGACTGAATGATGTTTAATTCGTGTTTCAATACACAACAGTATCATCAATTTATCCACACAACCAAGAAATTCCCAGCACATAATTCATATACCGACAAGTTTTGACAGAAATTTCCAATCGCGGTACACTTGGAATTGTTCGATGTTTGAAGGTTAGTTAATACAAGTATATGAAATTTGTTAACAATTATCATACACATTATGATTTGTTCTTCCGTACCGTGAAATGTTTTAAGAAAAGTTTCTCTTCAGAACGATCTTTCTTCAAATTTGGACCTTCTAGTCTGGTTTCTTTATTTAAGATTTTATCATGTCCAGTCTCGTCTACCATATTCTCAGACTCTAAAATATATTCTTGAGCATCAATAAATATGTTTGAAAATCACAGCGCTCCTTAATACATTATACTTTTACAATCAAACATCAGTGTACACTTTTTTTAATAATAGAAGAAATATTTTTCGGGTAAATATGCTCATATCATAACAACAACAAAACACACAATTACAATATCGTGTCATATTTTGTAACTTTATTTGAATTGTCAACAATTTAAAACTATTCGAATAAAGTCAGTTCTTGAAAATGAGCTCTAAGAAGAACTACTAAGAGTAGTTTCGATATTTATCTAAACTATGTCATAGAAACTGTAAAATACCCTGGTTGTCTAAATTCTCTTTACCAGAACTAATTGCATAATATCGAGCTTTACCAAGTGCCTGGGTTTCAGGAGTTTCTCTGTTAGAGGTTGTCTTCTTCAGCAATTTAATCAAGCGATGAATCACCTTTTCTGTCTGCTCGTCTAAAGCATGAAACATAAGCAGTGTTGTTGTTTTTTTTGCACTGTCAAATTGCAGACTGCAGACATTAGTATCAATAGTATTTGATTTTATTCATATCTTAGAAAACTTCTACATATTTTGATCTACGTATTGTGATAACAGTCTATGTTAAACAGTGTGTCTACATCCTGAGCAACATATTTCATGGTTCAGTATACTGAGTAGGTTACTTAATAAATCATTAGTCATTATTGGTAAACTAAATTGTGTTGTTAATATTGTTAAGGTGACTCGGTGGCCGAGTGGTTTTTGCGTTGTGCTTTGAATCTAGTGACACGGGTTCGACTTCCGGTAGCGACTGAGATACTGAGTGATTTCCGAGGACATAGTGATAACCTAACCGAATACTGTTTCCAGCAGTATCGGCCCAGACTGGGAATCGGGGTGGTAAAATACACGCACCGTGCACTCTTCTGGAAATAAGTTGCTCCTTCCACACCGTGTGGGGACTTTCGTTGACTACCAACGTTAAATAAGAAACATTTATCCTTCCCAAAGGACTGAATTAACAATTTTAATATAGAATGATCATAATATCATTTTTCATTTATTTCTTGAAACATAAGTTTTCTTTATCTTCGTATTTGTTTAATGTCAACTGTACCTATATGTACCTGAGTATATGTCTATAAGAACTACTTTTTATGTTTGGTTTCTGTATTGCTCTAAGAATGAATATGAATCCCTCTGAAATTGTTAAAGTATCATTTTTCTTTGAGACTGAAAATGTTTTTACCCAATAAATCAGACTGTTTTCATTCCTTCATTATCTTCAAACTTAGAAAATAAGTCGAAACTGAACTCTCCTCCCCCAAAATAATGTTACAGTTTCATTTACCTAGTGTGATGCTCATTTTGCCCTCATTTATCAAAAGTTTGCGGCTGGAAATTAACAGCAAATCAACGAATCCGGCACAGAATTAACGTTTCCGTTAATGTTCCATATGGGATCGGTCTTAAAACATCATACAGACAACATTGTTATTATCATAGTGCAACCTTGTTTACCTACTTATTATTGTTAGTAGTTATTGTAATCTAAGCATGTACCTATCATCACCATGATACATTGAAAATGTTACTGACAGTGGAAACTTAGAATTTACCTGTTTTTACTGTGGGTTCTGATATTACTAAAAACACTACCTTTGTCTGTTATATTCCATGTTTTAGTGTCAAGAGACACTTTGCATCTTCTGACATGGACATCTATCCCTTCGGTGCTCTCACATTTAGTGATGTCTACCTTTTCACCAAACAAACGTTTCGTTAATGTTGTTTTGCCAACGCCAGTATGACCAACAACCATTACTCGAATATTGTGGACTGCTTCTTTACCTTCAGTCAAGGCACGCTTGTATAGGTCGAGTGAATTACTATCCATTCGAAGAATTTCAGCAGGGAGCAAGTCTGAAAGTTTTTACAGTTAGGGTATAAGTCATTATAACTTTGACATAAATGAATTCATTGTTATTAAACGATCATTTGTGATGGTCAGCTTCAATTTAAAATGCTATTGAGAAAAACAAGTAAAAAAGGGGGTGGGGCATTATGATCCTAAAACGATTACCTGAAAAAAAGAAAGAACCAAACAATGGTTACAACTCTAACAATGTCAGAAGAGGTCTACTAGGCAAAGCTTTAAACCAGATTTCAGAGGTCTCAGGCTCGTGCCTTCTGACTAGAACATTTTTAAAAAGTTATAAGCCCTGTCCCCTGGTGACCATGTTTTTTATGGATTGAAATAATTTTCACAGTTCATATTCTATAATCACATACTATATGGGTGTTACTCTAGGTAAGATGTCCTATGACTTCCAATGTTCTTCAGGAGGTAACCAGGTAAGAGGGGCATTTTCATGGTAAAAAAAAACACCTTGTTCTATTAATTTTGTTCGTAAGGTATATAGTTTGCTGTTTCTAAATAACCTTTGTTACCTGCCTTAACTGCCATATGTGTCTAACTCTATATGGTGTATCCCATTTTTGTTCCAAGAAATGATATGATTACAAAAAAGAACTGTCACAGTAAGATGACAATGCCCCCGAAAGTAGTGCTTTGAACTTTGATCTGAGAACCAGTCATTCAGGAGTCAAGGTCAAATAAATAAAGGTCAGTGGGAATCTTATCCAAAGGGGGTTGTGTCTAAGTATGAAGTAAATCCACTTACTAATAAGGAAGTTATGGGCAATGTGAAAATTTCTGGACAATTGGATCTTCAAGGTGAAGATCATTCAGGGGTCAAGGTCAAATAAATACAGGACAGTGGGACGGTCATGTCCAAAGTGGTGTTGTGTTTAAGTATGAAGTATATCCACTTACTAATTTGGAAATTATGGCCAAATAACAGTTTTTGGACCATTGGATATTCAGGGGTCAAGGTCAAATAATTACAGGTCAGTGGGAAGGTCTTGTCCAAATGTGTGTTGAGTCCAAGTATGAAGTAAATCCACTTACTAATAAAGAAGTTATTGCCAATGTAAAAGTTTTTGGACAAATGGATCTTCAAAATGAAGGTCATTCAGGGGTTAAGGTCAAACAAATATAGGTCAGTGGGAAGGCCTTGTCCAAAGGGGTGTTGTGTCCAAGTATGAAATAAATCCACTAACTAATAAAGAAGTTATTGCCAATGTTAAAGTTTTTGGACAATTGGATCTTCAAGGTGAAGGTCAAATACGGGTCAAGGTCAAATAATTATAGGTCAGTGTAAAGGTCTTGTCCAAAGGGTTGTTGTGTCCAAGTATGAAGTAAATCCACTTACTAATAAGAAAGTTATTGCCAATGTTAAAGTTTTCGGACTGACTGACGGACGGAGGGACGGACGGACGGACGGACAACCGGGGGAAAAAAATACGTCTCCCCCATTTTTGGGGGGAGACATAATGATTGACCTGCTGCACACTGGCAGCCTAACAATGGATAATGATTGACCTGGTGCACACTGGCAGCCTAAAATTGGATAATGATTGACCTGCTGCACACTGGCAGCTTCACAATGGATAATGATTGATCTGCTGCACACTGGCAGCCTACACATGGATAAGATTGACCTGCTGCACACTGGTAGCCTAAAAATGGATAATGATTGACCTGCTGCACACTGGCAGCCTATCAAGTTACTAAAGTCTAACAAGATGTAACCTTGACCTTGAGACACCACACCCGCAAAGTGGGTTCTGCATGTCGCCTTGATGAGGTGAACATCTGACCCAAGTTTCATAAAAATCCATTAAGGGCTTTTGAAGATACAGAGCGGACACTATTTATTGGCATCTGACATTTAACCTCCAAGTGTGACCTTGACCTTGAGACACTACACCCACAAAGTGGGTTCTGCACGTCGCCTTGATGAGGTGAACATCTGACCCAAGTTTCATAAAAATCCTTCAAGGGCTTTTGAAGATACAGAGCAGACATGATTTTGTGGCATTTGACATTTAACCTCAAAGTGTGACCTTGACCTTGAGACACCACACCCGCAAAGTGGGTTCTGCACATCGCCTTGATTAGGTGAACATCTGACCCAAGTTTCATAAAAATCCCTCAAGGGCTTTTGAAGATACAGAGCGGACATGATTTTGTGGCGGACAGACCGATGGACAGACAGACGGACGGACGGACAGACAACCGGGGGAAAAACAATATATCTCCCCCAATGAGGTGAACATCTGACCCAAGTTTTATAAAAATCCTTCAAGGGCTTTTGAAGATACAGAGCGGACACGATTTTGTAGCATTTGACATTTAACCTCCAAGTGTGACCTTGACCTTGAGAAACCACACCCGCAACGTGGGTTCTGCTCGTCAACTTGATGAGGTGAACATCTGACCCAAGTCTCATAAAAATCCTTCAAGGACTTTGGAAGATACAGAGCGGACACGATTTTGTGGCATTTAACATTTAACCTCCAAGTGTGACCTTGACATGGAGACACCACACCTGCAAAGTGGGTTCTGCACGTCGCCTTGATGAGGTGAACATCTGACCCAAGTTTCATAAAAATCCTTCAAGGGCATTGGAAGATACAGAGCAGACTCAATTTTGTGATGGACAGACAGACGGACGGACAGACTGACAGATGGACAGACAGACAGACAACCAGGGGAAAAACAATATGTCTCCCCCATTTTTGGGGGGAGACATAATGATTGACCTGCTGCACACTGGCAGCCTAACAATGGATAATGATTGACCTGGTGCACACTGGCAGCCAAACAATGGATGATGATTGACCTGCTGCACACTGGCAGCCTGACAATGGATAATGATTGACCTGGTGCACACTGGCAGCCTAACAATGGATGATGATTGACCTGCTGCACACTGGCAGCCTAACAATGGATAATGATTGACCTGGTGCACACTGGCAGCCTAACAATGGATAATGATTGACCTGGTGCACACTGGCAGCCTGACAATGGATAATGATTGACCTGGTGCACACTGGCAGCCAAACAATGGATGATGATTGACCTGCTGCACACTGGCAGCCTGACAATGGATAATGATTGACCTGGTGCACACTGGCAGCCTAACAATGGATAATGATTGACCTGCTGCACACTGGCAGCCAAACAATGGATAATGATTGACCTGGTGCACACTGGCAGCCTAACAATGGATGATGATTGACCTGCTGCACACTGGCAGCCAAACAATGGATGATGATTGACCTGCTGCACACTGGCAGCCTGACAATGGATGATGATTGACCTGCTGCACACTGGCAGCCAAACAATGGATGATGATTGACCTGCTGCACACTGGCAGCCTGACAATGGATGATGATTGACCTGCTGCACACTGGCAGCCAAACAATGGATGATGATTGACCTGCTGCACACTGGCAGCCTGACAATGGATGATGATTGACCTGCTGCACACTGGCAGCCTGACAATGGATGATGATTAACCTGTTGCACACTGGCAGCCTGACAATGGATGATGATTGACCTGCTGCACACTGGCAGCCTGACAATGGATAACTAGAAATGGGTTTTTGATTGAACAAAAACATATGTCTCCCCCCAGCCAGTTGCTGCAGGCAGTATTGAGTCAGACTATTGTAAAATAAGGGGGATATTTTTGTGAAATGTTAATGATGAACAAGAAACTCATACTCTGTCAAGAAAGGATTGAGCAGAAACCTTGTTTCATTTTGTACAAAATGGTTGTATTCATTCAGTCTAGTACCTGTAGCATGTTGGAATCTTGTCGATGGCAGTGCTGTTACATAGATATGGGCAAAAAACATGAAGCCAGTTACAAGGTGTCTTCTTCAAGCACTCAAGTTTAATCTATTTCCATTGATAAGGAGAAAAGTTACATCATGATAGCTGTAGTATGTTGGAACTACTCCACAATGTACAACAGGAGCACTCTTAACATATATATGATCAATCAGGGTTTGTTTTGTAGTTGTGGGGTTCGAAATTACTTGAAGATATCCAGTGAATGCTCGATTTAGTGACGGACAGATGGACGGACGGACAGACAGATGGACGGACGCACAGACAGTCAACCTGGGGAAAAGCAGTATGTCTCCCCTGATGAGGTGAACATCTGACCCAAGTTTCATAAAAATCCTTCAAGGGCTTTTGAAGATACAGAGCTGACATGATTTTGTGGCATTTGACATTTAACCTCCAAGTGTGACCTTGACCTTGAGACACCACACCCGCAAAGTGGGTTCTGCATGTCGCCTTGATGAGGTGAACATCTGACCCAAGTTTCATAAAAATCCTTCAAGGGCTTTTGAACATACAGAGCTGACACGATTTTGTGGCATTTGACGTTTAACCTCCAAGTGTGACCTTGACCTTGAGACACCACACCCACAAAGTGGGTTCTGCATGTCGCCTTGATGAGGTGAACATCTGACCCAAGTTTCATAAAAATCCTTCAAGGGCTTTTGAAGATACAGAGCGGACACGATTTTGTGGCATTTGACATTTAACCTCCAAGTGTGACCTTGACATTGAGACATTACACATGCAAAGTGGGTTCTGCACGTCGCCTTGATGAGGTGAATATCTGACCCAAGTTTCATAAAAATCCTTCAAGGGCTTTGGAAGATACAGAGCAGACATGATTTTGTGACGGACAGACTGACAGACAGACGGACGGACGGACAGACAACCGGGGAAAAAACAATATGTCTCCCCCATTTTTGGGGGGAAACATAATGATTGACCTGCTGCACACTGGCAGCCTAACAATGGATAATGATTTAGCTGCTTCACACTGGCAGCCTATCAATGGATAATGATTGACCTGCTGCACACTGGCAGCTAAACAATGGATAATGATTGACCTGATGCACACTGGCAGCCTAACAATGGATAATGATTGACCTGCTGCACACTGGCAGCTTCACAATGGATAATGATTGACCTGCTGCACACTGGCAGCCTAACAATGGATGATGATTGACCTGGTGCACACTGGCAGCCTAACAATGGATGATGATTGACCTGGTGCACACTGGCAGCCAAACAATGGATGATGATTGACCTGGTGCACACTGGCAACCTGACAATGGTTGATGATTGACCTGCTGCACACTGGCAGCCTGCCAATGGATGATGATTGACCTGCTGCACACTGGCAGCCTAACAATGGATGATTATTGATCTGGTGCACACTGGCAGCCTAACAATGGATGATGATTGACCTGGTGCACACTGGCAGCCAAACAATGGATGATGATTGACCTGGTGCACACTGGCAGCCTGACAATGGATGATGATTGACCTGCTGCACACTGGCAGCCTGACAATGGATGATGATTGACCTGCTGCACACTGGCAGCCTGACAATAGATAATGATTGACCTGGTGCACACTGGCAGCCTAACAATGGATAATGATTGACCTGCTGCACACTGGCAGCCTGACAATGGATAATGATTGACCTGGTGCACACTGGCAGCCTGACAATGGATAATGATTGACCTGGTGCACACTGGCAGCCAAACAATGGATGATGATTGACCTGCTGCACACTGGCAGCCTGACAATGGATGACGATTGACCTGCTGCACACTGGCAGCCTGACAATGGATGATGATTGACCTGCTGCACACTGGCAGCCTGACAATGGATAATGTTTGACCTGCTGCACACTGGCAGCCTAACAATGGATAATGATTGACCTGCTGCACACTGGCAGCCTTACAATGGATGATGATTGACCTGGTGCACACTGGCAGCCTAACAATGGATAAGACTGACCTGCTGCACACTGACACAGCCTAACAATGGATAATGACTTATTCAATATCATTCACATGTACAAGACTCTGAAGGAAATGGAAATGCTCTAAATGTCCGGGCATGTTCTATGAACTAAATACGAAAAATATTTTTCTTCCACAATGTCATGTCTACTGGTTAAAATTAAAACTAGCCAAAATTCTCCATTTGTATCTTGACCTTGACAAAATAAACTGCTGACTACAGTTCTTACATTTGATAATACACTGCTCAAATGAATTAAAGGAGCGTCCATATAATCTATAAAATACCATATGCCTTATGTAGATTTATGAATATTTTTTACAAAAACAACAAAATCGTTCTTTTTACAAAAAAACATATCGGCATTTTTATCACCAACAGGCATATTCCTGAACAGAGACAGTGTCCAAGATATGAATACTATCAAATTAACTTTGAAATGGTGGTCTTACAGGAGAACAAGCAATGTTTGTAAAAGCAGATTCAGGCCTGGAAACGTTTCATAGTCAGTGTCAGTAATGAGTGTATCCCCTTCGAGCATTTAGGCACTCTCTGCATCATCTGGGCATGCTCCTGATGACACGTCTGATCATATCCTGTGGTATGGCATCCCATTCTGCTACAAGAGCATGAGAAAGCTCAAGGAGGTTCTGCACAGGGTTGGGACGTGAAGAAAGTCTACGAAAAAGCATGTCCCAGACATGCTCTATAGGGTTAAGATCGGGAGACCTCGCTGGCCAGTCTATGACCTCAATATCTTCATCATCCAAGAAGTTCCGGACGATTCTTGCAGTGTGTGCTCGAGCATTATCTTGCACTAATGAAAAGTTTCACCTATTGCACCAGCATATGGCCTAACAATAGGTTCTAGGATCTCATCCCGATATCTCAGGGTCGTCAGACTACATCCTGGAATCACATAAAGGTCTGTGCGTCCATCAATGGATATCCCTGCCCACACCATAACTGACCCACAGCCAAACCTGTCATATGGAATAATGTTACATTCAGCCTACCTCTCTCCTCGGTGACGCAACACCCTCACACGCCTGTCACAGGTCGAAACATGGTAGTGGCTCTCGTCTGTGAAGAGCACAGATCACCAGTGGTGCAGTTGCCAAGTGAGGTGTTCCTGGGCAAACTCTAAGCGAGCTCTCCAGTGAGCTACGGTCAGAATTGGTCCTCTGGCAGGTCTTCAGGTATCCAAACCATCTTCATGAAGATGATTTTGGACAGTTTGAGTGGACAAACGAACCCCTGTAGCTTGCTGGAAGTCAATTTCAATGCCAGTAGCAGTACACTGACGATTTCTGAGAGCCAAAGTTCTCAGATACAGTGGAACTTCCGAAAACCGAACACCCATGGGACCGGCCAAAAAGTTCGGATTTTGGAAGTTTCCGGAATTCAGAAGTACGAATGATCTGGACAAGTACAGGTGCCAAACACCAGTGATTCTTTATGATAGTGAATGCAGTCAGTATTACTTAGCGTAACAGCGTTAACATAATGATGCAAAATTAAAATTAATGAAAACATTCTACACATGAATATTTTATTAGAAAAAAATGTCATATGTTTTCAAAAACATATACTTGAATACTATATCATGTGCAAACACGTATCTATATGTTAGAACAAAGTTGCATTTTGTATACCTTTAAAACAGTTTAAAAAAATCGCCAATTAGAATAACCAACACATTGGCCGATGTTGGCTAACTACGCTTTTTCAGACACCCCAGTTACAATTTAATCCTTAAAGTTGCTTGTAGTAAACACCTGTTATTAATCCACTAATCATCGCTTTGATTATTTACCACTATCTAATTATCAATATATCCGGCTACATGTCAATTTCAAATTGACAACTTGTTATTCTAACGCATGTCAAAATACACGATCACCGCTAATTGGTAAACAATAGACAGAGGCGTGAAAGTTTTGCCGCAGGGTTTGCGATCTTAGGTCTGTTTTTCTGCATTTTTTTTTTATTTTCCGGTATTTGGAAGTAAAATTGCATTGATTTAAACTAAATTTTACGGAAAATTCGTCCGGAATTCAGAATTCGGAAGTTCCGGATTTCAGAAGTATGATTTACATAGAAAACAGAAGGAGAAATTTCGGGACTGAGAAAATCGTTCAGTTTTCAGAAGTTTCCGGTTTTTAGAAGGTCCGGTTTTCGGAAGTTCCACTGTATCAGTCTGACGAGGTGTTGTAATGCGGTGACAACCTTGCCAAGGTTGTCTTGTGAATTCTCCAGTCTCCTGATAACAACTCCACAACCTGGCATTAACACTTCTAGAAATGTCTAGAACGGTGGCCGCCTCACGTTGAGTAAATCCATTTTTGATCATCTGCACCACCCAAGCAACATCAGTAGTTGCTAAATATCGTTGCACGCACTGGACAGTTGTCAAAAGAGAAGATGCAGTAAAAAGTTGCACTAAAACATTCATTTTGTCAAATGTGCTATCATGAACGAACTGTACGCATGCAAAAGTCTAAATCTTATTCGGAGTTACACAACAAAAAGAAAAACAAAGTACCCATGCTTCGTAAATTTATTGTAAAGTGCATGGGTTTCTTGAGGATATTGACTGTCAATACCTACAAACAAAATTTGCAGTGAATATCTAGTATGGTGGGCAATTTACGCCATAACATATTTGGGCTCCTTTAATTAATTTGAGCAATGTATATGCTCCCTATCCATTTTTTTCTGGCAGCTACCAAGTTAACACTTTTATTGACATATAAACACAAACTGCTCCTGAGAAATAATATTACAGAACAGATCAAAAGCAATATAATAGTACGCAACATTATTTATACCTGGGACCATTCTGTTGTGTTCACCAACTTGCATATAGAAGTGGTTTTGTTGAATATTCTGCTGAATGTGGACACAATTTGGACCCGCATTTGGGCAATCACACAAACTGTTTGAAGGACCTAAAATATATCAAGTATCTGATATCATATAAGAATTACTTGCAATCATATTCACATAATCAGTTACATTCTTTCAAAAAAGTATCCATTCCTAAGTAATACTGTATTATGAAACTATCACTGAAAGTGATTAATACCTCAACAATATGGACTTGAAAAGGGAAAATACAGAACATGTCATGCACATCTACACTTATTTAAGATCTTGCGCACCAAGTTTCAAATCGATACTACTGGAGATGTGTTTTGTGACTCAAGATTTTGCAAATGATTTTGCAAACACGGGCTATAAAGTCACAGAGCGCACATTAGCATGCATCAAAAATGCATCACACACATCTACACTTTCTGGTATATATGCACACCATGTTTCAAATTGGTTAATACCCATACCGGTTCCTGAGTTATTCAAGGAAATGTAAATTTTTGGAATTTTTTTAAGTAGCAAAACGAAGGCATAACAGTTACTATGGAACAATAAAAATGACAGTTATAAAATTTGGCAAATGGATTTAGCTTATGATCTTTCAAGTATATTTTATAATTAAGTTTTTACCAGTAATGGTTCCAGAAATAATCAAGGAACATTAATTTTTGAGACATTTTCTTAGTAAACAAGCCAAAAGAAAAACAAGAGCCACCGCAAGCGGGGGCCACGCTCGACTTTTTTCTATTTCCAAAGGAAAACACATCAGAGGAAGCACATTGTGGTGAAGGGATTTCAAATGAAACATCATTTGGAAATATAATTATACATAACAAAGTTAAGGCCAATTTTAGCAATATTCAGAAATTTGACCTTAAAGGTCTAGGTCAATTTCAGTTTAACCTTCTCTGGAGGTATTGTCTAAAAAGTAGGTATGTCCAAGCATGAAGACACTACATCCATTAACAACAAAGATATAGCCAAGTTAAGTAATGTCAAGGTCATTTAAAGGTCAAGGTAATGCTTGAATTGTTTAACACGTTTTTTTATTCTCAGTGTTGTTTTGTCCCTGTATAGATCAAATCCGTCCATAAAACCAGAAGTTTGGCTATTTTAGCAAAATGCAATCATTAGAAATTTGACTGTAAAGGTCATTTAAAGGTTAAGGTCATACTTGAATAATTTAACTTGTAGGTTTTGTCATAAGCCTTGTTTTGTCCAAGTATTAATAAAGAAGAGGGCCAATGGCCCTAAAGCACTCACCTGGGTTTAAAGATGAAAGAAATTTTTATGAATGTAATGATGCATATCACAGAAATGGACCAATGCAATTTCATTGCCATAGCTCCAAAAACAAAAAGGAGGTCAATAGGTCAAAATATAGGTCATGAGATGACATTTTTGAAATCCGAACGAAAAGCTGTACACACAGTCCAAATTTCATTGCCGTAGCTTTAAAACAAACAAGTAGGTCAGTAGGTCAAAAATATAGGTCATGCTATGACATTTTTGAAATCTGAACAAAAACTCTATACATGGTCCAAATTTCATTGCCATAGCTCCAAAAACAAAAAGTAGGTCAGTAGGTCAAAAATATAGGTCATGCGATGACATTTTTGAAATCGGAACGAAAAACTGCGCACACGTTCCAAATTTCATTGCTGTAGCTAAAAAACAAAAAAGTAGGTCAGTAGGTCAAAAATATAGGTAATGCTATGACGTTTTTGAAATTGGAACAAGAAACTGTGTACATGGTCCAAATTTCATTGCCATAGCTCCAAAAACCAAAAGGTAGGTCAGTTGGTCAAAAATATAGGTCATGCCATGACATTTTTGAAATGAAAATGAAAAACTGTGCTCACAGTCAGAATTTCATTGCTGTAGCTAAAAAAACAAAAAAATAGGTCAGTAGGTCAAAACTATAGGTCATTCGATGACATTTTTGAGATCAATGAAAAACTGTACACAGGGTCCAAATTTCATTGCTGTAGCTAAAAAAAAAAAAAAAAAATGTCAGTAGGTCAAAAATATAGGTCATGCAATGACATTTTTAAAATTTAAATGAAAAACTGTGCACACGGTCCAAATTTCATTGCCGTTGCTTTAAAACAAAAAAGGTCAGTAGGTCAAAAATATAGGTCATGCCATGACATTTTTGAAATCCGAACGAAAAGCTGTATACTTGGTTCAAATTTCATTGCCATAGCTCCAAAAACAAAAAGTAGGTCAGTAGGTCATAAATATAGGTCATGCCATGACATTTTTGAATTCGAAATGAAAAACTGTGCACACGGTCCAAATTTCATTGCCATAGCTTTAAAACAAACAAGTAGGTCAGTAGGTCAAAAATATAGGTCATGCCATGACGTTTTTTAATTCGAAACGAAAAACTGTGCACACGGTCCAAATTTTATTGCCACAGCTCCAAAAACAAAATGTTGGTCAGTAGGTCAAAAATATAGGTCATGCTATGACATTTTTCAAATTGAAACGAAAAACTGCACACACAGTCCAAATTTCATTGCTGTAGCTAAAAAACAAAAAAGTAGGTCAGTAGGTCAAAAATATAGGTCATCCTATGACGTTTTTGAAATCAGAACAAAAAACCGTATAAAAGGTCCAAATTTCATTGCCATAGCTCCAAAAACAAAGTGTAGGTCAGTAGGTCAAAAATATATGTCATGCCATGACATTTTTGAAATTGAAATGAAAAACTGTGCACACAGTCCAAATTTCATTGCTGTAGCTCAAAACAAGAAAGTAGGTCAGTAGGTCAAACATATAGGTCATGCGAGACATTTTTGAAATCGAAACGGAAGTGTTGTTTTGTCTAAGTCTGATTCAAATCCAACCAAAAATTACATATTTATGGCCAGATTTAACAAAATTCAATGATTTGACCTTGACTGTCAAGGTCATTTAAAGGTCAAGGTCAAACTTGAAATAATTATAATGTCGGATTTGTCACAACTGTTGTTAAGTCCAAGTCTGAATTGAATCTATAAATAAATGAGAAAGTTATGACAATTTAAGCAAAATTCAATCATCTGACCTTGACGGTCAAGGTAATTTTAAGGTCATGGTCAAATCTGAGTTATTCAACATGTCGGTTTTGTCATAAGTGTTGTTTTGTCCAAGTATAAATCAAATCCAACCATAAATACTAATGTTATGGTCAATTTTAGCAAAATTCAATAATTTGACCTTGAAGGTGAAGGTCATTTATGAGTCAAGGTCAAGTTTAGTCTGGTCAGCTTGAAGGTCTTGTCCAAAGGGTTGTTGTGTCCAAGCATAAAGAGAATCCACCTATTAATAATAAAGTTATGGCCAATTTTAGCAAAATTCTATATTTTGACCTTGAATATGAAGGTCATTTATGCGTCAAGGTCAAGTTTAGTCTAATCAGCTTGAAGGTCTTCTCCAAAGGGTTGTTATGTCCAAGAATGAAGAGAAACCACTTATTAATAATAAAGTTATGGCCAATTTTAGCAAAATTCAATATTTTGACCTTGAATATGAAGGTCATTTAAGAGTCAAGGTCAAGTTTAGTCTGGTCATCTTGAAGGTCTTGTCCAAAGGGTTGTTGTGTCCAAGTATGAAGATAATCCATCAAAGAATAGAAAAATTATGATCAATGTTAAAGTTTTCGGACGGGAACGGCAACGACAACGGCAACGGCAACGACACCATGACTATGACAATAACTCGATTTTTTTTTCAAAAAAAGTCGAGCTAATAACATTTTTGCATGTTATTCATTAAACAATTCAAGAAAATGTCTAGTTAGGGGCATTTTCTATGTGAAAAGAGGGCATATTTATGTCAAAATGCAAGTCAGAGTTATAAAACTTGCCACATGGAACTTGCTTGTGACACCTCGTATATATTTTAAGTTAATGTAAGTACTGGTTTCAGAGATATTCAAGAAAAAGTAAATTTTATTCCTAAAAGGAAAAGATTTTTTTTCAGAACCCTAAATGACTTTTGCCCACCACCTGCCAAACCGACTGACAGTAAGATAACTCCTATAAACTAGAAATGGGTTTTTGATTGAACAAAAACATATGTCTCCCCCCAGCCAGTTGCTGCAGGCAGTATTGAGTCAGACGATTTTAAAATTTGACATTTAGCCTCCAAATGTGACCTTGACCTTGAGACACCACACCCGCAAAGTGGTTTCTGCATGTTGCCTTGATGAGGTGAACATCTGACTCAAGTTTCATAAAAATCCTTCAAGGGCTTTTGAAGATACAGAGTGGACAAAATTTTGTGGCAATTGACATTTAACCTCCAAGTGTGACCTTGACCTTGAGACACCACACCTGCAAAGTGGGTTCTGCACGTCGCCTTGATGAGGTGAACATCTGACTCAAGTTTCATAGAAATCCTTCAAGGGCTTTGGAAGATACAGAGCGGACACGATTTTGTGGCATTTGACATTTAACCTCCAAGTGTGACCTTGACCTTGAGACACCACACCCACAAAGTGGGTTCTGCACGTCGCCTTGATGAGGTGAACATCTGACCCAAGTTTCATAAAAATCCTTCAAGGGCTTTGGAAGATACAGAGCGGACACGATTTTGTGACGGACAGACGGACGGATGGACGGACAACCAGGGGAAAAACAATATGTCTCCCCCATTTTTGGGGGGAGACATAACTAAGTTTGGTGGGGATATAATGAAACACAAGAAATGCCTCCATGTGATGAAACCAGGGTTTCATTGTTTCCCCAAATAATTTTATAAAAGAAAACTGTTTTACAGACAACTGTGAACCTGTTCTAATCCCAAGAACTCATGACTGAGGATTCCTAAAAATCCATAAATATACCATAAAAACTAGAGACTATATGATTATTAAACATTTGAGTAAAGCAACATATGTATGTATAATCTGCATGAAGCAATAAAAATAACTTTAAGTGCATACCAAAAGCATACAGGTGTCAGGATGCTACAAGGATGGTATACACAAAGTATCATCAAGATCGCTCAATTTAAACCCAAGTTATTTAACAGTAATTGGTTTTCTATTTTTAGTAACAGTGACCTTGATCTGACTGATCCTACATACAATTCCAAGCTAGGTTCAATGCAAGGGTGATATATACCAAGATTGATCAAGATTGACCAATAAATACTTAATTTATTCACTGGAAACCAATTTTCTATTTTAGTAACAGTGACCTTGACCTTGATGAGACTGACTACAAATAAAATCACAAGCTTGGTTTTCATGCAAGGGTGCTTTACACCAAGTTTAGTCAAAACAAGTCATTCCAATCTTAAGTTAATGACTGAAATCCAATTTTCTATTTTTAGTAACAGTGACCTTGACCCAACTGACCCCAAATACAATCCCAAGCTAGATTTTCATTCAAGGGTGCTATACACCATGTTTAGTCAACATGAGTCATTTCAAACCTAAGTTACTGACTGGAATCTAATTTTCTATTTTTAGTAACAGTGACCTTGACCAGACTGGTCCCAAATATAACACCAAGTTAGGTTATCATGCAAGTGTATTATATACCAAGTTTGGTCATGACTGACCAATAAAGACTTATTTTCTGTTTTTAGTAACAGTGACCTTCACATTGATCCGACTGATCCCAAATACAACCATAAGCTAGGTTTTCATGCAAGGATGCTATATACCAAGTTTCGTTACGATTGGTCAATCCAATCTAAAGTTATTGAACAGAAACCATCAGTTTGATGCCCGCATGCCAATCTAAAAACCAGGTTTCAACTTCATTGAAAACCTGGTTAATAACTGAGGTACTATTCAAATGTGCATTAGTCCAGTATACTTTCTTGTTGAACTGCTAAAATCTGCTATCACACAATCTTGTTTATGTTATTAAGTTTTTTCAGAAGTGGACTTTGATGCACATGCATGAAAGAAGTTTGCAATACGACCATGTCAAGACAATAATCTGGTCATAATATAGTGTGCTCAGCTGAGTAAAAATCAAGATTTATTTTCAAACTTACAGGTACCAGACGATTGTTTCCCCTTTGATTTACTGCGAGGTTTTTTGGTCATTTCAGCTGCATAGACGACTAAATCATCTTCTGTCATACAAAAAAAAAAATAACAGGCATTAATAGATATTTGGTAAAAAGCATCAGTTTCAAATACCCTGGAGAAATCTTTGACTGTACAAAAAAAATTAAAACTGGAAGTTTGTGATGTGATGTAATTTCAAAATTAAATAAATCTGACTGAGATCTGCTGGTTACACTATTTTCCAGGTTTAGACTAAACACAGTGACAAAATTTGCTAAATATTCATTTATTTTTAGTTTCCTAAGTGAATGAAAATAATGAGATTGATAAAAACTAAAGAAGTCAAACAAATCAGGACCCAAAGGAAATCAGGACCCAAAGGAAATCAGGAGATATTTGAATGCATTCTGTCTGAAATGCCAAGGCAACAAGAACTCAAGCTGTAATACAAAACCTGCAAGGCTTAAGAGTAGAGTCTTGAGTTTGCTAGAATTAATGCAGGATCACTGAAATGTGTAGTACATTAGAAAAGAAAAACAGCAATTGAGAACACAATTTAAAACTTTTTTTCTTCTGAAATACAATATTTACCTTTTTTAAAGTAGCCACATTTTTAACCCTGGAAAAATTATTCCATTTTAAACCTGATACAACTTCATTTGTTAAGCTCATACCTAAACAAACTCACAAAAAGGAGTGTTAACAATATCAGCCAACTTATTTTCTACTAAGCCCCTATAAATATTTCTTAACATTCCTTAATATTTACTTAACATTATTAAAATGACTTGTTCTGTTTTATGTGTAATTGTACCACATTCAACAAAAAAAACAAAACAAAACACAACTAGAATTACCTTCTATGCTTTTAACAAATTTCCATTCAGCTGTTCCAGCGAGTTCTAAAACATTTCTTTCCTTGAGGAAATAGAGATATCGGTTCACATCAGATCTTGCCTGTCCAATACCTGTTCTCTTGGCAATATCCTTTGCTTTAACAGGACCTTGACTCTGCTGAAGGAAGCTGATAATTTTCCCAAGGTTGTCTAAAATCATTAATGTATTCTGGGTCATCATTTCATATTGAATGTGTTGGACCATTTGGATCATGCAATTCTAACATGATACTTTGCAATGTCTTATGTGCATGTCAGCTGTAGTAAATAAAATTATAGAACAGTGCAACACTATCATGATATCACTCAACTATAAATGAAAATGTAGATGCCAAACAAGGAAGTTTCATCATGTTAAATCAAAATACAGGACATCATAATTGTGGTATGCAGTCAAATATACCATGGTATGGTGCAATTTAACCACTTGGTTAAAATTCAATATGGTTAAATAACAAAGCATCTGGTACTGTGGTATGTATATATGGCAATAAAACATGCTATGATGTTGTTTATTCTATTAGTAAACAATCCTCAGATAAAAAGTTGTATCTCAGGTCTTTGCAGTCTTAAATCTATGTAAAGTTTGAGGTATAACTTTAAATTCACGCATGTTCAATCCCCCCCCCCATCCCTTCCCACACCTGCCTGCCCAAATGTTTCATTCCAAACTTAATCAAGTACTCTACTCCCTATCATTTACATACCTGAGTCAGAGAAATGTGTTTAAAAGCCTCGTCTTGGATTGATTGTGAAGTGGTATTTAATAGTTGTGAACAAGTTCTGAGTGTAAATTTAAATTTTTGAAAAAATTTACTGCTCCAACATTCTGGCATGATTTTTATAAAAAATTTGTGTGCAATACAGGTTGGAATGTGCTTATGCGGTTGCATGGAGGAAGCATTGAAACAGGGGTAGTATATGGTTTACCCACATGCATAAGTATATTTTTGTAACAATAACATTTTAAATGCTCAATCAAATTGTAGTGCATGATATATATTCTCATTGTATATAATAATGGGCACGCAGTTTATCTCAGTTGAATAACTTACTAAGACTTGTCCGTCGGATGCTGATGCCCTCACAATTGGGAATTTGTCACAGCAAGGGAAAGCAATGGATATAAAGTTAATTGCTTGATAGGCTTAAGTACTTTGCTTTACAAATAAACCTCTTTCAAAATGTGTCAGCTGCTATACCTCTTTTACAATGTCTTACTTCCATAACACATTAACAATGCCATACCTGCCATACGTCCCGGATCATTGGGGATTGTCCCGGAAATCGAGGGCCCGTCCCGGAGTCCCAGAAAGACACCCAATGTCCCAGAAAACTTGAAAAACATGGATACCTTTGATCAGGCCAGTCAAACTTTTTGACACGCCACTAATTCTTTAATTATTCGTAATGATAATATGTTCTGATTTGGCAAATACACCTTGTGTCATTGATAACTAGTTAATAAATGACCACTATCGGCTATCGATTTATTGACTTGCAGTGCATTAATTAATTTGTAAGATATCTGCCCCTTTCAAATACTGTCGCCGCGGTAAATGGTGTTAATAGAGATGCTACTTACAATTAAATTTTAATGCAAACGCACGTCAACCTTGCCGACAGAGACTATGATTTTTAAATAATTAACTTGTTTGTGGTTTGTTTGCTATCATTGGAATTTGGTATCAATAGAGATGATGCTTAAAATTAAACTAAGTTTTTCACATCTCGGTCCGACAAAGAAAATACAAATTTAAAAGGTATTTGTGATGAATATTGTAATGTTCGATCAAATCGCGCCGATACTTGTAATACGAAGCATAGACAACACTGTCATTAAACGCCCGTGATTCAACTTGAATTCGAGTTTATGATGTAATTAATTAATGGTACGCAGTTATTATTTTATGATAACTACTACACAATTACTATGCTCTTGCAACTAAAATAAAAGGAATGAAATTGATGGTACTGATGTGTAGGGCATTGAAAGTATATGAATAGTTGTATGTCCCGGGAAATCGGCCCAGAAATTCGATATCAAAATCCCGGAAATGGCCAGAAAAATTATGGCAGGTATGACAATGCCTTTCTTCCGTAACTCATTCACCTATTTAACAATATGGTAATTATTTCAAATAGCTATGAAAACATTGGATTTCAATATTACTTAGGTCATTGTATGTATATAATAAGAATGCAAACATTTAAACATGGGTGTAGAAGGAGTTGCATTTACAAGATTTTACTATACATGGCATGTATGAAAAACCAACAAAGGGCAATAATCCAGTGAAAAATGATCAGAGAAAAAAATTTCTTTACTTTTTGCACAACTACCCATCGTGGTCTATTATGTGTGTGAGTTTGTTTTCAGTCCATCCATGGGTGTTCGAGGAGTAGCGCACACAAGATTTACCATATAAGGCATGTATGAAAAACCAACAAAGGTCAATAATCCAGTGAAAACTGACCTGAGAAAAAAATTCTTTACTTCTTGCACAACTACGCATTGTGGTCTATTATGTGTGTGAGTTTGGTTTATATCCATCCATGGGTGTAGGAGGTGTAGCGCACACAAGATTTTCTATATATGGCATGTATGAAAAACCAACAAAGGGCAATAATTCAGTGAAAACTGATCCAAGCAAATAAATTCTTTATTTCTTGCAAAACTACGCATTGTGGTCTATTGTGTGTGTGAGTTTGGTTTCAGTCCACCCATGGGTACGGGAGGAGTTGCCCACACAAGATTTTCTACATATGGCCTGTACCAAAAACCAACAAAGGGGAATAATTCAGTGAAAACTGATCCAAGCAAAATAATTCTATATTTCTTGCATAACAACCCAACATGATCTATCATGTGTGCGAGTTTGGTTCCATCCATGAGTGTAGGAGGAGTTGCATACACAAGAAACGGGACGTACGTACAGATGTAAAGGACAGACGTGTGCAAATCTATATACCCCCAAACTATGTGGTGGGGACACAAAAACAAACAAAATCCATAAGTCATGATAACAATTAGTATTCCAATAGCATTTCCTTTTTTAAATCAACAGTTACAAGGTTAGACAAACTGACAAACAGATGAACATATCTGAAACCAAATAACATGGGCACCACTTGAAATAACCTCACCTTGACATTTCTGGAGTTCTGTTACATCACATGTAGAATCTGAAGAGGAGGATCTTCTAACTACTTGCTGCTGTACTGGAACTGAAAATTCAAACTCCTGTTACAAGTATATACTAGGACCACTCTGGAATCTCCAGTTAATAATGTTTCCAGATGATCTCAAGTTTTTATCTTTAATCTTACTAAATCACAAGGATGAAAAGTCACTAGGTATAAGACTATGACTAGATAACATGCTAATGTTTTATACATGTGTGTAGTCTAGGTTCCATTACTGGTTATTCCCAGGCATAACAAATCACTCAATCAATCAATCAATCAATCACATTGTTTTGACAGCCAATAAGATTATTTTTATTCACATCCATTATTATGCTAATTTAAGACTTCCTATTACTATATTTTAGAAGAAAACAAACACAACAACAACAACAAAACTAAAACACTTGTCTGAACATCTCTAAGTTCTCTTTATTTCTTTTCTGAGGCACCTTGAAGGGGTAACCTCCATTTATTTTCCCAGTCATAGACATGGAAAGGGTCAGGGAATATCCCTTTCCACCCTTACAAAGACAGAGAATCTAAGAACACAGTAATTAATATTAATAATTTCTTGATTTTCTCTGGAGGTTTTCTTATATTTCATCAGGTCTTTGATGGTTTGAATTAGTGCCTTTTTTAAGTTTTTTTATATGTTACAAATATTCCAAATGAACTATTTGCATTAAAAAATGTTCATTATATCATAATCCTTTTACATAAAGCCAAAGCACACATCTCCAAAACATAAAAACATTGTTCTATCTTTTAAACTGAAAACTGTTTTTAATAAAAGCTGAATAAAATCCCATATCAATTTTACCTTTTCACACTCTCCCTAAAACATCTGCCCAAAACAGATGAAATAATGTCTCCCTATTCTTTTTCCACATATTACAAATACCATTTGAACACGGCATTTAATTAAGTCTATGTTCGGTGAAAATAAAATTGTGTAAAAAATTCAGCTGTAATTTCTTTGCTTTTCTGTGCTGAGAAACAATGCTGAGGATTTTGCCCTTTATCAAAATGACACCTTCAAGTAATTCTTCATTCAGAAAATATCTATGTACTCTATAATCGGCTGAGCACTTTTAAGTCTTGATTTAGTTAATTGAACACCTGCAAGTATTTATATAATTTATCCCAGAAAACAGCCAAGCATTTGCTTAGACTGACAAACAACAAGAAGTATTTCTGTTGACGACTTAAAATAGCCTTACCAACTGCCCTTCTTGTCTGAGGGACCACAACAGCAGTTCCCCCTGTTGCCCCCTGTACTGGAGAAGACATACTCTCAAAATTAAAATCTGAAATATACACAAAGTCAAGAGCTAATTTTCATTTTAACATTCACTGAATTTCCTATGTAAATGTTTATGTTTGCAGGTAACCTTTAAAGGGACTGCTCACAGAATTAAGCTGAAAAATTTTTTTCTTCAAAATTTAAGAGAAGTTAATTTACTATGGAACAAGAACTGTCACTGTAAGATGACAATGCCCCCTAAAGTGTTGCTTTGAACTTTGATCTGAGAACCAGTCATTCAGGGGTCAAGGTCAAATAAATATAGGTCAGTGGGAAGGTCTAATCCGAATGGGGTTGTGTCCAAGTATGAAGTTAATCCACTTACTAATTTGGAAATTATGGCAAAATTATAGTTTTTGGACCATTGCATATTCAGGGGTCAAGGTCAAATAATTACAGGTCAGTGGGAAGGTCCTGTCCAAATGGGTGTTGAGTCCAAGTATGAAGTAAATCCACTTACTAATAAGGAAGTTATGGCCAATGTTAAAGTTTTTGAACAAATGGATCTTCAAGATGAAAGTCATTCAGGGTTCAAGGTCAAACAAATATAGGTCAGTGTGAAGGCCTTGTTTAAAGGGGTGTTGTGTCCAAGTATGAAGTAAATCCACTAACTAATAAAGAAGTTATTGCCAATGTTTAATTTTTTGTACAATTGGATCTTCAAGGTGAAGGTCAATCACAGGTCAAGGTCAAATATTTATAGATCAGTGTAAAGGTTTTGTCCAAAGGGGTGTTGTGTTTAACTATGAAGTAAATCCACTTACTAATAAGTAAGTTACTGTCAATGTTAAAGTTTTCAGGGACTGATGGACAGACTGATGGACGGACAAATGGACAGACGGACTGAAGGATGGACAGTTTAAAAACTATATGCCTCACTTCGGGGGCATTAAAAAACATAATATTATGGTTCTATACACCAAGAAAACAGGGAATTTTTTTCTTTATGTTACCAGGATTTGAACCCATGACCTCTGGGTCGGAAAAATTTAAGGCGACGATCTACACCACTGAGCCACAGCGACAAGATAACTAGAAGCATCAAAATTAATCTTATAAATAAAGTATCCTGTGACTAATGCGGTAAATTTTTTTTTTCAATAAAAGTGTGTAAAACTTTATATTTTGATGTTTTTCTGTAACAAAAAATGGGTTAGTAACTTAGTTTAGATATGTTCTTCACAACTACAGCTAGAATTTCCAGATGTATAAACATTTTTCTCTTTTTTTTATCATCGGCCCATCTGTGAGTCAGTCCCTTTAAGTTATTTGATAAAAAAAGTTTAATATGAATAAATAGCATAATTATTATAAAACCTACCATTTCTTGGATTATTTGTGCAAGCAACACCATAAGCTGGACTGTCACAGGATAGCTGATCTGAATCCTGTCCTGAAATTTAGTTTTATAGAAACATGAAAAGTATTTACCTTATATTTTACACTTCTAAGTTATTATTTAACTAAGAACCTGAAAACACCATATCCCCATAGATATCTGATTAAATTCCAGGTCAGGTAAGAGACACACTAGAATCAACATGAGTGATTATGTGCTAGATTACTCTGTATATAGGGGCAACAATAATCAAAACAGTTGGAGCGGGTCAGTGGTCCAGTGGTAACGCCCTGGACTGGTAACGCAGAGGTCTTTCGGATGAGATGTTAAACCGAGGTCCCATGTATCAGTGCTACACACGGAGCATGCAAAAGAACCAGGAGTGTCTCTGGAATGGGATGCTTTCTGTATCTTGCACTATCCCCTCAACATAAAACTAGAAACGGGTTTTTGATTGAACAAAAACATATGTCTCCCCCCAGCCAGTTGCTGCAGGCAGTATTGAGTCAGACAATTGTAAAATAAGGGGGATATTTTTGTCAAATGTACATGATGAACAAGAAACTCATACTCTGTCAAGAAAGGATTGAGCAGAAACCTTGTTTCATATTGTACAAAATGGTTGTATTCATTCAGTCTAGTACCTGTAGCATGTTGGAATCATGAGGGCATGAGGTGCACATCTGACCCAAGTTTCATAAAAATCCTTCAAGGGCTTTGGAAGATACAGAGCGGACAAGATTTTGTGACAGACAGAAGGATGGACAGACAGACAACCGGGGGAAAAACAATATGTCTCCCCCATTTTTGGGGGGAGACATAATAACTAATCTCTACAGGGGGCGTCGGTACTGACGATAAATAAACAGACAAAAGAGACAAAAACAGTTAACAAGTATAACAGTAATTTCACCTCAGCATTTAAAAGGAGAAATAACCTGAATTTTAAGCACTATACACATAGCCTTGTCAGTTATGTGACAGACTATCAGATAAGACCATAGCATAATGTGTTGATGTGACAGACAATCAGATAAGACTAAAGCATAATGTGTTTATGTGACAGACCATCAGACAAGAGCATAGAATAATGTGTTGATGTGACAGACCATCAGATAAGACTGTAGTGTAATGTGTTGATGTGACAGACCATCAGATAAGACTGCAGCATAATGTATTGATGTGACTGACCATCAGATAAGACCATAGCATAATGTGTTGATGTGACAGACTATCAGATAAGACTAAAGTGTAATGTGTTTATGTGACAGACCATCAGACAAGAGCATAGAATAATGTGTTTATGTGACAGACCATCAGATAAGACTGTAGTGTAATGTGTTGATGTGACAGACCATCAGATAAGACTGTAGCATAATGTATTGATGTGACTGACCATCAGATAAGACTATAGCATAATGTGTTGATGTGACAGACCATCAGATAAGACCATAGCATAATGTGTTGATGTGACAGACCATAAGATAAGACCATATTGTAATTTGTTGACGTGACAGACCCTCAGATAAGACTATAGTGTAATGTGTTGATGTGACAGACCATCAGATAAGACCATAGCATAATGTGTTGATGTGAGAGACCATCAGATAAGACTATAGCATAATGTGTTGATGTGACTGACCATCAGATAAGACCATAGCATAGTGTGTTCATGTGACAGACCATCAGATAAGACCATAGTGTAATGTGTTGATGTGTCAGACCATCAGATAAGACTAAAGCGTAATGTGTTGATGTGACAGACCATCAGATAAGACTATAATGTAATTTGTTGATGTCACACACCATCAGATAAGACTATAGCATCATGTGTTGATGTGACAGACCATCAGATAAGAGCACAATGTAATGTGTTGATGTGACAGACCATCAGATAAGAATACAGTGTAATGTTTTGATGTGACAGACCATCAGATAAGACCATAGTGTAATGTGTTGATGTGACTGACCATTAAATAAAACTATAATGTATTGTGTTGATTTGACAGACCATCAGATAAGACTATAGCATAATGTGTTGATGTGACCGACCATCAGATAAGACCAAAGCGTAATGTGTTGATGTGACAGACTATCAGATAAGACTACAGTGTAATGTGTTGATATTACAGACCATCAGATAAGACTATAGCATCATGTGTTGATGTGAAAGACCATCAGATAAGACTATAGCATCATGTGTTGATGTGACAGACCATCAGATAAGACTATAATGTAATTTGTTGATGTGACAGACCTTCAGATAAGAATACAGTGCAATGTGTTGATGTGACAGACCATCATATAAGACCATAGCATAATGTGTTGATGTGACAGACTATCAGATAAGACCATAGTGTAATGTGTTGATGTGACAGACCATCAGATAAGACCATAGCATAATGTGTTGATGTGACAGACTATCAGATAAGACCATAGCATAATGTGTTGATGTGACAGACCATCAGATAAGACTAAAGCGTAATGTGTTGATGTGACAGACCATCAGACAAGAGCATAGCATAATGTGTTGATGTGACAGACCATCAGATAAGAGCATAATGTAATGTGTTGATATGACAGACTATAAAATAAGACCATAACATTATGTGTTGGCTAGATGTGAAGTTAGTGACAACATCAGTTTCCCAAATCTGACATTTCATGACTTAAAGTTTTAATCTGAATTTACTGTTTCATTTTCTCAAATCTGTTTAAAGACAGATGCTTACTTTGTGTCTTTGTCCAATTTTCACTTAGAATGTACTTTTCTCCAACTTTAACAACAATGCCATTGTCACACATTGTTTGTAAAAGTAATGCCACTTTTGCTTGCCGTTTCTTCAATCCTTCAACCCTGTCACATATTTCTGACACATAGACTGGTTGTTTTATATATGTTAGCTCTGAAAAGATTACTGCACCAAGCTCTGAAAAGTAGAAATTGTTGAAAAGCATTAAAAAGATACATGAAGTACATATAATAGCAATTTTCAATTTTGTCTTAAACATATGACAGTTGTAAGGTTGGTGTTATAGCAAGTGTCATTTGAAGACAATTGCATCAACAACAGCACCAGTGGGCAAAGCATAATATGCCCGAAGGGTGTTTTTTCTAAGTATGATGCATTTGTGATATAAGGGAGGAGACCTTAGGCTTTGGAATTACATGATTTGCTTTAAATTTTGAATTTTTTTGTGGTTTTGATTTATAATATTTTGATTTATAACATATAATCTTAATTTTTTGAGTTATATTGTAAGTTATAGATCTTTATCATATCTGAACTTTAGGTTTTATAATTTGTATGTCAGTCTTTCAGAAGTTATGATGTCCATGCTGTGATGCATGGTTATCAAGTTATAATGCAGAAATATTAATTGTTTAGTTGATTGTCTCCGTGACCTTTTATGTACTTACCCTGAACAGAATAGGGTTCAAGTAATCAATGATGGCAATCATCCTAAGAAGTCTGTAATCTGTATGGGAATTAGTGACCAAGTTATACAGCAGAAATGTTTTTCAGTGTTTAGGTCATTGTGACCTTGACATCAGACCTACTGATCCTAAGATGAATGGGGGTCATTTTCTCAATGCAATCAATCATCATATGGGTTTGAAATCTGTATGACAAATGGTTATAAAGTTTTACGGTGGAAATAGTTTTCAGTGCTTAGGTCACCGTGACCCTGACCTTTGACCTACTGCAGGGGGTCATTCAGTCAACGTGTGCAACTATCATATGAATTTTGAAGTCTCTACAACAAATGGTTTTCAAGTTACAGAGTGCAAATGCTTCTAAACATTTAGGTGACTGTGACCTTGACTTTTGACATACTAACCCCAAAATGTATGCAGGTAATCCACTCAATATGTGAAATCATGCTATAAAGTTTGAAGTCTCTATAACAAATGACTGTCAAGTTACATGGCAGAAATGGTTTTCAATGTTAATGTCACTGTGACCTTGACCTTTGAGCTATTGCCTAGAAAATCAATAGGTGTCATCCACTCACTGTAGGCCATAATCATATGAAGTTAAAAGACTGTAGGCCAAAAAGTTACTCAAGTTATCTTCTGGGAACCAAATGGCTAATGGACGGACGGATGCCTAAGACCATAATATACATGTAATATGCCCTTTCATGTATATAAAAAAGTGCTCAGAGAAACTGTAATAAATACTTTATCCCTAATTATCCAGTCAGAAAGAGAACAACAACAAGCCATGTTACTGTTGACAATATCAACAAGAATAAGATCAGAACTGACAATATGATAAACAAAATTAAGGTCTACTTTAAAAAGTGATAGTTATGATAAATTCTGAGAAGCTATAGGATCATCAAAGGGCTGTTAAAAAATTAAATTACTACGATGTTTGAATTGTAAATATTTCATAGCTACCTTCATCTCCTCTCGACATTGTTTCAATTTTCGGTAAAAGTATGATTTTTTCTTGACTTCAGTTATAATGCTGTAATAAACAAGAAAAAATGTTAAAGTTATAAGTGTTCAAAACAAACAAGATGTATTTCTTTCTTTCTTGTCAATGAATATATTTTGGTAGAAAAGACTGGTTCTGTTTCTTTTTCTAATGATACACATCAGTGCGAAAAAATAAAACAAGAGGGCCATGATGGCCCTGGATCGCTCACCTGAGTACTTTGGCTGTAGGTTTGCTGTTAAGCAGTATTTCATTTTTTAATTGAAAATATATAAGTGCCTCCAAACCAAATATGTAAAATATCAGTCAATAAATAAAGGCTCTATGACAGAAAGTAGAAATATCTATTATAAGCTATGGTGACCTTGACCTTGACCCAGTGACCTCAAACCCTACACATGGGTAGAGGTCCATGCAAGGAACCTATATACTGAATATCAAAGATATTGGTCTATAAATGAAGGCTTTATGAGGTACAGTAGATAAATCTATTTTAAGCCTCCGTGACCTTTAACCTAATCTAATAATGTGAACAACCAAACAAGCTTTCTGACAAACTGCCATGATATTTAGACTGAAACAGTAGCCTCTAGAGCCTTAACAAAATATTTCTATTTTTGGGCTCTGTGACCTAGTTTTTTACCCCAGATGACCCATAATCGAACTTGACCTAGAAACCATCAAATAACCTTTCTGACATATTTCCAGAATATCTGGGCTGAAAATGTTACCTGTAGAGTGTAAACAAGGTTTTTCCAAATTTAAGCTCTGTAACCTAGTTTTTGACCCCAGATGACCCATATTCGAACTTGGGCTAGAAATCATCGATACAACCTTTCTGACATATTTCCAGGATATTTGGGCTGTAAATGTTACCTCTAGAGTGTTAACAAGATTTTTCCATATTCAGGCTGTATGACCTAGTTTTTTACCCCTGATGACCCATATTCGAACTTGACCTAAAAATCATCGAAACAACCTATCTGACATATTTCCAGGATATTTGGGCTGAAAATGTTACCTCTAGAGTGTTAACAAGTTTTTTCCATATACAGGCTGTGTGACCTAGTTTTGGAACCCACATGACCCATATTCCAACTTGAGCTAGAAATCATCTTAACAAGATTTCTGACAGTTTTTCAGGAAATTTGGGCTAAAAATGTTACCTCTAGAGTGTTAACAAGGTTTTACCATATTTGGGCTGTGTGACCTAGTTTTTGACCCCACATGACCCATATTCAATCTTGAGCTAAAAATCATCAAAACAACCTTCCTGACATATTTCCAGGATATTTGGGCTGAAACAGTAGCCTCTAGAGCCTTAACAAGCTATTTCTATTTTTGGGCTCTGTGACCTAGTTTTTGACCCTAGATGACCCATATTCCAGCTTGACCTAGAAATCATCGAAATAACCTTTCTGACATATTTCCAGGATATTTGGGCTGAAAATGTTACCTGTAGAGTGTAAACAAGGTTTTTCCAAATTTAAGCTCTGTGACCTAGTTTTTGACCCCAGATGACCCATATTTGAACTTGGGCTAGAAATCATCAATACAACCTTTCTGACATATTTCCAGGATATTTGGGCTTAAAATGTTACCTCTAGAGTGCTAACAAGGTTTTTCCATATTCAGGCTGTGTGACCTAGTTTTTGACCCCACATAACCCATATTCGAACTTGACCTAGAAATCATCGAAACAACCTATCTGACATATTTCCAGGATATTTGGGCTGAAAATGTTACCTCTAGAGTGTTAACAAGGTTTTTCCATATACTGGCTGTGTGACCTAGTTTTGGACCCCACATGACCCATATTCCAACTAGAGCTAAAAATCATCTTAACAAGCTTTCTGACAGTTTTTCAGGAAATTTGGGTTAAAAATGTTACCTCTAGAGTGTTAACAAGGTTTTACCATATTTGGGCTGTGTGACCTAGTTTTTGACCCCACATGACCCATATTTAAATTTGAGCTAGAAATCATCAAAACAACCTTTCTGACATATTTCCAGGATATTTTGGCTGAAAATGTTACCTCTAGAGTGATAAAAAGGTTTTTCCATATTTCATCTCAGTGACCTAGTTTTTGACCCTAGATGACCCATATTCGAACCTGGGCTAGAAATCATCCAAATAACCTTTCTGACATATAACAAGGATATTTGGGCTGAAAATGTTACCTCTTAAGTGTTAACAAGGTTTTTCCATATTTGAGCTCTGTGACCTAGTTTTTGACCCCAGATGACCCATATTCGAACTTGAGCTAGAAATCATGGAAACAACCTTTCTGACAAATTTCCAGATTATTTCGGCTGAAAATGTTACCTCTAGAGTGTTAACAAGAATGTTCTATTTTTGGGCTCTGTGACCTAGTTTTTGACCCCAGATGACCCATATTTGAACTTGAGCTAGAAATCATAGAAGCAATCTTTCTGACAAATTTCCAGATTATTTGGGCTAAAAATATTACCTCAAGAGTGTTAACAAGATTTTTCTATTTTTGGGCTCCTTGACCTAGTTTTTTATCCCATATGACCCATATTCGAACTCGTCCAAGTAATTACTGGGAAAAACATCCTGACCAAGTTTCGTGACAATTGGAGCAAAAATGTGACCAGTAGAGTGTTAACGAACTAAATGTGAACGGACGACGGACGACAGACGACGGACGACGGACATTCATCGATCCTAATAGCTCACCCTGAGCCAGCTCAGGTGAGCTAAAAACACAAGAGCCATGTTACACATGGTTAATCCCACCCCCCTACTGGGAAGAAGTTACCTGAAGGTTGTAGTTTGAAGAAAATCACTCAAGTACTTTTGGAGTTATGCTGGACCAGACAAAACTGGGATGGATGGAGACCATTTCTAATATCCCCTTTGTCTTATGCAGGGGGATAATAAAAATTCATGGTCACTCTGACCACTAAAATAGCTAATACATTCAAAAGTAACAACTGATTTACTGAATGACAATTCACTTTCTATACCTGGTAAGATACAATGTTTTATATGCAAGCAATGCTTAGTGAACAAGATATGTTTGTAAAAAGGTTTGCCCCAACTAGCACCTTATCCCTACAGGCAGCCATGAAAGTATAGAAAGGTATTGGGGTCATCTCCTGAACAGACTAACTTGCATAGCAAGTCTGTGAAGCCAATGCCTGAGGGTTCTCTAGTAAAAGATTGGAAACTATTTTTCTGTTAACGGTCAATATGACCTTGACCTATAAGGGGTGAACTTCTGTTCATGACCATCCAGCCTATGAAGTTTAAGGAAGCCTAGGCCCAAGCATAGATCAGTTTGATCAGAAACTGTTTTGCTTTTCAAGGTCACTGTCATCTTGGCCTTTGATCTGGTGATCTGTAAAGCTATAGGGGTCATCTTCTGGTCATGACCAACAGACATACCAAGTTTTAGGAACCTGAACCCAAGCATTCTATAGTTATTGATCGGAAAACATTTTGCTTTTCAAGATCACTGTTACTTTGACCTTTGACCTAATGACCCAAAAAATCTAAAGGGGTGATCTACTGGTCATGACCTAGCTGCCTATGAAATTTTGGGGAGCTGGGCCAAAGTGTTCTACAGTTATTGATCGGAAACCATTTTGCTGATCAAGGACACTATGACCTCTGCCTTTGACTTGGTGACCTGAAAAGCTATAGGAGTCATCTACTAGTCATTACAAACCTTCGTACCAAATTTAAAAAACCTGGGTCCAAACATTCTATAGATATTGATTGAAAACCATTTTGATTTTCAAGGTCACTGTGACCTTGGTCTTTGACCTGGTGATATGAAAGACTATAAGGGTCATCTACTGGTCATGACCAACCTAAACACCAAGTTTGAGGAAGGTGGGTCCAAGGGTTCTTTAGATATTGATCAGAAATGATCTGTCTACCAACCCACCAACATTTGCAAAACAATATACACTCTCATCTTCAGGGGCATAAAAATTACTGTATTGATTAAGCTTATTTTCAGCTGCAATATCACCACTATGATAGCAACTGCAACTTTCACAAGCCTGTAAGATTGAAAATCGGTAAAATCCAGTAGTGAAAACTTTACCACACCTCTACATCTAACTAGTGGTTTATTATCATTAGTTGATCTATATATAGGACATGTAAAGCAAACATGTCAGCTTTGTTGACCTATCACGGTTTCAATAACAAAAAGATATCTGTATTATATTTTAATTTAGAATGTGTATAAAATTATGTTTGCTGTCTAACAAATAATGATCATACAGAATGCTTTGCCATGAAAAAAATCGTGTCATAAAAACTGTACGAATCTACATCGATTTTTTCAATGTTTAATATAAGAAGAAATATTGTACATTAAATAAGGTAGTTAGCTTATTTTCCAACAGCTTGTCACGGGATGTCCATATAAATAGGTCTATCCATAAAACTTTATGATAAAGGCAAACCAAGGAATATGAATACATGTACAAGCTTTCCATACCCAATCTGACTGAAATGAGACTGTATGGAAAAAGACAGCTTATTTGATCAAACTGGTTTTTTCTTGCTCATCCAGTGTCACAAAATGATTCAGTCTTAAACTTTCAGCACCTTGATCTTAGACACTGGCAAATTATTATCAGTAATATGCAAACTGATTGCTTTCTGTCTGAGATTTTTTTATCAACCCTTTCCATCTATCATGCCACTCCCACCCAAATCTGAGGGGTTAATAATAGCAACCTCTTTCTTTCCTGGAACCGTCCTTTCAGTGGAAGTGTTCACTCTTATTTCACCCATCACACTGGTCCGCAAGTCTTTCATTTTATTCTTTAAACTTATCTTTGAAACTTTGAAAGGGGTCTAATTGTCAAGGGATCTAACTGTCTTGCTCCCTGAAACATTTATTTTAGCTTGTGCTAACAGCCTAAAACTCTAGGACAATGACTCACATTAGACAAGGCCTTCATCTTCTCTAACCTCATTTTTGCATCATTTTACCAATCTGTGATGTTGCACACTAACCTCAAGATAACTGCCCTCCGTATCTGGCAAATGTTAGCTAAACAAAAAAACAGGAAGAAGCTACTGGGCATGTCTTAATGTGCCTAGATTTGATCAAGTGACAGGTAAAGCTGCATCTAGCAGTCCTAATGTATATTTCCGAAACTAAGTGATGTGCTGTAATTCTGCAAGGCAAAGTAAAGATGTCAGAACATCTTTAATTTTTATGAGATAAGCAATGTAACAAACATTTTGATTATCATGAGCATGTAACATTTGTACCCATGTCTATACAATAGGTCAACCCGTCAATGTCAAATTAATTAAGCTAGTCTTCGTATAGTCTCACTTTTTCGCCCCAGACAGTGAACCGATTTTACAGTCTGATATTATGTTGAACGACTAAAAATAATATATCTTAAAAAGAGGTTCAGCTCTTAAGGCTAGTGCAGCAAATATCTAAAATACTTCACCTTGCCTCAAGTGATTCACATTTTGTACATCTGAAAATAAGAAAGAATATTTCTTAGGTAATTCTTACATTACAGTTACCGATGTCTGTCAAGTACAGCCTTTTTATTTTTAGACGAGCGAACCTCTACCCAGGTTGCCTTGTCTGACTTGAGCCGTTTTCGCTGTTGGAAATCGGTCTTCTCTACATATGATGTTCTTTAGTATACTTAAACAGAAACAAACAAAAAGCATCGCTTAAGTAAAATGACCATGTTTACTCTACTGCCATACCAGATTTTTTTCTAATACACTCAATTTGTGACCGACAGAATTCTAGATGTAACGTCGGCATATCCGAAACATTCAATAAAGTTAACTATTTAGATCACGTGATAGTCGGGTTTTTCCAAACCACAGTCTACCACTAGATGTCGCTCTATACGATTTCCAGACGTTTCGGTTCCCCTAGGAGCCTCCCCATAGACTTCTCCTCACCAAGACATTTCACCCCAAGACTTTTCCTCCCAAGACTTTTCTTCCCCACTTTTTATTATAAAAGACGGTTCACCCCCACAATAGCATATATACTCAGATGTTGATATACCTTAATATTTCTAGTTTATTATATACTTATAAGTGAAATACTGAATAATATTGATGAAATAAAATGCGCATTTTCATTTCCCGTATTTTCACTGTAAAAATTTATTTTTCCCTGCTGTACGTCAACTTCAACTTCAACTTAATACTGCCAAAAGTCAATTCTGACTATACTAGGCAGGCGCATGTCAGGAACATTTAAAATTATAAAAGTTTATAACAAAGAAAACAAGATTTAACTGAAGATCTTACTTAAACATTAATTTTAAGTACTTTAAAATCTATAAAACTTGTTAAGTCCACTGATAAAAGCTGGCACAGTTGGGGTAGCCTTAATCTCGGTCGGTAAATCGTTCCAGAGTCGTATAGTCCTTGGGAAGAATGAGTTCATGTGATGTTGTGTTTTTGATTGTGGAATGAGGAATTTGCTGTTTCTTGTGTTTGTAAGGTGATTGTGATCAACATTGACCTGATTGTTTTTTATTTTGTGTAGCATGACCAGGCTGGCATGGTTTCGCCTTTGTTCTAAAGTTGACCATTTTAGTTCTTTGATCATGTTTGTTACACTGCTTGTATAGTGGTAATCATTATGAACGTACCTTGCAGCTGACCTCTGGACCATTTCTATTCTGTGTGTGAGATATTTTTGCCATGGATGCCATATGGTTGAGCAGTATTCAACCTGTGGTCTTACATATGTTTTGTATGCTGCTTCTTTGAGTTGTTTGTTTTGTGTTTTGACGTTTCGTCTGATGAATCTTAAGCTGTTTTTTGCTTTGTTTGTGATATTGTTTATGTGGGATGACCAGTTTAGGTTGCTACTTATTGTAACTCCTAAGTATTTTGCATTTTCTGTGGTTTTCAGTTTAGTGTTATGTAGGGTGTAAGGAAAGATGACCGGTTTCTTTTTCCTGTGTATTCTGAGTACTTCACACTTGTCAGGGTTGAATTCCATTGACCATTCTTTTTCCCATATTTCAAGGTTGTGCAAATCATTTTGTAAGGTTTGTGCAGATGCTTGTGATTTAATTGTTAAATAAACTATGGTGTCGTCGGCAAATAGACGCACCCGGCTCCTGACACTTCCTGGTAGGTCATTGATGTATGCGAGAAAGAGACACGGACCTAAGACCGATCCCTGCGGGACACCAGAAAGCACAGGGAGCCTGTCAGAGACCTTGTTTTCCACTAATACTTATTGTGATCTGTTTTTGAGAAAGTTTTGTATCCATGTACTGATGTGTGGATGAACTCCCATGTGTTTCAGCTTGTGTATGAGTTTGTGGTGGTCTACTTTGTCAAAAGCTTTACTGAAATCCATGACTATGACATCAGTTTGTTGACCTTGATCAAGGTTGTCAGCTATTTCTTGTGTGAAACATATTTTCCGTATTTTCACTGGTGTTTTGCTGGACTACTGTCTTCTAATTCAGCCAATACACAAAATTAAAGGGAAATTTGATTTGTAAGGTCAGAAAAGAGAGAAAGTATATAATAAACAGAAAATTCAAGTTTTTTTTCTACAAATACGGGATCTATTTTCATCTCGTGGTATGAAAATTATCATAGTTCACTTGTGGCTATCGCCACTCATGAAATATTTATTTTCATACCACTCGATGAAAATAAATCCTGTATTTATAGAAAAAAATGAATATCCTCTATTATTATTATTTAAAAATTATGGCTTTTAATTAATTGGATTAACAACATTGTCAGCACCTTTTTTAGAGTCCACACCTTTTTTTACAGTTCACACCTTTATGTGTTGTTATGATTGTCAATCAACATTCCATAATTGACAATTTACAAATATGCTTCCACACATATCATCACAATTTTAGCAAATTAAAATGCGCTGTTGCACATTATTAAAAATCTACAAAATCTTTACGAGAAGCATTTGGGGACAGTTTGTGTTACAAAAGGAGCGGGCCTCAGTTTCTAGTGAAAAGTTATGATGTATGAAAAAAATATCACAAAAAATGTTGCCTCAATCGACGTTTTGTTTACAAGTTTCAGACCCACACTTATCCATCTACGTCACGTGGTATCGGCACCGTGTGCCACGGAATAGAATCTGAAAAGACTGCACTGATTCAATAGCATAGTTACTGTCAATCGAAATTCATCTTATTCATTTTAAAACATACTTTGATTATTTTGGACCACCCTTTTGATGTGGCTTTGTGTTTTCTATCCATACATGACCTTTCTTTATTGAGAAACGGCCCCTTGTTACATTTCATTGAATACATTGTTTAGGGTGTGTGTCTGGTCACTGTATTTTACTTATAAGGTGCTTCACAAACAAATAAACAATCAAGAAAATAAAGTAGAAATACTCAAGACCCGATAGTTTTCGACCCCATTCCCATCAGAGTTATTTGTCCTCTCAAATACTTTTGAGAAAAAAGAAATAGTCATCCAACGTTCTAAGGCAAGTTCGGGGAACTTTTTTTCAAAATCGATGTAACATAAATGAACCCGTTTTAATTGATATCTGACGTTTACCAATAATAAGCAAAGGAAAAGAAAAAAAATGCCAGAAAAAATATTAACTTCATTTATAAATTTTTTAGATGCACTTTACAAAGGTGCAATCATTTCTAGGTTTAAGCAAAGACATATGTCGGTCTATGTATTCCTCATTATTGGAAGCCAGTCAGTAGACTTGAGTGACACTTTTATATTATCTGTTTTATTTTAGCTAAATGTGAATGTTCAGATTCTGTTAAAGCTGTTCCCTTAGAAACTAACGTTACTTTGGCAACATGATTAAGTTACACAGTCCTATTCAAAAAGCAATATTTACCAGTTTGACTATTAATTTGAAACAAAAACAGAATTATGTCACGTTCACTAAGATGGATAGTCATCTGGTTGGGTTCAAAATACATCGGTGAAAGAAAATTTCAAAAGGCCACACTTTCACTGTTAGTTCGTTCGTTCCTTCGTTCTATTACCAGTGAACTTTTTTAACATTTCCGTTACTGTGCAGATAAGTGTTTTTGGTCGTATCTATCAAACTCTCAGATAAAAATCAATGGCTTCATGTCATTAATTAGCCGTTAAAACTTAAAAGCTTCAATTCTTTTTCCACTAACGTGATTTTCAAAGGCTTACGTAATAACGATTTTGTTAGGCATTTCTAAGTCTTTTTTTCATAAGTGGTTTTCTATTCTGTTTCTACATGTAGCAATCGAAGTGTTGTCGTACATTTCACCTCCTGGACTTTTCGGCCTTGGTCTTTTCAAGCTGTAACAGCAACATGTGTTAAGCCATGTTTACAATACTATTAAAACTGATAACTGAAAAGACTGAAAGCGGATTCGTGGTCCAGTGGGAACGCGCTGGACTGGTAAACCAGGGGTCCCGAGATCGATCCCCCGCTCCTCCAATAACAGTACTAATTGTCTTTCGGATGAGACGTCAAACCGAGGTCCCATGTATCAGTGCTGTACACTGAGCATACAAAAGAACCAAGGGTGTCTCTGGAACGGGATGCCTTCTGTATCTTGCACTATCGGATGACTATCCCCACAACATAAAATAACTAATCTCTGCAGGGGGCGTCGGTGATATGGGCAACCGATACCGACGATAAATAAACTCAAGTACAACAACAACGATTGAAAGCCTTTTCATGCTGCAAAAAATGTTCATTTTTTAAAAGTATTTTAGTTTAGACATTTGAAGGATATTTATTTCTTTTTTAAATATGAATACTTTGCAACAGTAAACTTTGAATATTATATTTTGATGCCCCCGAAGGGAGGCATATAGTTTTTGAACTGTCAGTCTGTCCGTCAGTCCGTCCGAAAACTTAATCATTGGCCATAACTTTCTTATTAGTCAGTGGATTTACTTTATACTTGGACACAACATCCCTTTGGACAAGACCTTCTCACTGACCTATATTTATTTGACCTTGACTCCTGAATAACCTTTACCTTGAAGATCCAACTGTACAAAAACTTGAACATTGACCATAACTTTTTTTATTTGTAACTGGATTTATTTCATACTTGGACACAATGTTCAACACGTTGGACAAGACTTTCCCATTGACCTATATTTATCTGACTTTGACCCCTGAATGACCTTTACCTTGAAGATCCAATTGTCCAAAAACTTCAACATTGACCATAACCTCCTTATTAGAAAGTAGATTTACTTCATACTTGGACACAACACCCCTTTGGACAAGACCATCACATTGACCTATATTTATGTGACCTTGACCCTTTGAATGACTGGTCCTCAGCTCAAAATCAAAGCACCACTTCGGGGGCATTGTCATCTTACAGTGACAGTTCTTTTTTATATTCAGCTTCATTTTTACAAGAAAATTCCATAATTTACATGACTTTGTATACATTCATTTATGACAAAAAATATTTAGAAAAGTCATAAATGTAAATTAGTGTACTGTAGATCTACAAGTTATATTATAAAGTGTTTTTATGCCCCAGAAGGGAGACATATTGTTTTTGAACTGTCCGTCCGTCAGTCCGTCCGTCCGTCAGTCCGTCCGAAAACTTTAACATTGGCAATAAATTTCTTATTAGTAAGTGGATTTACTTCATACTTGGACACAACACCCCTTTGGACAAGACCTTTACACTGACCTATAAATATTTGACCTTGACCCCTGATTGACCTTCACCTTGAATATGCAATTGTTCAAAAACTTTAACATTGGCAATAACATCTATATTAGTTAGTGGATTTACTTCATACTTGGATACAACACCCCTTTGGACAAGGCCTTTCACTGACCTGTATTTGTTTGACCTTGATCCCTGAATGACCTTCGTCTTGAAGATCCAATTGTCCAAAAACTTTAACATTGGCCATAACTTCCTTATAAGTAAGTGGATTTGCTTCATACTTGGACCTAACACCCATTTGTAGAAGACCTTTTGGCTGACCTATAATTATTTGATCTTGACCCCTGAATATCCAATTGTGCAGAAACTATTATTTGGGCATAATTTCCAAATTAGTAAGTGGATATACTTCATACTTAAACACAACACCCGTTTGGACAAGACCTTCCCACTGACCTATATTCGTTTGACCTTGACCCTTAAATGACATTCACCTTGAAGATCCAATTGTCCAAAAACTTTAACATTGCCCATAACTTCCTTATAAGTAAATGGAATTACTTCATTCTTGGATACAACCCCCTTTGGATAAGACCTTCCCACTGACCTATATTTATTTGACCCTGAATGACTGGTTCTTAGCTCAAAGGTCAAAGCACCACTTTCGGGGGCATTTGCATCTTACAGTGACAGTTCTTGTTTTATATATATATTTACAAAAAATGCCGAAAACACTAGGGTTTTGAGGCCCAAACGTCCAGGAGGTGAAAAGTCCTGAAATCCAATCGAAGACAAGCAATATATATTGCCAAATGGAACATTTTGTTTAGAAGTACTTTGGAAAGGGGGATCGCGTACCGTCTTTCGTGTGGTTTCAATTCCTTTGGTGTGGATTTGTAGTGAAGGGAAAATCCCGGGATCGCCTTTAGAAAAGCCGGGATCCGTGATCGTTTTAAACATATAGTAATACCGGGAACATACCACCTGCCATAGGTGTCATTGATAAATTATCGATTAGCGCATGCCTTTTGTTATAGATATGCAAGTTTAGTATAAGCGTGAAAATCTTTTTTCTTAAGCAAATTAATTTTATCGTTGATGGATTTTAAGTTTTTTTAAACAACTCGCCAGAAATATAAAGTAATTGCTAAATTACTCTGAAACGGTTTTGGTTTATAATTTGTACCTGACAACTTGTTACTTGATGCTTATAACTTATGTCAACTTTTCTGCCGTTTAGACATTTATTTTCTTCAAAATTAAATTACAGTTTCTGCTTTCGTTTTTGGAAACGCACATCTTTAGCCGAAGTATGCCGTATATGGTTACTTCCGGTAAAGGGATGTTATTCCTTTAGTTCAAGTAGTACCACACGAATTGTTCCCCTTGTAATGCGTTGTATAATCGTTACAAATTTACATTTTCATAATTGTCAGTAAAGATCATGTTTAAAACTTAACAAATTAATATTTTGATAGTGCCGTCGTAATATTATCTATGTAGCTGAATATATGGGCACTAATTATTTGTAGTTATTATATCCTCAAAAGTCAAGGTTTTGCTGTAACTCCTTGAGTATAAATGCTTAAGAATTCATTTGGTCGAGGTCAGCAATCTGACCCTGCGTCTGGTGCGTGATTCACAAAACGGCCTAGACAGCTTCTCCTGTTCTAAGCCTTGGGAGGTTCCCTCAGTGGATCCCATATTTATTACTTAGGATTGTTAAGATAGTAGATTACGGACAGCTCTTTCTGTCGGACTTCTACTGCCTAGAGAACGGACAGCTGTTCCTGTCGCATCTCTCCCTCAGTTTTCTAAAGCACATATTGACGTAGTCCTGTTTCAGTAATTTAACAAGTCTAGAATTCTTAAGTAATTATACGGGTGTCACATAACGTAGGCTATAAAATGCTTATCAAATAGTTTTTTATGACAAGTATAAACTTTGTTAAGGGCAAGTAATAAATATATGGAAAACCGTGACTCGGAGTTGTGATGACTTGACCCATTGAACTTGATATACCAAGCGTACGAACCTAGGGAAGTAACCACCCTACCCATTCGATAATTAATTTCTTTGGTTGACAATAACCCTACAATAGCATGACCTTGAGACCATCATGCTTTGTGGCACCTCGGTGTGCCCTGGCATAGCGTTTTAGCTAGTGCTCGGGTTGCATCTTGGCGACACTATATTGTCTCCTTGAAGTTACAACGGTTAAAACTCAATAAATATCATTGTCTAACTCTGAATAATCTAATTGTGATTTCTGCATTTCAAGTAAATTAAACTGCAAACTGGTATAGCTCTAAAGATAATTTAATCTTAATTTCAAATCAACATGATGGTCAATATATATGATATAATCAATTAATATAACTTTTTATTGCCACAAATTACGACAAATATCAAAACCAAAACAGTTTATTGGTTTCCCTATATGTTTAATACGATCCCGGATCCCGGGCGTCCCGGATCCCGGATCTCGAGATTTTCCCCTCGCCTGGATTTGTGCACTTCCGGCGAAATAAAAACTACGTGAGGTAAACAAAATGAATATTCTCCCTCAGAAAAGGTAATTATATATACATAAAGCTTGTTCACATTTTAAATTTAAAACAATTATTCTGTAAAATAAGTAATAGTATTATTCATAAATATCTCCGTGTTAAGGGTAGTACAGATATAGGCAGTATGGGGTATATATATAAACTGTACGTGTGTCCATCAATGACTCGCTGTCAGTCATTCATAGTCATACAGCTAAATTATAGAGGATATTGCTAAGGTACATCAAATCGGCCCCAAGCCAAATCGGCCCCAAGTCAAATCGGCCTCATTTTTTTATCCTAGAAAGTTACACTTTACGTTGAAAATATCTGAAACCATATATTATTGCCGTTGGCCAACAGTTTATAAATTTGCAAATTTAATGTCGACAACAAATACACAGAATTTGAAAAACTTCTCTAAAAAATTTAATTTTCTTTTCCTCTTAGTTGAAGTATTTGGAGTTTTAAATATAGACTTAGGTGTTGAAGTTGTGAAGCTTGAATTAATCTTTGCCATATCACAGGATATTTACAAATTTGTTCATCATCAAGACAATGATAAACCACTATCAATTATTTATAATTAATCGCTTTGATCTTATGTCGTGGATTAAATCACCTTCCAGGCACTGGTACTGTTTCATGACACAATGACATTAAATAAACAATATCCAATCAACACCTACATAAGTGACATAATTATATAACCGCACTCTAAATACTTCAACTTCAACTTAATACTGCCAAAAGTCAACACTGACTATACTAGGCAGGCACGTGTAAGGAACATTTTAATTTATAAAAGTTAATAACAAAGAAAACAAGATTTAACTGAAGATCTTACTAATACATTTATTTTAAGTACTTTAAAATCTATAAAACTTGTTTAGTCCACTGATAAAAGCTGGCACAGTTGGGGTAGCCTTAATCTCGGTTGGTAATTCGTTCCAGAGTCGTATAGTCCTTGGGAAGAATGAGTTCATGTGATGTTGTGTTTTTGATTGTGGAATGAGGAATTTGCTGTTTCTTGTGTTTGTAAGGTGATTGTGATCAACATTGACCTGATTGTTTTTTATTTTGTGTAGCATGACCAGGCTGGCATGAGCAGTATTCAACCTGTGGTCTTACATATGTTTTGTATGCTGCTTCTTTGAGTTGTTTGTTTTGTGTTTTGACGTTTCGTCCGATGAACCTTAAGCTGTTTAAGCTTTGTTTGTGATATTGTTTATGTGGGATGACCAGTTTAGGTTGCTACTTATTGTAACTCCTAAGTATTTTGCATTTTCTGTGGTTTTCAGTTTAGTGTTATGTAGGGTGTAAGGAAAGATGACCGGTTTCTTTTTCCTGTGTATTCTGAGTACTTCACACTTGTCAGGGTTAAATTCCATTGACCATACTTTTTCCCGTATTTCAAGGTTGTGCAAATCATTTTGTAAGGTTTGTGCAGATGCTTGTGATTTAATTGTTAAATAAACTATGGTGTCGTCGGCAAATAGACGCACACGGCTCCTGACACTTCCTGGTAGGTCATTGATGTATGCGAGAAACAGACATGGACCTAAGACCGATTCCTGCGGGACACCACAAAGCACAGGGAGCCTGTCAGAGACCTTGTTTTCCACTAATACTTGTTGTGATCTGTTTTTGAGAAAGTTTTGTATCCATGAACTGATGTGTGGATGAACTCCCATGTGTTTCAGCTTGTGTATGAGTTTGTGGTGGTCTACTTTGTCAAAAGCTTTACTGAAATCCATGACTATGACATCAGTTTGTTGACCTTGATAAAGGTTGTCAGCTATTTCTTGTGTGAAGCCAATGAGCTGTGTCTCACAGCTATGTTTTGACCTGAATCCATGTTGCTGTGGGCAAAGTATGAAGTAATACTGTTGCTCTGATCTTACGGCATGGATTAAGCACCCTAGAGGGCATTTCTTTTGTCAGTGATATTTCACAGGTAATAAAGATAAATTACCGTAAAATACAATACCAATCTACACCTATATAAATGACAAGATTATTTGATTAACTCCACTAATCCTGTCAGATCAAAATGGTTTCATCATTATTATAATGATATTGTTTTCTTTATTTTGAAATTAAGTTTGTGCATTACCGGCAGAATGATATCGCTTTATCAATAATTGCTGTTACAAAGGACTGAATTCATTTCACGATAATTTCTGACAATGATTAAAAAATTGAAAACGTGTAATTAATGTTTGTTTCTCAGGTACTTTTTTATGTAAAAAAGGTGACCGATATAAATCTAATTGTATTTAAAAAAGAAGGTTAACAAACAGCAATTATCGCACATGTGTAAAATTATGTTAATAACAATTATCACTACCATTAAAGCTAATTTAATTTAACAATAGTTTGTTTTTCTTTGTCACGTTGATAATCAAACAGCAATTATAGCACACATGTAAAATTATGTCAATAACAAATTATTATCATTAACATTAATTTTTTAATTTTTGTTTAACGATACGTTGTTTTCGTTTTTTCACGTTGAATATTAAACGCAGTTATATCTTATTAACCCTCTATTTAGAAAAATTCGGGCCGATCTGATTTATTTTGGGGCCGATTTGACTTATAAAAAATGCAGTGGGGCCGATCTGACGTTTTTGGGACCGATTTGACTTATTTTGAGGCCGATCTATCTTGGGGCCAATTTGACTTGCTTGCTCACTTCTTATTAGTCTCACTATTTCGCCTCAGAAGGTGAACCCATTTTATAGGCTGATATTTTTTAGTTGTTCACCTTCTACGTCTCACTTTGATCTGCATCTGGTTAAGCGGACTAAGCCAATCGTAGGCGATTGGGCACTTTTTATGGCTCGTTTGTCCAACAGTTCACAGCCTATAAAATGGGTTCACCTTTGGAGGCGAAATAGTTAGACTAACTTCTAATAAAAATCTTATTGTTTTAAAAGACATAGATTCACATTTACATGGTACATTATCTTAAAAAGGTGATAAAAACACCCTAGATCTATTTCTCCCAAACATTTCTGGTCACATTCAAAACACAGAAATCTGACCAATCATAGGTACATCAGACCATGATAAAATCTTTCATGAACTTAAGATTGAAAGAGGGTGAATCAGACAAACCCATCAACTGATCAAATCATACAAGAAAGCAAACCGGTCTGACTTCAAGAAAGATTTGGTCACATCCACTAGGATGTTCACCCAAAAGTAACATGAAACCCTAACCAATTATGGAACATGTTCAAAGCTGAGATCAATAGGTAATCATCCATACACATACCATCTAAACCAAGCAAAAATAAAGTTGATTTGCCATGGGTTACCCATGATATTGTCAAACAAGTTAAAAGAAGGAACAAACTCTTCACAAAAATAAAAAAAATAATTGCCACAGAATAGTCAAAACATAAAGAAATTCAAACAACTGAAAGCATCAGTGCAAAAACAAGATATGCCTTTTGGTCATACCTAGAGTCAATCGTCTTCTCAGACAATACAGTTCCTGGCCATAAGAAAAAGTTTCACAACTTTATTAAACCCCAAAAAACTGAAAACACAGGAATTGCAGCACTCAGCACTGATGGTCATACAATGACCCAGTGTTGGAGGCCAACATATTAAATAAACAATTCAAATCAGTCTTCTAAAAGCCTTTGCCACTCAGCCTTAAGCAAATAGCTTAAAGTTCAATGTCATCCCTTGGTCACCCACCCATGGCTTCCATATTGATCTCAGTTCAAAGAGTTGATAAGTTATTGACCGGACCCACATAAAGCCCAAGGTCCTTGAGATCCCACCTAGGTTACTCAAATAACTGCACTCAGAGATAGCACTGATCCTCAGAATCATATTCAAAAGATCACTAGACACAGGTATTGTTCCTAAGGATCGGAAGCATGCCATTATAACACCAGCTTATAAAAAGGGTTAAAGTCAAAACCTAGCAACTACAGACCAGTATCACTCTCATGTGTAGCATCTAAACTAATGGAACACGTCATTGTTTCACACATGATGGATTACTTTGACACACACAGCATATTCTGCCTGCAGCAACATGGATTCAGGTCAAAACGTAGCTGTGAGACCCAGCTCATCGGCTTTACACAAGAAATAGCTGATAACCTAGATCAAGGTCAACAAACTGATTTTATCATCACGGACTTCAGAAAAGCATTTGACACAGTTGACCACCACAAACTCATACACAAGCTGAAACACATGGGAGTTCACTCACACATCACTTCATGGATACAACTTTCTCAAAAACAGATCACAACAAGAATTAGTCAAAAACAAGGTCTTGGACAGGCTCCCTGTGCTTTCTGGTGTCCCTCAGGGATTGGTCCTAGGTCCATGTCTCTTTATTGCATATATCAGTGACCTACCAGGAAGTGTCAGAAGTCAGGTGCATCTATTTGCGGATGACACCATAGTCTACTTACATGTAACAATTAAATCACAAGCATCAGCACAAAGCTTACAAAATAATTTGCACAACCTTGAAATATGGGAAAAAGAATGGTCAATGAAGTTCAACCCTGACAAATGTGAAGTACTCAGAATACACAGGAAAAAAGAAACAGTCATCTTTCCCTACACCCTACACAGCACTATTCTGACAACCACAGAAAATGCAAAATACTTAGGAGTTACTATAAGTAGTAACCTCAACTGGTCTTCCAGCATAAAGAGCATCACAAACAAAGCAAAAAAAAAACAGCTTAAGATTCATCAGACAAAATGTTAAATCACAAAACAAACAGCTCAGAGAAGCAGAATACAAAACATGTATGACCCTAGGTCAAATACTGCTCAACCATATGGCACCCATGACAGAAATACCTCACTCATTAAATAGAAATGGTCCAGAGGTCAGCGGCAAGGAATGCTGATAATGATTATTACCATACAAGCAGTGTAATGAACATGATTAAGGAATTAAAATGGTTAGCATTACAGCAAAGGTGAAACCAAGCCAACCTGGTGATACTGTACAAAATAAAAAATAAACAGGTCAGCATCAATCCCAGTCACCTTACAGACACAAGAAACAACAAATTCCTCATCAGGCATTCAAAACCATAACATCACATGAACTCATTCTTCCCAAGGACTATACGACCCTGGAACAATTTACTGACTGAGATTAAGGCTACCCAAACTGTACCAGCTGTTATCGGTAGATTGAACAAGTTTAATAGATTTTGAATATTCACAATAAAAGTTTAAGTAAGATATTTAGTAAAATCTTGTTTACTTTGTTTTTATCTTCAACAATTTTAATGTTCCTTACACGCACCTGCCTAGTATAGTCAGTATTGACTTTTGGCAGTAATAAGTTAAAGTTAAACTCAGTTATTCTTAAAAAAGACATAGACAGGTAAAGGAGAAAGAAATACTTTGAGTTCAGTACGGTAGTTTTTAAGATGTTTTTTTCTGTATTTGATAAAAAGACATAAATATTGGTTGCAAAAAATGTCAGAAGAGTTTGCCATTTGATTCATCCAGATATAACTTTTATATATAAATGCAGTTTTACTGTAAATGTTTTTAATGCTTTCAGTTGGCATGTGCGAACAAGGAAGAATATTGAGAGAGTAAGAAGGGATGAAGCAAAAGCAGCAGAAGAAGAGAAGGAAAGACAAAGAAGAATTGCACTTGCTGTATGTAACAATGTATTAGTTATAGATGTGTTATGATCTGCAAAGATCAGCTTACAGGGAATTGGCAAAATTTATTGTTTTCATAATTGTTTAGGGGAAAAGTATTTTTCATTAAAGAATTAATGCATCAGAGAATTGTGAAGTTTTATCTATGATATCTTCCATTAGAAAGAAGTACTTACTCTTCAAATTGTTTCACAGACTGCATGCCGTGTCATGGAAAATTGCATCAGTACCTGTAATATATACGTTATAAGAGATAACAGTAGCATCAAGTGATTAGAAAGCAGTATGTTTAAAAACCATAAAATTATATAAAAATAAAGGATGCTGTGAGAAATACATTTATGAACTTAAGCATGAGCCTTTGGTTTTTCATAGTCATTTTGTTTTAAATACTCTTAAATTTTCAGTTCTTTCTGGACAAAGTCTGAGAATAATTTATATGAAATGAAAGAATGGTCCTTTTCAGTTTTCTATTCTTGTTTTTTTCATAGGAGCAAGAGGCAAGGACAGAGTTACTGAGAAAAAGAGTGAAATCAAGTTACAGTGATGACCAGATAGAACACTCAGGGATAAAGCTGCCTAAACTTGAAGGATCAGGTTAACAATACTGACAACATTTAAACGAAGAAATACTGGTTTTTAGATTTTATTTCTTTTGTGCACATATTTTTATCTCTGAAAAGGTTGATAGTAGCTCCCTAGCCATCTTTTTGCACAAATTGATAAAAGCAAAGGATTTGCAAACCAAAGTTTGGAATTAAAAGGAATAATTCTGCTCTTTTCCTCTTTAAATATGTAAATCAGTCTTTCAGAATTTAGCATAGTATTGCCTTTGTGCTTGAATTCGAGACATTCTGTTTTCGAGTGTTATTGGAGACATGCATGTTATTGGTTACATGTAGCTTATTTTTTGACATTTCGTAATCTACTTAGTTAGAACATGTCATCTTTTTGTCTTTTATGCTTGTCTTTTCAATTTACTAAAATATTTATTTAGATTTTACCTCTGTTGTACTTTTAAGACAAAGTATATCATTCAGTTAAAGGTAGTATTTCTTTATTTCTTTGCAGTAGAAACAATAACTCAAGCTCTGGAAGAGAAAAATTCAGACACAGTCACTGATATATATACCAAAACAGGGCATATCAACTTCTTCAGAGCTGAGGAGGCTGGGGTAAGATATGAAGGCTGAAGTAATGGGTACTTTTTACACAGGCACAGTGCTTGTTAAGTTCACTGACTTTATACTTATTTTGGAACAGTCTTTGGGCAAGACATTTTATGCTATAAGTAAGCCTGTTTCTAATAAGCTGTAACTTTTTAGTGTAAAACATATAAATGTATTAGATTTCTTTTTATCGAATCATCCTTCTGTTTGGTCTGCAAAAAAGTGTCCAGTTTTGTCTAAAATTTCCTGCAGTATTGTCATATTCACATATTGTATGTAAGACAAAAAAGACAAAGTAATAAGTCAATGTTTTTGTTCGACCTACCAAACATACTTCATGTTTTTCCATTTTTTAAAACGAAGACTAAAAAAAGAATTAGAAAACAAGTGAATATGAAGTTCCTTCCATTATACAGGAGGTGAAATCTGGTAAGAATGCTGAGCATGAAGAAGAGAAGAGGGCAGAAAAGGAAAAATGGGAAAAAGACATTGGTTTGTTAACATACCTTGGCCAGAGTGCAGTAGAAACTGGAGGTAAGTGTGTTTACAGTATATACCCTGGTTTGTAAAATTGGCACATTTGCTATTGCAAGTAATGACAGGTTTGACCAGTGAATTAGAAATTAATGCAGGAAAGCAAATGTACTAGCCCATTTATCTATAGTGATGTAAAAGAAACACAAGGAACATCTGAAAATAATATGTAAATATCTTGTAAAACATTGTTATTCTCATTCGTAGACCTATGAAGTCTGTTGGTGAAATCATTTAATGGTTGTATCAAATAGCAAAGATAGTATTCTATATTAAGAGGTTCAATGTATTTTGCCTTGCAAACAAAGGGTAAAAGGTATGGTTGTCTATTTGTGTAGAAAAACCGTCATGGTATCTGTCTGGAAAGAAGAGGGATAAGGAACCGTTAGATCCGTAAGTACATGGTGTAATATACCCAGTCTTCTGACTACAGTGTTAGGCATATTGACATAGTTGGTGGTGCTCGCTTTCTTTTATGTCATGTTATCATTTTCCTATTTAGGTATTGGGTTAGTTTTGTTTGTTCTTCCACAGAAGACACTTATGTACTGAAACTAGAAGATATTGTTTCTCTTAACAAATTTATAATATTCTAAAATAGCAGAATTTACATGTTACAACAATGCTTTTAAAAAATGTTTCCAAAATTCAAATGGCTGAAAACATCCCCAAATCTTCATAACCCCAATAGTTTCATTAACTGCCAATTAGGTACAGCCAGATGTATAGTCACAAGACCTTAGGCAGATTTAAATTTGTTACAAATGTAACAAATGTCTGGGGCTAAGTTAATTGTAAAAGAAGAGTAAAAAGACATGCTGAGGGAATGTGCACAGTCAGAATACATTGTTTAATTGTCTGACGTCACTTGGACTTAATAGAACAAATTAAAATGGACATTAACATTTGTATTGTTTTTTCTCTCTCTACATGTCTTAAAACAAATCATGTGTAGGGATGCCACATTTGTGCACTTTCAATAGAACACATGTGAAAATGGTAAAAGATAATACAAACTGATAATGTTGAAAAATCATGTTCTGTTAAAAACAAATGTTTTCACAGAAACACTGTAGAATTCCTGAAAATGTTATTTTGAATAATATTAGAAAAAAAAGAGGAGGTGTTTTAACATGTAACCTTTACAGTAAGATAAAGAAGCAGTTCTAATGTAACTTTGTGACATTCATAATTGATAGGAAGAAGATGAATATTGTTGGCATGGTAACCTTAGCTAAGATGCATTAAGTAGGCAACCATGGTCATAATGTAGTAACAAAAAAGATGTTATTCATCTTTTATCTAGGATAGTTGAATTTCTTTAGCTTTGAAGCACAAAGATTTCGAAAGCTGACTCCTGCAAGATCAGTGGATGTGATATTTTCCGAGTGTAAAGGAAGTCGTGCCTTATGAATATATTATTTATTTCAGTGTGATGAAAGACAGAAAAATGAAAGCTATTATGGATCCTTTGAATCAGATGAAATCTTACATACATAAGACAAAACACAAGCATCAGAATGAAGACAAGGTATATAAACAATCTATAGCTATACTACTAGTGTATGTTCTGATACCAGTAATGGAAGGGTATCTCACAAAGCAACTTTATACCATAGGTTTTCTCATTTATTTGACAGTGGAGTGGACAAAAATACCCCAGTGCAGTGCTTAAGACTGGTTTAAACTGATTCTAGATAAGAATACTTTGAGAACTGGAACTTAGCATGCAGATAGAGGTCATTAAAGAAAATGTTGCTTTTAAATTTTATCCTTGTTCCATGACATTTTCAACATAATTAACTTCATCTAAAGTGAAGGCTTTGGACTATATGGTTACACAAACCTGGTAAGTCGGTCTAGGATTATAGAACTTTGAACTTGAATAGAGCCAGCTGAGGAAATCATTCATGTTTATCTTGTGTTCTTCCTAAGTTAAAGGTCAAGTTTAGTGTTACACATTTCTCAAATGTATGGTTGTTTTATATCTTCAGGAGAAACACCACAAACATAAGCATAAGAAGAAAAGTGTGGAAAGGGAATCCAAAAAATCTGCAACATCCTCAACAAAAACTATAGAGCAGTTAAGGGCAGAAAGGTTAAATAGGGAAAGACAGGAGAGACAGAGAACCCTTGACCTTTTGTCAGGAGGTCAAGGTCAGAAACCTAAAGTCAGTGAGGAACCAGTGAATGAAAGAGACAGAGGATATAATTCTGTGTTTAATCCAGATTTAGTCAGAAAACCAAAGCAAAGACATCATTATGATAGATATTTGTAAGTGTGTGAAATTAAAAACGACCAACTTCTTACCATGTTTGAGTATGAACATCATAGTAATGTTACTTTAGTACAAATCATATCTCCAGTGCTGAAGAGTTAGACTGTATTCCGTTCCCAGATAACGTTTTCTAGTTGCCTGCTGAATATTGGTGTGTATAAGAGACAGCACCAAAGCAGTTTATTATAAATCCAGGGCAAAATTTGTGATGATTTCAAATACATGTATGTTTAGATATCAACTACACACCATTTGTTGAACTCTCAACCATACTTACAATGAGTATTTAGATAAATCACTCTTAGTGAGCAGCTCTTAAAAATGTAGAAAAGATAGTGTGTTTGGACTGTGGCAGTGAATTGGGGCTTCTGTACAAACTTTTGTGTCATTTCTTTTCCAGTCACTATGATGAGTGCTCATAAAGTATATGAAAAAATACTTTTTTTGTTATTATATACAGTAAAGTCTCGCTTTGCGACCGACCCTTTTTTGCGGGCAAATCGATATTACGACCGCTTTTTTCCGGTCCCGACTTTTTTGCTATATAATTCAATGGTCGTAAGGTCCGATATTACAACCGACCCGCTACTACGTATTACGACCACTTTTTCGGGTCCGAATTCCCATTTTACAATGAAAGTGGGACCCCATAAGACGACCATTAACTGTTTACTAAAATGACACGTGTCACCAATTATCACCAATAAACAATATAGTACGACAATTGTCATCAAGGTGTGAACGATTTGCGGTACAATTTATAAACATTAATATTAATAAACTTTAGGCTATTAGTAATAAAGGAAAGTTATTAAATACTTCAATGTTTGTATCATAGAAATGGTAATGATTAATGCAGAACAAAGAAATACGTTATGAAAGACGAAATAGGTGTTAATAATGCCCAATTTCGGATAGGTACGTTATTACGGCTACGAGTGAAAAACTGTCAAAAAATAAATCGTTTACAGTAAGATTTCAGTGTTGTTAATTATGAAAACAGCTTGAAAGAAAAATTGCACTGTATGCTTTCGAGTTTTAATTCATTTTATGTCGCACTAACATGAAAATTATGTGAAAATATGTTATTATAGAAAAAAATTGATGCCATTAGTTAGTATTTTTTCATAAATTACTTTTTCAACAAGGTAATTATAGCTAATGATAACCCTTTACAACAGAAGAGAAATTGATTGAAGGCTAGCACGGGTCTCGGAATTAAGACCGACTCGATAATAAGACCACTTCTCCCAGGTCCCCAAAGTGGTCTTAACAGCGAAACTTTACTGTATAAGCTTTCAAGAAAAATTGAAGATTTTCATTTAAATGAAATAAAGCCAAACAAATGTACAGGAGTTGATCAGTTATTATTATCAGAGATAAAATTTATGTTGCAAGTGTAAAAATATACACAAACTTTGTCATAAATAAAGGACGATGTGATGTCTTCTTTGATTTGCTTTATGGTGGCATGTTCAAGTGTCATCTAAAATCTGTACAGGAGGTAGACACATGCCAGTCTGAAATTTGACTTTGGCCCTCACTACCAAACCTGACCCTAACTGAGAATGTTTGTCTAGTACTCCCACAATAATTCGTGGCAAGGTTAACTGCCAATCATTACAGCAGAAATAATGTTGATTGACAAAAACAAAACAAAAAGTTCACTTAAGAATTATTTCTTGACCTCTAAATCGTCCGACAGAACTAGCTAGGTGAATATTTGATTTTTAAAAGAATTTTTTTTTTAAGTTTTTCATTTAAGAGAAGACAGTATCTTGATAAGGACTCCAAGTTATAATGTACAATAAAATTGTAAAACATCTATATGCCATTATTTGGTATTGGTGTGATAAAATTGAGTTTAACGCCATCAGACAGTGAGTCATATGAGGCAGGCAGTCTACTTAACCATCGTTCCATGGAAGGGCCAGTACTAGACTCCCATTCTTCATAAGACACTGCCAATTTTTTCAAGTACTGGTAAATGGAAATGTAAGTGGTAGGACTCGAACCGCTGACCAGTCAATCAGTGAGAGGTTAAAAGATTTAATGTCTGAGACTTGAGCCACTTGACCAGAGCGGAGGACTGCGGTCATTCTGTATGATGAATTCAGGTCATAACATTGTAGCCTGGAAAGGCTTTTCCTCAAGTTCTAACCATATACATGTATAATAAATCGAAGAAAATGTGGAGGTTGTGCATCGGACAATACTATTTATTATTTTTTTTAATCTGATTTTTGAAAATCAGTGGGTGGGATTTCGTAATTCAAGCGCTTTCTGACTAAACTCACTCAAGAAGAAACAACTATGGGCAAAAATTGTATTAAAATCTCATTTTACAAATTGAAAACAAAACAAATCATTTCGACTTCAGAGCAAGACCACGTAAACACTCAATTTGTTAACATGTACATAGATATTTTTGTGTTTAAACATGTCAGCACCTTGTAAAAAACAGAAATAAGAAAAAAGTGTAATATCGATTGTCAAGTTACTTAAAGCAATGTAGCGATTCTGTACTTATTCTGTACTAATTACACTTAAAAAATGTTAAGTTTTGGCAATCTGAGCTCGCCTGTTCTTATAAAGAACTATTTGTTCTCGTTGTTTGTATTGCTGACCCCTGATTCCAAGATGGTTTACATCCAGTGTGATTGTCCGTGACCGGTCACGTCTCATGCAAGCCTCTTTGAAATCGACTGCAGTTGCAGTGCGGATTAAGGGTGATACCTTTTCACCTTGCGCAGCATGTGTGTAACTGAACTTTCCACGTTCTTTCACAGACAACTCGGACACTCTTTCACACACTTTAAATCCCTGCCCGGACACATGCTGCGGTGGTGTTGATGGAATGAGAGTATGCTCTCTTTGAAACTGTGCATAAGGAGAAATTTTCCCGCCACTTCTAGCGCGTGCTGTCTGTGGCGGAACTGGTGACGACACAGTACTTCCAACAATCAAATTTCCGGACATAGAATTTGAGACATTTACTGACGACTTTTGTGAATTTCGCTTTTCTTTGCTCCATTTTGAGTGAGAATCTGGTGTCCCAGGTTTCATAAATTCTGCACTTCCCAAACGTAATGTTTGGGTACCGCGGCGAGCACTAGTTGCCGGAAACATATGATCATTTGCTGTTCCAAGACGTTTTGCTCTCACTTCATCGAAATTAAACTGTAAACAGGTATTTGGCACTGGCGGTGTTGACAGGTTTAAGTATTTATTCAGTTGCGTAATATCGATTTTGTCTGTGGATCTAAGGTTAGGCACAGTGCACTCTCGAACAGGTGCAAGGTTCAAAGCCTTTCCTCGATCGCGCATAGAGTACGGCCTGGTTTCTACACTGCTGTCCTCAATGCTTTCGTCATCAGACCGAGGTTTCTCGTGCGCACTGCCGACACTTGAGGCAGATCTGTAATTATAAATGTCACAAATTAGTATTTTACACATGTAAGCTCTAAGTCGGTACATCGCATATCAACGTCCAAGGTACCATTTAGACATCTTTTCATTCCCATGATTAGTTCAAATAAGGCCAGCATATTATTTTCTCAATGTTGGGATTAATAAGACCATTTTGGACGAAAAACTATGTAAGACTAGTTAGGTCTGTTACATGTGTACATACTCGCATACATTACATTCAAGTGCCAGTCTTTAAATAATAAGCAATTTCAGAGACCTTGAATTATTAGTAGGTAGTGAAATTTATGTATGTATTGATAGAAAAACAGACTTACCCAACTTTTTCGTCCTGCAGTTGGGACGCAAAGCCATAGAAATGGCTAGTCATGGCACTGAAATATATCAACAAGGCAAATATTACTATAGAATACGTAAAGTGCATAAATAAACTAGAAGGGGTTTTTGTCATAAAAACACATGTCTCCCATCTATGTACTGTAAGGATGGAACAGCAGCATGTTTTTGGTATGCAGGGTGAAAGTCAAAACATTAACTGCAGTTGGTTTTAATAGATTTAATAGATGTAGATGAAGCTGAAAATTGATGTGGAAATGAGGAAATACTTGTTTTTACAATCAGAAAGTAAAGATATTGGTTACCTAGTGACAACTGGTGTTGAACATCAGAAGTAGTTTAAAGCTATCAAACACAGATCTATCAAATGTTCGTAGAGGCTCTGTGTTGTTGTTGATCTGAATGTTTGCATATGTAATTGCATGATAGCTGTAATAAGTTGCACAGTTCCTGACTTTACAACTGCAAGGTTTTTCACATATATGTGATCAATCAGGGTTTGTCGAATGGTAATGGGAGTTGTTATAAGTTGATTAAAGTTAGTCATGGTTTGTTCGAGCTTAATAGCTGACACTGGTGCATTAAAGTGACCGAGAACAATTGTTTGTGAAGTTGGTAAATTGCTAAGAATCAAACTGAGCTGTTCACAGAAATAATGCAAGTGAAGTTTTGGAGGTTTATAAAAATTCAATACTAATATAGACGGAGACGTTATATGAACACCAACACATTCAATATCTGCCATAGAAGTATCAATGCACATAAAGTCAAAGTCTTGGTGGACAAAGATGCCAACACCTCCTCTCGGAGACTGGTTGTCGTTTTCGTTTGTTGGCCTATGAGTGAACACAGCTTTGTATCGTGTATTGGGGGTTGAACTATTTTAATAGCACTTGTCCACATTTCCTGAAGGGCAATAATATCAGTCTGGTGGAAAATAATTGTTTCTAATGTCATAAAAATGGGGGGGGGGGGGAAACTGAAAGCCGGACAAGGCTTTTCTATTTTTAGCTCTAGTGGCCATTTTATGCAGTGAAGCGGAACGTGCCGACGATTTGCACAACAAGGGTTGGTACTGATCACTCCTGTGATATTTCGTCGAAATCCCGCCAGCAGTTTGACCTGTGAAAGCCGGACAAGCTTAATGGCGGACAGACAGACGGACGGCGCAGGCAAAAACAATATGCCTCCCAACAATTTTGGGAGACATAATAAAATAAACAAGAAATACAAAATTAATGGTCCAATAAGTGTATAATTTTCGGAAATTGTCAAATATTGAATCCCCGTTGTAATCGAATGTCCTATTTCCATAACAGTTTAGTCTATGAGATAAATTTATCGTTTTACACAAAAATAGTAGGTGGCTTTTATCCCTTTATACTGACATTTTTTATTTGAATGAAGTAAAAAAAAATTGTTTGAATTGATGTCAATGCTGTGTCATAAAACATTAAAATTTGAATTGCAGGATGTCAAAGTGTATCGACGTTTTTGAAATAGTTGTAGATTTTGTTACACTGGTGGGGGTAACTGTAATAAATTAACTTTGAAAATGAACTGAAACTCAATTTACAACTGCTTAATTATTAATGTCATATTCAAAATCCAATTATTTGCTTAACATCGATTTCATATTTAATAAAGCTCTCTATAATTTAATCACCCCCTGTTACAAAAATAGATACACCGCCCAAAAAACAAACAAGTTGACTGCTTGAAAAGGCATCCAATGGGTTATGCCAAATAATTGAATTTTTACATGTGACATGACACCTTGATGCAATATTTCTTGCGATATTGATAGTTGTCTCCTTGTTTTAATTTTTCTGTCCATGTTAGTAAATATTGTCAGTGTGTAAACAAAGCAAGTAATTTTATTACAATATATAGTATTATAAGTCATTACAAGTACAATACATTGTGAATACACTATAAAATATAATCTTTGAGAACTCAGTTGCTATCATCTATTTTAGAATTAATCAAAGTTTCGTAAATAGAACTACAAAGGGAAAATATTAAAAAAAAAGAACAGCACAACAATTTTATATTTTAAAAGAATAACATTTCCAGTGTGCTTTATATTCACTTACACATCTGAAATGAAACCAATGTATTTTGCATTTTTGTTGTCACATTTCTACATGATCTCTATTTAAGCCAGCATCTTACAAGAGAAATAGTCAAGTGGTAACGCGCTGAACTGGTAATCGAGGGGTCCCGATTTTCTTACCGCTCTTCCACTAAAATTACTTATTTTCTTTGAATCAGACATTAAACTGAGGTCCAGTATATCAGTGCTATACTGAGCATGGAAAAGTACGAGAGGCGTCATTGAAATGGGATGCTTTCTTGTCTTGCAGTATCCCAAACAACCTAAAATAACTAACCTCTCAATTGGGCGTCGGTTAAATGGTCAACAGTATCCGACGATAAATAAACTCAGATAAGGCCAGTTGATTTAGCAATGCTGACACCGCCTGCTGTCATTTATTTTCTGAATTCTGGTGAACTGTTCAAATTGTTGACGTTCTAAACATTTACATGTATTTAAATGACGCTTCGTTAAAAAAATCAAATCTAATGTTTTTATCAAATCCTTTTAGAAGTGTGAAAACATGTTTCTACGGCAAAAACAGTTGCAAAAACGCTAAAGTCTGTATTGTAAGTCTGTTTTTTACGTGCAGCAAATAAATTTCAATTCTATTGCTGTCGTTATTAAAAATTATATGTACATTACAATCAATTTCTCTGTAAAATTTAAACACATCATTACTTAAAACACAAACAAAAAATGCCATTCACAATTAAACAATCAGATCCGATACATTGAATGCAGCTTCCTTTATTTGTTCTAACCCTCGCTTAAAAAAAATTTAGAGAAATCAAATGATTGCACCTTAAAATAAAACTACGGCCGCAAATGAGATCGCAGGGCCGCAGAATAAGGATTTCAGAAAATCTCCGGCTCCAGACGTTCTGCTGCAAATTCATTTTCAAAAGACGCTCTTTCGCATTTTATAGAAAATGTGCCATAATTCGCAATTCTGTTTTCGTCAATTAGTTTAACAAGCCCATGATGGCATTTAAATAACATAATTATCGACCATCGTATATAATGTTGATTTTTTGCCAGGTCGATAAGAAAGACATCGCTCAACACTCAGACTTTAGACCTCTCAATATAGTATTCTTTCACGAAAAGAAAAGGTGGATTTTATCTGGCAAAAATCTGGGTCACAGGACTTTGCGACTTGTTTTAAATATCATCGATGATTGCTTCTAGAGTTTGACCAGTATTCCTGTAGGAAGAATGGCTGTGGAAGACAAGCTCGAATTCCGCCGTTGGGATTCGAACCCGCGACACCAACCCAAATTCTTTTCCAAGATGCCGGAAGAGGATAATTTGCTATTATACTGAGGCTTTTCGTGTTCTCTACCGTTACTCTTTATGTTCCCATTTTATCGATAAAACAAGTTTGATTTCATGACCATCTTAAATATTGCTGATCTCAGCTGTCAGATATCATCAAATAAAAAAAGACAATTACAAACGTAAATTATTTCATTGATTCTCAACCCTCAGCTGGAAATCTAATCTGACAAATTTTATTGAATATTGATTGTTGAAAATTGGAAGACATTTTTATACGAGGTAGAGATATGCTGATTCACGGACTATTTAAACAACTCACTTCATGTTGCAGAGATTTTATTGATTCTCTAATTTTCTGTGAAATCCTGTCTCTATAAACGGATGCATCGCTCTGTGAAATTACGCCAACATACAGAAATAGATACTTGGCTTTAGTAGATCAAATGAAATAAGAACAGCATTCCTCGGAAGCACGTTGCCATTTATAGAAAATCTTTGTTGATTTTTCACAGACGAACAATATCACTCGTCTTCGAAATAGGCAATAGATGCTGATTGAACAATTTTTAAAAACTGGCAAAAGCTATTGTGTTATCTGATCGAACTATGTTTTAAACGTATAGGAACCAACATAAAAATGAAATCGACGACACGGAAATAAAGGCTCTTGTACATAATCTTTAGAATCTTTTTTTAACTTATTTTGAACAAAAGTATCTCAGATTTAATGTCATAAACTCTAATCTGACGACAAATTCTACTGAAGTTCCTGCTCCAAGTAAATGAATATGGAAAATTTTGTATGTTTAAATTTTAGCTGTTTCTTGTGAAATTCTAAACCTTTTCAATGTATTCCATTTTTTTTACAAATCTATAATTATCATCCTACATTAGGTAAGGTAACATAGCTTTTACATCAGAAAGAATTGTCTCGAAAAATTGTTGCCATGGTTATTGTAATCATGAAATTTGATACATTTTTATGAAGGGCAAGATTTAGGCTATCAATATTTTACTTTTACTTTGCATTTGTCCCCACCTCTTCCTGCAAGAACGCGATGGCAATCGGATTGACAGTGTAAGTAACCCAGTGAGGTACATGTTTGTACTAAAGCCAAAAACAATTCAGAATTGCTTACTCAGCATTATCGGATAAAAACGAAAGAAAAGATCAGAAAAAAACCCTTAACATGTTAATATGCTGTTTTACTCCTCTCCATTAATAGTTGCAAATCTGTTTTATTTGATATTCAGATTAGCAATCTCAAGGTTCTGTTGTTCCAACTGTGTGAACCCTATATACTGCGTCTATGGCCCTTGACTCGAATGCCTATAGAATATTAATCACTTTGTTTCCTTTGGCAAAGCGATGTGCATTTTTTTTTTAAATTTTGTTAATTATAACGCGTCCGGTCTAAAAAGCCTTTAAAACGAATGGAGTAAATTTAAACAGCAAATAAACCAAATCATTGCTGTCTTTATCTCTGTCTCATGAATAAATACTTGTCATTTAATATTTAAAATTCGTTTACACAAGAATTACATCAATCACATTAATGATCACTGTTACATAATATTTATTAGTTCATTAGACAAGCTTAATGCATCCTGTCAAAATTACTACTTTAGTGATATTATCTGATAAAGATTTTCAATATTTTCAAGGTTTTAACTTTTTAATTAGACTAGTGTGTATTTGTTTTTATTTCTTCTTACGGTAATCTCCTTTCATGATAATCCTTTTTGACAGATTAAAGGCTTTCACTGATACGATCTTAATTGTGGGTTATGAACAATTTTCTTTGCCGTTTCTCTTGTCCTCGTTGTCGAGATTGTTTGGATTGGATCTTTTCTTTTTTACTTTCAAACCCGAACAAACTGATACGCGTTCTGATACAATACATGTTTTCTTTTATTTGAGGAGATATGGGTCGCAAAAAGTGAAAACGTATGATCGAAATACATATACAAACTTTTGATTAGGCTGTCTTCTTTTCAAAGTTATTTATAGAAATTAGTTTTTGACAGGACGCATTCTCAGGAAAATATTACATACAAATAGCATCCTGAGAACAGTTTTGAAAAAAATAGGTGTTTGGTTTAAAATCACAACCTTGCTTATACATAGAATGTTATTGATATCTTATATGGTAAATGGTCAACAGCGAGTAAAGTTTTATTGTATACGAACCTTGTTAAATTTGACTTCATTTTGCTATAGTAGGGATCTGATTCCACGCCTTTTTCTGCAAACTTTGAGTAGGATAATGGCCGTCCGACGTTCCCAACCGTATGGTAAAATCTATAGCGCTCTATGTATTTAATGTTTTCTTTGTAATGCTGGAATATTACAGGGTCTTTACCCATAGTCTGTGTCAGTCTGTTAAACGTTACATCCGACGAACCCGGTTTCAAAAATTTCTTTCGGCGCCCCAGTTTTGCTTTAATTCCTTTTTGTGGGGCCTCCCAGCCCGAGAAAGAATCGTCATAGGGGTTAGAAGAGGAGCAAAAACAGACTTGTTGGGTTTCTTTAGCCTGTTCTGAGAGTAAGGCAACTTTAGTTTCGTTGTTTTTATCGTCATTAAAACTACATGGAATTTTTTCTCCAGCTAGAAGAAAGGTAAATGACATAGGTCTTGGATAATAGGTACTGCTACATCTTGGAAACTCAGGACTTTCTTCCGAAGGTGGAGTCATTATTGGCACGTGCAAATTATCTTCATGCTGTCCTGCCGAAACTATATCAAAATAACTAGCATCGTATGTGCCTGATTCGAACAATTGTCTTTCGTCTTCTTCGTTGATTCCTTGACCTTTTTCAAGTTGCCCCTTTTCCTGGTGGGACTTAGAATGAACAGTTTTCTCATGGTCGTCCTTTTCATTTTTGGTCACGTGATGGTGATGTTGGTGATGGTTATTGTGCTTTTGATGATGATGTTTCTGATGGTTTTGGTTCTGTTTTGCATGATGATGATGATTATGATGTTGTGTAGCCTTGTGGTTTCCTGTATGCTGGTGATGATCATCTTGAGTTGTCTTATCTTTGGAATGTAAAGTGTCTTTATTGTGTTCATTTTCGTTATGTGCTGCTCTAGAATAAGTCTTTCCCTCACTCAGCTGTCTTACAGCCTTTGCACGGTTACTCGTCGCACCCGTTGATTTCGGACGAACGTATTGGTGTGAGTCAAATTTATCTTCTGAACTTTTATTTTTGTAGACTTTCAGTGGAACACGCCGTTCAAATAATCCGTTCTTTAGGCCTAGCGTGTGCAGAAGACGTTTTTCGGTTTCAATAATTCCTTGAGTATGTTTGGAAACTGGCTGATACACTGAGCTTTCATTTTCAAAACTGTCATCACTGTCGCTAAATCCGTCAGGCATGACGTCAGCACTGTCCATGCACTCCATTAATTCCTTAATCTGATTGGCCACGTCCGTCGTGCACGTGACGGAGGATTCTGACAGTGACATCACAATCTCCGGCATGTGGGTGCGATCGAATTTCTGTAGTTATTTTCTTATTAAAAGGATTACGAGTTAATGATTTTCATATTATTCCGTTCTGCCTATATCAAAAACATAAGGAGCATTTCATTAGGTCCTTTTTCCCCTATTCCTGAAATGATAACAAACATTGATCACGTCGCTAGTTAAACAAAATCATGAAAAACAAACTGAGCATTCTTTTTTAAATTGATATCCAATAAATTGTCAACAATATTATTGTACCATTTAACATTATTATTTTTTTAGATGTAGCAACCAACAATAATGTGACGAACTATGTGTAAAAGCCTTACTTACTTTTGTGAAACACAAAGCGTTCTTTACCGGAACGTTACCCATTCATTGAACGTGTAAACAGATATCGTGTGTTTTCTTGTTTTTAATTAAGATTGTTTCGTTCGAATCAATACTTACATGATTTTTATCATATTGCTTTGTTTAAATTTATATTAAATTTCACTTTGATACGTTGATTTTACAGACAAACAGGTTTCACTTGACACAACAGATAAACTGCGCTGTGAAGTTTGAACAATTGAAAGGTACAAGTGGAAAGTGTTCAATACTTAACGTATTGACTTTTTACGTATTTTTCACTTTTCGCCACAATGGAATACAAATTACGAACATATTTCAAGTGCAACATGTAATTTTCTTCCTTTCAAATTTAAAAGCCACTTTTTCGTAATTGTTATTAATTTGAATGTTTAACGGCAAGAGTAACGCAACGAGTTAACTCAAGTGAAAGGCTGATCTCAATGCGTACCATTTAGCTCTTTGATTTTTAAGAAGAACTTTTCCTTTAATTGCAACGGCAGATAAGTTCTTTTTATAAAAGTATTTTATTTAAAGTTAAATTTAAATATGTTTACTGGAGCGGAGTAATTTTTCACTAATATTAAAACACTTTACTTGACATATAACATCACTGATAGTGATTAGTTTTATCCTTTGGAAAATGAGTTCATTTTTGGTCAAACTTATTAAGGATTTGGCAAATGTTTGAAATGAATATAATTTTTAACATTATAACAATATTTGAGGGAAAATCTTCATTTAAACTGACTTTAAACATATAAAAATAAGTAAAACGACGGAAAAATAATAATATTCATAATATTCTGATATGTAGTCTCGAAGACCTTAATGAATTGGGCTATCGAAATTATACGAATTTGTGAAACAAAAAAGTTTTTATAGGAGCATTTTAGATGTACTTTAAGTTTGTATAGCAATCGAGTTTGTGCCTCAAACTAATATTTTATGAATCTGTAATGTAACGCAGTTTCAGTTTCGAACAGAAATTTTATGAATTTGTAATGCAGCGGAGTTTCAGCTTCGAACAGTAATTTTATTAATTTGTAATATAGTGGAGTCGAATAGTTATTTTATGAATTTGTAATGCAGTGGAGTTTCAGCCTCGAACAGTAATTTTATGAATATGTAATGCAGTGGAGTTTCAGCTTCGAACAGTAATTTTACGAATTTGTAATGCAATAGAGTTTCTGACTTGTATACAGCAACTTACAGTCGATTTTCTATCACAAACAGTGCCTATCATGAACAGTTCTTTAACGAAGGCCTAAATCAATCCGCAACTCAGTTATTATAAAGGGCTCAATGTAACTGAATGGCTGTTTCAAACTCAGTGTAGTATCAGAAGTTCCCTTTGAGCACTTCAATGTTGGCACTGAGAAATAATTAGTGGCCAGATTTTCTTTTTCATCAAAAATACATGTCATTTTGAAATACTTTTAACTAAAATTGTGGAAATAGGTTGTTTTCAAATAATTTCATAACTTTCAGTAGTCATTTGCTATTTAGGCTGTATAGCACTAACAGGTTATGTTAGTCGAACTACCGTAAGAAATTCTTCAGGGCATATGGAGTGAAATAAATGTGTCGGTATGAATATGGGACCAAGACAATCACTTCCCTACATATACAACAACAAATTTTAAAAAACATGTCTATCCTGATTGTTGACTTTGCTTTCCTTTGAGCTAAGATAAAAAATGCCATCTTTCCTTTGTATAAACCTGAACCGGTGATCTCCAATACTCGAATAATTCTCACTACTTGGATATGTACAAACACACGCAAATGTCTACATGCTCTATAATGGTGAACTTCAGCTAATAAGACTGAAGGCAAATAAACCTTTTTTCCTTTCAAACTGAATACGATTTTTTTTTGTCGAGACCACTTGAAAATATGGAGCAAAATAAATCATAAAACAATCGTCAATTCAGCATTATCTCACTTTAAGTAGTGATCGATTATTTTTTTCAAGATAAAGATTATATATTAAGATTTTCAAGATTTGGTCTAATGTCGAAAAATGGGCTTCACTGGTCGACTTTAGACCTAATCTTATTGCTGGAAACGTGCACAATTTCATGAGGACCTAGGGTCGCCAAGGGTAAAATATTCGGTAACGTAGTAATTTATGGGCACCCGCAGTTACCTGAATTTAACACAGACGCAAAATTCGGAATATTTCTTACATCTTCCATTAGCTAAGGACACTGTATAATAATTCTTATTCACATACAATTAATGCTAAAATATAATTTCAAATAGAAAAAACAAACAGTAGAAAATAAAAACAAATATACTTACATTTCCATTTGACTGTTAAAAGTTATTGGTTTTTATCAATTAAAGAAAATACTATTCCATTTCATTAATTCCATTTCGAACACCTGTCGTATGTACATATACTGTTTGTTTATCATGCATTTAAATGTAGCTCCTGTTTTAAAGTATTTCCCATGATGTATTTGACAACTTTATTGCACTTAAAATTGCAATCATTAAATCCACTATACTTTTGTTATCAAACTGTTTATTTAAATATTGTCTAAAGTTAAAATAATCGATTTCACAAAGCACGTATCAATACATGTGTTCTTCTTCTCTCTTGAGAAAGCGTATTAAACACTTCACAAATAGCGTAACAGTGTTTGATATACGAATAATTCTAATTCCAATAAATCGTTATTAATTGGGTTTAGATCCGCACATACAAAGTGACCTAGATGTTTCAACGAGTGACCGTGTCCAGCGATTTACGCACAATCTAGTGGAAACTGTTAAAAGAATTTAAGCTTATTTTTCAGACAGTGTGAAAAACTGACACTTTGACCACTTTTCAAAAGAATGCAAGACTAAACCCGATTGAACATTTTTCAATGTTTTTTGCTTATTTATCAATTATTAGATGTATTAGTATGACACAGTGTCACTGGGTAAGTTATCTGTGAACATGATTAGAGAATTACGCTCTTTAAGTGTGCAGTCTAAAATCTAAGTAGGACTTGTAAAGTAAAATGAATTACGCTAAACGACCATTTAGTTTTTCAATTTTTCTAAAAATTACATATTCCTAAGACCTGGGCCATGTGAGCCGAACACAACATGAAACAATAGGAATGCTAAACAGCCCTGTATCTTAATAGTTAAGGTCTTAGAATACGTAGCACAATGATGGGACAAAAATATTTCTCCATATTTTTAATTTTTCATAATTAAGATTATAATTTTTTTCTGCTGCCATATTTTAGATTTTTCTACTTAAGATTATTTTTTTTTTGCTGACCTTCGACTGTCACCCCAAATTCTACGTCATAATTTTAAGATATACAAACTAGTAAAAAGTGAATATTTTTTATAGTTTAACAACGGTTTTCATACTGTACACTATATTTCAAACGATGACATAAAGTAAGGCATATATTTTGTATATTGAATTAAATATCAAAACAAATAAAAAGAAAGATTTGTTTTTCATGATATATATTTATTCTTTTTTAGTTAAACATATAACATTTTATGTGATTACCATAAAATTCAACAGCAACACATAATGTTATTCTTTCAGATGTTTGCTTACAATTAGCAATACCAGTGTGTTACATTGCACAAGGTATCGGCAATGTTCAGTTCCTACGATTCTCTGTAAAACTTACAGTGATTCATAGCCTTGCAACGAATCAATGATAAATACGAATCATCCAATGAATCAATTATTGAAAAGATTCCTGAAGGATTCTTTGAAAATACACACATCTTCTTCCATGAACTTACCAGGGTTTATTTTACTTACCAGAAATCACAAATCTCTGAAAACATGTGAATCAATTTCTGCAATTCTTAGTGGACTTTAAAATTCATTGGAATTATTTGCACGTACATGAATCACTGCCAGGAATCTTTATAGAAATACAATACTCACAATTCGTTGAAAGCACACCATATCTTTTTTTGTATTGTCATCAACAGGCACTTTTGTGATTCTGTTTAAAATATTCCCTTCACATTGCTTTTTCAAAAATAAAACAAAACAGCACCAACAGTCATTTGATACAACATTTTGTTAAGAATAATAGAAATATAAACATTTACTTAATATTTCATGGTTTTACGTTTTAATTTACAATATTAGCGTGTAATGTCCGGCATTACACCAATTTTACAAAGACCGATTAATTATATCAAACTTTAACCCCGCAGACACCAAACATTGCACAGTTACATATCACATACTTAAGCACAACAGATTTTTCCTCGTATTAAGGTTCCCAATATGTACATGAAATTCTGCGGTCTTCACTCATAATAAAACGAAAGACATACGCAGTTATATATAGTTTTACACTGTCAGTCACATTTGCAGACCCAAAACACTACTCTGACGTCATCTGGGATTCTCTAAAAATCGCCTCAAAGGAAATATATGTACACCTTGAAACTTCTTTCATCCTGTTCTGTTATCGCTGCGAATCACATATATTAGATTTCTGATGTACTCTTGGGCCAGGTTACTCTCACGGACATTTCCGGAAGTGGTAGAGTTAGTACGACTGAATACAAAACTTACAACAATATTACAATAGTTATATTTATTGTGCAGGTTTGGTGTTCACGTCCGTATCTATTTCACTACTTTTCAAACAGCTTAAAGTGTTACTTCGCAGACATACGGCTCCTTAGACAGCGGCCGGTCACCCCAGCGGACAAATATTTGGTACTTTCCAGGATGCGCAACTTCGTACGACACTTCATACAAGTTATCTCCCGTGTAGATCACTGACGTTTCCGTCACAGAGTGAGAATGCGGACCGCTGATATTCACCGTGAGTGAACCAGGTGAAGGGTTTTCTACCCAGACCTAAAACAAAAAAACTCAAAAGTTATCGTGTTGAGGTCAGCCGACACTGAAGGCAGTGGTTATCTGGGATACTCCATCAGCTGGGAAAAGAAATTTTTTTCAGTGGCATCTTCCGTCATTTAAAAGAGGGGATTGATGACGTGGCATGGAAATAAAGGCTTATTCATGTTAGGCAGATAAATAGTGCATTGTATAATATATTTGATTAAAAATAGACGCAATGCAGACAGCGATCAGTGAAGGGACATCAGAAAACACGAGACAGAATATTTGACGTATTATTCGTTCTAAGTATAAGCGTACAAAGAACATCACATTGAAAACAGTGGTGCAACTTATTTCGATTTGAAAACGTAGATAAATAAAAAAGTCGATTCTAAATGCATAAAAAAAGAAAGAACGTAAAAACGTATTGTCTTTTCCACGTGATGAAAATGGATTAAAATTTATCATTGATTTTGTAACTTTTACCTGAAAAGCATTGTTAACACCAACCGTACCATACCGCAGTCCGGCTCCCGCAACTCGAAATATCGTTTGTTGACCTGATTTTGTTGCCAAAGAAATGACGTCACCCAGCATTGCTATATCGCTTGGTTCCACATTGTCATGTAAAAGTGAATGATCGAAGCTAGAAAACATATCAAAGTACGTCGAGGACCTAATGGTTCCGTGTGCTGTAGAATAAACAGAAACTTTACTTTCAAAGGAATTTTTACGACTTTCATTATTATCAGATTCAGCGTCTGTCACATGATCATCTGTCTCATGAGATTTGTACATACCATTTTCATTATCAGACTGCACAAACACGTCACTACAGACGTCATTCTCTTCGTGGGATCCAGCGTTGTCGTCATTATACGGTATAATGACATGTTCATCTTGCCAGTGAGTTATCTTCACATCCTGTGACAAGTCGTCTTGGGTTTCTTCTGTTGGACAAAGATTCTTGAAACTGTTTATCTGAGACAGAAAATCGCCTCTCATTGATTTAGAGACGCCAAATCCACAGTAGTTACTGTCAACACTCGTCAATGTTCCTAGACTATTTCGCAAGGCTTTGGTTGATTGATTTGGTCTAGTACATCTGTCATTAACTTCTGATCTGTTAGCATACATTAAGTCACACTCACTTGAGTTTGATGACTGTTCTGGAGATTTTCTTGGCTGTAACCTTCCTAAAACTGACTTTTTGGTCAGAATTTCTTTCATCTTTTTTATAAAATCTTTCCGATCTTCATCATCTTCATTGTTTTTTGAAACAGTTTGGTCAAAGGTAAGATTTCTTCTCTGCATTCGTTTTCGTCTTTCGTTAAGCTCGGAATCTGACAAGCTGAAAGAATCCTCTCGGTTGATTCGCTTGTGTCGTCTGCGAATTGGCTTGTTCATAGTTAAAGAAAAGTCTGGCAATGGAAGTTCATCGTCTGCTTCATTCCCTTTCTCCCTGCGTTCTAGCGAAACACTTAGGGTGCTGTTGCTGTTCACTAGACTTGGGGAAAGTGGAATCTGGCGACCAATGAATGGTCTACGATAAAGACGAATATGTCCATTATCTGTAAAATATGTGTAAGTTAAATAAAATAGTGTATTTCGATTCTACTCGGTATAGAGGTAAAAATCATTTTAAGTTCGAAATTGACTGAAAATGCGTGCCTTATAAGTAGACCTATATACATTTAGAAGAGTTTTTTTTTAATTGTGCAGTGTTGTTATTACAAGGTAGACACTGTGTGACTTAGAACTGCAAAGTAGATAACAGTACATGAAAAGTTAACCTGAAAGAACATTTGGAAGGCTGTGACGACCCTGCCTACTATAGTTTGAAAGTGTGTTGCAGTCATCATAACCACTGTCAACTGTCTCCATGGTGAACTGTCGTACAGGGGCCAGTCGGTTTGGACTGTTTAGTAACCTGTTTCTTTCAAACCACGCATTGACGTTCCTTTGGTATTCATTTCGCAGCTCGGGCTGATTTGGTAACCCAAGGCTATCCAAGGCACGTGATCTTGTTCCCGTAAACAAACGACTGGGAGGATAATCTCTGTCATCCCGTGGACTGAACGGTACCTGCAGACGGTTTTTATCCGATGATAAATCTTCTCTTGAGTTTTCACAACCATCAGCACCAACATGATTATCATCAACATGGCGTGCAACAGGTACAGTACCATTATTGGCAACATTGTTAATTTGACAAGGTAGATTAATGCTTATTTTACGGAGAAGTAGATATACACCTTCTATCAGATCCCAGCCAGTTTCCCGAATTATGTCGATGTGGGCTACTTGAGTGCATTTATCGATTTTTGCCTTCGGAATAATTAAAGTTATTTCTTTTTTACCAACACTTTTATTTTCTTCAGTCGGGTGGATGTAAATTCTTCTAAAAGCACAAAAGTTATTGCTTTTCGATTCTGAACTCTGGTCTGTACTCGCTTTCTCGTCTGAAGAATGGTCTGTCTTTACAGACGATGAATCTATGCTGCTTTTTTGGCAAAAGACTGTCGTCTGCCGTGTAAGATTCCCGCGCTGATTTAAGGCAGATGGAATGTCAGGAATCTGGTTTTCTGTCACCTTTTCTTCATTTTTTTCTCCCGCACTTTCTAAACTGTTTCCGTGAACTGATACTAGAGACATGCTACTGCATTTATCTGTTTTTAAATCATTTATTCCAAGCGTACAAAATTTACCATTTTGTGTTTCCAGGTTTGAAAGCTTATTTACTGACTCAACTGATGAATTTTGTTGCTCCTTTTCGACTGCAACGGTCTCGGTTTTAGTATCAGGTACAGAGTGGCTTTGGTCTGTTGTTTTAGGGCTATTACGAAAATTGTCTATATCAAAAGAGTCAGAAATTGATGTATATCGCTGATCCAGATTTGTCAGTGAATTAATTTTCTGCAATCTGTAAATAAGACCTTTAACGGAATCTTCACTGGTTAAATCTCTTTTCCAGTATTTTCGCATTATCGGTAAGGACTGTGACGCCCGGAGTTTTGTTTTCGCCGGAAGTGAGGCAATCGTAAAATCTTCGATGACTGGTTCCAAGTCCCCACTACTGCTTACTGTTGACTGGTGCACCGCTTTCTCGCTTATGTACATGCAGGCTTTCTTCATACTTGACGAATGAAGAAGTCTAATGACTGGACTGGTTGTACCTGTGTCTAAATTGATTAGCTATAGTTTAAGCAATGCCATTAGCTATAGTTTAAGCAATGCCGTGCAATTGTTTATGAGGAAAAATCTTTGTCGTGCTCAAATGTAGGTTGCTTTGTAACCTAGTTTTATAGAAAAAGTGTTAATTTTGGTTGCGACTGAAACTTCTTTACAGTATACACATAGTAGAACAGCATTTTACCAAAATGTAAGTGGCACGTTAAATTACGGTATATTTCCATAGGGAATTTCTATATGTATTTCTCATATTAAAAAAAACGAGAAAAGAGAAAACAGAAGTCATTTATAACAGTCATTTATAACACAGGTGACTAAGTACCCTTTGGCCACATTCGATAAGTAATATGTACTCTGAGTTTTTGCTTACGGTCTGTAACACCTGCAGTGTTATATTGTTTAGGCATGTGATCTTATAGGTAGTTGATTAAGGTTATGCAAAGGGGAAAAAAGTCATACTGATAAAATAAATGAAGGAGCTTAACGACAGAATTTGTGTAACAGTTTAATCACTAGCAATGAATCGGGTCTCTTGAAAGAATAATAAAACTTAGTGGGTAAACTACCGTTTTCTGCCGATGAAATGTTTGGCTTTTCTTCCGACGACAGGTCAGAACCAGCATCAGACATATCACCAGAGGCAAACGATACTAAACCACGACGAAGTTTGTACACCGGACCATCGGATGTTGTCCGTTTAGCGGGTGGTTTGTATGGATGATGCAATGATGACGTCCTGAAAAAAAAGAGCAATCAATGTTTCAGGTCAATATTTAATCAACCTGATTTACCAACGACAACGTCATTAAGCATGACTCCAAACGTAGATGTATGTTTTTAACAATTCCTCCATAATTTGATTTAGTATCTTTTAGATAGAGGATAGTAACACTTTGAGCAAATGGCAGGAGTAAGCTTTAACTGTGAAAATAAATAAAAACTTGGAACAGAAATAAGCTTAGGCTTTCTTCAAGTTAGCTACCTTTGGAAAAGAAAGAATGACAGCAGCATACTATCAGATTATTTGTACTGAGCGACTGAACATGTGTTTATCAAAGCTTGGATAAAAGGGTTAATCAAATCTGCACCCTTACCATTTTTTCTGGAACATTTTTATTGTTGTCGAGCTTCTCGTCTGAAAACGTTGGATATATATGACTAATTTAGAACAGTGTTTGATAACAGCTGATCAGGATCTTTTTTATTCGAATATCTAGATGTCATCAAAAAAACGCACCTTTTAAGGATTGACCGTTTTGCAACCACTGCTGTATCATCAGCATGCTTTTCGAAGAGCGTTATTTCGCTATTTGGCGCATGCTCATTGGTAACTTCCGATGACTGTAGATTACCATCATCATTTGAAGTGGTCTGGTAACCGACATCATCTAATCGGTTGTGTTCATCTAACTCTGTGTATTTGTACTTCGGTACTTGAGAAGGATTTTCATTTTCACTCTCCTTTGATCCACGCCGCTCCTCTGGCACAGTACCAAGAACAGTTATGTGGGATTTTAAGACTTGTTGGTCGGCAGTACAAGCCTCATCTTTCTCATGCCGTTGGTGCCTGCAGTAATTATGAAGCAAACAAAAATGCAAATTAACAGTGTAATAAATTCAAATATCCACCTTTAAACATTTTTTTTATTTGACAGGAATGCTTCAGCAGTTCTGCACATTCCTTATATGTAACAGATCTGTAATTAAATCGAATACTTTTATTATAGGGCTTATGTATAAAGTATAAAAATGTCACCACTGTCACAAGCCAAAACGCAGCAGCAAATAAAGTTATTGACTTGTCAGAAGTCTTCACCGGATCGGACAAACCGTGAAAACAGATCCTTTCCTGAAAGAGAGAGGTGTCGAAACGTGCCAAGCTGCTGTCTTAATGGAACGTGAACAAGCGAATGTACATACGCAAACCTGTGAGTGTATAATAAACATTTAAGGTCTATCTTTTTTCTTGTCAACAGTTCGAGCATCAGTATTCAAAATCAAAATGTGTATTTTACACATTAATAATCAAGTTATTTTAAGCCTCTCAATAAACTATTACCAGCACACGAGAATTTTCATTTTGAGAAAAGAATAATTATGTGTCTCAGTAAATGTCATGACAAAAAGACGTTAACGTATTTAGGCACACTATTTTAATTATCGTCATTATGATAAACTTGCATTCCATATTTAGCTAATACCTAAAACAGTTTCTTGTTGTTAGCATTTTATCCTCCACAGCAAAGGTTAATGAATCGTATGATGTGAAACCTGTACTACCATCAAATGATATGGTTGCCAAGTAACAGAAAGAGGATTAAAAGAAAGTAAAATATGTAAACTAATGATGACAATACTGAACAACAATTTTGCGTTGATTGGCATCTTTTTATTTGACGCCTCCTCGTATATTAAGAATACGGATTTTACTTTGACATGACAAGGCACCACTAAAAAAGTTTTCCTTTTACAGACGTTGACATATCTAAAGGAAAAACTGAATGGTGATAAAATTTCAGTTCTCTAAATTCAAGTGGTGGTATGGAAAACAACAACAACATGTTTTCGGGTAATTCTGAAATTTATTTGCCGTTGTTAGATTTGAGGTCAAATTTTTGCGACTTTTTGACAGTTTCGCAAAATTTCCCAAATAAGTAATTTCATGTACATTATAACATTTAAATTTAAACAATTTATCTCTTTCCTATATCTAATAAACATAATTCAAATAGAGTAAATCGTTATTACGAGGACAAAAGTGATGGAAATCGTTATTTTCTATTTCTACAAACCCTCTTTTAGAAATTGTTTGGCATTTTTCACTATTCGGCGGCTCTTGCTGATCTTCCTACAACCCTAACTCAACGGAATTTACTGGAGCCATATTTATATATTTTCAGTTTTAACTTTTCACATCAAAAGGGTTTTTACTTTTAGCACATATAATAGGCACTGTTTAATAGCCACTGTAGACATATATTTTAAAAAATACGTTTACCATGGAAGATTTTAGTCTTTACCATGGTAACGTGACTTTTTGTAATACAGCGTTACTTCATAATAACCTTATCGAAGTGAAGAAATTCACGCAGAAGATAAAGTATTTGTGTACAAAGGTGATTTTAATCTTAGCAGAGTACAAATGTAGGACTCAGTATTATTAACACATTTACGTTAACTTTTATTTATTTTGACAGGCTTATCTATGACTAATATATACATGTATTTAAATTTGTAATTTTTCTTCTTACATTTCAACTGCTTGAAAAAAACAACAAACTTGAAAAGCATTTGGCGGTGTCTTTGATGCATGCATCAAGATTCTGTCTTGCCTATTCTTCTAATGTAGTTTTGAACAAGCAATGTTGGACTAAAATGTGTGAAAACACAAGTTGTTTCTGAAGTTCTATACAAAATAACTACACATGTAGTACGTTATTAAAAAACTGCAGCAAAATGCAGCGTGTATTGTCTTGAAGGAAACAGCAAAATAATTTACATGAAAAACTTTAACAATTCAAAACTGTGTAAAAATATCATACGGTATGAGACAGACTACAGTTTTCATATAATTACAACTTTAATTCTACCTGTTGTCTTCATCGGAATTGTCTGTAATACTTGACTGACGGGACAGGGACGGGGATATAGCCTCTTCTATGACAATATCTTCACCATTCCGTGTAATAATCCGCCGTAAAATTCTCCGTCGAGTTACCGTAAGTTGCCTTCCCTATAAAAGATGACATGCCACAATGACTGTTAGTGTACCACTAGGCTTAAAGACAGCAAGACCATGACTGTAAAAAATAGTCTATCCGAGGATGGTCAAGGACTTGTTGTCAAACAAGTTTTCCCTAAATTTCTGTTTTTACTGGAAACAAAGTTTACTACTGTTTGGATAACTGACAAAGACATCTGAAACCTGGGTGGTATACTTCTAATGCAGGGACAAATGTACATGTACTTCCTTACATATAACAGATTTACTAACAATAGTTATGCCAGAAGTTGAAGTCCCCATACTTCGTCAAAATGTCGATATCAAAGAGGCTTTTAAATTTACGGTAAAAGCTACGATTATATTTAAAAAAAACTGCTAAAAGAACACATTAAAAGTATCTAAAAACATAATCTTTCACAAAGCAAAATGTAACAATTCAAAAGAATAACCACATGAGCCTACCTTACTGTAAGCCTTCGCCTTCGCCGCCGCGGACAGGGATCGAGTTGACTCGTGACCAGTGTGGGCTATTAACTCATCCACACAGTCTGGGTGTTCTGCACAATCAGCGCTCTGGCTAGAGAACGATAGGGAGTCATAAATGACCCGCTTTTCCTGGGCTCCCTTTAGATTTTTAGTTGACACGTTCGATGCTTTATAAACCTAAAATGCAATTAACATACATTTGTTATTTATCTTTAAAAGCCTCTTGACTTGTCTAAACATTCAGTTATGCCGTTTTTCCTCCACTGATTTTCTGATTTGATCGTGGCAGGATGGCAGACGAAAATCAACAATGAAATAAAAACATTATTAATACCTGGTGTTTTCTAGGCAAGATACAAGGCGTGGTCAAGTCAAGATATATAAGGTGTGTTCTCAGCAAAATATAAAGTTTATTCTAGGCAAAATATAAGGTATGGTCCAACGAAGAATCAAGAAGAGTTCTAGGCAAGTTCGAGGCAAAATATAATGTGTTTTAGACAAGATTGAAAGTGTTTTCAAGACGAGATTCAAGTGTGCTCTAGTCTGGATACAAGGTGTATTCTATGGAAGATACTAGGTGTGTTCTAGAAAAAATACAGGGTGTGTTCTAGGCAAGAATGGAGGTGTGATCAAAGCATGTAATAATATTTTTTCTAAGCAAGATACAAGGTGTATTTAATGCAAGAAACGAGTTGTTGTCAAGGTAATATACAAGGTGTGTTTTAGGCAAAATGTCATAATTTGACGTGACTTCTAGGCAAGATACACGGTGTGTTCTAGGCAACACACAAGATTTGTTTTAGGCAAGATACAAGGTGTGTTCTAGGTAAGATACAAGAAGTGTTTTAGAAAAAAATAAGGTGTGGTCTAAGAAAGATACAAGGTGTGTTCCAGGCAAGATTCAAGGTGTGGTCTAGGAAAGATACAAAATGTATTTTAGTATGATAGCAACCATCTACCAGCAAGTTTTCAAAGTTGTATTTAGACGTTTGATGTTTGTTAAAGCTGATATTTTTAAACAAACCTTGATCCTGAACGGACTATTTTCTACGTGATGATTTTGCCATTTCACTGCCACGGCGTGCATGCCAGCTGTCCGTGGAACGAACGTTACGTAGAAAGTACCCTCCTCGCCGCACTGTACGTCGAAAAATATCGGCTCAGATGTGCCCGACTCATACCGTTCTGGGACTTTCTTTCTTACGAACGTGTTACCTGTCATAGAAGTGCTCGTGCTTATTTTATGTCTGCTTTAGGTAGTTAGGCAACGACATATGGAACTACATTCTGACTACCTGCACTGACTAACGGATAGTCCATGTGTCTTAGAATGAACAGAAACCCGGTTATTTTCGTAAGAATCTCGCAGTCAGATCCAGCGCTTTTCGCGCGGAAAAACACAGTAAGAAAGAAATTCTTTTTAAATATACATTGACTGTAAAATTGAAAAGCAATTAAAGAGGGTCCCAACTATTTCAAAATTGCAACAGTCGCTTTAAATACGAGAAAAGAAATCCTTATACGTAGATATTAGAAAATATTCACAGGAGCTCAACTGGAAGTGCTTTTAAAATAAAAAAAAATGTTTATATTTCTGGCGTGCCACGGAGTTTATGAAACATTTACTGTAGCCTCAAGAAGGAAGGGTTAGAATCATAATAATCGATAAACACTTGACATCGACCAAGACGGTTTCTTACACAAACAAGATATTAAAGAAAGACATAGTACATACATTCCGTTATAGTGATGCGGAGGTAGCATTGATTCTGTCATACAAGCAACTAAACTTGTAACCTGCTGGTGATCGACATAGATCTTGCGAACGCGACGAAAGAGAAACAATAAAACATTGTGTTCGTTTTAAAATAAGAAAACTTTGGGAAAATACCTGCACAATCCTCTAAATATTTGATATTGTCTGACTGAGCAAGGTCGAAATCAAAAGACTTGTCCAGCAATGCCTTGGCTTGGTGTAGTGAAACAATCCTTTCGCCACAGTACTCGTGGGTTGGACCCCGCACCTCTATCAACAGATTAAACACGCCGATAGTGTCGGAAACCAGCACCGTGAACTTTGACCTTTTGTCGACAATACCGCTTTTAAGACCAGATCCTTTGGCGAAACATCTACCAGTTTTGGCGGCAATAAGGCTTTCATGCAGGGTGGTCCATTTTTCCTTTATGTTTTGAGACGCCCATTTCACCATAGAGATGTACTGGATTATTTTGTGTTCTGTTGCTTTATTGGCTATTGCTAATTCTTCTGCAGAAATGAGGTCCTGATGATACATAAACGTTTATAAGTTTTAAAACAACATATATCACCAACTCTTACCGAAATGATGAAATAGTTGTTTAAATCAGGTTGCCACATACAACAATAGGAATACCGTTTGACATCCAATCCTATAACATACTACTGGTAAAAGTATTTTCAATAATTCTCGATTTTGCTGTATTAGTGACCAAAAACTGTATGAAAACTGTATGTATAAAATAGTGCCAAAATGAATGAGAGCAAAAACTTTTTTTTCAATCTATAATTTAAGTCTTTCTGTGGAGTAAAAATAATTAATTAATTTTACCAAACGATGTTAAAGTTTAAACAATGTAACACATACCATGGGTACATAGAGGTATTTGTTGGCAAGTTTGAGTCCAAGACGACAGTTTTTGACGCGGTTGTGTCCCGAAAGTAGATGGTAACTGGGACACACACCGGGACATATAGACTCTAGCAGGGCGCACAAGGCTGTTCCGTCTTGCCAGCACGTGCTGAAGTCATGCACATTTGTATGTGATCCGATCCGATTATGCACCCAGTTTAACAGTCTCTGCCTCCGTCTGTAATCTTAATATATAAATGAACCTTTTCTAAATCGGATATAAAAAAGACTGCCGGAATAGTTTTGTCAAATTTAGAAAGAGAAAGAGTTATGGTGAAGGGTTCGAATCACACCTCATTTGTCATCTGAATATAGAATACAGTCAAACCGCTCTTCAATTACACAGAATCATAATAAATAAGATAACGTTTTTGCAAAAGCTTAATTAATCCTGAAAAGGTAAAATCCGCGTGTGAAAATAGAGGTCAGCCTTGCAATGTAAAACAGTTGAAATCTGAATACATGTATTTATTATAGATGAAAATATTTTACGATTCTAACAGAGGCCACTTGTTTAAAACAGGAGACTACTAATAACTTAAAGCTTACCACTTAGGAAAAGGTCAAGGACACGTTCCCTAAATTTCGGTTTGATCATAATCTCGCCATAGTTCTCTACAAAGTACAGCCGACGGTGACGTCGGGTGAGGACCCTGAGTGGATTGTGGTCCCAGATATATTTCCAGTACTGGTAAAGACACTCAAACATTGCTTTTAAGGTCAACCACACTAGGCGGATCCGTAATTCTGTAATTGGGATGTTCATCAAAACGGCCTTGTTAGTTTAAGCAAACTTAAGATATATAAAACGCAAAATATTTCTAGATTAAAAAAAAAAACATTTTATTTTGAAGACGCTTCTAGTGCAACGAGTTCAGATATAGAACACTTCCGATACAACTGTGTATGTTATAGCCATCGTTCGATGAAGAGGTCTGCATGGTGTTTATAGACCTGTTAGGGGATTTGTGAACCAAGCGAGCGTAGCGAGCGAGGTTTCCAAATCTCCTCACAGGTTTATAAACATCATGCAGACCTCTTCCGAGAATGATAACTGACTTACCTACCGGTTCTTTTGTTTTGAATGAAACCAAACTTTTCTCACTATTTCGGCACAAATACAAATACCATAAAATTGAAACTGTCACATGATGAAAAATGTTCTGCTTTCTACAGCCGTAAAATAAATTGCAACGTCTGTGATAAAATTTACCAGCATAGAATTTTCGCACATTTGGTTGCATAGGAGATAAAAACTAATGATCATTGCACGAATAGCTCGTGTCTATACACGAGCTGCTAATGCTAATGCTAATGCAGTAAGACTGTTGATAACGTATTCCGCTTGTGACATGAAAATTAAACAGGTGCATTGTTTTGGAAGGAAACATGTGAGCGAAAATCATAAGTTTGGCTTTGTTATTTTACTCTTGATGTAAGTTTTGAATATGGCAATTTAATCGCATGCCACAATCGTACGTAGTTCTGGGAGTAATCCAACAAGTCGGTGCTACACGCTATAGGCTCAGACAGAACGCAAGAAATACACTCCAAACCCTTTAATGCAATACTTGTATGCAATTTTACTGGCACTGCCGTATTTTACATCAAAAACGAAATGAACACCGACTGTTAAGGCAAGGGGCCCGGTCACCGCTCAAACTGCGTTTTGTTTTCGAAATTTATGAAACACAGTGATTTTTGCTGTGACATTAGGTTTTTCAATGAATTTCATCTTATTATAGTACTCACTATATTATAATGTTATTAATTAGTCGAATTCATATTGGCTTTGTTATTGGGACTCAGGCCAATATGACGTCTGAAGCCCAATAACAAAGCCAATATGAATTCGACTAATTAATGACAATTTTATTAATTAACTTTATAATATTATGTTCAATTATCAAACTAAGTAATCCAAAACTCGTAATTTATAACAGGGTAAAACTTGTGATCGTCTGCTTTTCCCTTCAGCGCAACATAATATTTGGTAAATATGAAAATCACTAAATGAAAGGTTGAACACTGCTAAATTTCCTGTGATCCGATAGCACAGGGTCTCCGTGAACTTTTTTTTGTTTCTTTTTGAACTTTTTAAGAGATAAAAACTTTTATGTAAAACTAGGCTAAGCATATTCAAAATGGCGTCCAACATGGTGAAAATCCTAGGCTCATATAAGGCCGAGTTTTTCCTGAATCCTGATTGGCTAAATCTCGTATTGGCCGACTTTTTACTTATTGGCCGTGTTTTTTTCGTATTGGCCGAGTTTCGAGCTTTATTGGCGAGGCTTTGGCTGTATCAAGCCAACAACATGGTCAGAATCTAGTTCAATATTATAAAGTTAATTAATAATGCAGCATATAAGGTGAAGATTGTACAATATAATCGAGTGTAAGCTTTTATACATTTTTGTTAGATGGAAGGGTTATCAAATGTAAACTGGCTTATTTCCGCTCTAACACACGTAAATTAGGAAACTGTTGCTGAAAATCTCCTTACGGTACTGAAAAAAACATGATCTAAGAATAGGCTAATATATTATATTATATCCAAACATGTTCCACAATATTCAGATTTACTTAAGAACAAGATGTTGGTAATTTAAAATAAAGATGACGATGATTAGCATTATTCAGTACACTCAGACTACAATTATTATTATTATGATTATTCATTATATTCTGACTGACAAACTAGGCCAGTACATTTAAGTCGCGTCAAGAGAAAATGTGTCTTAGGCTTATTTATGTGTTGCACGCATGGCAATTACAACTTCTGTAAAAAGCTCTTTGAAGTTTAGATAAAGAGGTTTGACAAAGAAAACATTTTGGAAATTCCTGTAGAAAGTATTTTATTATTATTGCATTAGGGTTTGGAAATATGTGGCTAGTCTATTTAGAAAGAGCAAAATTAGTGTCAGTGTGTATTTCGAACAACACGACAACACGAAAAAAAAATATGGAAAGTGTCTGTTGTACATTTGATTTGCACGAGATTTACAGCTGAACCTATTTTCTGTTGTATTGTGAACAAAAGAGTTGATCAGGTCTATAAGTGCTTATAGACCTCTTAAGCGGTCTAAGAGTTATTTATAGACGAATTTCAAGCAAAAGAACGGGTAGGTAAATACACTGTATATCAATATTTCTTTAGTCATACACTTGCATTTGGTACTCTCTTGTGTAAATAACTTTTCAGGAGGGAACTCAGGACCCCTGTATTACAAGTTCAGCTCGTTAACACTGGACCGCTATTTCGCTATTAGTAAGATTTTAATTTATACTACTTTAAATGGAAATATTTACATGTCCATTTCAGAAATTTAGCTGGATTCAGGCTACCCTCTTGTTGCAGTTAAAAGATATATTCAGTAAAACTTTTATCACAATATCCTTGCAGAAATTTCTTAATACATGTTTTTAGTTCAGTGCGTTTCACCTTGACATTCAGCTGCTTCGTTAGGAAATTGCAAGTGAAGCCCACGTGAAAGCATTATGTTATTTATTGCCAAGTAACACGAAACTGGATTTTCCTCTTTTAATTTCGATGCAAGCTTAGTCTATATGCACGCACGCTTGAGTTTAAATGAAATGTTTTTCATTTGACTTATTTTGTATATTTTAACAGTCTGGAAACTACTTCTAGCAATATTCAGATTTTTTTTTTCATGAAAGCCTCATTTTTTACGACAAAATCAAACACAAGCTATTCTTTTAAAACTTGTACCTCGCCTTTTTATGTAAAAATGACAGAAAGTTCTTAAGTAATTGTATAACCAGATCTCTCTTATGTCGACTTTGTTTACAGATTAGCATTTCAGCAAACATTTTAACACGGTTTTTCATACCTGCAAACGACCTGCTATAACACTGGCAAAAACGAACAGAAATTAGCAGTTTCAGTTAATACAGACTAACCCGTCTACTTGCATTGACTGAAATTGTTTTGTAGTCGTTGAGTAGCATTAAACTGGGGGAAGAAACCATTTTAAACCTAAATAAGTCTTTCACAGAACCACTAAGAAAGAAAATATAGCAAAAACATACCGGTTTTGGTGTGGCGATATGGCATCACTTTCTTTCCGTTCTTCTGAGGCGCCATATTGATTCTTTGATTACGTCACTTGTTCATTTCGCAGTTTTCAACACATATTCCTTTGCCATTCACCTTTTACAGTTAATTTCAAAGTAAAGTATACGTCGAAATTGTATTTATGCGAATCGAAATTATATACTAGTAACAGAACTGTGAATCTTGCAAATTTATCTAAGTATATACTTAAATGTTTTAATATTTTAGCTCTTCGTATTCAAAGGGTGGGTCTCTATTCTCTTCAAAAAGATGAAAAATTGCTTACACACGTATTCAGCATACGGGACAATAACTAAAAAAAAGAAACAAAAGACAGCAACACAATAGCACTAACACCGATTTAAGTTTTGAAGACATGCGTAGATACATGTAACAGGTAAGAATAAAAAGTAAAACCTTACTCATCGGAGTTGACTTTTGAATTATTCTTGCTACATCGTGCACGTTCTGCACATTTCTACTTGACGATAAAATTTATCTTAATCAACACAGCAGTTCCAGATTAAAAGTATGTTAGAATCAATAAAACACTTAATATCTAAGAGTAGTACGTCTGCTCGACGTCTTCCGCACAGAGAAATGCTCTATAATTCCTGAGGTGAATAATACATGTTATATGTACTTTCACTTACTGAATCTGGGCTTTACCTTAAAAAACATACTTTAAATCGATCAACTTACCCTATAGTAGGTGATTTCCATTACTGCCCGTCATACGTGTTGGTAGAAAATATATCCGCAATAGAACAACAATGTTAACATTAAAGAGCGTATCATTTTGTACATGTATAAAATGTTTAGTAAAGTTAGCATCAATTATCGGTGACAGTGTATCACATAGCTATTGCTAACAACCACGCCTTATCGATTACCTACTGGTTACCTGTGCGCATGCGCATAGGATGCCGTGGAAACGTTTTTCCTAGAGATCATCAATATATCGCTGTTCCATTTGCTTTGATGAACACGAGACTATAAGTAGTCAAGCAGAAGAAAAGTAACGAAAATTACTAAGGAGGAGCTAAACAATATAACGAAATGTCATTCTTTTTAATATGTCGATTCTGCTAAAATATTAGGTAAAATACAATGAGAATTATATAAGATCTGGAACTAAGGTCTAAAAAATTATAATAAATTGCAATTTGCACTTAAACAACCTGAAGTGATATAAGAATTGATAAAAAGACTTCTGATTATGACGTTATTCCGGACCAGTCGCCGCAGAGAAAAGAAACGTAAAACATGCACCTAAATTTAGAACGTTGATTGATTCAACAGCATTACCAGTAAGTGAAGTACTAATCTTCTATCTGGCTCTTATAATGACATGAGTGAACTGGCGTCACTGAAAATCTAAAAACAAAAATGATGTTGATTAAAATTTCATAATGTATTCGTCTTATTTAAATCACACGCAGCATGGCCTGCGGAATTAATTTCATCATAAAAAGGATAAACAATAACTGCCTATTTACTTCTCTGCAATAACTTTAAGTATAGAAAGAAAGCTGAACGGTCGCCATGACAACGATGGTAAAATACACTGTTTTCATCAATTTATGCAAATTTTCTCTAAATAAAGAAACATTGTTTTATATCAATCTTTCCTGTTGAAAGTAGCACAGTCGAAAGGTCATTTTTAAGAATATTGTGTAATGGAATTTTTTTTTGCTCTTAGCTTTAGACAACGCAACAGAAAACTCAGGAACATTTTAAACGTTTTTTCTTTGCATTATAAATGACAAAAACGGAAATATAAAAAAGGAGGAAGAAGAAGAAAACAGTAATCATATTAGAAAGAACTGCAGACGACAATGCTTTCTTTTCTTATTTTTTAGGTTCTTCATATCGTCTTTTCATCAAGATGCTGCTTTAAAGTCTAAACGTTTCAGTGGGAATGGAAAACGTTATCATTTTATCATTATTTGATAAAACATGTTTAATCTTCTGTTGTTTTTCATTAGGTTCGAATGGGAATTTTGCACTGTTTTCATTTGAAAATCAATCATACATGCCTTTTTTACAATACACAATCAATATCTATACAGGAACAGTTATGCAGCAGCTGGTAGCTAATGTTGTAAACCTTTTAACTTCGTATGGCTCTGCTCAACCCAGTACCCGTCTTCTCAAGGGCAAGATCGCTGTAAGAGGAAGATAGGATTGTTTTTCGCATTCGCTCCTCGAGCTTCAAGTACGTGGTATTTTTCTTATTGTGTTATCTTGTGAGATATTTCCTAGGGTTTGAGTTTGCACTGTTGTGGTATAGAAACATAAAATATAATGAACGTGAATGGTGTAGAACCATAAAATATAATGAACGTCTAGACATATTAAGGAGACATGTAAAGGGTTCATTATTGATATTCAAAAAGTATTTTATATTCAAACGATGCTGAAGTAGAACAGTGCCCAAAATACATTCTAAATACATGTCAACAGTAATCAATATTTATTTTAGGCTGATTGATATAAACCTTAAGTTATTGAATGAAAATTCGAACAGAAAAGCCATGCTTTTACGAACTGCTGCACACCATTACTGATATTTTTGTCAAGATTATTTAAATCCTTCAAGAGCTGTATAAGACTTGCGTTCAGAAGATTTTGCTAACTGGCAGAGAATCTGACTAACACCCAGAACCATAACTTAATACTTCCATTTGAAATTTATGATACCAAACCAATTGTTGCTACGCCTTGATAAAATAAGTACTGAGTTGTGTTATGTTCTTACATTCCTTTACAATTCGGCAAAACTTACCTCCAAGTTAAAATTTCCCGATCGATCGGAGGAAAAATTTCTACCCCGTGAAATCGTTATAGCATCAGTGACTAATCGCCGATGGTCGGCCGGATCACGTCCGACCCTCGGCCGGGTTACTGGCGATTTATCACTCCATACCGATGTCTCAGATTTCTTTTTCGCTTGTCAATATCGGGGACTTGTCTCGCCGTGCTTCTACCGATGTACTGCAGGCTCCCGGATAGGTCACGGCCGACGGTATACATATCGCCGTGTGCCCATCGATTATTCATTAATCACTCGCAAAATAATCCGTGGCTAGTCTGAGATATATATTAACGATTACTTGCGTTTCCGCCGGGTATATATAGTAGTATACTATCTCGACTAGTCGGTGACTAATCAATGGCTAATCGACGGGTCATCACCATTTGATCTCCGATTGAAGTGGCTGCACGTCGGCGATCAAAGAAACCGACATCGTGGGAACGTCAGATTAATGAGACTGCTCGACAAACAGTGTGCACCGATGTCACTTTCAAGGTTTTTCCCGCGACGGGCCATAAATCGGGGAAGACGCCGAGATGTCGGTGTCGCCGATTTTATGAGACACTAGCATTACTCGATAGCACGGGACAGATTCAGAGTCCACTTACAGCCGTTTTCATTCAGTAACAAGCTCTTAGTATGAAAATTACTGGAGTGTCAGGTATATACACGGCTCAGAACGTGTGAAAAACTATCTAGCATTTCAAAGGGAAAAAACTCCCGTACGCTTCCCATGGCTCCAGGTTTACATCCAATGCCATTGAACCCTTAAGCGGACTTGAATACTTAAATGACTGACACAAATGTTTGAGATAGACGATGAAGAGGTAGCCTTGGAAATGTCAATATCGGGGACTTGTCTCGCCGTGCTTCTACCGATGTACTGCAGGCTCCCGGATAGGTCACGGCCGACGGTATACATATCGCCGTGTGCCCATCGATTATTCATTAATCACTCGCAAAATAATCCGTGGCTAGTCTGAGATATATATTAACGATTACTTGCGTTTCCGCCGGGTATATATAGTAGTATACTATCTCGACTAGTCGGTGACTAATCAATGGCTAATCGACGGGTCATCACCATTTGATCTCCGATTGAAGTGGCTGCACGTCGGCGATCAAAGAAACCGACATCGTGGGAACGTCAGATTAATGAGACTGCTCGACAAACAGTGTGCACCGATGTCACTTTCAAGGTTTTTCCCGCCGACGGGCCATAAATCGGGGAAGACGCCGAGATGTCGGTGTCGCCGATTTTTATGAGACACTAGCATTACTCGATAGCACGGGACAGATTCAGAGTCCACTTACAGCCGTTTTCATTCAGTAACAAGCTCTTAGTATGAAAATTACTGGAGTGTCAGGTATATACACGGCTCAGAACGTGTGAAAAACTATCTAGCATTTCAAAGGGAAAAAACTCCCGTACGCTTCCCATGGCTCCAGGTTTACATCCAATGCCATTGAACCCTTAAGCGGACTTGAATACTTAAATGACTGACACAAATGTTTGAGATAGACGATGAAGAGGTAGCCTTGGAAATGTCTTGTGACCCCTGAACCCGTGCCAATCCGCGAAACCTACATGGCTTTAATTCAACCCAACCTCTTACGACTAGAAGTATATAAGTATAAATATTTATTCAAATCCAAAAAAGAAATAAATATGTACTTATAGTCGTTTGGTATGACAATTTAATTATCTAAAGGGTATGATTTTCCTTCACGTTCACGTGTTAAAGCGCCCCAGTTATGCTCCGAGTACAAGTGTCTAGAACGTCCCATAAATGTTCAATAGAAGACGGGTCTGGGGAAATATCTGGCCACAGTACCACTTCAATGTTGGCAGCCCATAAAAGCATAATCTTGCACCAGAATAATTCTCTTCTCTTGTACCAGACAATGTAGGTCAAACGTCCAATTATGATCTTAGAAATGTCCAAGATACCAGAGCAATTACCTGTCATACTCACAATTTTGCAAACTCTTTCTTAGCATCTGCAATTAATGATTGGAATGAATTAAATCAAGAAATAAGAATTTCACCTTAATTTGATACATTCGAAAGCAGATAACGCCGATAAAAGTAAAATACCTTTTTTAGCTCACCTGAGCCGTAGCATCGCTCAATGTCCGTCGTCTGTCGTCCGTCCACACTTAGTTCGTTAACGCTCTAGCGGTTACACTTTTGCCTCAATTGTCTTGAAACTGGGGCAGGATGTTTGTCCCAATGATTTCTCGGACGAGTTCGAACATGGGTTATCTGGGTTGAAAAACTAGGTCAGAGCCCAAATATAGAAAAACCTTGTTAACATTCTAGAGGCTACATTTTTAGTCCGAATATCCAGAAAATTTTTCAGAAAGGTTGTGTTAATGATTTCTAGATCAAGTTCGAATATGGGTCATCTAGGGTAAAAAACTAGGTCACAGAGCCCAAATATTGAAAAACCTTGTTAACACTCTAGAGGTAACATTTTCAGCCCAAATAATCTGGAAATTTGTCGGAAAGGTTGGTTCTAAGATTTCCAGCTCAAGTTAGAATATGGGTTATCTGGGTTCAAAAACTAGGTCACAGAGCCCAAAAATTGAAAAATCTTATTAACACTCCAGATGTTACATTTTCTGTCAAATTATTTTGGAAATTTGTCAGAAACGTTGCTTTGATGATTTTTAAAACAAGTTCGAATATGGGTCATCTGGTTTCAAAAACTAGGTCACAGAGCCCAAATATGGAAAAGTCTTGTTAACACTCTAAAGGTAACATTTTCAGTCCAAATAACCTGGAAATTTGTCAGAAAGATTGTTTTAATGATTTCTAGCTCAATTTTGAATATAGGTTATCTGGGGTAAAAACTAGGTCACAGCCCAAATATGGAAAAACCTTGTTAATGCTCTAGAGGTTACATTTTCAGTCCAAATGTCCTTGAAATTTGTCAGAAATGTTGTTACAATGATTTCTAGCTCTGATTTGGATATGGGTCATCTGGGTTTAAAAACTAGGTTACAGAGCCCAAATATGTAAAAACCTTTTCAACACTCCAGAGGTTACATTTTCAGTCCAAATATCCTGTCAAACAGGTTGGTTTGATGATTTCTAGTTCAAGTTCGAATATGGGTCATCTAGGGTCAAAAACTAGGTCACAGAGCCCAAATATGGAAAAACCTTGTTAACACTAGAGGTAAGATTTTAATTCCAAATAACTTGGAAATTTGAAAGAAAGGTTGCTTCTATGATTTCTAGCTCAGGTTCGAATATGGGTCATCTGGGTCAAAAACAAGGTCACAGAGCCCAAATATCGAAAAACCTTTTTAACACTCTAGAGGCTACTTTTTCAGTCCAAATATCCTGGAAATTTGTCAGAAAGATCGTTTCGATAATTCATAGGTCAAGTTCGAAAATGGGTCATCTGGGGTCAGTTAACCAGGTCCATAGCCACTTCTGTAAAAAGCAGTCATACTCAGGTGAGCGATATATGTGGGATTTATTATGTGGGAGAACGTAAAAGTCAAATATTTCATACAAGACTTAGAATGCATTGTAGCTCTCTTAATTAACACATAAATGCTAAAAACATAACCGATAACCCTAGATGAATATGCGGAGAAACTAAAAACATTGTGGTAGTTGGCATGCCGTCAGCTCCTTCATCCAGTTTCATTTCTGCAGTAGTGAAATTCAGACGCTTAGTTTGGGAACGTTTGTTTTGCCAGTCCACTGGTGACCATCTTAGGGTTGTCTTGGTCATTGTATTTGTTAAATTTATAAGTTCAGACACCTTTGACCAGTCCCTGGGTGCTGGAAATATAAGAGGCATAGCACCTCGTCTTAGCTGTTCAGTTGCTTTTATTGCCAAATCTGATATTTTACCAATTCTACCAATCTCGAACTCTGTCACACGTAAATACTGAGCCAAAGCCTGACAAGCTTCATAGTATTCAGCTCCTAGGATCCCAGTTGTATGAATTTCATAGAAATCAGGATTTTCCTTAGAAATGTCCGCCATTTTACTCGGTGCCTGATTCAGTGTAGCAATGTACATAGTATGGTCATAACTAAACATACACTTAAGTCCATTTTTGTTCAGTCTTTTTGGTCAATACATATCACTACCTACTGGCTGAATAACGGCAGGAGAAAGTGCTGAAAGTGCTACAGGAGAAGATGGTGGCATTGCTGCAGAGACAGCTCTGGCTGGTGACAGTTTATATGCTGTAAAAGCAATTTGAGGCGATGGTTGCAAGTTACGTTGACGGCCTTGTAACAATGCTGGCCAGACCAGACTTGTACACAGGCATTGTGGATGGTACCGTATCTTGCACTGGAGTGCCAATGGCTTGGAGCCACCCAGTTTCCCACTGAGGCACGGACCTTGTTGCATCCCTCAAGCTAGGTATTAGATGTCTCACAGCTAACATTGCATGTCTGGCAGGTTCACTGTCCATTGCAGTTGGCTTTATATGCTTGACATAATCATATGGATGAAGTGCCAGATAGAAACCATTTCCTTCTGAGAAAAAGTTATCAGGCAACCCTTTGCCTACACTGGTATGTTTTGTGTTTACATGTTTTTTTCAAGTCATTTATACGACCCATGGTTGTCTGTTTTGGTGAACAGTACATGCATATAATTGATAAATGTTTATGTTCCACAGCAGAATGATTCTTCAGCATTTTCTTAGAGCTGCAGTAAGATCCACAAGTCCAACACTGATGAGCCATATCTGTAATAACGTTAACGAAATTGTCATAATAGCTGTGCAATGTTACTCATTAATTATATACCGGTAAATGTTATTGTCTCTCTTTTCCAGTACTGGTCACAACAGGAAGGTAATATGAAAACAACTGTCAATGCTGCTCTATACCTCAAAAGGTATAACTAATATCAATTCCAAACTGCACAAGAGAATAGCTTAGCATTTTAGAGATTCTGCTGTATGATTCCAGCATAAACCTTAAGACAGTTTCACATAGCACGGACTGGTTGGCCAGACCTATCTAGCTATGAAATTTCACATCTATACACACACAGCACTGTGATTAACACCTACATGTACGGTAGTTTCAATACCACTTCTCTGGAATTAAACAGTTTTCAAAGTAACACTAACTCAGCAGTTTATGAATTTTTTTCATGTATCTGGATTAATCATTAAGCTGTTTATGAAATTTCTTCATGTATCTTCATTAATTATTATTTTTTAAGATACGTTATGCTTAGAAAGTAACTGTTATGCTTACTGTTAAACATAAGAAAAAATGTACTGTTTACACTGGTGTTCATAGTTAATAACACAGAACTGCATAAAATGTAACTGTAACTGTTAACTGTAACTGTTTCAATTGATAAGCGCAAACTTCAGTTCTTAATTTTGTTTGGTTTTTGCTATTATCCAGGTTGGTAAGGTATCTCCATTGTACTTCTGTAACTTGTCTATGTGGAATACCTTCTCTACTGACTTTGCTGTTTGCTGTATCATATATGTTGTATCATCGATTTTCCGAGTAATGAGACATGGACCTGTCCATTTAGGTTTAAGCTTTGTGCAAAAACCTACTTTACGAGACGGGTTATATAGCCATACTACATCATCTTTGTTGAATATACTTTTACTTGAATTTTGATCATAATATTTCTTTCTATAAATGGCATTCTTTCTTCAGAATCTTTCTTGCTGTCTCATGGGCTAAAACCAAGTTATTCTGAAGTTTTTGGACATAATCATCTGCCGCAAGAGAGTTTCGGGGTTTGGGTAACCCAGTCACTGCTGTCATCGGTAAGGTAACTTCTCTGCCTAATGTCATCATATTAGGACTTTCACCAGTACTTGAATGTTTTGAAGCGCGATATGCCATTAGTACTTGCTGCAAATATTTATCCCATTGTTTCTGATTTTTACAACAGTACATGGAAATCATATAAGATAAACAACGGATCATTCTCTCACTGATGCAGTTATTCTGTTGCCTTGCAATTGAGGATTCAATCTTATTTATTTGAAGGATTTCACATACTTGTTTGAACAAAGAACTATTAATGTTTGTGCCACAGTCTGAAAGAAGTGTCATTGGTGTACCAAATCTGACCACAAAATTATTCACAAATGCTTCAGCAATGGTTTTAGCTTCTTGGTGAGGTGTGGGAACTGCTTCGCATCATTTTGTAAAACAGTTAGCCATAACCAAGATGAACGATTTCCATTTTCTGAGATAGGCAAGGGCCCTGCAATGTCAATAGAAACAAGTTCCATGGGTTCGCCAACTGGATTCTTACCAAGTGGGGCTCGGGTTGCTTTATTTTGTTTTTGGGCTGAACATAAGTCACAATTCTTAATAAACTTCTTTATGGAATCATTCATTCCTGACCAGTAAAATGTTTGTCTTAATCGACTCAACATCTTTTCAGAACCTAAGTGGGCTGCTGAAGGAATGTCATGGAAATAGTGCATGACATCATTTCGAAGAGATTTAGGAACAACAAGCTGTGTTGTATCACTGTCATTTTCTATCCAGTATTTGAAAAGCATTCCATTCATACACTCTTATCTTTCAAAATTTGACCAAAGTTTTTTGGCTATAGAAGAATGTGCGGATATATCTTTCCAGAGTAATGCGATACCATCCTCCTTAGCAACAAGAATGATTCCAATATCTTCACCCTCCAGTTGTTTTAAGCGGATATCTGCTGGTGATCACCCATCCAGAAAAAAATGTCTGTTTGTTGTATTGTTTATTGTTCCACGAGTTACAACTCGGAACTGACCATTTGTTTCCCCTACTTTTCCAGGTTTAGAGTCTGATTGTTTATTTGGGATAAAAGAAGATGGAATGTCTTTGTTAGCTGGTGAAGGATACAAGTCTGTTTCACAAAGGGATAATTCAGGTACAATTGTCAGAGTGTCGTTACTACTAAGTTGATTTATTTGCTCTGTCTCAGTATGATTATTAAGTTCTTGTTTGCCACAAACTCTGCACAGTGGTCGGCTAACAAAGTCTGCATTTCTGTGCTGGGAACCAGGACGATGCTAAATTTCAATGTCATATGTTTCTATAACTTGCAACCACCTTGCCATTTGCCCAGAAAGATTTTTTAACTTTTTAAGCCAACTAACTGCAGAATTATCTGTCCTCAGTATTACTTTCTGTTCTATAAGATAGTGATGGAAATGTTTGAGTGCAACAGCAACTGCAAGTAACTCTTTGCGCATAGTGCAATAATTGATTTCATGCTTATTCATGGTTTTACTGTAGTAAGACTCGTTCATTGCCTTGTTGCATCTGTGATAACACCGCGCCTGAAGCGTAGTCAGAACTGTCTGTATCTAAAATCATTGGCTCACCAGAAATGGGATAAGCCAGTATAGGAGAAGATTTTAAATAAATACTGTTTAAACTAAAGACCATAATGTATTGTGTAGCCTAGTATATCAGGCGTATTTATTATTGCTATTCTGCTATTCTGCTAGAGTTGTTCTGCTATTCTGCTAGAGTTGTTCTGCCATTCAGCTACTTTCGTTTATTTCAAATTCATAAAACATTTTTATGGTTGTAAGAGTAATTTTGATACACTTTCTCGCGTTTTCAGATTTCGTTGTTTCAGGCTGCTAGGCTGCTATCCTCAGGCTGCTAGGCTGCTAATTTCAGGCTGCAAGGCTGCTAACTTCAGGCTGCTAGGCTACCAGGCTGCTAACTTCACGGTAATGCGAGTTTTACAACATAGTAAAATGAAAATTTTGAATCACTTAAAACATCTTGGACACAATCGGGTATCGAACCCATGTTTCTGAAGTTGTTCTGCGATTCTGCTGAATACTCTTCTGCTTTTCTGTTATTCTGCTATTTTGCTAAAGTTAGTCTGCAAGTCTGCTAAAGTTAGTCTGCTAGTCTGCTGAAGTTAGTCTGCTGAAGTTAGTCTGGTAGTCTGCTGAAGTTAGTCTGGTATTCTGCTGAAGTAAGTCTGATAGTCTGCTGAAGTTAGTCTGCTAGTCTGCTAAAGTTAGTCTGGTAGTCTGCTGAAGCTAGTCTGGTAGTCTGCTGAAGTTAGTCTGATAGACTGCTGAAGTTAGTCTGCAAAAGTTAGTCTGGTAGTCTGCTGAAGCTAGTCTGGTAGTCTGTTGAAGTTAGTCTGCTAGTCTGCTGAAGTAAGTCTGCTAAAGTTAGTCTGGTAGTCTGCTGAAGTTAGTCTGGTATTCTGCTGAAGTTAGTCTGGTAGTCTGCTGAGGTTAGTCTGCTAGTCTGCTAAAGTTAGTCTGTGAGTCAGCTAAAGTTGGTCTACTAGTCTGCTGAAGTTAGTCAGCTAGTCTGTTAAAGTTAGTCTGCTAGTCTGCTGAAGTAAGTCTGCTAGTCTGCTGAAGTTAGTCTGCTAAGTTAGTCTGTGAGTCTGCTAAAGTTAGTCTGCTAGTCTGCTGAAGTTTGTCTGCTAGTCTGGTAAAGTTAGTCTGCTAGTCTGCTTAAGTTAGTCTGCTAGTCTGCTGAATTTCTTCTGCTAGTCTGCTGAAGTTAGTCTGCTAGTCTACTAAATTGCTGAAGTTAGTCTGCTAGTCTTCTGAAGTTAGTCTGCTAGTCTTTTGAAGTTAGTCTGCTAGTCTGCTGAAGTTAGTCAGCTAGTCTGCTAAAGTTAGTCTGCTAGTGTGCTAGTCTGCTGAAGTTAGTGTGCTAGTCTGCTGAAGTTAGTCTGCTAGTCTTCTAACTTCACAGAGACTTCAGAATTTCCATTCCAGGTTAAATGTATTTGATTGCTAATAAGCAGAGCCTTTTTTCTTGTCAAAACCTTCCCGTTCGTAACGGCTGTATCACTGACAGACTGGCAGATATGAATTCTGATATCTTGAGCATGAATTCTACAACGTGCAAAATAAACGTATCATGTACTATTCATTCAACTGATATAACACAACTGGAAGTAAAGGAGTTTCTGGACCAAACTATTGTTTTAGAGATGAAAAGTTTCCACTCGTAACAAGAGGGCTTTGTAAAGTATGTTTTACATGAACAAAATCAAACACACATAAAAAACAATAATGCAGCTATGCCAAGGTGTCAAATGTCTTTTCTGTTTTTCGATCAATACTTGCTAGAAATGGCTTTTCGGAAGCCAAATGAATAGAATTAATAAAAATGATCAAAATAAAATGTTTTATAGCCAGTCAAACACACATTCCAAACAACTGACCATGAGCACGATGTCCTGGAACTTAGCATTTGTAGTCAGATACTCTGCAACCTCGATATAGAGTGGAGATCACGTAATAGTCATTCATGTTTTATCGAGGTTGCAGTATATTTGATCTTGTACTGAGGTTTATATTTTTGTTAACAACATCATCAACATTACTTTCCACGGAAGTTGTAATAAAATACCATGTATTCTATTGTCGTAATGCTACTCCTTTTTCCATATCTATTTCTTACCAACATTTTGTAGAAGCAAGTCCCCCTTGCAAAAGTTCTTTCTATTTATTAAATTGTAAACCCGAATAAATATTTGTTTTAAGAATCATAACCAACCAACACAAGTAACTACATATACATAAGTGGACGCCGCACTACTGAAAAATGAATAATTGCCGACCAATATATACCTGTTAAAAACAACAACAACAACCAAAAAAACACCTCATATAAATACATGCTAAAATTCATGAGTATAATTGAGGATAATTGTTTGTTTCGGTATAACATCGTGATATATATCACTGACTGAGCACCAAGAGATATTTTCACATATGGCGGGCTACATGTGAAAATAAATTATTTGGATATACTCAATGTGTCATATATTATGCCTCATGATACATTGGTGTTTTTGGTCTCTCTAAAACTGATATTATTTCACAGAAAAATGCTTTTGACATATAGAACACATGCGGTTAATGTTCATTTAGTATGCTGCAAAATGGACGTCCAGTTAAATGACAAGTGCGATATTTCCTTTTGGTTTTGCTTTTTTCACGGAACTACATTTATTAAAACCATCTTAAGAATAAAATCATTTATCCACTTTAACAGCCTCATTGCTCAGGGAGAACGAGAACAATTACGTAGGAAATCGTAAGGTAAGTAAATTAATTTCAACACATCAAATAAATAAGTACTGACAACGAGCGCATTTTTTGGGTAAGTATTTTTCTTCTTCTTAAAAGTTATTCTTTCCAATTTTTTTCTCAGGGGTGGATTTGGGCAATGTAAACACATACTAGTATGGTATGGTCTGGTCTGGTCTAAGTTATACAAGAATAAAGCCAATCTCCCACGCAGTGATCTTCCCTTACAGGATTAGATCTCTGCCGTCACAACATTTTCGTCAAGATTTTTGACGATATGATTTTTTTCAATTTTGATTTTTAAAAAAAAAGTAAACACGGTTTTGCTAATGTTTCAAGACTGTAAGGTGTTAGACGTGAACTGAATTAAAAAATAATTTCGGAAATATAAATATTATGAGAATAATTTTTAATATCGCACCGTTTATTTCAACAATTACGCTCATAAGGTGCTTTATTCGGTTTATGCCATTTCCTTATCTATGTGCTGACAATTCAAATCTAGTTAAGAACTGGGTTGTTTGGGTATGACTTAAAACTAAAATTGATTAATAGATTATCTGTTCTTGTTCTACAACAATATTTCTTTCGATTTCAGCATTTCGGACATGTGCTTAATTTAATCTTTGCGTACTATTTGAGAAATCTCTGAACCACCCAAATATATATTTTAAAGTTTTAAAATATGTTCGTAAAACAACTGTGAGAAATTTATATATGTTCTACAACTGGCTATTGAGCAGATTTTTACTGACAGAAACCCTTTGACCCCAGTGACCCCTAGAGAAGATCTTGCTAGAAGCTATCAACTGTCCAAGTTTGAATAGGATAGGTAAATTATGAAAATCAGTGGAAATTATTTAGTTTTATGGCACCTTCTTGCTAAACCAACCAAAATTCATTGAGAAACGCAGTCATACCCAGGGGCGTAGCAAGGGCTTTTGAAGGCGTACGCAGAATCGTATGGGTGTTCGGAGGCATGCTCCCCCGTGAATTTTTTTTTCCGTAGATAGACTCGAGAGCGTTTTGGCGGGTTTTTGGCATAAAATAAGCCATATTTTTTCACCAATTTTACTCGATTTTTGTTTTACTTATTCTCATAGAACATCTACTAACAACTATTCAAAAAGATTTTTTGGACCAATGTGTACGCAGCTGTGTATTCTGCGTACTGGTAGCTACGCGCCTGATACCTATAGTCCTTTATTGTGTTTGTTATTTCCTCTTGTTGAATTGTCATTTATAATTACAGAAGTGAAAAGAATATACCTGTAAGTTGAAACATTAACTCTTACGAGTGTCAAGAACTTATCAAAGGGATACAACTCAAATATGGCCTAGCTGAGTTCTAGATTCTGTTTCATTCACTCATTAAGTTCTTGCCTAAGAGAGTTTTGTATTTAAAATCAAAAGGACCAATTCTTCATATCAAAGAACATTAGTTTATGTTCTTAACTTGAAACTACTTTTCACTGTTCTTTAGGCATCATAATTAATATATGAAGTAATAATTATTAATGCATAAAAATAGATATATCTTAAAATTTTGCTTAGAAATAGATCCATGGACTGGTCTAATTGAATTTCAATACAAAAAAGTTTGAAAGACCTCTAATTGTAAAATATAGATGAACATTATCTTTTGCCACATGAAGAAAACAAAACAAGTAGCTCACTCATTTGTTTCTGTTGTGACTTTTCTTCGAACCAATTTAGCATAAACACTGTTATGCAAATAAACATTCATTCTTTCAAATCACTTCTCACAGTTGTAATTCATCTTTTACAAAAGATGGTCCAAATTTGTCCAGCATTGAAATGTCTCTGGGTTGTTTTGATTAAATAACCACATTAATTCTGGCAACTGTAATTGTTTGTTAGCATGGTCATGATATTAATGAACAGAAGAGTTTGTGTGCCAGTTAAGTTTCTATCTTAACAACTGAAGGCATCTGATGTTTCCAAGTTGCAAAAGTAAGTGATTAAAACTGGTCCTTTGCATCCTGCAAAGAGGGTGCACTTTTCTTGTCACTAATTGCTGGCACAATGTATGGATGGCCATCTTCAGGCATTCAGCATTTTATACCTGAAGAAAAGTAATGTTTTTAAAACTTACAGTAAATTCTGTTTTATGAAAGAAAGAACATGAAAGCCATTTATTTCATAGCTAGGATAAGATTCAAAAATAAACTTAATCAAGATTCAAGTAGAGCTCGGTGAAAGATGTGGTGTCACCTTTGCTATAATTTGTACTTGGCACAAAAAGATGCAATAAAAAACAGTTCCATGATAAATATATTGAAGATTTCTGTTAAACTTGCTAGTGCATCAATTCCATAAAATAACTCTGTTATTCTAACCATGATAATTTGACTTGTTTCAATAATTAAAGTGGACATACCAATTATAACTTTTATAAGGGTTTATTAACTGAATTCTTAAAAACTGAACAGGAAACTATTCAGACCATAAACATATACTATAAATTGGCATGGCCTGCCTTTGTCAGGTATTAACTTGTAAATTTTTTTTGAGCCTACAAACTACCCATATGCCCAAATTGGTCCTACGATTTGAGTTGCTAGTAATTATCTACAAGAACAATTCAACATTTGTTTTATCTGAGATAATGCATTATATCATTTTAACTACTGTCACCTTAAGACATGAATAAGTCCCAAATCCAGTAATAGCTAGTTCTTTAATAACTGGTCAGACATATTTCAAGTTTAGGCGGCTGTAACCTTTAATATGAAGTGTAACTTTGAAATAGTGTTTAGGTCTCATGTTTATGTTTCCAGACAAAAGAAGACTGCATGTATTCTGTGGGGTCTTGACCCAACAGATGACACTGACAAAAACTTTAGTAATAAAGGGGGACATACTTAAAACTGATACATGGTTAATGATTTATTAACAATTCAGTATAAAAAACAAGAGGGCCATGATGGCCCTTGATCGCTCACCTGAATACTTTGCCTTTGGGTCTGCTATTGAGCAATCATCAGAAGCTTTTGTAAGATTCTTCTGTATAAATCTATATAAATTTAAGTGATCCCCAGGATAGAGCCAATGTTCACTCAAACAGTATAATTTGAATAAATTTGGTAGAGGACCTGTAGCTGTCATGCTGTATGCTAGTTCTGGCTTCCAAAACTTTATAAGCCGCTTTTTTAACATTTTGTTCATTTACATGATGCGGCATTAAACACGTCCTGTAACAGTATATAAATCGTGTACGCTGAAGACCTTAAGCTAGCTGTATGCAAAATATCTAAGGTTAGGCCTTGTGGTTTCAGACAAGAAGATTTTTTAAAATTCTTCCTTATAATAAGCTTATGTAAAATCAAGTGACCGCTAGGGCATGGCTGTTGATGCCTCAATGGGCTTAATTTGAACAATCTTAGTAAAGGAGCTCCAGATGATGCTCCATGCAAAAA